>OX638133.1:15269358-17669358 GCA_951804985.1 Dryomyza anilis | reverse complement strand
GAACTAATGGTGTTTTAATACTCTGGAATAGTTTAAACTTAGTTTAAACTTGCATTGAATTTACTGGACATTATAGTAAAGGTAAACGTATCGAGGTCAAGAGTCCAGAGGTATGCGCAAATGACTTGTATTCTAAAGGTCTCGGGTTCGAATACCGACATGACATGTGCGCTCGTGATGATTTTAATAACACATCCAGAGTTGAATGAATTTATCTGTCTGGATGCTTAGATATTCCAAAATAAATAAAAATCTTTTGCACACTGAAAAATATTCTTTTTGCATTAGATTAGTGGATTGAAAAAGTTAGTTGTAACACCCCACTTTATTCGGTTATAGCGAAATTTCATCAAATTGAATGTCAAATATGGTTGACCCACTGGAAATATTATCATATACAAATTGTTCTCCTGTTCCGAATTGGTTGTTGTCCAAACTAGGACTCTTTTAGTTTTGCTCATAAAAACCAACATTGCAGTTGAGAGAACCGAATACATTTTTAATACCATATTAACTGATTACTAATTTTCCATCTGTCTGTAAAATTTAAAGACACTTACTTTTTTTGGTTATGAACAATTGATGTTTTAATACTCTGGAATAGTTTAAACATTGCATTGAATAACCGATTTTAATAATAAAAAGTAGGAAATCTATATCCAGAGTTGAATGAATTTATCTGTCTGGATGCTGTGAACCTTAGATATTCCAAAATAGATAAAAAATCTTTTGCATACTGAAAAATATTCTTTTTGCATTAGTGGATTGAAAAAGTTAGTTGTAACAACCAACTTTATTCGGTTAAAGCTAAATTACTACAAATTGATTGATGTAACTGGCATATTCGATTGCCTCACTGAAAATATTATCATATACACACACTAAATTGTTCTATAACTGTTCCGAATTGGTTGTTCTCCAAACTAGGACACCTTTAGTTTTGGTCATAAAAACCAACATTGCAGTTGAAAGAACCGAATACATTTTTAAAGTAATGAGTAGAGCAAAACTGGCTCCAAATCTGCGACCTCGAGTTATCCAAAATCATCATTCAATTGGATGATGCATTTTTCTGATGCACTGTGATATATAATTCTACAGATTATCACACAGATGCATTGCTTATTCAGTATACGTCGGCAAGTTTTGTATTTTTTTTTTGTCATTTTCCATTGGGGGATCTGTCAAGCGGTTGATGCGTTTCACCAGCAGGTTGCCTTGCCTTGACTGCCTGCCTGCATGCCGCCCGCTTGACTCTTCGTCGCATGCAGTCCGGCGATCGTTCGTCTGAGAAATTATTAAAATATCGAGTACGTAATTTTTGAATTCTGTCATATATTAATTTGCTTCAGTTTTGCCCAGTCACGTTCACGTCCGTCACCACCACAACCATCACCATCACTATCACCGAAAATTTCACTCAATCGTTGGATATATGAAAAAATAATAGTGTTGCTTATTATTTTTGTTGTGTTGTGTTGTTTTTGTACCACATACTTTTTCTGTCTCATTGACTTTGGTTCGTCTTCATTTTTGAATTTTTTGGGAATTATAGTAGATTTCCAAAGAAAAACATAACCAGGCGCCGCGATCAGCAGGCAGGCAGGCAGGCGGCCTGGCCTCAAGCAGCAGTCAGGCGACGTCACTCAGAGACAATTTTTCGTTGTGTCTTACGTACGTCCGTCCGTCCTCAGTCCGTCCCTCTCCGTCACGGCTGACATATATTTTCAACGTGGACATCTCGTTGTGGCTTCAATCATCCAGTTCAGTTTTGTCACTAACTCGGAACGGAGACTCGCGTGTAACGTTCGCAAACGATCGCGAAATTTATTTGGAGTGGGCGTTGATCATCGACAATTAATCCATAAATCCTTTAATAATAATTGAAATTTGTGAAGCAGTTAATAATTAATATAAATCACTATCAATATGGGTAATTCTACGATGGTAAGCAAAGAAGTGTTGAAAAAATATATTTATTTAAAATATTTTTTATAAATAAAAATAAAAAATAAAAATATTTTAAATATTTTATGTATATTTAAAATTATAAATATTTAAAATTGGTTTTTTTATTTTAATTTTTGTTTAATTTTTAACAAAACATTTAATACACGGGATAGTTTTCTTTATATTAAAATTTGAAATACAAAATAATGGAAATTTCGATTAAAATTGAGAAAATATCAATACTGTGATCTTGTTTCGAAAAGCTGCTTGATGTCTGCATAATTTGGCATTATACCGATGTTTAGTTTACGAGTTATCCAAAGTTGAAGATAAAAATAGACATTTTTGTGAAAAATAATAATGTGAAGAAATAATGTTGAAGTGATAAAATATATTTCTTGAAATTTATCATCAGATTTTTCATATAGTTAATCACCGCGGTAGCTCAATGGTTAGAGCGTTGGACTGCGAGCCGAAAGGTCCCCGGTTCAAGCATGGACTGGGGCTAACAACATCTTTTAATAGAAACATTTTTCTATACCGCGCTACCTCTCGGCAGTAAATGGCAAACCTACGAGAGTAAAACATTACCTATCAAAAAGCTCTCACCCGCCGTTCGGAGTCGGCAATAAACTGTAGGTCCCACCACTTTGAGTACAAATATAACACGTACAGCTCAAAATGGTGAGAGAGCTCGGCCTAAGTTCTTATAGGACTGTAGTGCCAAACTATTATATTATTATTAATCACCAATATAAAAATTTAAAACACCAAACTGTCGACATTTCCATCAATAATGAGAAAATATATTCAATACAGTGAATTTATATTTTTAAAAAGTTACAATGTCCAACCCAATATGAAGTCGGAAAATTATTCAAATTTATTTCGCCGATGGCATAATTTAAATGCAATAATTAATTGAATATATTAAATTAATTGAAATAATAAATTCACTTTTAGACATTTTTTTGAAGGCACATTTGTTACCACAGAACCTAAAAGCATCATTGATATATTTTTACAAATTGATTCCTCTGTTGGAATTTTCCGAGCCAAAGTATAATTTTTTTTCGTTTTCTAATTTTATATGCACAACGTTTGTTTATTAGTATTTTGAATGATTGTTAATATTAGATACTCAAAAATATTTATTTTTGTTTGAAATTTTGAACATCTGAACATTTTTGAAAAGTGTGAATTTGTGATTTTTTTCTTTTTGAGTTCTAATGTCTACGTGAGTTTTAAAGATATTGCTGTCAGGTTATTTTTTTTTAAATACTGGATATATTACACTGTTCGGCACAACATTCTTCCTGTTTTCACAATTGGGGCCAAAAATATTCGATTATCATTGAACGGTAGCGATTCCCATTCACAGTAACGTGCCGGTCTTGATCATCACGGAAGAAGTACGGCCCAATGACGCCGCCGGCCCATAAACCGCACCAAACTGTAATTTTTTCGGGATGCAATGATGACTCATGGAGTACGTGTGGATTGCTGTCTGACCAATAACGCATATTTTGTTTATTGACGAAGCCATTCAGCCAGAAATGAGCCTCACCGCTGAAGATGATTTTTCGATGAAAATCCGAATCATTTTCAAGTTGTTGCTCAGCCCAATTCACGAACATTTGACGCTTCTGGTGGTCAAGCGGCTTCAGTTCTTGCGTCAATTTGATTTTGTAAGGATGTAGGCCAAGATCTTTTCGCAAAATTCGCCACAAAGACGTCACAGAGATGCCCAACGCTTAAGAGAGACGTGTGAGAGACATATTTTGGCTTTCTTCAACTGAAGCCTCAGCGGTATCAATATTCTCGACACTACGGGCACTTCTTTGTCTCACTGGCACGGGAACATTTTGTACTGTGCCTGTAGATTCAAATTTTTCCACTAGACGCTCAATTGTTGATCTGCTAGGACGATTATGACGACCATAAATTGGACGTAGCTCTTAACGCTCTTAACGTTGAGTCCACTGACTCTGAATTTCAGTAGTAAATTTTAATAATTTAAACTCGTTGTTGGCTCGTATATCTTTCCATCATGAAATGGCAAACCTTACTGAAGATAAATGTGAAAAGAGCGGCAAGAAATATGACATCGTTTGCTGTCCCTATCGCTCTACTTTTGTAGCGTCCTATTTGAAAAACCCTTTACTAGAGAGAATACCAATTTCGACAAATGTCCTTTCTACTTTTTGAGTTATATGCATTATCAATGGAAATTAATTGATATTTTAATGTAATATGTAGTACAAACAGTACCAACACAGTTCGCATTATTATAGAACAGTAGAAATAGTATATTCACAAACCATAGTAATTAATAAATGTTATTATAAACAGTAAAATACTGCTATAACTAATAAATATTAAAATAAAAAGTGAATTTTTATACAGTTGAAATTTAAAATTAATTTATCTCAAAAAACCAAAGACCCACCAAAAAAGTAATACCATTTTTGAAATAAGTAGAACCTCTATTAAATTTTAAAATAATTATTAAATATTTTTTTATTAATTATGCTTTTCCGGTGATTCCAAAAATTCCTTTTTTTTCTCAATTTTTAAACTTTAATCGATTATTGCAACCCAATATTAAACGTTATTCAAGTTGTCTTGAAGCCATAACATGCCTTGACTTATTCATGGACAAAAGCTGTTTTAATTTTTATTCAATGGTTGTGCAGTCTTTTTATAAAAAGTTTTTTTTGGAGATGCAGTGAAAAATGCAAAAATCATAAATTCCATTTTTCTCAAAAACGTTACGTATATGGAAAAAAACTGAAAACGCAGTTCGAATCAGCGCACTAAAATTATGTAGAAATGATATGAATGAAGACAAGAAGGAACAAAAGTGCTCATTTTGCCGAACAGTGTTATCTGTATTTTGCAAAAACAAAAGATTTCCGCTCATTTTTTTTTTTGTATTTTGGATGCTTTGGAGATGTAAGAGAAGACTACATTTTTTTCAAAATTTTAAACGTCAGTTGAAAGCAGTTAAGCTAAAATTTCCAATCAAACAAAAAAACGCATTAAAAATATTCACTACACCAAAAGATATAGAGTTCTTGCCATGAATACCGTTTCTGAACCACTTTGCGTCGGTAGCTCAGCGGTTAGTGCGTTGGACTGTTAGCCAAAATATCCAGTAGCACAGGTTCAAATCTAGGCTGAGGCTTAACAACATAGAAAATAATGTTCCATATTGCGTTACCTCTCGGTAGTCAATAGCAAACCTACGAGAGTTGGGTGTGTAAGCCAGTTTTATCGGTATTACAACGAAAAGTGTTCGAGGGAAATACATGGCCTGATTCCACCAGGTCAAGTGTCCCACTCGACTCTCACCAGAACTAAAACTTGAGAAGAATTCGGTTAGAAAGAAAAATAGTAGATTTTGACTAATATCAATAAAATACTACTAAAATTCAAGAATTTGTCATCTGGATATCAAGAAAGCAAATTACTTAGTTGTCAAAAAAGTAAACAAACTTTATTGAACTGGATTTTCAGAAGTTAATTGATTATTAAAAACCAAAAAGAACACGCAAAATTGTTTCTGTATTCATCGCAAAAAGAACACGTGTTCATGTATTGTTGTTGTTTTCATCGATATTGCTCTGTCTGTATGCTTTGTTTTGCGTGATCGACATCTGTTTGTTAGTCTGACTGTCTGTCTGTTGAAAGTAACTAAGCCAAATTTTTCTAGATATTCAGACATTCTGTTCTTAGGTATCAAACAAGTAACTAAGTACAATTAGTCTGGATTGCAAATCTTTTTCTTCTTAGGTATCAAAAAACGGCATTATATGCAATGTTTGCATGTGTGTGTTTTCACGAATAGAACAACAAAGCACAGCCAGACAAGCAAGCGTCTGTGTATGTATGAATGTTAAAGACATAAATAGAAAAAACGATTTTTCCTATGAATATTGGTATGGTTTCAGTTCGTAAACATAAATTTGGGTTCAATTTTGCATAAATACCAAGTTGATTTCATTCCATTGTTATCTAAATACACTATATGGGTAACGTGCGGAGGGTTTATACATAACCAACAGAAGAGGCAACAGAAGAGGAAAAAGTGTATAAGGTAAGTAAACGGTTGCAGAATAATATACAGAGATTAAATTAAATAATAATAATTAAATATTCAAAGAAGTCATTTAATATACAATAATGCTGCATGTAGGTAATAAAGTTCTACATAATCAACAAATTAACTCGACTATATATTTTTTGTTTTATGTTAGCTTCGAAATAATTGCTTTTAGTTACCTTTAACATATCGACGACAGACACACGAACAAACAGATGGGGCTGACATACGGACAAAGTAAAACAAAACATAATAGCGACAAAGCAAGATCGAAAAAACAACAACTATACGAACACGTGTTCATAAATTTTGGGACGAAAACAACAACAACATTTTTGATACCTAAGAAATTAATAACTGAATTCAAGACTTATTCTACTTAGTTACTTTTTTGATACCTAAGAAATTAATAACTTAATTCAAGAATAATTCCACTTAGTTACTTTTTTGATACCTAAGAAATTAATAACTGAATCCAAGAATAATTCTACTTAGTTACTTTTTTGACAACTAAGAAAATCCATTTCTTGAAATTAAGAATTTTTCGGTTTAGCTGTATCACTCTGTATACTTCTTGATTCCTTCTCGATTTTAGAACTTTTTTCCCTCCGTGTACGCATTGCAGATAGAATACGAAATCCGACAATTTTGATAGCGGAAAGTTTAAAACAAACATCCATCGGAACTACTCCATCTTTTCTCCCTCCCTCTAACGTATCTGCCCTTCCAACGATTAATAAGATGCATTGAATGGCCTAAGTTCTTCCAGACTGTAGTGGAAACCTAATATTATTATAAGATATTCCGAACTCCTAAAATCCCCTGTTGTCAAGAGAAACAAGATAAAAGGCAAGAACAAGACCTTGAAGTCTTGTTCTAGCTGGGTCGGTCTTGTTCTTGCATCAGCCTGTGGATCTTGTTCCTGATGCAAGTCTTTTTTGCAAATTTTAGAAGTCAAATTTGTCAAATACATCAATTACTTAATTTAAATATTTCAAAATTAACTTTGAAATTCTTGTTCTTCTTTTGTTCTTGCGCATTTTGAAAGGGTCCCTTTTGTTCTTGCTGATCTTGCAAAAACTAAAGGGTTTTTCAACAGGGACGCTACAAAAGTAGAGCGACAGGGACAGCAAACGACGTCATATGTCTTGCCGCTCTTTTGACATTTCTCTTCAGTAAGTTTTGCCATTTCATGTTGGAAAGATATACGAATTCGAATTTCGGTAGTAAATTTTAATAATTTCGACTCGTTGTTGGCTCGTATATCCTTCCATCATGAAATGGCAAACCTTACTGAAGAGAAATGTCAAAAGAGCGACAAGAAATATGGCGTCGTTTGCTGTCCCTGTCGCTCTACTTTTGTAGCGTCCCTGTTGAAAAAACCTTGAAAAAACTTTTGTAGCGCTCTTATTGAAAACCCCTATACAAGAACAAGAAAGAGTATTGGATTTTTTGCTCATCATTACTCTCTGGCTGTAGTGTCTGATTTAGCCTATTTACGTTAATTCATTGCTTTATATGTCAGTCTTAATCTATTTTTATCAATTTACGTGGAGCAATTGTTTTTTTTAATGTAAAGCCAAAAACTAAAAATAATTAACATTTATCGTTTAAAATCAACAGTTTAATTAATTTCCCAGTAATATAAATTTTAATTACACTATTTTACCGTATTAATTATTTTTCATTGATAATGCTCAGTAACCTTGTAATATTTAATTTAAAGCGACAAAATCGTATCAATTAAAAAAAAATGCTAATTTAATTCCTATTTAGTATGTCGAATAAAGGTACCTAGTTTCATATACCATAAGTTGATCTCATTCATAATTTTTTTATATATGTATATGACAAAAAGAAAGTTCAAAAAAATCAAAAAAATAGTAGGAAACAGCAATAATATCGCAAGCGAGCGACAACGTTAAGTACCGCCCTCAGCAAATTTGTCTAACATAATTTTGACAAATTTCCGTGAAAATCGTTCCTCCACACACACCCCATATGTATCAAATCAAACCAGAAGATGCCAACGACATAACAATCAACTATAAAAATTTTTAGTTTTTCTATTTTTAAAATAAAGTGCAACCAAATAAGAAACTACACACGTTGCTGTGCAATTGTTTTTCTGAACGTATTTGCATAGAAAATAAAAATTATAATGTAAGAAATTTCAAAAATCACGCATTGTTTCCTTCGATCGTCACTCTGCAAAACCACATCGAGTATTTCAAACAGATGTTGGCAGAACGAGATTGTACGAGTGAGATGGAGAAACATGTCAAAAAAGAATCTATGTAAATATAGCGTTCCTGCTACACCTCAACGACCAACATTGCCTAAACAGCTGATTAAAGAGCAACATGGACACATCCAAGCCCTCCGCTGCTCATGCTCAGGGGCAACATTTATTTTTGCCTACATTTGTTAGGCTCTGTTGTATGGCGAGGCGATAGAAATGCTTTTAGTAAGTGCTAGAGTTGCCAATTGTTATTATAGTAACGTTTTCGTACCAATCATCGCATTCGAAAATATAAATGTCCATACATTTTGCTCCCAAACACAAATTCTAAAGTAAACTAAATATTTCTATTTGGAAAAAACTTTTTTTTTTCAAATAAATTAATAGATTTGATTTTTTACGAATTTATCAAAAAAATAATTTTTATTCGAATATGAAATTCGAAAAAAAAATTCCTTAAAAATAAATTTTGAAAAATTATTTTTAAAAATTCTCCAAAAAAAAATTCCTTCAAAATAAAAATGTGTCGGAAAAATAACTTTTTTCGAAAAAAATTAATTTTCAAAAAAAATTTTTTTTTTTCAAAATATATTTTTTTTAAATATATTTTTTATAAACATAACCTTTTATTAATTAAAAGGTGTAGTCAGATTTTGAAAACTGAAAAGTATGGCAATATATGAACGAAAAATAAATATTTTTTTATTGAAATTTGGTTTGATGAACAGCATTTTTCAATATGATGTACATATATATTGTATTTTATGTATTTGTTCATTAATATGATGAAACGTATTCTTCACATACACTTCATCATATTGAAGAACACTTTTTCAGTCATTCATCAAATTGATAATGAATTCATAACATTGATGTTTTGTAGTTATCAATATTATGAATCGTTCTTCAATACAATGAATGATGGTTTGAAGAACGAATTTCATCAATATGATGATGATTTTTTTCTTCAATTTGTGGGAATATTTTCTCCCGATAAGACTATTATTTTCTAATCAGATTTTCGAAAACCATCATATTGAAGAACACTTTTTCAGTCATTCATCAAATTGATAATGAATTCATAACATTGATGTTTTGTAGTTATCAATATTATGAATCGTTCTTCAATACAATGAATGATGGTTTGAAGAACGAATTTCATCAATATGATGATGATTTTTTTCTTCAATTTGTGGGAATATTTTCTCCCGATAAGACTAATATTTTCTAATCAAATTTTCGAAAACCATTTATATTGCATATATGCACTGTCCCATTGTATAAATTGTAATAATGAAATATAAGAAACATATTTTTCAATGTTTTCCTTATCAGATCTTGGTACACAGAAAAAAATGCATCAATGATGAATTTATTTATAAATATTATGAATTTTTTCTTCCAGATTCTATTGATATCACCATTCATTGAATGACATATTGATGAATGTATTCATTATAAATATGAACTAATTCACACTATCGAGCATTATACTGCAGAACGAAATATTAAATACAATAAAATAAATTAATTGATGAACATTTTTTTAAGAATTTTTCAAAAAAAAATTGTAAAAAAAAAATTAAAAAAAAATTATCCGAAAAAACAAAATTTTTCGAAAAAAAAAATGTGTCCGAAAAAAATTGTTTTCGAAAAAAAAATTTCAACAATTTTATTTTAAATAAAGGGTTTTTCAACAGGGACGCTACAAAAGTAGAGCGACAGTGACAGCAAACGACGCCATATGTCTTGCCGCTCTTTTGACATTTCTCTTCAGTAAGGTTTGCCATTTCATGATGGAAAGATATACGAATTCGAATTCGAATTTCGGTAGTAAATTTTAATAATTTCGACTCGTTGTTGGCTCGTATATCTTTCCATCATGAAATGGAAAACCTTACTGAAGAGAAATGTTAAAAGAGCGGCAAGAAATATGGCGTCGTTTGCTGTCCCTGTTGCTCTACTTTTGTAGCGTCTCTGTTGAAAAACCTTTGAAAAAAACTTTTATAGCGCTCTTATTGAAAAACCCTATATATTCTTTATAAATATAATTTTTTATGAATAAAAAGTTGTAACTATAAATAAATATATTAGCAAACATTTGCAGATTTTGGCAACTCTGTCCTATGCACTCGTATCATCATCACCATCAACATACCATGCAAAAACACCTCATCACCAACGTTCGCATGCATATACTACACCCAAGCATAACATGATCACATAAGCTGCATCTTAAAAATGATTGTGCTGTTGATTATGAGATGCACCCTGTGCCAAAAACACTCCGTTCACCACCTCAAACGCCTATCAGACATCAGCAAAGAACTACAAAATTCGCATGGATGCTCTGTAGTTCAGACACATTCCGCAACAAAGATCACATCATTTTCGGCACTTCGAGGCGTCGTCGAATTATTATTTTGTTTTTGATCATCGTACAAGGAGAAACAAGGTGGTCTGGTCTGTGTTAGAGTGAATGTGGTTTTGTGTATGTGTGCATCGTCTTCTGCTGCTTCACTTTCTTCATCTGCAGCAATCTATTGCGATTGCATCGCACATAATTTAGTTTCTCTTCAACATCACCCAACGTACCACTTTCCAACACCGAGTACGGTGATCTGATCGCGAAGGATCTCGGAAGTACGTGTCCCGTCATTTGTGTTTCGTGTTGTCCTTTAAAAAAAAAAGTCGCATCGCTTAAAAAAAACAACATCCAGTTGGGTCTATAAATATTTTGAATATATTAGAACTCAACCCTTTCCAACAATCATGACGGTGAGTTATGTTGCCCTCATGCAGGATATGGAATTGCCGATAGAAAATGATTTGGTTTTTCTCTCAGTGAAATTTCGCGCTCAAAATTTACTACATTCAATTTAATATTTAAATATTGTGTACTTAAATTAGAACTAATATTATATGAGTTGTAAGTTATCGGAAGTGTTTGATTATATGTTGATTATATTAAAACGTAGGGACTCTTAGTGTGTTTTTTTTATTTCAGAATGATCACAGAGTTATAATGTAACTAGTTTCGAGTGAGTCAAAAAAAGTGTATAAACCTTTTATTTGAAATAGTTACAAAATTATCGTAAATGTTCCAATTAGTAAAAGTCATACTCGTAACTTTTATTTGTTGGTTTCTTAAAGGAAACTTAGTATATAAATCAAAAATTATAATTTCTAAGGAACAACAAATATTGAGAAAGCTGATACACAGAACTGTTTGGAAATTCAACATCGATTGAAATTCAAATATTGATAACAAAACACGATTTTAATTAGGTCCTTCCACAGAACGTTAAACAGCAGACATCAATTTCCACAAACTTTAAAGTTAAGTCCGATTTAGATCGGAAAGATCTAAATATGCCGAACAAGTAATATTCCGAATAATCAATACGGACCGTTCCATGTCAAAACGTTTTTAGTTTTCAGAATATCAAAGAGGATATTTTTATTTATTTTGTGGTTAAAGAGAAAACCAAAAATGTGGGAATTTGTATAGATTTTATCAAGCACTTAAAGAATAATATCATTTTTTAAATGTTATTATACAAAACTCAAGCCAATTCTCTTTCAAATAAATTAAAGCTGGTTACTGACCACAGGCCAGTATTAATTTTAATGAAATATATGTCAAAAAGTTGTCAGTAGTGGTCAGTATCATATTTATTGAAGGAAAAAATGACAATTCAGTAAAAAATATATTTTCATTTTAAAGTTTAACAAAGTCTCTTCAGATACTCAAATATTTGACTTTTTACTATACCCTGAATATGAATTAAAAATAATAGAATCATTGTGACTACATTTAAAAACCGATTTTATTATGGTTTGGTATCCGGTAACCGAATCATCAAAATGTCTAATATTATTCACAATGAAATATTTCAGAAAATAAAATAATAACTCACTCTTTTGTCATGAAGTTGAAAGTTAGAAAAAGTTATTAGTAGTGCCCAGTTTCATTATATTCAAAAGCAATTTTTTAAAATTTGTTAATGGAACTAACCAAACATAACAAAATGTATTTATGTATTTCCCATTTGTATTTCTTAGGCCGAGTTGTTCCAGTCACATTTTCAAATTAAACGTAGTTTAAACTCGATGAAATTTCGTCCATATTCAACATCACACAAATATTAAAAATGTCGTATTAACTGATTATTAATTGTCTTTCTGTCTGTAAATTTTAATGACATTTAGTTCATTTGATTTGGAACTATAGACGTTTTAAAAAAATTGTAAAAGTTTAAACCCAGTTTAAACAAGCACTGAAATGCTAAACCTTATAGTCGAAATTTTAATTTTCAATTGTCATCGTATAAAAAATTAAATTTTATTGAATTTCGATTGTTGTTCTATCTGACAGATATTTCAATACAAAATAAACGTACTTCAATCGAATTTAACCCTGGTCTGTAAAGGTCTGTAAACCGAGTTCAGTTCGATTTGTGATTTTATATACTTGCACCTCGATTAAAAGTGAATTTAGCAACATATATTTTTATTTTATTAAACTTATTATATTCTGGACAAATATTTTAATTTAAAAATTATATATCACAAATGTCTGTATTAATTTTCTTGATAGCCCTTATAAATTTGAATGTTTAGAATTGTTTCTAATTGCAGTAGCCGCGTTAGCTCAGTGGTTAGTGCGTTGGACAGCAAGCCGAAAGGTCCCCAGTTCAAGTCTGGATACAAATATACATTAGATATTTTTAAAATCTAAAATCAAAAAGTAATTTGTACTTTTAATAAAAATTACAGTTGTTTTGGCATAGGAAATCTTTGCAATTATAATTTTTTTAGTTTAACAAGTTCACAATCTATTTATGTAAATACTTAATCTTAACAACACACTAAAAATAAAATTATTTTCTTTATTTACAGGAAGAACTAAACAAGGAACAAATTGCGCGTAAGTTTCAAAACGATTTCTATTTCAAATCTTATCAAATATTTCCAGTCTTGATCATTCAAAAGTATCATAAGTTAATTTTGGAATTCAATATACATTCAATTTTTTTATTATATCTCAAAACGTCATAATTCCGCTCTATACTTATTATTATTGATTTGGAGATTATTGATTTGGAGATTATTGATTTGGCGATATAAATTTTAAAAGTCAGAAATAAGTTTTAAGAGAACACAAATTTGAATATTTAGAATTGTTTCTAAATTGCACATTTTATTGCATTAGATATTTTTAAAACCTAAACTAAAATTGACAGGGCAACTTATTCATCCATTTGTATCACACGGGGTGTGTCGTGAACAGTATTAAAATTGTGATTATTCTTGATCAGCATCACTTTAAGAATGTCTGTCTGTAATTCAGTATGTCTGTTGTAATCACGTTTACGTGAATACAAGATGATCGAGATCAATGAAACTCAGAACTTAGTTTTATTATATACCTACGCTAACTGATATTGAAAATGGGCACAGTTTTTTTACAGTACGGCATATATATATGGTCGAAGTGATTTTATTTAAAATGCTCTTATTTTATTTATAGAAAATATCGCATTTGTATTGTGGTACCTTTAATGAGATAGGTTTGCCATTGACTATCGAGTGTTAACGTCATATAGAAATATATTTTATATAAAAAATATGGAGATCGAACCCGGGACATTTCGTCCAAAGCACTAACCAATCGAACCACCGACGCTACAAATTAGGATATTGTGTAGAAAATTAATCAATATGATGATTTTATTCCTAAATATGATGATTTTTTATCAACTACCAGATTCATCATAAAACTCGAAAAAAAAAATTAAATTTTAACAAAAAAAATTCTTTGAAAAAAAAATTTCATAAAAAAGAATTTGACCAACATTTTTTTTTTTCAATAAAAAAAATCTCCAAAAACTTTTTTTTTCCAAAAAAAAAAAAAAATATTATAATTAAAAAAAAGGTGAGCTTAGTTTTATTATGTTGAGTTTTAGTGTGAAGAGTTTAAGTATGGTGAGTTTTAGTTTCGGTTTCGGTGTGGTGAAGTTAGGTAGATATTATAGAATACTAGCTGGACCCGTACACGACTCGTGCAAATATTATCTGAATGCATGGTTATTGAGCAATTTTATTAATATAAATAACATTTTTATTATTTATATCAGGGACCCGTGCTTCGCTGTGGACGTTTTTTTATTGGTTTTATAAATGTAGTAACGAAAACCATACTAATTATCCGATAAAACAACTTTTCTCATAGATAATTCTTTCTCAGACTGTGCTTCCCCGTAGAATTCTTCCCAGTAGAATTTTTTCCCGTAGAATTCTTCCCCGTAGAGTTTTTCCCAGTAGAAGTTTTAGTGTGGTTAGTTTTAGCGTGGTGAGTTTTAGTGTGGTTAGTTTTAGTGTGGTGAATTTTAGTGTGGTGAGTTTAAGTGTAGTGAATTTTATTGTTGTGTGTTTTAGTGTGTTGAATTTAAGTGTGGTGAATTTTAGTGTGGTCAGTTTAAGTGGGTCAATTTGAATGTGGTGAATTTTAGTGTGGTGAGTTTTAGTGTGTTGAATTTTAGAGTGGTAAATTTTAGTGTGGTGAGTTTTAGTGTGGTGAATTTAAGTGTGGTGAGTTTTAGTGTGGTGAAATTTAGTGTGGTGAGTTTTTGTGTGGTGAATTTTAGTGTGGTGAATATTAGTCTGGTAAATTTTAGTGTGGTGAAGTTTAGTGTGGTGAATTTTGGTGTGGTGAATTTTAGTGTGGTGAATTTTAGTGTGGTTGATTTTGTTTTTGTTTTCTATCTTTTTTTATTTTTGTGTTGTTTTTGAGTTATAGCTTAAGTTTTGTGCTTTTACTTTTACTTTTGATTTTGTATTTGATTTTTGCTTTTGTTTTTGTGTTTTTGCTTTTGTATTTTTTTTTTTTTTGTATTTGAGTTTTTTGTTTCATCTTCTTTCTATGTCGTTTTGAAAGTTTAGGTTGTATGGGAGGTGCCACACACATTTGTCCAATCCCGCCCATATATAGCCTATGACACCCTCCGGACTCCATAGTAACTTGGTGCAAAATTTCAGTGAAATCGGTTCAGCGGTTTAGACGTGATGCTGGAACAAACAGACAGACAGATCGACAGATCGACAGACTGACAGACGGACCAAGAGTTTTATATATATAGATTTAACTAAGAGTTCTGAAGAACTACTTAAGAACTGAAAAGTATGCCAAAAAATTAACGAAAAATAAATATTCTGATTGAAATTTTGTTTGATGAACAGCATTCTTGTATTTTATGTATTTGTTCATTAATATGATGATAGCTGATAGTATTCTTCACATACACTTCATCATATTGGAGTACACTTATTCGATCATTCATCATATTGATAGTGAATTCAAAACACTGATGTTTTGTAGTTTGAATGGTTCTATAATACAATAAATCAATGTTTTCTGTATATAACATTCAAAAATCTGACTATCCCCAATACATCAATGATCACAATGTAAGTACTTTAAAATTTTTCATGTGACATGGCCTATTTTATTTCATTTAATATACACTGAGACCTCCAAACACTCAGACAAATATTACCTGTTATACTGCGTATTCCAGTATTCATCATATTGATGATTTCATTTATTGAACTAAAATCATATTTTTTCAGTGTTTTTTATTTTTAATATTTTTATATCATCAAATACGAAACAAAAATTGGTCTTCATTTACACATTTACGTATTTATAATTCTTATAAGGATTGTGATATTAAAATTAATATGGTTTGATGAACAAAATTCATCAATATGATGTTCACTTTTTCATTAATAAAATTTTCAATAAAATTGCCGCTTCGACCAATTAGTAATTAAATATTATAAATCCTTCAATAAGTATAAATACGTAAATGTGTAAATGGAGACAAATTTGTTCAAAGGTTCAAAGAATTCAGACAAATATTATCTATTATACTGTGGGGCTCTTCCCTACATTTCGTGTAATATCTTACTAGGAGAAGTAAGATAAGAGCCAGATTTTGAACCCAAGCCATTTAAAATACAAGTCCAGAACACATATCACTGGACTGTTAGATCGAATTTAGAACTATTTAATGCCTAATTATATTAACCATTAATGTCAACATCATTGAGAACATTATCAATGGAAATATTTCTAATTATTATATACTCATTTTCAGTTCTCCGCAATGCGTTCAACGCCTTCGATCCAGAGAAGAATGGCTACATCAACACCGCCATGGTGGGTACCATCCTCAGCATGTTGGGCCATCAACTGGACGATGCTACGTTAGCGGACATCATAGCAGAAGTCGATGAGGATGGATCTGGACAAATTGAATTCGAAGAGTTCACCACACTGGCGGCACGTTTCCTTGTGGAGGAGGATGCCGATGCCATGATGGCCGAACTCAAGGAGGCCTTTCGTCTGTACGATAAGGAGGGTAACGGTTACATTACCACGGGTGTGTTGAGAGAGATCTTGCGTGAGTTGGACGATAAGCTGACAAATGATGACTTGGACATGATGATTGAGGAAATTGATTCGGATGGCTCTGGCACCGTGGATTTCGATGGTATGTATTTCATTATTAATTGAATTTAAATAAAATTATTGAATTATATTTTTTTGAACTTTATAGAATTCATGGAAGTCATGACTGGTGAATAATTCAATTAAATGAAAATACGAAACTAGATACGCAGCCTAAGAACTATTAGCTTAAATATTAAATATAACTACGCAATAACGCCAACCTTCCGACAATCCCACAGATAGCCCCCAAACTGCCATGAACTCTATCAACATTAATTCATTGACATTTTGACATGTATTAATTGCTTTTAGATACAAAATATATCCCAGAACTATTTAAAATAAAGTAAAATACACACACACACTTTAAATACCGTTTTCATTAATGACGTGGGCGTCAACTTTTAATTCTAAACATTATCTATCGTTTCAAAAAACAGTACAGGGTAGTCAATATTTATACTAATGTGCCAAATATATGTTTGACAGTTAACTATTTTGTTATTATATATATTAACTATCAATACATATTAATTTTAATGAATTTTATTGTTCAACCAACTGTTAAAATTTCTTTGTTAATTGTTTTAAATTTATTTCAATGTAGTAATTTAAAGAAAAATGTTGTATTTAGAATTTATTATGAATATCAAAGGTTTATCAAATATTTACTTAAGTCCAGTAGAAAATACTCAACATCAGAATGTGCCAAGTACATATAGGAATATAGGAATTTCCTAGAAAATGCTAAAGCGATTTTGTAATGTTGCAAAATATTATATAATAATAATGTAAAATTTTCATTAATGATGGAAATGTATGACAAATAATACTTAAATAAAAGGAACAAAACTTCAAAAACCAATACTATTTGTGTAGCGTTTTCGATTCAGATATACACAATAAGTGATTATATATTCCCAGATTATAATTGTTACTAGCTGGACCCGTATACGACTCGTACAAAAAATTTGTGAATGCAAGGTTATGGAGCAATTTTATTAACATTTTTATTATTTATATCAGGGACCCGTAGACGTATTTTTTATTGGTTTTATAAATGTAGTAACCAAAACCAAACTAATTCTCCGCCAAAAGAACAACTTTTCTCAATTCTTTCTTAGACTGTGCTTCCCCGTAGAATTCTTTCCCGTAGAGTTTTTCCCAGTAGAAGTTTTAGTGTGATTAGTTTTAGTGTGGTGAGTTAGTGTGGTGAGTTTTAGTGTGGTGAGTTTTAGTGTGGTGAATTTGAGTGTGGTGAAATTGAGTGTGGTGAGTTTTAGTGTGGTGAATTTTAGTGTGGTGAATTTTTTGTGGTGAGTTTTAGTGTGGTGCGTTTTAGTGTGGTGAATTTTAGTATGGTGAGTATCTATGTGGTGAGTTTTAGTGTGGTGAATTTGAGTGTGGTGAGTTTTAGTGTGGTGAATTTTAGTGTGGTGAATTTGAGTGTGGTGAATTTTAGTGTGGTGAGTTTCATTGTGGTGAGTTTTAATGTGGTGTGATTGCTTTTGTATTTTTTTTTTTTTATTTGAGTTTTTTGTTTCATCTTCTTAGCTTGTGTATGTGCCGAGTTATGTCGTTTTGAAAGTTTAGGTTGTATGGGAGATGCCACGCCCCTTTGTCCAATCTCGCCCATATATAGCCTATGACACCCTCCGGACTCCATAGTATCCTGGTGCAAAATTTGAGTTAAATCGGTTCTGCGGTTTAGACGTGATGCTGGAACAAACAGACAGACCGACAGACTGACAGACGGACCAAGAGTTTTATATATATAGATTACAAGGTAAATGTATAATGGTAAATTTTTGATCATGAGAGTAGCAAAATTTCCACAAGTAATTTTGGTTCGAACGTTGTTTTAAAGAAATTATTTTTTTTTTAGAGTGTAAAATACAAAACCCCTTTTTTTCTTATTGATTATTTTTAAGTATTTAAATAATCTTGTAGTAACTATAGTTATACTTATAGTTTTCTATATAGACTTTTTTTTAAATTTTTTAAGCATAATTGAAAATGTACTTTTTTGTATTTTTAATGGTTTTATCACATTACTATAATAGTTTATTGAATGTGACTTAACTATTAATATTCAATAGTATTGCAAAATAAACTATTGAATAAATTATTGAAACAATAGTAATAAACTATTGAAATAATATTAAAATTACTATATATGTTTATTTTTAAGACTAAATTTTTAAAATTGACTGTACATTTTTCTCAACGTTTTTTCAAAGACCCTTTTAATGTACATAGAAGAGAAATAGATATGATAAAAAGATGAGATACAATTTGATGTGGATGACGTATATCTTTTCTACTACACAAAAAAGCATTTTTTTACCGACTAATAATTTTTTTTATTAATGAAATATATAATTTTTAGTAAAGTTTAAATTTTCTTTTGCCCATATCTCGCAAAAAAAAAATATGGCGCAGGGTTCTCCGTGTCTACTGGAAAAAAGATTTTTATTGTTTAGAATATTAAAAAAAATTACAAGAGCAAAACTTTGATAAAATAATATATTTCAAAAACTAGAATCAGCGTTCCAATTTAGAAAATGAAGAACTATATTAGTTATCGATTGAACTCTTTCGGACCCCATAGCGCCTAACACAGACATGTAGGTTTATAAGTTTTTACTACACTTTTTAACAGTCGACCATATAGAAGCGTAAAATATATAAAAATCAGAGTTGTAATTGTAATTTTGCCGCATAGTGTTATGAACGCTATTAGAAAAAATTTTAAACCAGATTCAAATACTACCTTTATAGAAGCATCATAATTTTGTAAAATTTTCTAATTAAAAAACACTGTAAAAAAAAAACAGTAATATGCATATTCTTACGAAAATATGTAATTTGCCCCATAGTGCAAGCAATCATCAATAATAAATGAGACGCAAGACAATTCAGCGCACTAAGCAATGTGTTAGAAAGAGACGGAAGATCATTCAAGAAGATCATTCAAGATCAAGCAATGTGCGCGAAAGAAATGGAAGATCAGCACAATAAAACACATGAGTGCGAATGAGATGGCAATAGCATGCGTCATTCACGAAACGAGTAGAAGGTTCTCGAAACATCTCGAAGCTTGTCGAAACATGTCGAACTGATGCATGCAGTATATAAGGGCACCGCATCTGAGGCACAGTACTTCAGTAGTAATTGGAATGTGGTCGAATGTGAGAGCAATGTCAAGTTAAATAGTGGACATGCAGCAGTTGTTAGAATTTGTTATTAGTAAAGTTATTTATTAAAGAGAATTAATAAAGTTATTTTTTATAATTTAAACCAAACATAAGAGTGTTTTTATGTTCTACACAATCCAGAGATACGATCTTGTAGATCAGTTTTCCGTAGACTGAAGTTTCGTAACAATATATTTATAATTCGTATGAAGTTTATGTTATATAATTGTTAAATTCTGCTTGCTGGATTTATAAAAAAAAATTAGAAAAAACTGATATTTTTTTTCAAAATAAATTAATAGTTGGATATTTTTTATTTACACATTTTTCAAAAAAAAATGTTTTCGAATATAATATTAAAAAAAAAATGCTTTCAAAAATAAAGCTCGAAAAAGAATTTTCAAAAAAAAAATTGTGCGAAAAAAAATATCTCATAAAAAACATTTTTTTTTCGTAAAAAAAAAATAGTCTAAAAAAAATTTTCCAAAAAATATTTTCAAAAAAATATTTTTTTAAATATTTTTTATAAATATAACTTTTAATTCGCGGTTATTATTATATATTTGAGCATTTAGTCAATATATTGTTACGAAAAGAGATAATTTGCCCCACTGTGCAAGCAATCATCAATAATAAATGAGACGCAAGACAATTCAGCGCACTAAGCAATGTGTTAGAAAGAGACGGAAGATCATTCAGCGCACTAAGCAATGTGCGAGAAAGAAATGGAAGATCAGCACAATAAAACACATGAGTGCGAATGAGATGGCAATAGCATGCGTCATTCACGAAACGAGTAGAAGGTTCTCGAAACATCTCGAAGCTTGTCGAAACATGTCGAACTGATGTATGCAGTATATAAGGGCACCGCATCTGAGGCACAGCACTTCAGTAGTAATTGGAAAGTGGTCGAATGTCAGAACAATGTCAAGTTAAATAGTGGACATGCAGCAGTTGTTAGAATTTGTTATTACTAAAGTTGTTTATTAAAGAGAATTAATAAAGATATTTTTTATAATTTAAACCAAACATAAGAGTGTTTTTATGTTGTACACAATCCAGATATACGAACTTGTAGGACAGTTTTCCGTAGACTGAAGTTTCGTAGCAACATATTTATAATTCGTATAAAGTTTATGTTATATAATTGTTAAATTCTGCTTGCTGGATTTATAAAAAAAAATTGGAAAAAACTGATATTTTTTTTCAAAATAAATTAATAGTTGGATATATTTTATTTACACATTTTTCAAAAAAAAAATATTGTCGAATATAATATTAAAAAAAAAATGCTTTCAAAAATAAAACTCGAAAAAGAATTTTCAAAAAAAAAATTGTGCGAAAAAAAATATCTTTTTTTTTTTCGTAAAAAAATTAGTCAAAAAAAAATGTTCGAAAAAAATATTTTTCAATATTTTTTATAAATATAAAATTTTGTTTATATTTTTTATAAATATAACTTTTAATCCGCGGTTATTATAAAATTTCACTTATGCCGGCATAAAATAAAATTCACCTGAGGATATTTGATATTTGGACATATGTGATCGATTCACTGGTCACAATATAACGATCATACCCATTTTCTTGTTTATACAGAGTAGGTATATAAGTAATTTAAATTATGAATTTCATTGTACTTGTTATTTCAGTTTTTGTGTGATTTCAACAGGCAGAGAAACGGACATAGTTAAATATGCTTCTTTCTGGCGTATCAAACTGAATATACCCTTTCACTGTTAGTACAGGGTATGAAAATATTCCTAATGGCATCCCATTTTTCTTTTTTTTATAAAGTATCGTTTTTCTTCTTCTTTTGTGAAGCATGTCTCTGTTTTTTTGAAGTATTTTTTTTCATTGACGACCTGTGTCAAGAATATTTAATGCTAACGAAAAACTTGTTTTATGCACACTGTAGCATGGTATGCGTTAAATGTGAAATATCATTTGTATTGATCTAAAATATGCAAAAAAAAAAGCACTCGTAAAATCCTTCAAGTATTAATATCGATTTTATATACCTATCATGGTTCCAGAGATACGAGTAAAAAGAGTTTAAATGTTGGGCTTAAATTTTGCCAACTTTGAGTATTTATTTCTCGAGATCTATGATACATGTTTTTTATATTTAGTTTCGTATTTTCTAAATTAATAAGGTTCACGTATAAAATTCTGAATACAATTTTTGACATTTTCTCATTGTTCAATTTTATACTAAGGGTGTGTGCGAGTTCGACTAAATTGCTGACTAAACTAAATTGTATAGAATTTCATTCAATCGACAAGTCCATAATCAATCGATTATCACATGTGTGTTTGCTGTCTTCCAATTTAGTTAAATTTAGTTTGCTTGAAATTACCGATCAAATTTAGTTTAGTCAGCAATTTACTCGAACTCGCACACACCCTAAATATAGTATAAAATTGAAATAATAAAATTTTAATATTACAAAATTAATTTGTTATATTGGAGAAGGCGGACGGTGTTATAAACGAAGTGGACTTTACACTTTGTTTATAACACCGTCCGCCACACATTTGCACACATGATAAAATTGTATATATTTCTAAAATACGTACAAAAACCAAAAATATTCGTATCTTCCACCTTTTCCAAATCAATTTGTTTAAAATTTAAAATGTAATTAAATATTTTATTAATATCACTCATACGTCCCGTTTTCATCTATAGATCCATAGTAAAAATGTTGTCATACGGTGTAATATATATTGAATACATTTAATCATTTTATATAACTACATGCATTATTGATTTTAATTCCACTAGAAAATGATAACTACCACATTTATACGTGGTGTACAACAACTCACGACGCGTCGGTCGACAAATAAATCGCAGCAATTTTGCAATTTGCAGAGGCCGTATAAATTAATTTCGTATGACATGTTTACATTTGACATTTATGTGCAAAATTAATTAACGTAAGATTAGAAGAGGAATCCATTTGAGAGCAGCAGCAGCAGCAACAGCAAGAAAGTTGCTGCATCACAGTACGCATTGCATTGCACGAATTGCCACACCGATATCACTCATCAATTATGGGGCGCACGGACGGTTGTGCATATTTTTGATGTTGAACCTCCTAAGCAGCCGCATCGCGGAAGAAATTGTTCGACAGCACAAAAATTGCATTTTTAGATGTTGCATGACAAATTGGCAAAACATATTTCTGGTGGCGACGATCGCTAAATATTTCATAAGGTGATTTAGAGATGCATGGAGGTAATTTTTGACAAACTATTTCTATAGAAATAGTTTACATTTGTGGAATTTTGTATGGTGTTCAAAAAAACATGTAGGGTTAGATAAAATATTGTAGTTTGATTTTTTTATTAGGTACATTGCGTTGAAACATGCAAATTATAAAAAGAAAAAAAAAAATTAAAAATTAAATTTGAGAAACGAAATTAATTAATTTTAATTTAATTTTATCAGAAAATATCGTACACAGAAAAAATATATGTGCAAATATAGTTAATTAATATTAAATTGTTTTATCGCCGATACGACATTTAATTGTATTGATTAAATATTTAATTGTAAATTAATTAAACAAAAATTAATGGAAATTAAGACACCAGATAAAAAAAATGATTTTTTTAATTCTTCATTTTTATTGCTGTAATATATTTTATTATTTTATTTATTTATACATATTGTTTATTATTATTATATGTATTTTTTATTTCATATTTATTTTTTTAATTTACTCTACTTTTTGTAGAGTAAATTATATATAATGCAAGAAAAATGTAAAACACAAATAAGAGACTAGATTATCAAAGTTATGATATACGCACGATGTACGAAAAAACGACCCGACAAACCGAATTGTCAAGCACGCGTTGCGATGAACCAATGTAAAATAAGATCCGCACAACAGTACCTGCAATACTGTGTTGTGAATTTAAAACTGTGTAGTCCCTCTAAAACTGTCGGTTGGTGTATAGTGTAGCCAAGTAACCAGAAGTTATGATATGGGACTCATTTAATTCATTTTTCGCTTACAAATCGGTCACAGCAACTGAGTTGTAGCCGAAAAAGCTCCACTTTTTGCGCTTTTTCGGCTACAACTCAGTTACTGAGACCGATTTGTAAGCGTTTATAACCTTATACTTTGTTCGTTTTCACTCTGATATTTTTTTATCTCACTTCACGAATTTTATTGTTCCTTTTATATGTTGATGCCCTTATATAAGCTACCGATACTCCCGACTCAAAAAACTCTTTTTGCCAGCATCGACATATTTATTGATTTGAAATTTTTATTGAAGTTTCATTTTTAGTTTCCCATATTTTATTTGGTTGACTTGTAAGTAACCGAGTTGTGGCTAATTCAAAGAAGATTGCTTTAAATCAGTTTCAATTCATTAATTTCTGAATTGATTTGTAATTTATACTATTAAACAATTCATATATCCAATTAATTATATTAATAGAATTAATTATAGTGTATCAATTAATCCAAGTTTCTTTTACATTCCATATTTTCTTTCCCTTTAGAAAATGCCAATATTAAAATTTTTCTTATAATTCTGAATGATAATCTGTAAAATAAATGTAATATTACTCATCGGGGATTGAAATTGTAGATGTTATAATTGAGGCGTTGGATGCAATGAGGGCGTTCGGCATCATAACTGTTTGCAATATTCGCACCGAATGATCCCAGTAGTGCCTACCATCCTCCTGTGAAATCCCAGATCGATTGAATAAAGTTTTTATAATTATATGTGATAAGTGCATTATCTCCAAATAAAAAATATATTTTTTTTATATTTTTATTTTTTTTTACAGAATCAGTTTTCAACAGAGTCAATTTAGTTTTGAGTCAGTTCGACCGTAATTTATATCTATATCCATTCATATCAATAAATATATCTAGACTATGCACAAAATTTTTATATCTTTCATTCACGCAGAGAAAAAATGTGTTTGCAGCAAACATAATATATTTGCAATCGTAAATTTGAATTTTTTTAAATTATTTTGGTACTCTTTTCTTGACTTATGATTATAATTCGTTATTAACATATTTATTATAAAATCGTGAAAATTCATGTATGTAACGTTTAACATAATATGTTTGCTGCAAAACATAATTTTTCCCTATGTGTTTATGTAACGTTTATAGCTCTAAAACTCAATACGCCCAAATTTTATTTTTTTCGTTTTATGCCTTAAGGGCGTATAAATGATTTATTTTAATTAATTATTTTATATATTAATATGCGTAATAAAGTTAAAAGTTTAAATTTTAATGGAAATTTTGAATCAAGAATATCGGTTCATTACTTTTTGAGCTACGGACATCCAAAAACTTTAAACGCAAAAATCTCAAAAATTACTTTTTCACATAAAACCCTTATCGCAATCCATTTTTTTTTTTAAATTACATTAAATTACAATTACAAATTTTATGTATTATTATAAATATTTTGAAAAAATATAAATATTATATATTGAAAATTTTGTAATTCCATATTAGACGCGAACGTTTGTAAAATGGAACACTGAAATATCCGGTTGTAACACCCTGAAAGCAGCCTTGCCGGCACTGAAAAGTACCTATACTCGAAGCTCATATATAAAAATTTCTACATAAAACCCTTCAAATCATTTGACGATAATTTTGAACTCGATGAAATAATGAAAACTTTTCAATGTGAAACTCAAAATATTTTGATTTTCGTCAAAAAAACTAAATTATCTAAACAAATAAAACTTTCGTTATCGAAAATCAAAACTATATCAATTCTATTTTTATAACGACAAAAACTAAAGATAACATTTTAGATAGGTTAATTTTTTATCGACAGCCTAAAGTTTTCGTATCATTATATATTATTAAAATTGACAATTTGGGCCTTTGAACGGTATCGTTTCGATATTGTTTTAATATTGTTTAGTTTGCTGGGAATTGCTTAATTTGTAACTTATCACAAGGGACATCGATTTATTTTTGATCAGCACAGATTTAGCGTCTACAGGTTAACAAGTATAGCTAAATCAGAACTTTTGATCAGCGTTCAGTCCAATGTCTATTTGTCTGTGTATTAGCTGTTGACGTTTACAAAAGTTTAACTAAACCAGTAGAGCTAGATCAATCCCAGTCTGCCATGTCTCGGAGACCTCCGATGCCTCGAATTTTTATCGAATTGCTTTATCGATTCTAATTTTTTAATTTCTCGTACATTAAAATTCATTGACAATATACGATAAATAAACATTTATGGCATATCGGTAATATTATTTGAAGCAATATCGAACTTTGATTCTTTTTTTCATCGATATCGTTCCGATTTCAAAAAATGTCTCGTACCGAGAAAACTCCAACAAAACGCATCGATATCTTCCGACCATGTAGGTTCAATTTAAAGCTCGATATCGGTACGAGAAAGTGTCCGAAATCGTGTGATTTCTCCTCTTTCTCGCATTATCTCGAAACGATTTCGAAACGATTTCGAAACGAATGGCATATTGGGATAAAACTCGAAACATAGATTACATTTATATTTACGTTGCCTTGTTATTGAAAATGAGCGTGATCGGTTGATTTAAGACCTGTATTCTTCACATTTTAGCACATATATCCCAAGTAACCACTTTGTGGCAACTTAAGTGGTAGCCACACAATTGCCATTAAAGTGTTTGCTCTATATAATGCGAAAAATGCTTATTTTCCACCTAATTGCCAGTCAAAAAGCCTCGGGGCGAGGCTTAGTTGCCACAAATTTTGATCCATTAAAGTGTCGGTTCACCTACTTGGAACTTGAACTGTAATTTTAAATGTGGAACTTGTGTGGACTAAAATTAAAAATAATAAAGATCCTACACAATGCCATTAATGGGAAAATTTGTTGTGGAATAAAACTGCACATAAAGTCAAAAATATGCTATGGCATAATAATATAAATCTTTCCGAACAGATTTTTTCGGTAAACTACAACTCTAATTTAACAAATCGTTCAAGTTTTCGGGTTAAAGCTTATATTCAACCTTCTCTAATTTTAATTATACTATTCCGACTGTCATTTTTTAAAACCCAACGTTCCATGGACATATGTAGTGGATATAATAAACATTTTTTGTATAATAATATTCATTTATACGATTTTAAAGTTAATTAGATATATTATTTATAAACATGTACCTATTAGGTTCTTCATTATGTATATGCAACATATATGGAACATAATACATTTTATTATTTTATCGTATATGTTCCATTATCGGAATGTGTGACTTATATATCACAGCATTGTGACATATTATTGCGTATGTTCCATACATGTTCTTAGCCACCGCTTTGGAACTAAATTTATGTTCCATTATCAGAATGTATGACTTATATATCACAGCATTATGACATATTATTGCGTATGTTCCATACATGTTCTTAGCCACCGCTTTGCAACTAAAAATTACTAGTTTGCAACACTGGTGATAGAGGTATCTCCAAAGCTACACATTTGCCCCAAGAGTTTGTGACAATTGTCGAGCCGTGGTTACTTGGGATCTAATATAACAATATTTTTTTTTATACTGTACTTTCAGTAAATTTTTTCTTAATATTATGAAACTATTTTCTGATCCAATGCCATATTTGTGAAATATTTAAACAATTCCTATCGTACCTACATTCAGCAAAAACAACATTAAAAACACTATACCATTATCGACATTTTTAGGCAAACCCTAATTTAGATGATCGCTCAAAGATGAGTCATGACACAAAATTACCTCCAAACAAGCCCTAATTTTAGCACAATGCATTTTTCACAGTTCCACAGATCTTTATTTTAATTCGTCTGTCACTAGATCAGTTGGCAAAGATCACAGCGACGCACCTATGGCCATTATTTAAAATATAACAAAAACGAAAAGTGCTGCTCAGTGATATTGCCCCACCAAACACGCAACGATTGTGCGTTTGGTTCATGCGCTCGATTAGAGCATCAAACACACTAATTAATTTAATCAATTCATCTATAATGTGATCATTTAATCAGCAGCAGTCGACCACAAATAAATAATAGAAAAAATCCACACACAATACGAAAAAAAAATCGTAAATTGGGTAGGACTTGGCTTTTGTGGTGATCGAATGCGGCAACATTCACTGAGTGAATGGCCAACCCTCGTGAAAGAAAATGCAGCGTCATGCATTTCACAAATTCGTCGCTTCCGTCGATGCTGCTACTGCTGCTGCTGCTGAACTGTTGCTGCTTTTGCTGCCACCTCAAAGTAGTACCAGGAACCCTCCTCCCAACTCACACCCCCCTACCCATCCATGCAGTACCCCAGCACATTAGCAACGCTGCCGCACGGGCGCAACCAACCAACCTAGTCGTTGGCAATCGTGCGAATTTTTTAGACGTTCACTCGGCTTCGATCTGATCTGATCGAATTTAATTTGATCTGATCGAAAGGTAATTTTTTAATTGCTGCGCACCGCGACACTATTTTTCTTGAGTGATTATCTAAGTTCGGTGCCGTGTACACATTTCTATCAATTATTTCGATTAATCGTTGAAAACATCTCGTATAATATGGAAAAATTACATTAAAAAACGATCCTTTTTTTAACTCCTTTTGCAGCGACGCTCATTTAAAGGATTATTTTCAATCGACAGCACTTTGGGATTATAAATCTATATTAAATTTATTTAAAAATGGTATGTATATGTGTTGGTTAAGAGAAGTGTCGTGTCGTGTGACAATCGACATACATTTCTAGCGAAAAATCGCAATTTTGATTTTTACAGAGGACGAATGTAGGATATGTGATTGTAGATTGTTTTTTTTTTTTATTATAAAGTGTTTTTTTTTTATAAATTTTTACCCAAAAAGTTAGTTTTTCAATTTCAAGAAAATATCGAAATGTTTCAGCTTTATAGAATCCTTCGATTTTTAAAACATTAACACTTTTTTTTACATAAAAAAAAAATGTTCAAATCAACGGTGTTTTTATTTAAATTTGAGAAAAGTTGGTGTTAATTTAATATATAAATTTTCTATGTGTCTAAATTCCTGAAATTGTATTGGAAATAATTGAAATAGTCCTCATAACATTATAAGGATCTCTAATAAAATTTTACAACCTCCACAGACCTGGCCATATTTCCGTCAAATACACAAATAAAGGAAAGTTTGTAGAATACAACAGAGAGACTATCAAATTATTTAGAATTTAAAGACAGTTTTCCGACATATTTTAGACAACTTTTGAACACCTTGCACACCTTAAAATCATAAAAATGGCATCTAAACCGCTTTGAGTCTGTCAAAAATTGTACCCGTGTATCCTTATAAAAATATTTTCAAATCTAAGCTACCAGAGAAAAGATTTCAGTAATATTTTGAGAATAAATCAGGCAAACATACAGCTTAATGAAAGATAGTGGGAAATGTAAGATAAGTTGTCAAATTTAAGGAATTTTAAAGGCATCGATATTTTCCTATCTCATTTCTGTTCAGAAATTATGCGATAATATGTCCCTAAATTTGATAATCTTTGATAACCCGGTTTTGTCTACTTAAAATCTTTCAAAAAATGTTTCTGAATTGGGTACTAAAGAGAGTATTAAAGAGGTGCTAAAAATGTCATCAGGGTTTACGAATCCGTTAAATAACTAAAATTTTGCAATCGCTAACAAATTCCCTTTCATTACCCATTTTTTTCAATTTCGATTTATTTTTTCGGATACATCAAATCGGTTTGCGGGAAAACATTATTTTTATTTATTTGAGCATAAAGTCAATATATATTTGAACTAAAAAGTTCACTTAAACTGGTAAAGGGTTTTTCAACAGGGACGCTAAAAAAGTAGAGCGACGCCATATTTCTTGCCGCTCTTTTGACATTTCTCTTCAGTAAGGTTTGCCATTTCATGATGGAGGGATATACGAATTCGAATTTCGGTAGTAAATTTTAATAATTTCGACTCGTTGTTGGCTCGTATATCTTTCCATCATGCAATGGCAAACCTTATTGAAGAGAAATGTCAAAAGAGCGTCAAGAAATATGGCGTCGTTTGCTGTCTCTGTCGCTCTACTTTTGTAGCGTCCCTGTTGAAAACCCTTGAAAAAAACTTTTGTAGCGCTCTTATTGAAAAACCCTTTATAAACTAAAATTCACCTGTAGATGTATGTTGTATATGAGGTATCTTTGGTCGGTTCACAGCCCTACGAGAAAAAGGTGTCAATTGCTCTAAAATTACCTATCACGTCCAAAGGTATGTAGGAAGGAGACAATTCGTAATTATTATACATGTTCTGCGACCGGTTCTATTAGTAACGACTTAGGACAGGATCTTGAAGATAAGTTCTGTGATATGTCTGAAGGTCTGCATGAGCAGACGGATTGTGTCCCTGCTAAACATCGCGCTAGTGAAGCGAAAAGGCACTAGGTGGCTCCATAGTCAAGTGACTGATTTACTGGCTGCATCAAATGCTTCTATAATTCGTAGATTGTTTTTCGAAAAATAATTTATTTAAATACAGTATGTCTTTGAAGTAATCGAGAAATATGAATGCATGATGGAGAATGTAAAATTAAATATAATGTAAAGTAAAATCTATAAAAAATATATAAAAAAGCAAAAATTTAATAAAAAAATATATTTTTTTACTGAATGTACCATTGATATTGGTCAGAGAACGGGATTTTGAAGACCTGTTCTGTGATAGGTCTAAAGGTACCGGTCACAGAAAATGATTTTGCAGACAAGTTCTGTAATAGATTTAAAGGTACCGGTCACATAACACAATTTTGATGACCAGTTCTGTGATAAGTCGAAAGGTCTGCAGGAGGTGTTAATTGAACCCCTCCCTATGACAACGCAATGATAAAGTTGCGGTTGGTTTGATATAAAAGAGCCAGAACTAGGACCGGTTAACTATCTCCGAGGAACCAGTCACGTCCCTAGTCTAGGTCTGATTCGTTTCTCCGTAGGTAGGTCACAATTGACCTATCATTCCAATTTTCTTGCTCAGACAGCGTAGGTACACCCAGAAAAAAATACTATATAAATAATAGTTTTTTACTATTAAAAATAGTTCATAGGATAAATTATTGTTTTAATCGGAAAATATCATTAAATACTAGAAAATACCATGACACTGCCATTGAGTTTATATGAAAAGATTTATTTTTTGTATACTATTAAATCAATAATTGTCCTATTGACCAATTTTAATGGGATTTGAGGGAATTTTTTTCTGGGTGTATATAAGTAATCTAAATTAGTTTTTCTGTAATAGTATTTTCAACCGTCATACAGACAAACGGACGAGCATCGCAAGAAGTCGGATTACTATTTTTTGAACATTTTCAAATAATCAAAAAAAAATATATAATAATCAAAAAACGTAGTGGTTTACTTTTTTTATTATTTTCAAATATTTAAAAAATATCTAAAAAAAAAACAGAAATAATCAAAAAAAAAAGCAATCGGACTACTTTTTTGATTATTTGCAAATAATCTGAAAATAATGTAAAATTTGGTGAAAATAAATAAAAAAAAAGGTAGTCCGATACTAGTTTTTGATTCTTTTAAAGTAGTCAGAAAAATATTAAAAAAATGTACTAAGAATCAAATTAATTTTGATTATTTATAATCGAAATCAAAATTTTTGATTACGACTACTAAACAATCGTAATCGTTTTCAAAAGTAGTCATTACTTTAAAGCTCTGATTAAACTATAGAAAAACAATTATATTTACTATAAAATTGGTTAATAGAATGCCTACCGTTAGTTTAAAAACGATTTTAGTTAATTTAATGTTTGATTATTGATTGACAAGAATTTTATAAAAATGTCGAAATTGAAATTCACATCTAAAAAAAATTGTACCCAGAAAAAAGTGCGTTATAAATTCTAAAATTCACACAATAAATTTAATGGTTTAGCGAATTTAAAGTGATAAATTGAAATTTATCATATTAAAAATCAATGTATTTCATTAAATATAATTTATATTTATGCCAAAAGAATATAGTTCATAGCCACGATGTAGTGTACGAATATAAGGGATATTGCAAATATTAAGAATTCCAACAAAGAGATTTGTTGCGTTAATCAACTCTTTGCCCAACCAACTAATTCGGTTCTCTCAACCGCTTAGTCGGTTGTTATTGTCAAAATAAAAAAAGTTGTAGTTTATACTACAACCAATTTCGAACTCTTTTAGAACCATTTAATACAGATTTAGAACCATTTAGAGTGTGTATCGACTAATAATTCATATGTATAGGAAAATATGGCAGTTTCGCAGCAAATTTGTAAACCATTCGATTTAACCGAATGAAGTTAGTTGGTACAATTAACTTTTTCATCTTTATGCCAAAATGGGATTTTTCTGTGTGTAGATATCGGTACGTTCTATCGAAGTTTTTTTGGTTTCGATGCGATAAATATTTAAATATCGTATCTTGTAAAAGAAATTGAATACTACAGGTACCCAGCCGGCGAAACTATCATAAACGATATCGTAAATGATAGCTAATATTCGTAAATAATGAATAAAATAATCGTAACGAGAACCGTAAATGATTCGAAAACGCATACAGTTTCGTTCTTAATTTGTCCATCGTAACGAGATATGGCGAACTGGGTATTAACAATATATTAAATTTGATAATTTTAAATAATTCCCTATACGAGTCTTAATATTGCGAATATTACAAAAATTGTAATCCTCACATTAATTTATTGTAGTATATTTTCAATTAGGTAGTTTATTTTTTCAACTAAATGGTTTTGTCATCATTGAAATATGTACACAAATTATATGGCTAGCTCTTTGCAAATGTCAAAATACATTTTACATTTGATGACATTTCAAAATCGTCATGGCACAAAATGAATGTTCAATCATTGCAAAGAATTCAAGCAAATCCATCGCACCTTGTCATAAATTTGTTGGCATTAATATAGAGAATCCAAATGAAATTGGGTCAGCTGAAGAGACCAATTACTAATTGGTAATAAATAGATGTTCATGTAATTTTACAAAATGTCTCTTTAGCAAAGCACAGTTGGATGGATGGATATTTATAGAATATTTGCAAATATGTAACTGCTACAACATCTGTCTGTCACAATTCGCACGATTGCATTTTCGATTTGATTATTGATTGACAAGAATTAGATATGATTTGTACGTATTATGGAAAATTATAATGAGGCATTCAAATTCGATAATTTGAAGAAATCTCTACTTTAATAATTTTTTTATCAGAACTTACCGCCATAATAAAACATTATTTCTTTGGTAAATGATGAAAAGTTTGCTCTTCGATTTATAAAAAAAAAATTATGTTTTATATTCCAATGTCTCGGAGACCTTTGGAGCCTCGGAGCTTTCTCGAATAACTTCGATAAAAGAGTTGGATTTCGTAGCTTTATCGATTCTTTTTTTTAAATTTCTCGTACTTTAAAATTCTTTGACAAAATATGATGTTTAAAACATTTATCACATCGATATCACATTATTATTCGAAGAAATTTCGAACTTTGATTATTTTTTCTTCGATATCGCTCCGATTTCGAAAAAAGTCTCGTATCGAGAAAACTTCGTCATTGATAATCTACCTACCATGTAGATCAAATTTGACGCTCGACAAAAGAGGTTTCTCGTACATAAAAATTGACAAAATATGATATTTAAAACATTTATCACATCGATATCGTGTTATTTTCGCATATATCTTGAACTTTGATTATTTTCTTCTTAGATATCATTCCGATTTAGAAAGATTTCTCATATCGAGAAAACTCCGAGAGAACGCATCGACATCTACCTACTATGTAGGTCAAAATTGACGCCCTATATCGCTACGAAACAGTGTCCGATATCGTGTAATTTCTCATACATCTCGCATTGATCTCGTGACTATATCGTAACGAATGGCTTACTGGCTTTTACCATAAATCCTATAAGAAATTTACCTTATTAAGGTAGAAATGATCATGACCTGATCATGTTAGTGCTGTAACTGGTCGGGTTAGGAAAAAATTCAATAATAAGTTTTCACCCATGAGCCTGAAACAATGTCTACTAGGAAAGTGACTGGGTAATAAAAAAATAGGTAACTGCACACAGAATAGAGATTTGTTGCGCCAACCAAATCTTTACCCAAGCAAATTATTCGCTTCTCTCAACCGAGTTGTGTTTGTACTGCAACCAATTTCAAACTGTTTTAGAACAATTTAGTACAGATTTAGAACCATTAGGAGTGTGTATTGACTAATACTTCATGTGTATGGGAGTTTCGCCAGCGAATTTGTAAACCATTCGGTTTAACCGAATGAAGTTAGTTTGTACAACTAACCTTTTCATTCTTCCAACCTCATGCCAAAAGAGGATTTTTCTGTGTGTGGTAAAACTCTCTAATAGCTTTTAGTATTCTATGAGGTATATGTACAAACGTTTACGGATCACAGGTTCCATTTTCAATACCAGACAATATACTTATACAAATATTTAAAATACTGAATTTCATTGATATAGCTTTTCATGTTTTTCAATAATAGTGATTTCAATTGACGACAGGTCAGGATATTTTTCTGTTTAAGCATTAAACATTATTTTCGAAATTTCGTCGAGATTGTCTATAAAATTAAAATTAAGATAACTATATATTTTTAATAAATAAAAAATCTATATTATTCCCCCAAACAGGCAGATCCCGAGTATGACAAGGAACAACTGAGAAGTAAGTATGTGGTATACCAAAATCCAACAGTTCAATACAGTTCTTTCCTATTTATTTGCTAGTCATGCGTAATGCGTTCAAAGCATTCGATCACGATGAAAAAGGTTTCATTGAGCATGCCGACGTCCAGACCATTCTCGAGATACTCGGTCAGAAACTGGACGAAAAAGCGATCAAGGCACTGATCAAGGAGGTGGACAAGGGCAGCAGCGGCAAGTTGGACTTCCGTCAGTTCTGTATATTGGCCTCACGTTTCGTGGAGGTCGAGGAGGATGCCAATGCATTGGCCAGCGAGCTTAAGGAGGCGTTCCGCGTGTATGACAAAGAGGGCAAAGGCTACATTACCGTGCAGATACTTCGTGACATTCTCCATGAGCTCGACGACAAGCTGACCAAAACTGAACTGGACATGATTATTGAGGAAATCGATTCGGATGGCTCGGGCACAGTGGATTTCGATGGTGAGTTGTAGCGTATTCTCTGATAATATTTGAAAAATAATCTTGTTTTTTTTCTTCACAGAATTCATGCAAGTGATGACAGGTAAAAATTATTACGATTTTACGTTAAATCGTCGTTTTACCTTTAATCCTGTCAATCCCGTCATCTGTGATGATCCGCATTGTCGCTGTCCCACACAACGCATGCGCCTACACCAACGCATTGAGTGGCATTTCGAGCGATTCTTTCAGCAAATGTTCCCTCCATTCCAGTTTTTACGACCAACACGCATGCGTTCCACCACCACTACCACTACCAGAACCACCTCTTCTACTACCACAAATGCTATGTCGTCTACATCCTCCAACTATGAGTTGTTAACCTTCGAAGGATCCTTGTTTTCTAATAATCCCAGTGCCATCTGCTGCTACCGACCAGTATATCGTCCTCGTTTCCCTAAATGGGTTCCGATTTTGACGCTATATCGCGAAATTGTGCAGAATCCGTTTAGGCGTAGAGGCCGTTATATGTTAACCCGTCCGTAGAACTACGACATCAGTTTTAAATTCGAATTGTTTGTGTTCGTTACCTTTGTTTTTCCTGCATTTGTTTTTTAACCCACCGTCTTCCTACTGCACGTTACCATTTTAGGATGTTCCTTTTGAAACGTTGCATTTATTGTTTATTGTTCAAATATAATAACTATTTTTTTACTAAATTTTATTATTCAATTTTTATAGGTTAAATATTAACAAACATCTTTAGTAAAGTACAAAACAAAAAAACCACAGAAATGTCATCAATTTGTTGAAGCAAATAAAAATAGTTAATAATTTTAATAAAATTTAAAAATAAACCACTTAAGAAATATTAAGTTTTTAATATGTAAACTTTTATTTTTGTTTTTTTTTTTTATTTGTTTTAGAATTTTTTCAAATAAATAATAATAATTTGTATGTTCTGATAAAGTGGTCACTGTCCAGGAGGGGATGCCTGTGTACTAACCGAACCTAGTACGTTGTATAGGTAATGGATATGGCTTTTCAAAAATATATACCAATAGTTTGGGTCGATTTTGCTAACATTTTCAATTTTTTTTTGAAAATGGGTCATATTTGGTAGAAAATGTGGTCATGATGAAGTGGTCACTGTCCATGTGTGGATGCCTGTGTAATAACCGAACCTACTACGTTGGATAGGTAGCTTTCCAAAAATATATACCAACAGTTAAGGTCGATCTTTCTAATATTTTTAATTTTTTTTTTTTTGAAAATGGGTCATATTTAGTAGTAAAAGTGGTCATGATGAAGTGGCCACTGTCAAGGTGGGAATGATTGTGTACCAACCGAAGCTAGTACGTTGAATAGTTAATGGGTAAAGCTTTCCAAAACTATATGCCAAAAGTTTGGATATATGGATTTGGTATGTTTAATAATTTTTCGATTTTAATTGTTTTCAATATGAAATGCATATTTTCAATTAGAGTTAGGATTTCCTGGTGAGTTCTAACGTTGGTAAAATGTTTGGAAATGGGAAAAGATGAAATATTACAAAAAAAAAAAAAGAATTTCGATAAAGATTCATATTTAGATCTAGAATTAGATACTGAATCAAATATAGATTCCGATACAGATTCAGTAACAGATTAAGATAAGATTTAGATACAGGTTTAGATACATATTCAAACACAGATCAATAATTCGAGCATTTTGCTATCTGCACACAGGGAAAAATCAATTTTGCAGGCAACATATTATGTTTGCTACACGGACTTTCCGTCAATCCTCACAAAATAGGGATTGTTCTCTTCACTAGGAAAAGAATAATGACAGGATTATCTCTACCAGTACTAAAGGGTGTCACTATTCCTCTGTCTAACGAAGTAAAATATCTGGGCTTAACTCTAGATATAGATGTGAATTTCGATGTGGCCTCCGAAAAATTCGATGTAGCCTTCGAAAAAATTCAAAGTGCCTGCCGAAAAAATAATCTAGTACCAATTTTGAATTTCGATGTGGCCTCCGAAAATTCGATGTGGGCGAAAAATGGAAAGGAAATCTAGTTCCATCATCAAACAGTCTATTCGAAATTCGAAACTTCAAAAGTCCACTTCGGTTTTATTTTGCATTATGCTAAGTACATACACAAACCATTTGCGCATTTAGCTAAGTAAGTACACAAACTAACCATTGTGAATATTAATTAATATTGTGAACATGCTCTATGCAAATTTGAAATAAGAAAATTCGAAATCTGAGTCACCCATTTCTGCGTCAAAAATGTTTTCTCTTAGTGATCCATCAGTGATGCCGACATACCGGAATTCCTCAATTGGTGGTGAATTTTAGTCTTATTGGGGGGAATTTTAGTCTTATTGGGTGGAACTTTAGTCTCGGGGAATGGTTCACATTTGACGGGTAAATTCAAATTAGTATCTGTTACATTTTCTCATTTTAAAAGATTGGAATATAGGCATGTTTGAGATTTGGATCGTATTCATATGAAAATTCGAAAACAAATTTTAAATTCGATATCACAGTACAATTGTTAACTATTTAATATTCGAATAAGTTTAAATGGGCGTAACCAAAAATATACATTTTTTTGGGAATATTTATCTTAAACAAAAACAAGTCTCGGAACTTTTTGAAAATCTTCTAAATTATAATATCAGAATTCACCGGGCGAGGTAAATAAAAACAAAATTGAAACGCACTTCAAAATAAAAATGAGTACAAAAACTGATTTTGAATTTTAAGGGATACCTCGTAACATAGAAATTGACACTGCAAGTAGGAAAATAAAACCACACCGTAAAATTTAAAATCGACTTTTGAAAAACTTCCATTTTCCAAAAAAAAAATTACTATAATAAAAAATATAAAATACAATTACCGTTGCATAAGCCATATAAATATTACACCATACGACAAATTCAACTTTAAATATGTATTTCGACAAATTTCCATATTAATTTGCTTAAAATTATTTAAATTAGTTCCTATGATTAATCGCCAAATCATGTATTTCCCCCTTGAAAACGTCTACATATCGTTTGAATATCGTGTGACTGCAATTTGTGATTCATGTTTGTTTTAAGCGTTTCTATGCATCCATCCAACATCTAAATTATACGAAAAGAAGTGTGAAAAATTTGTGTATATAAGAAAAATTGTTGGTAAATAAAAAATATCAAATAAATATTTGATTCAATGAGCAAATAAAACGTAACTGGGAACGAATTAAAACTATATTAAAACGTTACATGATTAGGATGTAAATCTTAGACAAATTAAACATATGATCTGTAGTTGTCGATTAATAGTTGAACTTTGTTTGTGGTTTGAAATCAGAATCGTTTTTTTTTAGTGAACTTCAACCGTCGTTTAAACTTAGTTTAAACGACCGATGCTGATGGTTTAAACTATGTTTAAACTTTCAAAGTTTTTGGCGTGAATTTATCTCACAACACTTTTCACTATTTTTTGTCGCTGCGTTGTTTCACAAATTCTTATTAATTTTTGTATTTTTGCACATTTTTCTGAAACAATTTTTGTATTTATTTAATTATATATTTTATTTAAATATATTTTTAAATATTTGTCAATTCATTGCATCGGTTCATATAATCATTTCTTCAATTAAAATACTAGTAAGAATGCTTTCGGAACACTAAGTTATGGATATTCCATACAATCTTGTTATATACTTCGAGGTTGCTTCCTCAAGGATGTAGATCACGCAACAGTTTTATGAAAAATACAACCAAATTTTGCAAGCCCTTTTCAGATACTTTTTAAACTACGAAATTATAGAACTTTAGTAATTAACCAAAAAACAAAAAAAAAACTTTAAAAGTCATTTTTATTTAAATCTTACATAAAAAAAAGTTAAAAATTTAGAGTTTAGATTTAAATATCTTGAAAAAAAAAATTAAATCAAAGATTAAAACACAAATGAAAACCGGTTTCGAATTCGATTAATTATTCTGGTTTTTTCATTTATGTTAGTTTTTAGTCTATTTTTAAATATATGGAACATTAATTGATTAATTAGTTTGGTATTAAAAAATCTATATTTATAAAACTCTTGAACCGTCTGCATGTTTGTTCCAGCATCACAGCTAAACCGCAGAAATGATAATCAATTATTCAAAATCTTTATTAAACAAAATCCTTATTAATTAATTAATCGATTAATCAGAATATTAATTAATTAATTGATTAATCAGAACCCTGATTAATCTGATTAATCATAATTTTAATTAATTGAAACTTAAACAATACTATTCAATAACATTTAAAATTTTGTCAACTTAAATAAAATGAATATGTATTTTTAAAATAATTAAAAAGTGTATTTAAAATATTCATGAAAGTGTTTTAAATATGCAAGAACCATATAAAGGGTTTTTAAATAAGAGCGCTACAAAAGTTTTTTCAAGGGTTTTTCAAGAGGGACGCTACAAAAGTAGAGCGACAGGGACAGCAAACGACGCCATATTTCTTGCCGCTCTTTTGACATTTCTCTTCAGTAAGGTTTGCCATTTCATGATGGAAAGATATACGAGCCAACAACGAGTCAAAATTATTAAAATTTCCTACCGAATTTCGAATTCGTATATCTTTCCGTCATGAAATGGCAAACCTTACTGAAGAGAAATGTCATAAGAGCGGCAAGAAATATGGCGTCGTTTGCTGTCCCGTGTCGCTCTACTTTTGTAGCGTCCCTGTTAAAAAACCCTTAAGTATCATAAGTTGATGAATTTCTGATCAATCAAAATGCTGATTAATCAATTAATAATAATTTTTTATAATCAGAATGCAGCTTAATTCATTAATCAAAATGCGGATTAATCACAATTTTTATTAATAAAAATCCTGGTGAATTCATTAATCTATATTTTGATTAATCGAAAATCTTGATTAATCAATTAATCAGAAATTGATTAATCAAATAATTTGATTTAACGAAAATCGCACTGTGTTAGCAAAATACTTAAAAAAAAGCAAAAATGCAAATGGAAAAACGAAAGAATAAAAGAAAAATCAAAAACACAAAATCAAAGTCAAAGTCAAAAACACAAAACAAAATCACATAAACCAAATCAAAAACATAAAAACAATAACGAAAAATCAAAATCACAAAAACAAAAGCAAAAACAAAAACAAAACCAAAAGCAAAAACACAATAGCAACACAATAAAAGGATTAACGCAAAAACAAAAGTAAAATCATAAAAACAAACACAAAGCGAAATCGTAAAACCAAAAGCAAACTGAAAAGCAATAACACAAACTCAAAAAAAAGGAAAAAAACAAAATAAAAAGTAAAAACAAAAGAAAAACAAAATCCAAGTCTAATCTTAAAAAAAAATCAAAATTCAAAACAAAAAGGAGAACAACATAAAAGGAAAAACCATGTTTGGAAAAACGAAAAAACAAGAGTAATATCGAAAAGTCAAAAGCAAAATAAAAAAACCAAAAACAAAATCAAAATTAAAACATAAAACCAAAAAACAAAAACTTAACGAAAAATAAAATACACAAAAACAAAATAAAAACGCAAAATATAACCAAAAACACAATAGCAAAACAACAAAATAAATAACGCAAAAACAATAACAATAACGCATAAACAAAAGTAAAATCAAAAATATAAAGCAAAAAAAAAAAAACCAAACACAACCAAAAAAGGAATAACACAAAAAAAGGAAAAAAAAGCCAAAACAAAAATACAGAGACAAAAAAAAAAAGAAAATAAAGAGTTTAAGAAAAAAAAAACAAAAAAACAAAATCTAAACTTTAAAAAAAATCAAAAGGAAAAACAACCAGTTGGGAAGGTTAGATCACATGGGAAATTTTAAAGTAGGTGTAATTATGATAGTTAGGATTATCAAAATTATAGTCGGTCTAAGCCGACTATAAATACCCTACACATATGTGTGGTTACCATTCAAAGTGATATATAGGTCACCAGGGTATACGAATCCTCCATCGCTGAAGAATTTCCATTCATTTGATACCCATATTTACAAATGGGTAGGTGTACCGAATTTCGATTTTTTTTTTGTGAACCACAAGTCCTTTTGCCGGAAAACATTATTATAATCTATTTGAGCATGATATCAATATATATTTGACCAAAAAAGTTTACCTAAGCACGTATACATAAAAATTGATCTTTACATGTACATTTTATATGAGGTATTTGAACATAAGTGATCGGATCATAGGTCACAATGGACCGATCTTGCCAATTTTTTCGCACATACAGCGTAGGTATATTAGTAATCTAAGTTATAAGTTTCATTTATCTAGCTCTTCAATTTTAAAAGTCTTAGGGATTTCAACAGACAGACAGACGGACAGACAGACAGACGGACAGACAGACAGACGGACAGACGGACATCGCTAAATCGACTCAGGAGGTCATGCTGATCAAGAATATATATACTTTTCCATACCGGAGATGCTTTCTTCTGGGTGTTACAAACGGCGTACCAAACTGAATATACCCTTTCACTCTTAGTGTAGGGTATAAAAAGATGAAAACATAAAAGCAAAAACCTTATTTGCTTTCTTTTTGGATTTAGCTTTTATCTTGTTTTTATTATAAACACAAAATGAGCAAAAACACTAACTAAAATATATGAATCAAAATACAGAAAAAAAATAAAAACAAAAAAACACAAACACAAAATTGAAGTCTAATCTTTAAAAAAAATCAAAAGTCAAAACAAAAAAGGCGAAACGTAAAAGCAAAAACCTTGTTTGTTTTCATTTTGATTTTTGCTTTTATTTTGTTTTTATAATGAACACAAAATGAGTCAAAAAGCTAACAAAAATAAATATATCAAAATACAGACAAAAAAAAATAAAATAAATAATAAAAACAAAAACTCAAAATATCAAAGTATAATCTGATAAAAAAAATCCAAAAGCTAACAAAAAAGGGAAAAACATCAAAGCAAAAACCTTTTTTTGTTTTCTTTTTGGTTTTTACTTTTATTTTGTTTTTATAATAAACACAAAATGAGTCAACAAGTAACAAAAATAAATTAATCAAAATTAAAAGCACGAAAATAATATTTAAGAAAATCCAGAAAAAAAATCAAAAATAGCCTCATTTAAATTAATCATTTAAATTCAATTTGTTTTTTTTTTAATAATTTACATAAAGATTTTTATATCTACAAATTTCTGCAGTATATTATAAGAAAATGTATGCTACGCTTAAAAATGGTTTAAAAAACAAAAAATAACAAATTTTCCAATTTGTTGATAAGCAGTGTTCTTATTCTACTCCGATCGGAGTAGATCTACTATATTTCATTTGTATTTTTAAAATTTACTCCTCTACTCCGGTAGTAATATTTTCTACTCCTTTCTAATCATTTTCTACTACCTTTTACGGAAATCTACTCGTTTTCGAAATGTTGCTTACATTTTTTGTAATTTGATGAGAACAATATCTTCCGCTCCAAATAAATTGTTAAGATTATAATTTTCCCATTAATTATGATCAATTTTCTGTAAAATAAATCTAATATTTTTGCCATGGTCTTTAAATTATAGAAGTTATAAATAAATATAGGCTTGTATAAACTTGTTTAAATGAAATTTTTAAAACACCCTGTATTTTTCCTGGCATTCAAATTTTTTTTTTTCGCATACTCTATTATAAAATTCTGCATTTGTTTTATTTCAAAATGTGCTCCTGAAATTTCTATTTTAAATTTTCTGATTTCTCAAAAAAAAACTGTAATCCAAATAAGCACCACCGAATTATATAGAAATGTTGCATTGAAAGAAAAAATCGTATTGGAAAAGGAAAATCGTATTTATTTTCATCGAGGAGCCAGTACACGGAGGGAAAAAAGTTCTAAAATCCAGAAGGAATCAAGAAGTATACGGAGTGATATACAGCTAAACCGAAAATTTCTTAATTTCAAGAAATGAATTTTCTTAGTTGTCGAAAAAAACTAACTAAGTAGAATTATTCTTGGATTCAGTTATTAATTTCTTGGGTATCAAAAAAGTTACTAAGTAGAATTATTCTTGGATTCAGTTATTAATTTCTTAAATATCAAAAAAGTAACTAAGTAGAATAAGTCTTGAATTCAGTTATTAATTTCTTAGGTATCAAAAATATTGTTGTTGTTTTCGTCCCAAAATTTATGAACACGTGTTCGTATAGTTGTTGTTTTTTCGATCTTGCTTTGTCGCTATTATGTTTTGTTTTACTTTGTCCGTCTGTCAACCCCATCTGTTTGTTCGTGTGTCTGTCTGTCGATATGTTAAAGGTAACTAAAAGCAATTATTACGAAGCTAACATAAAACAAAAAAATATAGTCGAGTTAATTTGTTGATTGTGTAGAACTTTATTACCTATATGCAGCATTATTGTATATTAAATTACTTCTTTGAATACTTAATGTAATTGAATTGTTTATTTTAATTTATATTTATTATTATTATTTAATTTAATCTCCGTATATTATTCTGCAACCGTTTACTTACCTTATACACTTTCTTCTCTTCTGTTGCCTCTTCTGTTGGTTATGTATAAACCCTCCGCACGTTACCCATAAGCATTGTATAGTGTATTTAGATAACAATGGAATGAAATGAACTTGGTATTTATGCAAAATTGAACCCAAATTTATGTTTACGAACTGAAACCATAACAATATTCGTAGAAAAAATCGTTTTTTCTATTTATATCTTTAACATTCATACATACACAGACGCTTGCTTGTCTGGCTATGCTTTGTTGTTCTATTCGTGAAAACACACACATGCAAATATTGTATATCATGCCGTTTTTTGATACCTAAGAAGAAAAAGATTTGCAATCCAGACTAATTGTACTTAGTTACTTTTTTTGATACCTAAGAACTTAATGTCTGAATATCTAGAAAAATTTGGCTTAGTTACTTTCAACAGACAGACAGGCAGACTAACACACAGATGGTGACCTCCCAAAACAAAGCATACAGAGCAATATCGATGGAAACAACAACAATACATAAACACGTGTTCTTTTTGCGATGTAAACAGCAACAATTTTGCGTGTTCTTTTTGGTTTTTAATAATCAATAAATTAACTTCTGAAAATCCAGTAGAATAAAGTTTGTTTACTTTTTTTGGCAACTAAGTAATTTGCTTTCTTGATATCCAGAAGACAAAATCTTGAATTTTAGTAGTATTTTATTGATATTAGTCAAAATCTACTATTTTTCTTTCTAACCGAATTCTTCTCAAGTTTTAGAATTTTATTTCCCTCCGTGTAGCATTTAATTAATGAGACGTATTTCTTTTTAAAACTCATTTTTTGTTAAAAAAAAAAGAAATTTGAGTTCATAAGACCCACGCAACTACTGAAAATGGCTTCAAACTTTTGACAGGCATTACATACAAAACAACAAATTGACTCCATCCACTGCTGCTGCGCATTTGCGAATTCAAAGGCAAAATATTCAAAACTGAATCCGAAAATAAACGCGCGCAACTCTTTCGCAACTATACAGTGAAAAATTTGTAAATAAAAATGCATCGCACGGAAAATACATTTTATTCAAAAATATACATTTTTTGTTGTAGACGTCGTTGTCGTCGTCGTTGCTGCTGCTGCTTGCTGCTCTGGTAGTTTGTATGGGTTTTATTTTTATGTTTATTCCAAGAATTTTTATGCGCAACGCGACTTTAAATGTGAAAAACCACAAAGCAATGCAAACCAACAACAACAACAACAACAATCACAACAACCAACGTCAAGTCAAGCAATCAAGACGAAGCTGTAAAAATGGAAAATTATTTTTATTCCATTTTGGAGCCTCGCTGGTGGTGCCTGCCTGCCAGCCAGCCAGCCAACGCGTTGTCGTTCACAACGTCTCCAACGACGCCCGTATCCCCCGACTCCATTGCGATCCACAACAAAAAGCAACAATAAAATAAAGCAATATCATAAAACTGAGCGCGACGGCGACACGATCAGCTGCCGCACCGCTCTCACCTTTCATCCGCGCCCTACTTTGCACACCGATCACACGGATCTCTCAGTTTTCTTTTGGCAAATATTTAAATTTTGCTGTTGTTTTTGTTTCCATTTAAACTGCTTCTGTAGAACCCGACTTGTGACGCATTTTGGACCAAGATTGGTGCCAGTTACCAAACGAAGCTCTCCCTCCGCACCCAGCAAAGAGTGCAGATTTTCTTCAACATTTTTTTTTTCTTTTTGTCTCTATGCCTCTCCAAATGCCGTTTAACAGCGATATTCGTGTCTCTCCGTTTGATCGATCGTGCCTTGACTTAGAAAGCTCTTGAAGAAAGCTGTTGCCGTTGTTGCCTCGGTCGGGCTCACTCACGTTTGGCATTAACTTTTTTGGCCGATCTCTGTTTAATATGTATGTCAGTCAGTTACTCGAAATCTTTAACTCTTTCGCCGCCCGTGGTCCGTCCTGTCCTGCTCTCCGCGCAAACAGCTTTCTTTCATCTTGAGCTTAACATAAAAACAAGAACCACAAAAGAACAACAACACGTATGAAAAAGCGATCACGTCTGCTTTTATTGTTTTCTTGAATTCTTTTTTTGAATTTTTTTTTTTAATTTTTTTTTTTATTTTTATTTTTTTATTTTTTTTTTAAATTTTTTTTTTTTATTTTTATTTTTTTAATTTTTTTTGTGATTCTTCTCGTTCTGCTTGTTCTGGACGGTACAGGTACGAAAACACACAAACAACAACAACAACGCAAATTCTTGTTGCTCGATCAAGTGCTAAAAGCAATAATAAAATATCAACAACAATTCCAACACCAACAACCACTACAAGAAAATATAACAAAAAAAAAATAGAAAAAAGTTAACACAAAATTTACATAAATATTTGCACAAATCATGCTTTTTTATATGTATTATTTTTTCCACGTATAGTTTTCAACCGATCTTCTGTCCGAAATGCTCTATGCATTGATTGTTCGTAGGGGAAAAACTTTAGAACCTCTCTGATCATAATCAACAGCTCGCTTAATTATCAACTTTAATCTTTATGAGTTGACGCTATTTTAGCAAACAAATTAATTAATTGTTTAAAACTGCCAGTTCATTATAGTTTTTCTTAATGTCTGACTCAAGCACTGAAAGCCAAACGGTTTCGATTTTCTTTTACGTTTTCTAAAACCGCTTTTAACCCGAATTCGTTTATATTGTTTTTTTTTTTTTTTTTGATTTTGTATAATTTCAATTATTATAAATTATAAATTCAATTATTTTGTATGATTTCAATTACTGTTCCGAATTTAAAAATCGGTTTAAATCAGATATTGGTGTGGGTTACGACTTAAAGCTCTGGTCCGGATTTTAAATCCTGGAACATAAACGAATTAATTTTTGAAACTCGTTAAAAACCGGTACACAGAAAAAAAAAATCTTTAAAAAATTTCCTTAAAAATAAAATTTAAAAAAAAGTTAAAAAAAAAAATCCAAAAAATAAAATTTTTCCCGAAACAAATATTTTTTTCGAAAAAATAATAAAAAAAAAAAAAATTCTTCATACAATAACATAGAAGAACTACTGGAGAACTAAGAAGTATGGCAAAAATGAACAATAACAAAAATTTTGATTGAAATTTGATATTTTTGTACAGCATTCTTCAATTTGATGTACATATATCATGTATTTTATGTTTTTTTTTCATTAATATGATGAGAAATATTCCTTAGATACACTTCATCATATTGAATAACACTTTTTCGGTCAGTTATCAAATTGATAATCAATTCATCGTTCATCAATTTAATGAATCATGGTTTGAAGAACAAAATACATCAATATGATGATGACTTTTTTTCATCGAAATTATTTATATCGTTTTTTTACGTTTTTATGTTCCGTATTTAAAAATTCCACCAGGTCGTGTATTCCCTCGTTCTACTCGGTCATCAAACCAAGCCCACCCCTTAAGTCCACACGGCTCTCAACAGAACCACGCATTATAGTGAGAATTCGTTCTTTAGTCGCACGATACGTTTGTGGAACAATCTCCCTGCGTCTGTTTTTCCCGACATTTTTGATATTGGGAAATTTAAAGCAAACATCCACCGACACTACTCAATCTTTCCTCCTCCCTTAAACCTATAATCCTTTCTTACTATCAACACTATGCAGTGCACGAATAGAGAGGAAAAATATTAAGAATCGGTCCTACTTCTGTCTCTATTATATGAAACCAAGTGGAAACTTTAACATGGCTTTTTTATAGGTACAGGATAATTAACACCTCATGCTGACCTTTAGACCTATCACTGAACTGGTTCTTAATTGGATAATTGGATATCTACTAATATCCACAGCACTCAGACAGAGTATATCCATTGTACTGTGAAATCTATTCCCTACGATTTGTGGTTACTATCACCAGGAGCGCCCATAACCAAGCCGGGATTCGAGCCCGAGTCCTTCAGAATGCAAGTCCAGCGCGCTACCTCTGGACTACAGAGGCGCCGCATTCAGTTTATTTGCCGGTTAAAGTTGCCGGTTGGTTTCATATAAAATGGACAGAACTAGGACCAATTCATAATATTATCCCATATAGAATGTTTGAAACCCAAATGAAAAACGATTTCGATTTTTGATTTTTCGATTTACATTTTATAACGAAGTACGCTTACAAGTTACGATTTCGGTTTTCTAAATATCTGAAATTTGATTAATCATTTGAATTTCTATCGAAATTAAAATATTTGACAACAAATTCAAATATTTGAATTTGATTTACAAAACTTTAAGGGATTGAATTTCATTGAAATATGTTTATTTAGTACAGAAAAAACGTATTCTGGAACCGCAAAACTATATTCGATCCAATTGTAAATGATTTTTATAACATTATTGACTAAAACATGAATTTTTCTGTTCACAGAAAATAATCTTCAAAATGATGATGATTATGATTAAATATTTTTTCAAATAAAAAAAAATACTTCCGGTTTTAAAAATAGGTTAAAATCAGATATTGGTGTGGGTTACGACTTTAATCTCTGGTCTAGATTTTAATCCCTGAAACATAAACGAATTAATTTTTAAAACCCTTTTAAAACCGGTATACAGAAAAAAAAATATTTCGGAAAAAAATTTGGTTTACATATTTTCCAAAAAAAATATTGTTTTCGAACATAAAATTCGAAATAAAATGTGTCCGTAAAAAATAAATGTTTTCGAAAAAAAAATGTGTACGAACAATTTTTTTTTTTTTTAAATGTGCACGAATCAAAATTTTCTTAAAAAATGTCTGAAATGTCTGAAAAAAAAAGTGATAAAAAAAATATTTCTTCGGAATTTTTTTTTTTTTTTCAAATAAATAGTTTTTTTTTTAAATACAACGAAAGAAGTTTTTTTTTGTATTAGCTTTACAGATAATTCTTTCGATATTGAATTCAATATTTATTGCTTTATTTATGATTTTTGTGAATCGGTTTTTATCATATATCGGTTACGGTGCAAATCCCTGGTCTCAACACACGACACTAGAATTTGCTGTATAGCAGCTCAACAAGTTTTAATAAGCCGCCGTACTTTGGAAAATTTTGATTTGGAAAAAATCACAAAATGTGCAAAAATTTCCCCACCTTTGTTTGAATAAAAACATCATTTGTTATGTTCAGCTCATTAAAAGCTCTACACTAATTCAATTGCTGAAATTAGCACCTGCCGGATATAAACCATACTTTAATTGGACTTTTGTATATTTTAATGCCTTCATTCGCTTTTCAAACTTGATTTTTCCGATAAGATAAGATACAATTCTCATACATTTTTATCGACAATATTCTATTTAAACACTATGATGTTAATCAATCAATGTATGTAGTTGGAAATACTATAATTATATAGTATACCCAACTACATACATTGATTGATTAACATCAAAGTGTTTAAATAAAATACATTGAACTTCCGGAACTGATATCATTATTTGTAAATGTTTCTTGGAACTGTGCATTGCACATTCTAAATGTAAAACACGGATATTGTAAGAATTTTAATTATCAGATATATGATATATATATATATATATGGTGTTATATAAAAATGTATATATTATCAATACTGTTTATTAAAAAATATGGAAAATATTTGAATTTCGATAGAAAGTTAATTTTAGAAAATGCTCATCTTTATTTAAAAATTATTCTTTGAATAATCATGGCAAATAAACTTTTGGACATCCGTACGGGTAACTCCTCAATATCCAAGAAGGTCGAATTTTTCATTTATAGTAATTTTGATCGTTAGTTTGAACTATGCTCTATATAACCTTAAATCATTTTCTTATTTATCATTAGATCTGAAATGCTAATAAAATTGTTTAAAAAAATCAACATTTTTTCGAGTTTAGATTCAAATATTTTAAAAAATATTGGAATATTATCATTTATTAGTATATTATAATAAGTCTTGAGAATTAAAAGCAATAATACATTTATAGTTTTTTGGAAACAAGTTGCATATTTATTTTATTCTAAATAATAACTGAAAAGGTATTCGATAGCAATTTTCCAAAAAACCGTTACGTAATAGAAAATGTCAGATTATGCAGTCAAAATCTTCATTGATGTATTGAATTGATGTATGAGATGTCCATTACACCAATGCATATGATCCAAACTAAATTCAAGAGATTTACAATTAATAATTCGTTATTTTGTAGTGAAATCGTGCATTGGGCATATCTGATGTCTGAGGACCTATTTTAGCGGAATTTCTAAGGATCATTTAAGTTCGTATGGTAACGCTTTCCCACTATTGTTAATGGATCTCGAATAACCTAACCTTTTAGGAAGGTTTAATTAGTAGAAGCAGTCGGAAAAGTATCAACGTATTCCTACGAAAATTCAGTCTACGGAAAACTGATCTACAAGATCGTATCTCTGGATTGTGTACAAAATAAAAACACTCTTATGTTTGGTTTAAATTATAACAAATAATTTTATAATCTTTAATAAACAACTACATGTCCACTATTTAACTTGACATTGTTCTCACACGAGATTATTCTCGACCACTTTCCAATTACTACTGAAGTGCTGTGCCTCAGTTGCAGCGCCCTTATATACTGTATGCATCAGTTCGCCACGTTTCGACAAGCTTCGGCATGTTTCGCGAACCTTCTAATGGTTTCGTGAATGACGCATGCTATTGTCATCTCACCTATGTGTTTTTAATGCGTTGTTCTTCTATATTTTACTCGCACATTACCTCAGTGCGCTGAATGATCTTCCGTCTCTTTCTAACACTTTGTTTAGTGCGCTGAATTGTCTTGCGTCTTATTTACTCTTGTACAGTGGAGCAAATTACCTCTTTTCGAAACAATATGTTAGTAGACAATATTTCTCTTAAATTCCATAACCGTTTTCTGATATAATTTAGGGATTTGGTAATTTATATTTGGGGATTCTGTTTTTGGAGATTTCGAGCCCAACCTCTTAATTTTAACTAATAGTAGCCCTGGATTCTCTTTTGAATAAAATATTTGAAGACTTTAATTTAATGATTTGATTATTTTCCTCGAAAATATAATGGATTTTTTTCCGACTGCTTCTATTGATTGTAACAGCTTAAAGGGCTTAACTATGAAAGATCCATTAGTACTGGTGGTAAAATGATGAAATACAAACTTCAAGTAATCAGCGAAAATTATAGTTAGGAACTCCGTTGCAATAAGACAATTTTCTTTCATTTTGATTACCAGATATGAGAGATGTTTATCATGTACTAGGTGTACCATATTACTAATTTGGGGTATTTTTAGGGTACCACAAGTCGTTTGGCGAAATATTTTTTTTTTATATTTTAAGATGAAGTGAATTCACTTCGACCTGTAAAGTAAAAGTCAAAGTTTATCATAGATTTTAGTGTTATATGAGTTAGGCGTAGGTGGATCACAGTTCAATCGCGGTCGCGGCCAATTTTAACACCAGACATCTGAGGCATACAAGTTATATATATTCTTTGTTTCATTGATCTTGCTCTTTTTGTTTTCTTGCATTTATGAATTCAACAAACAGACAGATGGATATCGCTAAATCTACTGATTTCAAACAGATATATACTATTCATGCCACGCCCCTTCTAGATATTACAAACGGATAACTAAAGTAAAAATCAGGGACTAAAATCATTTGGAAAAACGGTTTCAATTCCGGTTCAAAAAATCGAAACAGTTGCAGTTCCGACTTCGATTTTTTGCGGCCTCTGACAGGGTTAAATCGGTTCTGGTTCCAAGATTTTTAAATTAGCGATTACGTTTCCGATTCCCGTTTAAACAAAAAAAAATATATGGGTTCCACACAGAATTTTTTAATAACGGTTCCGATTCCGGTTCTTGTGGTCCCCGACAGGGACTAACATTCTTTGGGATATCGGTACCTCTTCTGGTTCCAAAATTTTTAAATTAACAGTTCCTATTCCTATTCCGGCTTTAACCAAAAAAAAAATATATGATTTCCGATTCCGGTTCCACAGAATTTTTTAAAACGGTTCCGAATCCGGTTCTTTGCGTTTACAGGTAAAAATATCCTTGCGTTAAAAAAAAAATAAATAAAGAAAGGTCATTCTACAATATTTTAACATTGTATAGGAATATTTCAAGCGTAATTTGAATTTTAATTCCCGTCGACTTGACATCCTGTTGGTCGCCACGATCCAGACTTTAGCGTCCGTCTGCCATATTTTGCAATCGTGATCTGCTCCTCTTGAAAGCAGACAAGAGTTGTGTTTGTTTGTGAACCCTGTTGCTTGCTGCTCATCGATGGCTTCCAAGTACCTTGAAAAGTTTTTATGTTTCTGGCGCGTGCAACGCTCTTTCTCTACCTTCACGTGTTTGGCTATTGCTATTGTTGTAATGCGCTATAACACCATCCTCCCTCTTCTCACTTTTAACACCTTTTCGAGCGCACTGAAACTTTCGCTGTCTTGGCTTTCGAGCGCCCAGCGAGCGCAGCAAAGCGTCCCACTCTCACTCTCTCTGTCACTCTGACAGTACGTTTTCCGCTGGCGCTGTTGCTGCCGGGATATATGCGAATTTCAACGTCGTTGTTCGTTTTGTCATTTTGCATATTTTCACGTACTTCGATTTTCCCACTCAGTGTGAACAGCAATTGCAACTGAAATTGCAGCAGCAGCAAGCAGCAAAAAAAACAATCAACATTTTCATTGCATGCAGTGAACGATGTATAATGTGCACTCCAAAAATAAAGAGTAAGAGAGAATATTAAAAACATGAAGACCAATAAATTTTATTATAAATTATAAATTTTTGTTTTGCAGAAAACGTTTGTAATTTAAAATTACAGACTGATTAATTTCGTAAAATTAACCACAGAAAATTTATTCTGAAAATTTTGAATTTTATTATAACTTTTTTAAAGTGCATGATCGTTAAACATTGCGTCACATTGATAGCAACATACAAATTGCTGGAAATTCAGGTTCGTTTTGCTGCAAATGTTTTGAATACTAAAAGCTTCATTAAGAATATAAAAAGCACTTCTTAAAATATGAAAATTAAGCGACAACTGAAGCATTGCTGCCAACTATATATATTGTAAATAATAAAAATTCATTTTTAAAACTAAATCATATAAGAAAAACTCAGTAGTTTAGAGCCAGACTTAGGCGAATAAGGTGAAAACCGGTATAATAGATTAAATGGGTTAAAAACGAAATGCTTCGTAAGTTTTCGAGTCCGCTACAGTCCACCGTTGTCTAGAGCTAATAACACTAGCCGATTTCTCCTAGGAAATTCCAGCCCTGAGCAATTTTTCTCCAATTTCTTCCACGGATATTTAAATCCAGAAGAAAATCATTCTGAGAATACTTCTCGAGATTTTTCATTGCAGTGACAATTCATCATTCTGTTCTTTATCGAAACAATTCTTCCTGAGACATATCATTGCAGAAATAATGTAACCCCGAGAAAATTCTACCCATAGAATGGAGAGAATTTCTTCAACGAGGCAAGTCTTCCTAGTTACATTTCATTCCCGAGACATTTCATTCGAACGACAATTCATGCCCGAGACAAGTCACCGTGATATTTTGCACCCAGTCAATTCTATTCATACAAAATTCTTCACCGAGACAATTCCTATATAATTCTCAATATTTCTCAGCGAAAATTATTTATCCAGACATTGCTTTGTGGAAACAATTGATCCCTAAAAAATTTCCCTCCAAGACATTTCGTCACCGACACAAGTGAGGAGCTCATTTTCAAAACGTGCTATGTGACACGAAGATAGATTTAGTTTAATTAAAACAAAAGTGTTTTCTATTCCTAATATTTTCGTTATCTCGTGTTGTATATTAACTTTTTTTAAATAATCATTTTTGGGCCGTAAATTTGTAAATAAAGGCATTTTCTTTATAAGTGAATAGCACGTTTTGGAAATAAGCACCTCAATTGTTCCCCGTGACATTTCCTTCCAGAGACAATTCATTTTCGAGATCATTCTGCCTGCGAAATTTTATGCCTGGTCAAAATTCATCCCCGAAGCCATTCTTTAGTAAGGTAATTCTTCTCCGATACTATCAAAGGTTTAAAAACTTTACCGTACTGTTTAAAATTAAAACCTTTCATCGTTACACAGAAAAAAAAATTCTTCAATATGATGAATTTATTCATAAATATTATGTATTTTTTCACCAACTACCAGATTCATCATATTGATACGACCGTTCATAAAATGACATATTAATGAATGTATTCATTATATATATGAACAAAATATTCAATACAATGAATTTGAATTGTCATATTGATGAATTTGTTCATAATATTAAAAAAAAAAAAAAAAATTATAAAATAATTCGAAAAAAAAGTGCTGTAAACATTTTATTTAAAAAACAACTGTAAAAAAAATTTCGGACAAAAAAAATTGTTCAGAAAAAAAATCAGAAAAAAAATTGTTCGAAAAAAAAATTATTTTTTCGAAAAAAATTATTTTTTCGAAAAAAAAAATTTGTTCGAAAAAAAAAATTCCAAAAAAAAAATTTCAAAAAAAATTTCGAAAAAATTTTTTTTTTCAAAATATATTTTTTATAAATATAACTTTTTATTAATAAAAAGTTGTAATTATAATAAATATATTATAAAACATTTTACTAATTTATACATGTCGAGCAAGCACTATATAAGAAATAACACACAAGAACTACTTGAGAATTGAGAAGTATGGCAAAAAAGGAACGAAAAAAAAATAGTTCGATAGAAATTTGGTTTAATGGACAGCGTTCTTCAATATTCAGAACATATATGTTGTATTTTTTGTATTTGTTCATTAATATGATGAAACGTATTCTTCACATACAGTTCATCATATAGAAGAACACTTTTTCGACAGTTACCAAGAGTTCTTCATATTTATGATAGCATTCATAACATGGATGGCGTTAGTCATTCTGAATGGCTCTTCAATATGAATGGCTCTTCAATACAATGAATCATGGTTTGAAGAACGGAATTCATCAATATGATGTACATTTTTTTTTCTGTGTACACTCAGAATACTTTTGAATTCTACTTTTTTTTACTTACCATAAATAAGGAGTTTTTCTTTTGGTGTTTCCCCAGACAAAAATTATTGGCAGAGTCGAGGCCGTTCAGAAACATTTCCTCGACATATTTCACACAGACTAAGGCGGAGTTTGTATAAAAAGCTCTCTATCTATCTATTTTCTGCCCGTTCCCCAAATATGGAGTGAATCTGCCATTAAAATGCCATCAAATTTTACAACCTGCAATACACCTCCCACGATATTCTATTTAGCTGTGCGTTTGCCAGAAATATGCCCGAAATATTCCTGAAACATGTTAAAAATTTTGTCTGGGGTTTTTTATATTTCCACAGACAACATTTTTGGCAGGGTCGATGTATTTTTGAAACATTTTTTCGATATATTTTAAACAGATAAAGGCGGAGTTTGTATCAAAAGCTGTATGTTTTCATCCCGTTTCCCCAAATATGGCGTGAATTTTAAAATTCCACAAAAATTTACAACCTGCTATACACTTCCCAAAATATTCTATATATCTGTGCGTTTGTCGAAAATATGCTCGAAATATTCCAGAAAAATGCAAAAAATTTTATCTCGTGTTATTTTATTTCCTGTTAATGATGAACATTTTTTGATCTTTGAGTTTTTTAAAATATTTAAAACCAATGCTCGGGTGGAACTGGTACTGGAACCGTTTCATTTTTATAAAAACGGACTAATTAAATTTAAGGAACTGAAACTGAAATCGAAAAAATTTAATTTAGAACAGGAACTGGATAGACACCGGAACAGGAACCATTATTTTTCTTTCATATTTATTACGTCTCCAAAAAGTTTACAACTCAAATCTGTTAAAAGACATAATCCAAAATACATATATAGAAAATCACGAGAATTCCAACTTATTTGTTTCACATAATAACCCATCAATTTTAGGCAATATCAAAAAACTGAGTATGAGGTCTTGATTAGAATATCTAATTAAATAGAAATGTCATAGTAAGATTTTGGATAAATAAAAAAAGATCGTCATTTGTCGTGTAGTGAAATGAAATATTTAATATTGAATCAGGGACCGCAAAGAACTGAAATCGGAACCAAACCCGTTTCTATTTTTGGAACTGCAACCGGAATCGGATAAGTTATCAAGAAGAAATGCGAAACCAGATCCGAAATCCCGCCCTATATTTTTTTTTTGTCTGGGATCGGAACCGCTATTTTAAAAATCTTGGAATCAGAACCTCTATCCCAAAGAGTTTTAATTCCTGATTGAAATAGTTACTTATACTCATCCTACGAGACATACGGAAATTTAATCATGACATTTAAAAAAAAAAATCTTTAATATTTGTAATTTTACAGATGGTTGGCAACCATGCGTCCACAGTAGTGGGTGGATGGTAATGTTGAAAAAGCATAGTGAACGCATAGTTCTGATGACAAAGCTAAAGCGAAACAAAAATGTTGCATTTAATTACAATAATTGCCTCATCATGATTGTCAGCAATAAAAATAAACTGAAAAAACAATGCAAATGTTTTATGCGCAAATATTATAATTTTTATTTTATTGGTTTTTTTTATATAATTTTTTTTTTTTTTAATAATTAAAATAATTAAAATTTTTGTAACAACACTTTTTTCGGCTTATTGTTGTTTTTTATTGCAATTTTTGCAATTTTAAAATTTCGTTGTTGTTGCCGTTTATGAATTTAATAAGCAGCAACACAAACCAAAAAAAATATAAAAAAAGCCATTAATGTTTGCTAAGCTTTTTGTTGTCGTCGTCGACGACGCGTTGTCGGTCATATTAATTGTTGTTGCTGCTGTGGTTGTTGTTGTTGTTATTGTTGCTGCCATTTCATACGCTTTATGAGCAGCACGCGGAGCTAATTGCAGCAATTGGCGCATTAAAATTATGTATGTTGTTGTCGTCGTTGTTTTTGTTGCTGTTGTTAATATCTTTTGTTGTAGTTGTTGTACATTTAGAGTGCACTCGTTTGCTATTTTGACCTTGCATTGAAATTTATAGATACAAACATACATACAGCAGCAACAACAACAATAACAGCAACTACAATGAAAACTCACACATCATGTGATCTTTTGAAATACGAAAAATATGCAAACTAATGTTTGTTGTAATTATATACATACCTAGTACATGTGTAAACAGTCAGCAACACACAGCTACAACAGCAACAACAACAACAAATTCAGCAACAGCAACTATGCATCAACAAAAGCAGCAATAGCAACTGCAATTGCAAAATGCACCAGCAACAAAAACATGCATATTTTAATGTTTACTTTTCAGCAACAAAAACAACAACAACATCGAACAATAAAATTATAGATAAACTCTAATAATAGAATGCGAATAATACACGCGCTGCACACTCAACAGAAAATATTCTTCAAGTTCAACAGTTACAGTTATTATGGAAAGTGCCTGACTCCCCAACAAAGCTTCTTCGAAAAAAAATACTTACCGGGACATTTCATCCCCGTAACAATTCAGCGTGTCCCCAGACAATTCTTCTCAGAGACAATTATTCACCGTGACATTTTGTCCCTAGACAATACTTCTCAGAGACAATTATTCACCGAGACATTGCTTTTCTGATCCGTAAACAATTTCATCCCCAAGACATTTCTTTACCGACACAATTTTTCTCCGTGACATTTAATTCCAGAGACAATTCATCCCCGAGACAAATCACCGTGACATTTTGTCCCCAGTCAATTCTCCTAAGAGACAGTTCTTCACCGAGACAATTCTTCCCGGGACATTTCATAACAGAGTCAATTCATCCCTTAGAAATTCTAACCCTAAGTAATTTTTCTCCGATTTCTTCACCGGATATTTCAATCCAGAATGAAATGATGCAGAGAATATTTCCCGGGACATTTCATTCCAGAGTCAATTCATCCCAAAAAAAAAAAACAATTCACCGTGATTTTGTCACCCAGACAATACTCAGAGACAGTTGTTAACTGAGACAATTCTTTCCAAGATATTTCATTCCAGAAATAATGTATCCCCGAGAAAATTCTACTCTTAAGCAAGGGGTATAATTTCTTCACCGAGGCAAGTCTTCCCAGTTACATTTAAAATCAAAGACAATTCATCTCCGATACAAATCATCGTGACATTTTGTACCCAGTCAATTCTTCTAAGAGACAGTTCTTCACCGAGACAATTCTTCCCGGGACAATTCATACCAGAGTCAATTTATCCCTTTGAAAATTATACCCCTAAGTAATTTTTCCGATTTCTTCACCGGATATTTCAATCCAGAATACTTCATACAGTTCTTCACCGAGACAATTCTACCCAAGATATTTCATACCAGAGTCAATTCATCCCTTAGAAAATTCTACCCCTAAGTAATTTCTCTCCGATTTTTTCACCGGATATTTCAATCCAGGAAGAATTGATGCCGAGTATACTTCCCGGGACATTTCATACCAGTGTCAATTCATCCCCGAGACTATTCATCATGTCATTTTGTTTCCCAGACAATTTTCAGAGACAGTTGTTCACTGAGACAATTCTTTCCAAGATATTTCATTCCAGAAATAATATATGCCCGAGAAAATTCTACTCCTAAGCATGGGGTATAATTTCATTACCGAGGCAAGTCTTCCCAGTTACATTTAATTCGAATGACAATTCATTCTCGAGACAAGTCACCGTGATATTTTGTACCCAGTCAATTCAAATCTTTACCGAGACATTTCTATACAGAAACAATTGCCGTAAATAATTTCATTACCAAGGTAATTCTTCGTCGACACAATTTTTCCCGTGACATTTCATTCAGAAAATTCTGCCCAAGAAATTTTATTCCAGAAACATATTATCTAAATTGTAATTGGAGTACTATTTATTTAAATTTTACCCCTAAGTAAGGGGTACAATTTCTTTTCCCGAAATAAGTCTTTCCAGTTACATTTCATTACAAAGGCAATTCATTCCTGAGACAAGTCATCGTGACAGTTTACCCCAGACAATTGTTCACTGAGACAATTGTCATTCTTGAACAAATTCATCGCCGGGACAATTCGTCCAGCGAAATTGCAATCCTGCTAAAATTAATTCCCGAAATCGTTCTATCCCGAGGTGATTCTTTTCCGATACATTTCATCCCGGGACACTTAATTCCAGAAAAAATTCGTCTTCAAGACATATCTTTTCCTCGGTATATTTCTTTCCCATCCATTTCATTCCAGAAAGAATTCATCGCCAAGACAATACTTCTGAAAAACTAACCGTCCCGGGACATTTCATTTTTGAAACAATTCTTCCCCGTGACATTTCATTGCAGATATAAGTCACCGTTGCAGTTTGTCCCCCTACAATTCTTCTCAGAAACAATTCTTCACCAAGACAAAGCTTCCCGCGACATTTCATTCTTGGGACAATTCTTCCCCGTTAAATTTTTTAAATGATTCCAAGTCACCGTTACTCATTGTCCCCCGAGAATTCTCTTCAAAAACCATTTTCACCGAGTTAACTCTTTTCAGGACATTTAATTCTAGAAAAAATGTAGCCCCAATAAAACTCTTTCCGGAAAATTTGATTCCTGGTAAAATTCATTCCCAAAACTATTCTTCCCCCAAGTAATTCTTCTCCGATACATTTCTAACCCGTACATTTAATTTCAGAAATAAATCATCCGCGAGACAGTTCTTCCCCTACACAATTTCTCTCGGATACATTACTTTCCCGATCACTCCAATCCAGACACAATTCCCTTCCGAGACACAATCTTTCAGAAACAATTCCTCCCGGTACATTTCATTACTGAGACAATTCTTCCCCATTGACAATTCGTACCCACTTATTTACTTTTTTCCAAAAGGATTTCAATAAAAAAAAACATATTTTCCAAGTTCTACTAAAATTGTACCATGAATCTATGAAATTATTTATCCAATTCAGTAATAAAAAAAAATGATAATAGCAATTTTAATATTTGACACATATTGAACTGTAGCCATTACAAAAAATTATTTATGTCTGATCAAAGATAATTATTTATAAAAAAAAACACATTAATTCTGCATCATCGACTTACTTACAGTAAGTAGTACGTACTCTGTACTTTTCCTCTACTTATAGTAACGACCATATCAAACAAGTTTCTTAGGTTACATAAAAAAAAAATCAACCATTAAATTACACGTGCTACGTATTGATTTTATTACTTCAAAAGTTTTAAATATGAAATGCATATTTGTTATGTTTTTACATGTTTCTCAAGTAACGGAAAATGCTAGTAACAGTTATTATATCTACTTAGGTAGGTGATCGTTCTATTCTATTTCAGAAAACTTTGTTGAATATTTATGACCTTGATGCAAATCGTTGAACTTGCAAACGGTTTGTGATAATTCATATTTTAATGCAGTGTGTGAATCATACCTAATTATAGAGCGAGTGTGTATTATATCAATTGATACTGATAACTGCACTTTGATTGTTTTTGTGTTATATAATAAATGTTATATAATGAAAAAACAGCAGCATATAGAATGGAAAGTTGTTGTGACAACCAACTGATTGCCCCATTTACTTTTTCGGTTCTCTCAACGGATAAATCGATTCTTATAGCTAAAATTAAAATGTTTGGAGTTCAGACTAGAACTATTAGAGAACAGTTTTTGAATAATTTAGAGTGTGATGTGATAATATTCAAATGCCACATCAACTAATTTTTAGAAATTGAATATAGTGTTGGTTGTTACAACTAACTTTTCGGTATCATATCAAAATAAGTATTCACACATTTTAAAATATTGGAAATGTTAGTCCAAACCAAGGATTGAAACCGTAACCGAAACCGATATCCGTTTAAAACCGATTCATTTTTAAAACCGAAACCGTTATACGAAAATCTGAAATAAACCGATATCCAAAACCGATATAAACGGTTTCGGTTTTATACCGGTTTCAAACGGTTTTAAAAAAAGGATAAATACAGACCAATTATTTTATATAGAAGCTCTAAAATACAAGGCTAGTTTGAATATTATTTTATAAGATCTGAGGTTCCCAAAATAAAAACTTCTTGTTCTACAAAACACGTTATTTTTTTCGAACAAATATTTCCAGAGGAAGCATATCCGGAAAAGTATATATATTCATGATCAGCATGACCTCCTGACTCGATTTAGCGATGTCCGTCTGTTGAAATCACGAACTAGAAGATCTAGATCAATAAAACTCCTTATTTAGATTATTTATATATTTATGCTGTCTTAACAAAAAAAAATTAGCATGAGCGGTCAATTGTGACCTGTGAACCGACCACTTATTTTTAAATACCTCATATAAAATTTACATTTACAGATGAATTCTACTTTATGCGGGCTTAAGTGGACTTTTTTTTAGTCAAATAAATATTGAATGTATGCTCAAATATATGAAAATAATGTTTCCCGCTTGTGGTTTTAAAAAAAACCGAAATTCGGTACACCTACCCATTTGTAAATATGGGTATCAAATGAATGGAAATGCTTAAGCAATTGCAAGTTTGTCGTTATTTTAATGATTCGTAAACCCTGGCAATCTATGCATCACTTAAAATGATAACCGCACATATTATCACATATGTGTTGGGTATTTACAGTCGGCTTAGACCGACTATAACTTTAATAATTCTTACTAACTTCGTCACACCAACTTTCACAATATCCCTACTTCAAAATTTCCCATGTGACCTATCTTTCCTTACTGTTTTTATACCCTACACCTATGAGGTACAGTGTATATTAACTTTGTGCATATATTGTAACGCCCCTTAGGAGGCGTGTCCGATATGGAAAAGTATATATATTCTTGATCAGCATCACTACCCGAGTCCGTTTAGCCATATCCGTCTGTCTGTCTGTCTGTCTGTCTGTCCGTCTTGCTATCTTGCTGTCCGAATACAGAATAACTTGAGAAATACTTCTCAGAATGCGATGAAATTTCGTCTAATATATTTTAGCCAAAAGTAGGAACTGAGTTTGAAAATGAGCCAAATCGGTCAACAGACACGCCCACCTCCCATACGTGTCACTTTTATAATACTATTTAGGAACTAATAACTCGAAAAGTATTCAAGATATATTTATAAAATTTAAATCATATTGTTATAATTCACCTAAAAATATGTGGTCCAAAAATGGGCGTGATCCGCCCACATTTTTTTTTCATTATTTCCCGGTTTTTCATAGTGGAAATTTGATCCATTAATTATTCCATAGTCGGGCCCGGTATTCCATAGTCGGGCCCGACCGACTATGAAAATCGGCCCATGTGATCGAACTTACCCATGTGACCTAACTTTCCCAACTCGTTTTCAAATATGATTGAAATTGAAATTCTTATGTTAGCAAAATTTATTTTTTAATTCAAGACATTGAATACAAAAAAAAAATAATACAAAAACCGAAATCAAAATCGAAACCATAACTTGGAACCGGTATACCGAAACCGTTTCGTTATAAAAACTCAAAACCGAAACCGTTACCGAAACCGAAACGAGGAAGAAAACCGAAATCGAATCCGTTATTCGTTTAGGTTTCAATCCTTGGACCAAACCAAACCAAATTTTTAAATTCGATACAATAATATTAATAATACATTTTAGATATAAAACTCAAATTTGAAAATTTAATTGCGTGTTCTTTATAATTTTTGTCAGAAAAAATAAATTTTCTGAACATATAAATTTTGTTTATCGAAAATAAATCCATTTCTGATATCATCACGATATCTATAACGACAAAAACAACCATATCATTTTCGACAGATTCGTTTTTATCGAAAACCCTATCGCTGTAGTATCATTATAGATTATCGAAAACGACAATTTGAGCCTATAAATGATATCGTTTTGATATAGTAAAATTATCGTTTGTGGGCGCTTCCATTTAATTTTACCGTTATACACAAGTCATAGCAAAAACCTAAATAAAACACAAATAATAGACTTCGAATTTGGTCGGTTGTCTCAACCGGTAAGTCGGTTGTCTCAACCGGTAATTCGGTTGTCTCAACCGGTAATTCGGTAGTCTCAACCGGTAAGTCGGTTGTCTCAACCGGTAAGTCGGTTGTCTCAACCGGTAAGTCGGTTGTCTCAACCGGTAAGTCGGTTGTCTCAACCGGTAAGTCGGTTGTCTCAACCGGTAAGTCGGTTGTCTCAACCGGTAAGTCGGTTGTCTCAACCGGTAAGTCGGTTGTCTCAACCGGTAAGTCGGTTGTCTCAACCGGTAAGTCGGTTGTCACATCCAGTAAGTCGGTTGTCACAACCAGTAAGTCGGTTGTCTCAACCGTAAAATCGATTCTTATAAACAAAACTTTAAAAAGTTTTTTGGACTACAGCAATTAAAAATATATGATATTTAAATATAGTGAAAACGGAATATTTGTAGAAATATCATTGTAACTGCTGAAATTGGTAGTTACAACTAACTTTTTCTTACTGCCAACCTCATGCCAAAAGAGAATTTTTCTGTATGTAGTATAGATTTTCTCTATTAGAATAGACATGTTCATGGCCAGTTCATGTTGATCTTGTAATTGATCGTATGACTAGCAAAACATTCTATGATCAGTTTCCAAACCGAGAAAATTTCATCGTTTAAATGGCAATTGAAAAATAAACTGCATTTAATATAAAAACGATCGATGATCTCCTAAATTTATGCCACACTTTCAATTGAAAGTTGGTCACATGTAAATAGGGTTTTTTTTTGCATAATATTTTATGTGAAAAATCGATCGAAACCTTAAGAATTACGTGCACAATTTAGTCACTCACTCACACACACACTGAAACTCACACCCAGTATGCAGCACGTAGCAACTCAAATATCCAAGTATCTGAGAAGTGCGCATGTGCCCTGCTGAGCACGAGCAACAGCAGAACAAACCACCCAACTCCACATGCAACCCTCCGTCTGCTGTGCACCCCTACATCAGTCGCTCGTCCAACACGAGCACTATGTAGTGTATGTATCTACATATCTGAATGATGTATACAAAAGATCTATTTAAAAAAAAAAGTTATTGCTTTTGTTTCCAAGTGGGCGTTGCGCGGTTCTAAGTAAGGGCAATTGCAATAAAAGCAAAGACAACTACAAAAACAACTGGGTTAGGTTAGTAACAACAACAATAATAATAATAATAATATGAGAAAAACCATTCCACAAGGTTTCCACTTGAAGGTATCTACTACCTACACGTTCAATAGAATCAAGTTAGTCGACATTTTCAGACTTTATACGTTGACTGATTGTATGCTGAAAATTCAATCGATCTTACCATATACATGTTTATGGGGTAACAGTGTCTAACACTCTCTAACACCCGAGTTTTGTTTCACGAGATTTATTTTATCTGATCTTCCATACTAATTGAAGCTCTTTTTATATATCAAAAAAAAATCTATTTTGGGGTTATTTTTTGAGGTCCATATTACCCAGTTCAATTGGCTCTTGCCGCGATCTATACAGAAAAAAAAATCATCCACATTCATAAAAAAATTGTCCGAAAAAAAAAATGTCCGAAATTTATTATTTTTGTAAATATACAAAAAAAAATAGTTGAAGCATTTACTAAGTCAAATATGATATTGTTAAATCAAAGTTCTTCGTCATTAACATACAATATTGATTAATTTCTACATCCACGATTTACAAACCGTGAAAATGACGACATAAAGTTTTGAATCTTGTTTATGAATAGAGTAGACTGGGGTAAAGTGGGAAACGCCTTCAAAAAATACAATTATTTGTATTTAAAACTTCTTTGGTAGAGTTTTTTTTATTGAGAATGGTTCGTGATCTACCACTTTCCATTAACCGATTACAATTTATAAGTATTTTAATGGATTTTTGAGCGATTTTTCAAAACAGCTAATTTTTAGACCTCTTGAAAAATCCTGTGGTAATGTGGGAAACGTTTAAAATTTTAGAAACAGGCAAATAATTTTTAGTTTCTGTAATATTTCATGTTTATTAACAACATAAACAATATATAAATATATTCAAAATATATAAAACATATTAATAAAATGAACAAAAAAAATATAGGGTAATACAAAAAATGAAATATCCTGTGGTAAAGTGGGAAACGTTAAAAATTTTACAAACAGGCAAATAATTTTTTGTTTCTGTAATATTTCATGTTTATTAACAACATAAGCAATATATAAATACATTCAAAATATATAAAACATATTAATAAAATGAACAAAAAAATATAGGGTAATGCAAAAAATGAATGTAAAGGAAAAAATAGTGAATATTCATAAATATCTACCAGAAACAATATATTAAAATTAAAAAATTGCGCAATTACTCGTCCTCCATTAGAATTGCTTATAATACATATCGTACTTTCGCAAAAAAAAATAATTTCGACATTTCCCGAACCAATATAGCAATTTCTACTTGGCTTAGCACCATTTAAGCTACGCTCAATTATTTGCAATTTTTCTTATTTGTATTTTTTAAAATATGCAATATACGATAATTTTATATATTTTCGGTGATATTGCAAAATCACCTAACTGCATGTGAAAATTTCGCCTAATTTTATGTTATAATCGGGTTTTTAATGATATGTTGATCGAATAAATTAGAAAATTGCCATTATAAGTTATGACATACTTGATTTTGTATGAAGTAAGTGCAGAATTGAGACTGAAAATAGTTTTGGTTCTTTTGTAAAATTCATTTTGTAAGAGGTATTCGAAAATATAGATAGGCGGTTTTGCAGTATCAGCGACGATATACTTATTTTATTAAAAACATCTAAATTGCTCACTTTTTGAAAGCAAACACCACCACTTTATAAAACTATTTTGATACATTTTTTTCACTTATTTTCGAAAAGCAGTAAGAATGCACAAAATTGATTAAAATAGTTGATGACAAAGTGGATGCTGATGATATTAAGTAATACATCGCAGTAGTTTTTTGTCTAAAAATGCAATAACATTTCAAAAAAATTGCAATTTTCCACATTACCCCATTTCCCACTTTACCACAGGTTCCCCTACTATTAAAACAATAACTGTCGGATTTCTTTTCCGATTGTATATTATAGAAAGTTTTATTTAATTACAATACTCTAACTAGAATTTTCATATGGGCGTCAATTATGTAATTAACAAAACTTGTTTTCTAAAAAAAAAGGTTACAAATAATTTTACTTTAAATTGACAAGACAAAATTTTAATATACCAATAAATATTTCTATAATTTATTAAGTTATTGGATTGCAACTCAAATTTTATTAGACTATTTTTATAATCTTTTTTTTAGTATTTTGTATCTAATTATAAACACAAACAGCTTTATGGTTATCCAGAGAAGGTATGCCCAACTAGAAATGCCCAACCACTAGTGTCCAACTAGTTTTGTTATTGCTTTCTTTGATAACTTGTGTAGCGGTAAATCGAACACAACAACAAGCCGAAGTTAAATACATGCAACAAACAAAAGCGAATACCACAACACAGCATGAATGTTCGCAGTCGAGTTTTTCGCAGAAATACAACAAACCTAATTCGTGGGTTATTTTTGTTGGGGATATGATGACCTGATCCTGAGCATAGTCCAAGCAAAATTACTAACATGTTTCCATCTGTTCTACTTTTTAAAGTATGGCCAACCAATTTGTAGTTATTTCGTTTTGGTTACAACTAACATTTTTCTTTCTTTTAACTTCATGTGAAGCCAAGATTTTTTATGTGAATTTAGTGATTTTATATCGATTTTAAAATATATAGTTTTTATAGAGGTATGAATAATACAATTTTTATAGTTATTAATGTAGTCCAACATATGAAATTCATTCGGCAAACCTTAATTCAATGTTTCTATTTTTTCTGAATTGCTTGCTTGAGTATTTGCTGGATAAACACTGCACTGCTTAGAGCTTGTTTGCAGCTGCTTAGTGAGCTTACTCGGTTGTTGCTTATAAAGCTTTGTGGGCTAGCGCCGCGGTGTGTGCAGCAAAGGGGCCCTCAAAAAGTATTCAACATCATTGCACAGCAATTTGAGCCACTGTATGCACTGAAGTGTGACATGCAGTTAGTACATGAAACGAGAGATAATGTGACAGCTGTCAGAAAAATAGTGAGCTATGTTTGGAGAGCGAACTTGTGTCGGTGATTAAGTCAAACACACAGCGAGATTGAGTTGAATGACGAACGGCGGGTCAAGTAATGATTAAAGCGCAGCAGAGTACAGCATCATCAAAAATACATACTTTGTATTATTTTTATAATATATAATTATTGTTAAAAAAAAAAACCCATAATAAATCATTTTATAACAATAATATTAATCATATGTTGCTGCCATCTCTTTTACTCGACGCCCACACGTCAGTCGCCAAATATTTATTCTATGTTTTTCGCAATTTCTTCATTGCAATGACTTCATTTTCTACAAAAAAAAAATTAAAATTCAACCACATTCTCGTTTTTAAGGATTATAATTTGTTGTTTATATTGTTGTTGCTGTCAGCATTGTTTAATTGATTTGTATAGCACTCACTGTTGCCAACAACATCATCATCATAATCAGCAACAGGCAGCCTATGCAACATGAGCAACAAATAGCTCTGCATTTATCGCTGCTCTTCGCCCATTTGATGTGGTGTTGGGCTTTTGGCACAAACTTTTGGCTAAAGCTTCGAGTGCATCATCGCATCATAATCTTCGCACTTGTCATCGGTAGCAACATCAAGTAGTGTTGCCAACTGCAAACCAGTTGATGACATAATACGTCAAGCATTAGTGTGGATTAAAATTTAATTTTAATTTTTAAATTATTTATTTTATTAGTTTAGTTTAATATTTTTTTTATTTTTATTTTGATAACACAATGCTGCCGGTTTTTGGATAATTCGAGATTGCTGATATCATGGTCGGGTTATTGGCAAATTTTCAGTCGTATTATGTCATTTAAGAGTAGGGATTGAAACTGTGCAAAATAAATTTTCGTAAAAAAATTTGTTTGCGAAATTTTTTTTTGTTTTTTTTTCGAAATAACAATTTTTAAATAAAAAAATAATTCAAAATTATTTACATTTTTTTTATATATGGGCCATTCCACACCAAATCGACCAGCGGTTGGAACTCACCTTCTTCGATTTCAATGAAATTTTGGCAACTGAGACATGCACTAAACATTTTTTTTTATTTTTTCCGACCACTACTTCCAGAGATACAGTGGCTCAAAGTTGGAAAAAAAGTGCAAAAAATCACTTTTGTACTGTTGTTCATATTTAAATATCTCTTGAACTAGAAATGCTAGAACTAGAATGCTAGAAAATAATTTTTTAAAATATGATGCCATCAAAATACCATCTTGAAATTTTGTATGAACATTTATAATAAATTGACGAAAACTTAGGATTTTTTTCAGAATTTTAAAAAGGGTCCTTTTTAAGGACCACAATTTTGAAGTGCAAGGATAATGACCACGGGCCACATGTTACCGTTTGGAAATTACAACTTAATTTTTCTAAAAGCTTGTTCTATTACCTTTAAAACGAGCCATTAACGGAGTTTTCAGCATTTCTAGTTCAAGAGATATTTAAATATGAACAACAGTACAAAAGTGATTTTTGACACTTTTTTTCCAACTTTGAGCCACTGTATCTCTGGAAGTAGTGGTCGGAAAAAATAAAAAAAATTGTTTAGTGCATGTCTCGATACCCTTTATCAGTTGCCAAAATTTCATTAAGATCGAAAAGGTAAAATCTCAAATTTGACTTTTTTTGGTCGATTTGGTGTGGAATGGCCCATATATATATTTTTTTAAATATTTTTTATTAATAAAAAGTTATAATAATAAATAAATATATTACTGAGAAGTATGGCAAAAAAATGAGCGAAAAATAACTATTTTGAATGAAATTTAGTTTTATGAACAGTATTCTTCAATATGATGTACATATATGTTGAATTTTATGAATTTGTTCATTGATATGATGAAAAATTCTTTACATACACTTCATCATATTGAAGAACACTTTTTCGGTAATTCATCAAATTGATAATGAATTCATAATATGGATGTTTTGCAGTTGGCAATATTATGAATCGTTCTTCAATACCATGAATCATGGTTTGAAGAACGAAATTCCAATGGAGGGTTCGAAGAGAAACTTTTTTACCGATTCAATAAGTCATTATGTACATTATAGTGAGTGTTCTAAACAATGGATGTATTGAAATTATTGAAAATTACGTCACTTTCGTCTAATAGTCTTTCCTTTCTAAATACAGAAAGAGGCAGTTAGAAAGTCGAACAAAAATATTTGGGAAATAGCAAGTATATTTGTGGGATCGAATAATAGGATTTGTAATGGTCTGAAATAAGACAGGCCAAAGAAAGAAAATCCAAAACTTCAAGGCAGTTAGACAAGTTGATGGTTCGGTATTCAAAAAAATATCAACTTGCATCGATAGAATTTCGCCACCTGAGAATTTGTGTGGCTCAAACACCATTGAATCGATTTCGAGAAAAACGATAAAAAAATAGATTTATATTTTCGTTAAAATAGGAGCAAATCCGAAACTGAATATCTTAGATTTGATACGAGATATTGAAAAACGTATTACGGCATTAGAAAGATAATATACAAGTCTTATATATCCAATTCCTAACTCCAGTATTGAGCCAAACAAGGTGGCGATATGAGTAGGTTTCTAAGAAAACAATATTTTGACATTTAAAGGACTCGATATTAGAGATGGGCACGTGCCTGTTTTTAATTGCACGGATACGCACGAGCACGCCGATAGGTGACACGCACGAGCCCGACGACTAAATTTAAAGGCACGCACGAGAAGCACGATAAATCACGGGATATAGAATGATACGGAAAAAGACGAAAAAAGCACGGAATCACATGAAAAACTAGACAAAACGTGAAAAATAATATTATAAACAGGTACTAAAACCCTTTAGAATATCGGTTCTGGTTCCAAGATTTTTAAAATAGCGGTTCCGATTCCGGTTACAACCAAAAAATTATTAATTATGGGTTCCGATGCCGGTTCCATACATGTTTTAATGACGGTTCCAAAAATCGAAACGGTTCCGATAACAATTTCAGTTCCTTGCGGTACAGAGAGGGTATAAAACCCTTTGAATATCGGTGTGGGTTCTCGTTCCAAGATTTAAAAAATAACGGATAAATTCCGGTGCCAATACCGACCAGTTTTTTATTACTTTTACTGGGGACAGTCCAGTTTTTGACTACTATTTGACTAGTTTTAGTAGCAGGGACCTACTCTTCAAAATCCGTACCAGAAACCGACCAATTTTTGACTATTTTTAACCGACAAATTTTTAACTAGTTCAAATTTCTACGAGAAATTTAGCACTATTTGAGCTTGCCAACATTTACACTGTTTTTTTAATTCACATTTGAATTTTACCCTTGTTTCGAAAATCAACCCCATGCAAAACTGTCTATAACTAATAATTAAATTTAGCTGTATGATCGTCCAATTATTCAGTGACCACAAAACAAAAAAAAAAGTATATTAAAACATCTAATGGCAGGTAATAAGTAATTGCATAGATTATCCAAGATATACTTGTTCCAATGAGGGTTGTTTGCAACCACCAACTAAAGTAGTAAATTCGATTCACACAATGTGTCTTTAATTATTGCGTGAAATAATTACTAGGGTTTATGTTTCACATGAATAGAAGAAGTGAAGAACCTCGTTTGTGCACAGTAGCGATCGATATTTTCGAAGTTAGGCGACGGCGGCGACGACTACAATACAGTCACAAACCCCCTGTCAGGCGGTCGGCTCAGAAAGGCGTGCGTCACAACTGCCCAGGCTAGGGGAGTAGTACACCCAGTGCTCTGCATTTGATGGTGGTGATTTTATAACTGTTGTTGTAGTTGCTGTACACCCCTTTTCCACCAGGCACCGCATTTTAATCTCTTCGGCAATCGTGCCATCGTCCGAATAAAGCTCGTTAGTTTCATGTTGCGACATGGCTTCTCTGTTTTCAGTAGAGCTGCTGCTCTCCGGTGGCCTTGTTGGATTGACATGATTATCAGTGCCGCTGGTGCCACCAGCAACTGCACCACCAAGCAAGTATAAAAACCATGTATTAAGCCCACAACGGTGGGAGACATTGTTTCAACTTCGAAACATCGACGAAATTCGCATTTAGAGCATTAGGCTTTGTTGAATTGAGTACATATTCTCTCTCCCTCTCTCTCTCCCGGCAGCCTTACTCGCTTTTGGTGCCTCATTTGCTGCAAGTGGGGTTGTGCCGTCAATATCAACAACATCATTGCGGTGCTGACAAAACGACTCTGCAAGGGTTCCACACCGAACACCGAACGCGCTGAGAGCAAATGTGGTTTTCGCGAGAACATACATTATGTATTATGTATTACCATATGTCTCCGAAAACAATCTCGTTCGTCGAGTGGGGTGTGTTGGACGAGAATAACTATGTGCGCTCCGTCGGTCGGTCACTCTCTCCCTCGGATCTCGTTGATTTTCAGCTCGTAGCATGATCTGCGCATGAGCTATGCAAATGGCTCTTTTTTTTTTTTGTTTAGGATACTTTTTTGATGGGGAGGGAGGGAAGGACTCTTGTTTTCAAACTGCAGGGGGCGCATAGCAGGCGTATAACCCATAACAATGTCATCGTTCCTATGTTCCTTGGCGTCGATGGCATTAACCGACGCACCCGAGGGTGGTTCTGTCGCTGCGATGTCAGCCATTTTGTTGCTACAGTGCGGGGATCATGCCACAGCTTTATATCGTTTCGTTGCGAGTCGTCGTGCGTTCGTTCGTTCGGTCGACGGACGTTCTTTTGTAGTCAGGTAGGACGGTCGGTCGTTTGGGTGGTAGGGTGTTGTCAATGGCATAGGGTCGGGGTGTTCGTCCGTCGTTTGTTCGTTTGTTTTTTCATATTTTGTGTATGCGTTGCTGATGTTGCTGCTATGCTTGTTCTAGCTGGTAGTTGTTGTTGTTGTTGTGATTTCACGAGACCATACATACATGTTGTTGTCAAGGTGCTCTTGGAGTTGTTGCTACCATTGCGAGGGGTTTCGAATTTGCCCATGAGTAATCATAGTTGCTCCTGCCTAAGGATTTTATTTTTATGCTATGTTTTTGTTGTAGTCGTTGAGAAAAATCAATAGCTATGCAGCAGGGTGGATCGCCAGCACATGGTTAATAGCAACACCAGCTTCCTCATCATCATTTCGTCTACTTGTAAAGCGGATTTCAATCATTTGAAGGCAAAACTGTCTTGCACAGCAAATCGTTCCGTTTCGTATTGCTGTGTTTAATATGTTAGAATGGGTATTTTTTTTGGCTGTTATAAAAGGTTGAATAAAGTACACTGGAGTTTTCCTCCCTCTTATTATTCAGCAGATACACATCAATCACCTAATGAGTTCTTTTTTTGGTTTGTATGGTAAGGATTAAAAGAGATTTGTTTGAACTTATCATGTTTCCGAATATCTACTTGTGCAGATTATTCTACTAAAACGGGATTATTTTTCAACTAAAACACATATATATTAACATAATTAATGAAGTATGTAATGAATTAATTTTAAAATTTTATTTTCAAAATAAACAGCAAGAAATTTTTTTGTAGAGTAATTTTGATTTTAGATAAACATTTTTTTACCATGTTTTTTTTAAGAATATAAATTAAAAAAAAATATATTTCTATTAATAAAAAAACAAAATATTTTTTTTTGTAAGATTTTTATAATTATTTATATTAACTATTCCTATCTGCTACGGTTCCACCTGTACGGAGGGAAAAAACTTCTAAAATCTTCAGATCCACTTAGTTGTCAAAAAAGTAATTAAGAGCAATTATTCTTGATAATGAATTGTTTAATTTCAATTCAGGCTCTGCTTTGTTGTTCTATATGTGAAAACACATACTTGCATAGAATGTATATCATTCCCTGTTTGATAACAAAAGTAAAAATAAACCTCTGCATTTCAAGAATAATTTATCTTATTTACTTTTCTGATACCTAAGAACATAATTTCTTCATATCAAGAATAATTTCTCTGAGTTACATTTCAATACCTATATATCAATAACCTGTATATCAAGAATAATTGCTCTTAGTTACTTTCAACTGACAGGCAGGCACACTAACAAACAGATGACGACATCGCAAAACAAAGCATTCGAGTGAATATTACAGACAAACCAAGATCGATGAAAACAACAACAGTTACATGAACACATGTTCTTTATATTTTGCAAAGAATATAGCAAACATTTTACTTTTAAATAATCAATAAATTAACTTCTTAAAATCAAGGAAAATAAATCTTTTTTACTTTTTTTGATAACTAAGTATTTTGCTTTCTTAATATACAAATGATAAATTCTATAATTTAAAAGCACTTTATTGATATTCATAAAATTCAGCTATTTCTCATTCGAGCCGAATTCCTCTCCTATTTTAGAAGTTTTTTACAAACAGATGATCAAAGTAAGTATAGGGTAGAGATGGACGTCACGCCCGGAAATCAGAGGAACTACTTACTACAATTTGAAAAAAAAAACCTTTTACTTACAGCATCAGAAATTAATAATTTCTTGGAATGTTAACTTTGTCTTTAAAATCAGTTGTTTTAGTATTATAATAATAATAATAGTTTGGCACTACAGTCTTATAAGAATTTAGGCCGAGCTCTCCCACCATTTTGAGCTGTGCGTGTTATATTTGTACTCAAAGTGGTGGGACCTACACTTTATTGCCGAATCGGAACGGCGAGTGAGAGCTTTTCATAGGAAATGTTTTACTCTCGTAGGTTTGCCATTTACTGCCGAGAGGTAGCGTGGTATAGAAAAATGTTTCTATGAAAAGATGTTGTTAGCCCCAGTCCAGTCTTGAACCGAGGACCTTTCGGCTCACAGTCCAACGCACTAACCACTGAGCTACCGCGACTCAGTATTAATTATAGATTTAAGTGAATAAAACAGCATCAAATTTTATTTTTGAATTATTTATTATATTATTTTTTACGTTTCGCCAGTTTTTTCGTATTTGTCCGTGTCTTTTTCGTGTTTTTCCGTGCTTCTTAGTGTATTTTTATATTCCGTATTTATCGTGTCCTCGCGCCCATCTCTAGTATAGGGTATAACCAAATAACTTTTGGTTATACCCTATACTAGTATTAACCAAAGTTATTTGGTTATACCCTATACTAGAGATGGGCGCGAGGACACGATAAATACGGAATATAAAAATACACAAAAAAGGTCACATGGGAAATCTCGAAGTAGGAAAATTGAGATAGTTGCTGTGATGAAGTTAGTAAGTTATAGTCGGTCTAAGCCAACTATAAATATTCTACACATATGTTATAATGTGTGTGATTACCATTTAAAGAGGTCACCAAGTTATACGAATCCTCAATATAACTATAAACTTGCAATCGCTGCAGAATTTCATTTCATTTGATACCCATATGTTCAAATGGGTTGGTGTACCGAATTCAGATTTTCCTTTTTTTGGAACCCCAAGTCGAATCGGGGGAAAACATTATTTTCATATATTAGAGTACAAAGTCAACATATATTTGACCAAAAAAAGTTCACTCAAGCCCGTATTTATCGGTAGATGTAAATTTTAAATGAGGTAATTGAACATAAGTGGTCGGTTCACAGGTCACAATGGACCGATCATCAACAATTTTCTTGTTGAGACAGCCTAGACATATAAGTAATCTAAATTAGCAATTTCATTCATCTAACTCTTCTAGTTTTTCTGTAATCGTGAATTCAACACACAGACGGATATCGCTAAATCGACTCAGGAGGTAATGCTGTTCAAGAATATATATACTTTTCGATACCGGTTATTATTCCTTTATCACAAATTATGTACCAATCTGAATATACTCTTTCACTCTTAGTGTAGGGTATAAAAAGTCACACATTATGAACTTACAGTCCTGTGATATCATTAACCTGTTCACATTTACTCTAACTTCAACTACAAAAGTATTATTGAAATCAATAGTAATTACTATAGTGCATACTCACTTAATTAATGTCTGTCTTTTGACCTATATTTAAAAAAAAAAATCACTGAAAGCTCTAATGGCATTGTTAATGACAATCGTTAAAGCTATTAATTAGACTAAAGTATATATTGTAATATTTTGAAACGAAAACTAAAACGATAGTACTAAATTTACTTGCTAAATGGGTCACATTTTTGAAATACTTACACTATAAAAATCCCTATTAGTTTCACTTATTGATTTAATAGTATGAAAAATCATAATTTACAGTATTTTGTAATAGTAGTTTGTAAAATCCAAACGTATTTATTGTTTAAAAGAATAATATAAAGTAAACTATTAAAACAATAACATTCAATACTATTAATTGTATTTAATTTTTTGTGAGTGTTCGAATTCTTTGTGTCGTGCGTAAATATCGGAAATTTGAGACGCGATCATTAAAAATAAAATATTTAAAACATGACTAGAAAGCGGCTACAAGCAACAGTAATATTTCAAGTACTTTGCTATGTAGCTTTTACTGCTCTTAAATAATTTTTGTCGTTTATGGGGTAACGCCGCACATGACTCAGTCACTCGTTGATCCGGCGGCAATGATCGCTCGCAGCATCCTCATAAAATGTTGATGATTTTCATGCATAACCCTGGTAGAAATTTAACCAATCCATCATTGGGAAATTTTTATGCTCACCATAATTGGATTTATATTATGTAAATAATTAATAGTTCAGATTAGATATAATTTATTTGATCATCATAAGAAAATTTCAATCGTTTGTATAAGTAAAAGTAAAAATTCCATTCGAATAACGAAATTTTTATGTTGTCATTAGTAAGACTCTTGCAGCAAAAACAAGATCCAAATCGACTTGCAAATGCAAGAGCAAGAACAAGTGAAATGTTGATCTTGTACTTGCACGCGTGTACCCGATTCGTTACATCGTTTGGACCTCGTCATCGGAAATAAGAAATGGTTATCGAAAAATGGTTATCGAAATGTAGACGAGGTAGCTAAGTGGTTAGTGCGTTGGACTGCGAGCCGAAAGGTCCCCGGTTCAAGCCTGGACTGGGGCTAACAACATCTTTTCATAGAAACATTTTTCTATAACGCGCTACCTCTCGGCAGTAAGTGGCAAACCTATGAGAGTAAAACCATTGCCTATGAAATGCTCTCACCCGCCGTTCGGATTCGGCAATAAACTGTAGGTCCCACCACTTTGAGTACAAATATAACACGCACAGCTCAAAATGGTGAGAGAGCTCGGCCGAAGTTCTATACAGGACTGTAGCGCCAAACTATTATTATTATATTATTATTATTATCGAAAATAAGAAGCGTTTGGGCATACCGAAATGTCTACTGGGGTTGCCAGCGAGAGCACTTATTGTAGCTGCTAACTTCTGCTGCACATTAAAAAATTGACAACCGCATTTTATCCATGACAACTCGTGAATTTCTCCAAAAGATTTCTTTTCTTGTGCCATAAAAGACGTATCTGCCCAACATGGCGGCTACAGATCGTCGCGGTCCATTGGCCAAACCCTTCCTTTCACTTGTAATTAATTTTGGCTTTTTTTTCTTCTTCTGCATAGTCTTTTGCTTTTCATTCGATTTTTAGCACTTTATAAATTTATAAATAAAAGAGAATATGTACCATAAAAAAATTTTTATTTTTAGTTTTTCACTGACTGACTTGCTGACCCCATAATTTTGAAAACAGCAAAAATTTTATGGGGCTACGGGTGCCATAACTACTAAAATCATATAACAACAAAAAAAAACAACACATCATGCTACATACCGCATTATTTTGCGCCATCAATCATTGACAACCGCACAGAAGAAAAAAAACCTACAATAAAAATCTACAACAAAAAAAATCTCCAAATCCAATCGGGCATCCATAGCCCCTACTAGCTATTTGAAGCCAAAAGAAATAAAAAGCTTTCAAGTTTGAAGCGCAAAAACTTTAACATGGACGTTGGACGGACGCTTTGTGTGTCTTGAAAAGCGGGTTTTAATGGGACGTCAAACGTACGAAATACAACGTCGACGGGTTGTTGCTGCTTTTCTCTAAACGAAGAAAATATTTTTTTTCAAAATTTCAATTATTGTTTTTTTTTTTTTTTGATTTGTTGACGCTTTTTCTTCACTCGCTCGATGCTTAAGCGGTAAGACGTGCGGTTTGATGCCAAAAACAAGTTTTTGTTTTTCAGAGGGTTTTTTTTTGTGTTTTTCGGTTTTTTTTTTGGATCTTTATTGTATTTTGTTGTTGTGAAATTGGTTAATTTTTATTGTTCGTTTGTCATCTCTCTGGCTTTGTATTTTTTTTTTGGTTTTTTTGAGGAGACGCGCGAGGTTTTCAATATTTCTACGATCGTTCCAACTTTTAGACAGACAGACAGACAACCCAGCCAGTCCGACAGCCTTTTGCATCTATTTATCTTAAGTACCCATCAGGCGGTATCTATGCAAAGTGCTGCGATACCCAGCGGCATGATCAGCAATATCCAGCGTACCCTGCGCCACCAATCACCCTTTGTCCAAAAATATGTTACTTTCAGCGATCTGCCCGCCATCCGTTCCGCCCCTGACCCGTTCAGTGGTTCGGTTAACCGTAGAGCTAGTGTGGTGAACAAAAAACAGTTTAGAAGGTCATCGTGATTAAGTGGGGGATTCGATATTATCTTTGTTGTTGTATTTATTGTGCATTAACCAAATAAACAAGTAATCGCTTTTAAAGCACCAAATCAACTTGTACAACGATCACTGGTTGATCTGCGATCAGTAGAAAGAAATGTATGTAAATTTCTTAGAAAGTTGCGCAGTAACAAAGTTATGTTTTTTTTTGTGGTATATAAATATATTTTTTTTTGCACCGATCTGACATCACAGCCAATTTAGCATTGGTATTAAGGCAAAAGTTGTTCTTATGTCGTGGCATTATTGCTTTTTAAGCTCGTTAGTCAGCTGGTTTTAGAACCGAAAAATGTCTAATGATCGTAGATGTTTTAGATTATATGTTTTTCTCTAATTTAACACTACAGAGCGAGCAAGAATTAAACGGGTTGCATGAATCAACGAAGTTTATTGGAAATTTCCTTTTATTACCTATCCAATGATGTCAGATATTTTAATGGGAATGCACGAATCAAATATAATGCGCTGGAAAGATTCTTTCCGACGATTCACAATCTCTAATTTCAAAACTTAAGTTCTCTCAAGAATTCTCTATACAATACTTTTTAAAAGTTTTAAATCGCTTGAGTTGTTCCAAAAAACAATGAATTTCGGCACATTTTAGAGCGTTTGGCATACTGTGTTATTACATTATACGATAGGTATACGCAGAGATTTCAGATAAAATGAATATGTATTTTTAAAACTGTTTTCGTTAAATAGTAATTTACATTTTTAAATACGTATTTCAATAAAAAAAATCAAATAATAACTGTAAACAATCTCTTGCGAATTTTGAAGAAATCCTCTTACCTCTTTTCATCTATCCAACGATGCCAATAGCTTAATACCTACGCATTTTACATTGTACAAATTTTGACTATAAAGTCTGGTACCACAAAAGTTTTTTTTAAGGTGACAGCTGTTGAAAAGTTTCTGCGGGTGCATGAACGAAACAGGGATTTCAGATTATATTCAATGGAAAAGTCCATTCATTACCTATCAAACCTATCCAATTCCAATAGCTAAATGGTAATAAAAAAATATGCAGGGATTTCAGATTATACGAATTTTTACTCTTAAGTTTGTACTGTAAGATACCACAAAAGTGTTTTTGTTTTTTTAGGAGACCGCTGTAGACAAGTTTTTGCGTGTGCACGAATGAAACATTGTATATTGGAAAGGTCCTATAATCACCTATCCAACGATTCCAATGGTATATATCCAGGGATTTTAGAATATTCGAATTTTGACTCTAAACATAAAGGTACCACAAAAGTGATTCTTTAGACCATATATTAGACTGAGCGTTCAACTAAAATACTTCAAGATATAAATAAAGTTTGAATGCGCTTTGACCATAAGAAGTATCATAGTTTCGTAGCAGGACACTTCCCCGAAAGACATTTCCCTGAATGGACATTTCCCGAAATTGACATTTTCCAGAATGGACATTTATTTCGGGAAAATATCCATTTGGGGAAGTGTCTATTTCGGGGAAATGTTAATTCGGGGAAATGTCAATTCGGGGATCTCTTAATTCAGGGATATGTTTATTTCGGTGAACTGTCCAATCGAGGAACTGTCCGTGTTCATTTCGGTAAAATATCATTCGGGAAAATGGTTCACCAAAGCCATTTCCCCGAATGACTTTCGTTGTAATGACATCTTTCGGGGTAATGACATTCGGTGAAATCTACATGAACTATTACGACCAACACGAGTTAGATTTTTAAGGGACTGGTCCAACAGAGAAACTCCGGTTTTGTGAAAGCTGAATGTTCGATGTAAATCCAGGGTGCCCAATTAGTGACCGTTTTTTGCGCATGCAACAAAAAAACTTCTTATTGAACAAAAACAATCAAAAGTTTTTTTCAGAAAAACAATAATTGGGAAAAATGCGAAGTTGCGTTTCTTTGGTCCGAACTTTACATGTGTTTTGTTACTGATTTCTTCGAACACTTATGTAGCGGTAAACTGAACATAACAACAAACAGCCATCGTTCAATTCATGACTGTTACAAGTACAACAACAAACAGATGCAAATTACAACAACACAGCAACGAAGCTCGTGATCGAATTTTTCACCAAAATACAACAAAGAAATTCGTGGATTGTAGTTTTGCAGGATTTTTTGTTTTTCAAAAAATATATTTTTTATATATAACTTTTATTAAAAAAAAGTTTTTATTATAATAAATATATTATAAAACATTTTACTAATTTATGCATGTCGAGCAAGCATTATATAAGAAATAACATACAAGAACTACTTGAGAACTGAGAAGTACGGCAAAAAATGACTGAAAAAAAATATTTTGATAGAAATTTGATTTAATGAACAGCTATCTTCAATATCTTCAAGAACATATATGTTGTTATTTATATTTTGGTTCAACGTGTTCTTCACATACAGTTCATCATATTGAAGAACACTTTTTCGACAGTTACCAAGCGTTCTTCATATTTATGATAACATTCATAACAATAATGTCGTTAGTCATTATTATTATGAATGGTTCTTCAATACAATGAATTATGGTTTGAAGAACGGAATTCATCAGAATGATGTACATTTTATTTTCTGTGTAGGAATGGTAGACATATATGGAGGTATTTTAATAACCATTGGAAGTAATAAAAAACGTTCTCCACTGTCCAGTGGACTTGCGCAATGGGCTTGCATTCTAGAGGTATCAGTTTTGAATACCGACTTGGTTTAAGGCGCTAGTGGTAATATTCATCGTAAAAACTTGAGAATCGATGCACAGTACATACAGTCTCGAGTGCTTACTCAGTCTGCCATGTCTCGGTGCTCTTCGATGATCGAAGTTTTCTCGAACTAACTGCAATAAAAAAAGTTCGATATCGTGCTTTATTACTACTAATTTTTAAAATTTTTCGTACAAGGAAAATTTCAGGAGAAGATACGATATTTAAATATTTATCACATCAATATCGCAATGTTTTTCGAATCAATCTCAATTTTCGATGCGATATCGATCCAGAATCGATTTTTCTTCACGTTTCGAATAAACTGATACTGTATCTGCACCCAGAAAAAAAATCACCCAAATCCTATTAAAATTGGTCAATAGGTCAGTTATTGATTTATAATAATAATAATAATAGTTTGACACTACAGTTCTATTAGAACTTAGCCCGAGCTCTCTCACCATTCAAAGTGGTGGGACCTACAGTTTATTGCAGAATCCGAACGGAGGGTGAGAGCTTTTCATAGGCAATGTTTTTACTCTCGGAGGTTTGCCATTTACTGCCGAGAGGTAGCGCGGTATAGAAAAATGTTTCTATGAAAAGATGTTGTTAGCCCCAGTCCAGATTATTGATTTAATAGTATACAAAAAAATAAATCTTTTCATGTAAACTCAATGGCAATGTCATGGTATTTTCTATTATTTAATGGTATTTTCCGATTAAAATAATAATTTATCCTATTGACTATTTTTAATAGTAAAAAAACTATTATTTATATAGTATTTTTTCTGGGTGTGCGTACCTCTTAGAACGAAATGTAATATACTATAGATACGAAATCGTATTCGATATCAAATGAATTCGTCGACATCTCGAAACAGTCTCGAAACGATAACGAATCGAATGCCAAAAAAGTATTTCTTTTTGAAAGAAATCATCGAAATTAATGGCCGTTTACTTGGTACTTGGGTCGTTTACTCGGTGCTCGGTACCATTTTTCGAGCCCCCTCCCAGTGCGCTCCTGCCTCGAGCCCATATATATGATGGGCGCCACAAAGTTTCGATGTGGGCTCTTCATTAAATAAATATTCGAACATAGAAATACTAAGCCACAGTCACAGCCACAAGAGCAGAGTTTTTCCAAAGAAATATTAACATTTTTTATTCGTTTTTTTTTGTTATTTTTTTATTTGCTCTTCATGAAACGATCGCGAATAACGCGGGACGTGTCGTTGCTGATCCTCATCCGACGACTTCCGCTGATGAGCGTTGAAATTGTAGTTGTTTTTGTTGTTGTTGCTCTTGGCATTGTTAATGCGACTGTCTGACTGGCTCTGTTTCTGCAACTTTGCTGCAATTTTATGTATTTTTATTTATTTTTTAACAGCGAATTTTCTTTGCTTCCAAAAAAAGCAACAAAGAAAAAAGCAGAAAAAAGTTGGCGCGTCACATTGGCGTGTTGTTGTTTTTTTAATTTTGTTGTTGGCGGCTACTTCGATGTCGTTGTTGCTGCTTTTCCCCCTTGAAAGCTTTATTAATACACATTGTCCGTCCGTCTGTTGTTCGTTGTTGTTGCTGTTTGCGAAATGCACGCGGAGGACGATGCGATCATAAAATATTAAAGAAACAACAAAAATAAAGTGGAGACGAAGACTTTTAATTTTTATTTTTTTCGAGTTTAAATTTAGCCAAAAAAAAAATAGAAAAAAAAGCAGCAAAAAGTGTGAAAAGACAAAGCAACAACAAAATGAAATTGTAAAAACAGAGTTGTTGCAATTGTTGTTGTTATTGTCGTTGTTGATCTTTCTATGCGATCTCTTAAAAGACAGCATTCTTTCTCTTGGCTGCCGCTACTGCTTATGTTGTTGTCGTTGTTTTTGTTGCTGTCGCGGTTAATTTTAACCACTCTGCTTGATTTTGTTGGAAAATTTTGCGTTTTACCATTATTTTTTGTTTTATGTTTTTTTTTTTTGTAATTTACGTGTGGGTTTTTTGCTGTCGACTGGTGACTGCCACGTAGATATCGAGTTTGTCATTATGAATTTTAAAAGATAATAAAAAAAAAAAAGATTTTGTTGCAGTGATTTTTATTTCAATTCTATATTTTTGGACGACAAACTCAAAGAAATGGTCGCAATCACCATTAAAAAAAAAAATGCCAAAAACTACAATGTTCGAAAAAAAAATTATTAAAAAAATAAAAAAAAAGAAGATAAAAAAAAACAACAATGTTTAAACAATTCCAAAAAAATTAAAAAGTTTTGGACGACAAAAACAACGCAATGTTCGAAAAAATGTTTGGACGACGAAAACAACGCAATGGACAAAGTCACAATTTTGCCAAAAAAAAAAATATTCGACAGAAACAACAGTTTTAGAAAAATCTTTGAACGACGAAAACAACGTAATGGTGGATATCACCATTTTCGAAAATAAAAATATTCGAAAACAACAAAATTCAAAATTTTCGAAAAATAAAATTGTTAAAAAAATATGTGAGCGACAAAAACAACGCACAGTCGAAATCACCATCTTTCAAAAAAAAATATAATATTCGAAAAACATCAACAAAATTCGAAAATTTTCGAAAAAAATGTTGGGCGACAAAAACAACGCAAAAATAAATATTCGAAAAAACAACAATGTTCGAAAAAAAACTTTTGTTTAAAAAATGTTCGGACGACGAAAACAACGTAATGGTCAAAATCACCATTTTCTAAAAAAAAATATTCGACAAAATGCTCGAAAGTTTTCGAAAAAAACAAATTAAGTTAAAATAAATGTTGGGCGACAAAAACAACGCAATGGTCGAGATCACCATTTTCCAAAAGACAAATATTCGAAACAAAATTCAAAATTTCGAAAAATAGAATTGTTAAAAAAAACAACGCAATGGTCGAAATAACCATTTTCCCAAAAAAAAGAATATTCGACAGAAACAACAATTTTAGAAAAATCTTTGATCTCGACAGAAACAACAATTTTAGAAAGAACTTTGGACGACGAAAACAACGTAATGGTGGAAATCACCATTTTCGAAAATAAAAATATTCGAAAAAAACAACAAAATTCAAAAATTTCGAAAAATAAAATTGTTAAAAAAAATGATTTGAGCGACAAAAACAACGCACAGTCGAAATCATCATCTTCCCAAAAAATAATATTCAACAAAATTCGAAAATTTTCGAAAAAAAATGTTGGGCGACAAAAACAACGCAAAAATAAATATTCGAAAAAATAACAATGTTCGAAAAAAAACTTTTGTTTAAAAAATGTTCGGACGACGAAAACAACGTAATGGGCAAAATCACCATTTTCTAAAAAAAAAATATTTGACAAAAACATGAATGCTCGAAAGTTTTCGAAAAAAACAAATTATGTTAAAAAAATGTTGGGCGACAAAAACAACGCAATGGTCGAGATCATCATTTTCCAAAATACAAATATTCGAAACAAAATTCAAAATGTCGAAAAAAAAAATTGGCAAACAAAAATGTTCGAAAAATATCGAATACAATTTTTTGGACGATAAAAACAACACAATTTTCAAAAAAATGCGCTTCACCTTATAAAGTGCACGCTTTTGGGTGCTTCTGTAATCTCACTGGAACAGATTTACACAAAAAAGTTCCAATAACGAACTTGTATTTTGCAATTATCAATGGATATATTGATTGTTAGTTGAAATTAATGTAGTAATTTTAATTGTTAATTTTTAGTTGTGAAATAAATTTAACTCTGTCCATTTCTTCCCAATACGTCCAATAATGTCGCCTGGATGCCAAAATCCATTTTTTTCTGTTTTTCTCTCATTTTCTATGAATTCCCTTCTAATGAAACCAATTAATTTTTCGGTCTACTAACAACCTTTAACCAAAGACCTTAAAAATACAGATTTTAAAATAACTCTCATGGAAAGTCCTTTATTTTATTTTTAAATAATATCTCTCAGTGAAAAACCAAAAGGAAATAAAGGTGTAGAGTTATTTCTGGTCTCTGCTGGAAATATTAAAATTGTTTTAATACGTTTTTTTCGTATAGATCAGGATTGCAAAGCTATACTGCCATCCCACTCACGCATTTGGTTTGTTGTATTTCCGCGAGAAACTCGATCGCCAGCATTAATGTTGTGTTGCTGTATTCGCAAAAGGAATGCATTGATCTCAACAGAGGACAGGTGTTGTTGTATTCGCTTTACTGCTACACAAGTTATCGAAAAAGTTATAAGATAAAGCACATGCAAAGTTCGAATGCGCAGATTTACAAATTATTGATTTACAAATAGAAACTTCTGATTGTTTTATAGTTGCTTGTTTGAAGTTGCAGTTTATTCAACATTTTTTTATAGATATGAGTATCATTTGAGCGCTCAGCATTGTAATTGTATATTATTTAAAACTTAAATATGTGTTATATATCATTATTTAGTATTATTTTAATAACTGGACTAAGAAGCATCCCGTTTCTAGTATTTGATATAAATAATACTATTTAAATGTCAAAACTTTGCTAAACCCTTTCACAACTAATATATTAAATATGTATGAAAACCAAAGGGTAAAATTAACCCTATTCTAAATAATATCATATTCTTAGCTAAACAACCCTTTATTAAACGAACATTAGGGAGACTTTGTATGGGGCAGAAGCAAAATTAAATATTTTACGACAGAGCAACCAATTTTTAAACATATGCAAAATCATTGAAAGTGCAATGATGCGTATATCAAAGCCGCACGTACACTCGATCGAGGTAACACAAACTTCAGACGAAACACAGAACAGACCAGATTAACCATTCATTATACGGGGCGATCACCGAACCGTCTGGTGCCACAGTCCGTCTGTCTCTCATTTCCCGTTTGGCTTTTAATAAGTTTTTCCTGCAATTCATGATCAGCGCCTGCTGCTGTACGAAAGTAATGTAACATCTGTCGTCGTCTGGCTTTGCTACATGTTTGGAACCCCATTTTCAAAGACTTTGCTGTCGAGTGGACCCTCTCTACGGTTCGATGCGTTGCAGCGGCAGCAGCTTTCGTAACTACCCCTATGTTGTAGACTCTTTGCGGAACACCGATCGCAAAATGTTACCCTCCTGCCCTGCCCGTCAACGCCATGACCACGCACAGCCAGCCAAACGCCTACCTACTAAATCTGACTCAACGATCGTGTGCAAACGTGTCAACCCATAAAAAAAACTCCATTTAAATTGGCACAATGAATGGAAATTTAAGCAGCAGCAGCCGCCATCGTACACTTGAAGAGGGGCCACAGCTCGGAGCACGTTGTGTGCACTTGTGTGCGTGTGTGTATGGAAAATTCGTGCCCATGTTCGCGGTGCATCTGCGCATTTTGTACACCAACTGAAGTCGAGCAAAACGAAAATGAAAAAAAAAAAAATCAAATAAAAAAAATTAAAAACTTCCCCCTTTTGGCGTAAATTTATTTGAAAGTCTGCCAGTCGACATGTAGTGTGTTTTATACTTTTTTTCAATCTGCATGTCAAATTTATATATAGTACATATTTTAAATTTTGTGAGGTACAGTTGGAGTTATTCAATTTTACAACAGTTATTTGGAAAGCTTTAAACTCGTCGATTTTGAGCTACAATATAAATTTGTGTTTTGTCTGCTTTAGTGTATGATTGATGAAACATAATACCATTTAATATAAAACGATGTCTCGGATATAAAAAGTTCGATCTCAGTGCTTTATCGCCAATAATTCTTTGAATTTGTTTGTACAAGAAAATTTTATCGCAACGATATCGAAATATTTTTCGAATCAATCTCGATATCTTTGTATTAATTAATGCGATATCAATCCAGAAATATTTATACCCTACACCTATGAGGTACAGGGTATATTAACTTTGTGCATATATTGTAACGCCCCTTAGGAGGCGTGTCCGGTATGGAAAAGTATATATATTCTTGATCAGCATCACTACCCGAGTCCGTTTAGCCATGTCCGTCTGTCTGTCTGTCCGTCTTGCTGTCTTGCTGTCCGAATACAGAATAACTTGAGAAATACTGATCAGAATACGATGAAATTTCGTTTCAATATATTTTAGCCAAAAGTAGGAACTGAGTTTGAAAATGAGCAAAATCGGTCAACGGACACGCCCACCTCCCATACAAGTCACTTTCATATAACTCTTTCGAAACTAATATTTCGAAAAGTATTCAAGTTATAAAATTTAAAACGTATTGTTAGAATTTACCTAAAAATATGTGGTCCGAAAATGGGCGTGATCCGCGCACTTTTTTTTCATTATTTCCCGAGTTTTCATAGTGGAAATTTGATCCGTAAATTATTAAAATCAAATCTATCAAATATTAGCCTTTCAAAATTTTAAATATAGGCGTGGTCCGGCCAATTATATTTTTCAATTATTTTTTTTAGTTGTTTATACTTTTATATAAATTTTTTAATTTATGGGGATATAAGACGTAAATTTCTGATATATGAATAATATTCTGAAGGTGGGGAGGTTCAGCATAATTAAAAATTTAAAATTAAGGTATACAATTAAATATTCCTCATTAATATCTCCACCAAAGGTGTAGGGTATTCCATAGTCGGGCCCGACCGACTATAAAATTCCGCCCCATGTGACCGAACTTACCCATGTGACCTAACTTTCCCAACTCGTTTTATTTTCGTTTCGAAAAAACTGCGATATTTCGCTTTGAACTCCGTGAAGTTTAGAACGTTTTGGCGTTTCGATAATGGTACAAGATCTGTGAACGATTCTGTAACTTCATTACGATAATCTATATACAGGGTGTTTGGTGTTTCGATGTCAATAATTCAGGGGATCATTCAATGACTCAAAAAATAAGAAAATGTAAAATAAAACTATGTCCTATTTTGATCCCTGTTTAAGATACAGGGTGTTTAGTAAATGCATATTACTGATATAACCTAGTCAAGAAAATTGGTTATAAAGTATAATATGGTTATAACTTAATAACAATTTTTAACTCGTGTTTTAGAAAATTAAATTACCTTTTTAATGGTACATCACATATTCGAAACCTAAGATTTCTTCCTTTTTTTAAAACGTGCGTGAAGTTGAAATTTATAAAAATAAAAATTCAAATTTATACTTTTATTAAGAAATTAAATTAAACATTTATTAAAATTATAATCATTATCAGATTACCTCACAGAACATATTTGTTGATCATATTTCCAAACATAATTTTTATTTTTTTTTTTTGTAATTTCAACCACAACCACGCCACTGTTTAATTATTTCTGCAGCATTACTTATTAAGCTAAAATCACTGTGATTGGTAGACAAATACTGCAAATGAACTGCTCTGTCATTATAAATTAGAAAAAATGGGGTGACCGATAACGAAATTTTGAGAAAATCATTGACAAAGAATAAATTTGAATTTTTATTTTTGTAAATTTCATATTTACGTACGTTAGAAAAGGAAGAAATCATGGCGTTCGAAGGTGTGATATACCATTGAGAAGATAATTTAATTTTCTAAAACACAAGTTAAAAATTGTTATTAATTTATAACCATGTTATACTTTATAACCAATTTTCTTGACTATGTTATGTCAGTAATATGCATTTACTAAACAACCTGTATCTTAAACAGGATGCAAAATAGGACATAATTTTATTTAACATTTTCTTATTTTTTTGAGTCATTGATTTACTGAATTATTGACATCGATACACTAAACACCCTGTATATAAAATAAAATGTCCTTTGTGTGCCAGAGCATCACGAGAGAACGAAACGACGATTTTCTCTGATTATTTTTGTATTTTCCCAAAGGAAAAGCCGAAAAATCGAAAAACCCTCAGCTTTAACATCGCTATAAATTTGACTATTCTAAGGACTACGTTCCATGTGTGTGCTATTTTAATTAAATTTTAAATAAATTAAACTATTAACACACAAAAAAAAAAACACACACATTCACTAAAAAGCAATGAGCCTTTTCCTGCAAACATTTGGAAGATATGTTAATTGGAAGAAATTTTGGCTGAACTTTACTTTATAGGGCCAGTCGAAATCTCAAAAAAAAAAAATTGTCACGACGTTCTTTATGTGGGGAGAGTGACGAAAAAAAAATTTTTTTTTGCCGCTCGACCCCCTGGAACCGACCAAAAATCGAAAACCGAACGAGGTCATAAGTGGTTTTTGAATTATTACTAGGTAAGCGGGTCAAAAAAAAATAAAAAAAAAATTGTCACACGATGCATAAACCAGGGCTGAAAATTAAAAAAATAAAAAAAGTGAACTCAAGGTCACGTGGTACCACTTAAAAATCAAAACCTGTTTTTTTCAAAAAACAGTTTTTTTCTGGAACCGACCCCCTGGAACCGACCAAAAATCGAAAACCGAACGAGGTCATAAGTGGTTTTTGAATTATTACTAGGTGGGCGGGGCAAAAAAAATAAAAAAAAAATTGTCACACGATGCATAAACCAGGGTTGAAAATTAAAAAAATAAAAAAAGTGAACTCAAGGTCACGTGGTACCACTTAAAAATCAAAAACCTGTTTTTTTTCAAAACTCGAAAAAGGGGAGTGGCAAATCGAAAATAATAAAATATTGAAAATTCCTTATAAACACATAAATACAGCCACGCAAATTTTTTCCCCAAAAAATTCTGAAACCGAAAAAAAAAAAAAAAGTAGACTGAAAATTTTTTCGAAAAAAAAATTTCCCTGCGGCGCTAATAATCCTGTACAGTTACTACATGTATTATACTTTTATAAATTTTTTTGAACAAATAAATAGCGCATTGCACTATTTGATATTTTTTTCAGTGCACCTGAAATTTTCAGGTCATAAAAATGCTATGTTACTGTATATTTAGAGAATTTTTATTTTTTTATTTTGACACTCCCCTTTTCCAGGAATTTAAGTTTGAAAAAAAAATGTTTTTGATTTTTATGGGGTACCACGTGACCTTGATGTCACTTTTTTTATTTTTTTATTTTTAATGTCTGCTTTTTACATCGTGTGACAATTTTTTTCTTTTGTTTTTTGCCCCGCCCACTTCGCAATAATTCAAAAACCACTTATGACCTCGATCGGTTTTCCATTTATGGGCGGTTTAAAAGGGGCGGGCGGCAAAAAATTTATTGATTTTCGACACTCTCCGCCCCTTATAGTTGGCGTGGCATTTTTTTTTTTTTTTTTTTTTTTGAGACCGGCCCTATAGAGTAAAGTTCTCCCGAAACTTTTACGATATCATATTTCATAATTGATGGTTTTTGGGAGATATTTCTTATTTATATCGCGTTGTAGACAAAAGAAAGATGTACAAATTTTGTAAAATTTTAGTTATATCATATTTATGTCTTTTATATGATATGTTGGTAATTGTTGCAGCCACCTTCATTTTGGGTACGAGAAAAATACTTCCTTCGGTAGAGAATGTTCCTTCGAATATGAGACTTCTAGATGATCAATAGCAATACGTCTAAAAGTTAAAAATATCATATCGTAACATTGTCCAACACATGATAATAATATGATATCGCAATACAATCGCTAAGAGGATTAAACGATGATATCGAAAAATATACTCGCAGCTGATATTATTACTCGCATATACAACTTTGACACTCTTCCAAGAATACAATTTTTGTTAATCGAGTTGGTTTTGAAAATTTGATCGAGTTTATTAAAAATATGTTATTATTTATTTGCGATTGCATAAGAAAAGCTCTCACCCCGCCGTTTGGATTCGGCATTAAACTGTAGGTCCCACCCATTTGAGTACAATTATAACACGCAAACCTCATATGGTGAAAGAGCTCGGCCTAAGTTCTTCAGGACTGTAGCTTTTACGATCTTCTGTTTAATATGTGGGATCCCTCATTTATATTCTTAGTGATTAATGTGCTTGACAGCCGTGAAACAAATTTGCGATATCATATTTTAATTTTCTCCACACAAATTTTGTGATATATTTGTATCTTATGTTCGATAATTCTGCGATCATATTTTTATGATTTGAATGGTTTTATACGATATGATATATTTATGATCTCAACGATAATTTTACGATATCATATTTATCTCTACCGCGCGAGTATTTGGCGTTAGCATATTATTATCGTCTGAGAAACAAATGCGCGATATCACATATTTTACGTTTTGAAGTATCGCGTCCGTGGCTTCATTTTCTTCCGAAGTAAAGAAAATGATTGTCTCCGCGATACCATGTATCATCAAGGTAATATTATGCCGCATATCTTCCGCGATACAAAATGTTTGCTAGGTTGTTTTACATCAACAGAATTATAAAACTTTTTCTAACTGAATTGAAAAAATTTTGAAATTTGAAAAAATACATTGTCCAAAATTGTTATTAACTGAAAATCAATTTTCTAGAATAGAAAGTATTTGAAAACAAAAATAAATACTAAGAAAACAAATGTATTTACTTATGTTGAAAAGTGGATCAAATTGACCAATTAGTCAATTAGTATTAAGTATATTTTTCGTACACGGCAACCCGTTTTCAAACGAAACATTAAACACGGCGAACAGGAAGGAAACGGATTCAACGGTTGACAACAAAAAGTCGAATACGATTCAAATCGAACAGCCGCCGCTGCTGCTGCTGTGAATGATCATTAAATATTTTCTACTACTCACCACGTACTTTGCTTCATGTAGTTAGTTGACTTGATTTAACACATTTTTATCATTTTTTTAATAGAAATATTTAAATTCACATAACTTTTTAGCAAATTTCAATTGCTATTCATTTACTTTACTGGAATTAATTTCCTTTTCTTTGCAACTGATTGCATTCTACTTTTAAAACACTAAACACATGAACACTTTAGATTTTCACACAGTATGCGCGACCATTTTGCTTTTTGCAATTTATTACATTTAATTATTAAATACAATAATTGCACTTCACTTTTACTACTGCGGGCATCCATTTTGGATTTTGCAAAACACAATGATTAAACACTTTTTTCGGCAGTTGATATAAAGAAAACCGCACCATTTAACGCATTTCAATTGCGCCGGAACTTTGCTAATTATTTCGAAACAATTCTAAAGATTAACAAACGCGCACATGATTTATAATATTGCGAACTTTTTGGTTTATTTTTTGCACTTTTCAGAAGCAGCTGAACTATGCGCAATAAGGAGAAGAATTAACTGAAGTTGGCTCCTTTTGTGATGTTGTTGTTGTTGTTGTGCGCTCAACTCTGTGATATTCACCACTTCTCAATTTTAAACCACCTGACATACAAATCCTATTAGAAGAAGAGTTGACATTTTTTTACACTACACTAAACAGAGTTACCAATAATCAAAAAATAATGTCCACCATAAGATAATACACTCAGAAAACGAATTTCATAAAATCCCATTAAAATTTGTCAATAGGACAGTTATTGATTTAATAGTATACAAATAATAAATGTTTTCATACAAACTCAAATAAATTTTATAGTATTGTGTAGTATTTAATAGGATTCACCGATTGAGTTTATCGGACAAATATGCTATTGACTAATGTTAATAGTAAAAACTATTAATTTCATGTTATGTTTTTTCTGAGTGTAGTCAACTTTTGACATAAATTTGTATGGAAGATTTGTCAAAAAGCCGACCATTTGTTTATGTTGATTATTGGTAACGATGTAAAACTCAAAAGGAGGATTGGTAGATATGGAAAAGTACACTCAGAAAAAACATACCATAAAATGAATAGTTTTTACTATTAAAATTAGTCAATAGGATATTTCTCCGATAAGTGTATGTACTATCTATATATATAAAAGAAGTCATGATTGACTGACTGATCAATCAACGCCCAGACCAAAGCAATATGGAAGACCTAGGCATATGGAATTTGGAATTCATCTCCCGACGTAGGCGCGAAGTAAGACGGAATTTTTTGAAGGTACAAAATGAGCGTGGCAAACCTGAACTTTTAATTGCAAATATCTGTGTAGCCACAGTCATGAAATTTGGCCCAGTGATGTATATTGTGGTTGTTTATCGTTCTCCCAAGTGTGGTCGGGATTGGACAAATGGGTGTGGCATTATAACTAAAACTTTAAAAATGCTATATCTTTTAACATATTAAGAGTAAAGTTATAAAAATCGAATCAAAATTTTTATTTAAAGCTCCAATCGTCACATAGAATGTGGGCGGGATTGGACAACGGGACGTGGCACCTCCCATATAACCAAAACTTTAAAATTGCCTTACATACTAAGAGTAAAGTTATAAAAGTCGAAACAAATGTTCATATTTAAAACTCTAATCGTCACGTAGAATGTGGGCGGGATTGGACAACGGGGTCGTGACATCTCTCATAAGAGCCATCGAATCGTTAACTCAAGGGATTCATACCGTATTTTGTCAAGAATGATGATTCGTTATTGGACCGTCGAAAAGTACTCTTCACTGATACGTTTCGAAATTCTTCCTTTTCATTTGCTCGACCGTTTTCGTATACAGAAAACGGAATGTTTACGAATCTTTTACGTAGTTTTGTTTCATATACGGCACCGTTAACATGGGATATGATAAAAATGAAAATTTGTGAAAAATTCCTCATATTCATGTTGAAGATTTTGTCCGATTTTAGAATTTTTTAAAATACTTATTTCTGAAGCTTTTGGGAATTTGGTAATGATAGTCAGAAATAAAAAAATATATATATTTTTTAACTAATTTTTTATATTTGAAATACATATGTATATTAATTTGACTGATTAAATACAGATGACTCAATAATACAATTTTTTCAACTAATCAAATTCTTTTTATTTTTACCCCTAACAATATTAGTCACAAAATAACTCAAATAATTTTAATTTAAAACTTTTCATCTATAAAAATAAAGCAAATTAAAATTGTAGCATAATTTGATCTATCAATCTATATATAAAAAACACAAGTCTTGATTGACTGAGTGATCGATCCACGCCCATCCGAAACAATTAAACCGAACATGAAGACTGGAAATTCTAAAATCCACTAAGGTACAATTTTGCCCTCTAAGGATCCTTTTCACAATATCCAGTTAAAAGTTTCAATTCCATATATTCTATGGGTAACTCTAAGTTAAAGTGACAGTTAGTGAATAACCGAAGATGGTAAAAACGGCCATAAGTGGCAAAACTTAACTTTTAATTCAAAATTTCTGAATATAAAATGAAATTTTCTGAATTTCAAATGTAAATTTCTGAATATCAACTGATGTCAATTGAATTTCAAATGGAATTTCCGAATTTCAATTGATGTCTTTTGAATTTCAAATGGAATTTCTGAATGTCAATTGATGTCTTTTAAATTTCAAATGGAAGTTCTGAATTGTAACTGATGTCTTTTGAATTTCAAATGGAGTTTCTGAATATAGTTGATGTCTTTTGCATTTCAAATGGAATTTCTGAATATCAATTGATGTCTTTTGAATTTCAAATGGAATTATTGAATTTCAATTGATGTTCTTTGAATTTCAAATGGAATTTCAACTGATGTCTTTTGCATTTCAAATAAAATTTCTGAATTTCAATTGCTGTCTTTTGTATTTCAAAAGGAATTTCTGAATATCAATTGATGTCTTTTGCATTTCAAATGAAATTTCTAAATTTCAATTGATGTGTTTTGAATTTGAAATGGAATTTTTGAATATCAATTGATGTATTTTGCATTTCAAATGGAATTTCTGAATTCCAATTGATGTTCTTTAAATTTCAAATGGAATTTCTGAATACCAATTGATGTCTTTTGAATTTCAAACGAAATTTCTATATATTAATTGATGTCTTTTGAATTTCAAATGGAATTTCTGAATATCAATTGATGTCTTTTAAATTTCAAATGGAATTTCTGAATACCAATTGATGTGTTTTGAATTTGAAATGGAATTTTTGAATATCAATTTATGTATTTTGCATTTCAAATGGAATTTCTGAATTTCAATTGATGTCTTTTAAATTTCAAATGGAATTTCTGAATACCAATTGATGTCTTTTGAATTCCAAATGAAATTTCTGAATATTAATTGATGTCTTTTGAATTTTAAATCGAATTTCTGAATTTCAACTGATGTCTTTTGAATTTTAAATGGAATTTCTGAATACCAATTGACGTCTTAAGAATTTCAAATGGTTTTTCTGAATATCAAGTGATCTCTTTTGAATTTCAAATATAATTTCCGAATATCAAGTGATCTCTTTTGAATTTCAAATGAAATTTCTGAATTTCAATTGATGTCCTTTGAATTTCAAATGGAATTTCTGAATTTGAATTGATGTCTTTTAAATTTCAAATGGTATTTCTGAATATCAATTGATCTCTTTTGAATTTCAAATGGAATTTCTGAATATCAATTGATCTCTTTCAAATTTCAAATGGAATTTCTGAATTTCAATTGATGTCTTTTGAATATTAAATGTTACTTTCTGAATTTCAATCTACATATATTGAATTTCATGTGGAATTTCTGAATTACAATTGATGTAAATGGTGTAGTACAATATAGAAAATTATTTCAATACTTTAAGAATTAAAATCAATTTTGTTGTCAAATATTTGAATTTCACGTAATAGAAAATACACTCTGCATTAATTTTTATCAGATGTGATCAAAGTATGTGTTCTCCCTCTGGTTTTCCCTGTTTTTCTCCCTCCCCGCAGGCCGAGTGCTTTTGATCATTTATGATGATTGAAGTTTTTTTTTGTTGTGTGTGTGCTTAATTCACGCTTATTTTCCACTTCAACGCAATGATAAATTTAAATACAAATTTACATTGCATATTTGTGACTGTATGTATAGCGGCGCTCGCATATGAAAACGAACGAATCATATAAAATTGATTAGAATAGGTCAAAACCAGCACTAAATCAGAAAAGCTCCAAAGAGCTGCTGAAGCGGTAGGAGGGAGACGACAAGTGAGTCGAAGAAAAACAACCATGCTCCATTAAATGCAAATCGGTCGGTAGCTGAATAAAATCATGAAAATCGTGATAAAATTTTTAAAGAATAGAAATATGTGACGATTTTTGTGTAGATTGAGAAGATTTATGAACTATTATTTGGTGAACCGGTTTTTGTTTTTTTTCTTTTTGATAGGTTTCGTGTCATCCATAATTTCATGCAATTGATTTTCTTCAAAAACTTATTAAATATTCCGCTGATCAATTAATAAATAATTTATGTGCATAAATTCATGATGTAGCAGTTTTTTTTGCCAAAACTTATTTTCTTATTCATTCTTACTACCCTCGCAACATCATTTTCTATCTCACTCTTTATCTCACCAACGAAAATTACACAAAAAAAAACTTGGAGTTTTATAGCATTTTTCCGTTTTTTCCTTTTCACCTCTCTCTCGCTCTAAAAATTGGTTAGCAACGCTAGCATAATGTTTGCCTGTCGTTTCGCTCACTTTCCACTTGTTTTTTTTTGTTTTTGTTTCTTCTCTACTCAATTTTGTATGCACTCAGCAACACATTCTATTCTCTATTTTGTATGTATTCGTTGTTTGTTTCCCTGCCAGCACCGATCTGCATGAAGTGCTATAGAGCTGCCACATATTTCCACTGATTTTGCGGGGTATATAACATAGATCTAAAAAATGTTTCTTTATATTAAAATATTGCGTGATATGCAATAAAAAATTGTTTTCGTGGTAAAAAAAGATATATAGGACATTGCAATTCCGAAATTTTAGTCAGTCATGGCACCTGATCCCGAGTTTAGTCCCAACTGCATTTAGCCTTTTAGCGTACATTGTCCAGAAACGAGGCCATCAATATTTTGTCATTTATTGCATTTAATATTTTATTGAATATATTTTTATGGAAGTTGTTTTTTGGAAAATGGCATTCACCGTTTTTTTATGAATATACACATTTTTCTTATCTGTAGGTGAATTCTGTAATTTTGTCGATCAAAGTTGTCGACTCATATTGTCGATTTGACGTCATAATGACGCAATTTTCATTTCATATTGAATAATATTAGTGACATTTGAACGATTTGACGTCACAGAAATCGACAATTTTATCACTGGATTTACAGAAACTAGCTGCTGGTTTAATGTATTAAGGTTTAGTTTTCAGTCACATTTGCAAATTGAACGTAGTTAAACTAACTGTAATTTCGTGTTCAGTCAATATATCACAATTTATTGAAATGCCATATTAACTGATTACTAATTGACTTTCTCTCTGCAGAATTTCAAGACATTCAGCAGTTTCGATTAGAAATTATAGATGTTTTAAAAATTTTGAAATGTTTAAACTTGCGCTGAATGCCTAAATGTTTCTTCATTCTTGTAAAAGATAAGATTTATTGATCTGTTTTTTTATGTACTTTATAGCGGAATAAAGTACAAAGTTATACTTACTACTAACTACTTGAACAACAAATTATTATATCAATAAAATGCATACTTTAAAAAATATGTTTTGGAATGAAAACTTTATATAGTACATAGCACTTATGGAAATTATAATAATATAAAATACTTTCGTGTATTAAAAACATACAAATAAACGAAATATGGTCGAATTTAAAAATAGTATCTGCTTTCATGACAATTTTCTTATATAGTCAGAAAGCACACACTATCTCTAAAGTCGACTTTATTTCGTTTATTGTGTAGGATGTTATTGTATGAACATATGTACATAGAAATATCTACAAATAAATATCCACAAACAAATATCTACATAGAAATATTTCACAAACACAACAAAATGATGTTTTGTCAGAACTGGCAGTCGGAACAGAATATTAGGCGATAAATCCCGGTACTTAAGCCAAGATACTTTCGTAATTTAACCTAAGAACATCGAGAATTGTATTTGTATCCTAGCACTAATGTTATTTATATCAAATTGGAAGTGCGAAAGAATCCAACAGATACATAAATCTACTTGACACGGAATCCAGTTTGATTTCCATAGAGCAAATGGTAAAAAATTCAATCTATGTAAATCCTAAAAAAATGTATTTGTTTTATTCAACATTTTTTTATTAACATTTATTACATGGGAATCAAAAAATCATTTTAGAAAACATAAAATTAGATTGACTATAATTTTGATAATCCTAACTATCATAACAACACCTACTTTAAAATCTCCCATGTGATCTAACCTTCCCAACTGGTTTTTTATTAATTATTGTTTTGGTTTCTGTTCACAAGAAATCAATGCACGAAATACCTTGTGGAATTTCAGTAATAATAACGGATTCACTCCGTGGTTCATCCAGTATGACGGTCCGTTAACGTACCGTCGAAACGTACTTTTAACGTATTCGGACCGTTTTGTTTCTTGGGATACGTTAGCAAAATTTCCTACAGTGCACATTTTTCATTTTTATTTATCCAATAAATAGATATTCACATATTTTTCATATTGATATATATTAAAAACATAAAATGGTTCATCAAAATTCACTAAAAAGTCAGTATTTGTGGATCAAAACTAGCTAAGTTCATATTTAAAACATTTATAATTTTTAGATTACAGCATTCTGATTTGGGGAATAAATTGTAAGTATTGTTAGAGTGAAAGGGTATATTCTGTTTGGTACGCTGTTTGCAACACCCAAGATCACCATGACCTCCTGAGTCCGTTTGTCGGTTGAAATCACGATTACAAAAAAACTAGAAAAGCTGGACTAATAAATTTTGATTACTTATATACCTTTGCTGACTGAGCGATCCAAACTTACATCTACAGGCGAATTTTACTTTATACCGACTTAAGTGAACTTTTTTTGAAAAATATATATTTGCTTTATGCTCAAATATATAAAAATAGACCAACTATAATGATAACTGAGATATGCTTTGGTTTTCATAGCACTGTGTTGCCTAAAAGCGTACTTTTCGTACTGTTTACATTAATTTTGCGTGTATTTTGTTATTGTACAGAACAACTGGAAGAGCTAGATCAATGAATATCCTAATTTAGATTACTTATATACCTTTAGTAGCCGCGGTAGCTCAGTGGTAAGTGCGTTGGAGCCGAAAGGTCCTCGGTTAAAGACTTGACTGGGGCTAACAACATCTTTTTCATAGAAACATTTTTCTATACCGCGCTACCTCTCGGCAGTAAATGGCAAACCACCGAGAGTAAAAACATAGCCAATGAAAAACTCTCACCCGCCGTTCGGATTCGGCAATAAACTGTAGGTCCCACCACTTTGTGTACAAATATAACACGCACAGCTCAAAATGGTGAGAGAGCTCGGCCTAAGTTCTTATAGAACTGTAGTGCCAAACTATCATTATTATATTATTATATACCTTTGCTGTCTGAGCGATCCATTGTGTTCTGTGAACCGACCACTTATGTTCAAATACCTCAAGAAAACTTACATCTACAGGTGAATTTAACTTTATACAGACTTAAGTGAACTTTTTTTGGTCAAAAATATATAATGGCTTTATGCTCAAATATTTAAAAATAGGTCGGAATTAAATTTTATACGAGGTATACAAGGACCGAGGTCCCTCACAACAAAAATACATAAATTAGTTATTCCTCAGTATGAGAACGAGTTCAAAATAGAGTCGGTTGTATATTCTTTTATCAAATATTCATACAGCATTCGAAAAACGTCAACTTTTAAAAGTTAACTATAATGATAACTGAGATATGCTTTTGTTTTCATAACACAAGGTGGACATGGCATCTCTGATCAGTGCTATTCTTCTTTCTCTTTTCCCGCTACCGAATTCAACAATTAAGAAACCCACCCAACCACCTTCTCTCACTAAGTGCGATGAGTTTTGCTCGTGCGCTGTTTGTATGGTTAGGCGTTCGCTCACTCGACCGTCCGTCTGCTTTGTCGCGTCACTGTTGATTTTCGTGGGCTTCACATTGCTTGGCTGCGGTCGATGGAAATCAGTAACTAAAGCAGCTCTCAGGAATACGGTCGGTCTGGCGGAAGAAACCGTTTTTAGTTGCTACTCTTTTGTTTTTCTCGTTGCTCTATTCTACTCAAATTCTTCTAAATACAACAACAACAAAATACAAATAATATCAACAACAACAACAAAGTGAACGTGATCACAGAAACATACATACACACTGACATATATACAACAACAAGAAAACGCTATACAAAATACAAACAAAAATACGCTTCAAATTAAAAGAAAAAATTAAATAATAAAAAAACAAATACAAGTGCTATAAAACAACAACAAAAAAAAAAACAAGTAACTGAAAATGTGCGAGAGTGTGCGTGTGTATGTAAATTAACAAAAAAAAAAGTAAAAGAAGCCTATAAAATTCATTAGGAAAAATATTGAAAATATCTTTTTTTTGACGAGCGAGCATAATAAGAATTACAAAGAAAAACAATTTTGTGTGAATTTCGTGTTTGTTTTTTTGTTCGTGTTTCTTTCCGTCTCTACCCCTACCACTTCTTTCAATCAACATCAGTTCAGTTCGTTGTTTTCGGTTGGATTTTCTATCTTGTGGATTTTCCTCACTCTCTCTCTCTGTGGTGGTCTTCTTCGTTATCAACACGTCCTACATCTTCGTCACGTTGACTTTGACGTTCGTTCGTGGCCGACATCTTGTTATCTTCGCGAAGCTCTAATTGGTATGTTATTCATATTTTCTACCTGTAAAATTTAAAAATTAAATTTAATAAGTCTTATTAAACCCTTTTTCTAATAAGAATCATAATCTGATTAGACATTTATATTATATATCAGGGAATGAAACCATACGGTTGTGGTTCCGTTTTATTACCGTTTCATTTTGAAAAACCGCAACCGTTTTACTATAATTAGAATGTTTAAAACCAATATAATTTAGCGTATTCACAGTTCATCGTATTTTAGTATGATATTCGTACCATGTAGTATATAAACGATACAATAACACAGAAACGTCAATTTGTTGTTGCATCCCTTATAAAAGTGAAATACCACAAGTGTTGTATTTGAGAGTAGCCCTGAGGCATGTTTTTTGGTGTCGTATTTTGTGAAATGAAGTAAAAATTATGATTTAAGACAAATAGTGCAAATAAAATCTTAATTTATTTGTTTTTCTTTTCAATTCGAGGAATATTTATAATAATTAAAAAAAATTATAAGAATCAGCTGCATTTATTTGACAAAATATTTTAAAAAGCAGAAAAGTGTTGCTCTCAGTTCAATTGCCGTACTGAGGTATTCGTACAATATTGTATTTATACCATAAAACTGTGAATACGCTAAATATTTTCGTTTTTAAAATAGCAAGGGTTTCATATCAACCGCGTAAAACACAGAAATAATGGAAATATCGTAAATAGTAGTAATTTTTTTGCAAAATTTGTATGAGAAGTTTTACGAGTAACTTATATATGTATTTGTCAATTTTTATGTCGGAAAAACATAAATAATTTTTCATAAACATTTTGTTCTATCTTTTAGTTAGTTGTCAATAAAACTATTTTTGTAGAAGTTCTGTTGTGGAGCTAAGATTTTAATTGATTTAATTAAAAATTAAAGTGCATCAGAAAGAGTACGCGAAGTCAGAACCATGATTAGGCTTCACGTGCTTCTGTCAAACGTACCGAGCTTATGTCAAAATGTTGTATGGGATAAGACAAATTTGTGAGAGGCGCTTTAGGATACTACTACCTTGTTATTGTATCATGGTCAGTTCCTTATTTGCGAGTTTTACTGGAAAAATACAGCTTTTTGGGAATTGTCTTTCCTTGCGGGCAAGACACACGTGGGAAGTTTCCCACCCAAAGAAAGTGCAACGGTATGGTGGGAATTTTTGAGAATATTTATCTGTGGGATTTTATGAGAATTGCATGAGGGAAAAATGTATTGCGAGTGAGAATTTCAACTGGCAACCGTGGTCAAAATTATCTGAGTTCGAGTCAAATTTCGCGTTAATTTTTTTTTTAAGAGAACAGAAATTATGCTTTTGATATGAATTCCTTTAGTATAAAATATTAATTTAAATTTTCGAGATTTTAAAAACCTATCAACTATATTATAAACATTTGAAATTTTGAGTTTACAAAAATCTTTTCAAATCCGATGGTTTCTAATCGATCAGCCCACAATAAGCATACAATTGGTATTTCTAATTTTAAAATTTATTTCATAGTTTACCCTATTAGGGTAGGCATGATAATGAACAGCTGATCATGTTCGTCATGTAACTGGAAAAAATGCTATAATCAATTCTCTAACATTGCCCTGTTACCATAATTGCCAGTTCTGTTGGAAATTTCCCATTTGTGGTAATTTTTAACTGATGTGGGAAAAGTAATTCCCATGAGAATTTTGAATGGCTATGGTAATTTTTTAACACATTTGTTATATATCGTTTATTTGTTATATATCGTTGTTGTAGAATGAAAAGTCACCAAATTCATTGTAAGTGGTTTTTAATTTCCATTTTTTTTTTGAATTTTTTAATTCATTTGAGATTTTTATGGTATTTATAAATTAATGTGGTATTTTGGTAGTAAATTTTAATGACTGTGGGCATTTTTGTGGTAATTTTTAATTGCTGTGGGAATTAAATTAACCAAAATTACCATGTGGGGCTTTTTAAGAAATCGTATGGGAAAAATGTATTTATTTTTATTTTTTGTGGGAATTTAGGTTGGCAACTATGCCTGTTACAATTTTTCCTTAATTAGAAAACTAAGTTCTGCTGAATGTAAAAATGATTTGTTTATTTAATAGTTAACATCAAAATGTATGTGTTATTATAAATAATAAACTCCACAATTAACACCACTCAACACGAATTTTCATTATCCCATGTAACATCATCCATATATTTTGAAAGTATTAATAAAGCAGTATCTCTTATACTCTTTTTTTTACATGTGTTAAATTTGAAGATTTTTTTTTAACAAATTTTGGAATAAATAAATTACAAAAACTTTATGATTACCAAGTTATATTTTAGTTTAAAAAGGAAATGCTCTTTTTATTTTAGGTTTTAAAGAAATGCTATATTAAAATAATTCACAAATAGTCTAAAACTTTCTTTTTATTATTACAAATGACCATAACAGTTCAAAGAAAAATTTCGTTACATCATTTTCGGAAAACAAAAGTTTGATAATTTTCCAATTCTCTAATGCAATCACTTTTTAGAAACGTTACGAGAAAAGAAAAAAAAACTAAGTATGCTGTAAGAATTAGATATCTAGAATTATATAATAATGTCTTATTTAAAAACTTCCAATCAAATATTTTAGTTAATTCCTTTACTATAAATGTTCTGAATGTTATGGAATATGTTCTTGTTTAATGCAAAGAATTTAATTTAAATTGGTAAATTTACCAAATAGTTGCAAACCTTTAGTTTATATATAAAAATAAAACAATGTAGTGTATTTTTAATCATTAATAGGCTTACAGCTAAACACGGTACTTCAAAATGAGCACGTTCTTCATTTTGTGGATAATTCCCATGGTGGTGGAAAATTCCACCACCGCTGGCTGGCGTGTGTTGTTTTACACGTTCCATGTGAAGCCCCCTTAATCTTGGCACAAATTTGCATTTTCTAGTATTATCTTAATGTTTCGCTGCAATTTCTGATCCGGTTCGAAATTCTATTAGTAATTCTAATTATAATTGAGAGTTGAATGAATTCTCTTTGGAATTTTCATGCAAATATTTCATTTTTAATTAAGTAAACATTAATTATTATTATTCGGTTTTTTTCGCTTTTACATATAAAACGTTATAAAATATGCACTTGAACTTGAAAATATTTATAATTTTTGTTGTTTCTTTTAATAACTGACAAATGCTGATAAAGTTTTATCAATTCAAACGAATGGTTGTAGTTTTTGTTATTTGTGAGGCAATATAAAGGGGGTAGGGTTATGTTGAGTAGGGCGCTTGACAGGTGTATTGCAGGTTTGTGACAGTTTTGAGTTTTCATTAAAATCTAATGTTTTACATTAAAAATAAATTAAAATGTAATGTTTAGAAAAATAAAATTTATAAATTTTTTACAAATTTTAACTTTCGTTGTAAGCTATTGATGGGTAAAATAATACTTCATAGAACAAATGTAGCTAGATTTAGGTGTATGGTATCGCTAATTAATTCTCATGCATAGTTAGAAATACTCAAAAATAATCTTTGGATAGAAATATTCCACAATAATCTTTGAATAGAAATACTCCAAACATTATTTTGAGGTTATAATGTATGTATATATTACGCCTGGGCGGGTCGATATAGTTAAATTTGTGGTAAAAAGTGAAGAAATTTACAAAGTCTAAAAAGGAAATGGCTCTGAATAAACGGAAATACATATTGTACCTAAAAAAGGTATTCGGTCTCAATCTTTTTGGTTAATATTTAAACTTTGTAATATTAATATTAACTCTTTTTAAATACTAGGTGTTGTGACACATGATGGTTTTAAACAGAGATTACACCATTTCTAATTGATATTGAGAGCTTTCCATTGGAAATTGGTAAAATTCCAAATAAAATTGAGATTTTCCTTTGGATATTGATAAAATTTCAAATGAAATTGAGATTTTTCCATTTTAAATTGGGAAAATTCCAAAAGAAATTGAGATTTTTCATTTGAAATTGGAATTGAAATCTCAATTTCATTTGGAATTTTCCTAATTTCAAATGGAAAATCTCATTTCATTTGGAGTATTCTCAATTTCAAATGGAAAAATCTCAATATAATTTGGAATTTTCTCAAATTCAGTTGAAAATGGTGTAGCTAGCTTTAGGTACCGTTTTCAACCAAAAAAATGTATGTGTTTCCGATTCCTGTTCCAAAAATCGAAATGGTTTCGGTTCTTTGCGGTCCCTGGTTTTAAACATACCGTCTTTTAACCTTATTTAACAAAAGCTTTTTTTTCGCTATACTTCGTTTTTCTTTGATAAGTGTTATGATAAGTGCTACGTGAAAAGACTTTAGTTATTTCATTGAAGAAAAAACAATTTTATTTTATTGTTGTTTGTGCAGCTTTTTTTTTATTTTTTTATGTTTATTTTTGATTGTTTTTCTTTGATAACATAAAAACATTTGAAGCGATTATTATTTTTTTTTAACTTGTTATGGCTTCGAGTATTTCCCAGAAAAGCGCGATAAGAAAAAGAGTTAAATTTTCAATTTGTTGTGAAATTAACGCAACGGTTAAACGGTGCTTTTAGCATTGAAAAACATTTTCTTATCAATGGATTCTAGAAATTTCTTTGAATCTGGCAACGCTCGGACACATAACCTTTCCCTACAACAAGTCAACAACAGCAACAACAACAAAAAACGCACAATAACTTTTATTTTCAATTTCAAATGCAACAACAAAAACAACTGTGAAGCTGTTGAGTAATTAAAAAACTACTCAATGCTCAACTTTGCTGTCATTGTTGAGAGAGCGCGCGCCCAACGGTAAATGAAATGCAGTCTCTCGCGCACTTGCATTCTCCACACACACACACACACACAAATTCACAACGCCACTCACCGATCAAGAGAGTGAGTCGCTCGATTTTCGCGCCGCTCAACACATACCACAGAAACACACCACACGCACGCACACAGTCGCGCACGAATCCCCAATGTTCGTTGCGCTAGACTTCGAAATTGAAGTCGAAGCTCTTCGTGGCGTTAAAAACTTTTACAGTTGAAGCAACGTCGTGCATCATTAAAAGCGTCGAAAGTTTTGTGCTCCTCGCGCGTTGTTGTTGCATTGAACTTTTTTTCGGATTAATTTATTTAGCTTTTTCCAACTGCAAAACCTATATAAAAAAACAACAACAAAATAAAAAAAGAAAAGTTTTTGTTTTACATATTAAAACATTTTAAATGTTTCTGGGACAACAACTCGAACTGACTGCGAATAATTTTTCGACGGGTGTGTATACCTTTTTATTGGATTTTCTATTATAAATAATTTCAACATATTTCTGTTATATTTTTTGTTGTGTAAATACTAAAAGAAACGATTAACATTGATTGGCAACAACGTCGTCGCTGTTTTCAGTATGGTGCCCCCCGTGTTACTTGCTGTAAAATAAATTATCCAATTTAATGTTAAATGAATGTTGTTTGTGGAAAACTAAAGCGCAAAAAAGCGCCAAGTGATTTTTCTAAATTGAAAATTGGAGCGAGCTGTACTTTTCTTTGCTGACGTCGGTCGGTCGGTTAGCCGTTCGTTTGCTCGCTGTCTCGACTCGAAACGATTGTATGTGGTGTACATACCAATTTATATTATGTACATCTCATTTGTATATTATGTAGCTGTGCATTTAATGTTTTGATTTTAATTTGTAAAATTTAAAATTATTGATTTTTCACAATCATTGAACTGCTGAATATGTTGCACTGTTACATATGTAATGTTGTAAATTTTCACTTGAGCGCGCATTTGTTATATAACATAAAAAAATGTTACACTTGCTGTATTTTCTGAAATGTCATTTTTGAGCGTTGCAGTTTGATCGTGTTAATTATTTAATGTAGAGCTTTATGTGTTTTAAATCATGGCATAAGTTAATTTTGTTTAAAAGCTTTTAATTTTTTCAAAGCCAAAGCTTTTTGAAATTTTCATAATTCATTTAATTTAAATTTGCTGTCGTTTTGGCATCCCTGTCAACGATTTTCTGTTCGCGCTGTCGACGTCATTGGGCGGCCATTTTGATTTTTCACTCTTTCATTTTCCAGCATTATTTGCGTTGTATTTGTGCTCTGTGTGTTTTGTGCTTGCAAGTTTTGTGTGCTTTGGCTTTGCACCATTGTGTGCTTAAAGCACATGATTACGTTGTCTGCTGCTTCTACTCTATATATGCTTTTTTTTATAGCTTTTATGTATGCGTTGTTGTCGTCCGTCGTCGTCGTCTCTATGCTGCGTCATCTTTAAATAGGCGATAAGAAAAGCTGCTAAACTTTTTGTTTAAATTGAAAATATGCTTTTTATTTATTAATTTATTAATATGCATTTCATAGCATATGCAGATTTGCCACATTAAAAGCTTCAAATTTAAAATGAAAGCTATTACGTCGTTAGCATTTTTTTATGTAAATAATAACTTTTTCTTTTTTTTTTCTGTTGCTCTTTTTCTTTATGCTTTGAATTTCGAACATCTTGAAATTAATTTTCGTTGGCCTCCATTTTCTTTTTCGAACATTCACACACATCGCCGTGCGCTGCGGTGTGGTGCTGCGGCGCGCTCTTTAGTTTGACATAAAAACAACCGCACAGCAACAACAACAGCAGCAAAGCCTTTGGAATTTTCTGGGGTTTTTTTTCTTGCTTTCTTTGTTCGCATCGAAACCCCCCTCTTCACCCCCATTCTCTTACTTTTTGAGCGCTGTTGCTGCTGTGCTTGTTTTTTATGTGTACGTGCAGCAATATAGCATGTAACTATGTACATTATGATTTCGAACACGAAATTCGAAGTTCACTGCGTTGTTGCTGCCTGCTCCACTACCTTGCTCCACTCTACTACGTCCCACACATTTGATCGCTCTTTGCTGCATATGTATTGTGTGTGGTGTTGAGGCGCTGCAGCTTTTGCATGCGCTGCAGCATTGCATTTGTGTGAAAATTCTCTCGCAACGGCAACGATCTCAACCGTCGTTGGTTGGTTTGCTGCAGAGAAGAAAAGCATTGAGCATAATTTGTAGTTTAAAATGGTTTTGAGTGATAGAGCAGAGCGGCGTGCCACCGTACTTTGAAAAAAATCTATAAAATTGTTTAAATATTTTGTCTTTTTTTTCATTGTTTCTTTTATATTTTAATTAATTTGTCATTGTGTTTTCTAGCTGCATTTTTAAATCAGTTTTTTTTTGTTCTTTTTGAACATTGTGTGTTTTTATATTACAATTTCGCTCTTTTGTTTTGTTGCAGTTCAGACTTTTTGGTATTATTAATTGAGTTTCTCACAGTTTTTCATAGTGAAGTAAATTTTTTTCACTGCACTCGGGCCCGGACCGAGTGCAGTGTTGCCACATTTCAAAATGAGAATTTTAAATGATAAATTTACCATTTTTTTTGCCGTTCCATATCATAAAATAAAAAAAAAACCGTAAACTGTTTGGATTAAGAATAGCATTTATTATGTAAAAATAAAATAATAATAAAAATATAACTGCAGTGTAGTTGTATACTAGTATTAGTCTAGTTCTCCGTAGACACTCAACTAGCCCGAATTCGACCCCATTTTCATACAATGAACTGTAATTTTGTCAATGCTCATGTCCTACGATGTGTCAATTGTCCCCTCTTGCATTACATTTAAGAAGTTTTTAAACTAGTTTCTTGTAACCAGTTTATAGACTAATTTCAGCTCCACTGTAGGGAGCTCTACTGTAGATTTTTTCTCTATCTCTTACTAATTTCTCTATCGTGTATTCGAGCCTTAAAAGTTATAAGAATTTATAAAAAACATTTCAATTTCCGATATCTATGTAACCGTTGAAAAAAGTTTTATGAAATTCACCATAAAAGTTCTAGTTTGAAATTTCTATAAAATACGCCAACCTACGACTCTCGGATCAAGTTCCATTAAGTAGACTTTCAGTATTAGGATGCTTTGAAAGGATAGATCAGGTTGCACCACGTGGATTTGAAAATATGATTAACCAATCTTTGAAAATTTCTCATATAAACTCACTTTTTAGACTTAGTGTTTTTTTTTTTTTTATGAAATAGTCGCATATGAGGAATCTGTACAAATGTGACTCATGCAGATATCGATATATCTCTTCAGTTTTCAATTAAAAGCACCTTAGGTGTACAAGAAATATAATTTTAGAGTTTTTATTAATCAAGCTCTTCTTGTTTTTATGTAATCCAGTTTTTAATAGACATGCGGACATCTCTAAATCTACCCAAATGGAAATTTAGTTCTGAATGTGATCATTGTCTGATCAGACTGCTTGATTTCAGGTAATGATCAGAAGTTCACATCTTTACCTGATTCAAAATGCGACGATATTCGAAGATGCTATCCTGATCAGGTTTTCTTATCTTACCGTATGCTAACCTTATATCATTCGATATATGTTTAAATTCTTCTAAAACTGCTGTTATCAAAATGGCGCGCTTTCAAACAAAAAATAGTTTTGTGATGAAAGTCGTCTCAATAACTTTTACAATGAGATATTTCAAATTTTCATATAAGTTGAGAATTTGATTTTCTTTTACATTTGAGTTTAACATTTATTTCTTAGAATATTTTATTTTATTAGAAAAATGTTATTCGATTATAAAAGTTTTTTAATAACATCTCGGTCATATTATAATAAAGCGATATCCAATCAGGGTTTTTCATAAGCGTCAGATCAGTAGACTTTACATCACGATTCTTTCTAAGGGTGGATCAGGTTGCCTTCCTTACGTAAATTTGGAATTAGGATAACCCTAGTCGACCCTGATCAGCATAATTTCAGGTGGTCTTTGGTAAGGATGCCTTACTTATCGTAATCTGATCAGACACTGATACAAAATACGGCTAACATTAACCAATTTCCACTCGGGATTTAATTTTGCCCTTAAGATCCACTTGATATTGAAAACAATTATAAAGATAGTAACAGGGCTGAAAAAAGTCCGTTTTTTTTTAAATCCACTTCACCGGACTTTTTTTTTTGGTTTTTATTAGATTTTTTTATAAATACTTTTATAGTACTATTGTAGAATGTTTGGTTAAAACATACTTTGTGCAAAAAATGGATCTGGAAGCCGTTATGATATGACTAATTCAGTATATGGAAATATGGAGACGTTGGCAACTCTGGAAGTTCCGTTTTTCAAGGTGATATTTCATAATTTTGAAAAATGTGTCACTTTTGAGGGGTTTTCACGATAATTCACGAACGTGATTTTTCACAGAGAAACCGATTACACGACAAGATTCAGCAACCTTTAAGGGTTAAGATGTGAAAATATGGAGATGTTGGCAACTCTAAAAGTTCCTTTTGTGATCCGTTTTTCAAGGTGATATGTTGTAATTTTGAAAAATGTGTCACGTTTGAGGGGTTTCCATCATATGGGCGAGGAAATGAAAAAGTCAAAGTGCCTGATCAACTCTATCTGGAATGTGTTCTTTATGACAGGACAACTCTTCAGAACATAATAGATTTAATCAATGAATGTCGCATTAAAAATTAGAATTGGCTTGAATTAAATTCATAGTTTCGGAGAATACATCCAGCTATTTATATCATTAAATTATTTGGATCTACATAATATAATTTTTTCATTGTTAACTTCATCCAGCAGTGGTCCAAAAAATTGTTTTTGATTTGGTGGATTATATTTAATTCTTCAATGTTCAAAAAATAAATCATACTCTGAAAACCACAATATAAATATTTCATATGTTATAATCCAAAAAATGTTCAAAAATCAATAAAATAAAAAAAAAAAAAAAAAAAATCAAAAAAATCATGGATTTTTGAAGGTGTATAAAATCCAATAAAAGCCGGCTGGATTTTTTTTTTGGAATGAAGAAAAAAAACCCCGTCCTGGATAGTATAGAAAATGAAACTAGTTCTAGATCTGTTGTTTCACAAGAACTTCTTAGGGCGTGTTTACACGATAGAAAAAATAGCTAGAGATAGAGCAAAATAGAGCAAAAAATCTCATAGAGATGTGTAAACACTACATAGAGCTCCTCAGTATGGAGCTCTACGGTAGATTTGTTTCTCTATCTCTAGCTAATTTCTCTATCGCGTATTCGAGCCTTTAGAAAAAATATTTTGCCTGTGGTATTTTATATTCAAATACAGTTCAAAAACATTTCCAAAATTTTTTATTATTTATTTTACACTTCAATTTCAATGTGACTCAAAAACATTTGATATTTTTGAACAGTAATCAAACTCTTTATTCCCATGAAATGTGTTGAATCTGTGAAAACTGCTCTACATTTATTTATCAACTCAGTATTCATATTTCATATAATTTATTTATCTTGTTAACGTTGTAGTAATCTTTTATTGTGTTTTTTGGTGTCTGTACGGTACGTTTATGTTTTATGTGATTTCTTATCTTTTTAAACATATGATATTTTTATACATTTCTGCTGTTTTTTTATATTTGTTTTATTTGTATACACTAAAAAGAGTTCATTTAACTCTACTCTACTTTATCAATTTTTTTTAATCTTTGTAGATAAAGTGTTATAAAAGGTACCCTGATCGTGCAAAACATCATTTACATAAATCTTTGTAAAATATAGGTTATATTATTCATTCGTCTAATTTTGTAAATATATTTTTTAATTATTGCCTACGTTGTATTTCCATTGTTGTAATTATTTTAATATGGTTTGTTCTCTTTTATTATTATTATTATTCTCACTTTCCGTACCCATAGCTCTCGTATGTATGCTCGTTCGTTCAGTCGTTGTGATTTCTGTTCTCATCGCTGCTTTGAACTTTTGATGTGAACTAGCGGGCACGTGTTCGGCCCAATTACCATTACATGCCTGCTCCTCCCTATTACCTGACATTCACATAGCACTATCCGTTTGTACGATCAGTACAACCAACACAATCTTTTTTTTATTTTTTATGCATTTAATTAATGCATTTTTTTAAAATAACAATTACAATTGTACTTTATAGAAATGTAAGCAAAATAAATCAAAATAAATTTACATTTTTGTGTTGTTCAGGTTGTTTTGTAATTCGTTATAGTTTCTTTTTTTTAATATATTTTTTGAATATATTGCGTTACAAGCAGTTTTTTCATTTAGTAGGTATTTTTTTTAATATAGTTTCTATATTTTTGTTATATATGTTATAAGGATTTGTCTTTTAATTGAACATTACTCTTCTAACAAAATGCATATACCCTGCGCAATTCACCGTCTAGACAAATCTATCAATCGGCCAGTCTTGTATTCGATAGGTAACTCTTCCGCGGAAAAATTTTGCCGGATATAAAATTGTCCCGGGTAGGAAATGTCTCATAGAAGAAATGTTTCGGAAAAGAATTGTTTTGGGGTAGAACTACCTCAGGAAAGCATTGTTTTCGAAAAGAATTATGCCAGGAAAGAATTGTCCGTAATTTCAAAATCTATGATCACTCGGCCAGTCTTGTATCCGATAGGCAACTCTTCCGCGGTCAAAATTTTGACGATTTTCTCTCCGGATTCTTTGCATATTAAATAGTCTGATATAAATTTGTCCCGGCTAGGAAATGTCTCTAGAAGAAATGTTTCGGAAAAGAATGGTCGGGGTAAAGAATTGTTTTGGGGTAGAACTACCTCAGGAAAGCATTGTTTTCGGAAAGAATTTTGCCAGGAAAGAATTGTCTGTAATCTCAAAATCTATATCACTGATGTATATCACTCGGCCAGTCTTGTTTCCGAAAGGTAACTCTTCTGTGGTCAAAATTTTGCCGATTTTCTCCAGATTCTTTGCATATTAAATGGTCTGATGACAAATTGTCCCGGAGAGGAAATCTCTCGTAGAAGAAATGTTTCGGAAAAGAATTTTCGGGGTAAAGAAATGTTTTGGTGTAGAACTACCTCAGGAAAGCATTGTTTTCGGAAAGAATTATGCCAGGAAAGAATTGTCCGTAATCTCAAAATCTATATCACTGATGTATATCACTCGGCCAGTCTTGTTTCCGATAGGTAACTCTTTCGCGGTCAAAATTTTGCCGATTTTCTCTCCAAATTTTTTGCATATTAAATGGTCTGATGACAAATTGTCCCGGGAAGGAAATGTCTCGTAGAAGAAATGTTTCGGGAAAGAATTGTCTCGGTAAAGAAATGTTTTGGGAATGAATTGTCTCTGTACAGAATAGTTTTGCGGTAGAACTATCTCAGGAAAAAAGCAATGTTTTCGGAAAGAATTATCCCAGGAAAGAATTGCCCGTAATCTCAAAATGTATATCACTGATGTATTTCAATTTATATCATTGTATATTTCTGATCAATGAGTTCTATATTGTTATCAAATGTTGATAACATCTAAATCTATCATAAAGCATTACAAATATTGAAATTTTTCAACTGGTTTCTATAGAATTAATCAATAAACCTGAAAAAGAAAACTTATACAACATTTGCAAAAGTTCAAATATTTGTCGACAATTTTTAAAATAATTCAAACAACTTAATTTGTCATTTATAAAAATGCACGTCATACCATTTACATAACATTAAAAAGTATTTATCTAATAATCTTAAAATAGCAACATCTCACTGAAAACTTGTCACATTTCATATAAACACCTTACCACAAAACTGCTACTGATGACCAATTCAACAAGTACCTCGTACCAACGTCACTTCACTTGTTAATTTGAAATAATTTTACCCAAAAATCACCGAATACCGTAGCTCGTTCTCAATATTTAAATCTCCCCCCCCCCAAGACCCCTTCAATCTTCGCGCATATAGAACTCACCAAACTTCTTAACATTGATTCATACTTAATTTGCGTCGTAATTTCATAAAGTTTATGTATTATCAAGTCGTCGTTGCGTCCGTACGCCCGTCCTACACCACTTGTATATCTTGCTCTCCCCCATGTATCTTTGTGTGTAGTCTTCATATGCAAATATCGAGGGTACTTTTTTTGCACTTTACTCACACATCTTGTTTGTCATATTGTTATGGGTTATGGTTTCTGTTGAATTTCTAATTGATGATTCTGGATTTTTCCCGCGATTTCTCACACCGTCTTCTCCTGCATATTGCGGTGCAGCACTATTCTGTTATATATATATTATATTCTTTGTATATAGTATAGAGTTAGTTATTTTATTATTTATTTTTGCAATTTATTGAAAACTTGTTTTACTGCTAATTTCACAGTTGGTAGCAACCTATGAAAAAAAAAGAAAAAATATATAAACTGTGTGTGCTGCTGTTTAAGCTTTAAATTTAAATGTTTTATAAATAAGCGTTATTTTATTTAGATTTTTGTTTAAATATATAGGTATAAAATTAACAACAAAAAAAAGTGCTATAAATTTTCTAAACTGGTTTTTTGAATTTTTCATATCTATTTTTATACATTTATCGCAGAAGTTAAAAATTAACTAAAAATATTTTTTTTTACTATTTAGATTCATTTTATAAAATAGAATTGATAAATTTTAAAATTTAAATTATATTTTACAGTAGTATAGTGTTCATTAATCAGAAGGGGGCAGTACTCCGAAGTAATTTCTTCAACTCATAATTCGGACTTTTCTTTACCGGGACAATACTCCGGACAATTCATGCAGTTTTTCCTCGTTTTATTCTTCTCCGAAACAATTTCTCCCCAAGACAATTCTTCAACAGACCCTTTAATCGGGCAGAATAGTTTTTTTTTAGTATGATGTTCATTAATCAGCAATGCTTTTCCGAAGTAATTTCTTCAACTCACAATTCGGTTTTTTTTTCTCGAGACAATATAGCGGACAATTTATACAGTTCTTCCTCATTTTATTCTTCTCCGAACAATTTTTCCCTGAGATAATTCTTCAACAGACTGAGACCCTTTAATCGGGCAGAATTGTTTTTTTTTTTTAGTATGATGTTCATTAATCAGAAGGGGGCAGGGAAATTCGGTCTTTTCTTTCTCGAGACAATACTCCATACAATTTATACAGTTCCGAACAATTTTTCTCTGAGACAATTCTTCAACGGACTGAGAGGCTTTAATCGGGACAGAAGTGTTTTTTTAGTATGTTGTTCATTATTCAGAAGGGTGCAGTATTATTCTTTTCCGAAGTAATTTCTTCAACTCACAATTCGGTCTTTTCTTTCTCGATACAATACTCCGGACAATTCATCCAGTTCTTCCTCGTTTTATTCTTCTCCGAAACAATTTCCCCCCGATAGAATTCATCAACAGACTGAGACCCTGTAATAAAATCATTCGGCCTTTTCTTTCTCGAGACAATATTCAGGATAATTCATCTAGTTTTTCCTCCTTGTTTTATTCTTCTGCGAACAATTTTTACCTGAAACAATTCTTCAACAGACTGAGACCCTTTAATAAAGTCATTCGGTCTTTTCTTTCTCGATACAATACTCTGGACAATTCATCCAGTTCTTTCTCATTTTATTCTTCTCCGAAACAATTTCCACCCAAGACAATTCTTCAACAGACTGAGACCCTTTAATCGGGGCTGAATTGTTTTTTTTTTAGTATGGTTTCAATAATTTAACGCACAATTCGGGCTTTTCTTTTTCAAGACAATACTTCGAACAATTTATACAGTTCTTCCTCATTTTATTCTTTCCGATTTTTCCCCGAGACAATTCAAAAACAGACTGAGACCCTTTAATCGGGCAGAATTGTTTTTTTTTAGTAATGTGTTCATTTATCAGAAGGGGGCAGGGTAATTCTTTTTCGGAGTAATTTCTTCAACTTACAATTCGGTATTTTCTTTCTCGAGACAATACTCCGGACAATTCATCCAGTTCTTTCTCGTTTTATTCTAGTGTTAATTGAATCGCAATTTCATAATATCTCAATTGAAGCTTTAGATATCGTAATATATCAAATAATTTTAAAAAAATAAATTCATAAATCTAATACCAAAAATATGTGTATTTGAAAAAAAAAAATGTTTCATTAGTTTTATCACTGAAACGACGAAGTACCATTACATTCTGTACCTGGTATTTAGATTTAGTTCTATATTTAGATTTTATTGAACTTGATTCAATTGTTTTTCTAAACTGCTGTGTAAACGTACACACATATTAAACATCTTTTGTTATTTTCATACTCGAATGCATCCTATGAAATGGGGTACATTATATATTTACCCCTTAATTTAAATTTAGTGCAATTGTCTAACTTCAATGTCGATCGCTCAAACCCCTCGATTGACTAACAACATCCTGTAATTTTCCTGTAAATCACATATATTTGCCCTGCTATATTATATATTTATATATTACGTTAAATATAAGTTACCTCGCCCTCTAATAATTTCTTTTCAAAACAGTCGAAATCCACTTCGCTCTTGTGTGCTAATGCAAATCAATAAAACGAACCTTTTCCATTATAACAGGAGGGAGAGAGAGACTATATAGAAACTGTTTTCCCCCTTTATATGGAAGGGGGATCTTATTGTATTTAGGGGTTGTTGTAACTATAACGTTTGCCCCCCTATACTATTTTTTTTTATATTACGTTAAATATAAGTTACCTCTCCCTCTAATAATTATTTTTCAAAAGAGTATTTCCCATGCCGAAATCCACTTAGCTCTTGTTTGCTAATGCAAATCAATAAAAGAAACCTTTTCCATTATAGCAGGAGGGAGAGAGAGACTGTATAGAAACTGTTTTCCCCCTTTATATGGTAGGGGGATCTTATTGTATTTAGGGGTTGTTGTAACTATAACGTTTGGAATGGTTGGACTGAAAAGCAGCAGCAGACTCCCTCCTCAGACCCGTTCGATAATCATGATAGCGAGACTACAATAAAACTACCCTTGTTGGCGCGTGCGTTGTTACTACTTTTAATTATACTTGAAGGCAATGATCCTTGACGTTTTTTTTTTTTTTATTTTTGTAATAGTTTGGTGCATGTTCTATTATCTTGTGCCAACATTTGGAACGGGCCAACAAAATAATTGTAATTCCTATAATAAAAAGAAAAATCTTTAGGTACAAATGAGCCAAACATGTGCTGTCTGCCAGCTGGTGTTCACTGTGAGGTTCTTTTTTGTTTGAAGATTTTAAATATGTATTAAAAAAAAGTAGTTTTTCTTTTCAATATATCAATTTTTAGTTTCTTAAATACTGCCAAAAAGGCAGAATATATTTTTTTTAATAATAAGCTCTGTAGAACCTAGGGTGAGAGCACACTTTGAAAAGTTGTTTCATGTTAATGTTTATTCACGGAGTAGAGTCCCAATTCTGGAGTTCGTTCGAGATATTTTGCGACAATTACGAAAATACTCCCCTGATTCTCGCATCTTTCGCTATCACTCCTCATCTATATTTCGTTGTGATACCAATCGAGTGATAACAAAAGTTCAAATATTTTAACTTTCTCTATCTTTTGTTATCCCCCCATGTTGTAAGACAGAGAAGTAGTGATGACGAGTGATAGCGAAAGATAGTATGAAAACCATGCCTTATTCTCGAATTCGGTGAGATTTTTAAAAATCGACAATTGTCGCACGAAAATGTCGATTTAGCAACGAATGCTTTTTTCTGGTGAGAATTATTTCAAATGAAAAAAAAAAAATTCAAAAGAAAAAATAAAATATGAGAATTCTCACATGAACACGAGAACTCGAGATTTGCCATTATCTGTCGTGAGTTAGCGTACATCTATTTCTTTTTTTTTGATATTTGACAGTCGCCGGTTTTGAACACAGCACCTTGCCATTCGCTATCCAGCGTACTAACGTCCGAACCGACGATGCAACTCCTTCAAATATTTTATAATAATCTATAGCCCAGTTTAGCTTTATATTTTCAATATCATTTGATTGATTTCTTTTTCAAAATTAAACTCAAATTACAGCATTTTTATATATTTTTTTCTATTTCCCCTAACTTTTACTTCAAACGACGCACATAGTATACTCAAAATTTTCATCCCTAAAAAGATCACATTGCCGTTTGCCGCGTGACGCCATTTTGTTCTATTCTATGTGCTTTTTTCTGTTGTGCTGCTGCTTGTACCCAACAAAATGCTGAAAAACTTTATTTTTTTTCGCTTTGTTATTTTGTCCCGCTGCTGTCAACTAAGATCTCCTGGCAATCTTTATGCGCAGCGCGATAATATCTGCAGGGGAGGCAGCGGCGGCAACCCTCATTTATTGGGAAAATGTATATTATCTTTGTATTGTTGTTGTCCATGTTGGAGGATTATTTTCGCATTGAATTTCGTCCCTTATTTATGTTGTTTTTCTTTTATTTTATTCTTCTTTTTTGTTGTTGATTTTTTTTTTTTTTTTTTTGGCAAATATTCTTTGCTTTGATCCCTTCAACTGGACAAACCTAAATGCGTAGGTAAAATTCGCCAACAAAAAGGGATCAAGTTCTATAAAGGTTATGCTTAACAGCTCTATAGTGGTTTTTCTGTTGTTGTTGTTGTTGTTGCTGGTATTGGTTCTGGTTGTTGTCGAGCTGTGGGTGTTCGTCGCGTTCTGCTCTTAATCGAATCTGTTACAATTGCTGATAGATGTGTTGTGCACATTTCCTGGAAAAATCTATAGCAAAACAACGTAGTTTTATTGATGCTCATTTGTTTTTCTTTTGAAAAGGTACCCCTTATTAAGCGTTTTTAAGAAAATTATAACACAGTTTGTTGTTTTATAGTTGAAAACTATTAATTAAAATGTTATATATTATAAAATACTTTATTTTTATGATATCCTTGGACGATAATGTTTGAATTTGATAAAAATACGTTAAATTTACAATACACCCAGAAAAAAATTCCCTCAAATCCCATTAAAATTGGTCAATAGGACATTTAATAGAATACAAAAAATTAATCTTTTCATATAAACTCAATGGCAATGTCATGGTATTTTCTTGGATTAAAAGGAATTTTCCGATTAAAATAATAATTTATACTATTGACTATTTTTAATAGTAAAAAAACTATTATGTATATAGTATTTTTTCAGGGTGTATGAAACTCAAACTATTTGAAATTGAATTGAAATTATTGTCAAAAAAGAACATTTTCTGTACAATAAAAATTTGTTTAACGAATATAAACAATTTTTCGATATCAACTCAATATCTAAAACGACAAAATCAACGATATCGTTATCGAAAATTTCGTTTTTAGCGAAAATCATTTATTTTAGATTATCGAAGACATTAATGGGTACCTAAAAGCAATATCGTTTGTATAGAAAAAGCAAATAACTGCATTTAAGTTTAAACGTCATTTCTTAAGTAAATAGTATCTATTTGCAAAACTCTTTTTCTTCTCCTTGCAGTTTTTGCAAAAGCAAGAACATGTTCGACCCTCCTGCCGATGCAAGAACAAGAACGAGACTGTAATAAAGTAAAATATCTGCATTTTAGTTTTAAAGTCATTGCTTACGTAAAATTTAACTATTTCCAAAACTCTTTTTCTGCTCCTTACAGTTTTTGCAAGAGCAAGAACATGTTCGACCTGCCGATGCAAGCACAATAACGAAACTGTAACAAAGCAAAATATCTGCATTTTTGTTTTAAAGTCATTTCCTAAGTAAATAGTATCTATTTGCAAAACTCTTTTTCTTCTCCTTACAGTTTTTGCAAGAGCAAGAGCATGTTCAACCTGCCGATGCAAGAACAAGAATGAAACTTTAAGAGCAAGACCAAGACTAGCTGGTCTTGTTCTTGTTTTATTATTTTTTTTTTACTTTTGGATTAAAATAAATTAATTATAAATGAAATCCAAAATTAAATGTTTGCATTTAAATTTTTGAATTGTAAAATTTAATTTTTCTTATATTAAAAATTAATTTTTTTATATATTAAAAATTAAATTATTTTCTTTTTTTTTATAGTTGCATCAAATTAATGTAGATGAACGAACAGCTTTCTTTTGAGACCTTTGCATAAAATTGAACTTTCCAATGATTTCCGTTTGCAATTATGATCGAATTTTATAAATTGCTGTGCCGTGCTTCAACATGTTTGCCCCCGCCGTCCATTCATATTTCTCATGCAGATGCCAGCCAGAGAGTGAACATTTTTCCCCGCAATAGTTTTTCACTTCACTGCATAAAAAGCGTCGTCGTCGTTGTTGTTTTGCGTCTAACTGTACTTTATTTATTTATTTATTGTACCCTCAAATGTCGACAACGCACGCCACAAAAAGGGAGAAATACATAGCATATACTGCTGCGCTGCTGCTGCTACGAATGGCAACGGCGGCGGTGTTGTATACAAACGGGTCATAAAAAGGATCCACACTCTCACAATACACAGCAAAACATATGCGCAAAAACCGAACGCACGATAAAAGATGATCCTTAATTTTCCCTCACCAACAGCAGCAACAACCACAATGAGTACCCCGAACCGAACCCTTGACAATGACAGACAGACAGACATACTGGCTGCCTGTCTGCCTGCAGGCAAACACCAAAGCACTCTGTAATTCGTACGGAAACGAAACCCTCGCAAAATATAAACCAGACGTCGTTGTCGTTACTTGGCAACCTTTTTAGAAATACCGGGTGGAGGGGACAAATGGACATGTCGCACACACAGATGTATTATATTCTAAAGCGGTATTATGTATTGGGGCTGTTTCCGCCCTTTGCACTGTAGTCTGTCCCATTGTACAAATGCTGTGTTTTTTTTTTCAATTTTCCTTCGGAGCAGATGATGATCGTCACAATGACCTCTTGTAATGTTTCCTGCTGTTACTTTTTTTTATTTTTTTATATATATTATATATTATCGATTAATATTACTTCAGAGATCCATATAATAAAATATGTTAATAGTTTTACTAAATTTTAGATCATTTAATTGATAACTCGTTAGTTTTATATTTTGTTTCAGCGGTTTTATATTTAAATCATAAGTATTATGTTTAGCACAAGTACCTTATTCGAAAATCTTATTTTGAATTGTCTTAATCCGACAAGTTACAAGACCAACATGATGAGGTCGTTTCTACCCAAAAAAAAAAAAAAGGACAAAATTCTACTATGGGAACCCTGTATCGAAATTAGTTTTAAAGCTAAAATACGATACCGCAAAAAGATAGAAATATAGCTTTCGAAAAATTGATTTTTTTATATGGAATTTCTTGCTCGTTTGAAACGGTTTCGGTTGCCGGTTCGATTTTGGTTTAATGGACCATATTTCTTCTTTCTATCGAATACCGATCGAATTTCGCACAAAATTTTAAACACAGACGTTGTTGAACTCGATGTCTCAATATACAAATCATAAAAATGACTTCAATCCCTTTGTCTTCATTTAAATTCGTTTAGAAAACAATTATTTGTATTGTGACATTGAATTCAAACCGTTTATTTACAAATTTAGTATAAAATTCGATCGGAATTCGAGAGAAAGCCGGACATGACCCAATATTAGTGTTTATTATAATTTTAATTATTTGGCGCAAGTTCCAAATTATTTTATTAAAGCATAGAACTACAAAGAGTTCTAATAATTCGAATTCGTGCTCAGAAAAAGAAAAAAATCGTTTGCATTTCAATATAATTTCGATCGTACGCTGGAGCAAGTTCCAAATAATTTTATTTATGCAAAGAACAACAAAGAGTTCTAATAATTCGTGCTCGGAAAATGAACAAATTGGTTCGAATTTCAATATAATTTCGATCGTATACGCTGGAACATGCCCGAAAGTTTGAATTTTTACTGTAGGAGTTGTAATTTCTATGCTATATTAAAAAAAAAAATTGCAGTTGATCGTTAAAAGAAAAAGGAATATATAATTTAACCATGCTAATAACATTTGCCTTTGGGGCTTCTTTTCCTTGTCATGTCCTATTTTTTTTCTTTAGTTGGATGCATTTTTTTTTTAAGCTGCTTCTGTAATTTAAGCTCTTTTTTCCGCTATTTGTGAGACGTGCCAACTGTCGTTTTTTTTAGTACGAAGTTTTTTTTTTCTTCATTTGCACTTTATAAACCCCAATACCATACCAGGAGGGTTCATTTTTCAGTTTTATTCTTTGATCATGTTGCATAAATTTAAATGTTTTTTTTTGTTATCTAATTTTGTTATGGTTTCTACCGTTTTATATACGGATCAGATCAGGATACGATACAGTAATTTTTTTGTACCAAAGACAACTTCGACTTAATAAGAAAGTTCGCCGAATTTCAATAATAATCTTGAAACAAAAGCCTAATATTACAATAATTTTAAATTACTAGGTCATTATTTCATTTATTGTTCAATCTAACTGTTTCTGTTAATCAAGCGATAAAATTGTCGATTTCTGTGACGTCATAATTGTTCAAATGTCAACAAAATGATTCGACAAGAAATGAAAATTGCGTCATTTTGACGTCAAATCGACAATATGAATCGGCAACTTTGATCGACAAAATTACAGAAATCAGCTACGGATTATTACGGACACCTTAGTGAAGTATTTCGTTCGAACACCAATTATAAAGTCGTAAGATTCTAGTATAAGGATTAGGTCAGCTTGTTGGCCTGTCCAAAATTTATATAAAGCGTTTACAATTAAACTCGGCATAAAAAAGAAAATTGAAAACTTTTAAAAATGTTTAAATATTTTATTTTCATTTAAACTGTTATTATTATTAAAAATTTTAGATCCTTTGTCACTTATAGTACTTGGTATGCAGCAATATTTGAAATAATATATCTATTAAAATAGTGTGCTATTATTATTATTATTATGATTAGATTAGCAAGTCTAATAATACAACCAATACAACAATACAACCCTGATGTTTGATTTTCAATCATGATCAGTTACTGAACTTTTTTCAAATCGAATAAAAAGGATAGGCGGCTCTCCTGAGACTTCCTAGTCGTACCAGGTTTCATATAAAGCTTTACATTTTCAGACTCTGATGTGCTGGATGATAAATTACAGATCTTATTCAAAATAGACAATTGCCTGATTAAAAGTAGAATAGTCTGATCATTTACTGATACTACTTCTACTCCGAAAAGCATTAACTCAGAAGCCTGACCCCAGATACTATATAAAACTTAACGTTTTCAGAACCTATTGTGCTAGTATGATAAATTTATGTTCTTATACAGGATCGAAAATTGCCTAATTTAAAGTCAGAATAGTCTAATCATTTACTGATCTTATTTCTACTCGGAAAAATGATGCAGAATCAGTTACTGATCTGCTACCACGACTACTGCGTGCTTTAAACTCAGACTATCCTGATAAATTACTGATCTTATTTTCATCCATGTAAAATGTTTGGGAAATACAAACGAAATATATGAATACAAATTCATGGGTTTAGCACGTTGCTAGGTCTTTATTTGAAGTCAGAATAGTCTGATCATTTGCTGATCTTATTTCTACTCGGAAAAACGATTCAGAATCAGTTACTGATCTGCTACCACGACTATTGTCTGCTTTAAATACATAATATCCTGATCAATTATTGATCTTATTTTCATTCATGTAAAATGTTTGGAAAATACAAACAAAATTCATGGGTTTAGCACGTGGCTAGGTCTTTATTTGAAGTCAGAATAGTCTGATCATTTTCTGATCTTATTTCTACTTTGAAAAATAATTTAGAATCAGTTACTGATCTGCTACCATGACTATTGTCTGCTTTAAACTCATACTATCCTGATCAATTACTGATCTTATTTTCATTAATATTAAATGGTGGAAAATACAAACAAAATATATGAATAAAAATTCATGGGTTTAGCACGTTGCTAGATCTTTATTTCAAGTCAGAATAGTCTGATCATTTACAGATATTATTTTTACTCGGAAAAACGATTCAGAATGAGTTACTGATCTGCTACCACGACTATTGTCTGCTTTAAACTCAGACTATCCTGATCAGTTACTGATCTTATTTTCATTCATGTAAAATTTTTGGAAAATACAAACGAAATACATAAATAAAAATTCATGGGTTTAGCACGTTGCGCCCCCCATTTCACACATGGGTTCTTTATATTTTCGAATGTAGCAGAAATAAAAGGAATAAGTGAAGTGAAAAAAAAACAACAGTCCGCAGCAGCTGGAGTGACAGGAAATTATTTCAACAACAACTACAACACAACAGCAGTAAGTTGAGCACGAAAATGGGTTTTTCACTGTTTTGTTGTTGTTGTTGTCGCCGCCTTGTACGCATTGAACAACAAAAAGGGGGAGATTATGCTGCAGGACTGAATACTCTCTATGTGTGTGTATGTGTGTTGGTTAGGTCCCCTCAGGTCTCAGGTCGGGCCGTCCGCCTGTTCGTTCGTTCAGTTTATGTCGGTCGGTCTGGTCTGGTCTCCGCCGTTGTCGTCGTCGTGCTACCTACGCTACTTTTCATTTACTTTATGTACACAATACTCTCTCGCTCTTTTTTTTTTTGGTTTATTCCTGCGCGCTCTTTTCAACATACAAACGTCGTACTACCTAGCTCCATACCTCCCTCCCTCTCTCCTGCTCGCACTCACAGACGGCTGTGTGCGCGCTGCACAACTTCGTCAGGCTTTGCTGTGGTGCGCGCGTTGTGTTTTGGGTACTCGGAGCCGCCTGGACGGAGCTCACTCACTTAGTTTTCGAAACAGTTCGCTAGCGAACGGAAGTGTTTTTCTTTTTCTCCTCATTGCTGCTCATATTTGTGCTAACGTGCGTCCGTCGTGTGTGTGGTGAAACTTTATTTAAAAATAGCTTTTTTTTACTCTACTACCTAACATCATCACCTCAACATACACTCTTCATTGGATACCGTTAAAAGAAAATTTTATTAATTTGTTAAAAAGTGAGTTTTACAAAAATTTGGTGCACAAAAAATAATATAAAATAATTAATTAAAACTGTTTTTGCTGAAATAACAAAATTGTTGTAAAAATAACAAAAAGTGTTTGGAAATTGGTGTAAAATTGTGTTTCTATTAAACAATTTTTGTACTTTTTATATTGGTGCAAATATTTTATTGATTCAAAGTTATATTTGGTACAACGTTATTATTTGGTTCAGACATATTTTTTAATACTGCAAGAAAATATGCTGTTGTTTGAACATTTTATAGTTTATGGTATAAAAGATATAGTTTGTGCGTCAAAAATAATAAAATCATGTTTTAAATAGTGTGAAACAAAAGTATGTTCGAAAAATTCGATAACAATTTATTTTGTGAAATATACTTTAAAATGTTTTTTTTTAATTTTGAAAATACACTTAAAATGAAGAAATATAGCTGGTGTTCGAAATTTTAACAGAAACAATCAAACCAAAATAAACAATGAAAGTTTTAAATTTGAAAAAAAAGTTCGAATAATTTAATATACAAAATTTGACAACAATTTACAATTATAAAATTTCTCAAAATAAACAATTGAACTTTTTAAAAAACAACAGTTTTAAATTTTATAAAAACTAAAAATAAATTCAATATATATTCAATAGAAATATAATTGTATTAAGTTCGAAACATTCAAATATTTATTAGAACAAGGTTCAAGATTTACAAGAAAATGTGTGCATGTGTCTGGGTTTTATTGCGATAAGCAGCAAGCAGGCAATAGTTTGAAATTTTTAATACAAAAATTGAATTTTATGTATACAGAGTGAGTGCTACTTTCTCAAAAACCTCACAAATAAAATAAACTAAATTTTAAGCTGCTTACTTAAAACAACAACAACAAGAACTACAAAATAAACTAAAATCTGCCAGCAGCAGAGCACAAAGTCACCCTCCACTCGAAATCTATTTTTAAACATATATAAAACATTAAAAACTCGTTAGAATCGAGAACACAGACGCGCCATGCTTTTGCCTGTCTGCTGGCATGGCCTGGCTGTCGCCTGCCTGCCTCGACCATGTGTTGAAGTGAGACATACGTATTTGTCGCTCTGTGTGCAATGCGAGACAGCTATATATTGTTGAGATAGCGCACGTAGCTAGCAGCAGCTTATAAAAGCAGGCCGTATCAAAAAAGAACAAAATTAAATAAAAAAAAAACACAGGACGCGGGAGGTAGTGGAAAAATGTCAAGCTTCATTGGCGGCTGTATCTGCAAAAATAAAAATAAAACTAAAACTAAAACCACAAAATAAATATTGTAGCACAGCACCCATGAAATACAAAGATTTCCTTCCATTTGCTAAATTCGAAGTTGCTACGAAAAGCATACAAACCAAAAAACCGCATTTTGCTGTTTTCCATGTTTGAAATTCTTTTTGTACGATAAGCATATCAAAAAAAAAAAGCAGCACTTTTATTATTTTTAAATAAACATATCAGCGATTAGTACTTGCTTTTCTTCTATTTATGCCAGAATTTCGATTTGTTCGCTCTCGTCGAGCAATTCTTTGCATTACTATCAGCGCTCAGTGCTTAATTTGCTTGTTTTCTGCTTCTATTCTGCTTCTATTCTACTTCTTTCTTTGTTTTTTATTCTATTTCATTCTTTTTCTACCGCTTTTAGCGCTGTTTTTCGAAACTGTGCGGTGGTATCACCAGTACCACCAGGTAGGTGTGCGAATGAGATGGCTGCAAATGGCCTGCCAAACAACTAGATTTATGTGTCAGTCGTCAGTACACAAATTAAGAAAACTGGTATCATGGCAAAATTAGAAAAAAATACAACAACAAAAGTAGAAACATATATAAACATCTCACTTGAACTTGACCTTCAGAAATTAACGGTGCACACAAAAAAAAATAATAAAAAATTAAATAACAAAGTATAAAACATTTTAAAATAATAAAACAAGCACTACAACATCAAAAAAATAATATTATTATTGACAACAGTAATCAGCAGCTTTTTTCTTTTTGTTTTTTTGTATATTCGAAAAGATTTTTTAAATGTTATGTTCTGCTTTTTGCACCCCATGCTGTGCAGTATTTTAGTAGAAATTTTCAATATTAGGTCAAGCATAATCATGGTTATGACAAGAATATGATTTTATGATCAGTTTTCGTTAAAATTAACCTTGCATAATTTAATTAGAGATTGGACAATTTAGATTACGTTGCGAAACGTATCGGAATTGGCACAATTTTACATGTGACTTGAGCAATAATTGGATAATGGTTTGGTTATATACTTCAATTTAAAAATATCATAACCTTCGACAACTCTTTAAGAATTTCACACACAATTATTACAGTGGACAATGCATCACCGGACAATTCTTAGTCTAGACAATTCTTAACACAGTCAAATCTTTCCCGATACAATTCGTCACCGTGAAAATTCCTCTCCGATATCGTCGAAAAGTCACCAAATACATTTTTTATAAAAAAACTTAAATTTCGAGTTTGTTGATTAATTTTATAAAAAGTAATTGATGAATTTTTAAAGTAGAAATATTATTTGATAGATTTATATTTTCTTATCATGTGGTAAAAAAATTGAGATGAACGATTAAAAATTGACAGATATATAAAGATTTTTGTAAATGAATATTTGACATTATGAAAATGTATTTGATGACTTTTAGTTCTACAACGACGATATGTAGAATGTATTGTTTGTCAAAGAATTGTCTCTGAGAATAAATGTTCGGGGATTAATTGTCCTGGTAAAATAATGGGCGGAAAGGAATAGGCGCGAAAAATCCAATTTTTCCGTGCAATGTATTATTGGGAAATGAATTGACTCTGAAAAGAAAACTCCGGACTTTCACTGTCTGGGTAATGAAATTTCCGGGAAATTGAAAAAAAATCGCACCTACTAAATAATCGAAAATTGAGTTAGGGTTAAAGCAATGAAATACATAACCTAAATTTAAATGTACAACACTGATTTTAAATTTGATTCTCTGTTTTTTAATATGAAAAGTTTAAACAATACTTTTTATATTTAAAAAATCAATTTTTGATTGACCCTTACATTTTTAAAAACAGAATTTTAAATTAGATACTACTTCAGTTTGACATTTTAGTATGCGCATCTTTTTAAAAAAACTTCGAGTTTGAATTGAAAACAAACAAGGAACAAAAACACTTTCGAATATGGCATTTTTAATTTGCAAAAATTTGTTTTTAAAACTTCAAATTGTTGACACAAGTATGTTTTGCATATCTCTTTATTATTTGAATTACAACGAGAATTACATTAAATATTATTTGCATTTTTTATTAAAAAAGCAATTTAAATAATATTTTTTTTATTTGCAATGCTGTTGGCGCAAGATTTATTTACTTGTTGTATTATTTATTTGCTGTTGTTGGTAATGTGCTGGTTTAGTACTAAAATTTCAAAATTTATGAATCATAAAAATTAAATTGAAATTATCATCAAAGGAAAAAAAAAACAGCAACACTTATGCGCGCGTGCAAATGTGTTTCACATACTTTGTTGTAGGCAGCAACGACAAGCAGTAGCAGCAGCAGCCGCCGCCGGCTGTTTGTTGCAGCAACTTTAGGTTTGCTTTATTGCGCTTTTTAGCTGCTGTCTGTCTTGTCAGCGCTGGATTATAACCAGCTGGCATAGTACAGCAGCTATATTGTTAATTGTCGCTTCTTTTAATTTCTGTATGGCTTAGTTTTAATTTTTTAAAATATAAAAGCTACACATAAATAATTGCTGCTTGTATTAGCTAATTTCGAATTTTCGAACATTACAATTTTAGCATCATATAACACATTTTTATTACAATACTTTCAAATTTAGCGTGATTAATGTTTACAAAGCAATATCTTGCATCTTCGAATTTTCGAACATTGTATTTTGTGCTATCTTTCATAAAATTTGTTAATTTAGCATTAATAATGTTTTTAAATGTAATGTTTTTTTTAACTTCGAATTTTCGAAGATTGTAATTTTAGCACCAATTTAAAATGTTATATATAAAACATGTAAATTTACACAATAATGCTCTGTTATGCAATATTTTGTCAATCTTCGATTTTCGAACATTGTAATTTTAGCAACAGATTCAAATTTTGAATTGAAAATATATAAATTTAGCAAAATAATGTTTATTTTATGCATTTTTTTGCCACTTGAGTTTTCGAACATTGTAATTTTTGCATTTTTTACAAATTTGTATATCAAAACTTGTTAATTTAGTAATTTAATGGTTTACATTTGAATATTTTGCATCTACGAATTTTCGAACATTTTTATAGTTTAATTTTACAATTTTAGTCACAATTTTTAAGCTATTAAAATAATAGAAAATAAATATAAATTAATTTTCTAGTTAAATTTATCTATTTTGCATTATTTAAACATTTACTTATTTTATTTTCTTCTTATCTTTACAGCCTATATATAAATCGCAGCAGCATTTAATAAAATAAAATTAGTGACACGTTTTACACTCAAGGCGCCATCAACGCCAACTTCATGACTAATTACAATTAAACCAACATTTTTCTCGTATTCCCGTACAACGTGATAAAAGAAATATCAACATTCAATTGAAAAGGAAATTTTTGTGCATATTTTGAACGGCGCGCCCTGAGCCGCAAACATGGAGGACGATCAGCAGTTTTGTCTGCGCTGGAACAACCATCAGAGCACGCTCATAAGCGTCTTTGATACGTTGCTGGAGAATGAGACATTGGTCGATTGCACACTCGCCGCCGAGGGCAAATTTCTGAAGGCACACAAGGTGGTGCTATCCGCATGCAGTCCGTACTTTGCTGTAAGTTTTGAAATTGAAATTTGACACCTTTGACACTTGACCAACCAACAATATTTTCTGTTACTTTTTACAGACGCTATTGCAAGAGCAGTACGACAAACATCCCATCTTTATACTCAAGGATGTCAAGTACCAGGAGCTGCGCGCCATGATGGACTATATGTATCGCGGCGAGGTAAATATCTCGCAAGATCAACTGGCGGCGCTGCTCAAGGCCGCCGAATCGCTGCAAATCAAGGGGCTGTCCGACAATCGTACGGGCGGCGGCAGCGGCGGTGGTGTGCCCAAACATGAGCCACATCGTGGCATGCCGGGCGGCGGCGGTGGAAAACATGTCGCCGGCGGCTATACGCTGGAGCAGACAAAGCGCGCGCGTATGGGTCCCTCGTCCATCGATTCGCAAGACTTGTCTGGCTCACGCGAAGGTTCTTCTAGTCCAACATCCAGACGACGCAGAAAAGTTCGACGCCGAAGCATAGATAATGCCATGCCTGGTTAGTAGAGCTAATTTGTTCTTATATTTTTTTAATCTCTCACATTTTATTCAACTTGATTTTAATTGTTGCTTCTTCTTTTTTTTTTCTACCGCACAGACGTTCACGACAATTCAAACTCCTCTCAAATACAAACCAATGCAAGCCAGTTGTCACTCCTCCAACAACAACAGCAACAACAATCGAATGCCTGCCTCGGCGGTGTCGGCGCCATCACTGCAGCCGCCTCTGCTCTGGCCAGCACCCAAGTCCCAGCATCCGCTGCTGCAGCGCTACCAACCGCTGCCGCAGTATCGAACATCGCCAGCGCCACACAAGGAACGACCCAACAGCATCTGACCGCAGCAGCAGCCGCAGCAACAAATGTTACTAAAAAGACTGACAGCGTTAAAGGCACCAGCAGCGATTCACACAGCGAACTGCTCGTGGCCAATCTTGAGGAACATCATCATCAACAACAGCAGCAGCAGCAACAGCATCAGCTCGAACTCAAAAGCGAAAAACTGAATCACAAATCGCAGAAATCAGCGAGCAAAGATGCCGCCAATACGGGCAGCAGTGCTACAGAGCTGGTGATTGAGCCAAAGAGCGAATATGATGATGAGGGTAATGATGAAACTGTGGAGGATTTGACACTGGACGATGAGGATATGGGCATGGAAGATTTGGATAATAATGCGGGCACCAGTCATGGCAACGAAGGATCTAGTCAAGGTGAGTTTTATTTGCTATAATTAGTACAAAATGTTTGATTATTTTTTTAACTGAAATTCATAAATTTTGAATGAAATTTACGTTTTTCATTTGAAATTGTGAAAGAAACAAATGAAATTGAGGTTTTTTTAGTTTAATTTGTGATAATTTGAAATGTAATTTAAATAATTTCTTATTTTATTTGATAAAAATTACAAAAAAGAGGTATTTTTCATTTGGCATACAAAAAACAAAGGAATTCGAATAAAATTGAGATTTTCTTATTCAAATTGTGATAATTTGTGTTGAAATTGAGCTACTGAAATTTATTTCTAACTAAAATTCCAAAAAAAAGTAGCATTTTCCATTTACAATTCAAAAAACAAAGGAATTTGAATAAAATTGAGATTTTTTAATTCAAATTGTTATAGTTTGTGATGAAATTGAGCTACTTGATTTATAACTGAAATTAAGAATATTTCAAATAAAATTTAGATTTTTAATTGGGAATTTTAAAAGAAACAGATGAATTCGAGATTTTTCATTCAAAACTTTCAATTTTTAAAAGTCAATGCTTTTTTTAATTTAAAATGTGATAATTTGAGATGAAATTGTGATTTTTCTTTGTGTTATCAACTGATAAACCTCAATTTCATTTGAAATAACTCAATTTCTAATGGAAATTATGATTTTTCTCAATTCTAAATATAAAATCTCAATTTCGCTTCTGATTTTCTTAAATTTTAAATAGTAAATCACAAGTTTAATTGGAATTTGCTCACTTCAAAATGGAAAACAGCAATTTTATTAACAAATTTACCAATTTAAATTAGAAAAATCTATAATTTTAATAAGAATTTTCTCAATTTCATTCCAAGAGCTCACAATTTCAACATGAAATGGATCAAATGATCAGATTTTAATTCTTTTATTTGATGAAATTAAAAGAAATTTAAAGCAAAACTTGCATTGAATTCGCTTTAATGGATTGTTAATGCTTAATGATTATAGGAATCGGATAATACATCGTAATATAATCAAAATTATATCATATTTGTATAAAATGAGTGTGACCTTGTTTAAAATATGTGCATACTTGAATAATATGTTCGTATTTGAGGAATATCTAACAAGATTTAGTACTTTAAAATATGTTCATTCTTGAATAATATTATCGTATTTGAAGAATACTTGACAATAGCGCCATTTTTAATCATATTTAAATAATATAATATGATAGTAACAACGAATAGTACTTTTAAATATGTTCATACTTGAATAATATTATAGTATTTGAAGAATACTTGACAATATCGCCATTTTTGGTCACATTTGTATACTATAAAATGATAGTAACTGTGAAGAGTACTTTAAAATATGTTCAAGCTTGAAATATAATATCGTGGGTTACTAAACATTTATCATATTTGAATAATATGTTTGTGACATTGTTTTAAATATGTTCATTCTTGAATAATGTGATCGTATTTGAAGAATACTTGACAATATCACCATTTTCTTTCATATTTTAATAATATAAAATGATAGTAACTGCGAATAGTACTTTAAAATATGTTCATACTTGAATTATATTATTATGCATGTATAAACTTTTATCATATATGAATAATATGTTTGTGACATTGTTTGAAATATGTTCATACTTGAATAATTTGATCGTATTTGAAGAATATTTGACAATATCGTCATTTTTGTATACTATAAAATGATAGTAACGTGAATAGTACTTTTAAATATGTTCAAGCTTGAATTATTTTATCGTGGATGACTAAACATTTATTATATATGAATAAAATGATTGTGATGTTGTTTGAAACATGTTTCTACTTGAATAATATGATCGTGTTCAAAGAATATTTGACTAAATCATCATATTTTAAAACAAACATGAAATATAAGAGTTATATGATTCAATCATCTGATCAAATTTGAACATTATCATATTTGAATAGTTCTTTAAGCAAAATGTACAAAATTGAAAATTCCTAACAAAAACATAATTTCTAAACACGACCCTTCTCTCTTTCGCCTTGCAGGATATGTACAATGGCAACACGACAGATCTCAGGACGATTTACTAATGGCCACAGATGCACAGCAACGGGATCCACAAGGTAGGTTCCAATTACACTCACACACAAAAACACACACACACATTAAATAAAAATGCAAAAGAAAAAGCAAAGAAAGCTAAAAAGAGCACGACAGATCGATCGATTAAACAAAAGCACAAAAATATAACTTTTTTAAAAATTTCAAATAGAACAACAAAAAGAATATGCAAAATTAGACTTGAATTGAAATGAATATTTAATAAAAAAAAGCGCCTGAGAGATGATGAATATGAAAAAAGCTCGCATGCAATGAAAGCTGCTCAAACCTCGAGCATAGCATTTAGAATAGCACAAAAAATAAACAACAGAGCGCCCGTCGTACACAGATTACATAATTATTACTCTTGTATAAAAAACTATTACAATTTTTTTTTATTAATTAGTTTTTGGTAGTTTTGTTTTTTGTTGTTGTTGTTATTTAAACAATAACAACAAAAGTAGTATTTGTCGTAGTAGCAACATAATTTTGTAAATGTTTGATATAAAACAAAGCGCCACACAAAAAGAGAATCGAAAAAAATAGCTTTTCAAAAAGCTTTTTTTACTACAAGTCTGCATAAGTGTAAATTTATATAGCGTAACAAGCGAAGCGAAATAAAATTTATTTATTAACGATCAAGTCTCAGTCGTCGTCAGTCAGTTGTTGTCGTCGTCATCAACTCAAGTCAGTCGTGCTCGAAATAAAGCTCTGCAAGCTAAAGTTTATTTTTTTTTATAAAAAAAAAGCTGCAACAATAAAACAGCAGAGGATGGCCAAAAGCAAAAACATGCAGGGCAGGGCGCCGTATTTAAATTATATCATTTTACATAATACGACTACTGTCAAAGAAAACATGGACATTTTTGGATTATTTTAATTTTTCTTTTTGATTATTCTAATTTTCTGCCGTTGTGCCATACATTTTTTTGCTTTCGGCTTTATTGTTGCCGCGCATATATAAATCTTGTTTATATTTTTATATATTATATATAATGATATTGATAAAAGAAACTAATTAACTTATTATTTGTGCAAGTTGAAAATACATATTTTATGTAGAACATTTTTTTTTTATAAATATTTTAGTACTACTTTGATGATTTGTTTTTACTTACTACTACTATTTTGTTATTTTTTTGTTTAAACATTTTTTTTTTTTGAAACTACTCACAATTTTAACTACTATATTTAATAATGATATATTTTATGATTTGGTATATATATATTTTTTGTTTTTTGTTGCTGGTGTTTGTGTAGCATTTTGTTATATAATTTACTTTTACTACATTTTTGTTGTACTACTTACTACTACTACTACTAATTTGCAAATCTAACATCTAAACAATTAACCAATCAATCAATCAATCAATCGAATCCAATGAATCAAAAACATCGACATTTTTTCTGTGTTTGTGTTCATTATGACAACATCAAAATGTTTGCGAAATTATATTAAATTCATTGCTGCGCGCGCACGGCTGCTGCTACTGCTTTTTACTAACTACAAAAATATTAGATAATTAGTATTTCTCATTTATTGACTCCCTTCAAACTGCTGCTACTACGTTATACTTTCTAAAGTGGAGTATTTAAGTGTTGTAAATATATACAGTTAATTTAAATAATTTATTACAACAAAGCATATGTCATACACACCAAACACCCTACCACCCACCATAAAAATATCCATATACACGGCTATTATTGTTTTTCAATTAAATTTTATTATTGTAAATTGTATTGCACAACATTAGCTAATGTAAAAAAAGTGTAAAATATTGGAAACTTTTAAAAGTTGCTTTTTAAGCATTTGAAAAATAAAGCTTTTGAAAGCTTTCGTAAGTATATGCAATGCAAATTTGAGCTTTTGAAAGATTTCAACCCAATGTAAACTTGGGTATATGAGCTTTTGAAAGCTTTCAGATGAGCTTTTGAAAGCTTTCATGAGCTTTTGAAAGCTTTCATGAGCTTTTAAAAGCTTTCATATGAGCTTTTGAAAGCTTTCATATGCGCTTTTTTGAAAGCTTTCATATGAGCTTTTGAATGCTTTCATATGAGCTTTTTAAAATCTTATGACCCAATGCAAATTTTCAAGCTTTTGTAAGCTTTCATAAGTTTATTGAATGCAAATTTTTCTATATAAGCTTTTTTGAAAGCTTTCATAAGTTTATTCAATACAATTTTGTCTTTCTGAGTTTTTGAAAGCTTTTTTAGAGTATCATTTGAAAATAAAACTTTTAAAAGCTTTCATAAGTTTATTCAATGCAATTTTTGTCTCTAAGCGCTTTTGAAAGCTTTGGATTGATTACAAATTCACCTATATAAGCTTTTGAGAGCTTTTATAAATTTAGAAAATGCAATTTTTTTTACATTCCATTCCTCAAGTACAAAAGCTTTAAAAGCTTAAAATGCAAAAAACTTCAAAAATAAAAGAAACGTTGGTCTCTCTCTTCGTCGTCCTCGTTATATTTTAATAAAAATAGCGTATTTCATTTAGTTGTATATTTTATATATATGAATATTAAGTTTTTTTTCGTTTATAATCACCAAACAAAAAAAGCTCGTTTGAAAAGTGGCAGCCGCCAGCATCATAGCTCTCTCCCTCTCACAACTACCAACCACCTCGTATATTTTCATTATGTTTTGTACAATTTCACTGCAACAACATAACATGTACAATTATCAGCATACACACACACACACACATTTACATATCATAAATTCGTCTATATTGTGTGTGCTTTAAGCTCTCTTATTACGTACGACGACATTACGCGAATTAGTTTTGTAAGCCAAACAACAACAAAAATACGCATGCATTTGTATTTTTTTTTATTAATTTTCTTTTTTTTTTATTATGTTACATTTTATATGTATCTCTTTTATATACCATGCAGCACACACATTATATAGAAAAATATTTTTGGTTTATTTTTGTTGACAAATTTTATTTGTATTTGATTATTTAATATTTTTGCTTTTATTTTGGTTGACGGGACTATATATTTTTATTGAATTTAATTAAATTGAATTGAATCGAAAGAAACTACATTATAACGTATCTCTCTAGCAATATTATGCAAAACGAAAAATGTATTTAAAATTTTGTATTAGTGTTTAAATCGTTTAAGCAGCAAGCAAAACCAAAAAAAATCACATTTGTATTTTATAATATTTTATATTTTTTTATTATAAGAAGTTTATTTCTTAAAAATTGTAAATTACACAAAAAAAAAATCAAGTAACTGTTACTCGTAAGTAACAAAAACGAAAAAAGCTTTTCAAAAGCTTTTCTACGTGGCGCGTTTTAATTTGTTGTCGCGTAAGTCTTTAAAACATTTGCTACTTGTTTTTTTGTTGCTACTACTAAATGTGTTTGGCACTACTATTTTTGTGGTAGTAACTAGCTACTACTATTTTTTAAAATAAGTTGTTGCTATTACTACTACTAATATAAGTAGTAAGCACTATAGTGTGCAGCAAAAGAGAGACAGTAAATTTGTTATTTCGTCTGAACTCGAAGTTTTATTTACCGTGTTGTGTTCTCATGTTGTGTTGATGCTGCTGCCGTTAATTGCACAATTGCCGGAAAAAAGTAATGTTGCTGTTGTGCCACCGCCAGTGTTGCCGTTCGCTGTTTTGTAGCTGTCTTCAATGAAACATGTAGCTGCAATTTGTTGTTATCACAGCAGCAAATTGTAGCGAGGTACTTTGTGTTTCAATTGTCGTCGTCGTCATCGTCATCGCATCGTCATCATCGCCAACAACAACAACTTACTCTTCTGTATTGCAACAATAAACACTACAACAACAACATCATGGTTCAGGTAAGTATTGCTTTGTTCAACGGTATCGGTTGAATAAAGTGCGCAATGAAATTAATTAGACTTTTATTAAGTTTACATTATTTTGTTGTTTTTTGTTTAATTTTTTTTTATTTTTCATTCTTTGAAAATTCAACTATTGGTTTTTCTACAATTGTTCTTTTTTTAGTTTTATTTTTTATTTTCTACTACCTTTTTCCTACTACCTTTTTTCATACTACCTTTTTCCTACTACTTTTATCTTTCCTACTACTTTTATCTTTTCTACTACCTTTCTTTTATTACTCCAATTAAATATCATTTTCCCTATTTTTACAATTTTCCTACTCCTTTCTTGTGTTTTTTTATCAAATTCTACCCTTTTCATCATTCAAAAAATTCCTAACCTTTAACTTTCTTCTACTACTTATTATCTTCCCTCTTTACAACAACTACAACACACCCACATACATTTACATTATATGAAATCACACACTTGAATTCTCCGCCCATTTTCATCCCTTTCATACATCGTACGTTGTTCATTATTATCACAAACAAAGATTTACAGGTTTTTTAAAACGCGCGCTTTTTGAAACGGGTAAGAATTGTCCTTCTCTTTGCTCCCTCTAAGGTTTATTTGAATTTATTACAATTATTTTAAAATAAGAATTTAGGGTTTTTTTCCCAAAACATAAAACGCGAAGTTTGAGCCAACAATTCTTTACATTTTATATAGCATCAAAAAGGTAATGCATAATATTTCAAAAAGTTGAAAATAAACTTTGAGAATTAAATGCTTTTAAAGGTTTTGAAGCATTCATTTTTGTTTAAATTAAAAAAAGCAATATTTCGGCATTCAAATTTTTAAATACATGCGCATTTTTTAATATAAAATTTACGTATTTCAGTTGATTTCAATACTTTCAATTTCTGTGCAACGTATTTTATTTGATTTTAGTGTTCAAATATTTAAAATACGTTCAAAAATGAATTTCATGCCATTTTTTAATTTCAAAATTATCAAAGCTGTTGTATGTGGTCTGTATTATTTTTTTTTTATATAAAAACGTTCTTTTATAAACAAATATTACTCTTGAAACTAATTTTTATATTAAATCTTAAATGCATGAGGTGAAAAAGTCACAAAAAATCTTGTACCATTTATGGTACATTATGCATTTAAGTGTTAAAGCACACAAAATAATAATTCTTATTTTAAAATAATTGTTCAAATGTTAGTTTATTAAAACTGTGTATCTGCTGAAGCGAGTTTTTCCCCTGAGCAAGCGCGCGCAACACTCATTGGATGCTACTCTACTATCTACTACCAATTCTGCTACTATATCTACTACTTCGTTTACTACTGCCACTCAAACAGCACCAATTACTCTGTTTAATTTTGATATATTTTGCATCAAAACAGAAAAGATTTTTGGTTGCTGTACGTGAGTCAAGTGGTTACCTAAAATAAGTAAGTAGCCTATTTTTAAAAATATTTCATATTTTAGTATTTAGGCGATTGTGTTGTGATTTAATAAAAAAAAACTTTTGTTAAATCACATTAATCAGTTAGACAGACAAGTTTTACATTTTAAGATATGCTAAATATTATTTGCAAAATTGGCGAAATCTGTAGAGAAAAAAGTGTACAGTGTATGTTATACTTAACACTAATCATCAGACTTTAAAAGTAAAAAATTATCTAAAACTATATTTTTTTAAATTTTTCTATTTTAAAATAATTCATATAATAAGTAATTGAAGGAATATACCAAAAAAAAGGTTATTATAAAACGGAAAGATTTAACTAAAAAATGCTGACTATTTAAAGAAAAAAAAAGAGTGCCGGACGCTCAATTATCAGAATACAATACCAAATTTATTAAAATACATTTCCAAATTTTTTAAAATACATTTCCTAATTTATTTAAGCACATATTTTATATAATTTGCGCTCGATATTGAAATATCTTTAGTCTCTAATTAATAAATTTGATATATGAAATAAGTCTATTCAAAACGGTATACCACATATCATTTTTATCCCATATATATATCTCGTCATAAAATACTGTATTTCAAATGAAAACACATGCATATTAGACACGAACTATTTTATATACATATATGAAATAATGAATCACCTAAAATAAGAAGAAATGGCATGATTTAACAAAAATATAGTCCAAAGTTCTAATTGATCTTAAATAAATCATCTAAAAATGGAATATCAATTTTATAATATAATATTTTCAAAAATAACATTAAATTTGATTTCATTTTCACCAATTTAGATTATAGATTTTCTTAAATCGCAATAATCGTCATATTTCGTCATGTTCAAAAATTCAATTTCGATCAAATTTCAAATATTTGACAAGAAACTTGAATTGCATACACCCAGAAAAAAATTCGCTCAAATCCCATTAAAATTGATCAATAGGACAAATATTGATTTAATAGTATACACAAAATAAATCTTTTCATATAAACTCAATGGCAATGACATGGTATTTTCTAGTGTTTAATGGTATTTTCCGATTAAAATAATTAGTTCTATTAATTTTTTTTAATAGTAAAAAAACTATTATTTATATAGTATTTTTTCTGGGTGTACGTTGTACAAAACTTTAACTGATTGAATTTGATTAAAATACATTATACATCGTATTTAAAATTTTTTAATGTAGAAATTTCAAAAGGAAATTAGAAAATTTGAAGTTAAATGGAGATTTCCTTCATTTTTAAATCGCAATAATGGAATTTAAAAGTATATATCTGATCATGTTGCGGTATTCATACTTTCGTACGATATACAAATAATGAATAATAAAAATAAATTTAATCGAATAGCGTATTTTTTTTTTATTGAAAAAACAATTCTGAAACAGCAAAAAAAAAAAAAATCCGAACGAAATTCAAATTTGAACTCTATTTCGATTGGTAAATGTTTCATTCTTTTTAATTAGTAAACCAATTCTGTAATTTTGTCGATCAAAATTGTCGAATCATATTAAATTCATTCTACAGAATTCTACAGAATTCGAAATTTCATATACTTTGTATTAAAAAATCGAATTCTGGAACAAATTTGATTGAATTCAAATTTTAACTAAGATGATCATTTTCTTGGATGGCACCCGGAGTTATCCTCTGGCCACACGGGGTACATATTGTCTAAATAGAAAATAACAATATCCAGAAAAAAATTCCCTCAAATCCCAATAAAATTGGTCAATGGGACAATTATTGATTTAATAGTATACAAAAAATAAATATTTTCATATAAACTCAATGGAAATGTCATGGTATTTTGTAGTATTTAATTTAATTTCCGATTAAAATAATAATTTTATCCTATTGACTATGTTTAATAGTAAAAAACTATTATATATATTTTATATATATTCCAGACAATAAAATTGTGCTGGGCATGAAATGTGTTCACTTTGTATTTGTACAGTTAAAGCATTTAGAGGGACAGCCCCAGATCAAGTTTAGCTAATGTCAATTCGGAATGAACATTTTGCACTGTTAATGTGTATCCCAATAAACAAGAAAATGGTTTTGACACATGCTGGAATGTTCTGCATTATACTATCACTTGAAATTGATGTTTCATATTTCGATTTAACGTTTTCAATATCACATTTTTGGAACATTGCGAAATGCCATGTTTTAGAAAACGGTTTTTCCTATTTTCTGCCGATTTCAAACCGATTAACGTTTCAAAAGTGAATTGCATGTTTTTGGATGAAATTATCAGTCTCTTAAAAAGATAAAACTAAATAAATTATATACATCAGGGTAAAACAGAAGCATTTTAATTAAGATCAAATGTTTTAGTACTTTTTGAGCGATCGATCAGACGTTTTAGGACTTTTTTTGGCGATCGATTAGAGTCTCGTCTTGTATATTTTTGTAGGGATCAAAACTAAATAAATTATATACATCAGGGTAAAACAGAATCATTTTAATCGAGATCAAATGTTTTATGACTTTGAGCGATCGATCAGACGTTTTAGGACTTTTTTGGCGATCGATTAGAGTCTCGTCTTATATATTTTTGGAGGGTGTAATGTGTATGACTTTTAATTTTTATAAAGTACTGCACATACACCTCTACTTTGAGACGGTGGTTCTACCAACTCTTCAAATCTGCTAACAATGGATTTTTGGAACCTGTCACTCGGATTGTCGGATGTGACATCTGACAAGATTGTCCATATCTTGTCTTGGTATTGATAAAATAAGTCGATAATATGCCGTACATCTGCAAAAACAAAACATTTGTTCAAGTAGAACGTTTAATTAACAATGAACGCATTACTTAGGCTGATTCTGGAAGACGAGAAGACGAGAAGATTTTTAATAATCCCTCAGCATATGCCCATTAATTGTTTGTCTCTTAAAATTATATTGTTCGTTCAAATTTTACAAATACATATAAAATGAACTTAATTAACAAAATTTGTATTATATTTGCTATTTATGATCAGTTTACAATAGACGTTTCGAGCATGGATCAGCTGTTCGTGCGTGAATTCGAAATTGATCTCTTTCGTCCGTTTTACAGAACACCTTTCAATTAGTTTTGCAATTTCTGATTAGACATGAAAACTGATGGATTGCAATATAATAGAATTCATAAAGTTTCAACTTTTTCTTTGGCGTGAAACAAACATATTCGACATTAAAGTCAAATTTGATCTGGCCAAAACAAGTCAGACGAACCTACTCTAATAAAAATTAACACTATATCTTCCCTAATCGTGTAAATGGCATGATCATGTATTTCTTCATGTAACTGGTCGGGATATGACAAGGCAAAATTGCTATGATCAGTTACCTAATATGACTCTAGTAAAATTTCTAGTCTTACATAGAATACTAATTACTGATATGCACTATTATGAGCATTTTACAGTCTCAGTTTCATTTAAAGAATTGAGTGAAATGCATGCGTTATTCGCAAATATAATTTTGAAACTCCGCCGACTAATTAATTTGCTGCGTTGATGTACAAATATTCATATTAACAAACAGAATTGCTGAATTAACGAAGAATAGCAAATGTTTTCATTAACTGAGTGAATTTCATTGCTGGATTGATTAATGAATGCAATTAATGTCGGTTGCTATATATTTACGTCGATAACCCTTTCTTTAACATTTTTTTGACGTCACTGAAATTTTGATTATACACATTCACTGTAGAATCTAATTTGCTGCGGCTGAGTGTAATTTTAAACTAGATGTTTATTGAGTCCATTAAAAATACATTTTTTTTTCTTTTCGCATCACTTTGAATCAAGTATTTATTAACAGATTTATATATTTTCATATGGTAAAGTTTATAATATATCTTGTTATATATTAAAGTTTATTATAAAATGTATATTTATTATTTTTATGTATTTGATTAAAACATTTAAAGAACTTGTTAAGTTCGTTTAAAAAATTGTAGAAAATTCTTCTGCTTTATATAACACAATACTTCATAAGGTTATCTGCATAACGTCTTTGACTTCCCAAAATTAAGATCTTTGTCGACTTCTCAGCTTTAGTAGTTCCAAACAATTTCCACGATGATCCACGAATTTACATCTCAAAAGACCGACATCACTAAAAGTTGCATTTAATGTTCCAATTAATAGCGTTATTAGAAATATTACATAAACTAATTTCATTTTGTGAACTTTTTAGAATTAAAACGCGCTGCGTCGTCGTGCGCTTTAAACCAGTGTTTTCGGTAAACTGATTTTTTACTGTTTCAAGTTTAAATTTCCAGTTTAAATTTCCAGTTTGTTATATATTAACTGGCTTTTGCCTAATACACAATTCTCTCACAGTTCGACATTGTGATGACGCCTTTGAAACTCGTATATTTTTTTTTTAGTGACTAAATTCACTGCAAAACCACCAAAAGCTGAATCAATACTAATTGGTTTCAGCTCTTGCAATATATATTTATACTCATACTTTCTAAAAATAACAAACATAAAATGAAAAAATAAAGCTTTATGGTATTGGATATGTTATTTATGCAAATATTTACGCGTTTTAAACCTTCCATCTATTCCATTTCATGGTTTTTACTATAATAGTAAATTTAATTTTCTTCAGTCACACTTAGTACAAAAATTATATTTCAAATGCTCGTTCTAGAAATTAATTAGTAGGCAGGTTAAAACCCGATGTCATAATTATTATTTTTTTTTTTAATGAGTTCCTGTTTTTACATGCATTTTCAAATGTAGCGTAAATGCCTTTGGTATGCGTCATATTTCGGTCGGTAATACGACGGTATTCCCCCAAATGACTTGAATGAATGTAAGAAATAACATAAATTGATCTTAAATGCAGTTATTTATTTGAATACCAAATTTAAGTGGTATTTCTTTAAATGCTGTAGCACACCTACCATTGGACGATCATATTCAAATTCGATAAAACTTTAAATGTAACTTATATCATGTAAATGCACTCAGAATAAAATTCCAAAAATTAAAATTATTAGTATTAGTCAACAGGAATATTTATTATAATAAAAAAAAAACATAGTACAAATACTATTAAAAGAATATTGAGTTTATATAAAAATATGAGTTCAAACGTTAACCACACCGAGTTTTTATTTACGAAAGATTTGATGTTATCCATGACGTTATCACACAAAAGATCACTGATGATGTTCTCATTTTTTTTTTTTTTTTTTCAAATTAATATTTTTTTTTTCCTGTTGACCAATTTTTAGCATGTTAATTTGCCAAGGTACAATTACAATGATTAGTTTTCGATCGATCATGATCTTACGAATCAAAGATAAATTTCAATATGAAATTTAAAATATTTTGAAAATACATAATTTGTTATTTATTTGAATGTTCGTATAAGAATCTATTTGTTCTGAAGAAATAAAATTTGATTGTGGAGAATATAAGCTTTTCGAAATCTATAACGACAATGAAAGCTATATTTTTTCGATAGTTGGAATTTTATGAAAATTCATATAATTTTCGTAACATGAATTATTAAATTGATTAATTTAGCCCTATAAATAGTGGCAAATACGCAGGAGACGAGATAGAAATTCGAAACGTGATTCAAAATTGTAATCGATATTACTTTACATTACTTTAAAAACTCGTTAATTTTCGATATCGATATTTGAAAATTCCGCTCACAATAAATGCTATTCAGTCCAATATTTTCGAACTTAAAAATTCCAAATACAGTCAAAAATCAGAATTTTCGTTTAATCATTTCTGTCTTTAATGAAGAAATATCTGGAGACTATAATAATGCAATTATTTACACTCGGTGTTTACCTATTCAAAGAAAAAAAATGTACATCATATTGATGAATTCCGTTCTTCAAACCATGATTCATTGTATTGAAGAACAGTTCATAATATTAATCACTAACGTCATCTATGTTATGAATGCTATCATAAATATTTTTCGAAAAACAAATCATTTATTTTTTTTTCTTTTGAAAACAATTTTTTTTCGGATAATTTTTTTTTTGTAAATTTTTTTTTTCTGTTATTTTTAAATAAAATTTTTACAATTTTCTTTTTGTGAAAAATTTGTAAAAAAAATTTTATTTCATAAAAATTATGAATAAATTCATCAATATGACGATTCAAATTCATTGTATAGAATATTTCGTTCTTCACTATGATGTTCGATAGTATGAATAATTTCATTTATATAATGAATGTATTCATCAATATGTCATTTAATGAACGATGGTTTCAATATGATGAATCTGGTAGTTGGTGAAAAAATTTATGATATTTATGAATAAATTCATCATATTGAAGAATTGTTTTTCTGTGTTGTCTGTCGAGAGGGTAGCGCTGAATAGAACACAAATTCTATTTTATTGCTGTAGCAATTGCGTTGCTTCGAACCAGCGACCGACCTTTCGACTTGTCTTCCTAGCAATACAAATGCTACGAATCTTTACGTCCCTGCCACATAGGTTACGTTTATTATAACTATTTATATGATATACGGCGCATTTATCGAAACGTTACGTCCCGTTCTGATTACATTTGAATACGTTACGTCTATTATAACTCTAGCTTAATTTTCTAAGTCAACGACGTTAGTACACAGAACCAAAAAGTGACGTAAATACAACGAACTTGTACATCAATACGACAATCAAATAATCCAAAAGTCAACCGATGATCGCGTACGTCAATATTACGTATTGTGTTAATCCATCGTGATTTACTAACACATTGGAAGATTTTGAAGTACGGTGTACGTTAATATTACGAATGCTATTTATTAAACTCGTTCATAATACTTATAATGATTTTAATTAAATAGTAATCAAAAAATTCATGAAATCAATTTGACAGCGAATTTCGGAATAACTATTGAAACTTAAATGTTATTTCAATATCATGCTCATCAAATTATTATCTTGAAGCAGCCAATAAAATTTGTGCATTTTATTTTATAATTATTGGTCAGAATAAGAAACAGAAGACTAATCTTTACACGTTCACAGCACGGCGTCGTACACTATTTCTGTATGTGTTAGTGTATACATGAGAGCTTGAGATTGAAAATTCATATACGCAATATTGATAAACGACTACATCAAAACATGTATGCTTGTACGTCATATTGATTAACTTGTTCGTCAATATTACAAATGTATGTCGTAATGGCTACTCTGAAGTTTGAATTCTGTGTCAGTCATCATATACGTTCGTAAGTTTTTTTTACATAAAATTTTATTATTCTGGGTGTAATATCTCTAGTAATGTTTCAGAAGTGCATATTTTCTCACTATTAGGAGTACATTTTTATTTTGAAAGCATGAAATATCGAGAACCTCACCCGAGACTATATTTCTGGCATTTGTCAGGAATATTTCGGACATTTCACCGGAAAACACACAGTTATCAAACACTGTGGAGTTGTTAAGGTAAATTCCTGGCATTTTTTTTTTTTTTGGGAACTGACAGAAAATATACAGTTTTTGATACAGACACTCTGATTTTGGTCAGCTTGAAATCTATCGAAAAAAAAAAACTTCCTTGAGCCTGCCTAAAGTTTTGGCTAAGGTTCCTGTAAGAAGTATACTTTTTGATTTTTGTGTGGAGGTCGTTTTTGATTTCGAAGTACGAGTTTTTTTTTTCATGAGAAGTTTTTTTTTGCATGACTTTTCGTACTACAACGATGATGGTCTGATAATGTTGGTCATACATAGAACAGGTCGGATTATAGCAAGCCAAATTCTGGTTATGGCAAGTCGTGGCCTTAGCACCATTTATTCTAGAGATTGAAAAATGTTTTTTTTTGTGTCTCAGAATGTACTGTTTTAATTGTAATAGTACCTTTTCATAATTTTTTTTTTTGATATATCGTCGTTGTAGAACATTTTCAAAATGCCAAATATTCATTTACAAAAATGTGTATATATCTGTCAATTTTTAATCGATGATCTCAATTTTTTACCACATAATAAGAAAATGTAAATCTATCAATTGCTATTTCAACTTTAAAAATGCATCAGTTACTTTTTATAATATGAATCAACAAACTCGAAAATTAAGTTTTTCTTAAAAATATGTTTGGTGACTTTTCGTTCTACAACGATGATGGTCTGATAATGTTGGTCATACATAGAACAGGTCGGATTATAGCAAATCAAATTCGGGTTATGGCAAATCATGTCCTAAGCACAATCTAGGGATTGAAATATGTTTTTTCTGTGTCTCAGAAACAAAAACTTTGTTTCGCTTTTAAAGTACTGTTTTAATTGTAAAAGTACCTTTTCATTATTTTTTTTTTTAGGATATATTTTTATTTTCTCAAAATGCAACACTGGTGTTTAAGAGTTAGGCAAATAATTCTAGTGGTGCTATTCAGACAAATAATTTAAGAAAAATATAGCAAAATTTAAAATTTTGCGCAAAAGACGTACTTTTTTTTCTATCTCAAGTTGTTTGGTGATTTTTTTTATCTGCTAATTTTAACATACACAGATAAAAATAATCGAGCTTAATATAGCAACCGATATTAATTGCATTAATTCGTCAATCCAATCCAATGAAATTCACTAATTTATTGAAAACATTTGTTATACTTCGTTAAATCAGCAATTTCGTTTGCTAATATGATAATGTATACGTTTATGCAGCAAATAAATTAGTCGGCGCCGTTTCAGCAATTATATTTGCTAAAACTGCGCCGACTAAACTCGAGAAATTCAATTATTTTCAAACTAAAAATCGAATTCGACTGAAATACACTTATTTGGTATTGATAAATCAAATTTTAGCCGGCTAAAAAACAAAATCAATTAAATTTGAATACGATTTTGAATAGAAATTGAAACAACTACACGTATTATATAAAAATAGTTTGTATACCCTGTGTTTTCCCATATATATTTCTTATTTTTCTCTTGAAATGAATGATTCTTCCAGTGTACGGTTGTTTTTTTTTTTTGTATATGTAGAAAATGAGAGAAGGGAGTAGTTTGGGAGTAGATTGCTTATGTTGTTTTCTTTTCATCATTGGTGTTGGTGTGTTCAACAATTTTCTTACTTTTTATACCAAAAATAAATGCTCAAAATATAAATGATTTTAATAACAACAAATATATAATTTCACACTCTTATTCCGCCTGGTGGTTATTTCTATCTTTTTGTTGTTGTTTTGATTTCACATATTGAAATTCAAACTGTTTGGTATATGGATGGCTGCATCTTTTTTTTTATATTAATTTTTTATATTACTAAATTTTCAAACAAAATTCTACCAAATAGCAAAAATATATATACCAAATCTAAAAAAATACCAAAAAAAATAAATTATAATTAATGCTACACAAAAAAAAAAAAAAAAACATCAACCAAGTCAACAACACACACACACAAAAAGCTCTCTACTCTCTATGTATCTCTCTCTCTTTCTGCAGCGAACGATAATAATGTAACGAGTTTTGACCTCCTTAATCGTGATTTCAATAGCGTGAATTTATTGACGGAATTGAGTCGACAGCCGACGAGGTAATTCTCTCTCTCTCTAAAAAAAGGGTTTTGCGCCCTTTTGTTAGCCATAACTCACTCACTCACACACACTCTCTCTTCGTCTCTCTTTCTCGCATGCTCTTTTTTTCACGCTGGCAGCGCTGACCTACATGGTACGATGTCTCAGATTAATGCATCTTCACCATCATCACCACCACTGCCAACCACATCGTCTACCGCCTTCTTTGTCGCGCCGCACATCTGTCCCACCTGCAGTCGTGCCTACCAACACAAGTACACGCTGAAGCGGCACATGCGCTCCGAGTGCAATATGCCGAAGCGCTTCGTGTGCACATATTGCGGACGTGGCTTTCATCATAATTTTAAACTGGTCGAGCACTTTCGGCGAGTGCATGGCACGGAGGAGAAGAAGAAGGTGGTGTCCGGGCGAAAGCCGCTTAGAAATCGTAGGATTGTTGCTAGATTTTAGGCGTAGCGGCAATAAAAAGTATTTTTTGTACAACTTTTCCACACTACGATGCCGTTGTTTTGAAGAGTACTGTTTTGGAGGCTTCAAAAAGAAATACGATTTATCATTTTAAACCATTTAGCTCTATCATTAATGTACTTGGACTAGGGCTTCCAATCCTTGAATACTCTAATTCCGTATAAAACCTGAAATTATTCTGTGTTTGTTAATAAAAACTATTATTTCGTATTGACGAAACATATAAAATACAATCTACGATTTATCATTTCACACTATTAGGCTCTATCGAAACTGCCCTGACTAGGGATTTCAGTTTCGAAATCTCGAAATTCTCAAATATCGAATATTTATCATTTTATACCATTTAGCTCTATCACGAATGTACTTGGACTAGGGCTTCCAATCCTAATATATCCGAATTCCGTATAAAATCCGAAATTATTCTGTGTTTGTGTTTGTTAATAAAAATATTATTTCGAATTACCGAAACATATAAAATACAATCTACGATTTATTATTTCACACTATTAGGCTCTATCGAAACTGCCCTGACTAGGGATTTCAGTTTCGAGATCTCGAAAATCTCGAAACTCGTAAGAAAACAATACTAAAAATACCGAAATTACTCAGTCCCGGGAAATATTTGTACTCGTATCAAAAATACTCAGTCTGGCACTTTAAATCTCGAAATTTCCGAATCTAATTATTTAAATTAGAGACACATGGAGCAAAACAGTGTTCGGATTCGAGATCAACAATTCCAAATTATACTAAAATCGTTATTAAATCTAAAGAGAAAATGTAAAGTTAATTTTCAAGTACTCAGCAAATCAAACGATATCGTTTATAGGACCCCAAATTGTCGTTTTCGATAATCCATAATGATACGAAAACGATATCTTTATATCATTGATCTCAAATCTCGAGGTCGTACCACATTTAGATTATTCAAAATGTATGGTGTTTGAAATTGAATTTCTGTTAAATCAGTGAATCAGAACTGGTTATGTTAATTGAGGACCGTCCGACGAAGACTCCAATATATAAATGAACCTTATTATTCAATTTAGAGACACATGGAGCAAAACAGTGTTCGGATTCGAGATCAACAATCCCAAATTATACTAAAATCGTTATTAAATCTAAAGAGAAAATGTAAAGTTAATTTTCAAGTACTCAGCAAATCAAACGATATCGTTTATAGGACCCCAAATTGTCGTTTTCGATAATCCATAATGATACGAAAACGATATCTTTATATCATTGATCTCAAATCTCGAGGTCGTACCACATTTAGATTATTCAAAATGTATGGTGTTTGAAATTGAATTTCTGTTAAATCAGTGAATCAGAACTGGTTATGTTAATTGAGGACCGTCCGACGAAGACTGCAATATATAAATGGACCTTATTATTCAATTTAGAGACACATGGAGCAAAACAGTGTTCGGATTCGAGATCAACAATCCCAAATTATACTAAAATCGTTATTAAATCTATAGAGAAAATGTAAAGTTCAAAGTTGTATATTTTTTAAGTACTCAGCTAATCAAACGATATCGTTTATAGGCCCCTAATTGTCGTTTTCGATAATCCATAATGATACGAAAACGATATCTTTATATTTTTTCGTTATAGATATCGAGTTGTTAGTGAAATAGTTTTCAGTTTCGATAAACAAATTTGATTTGTTCAGAAAATTTTGTTTTTTGACGTAAAATCTAAATAGCACATAATTCAATATCAAGATAATGTTAATTTTACATCGAAAATTTATCATTATATCATCGAATTAAGAATGACCATCAAATGGTTTGTAGGGTATAGACAAAATTCTTATTATATAAATTTTAGTGTAAATTATGACTACTTATTCCGGAACTTATTATGAGAACCTAAAATTTTCCTGTGTTCGAGGATGTTAAAAATGTTTGGTATTGAAACCCCTTCTACCACGGCCCAAAATTGTATCATCTAAAGGCACATAAGATAGAACAATGGTAGCACTACCTCTATGACAACTAAACAAATATCTGACAGATGTCAGTTAATATCTGTAGTAACTAGCGTATTTAATTTGAAAAATATTAACATTTAGATTGTTTGCTATATCTACACAACTTGTATCGAATTAAAAAAAAAAGCGCAACTTCTTTTATCATTATTTTTCGTGTAATTCAAATCTGTTGTTCGTTCGGCTCGTGACTCTTTTTGGCTTTCTTTCAACAAAAACAACTACTTTTTTTTTCAAATAAATACGATTTTCGGTTTTTCTATTTGCGAATTTTCGCATTTTTTTAGGTTTTTCGCAAACCTTGTTTGCCGAGGCATCCGTAGCGGCATTTTCCGACTTCGATGATGAGGATAAGGTTTCGTTAAGCAAAAGGTACATTAACTAATCACTCTCTGTAGAGTCTCTCGCATCACACGTTTGTGAAGAGTTTCTTTTGTAATCCTTGATACGTATTACGGTTATTGATACCACACTCACACTCAATTCATCAAACCTCCTTTTCAGTCTGTCATCAGCGCCGTTCACTTGTCGTCACTGCGGCAAGTGTTACTCACGTCTCTCGACTCTAAATCGTCATCTGAAATACGCCTGCAGTGAGCAGAGTAACAAATTTCGCATCAGTTGCCCGGAATGCGGCAAAACATTTGTGCGTCGTGACATTTTGTTGCGACATTTGCGTAATGTACATGGCCAGCTGACCTGATGCTAAATATATAATTACTACAAATGACGTTAATTACTACATAAGCCAACAACAAAAAAAAGCTTTAAGCGTCGCCTAATTAAAAGCTTATATTAATTATATCTCTCATATGGTCTGATAAAATTTAAGTGGTAACATTTAAGAAAATTCGTTTTGAAATACAGTATTTTTTTGTTTAATAAAACTTAACAATCATTTATATATGGATGGATTTTATGGTATAATTAATGAAGATTTAGTTTTTGAGAAGTTGAACCTTAAAAAGCTTAACGAATGTGCGTTGGAAGGATAATGAGTTATACATTTTTAATAAAAGAGCTTTTTAGCTTCTGAAAGCTTTGAAGCTCAAAGAACTTTAAAGCTTATGCAAGCTTAAAGCTCAAAGAGCTTTTAAGTTTATGAAATCTTTAAAGCTCAAAGATCTTTTAAGCTCATGAAAGCTTTAAAACTCAAAGAGCTTTTAAACTCTTGAAAGCTTTAAAGCTCAAAGAGCTTTTACAGTTTCACAAAAGCTTCAATGCTCAACAAGCTTCAAAAGTTTCAAAAAAGCTTTAAGTGTTTTTGAGCTTTCTAGAAGTACCATACATTTTTAAAGATCTACGGGCTTCTGAAAACTCAAAAAGCTTTTATAATGTTTCATTAGAATGATTTATTTAACTTTCGCGTACTAGAACTTTAAAAATATATAGCGCTTTTATGGGTTCGCGAAATTTTGAAAGCTCAAAGTACTTCAAAGAACTTTTAAAATCTCGTAATCCTTTAAATTTGCACGATATTTTAAAGTTTAAAGAACTTTCGAAAGCTCAATGCGTTTTTTTTTTTTTGAATTCTGAATATATTTATCTACAGTGCTCACAAAAGCTCCACGTGCTTTAATTGTTTCACCAAGTTTGGAAAAGCTTTATGAAAAAGCTATCTTATGTTTATGATCCGATTTGTAGAACTTGTCTGTAAACCGTACAGAGAGGGCAGCTAGTTCTAGATAAGCTTTTAGACTATAGAAAATGAATCAACAAAAACATATTGTCCCCGACGACCAACCAACCAACCCGAATATATATTTTACATTATCCTCTATCATACTCTTGCATTTGTTTTTGCCTGTTTATAAATTTGTTTGCGTTTCTTTTTTTTCACATATTTACAACAAATCTAACACATTAAAATTTATAACAATTAAAAAAAAAAATACTCAAAATTAAAAGTTGCAATTGCCGCCAACTTGAAAATGACAAAACTAAACAATCGCGCTTTTATTCAAGCTCATTTCTAAAGCTTTAACACTGAATTAACACAAGAATGTGCAACAATATTAAAACAAATAATATTAACCTTAAATTTTAATTGCATTTTGTATTGATTATTTTTAATTTATTAATTTGTTTGGCATGTCACAACAGCAACAACAATAAAAACATTTATATAAAATTCAACTTTTGCACACACAAAACAGAGACAACTTTTTTTTGTTGTAAGCTTAAATTCAACTTTTTTTTAACATTTAATTATTTTTGTTGTAAAAGAAAAAATTTTAAATTTAAAAATGTAACAGAAAAAAATATAAGAAAAACTGAAAAAAAACAAAAAATTGAAAAAAGCAACAAAACAAATTTAAAAATACCAAAAACAAATTTCAGGCTATGCTTGCTCCTTGGTCACAAATACCAACAACAACCTTCAACACCACCACCAACAACAACAACTACTCTGCAGCACGTCTTCCTCTTCCAACAACAACAACACCAGCAACAATTACAATAACAATACCCTTAAAAATCTCGAAAGCTTTATGCTGAGCGGTGGTGGCAATGGCGTTGGCATCATTGGTGAAGAAAGCTTTACCTGTCCGCAGTGCTTTCGCACATATCGCCGACACGGCACGTTGCGCCGTCATCTGCGTCAGGAGTGCGGCAAGGGCAAAAGCATGGTCTGCTCTGTTTGTGGCCATCGCACGAAACGTGCCGATCATTTGCGACAGCACGTGCGCAAGAAGCATCCGGAGATTGCGTTGCGTTCGATGTTTCGACGGCCGCCACAATTGGTGCTGCAGCAACGTGTAGCAACGACTAGCAACATTTTGCAACAGCAGCAGCAGCAGCAACAGTCAGCACACGCAGCAGGTAGCAGTGGCAGCAATATAGCAGCGTTGACCTTTAAAGCTTCGCTAGAGTTTGCTGCGAATGCGCCATCGGTTGATGATGAAGACGACGGACCACCGCCGCATAATAATGGCAGCGGCATTGATGCCACCGATATTGTAGACCTCGACGAAGTGGATGATGATGATGGTGGCGACGATGATGCTGCATCAACGGAATCATCGCCATCAGCAGCCGCAGCACCAACAACTACAGCTGCTGCTGCGTCATCACATCCTAGCTACTATCAGCAGCAATTGCATCAGCAGGCATTGCAACAATTGCAGCAGCAATTTCAGCAGCAGCAACAATTGCAAACGTATGCTGCGGATGAAGAGAAGTTTAGCAGTTACATTTCATAATGCAGTTCGGTTGATTCAATGTGAATAGTGTGGTCAAAACATTTTCAAAATTTCTATAGCAACAAAGTGCAATACCGAGCGTAGCTCTACTAAAATTAAAAAAAAACACAAAAATATATTAAATATCCAACGCCCTCTCTCTCCTCCCCCCCAACAAAACTAACCAAAGAAAACGCAGCAATGATGCATTTAAGTTTAGAAAGAAGTGTTAAAGAAAAAAAAAGTATTTTACCATTGTAAAAAAGGCCACTATTTTATTATTTGTTTGTTTAGCGCCAGTAACCACCACCAAGTATTTTAAGTATATGTCAAAGAAATTACCAAAAACTAACACGTGTTAAAAATCGCGCAATAATTAGACTTTGAAGTTGTTAAGTTAAAGAGTTATGGACTTCTCGCAGATGTCGTCGTCGTCAAATAGTAGCAGAAATGGCTGTAAGTAGTAGCAACAACAGCAACGCGTCACATCACTTCTACTGCTCACATTTATACTATTTTTTTTATAAATAAAAAAAAAGAAAATATTAAACCTTATTAAAGTTTGAAAATTTAATGTTTAATTTAAACATGTTAAAAGAAACAAAAAAAAAACTAAAAGAATTATATTTGAAATTTTTTATATGTGAATTTTTTTGTACGTGTGTATTTGCTGAAAATATGCAGTATTTATTTAAATATTTTGAATAAAAAGTATTTTCAATTTAAAAAAAGAAAATTATAAAATTGTGTTTTGTAATTTTTTTCAATTTCTTTTGGGGTTAGGTATGAAAAGTATATTTGAACTGAACAATTGTAACATGCAACAAGTTGTAGAAGTTTTATATTATGAAAATTTATTAAGCTTACAATGATGTTTTTTTTCGTATTTGAGTATAACAGCCAAAATATGAAATTAGAATGTTCATAAACTAGTAAAAATAATCTTTCAAGCGTAATTTGATTTTTTTCAGCAATGCTTTCATTTTCTACTATATTTAGCATTCAAATCTTCATGTTTAGCAAAAGCCTAGAAAGCTTAAAAAGCTGTGTCACTCACGAACTTGCTTCTAATACTGAATATGTTTTTAAAACTTCAAAAGCTCCGCATGCTTAACGAGCTTTTCACAGTCTATTTAAATTGAAGAAATCTACCAAGTTCAAATTTTGATTTTCTGTAATTTTCTACTATTCCTTAAAGCTTCGAGCTTTTGTAAATATATAAAAGCTGACGAAAGTTTATCGAGCTTTTTTAGAAAAGCTTTTTTTAAACGACTGAAAGATTTATAAAAAAAACATACCTTTTCTTTTTTGTTTTCTCCAATAACTTTTCTTTAACACGTACATATAAATATTTTGTAGTAGCATAAAAATCTTTAGTTGTGCAAATTCTCCCAACGCTTCAAATGTCCCGAACTCTCGGCAGCTTAAAAATGCCTAATGCGCTTTTGAGCATTTAGAGAGAAGCTCATATAAAGTTTAAAGAATTTTAAAATTAAAAGTTTTGCAAGCTCTCGAAATAAGCTTTTAAAGCAAAGCTTTTAATGCAAAGCTTTTGAAAAATTCAACCAAATGAAAAAAAAAAATCGAATGCAAACTGAGCTTTTATAACAAAGCAAAGCTTTTCTTCAAATAACTTCATTGGAAATAGATTTTATTAAATAATTTTTTCATTTTTCAAAGCTTTAAGTTTCAATTCAAGAAACATTTTTTTCATTCGTTTTATCTTTTTTCCATTACCAAATTTATGCAGATGATACATGTTTTTTTTTTTCTCAGGTGTACAGATTGTGTTTTTCACTTAAATAATATGTTTTCTGTTTCTCAACACATTTTTTAATGTTTTTTTTCTCTCTCTATATATATATTTTATATAACTTATTTATTCTATTGTTTAAAATATGTGGTAAATAACAAGCAAAATAACCAACAACTTCTTGTGTAAATTTATTTTTCTTTGGGTGTGTTTTTTCTAACTTTTTTTTTGTTATTTTATAATATATGCTCTGTTGTAATTTATTTTTTGCAGTGTAAGCGGTGAATTTACAAAAACTTTCTGCATACTTTTTAAAACATTTTTTTTTTTCAACTTCGCTCTAATTGAATTTTTAATGATTAGGTTACGACATATTTGAAACAGAAACCACAAAAAAAAAACAAAATTATTTTTTTTTTCTTAACACTGAGAAAATTATTTTTAAATTCCGTTGCAAAAATTGAAAAAAATTAAAAAAAAAAACCCAAAAAATAGTCACAACAAAAGAACCAACCAAAAATCATCATCAATTTTTCAGATTTGCGTACGTTGTATAATTTTGCGACGGCAGCAGCAGCTGCAGTTGTAGCAGCCGCATCCGCTGCAGCAGCAGGCAACAACACAACTACCACAACAACAACTGCCAACACTAACAGCGGCAACAGTTTAATGGCTGCAGCAGCAACATGTACAACGCCAACGCCTTTGGCGGCACAACTGAGCGAAGCTTTTGCGCCCGAAATAACGATACGAAAAATTTACAAATGTTGCATGCAACGACAGCAACAGCAGCAGCAAAATGCCACAGCAACAGTTGGCGGCAACGCAACAACATCATGCAGCGGTTGTCAAATGTCTGCCGCCGCTGCAGCAGCTTCATATCAATTGGCAAATTTTATTGGCAACAGCATGTTGCTGCCACCGGTTGCTGCAACGACGACAGCAACATTTGATGCTGCAACAGCAGCTGTGTCACAGTCGCCTACAAAGTCAGCAGCCGCAGCGGCGCTTATGTCACAGCTGCCACAGTTGGTGGCGGCAACAAAAAAACTGAACAGCACAACAGTGGCGGTAGCGGGAGCAACAAGTCTCAAAAATATTAATGCTGTTGCTGCGTCAAAACTCAGTTGTAGTGGCAGCGGCAGCAGCAGTGGCAACACACACAACAACATCAGCAGCAGCAGTGCCAGCGGCAGCAGCAACATCAAAAGTTTGCGACAATTTCGTTGCGAGTTTTGCGCATTCGCCTGCTCCTGGAAATACGATCTAAAGCTGCATTTGCGGCAAAAGCACGGCATACACAACAAGAAAATGTAAAACAAAAGCTTTAAAGCTTAACAGCGTTTGTCTCTGTCTCTCTCACTCTCTTTTTACATATATAACTCGCTCTCGTGTCGCGCGCTCTTTTGTGTGTTTGTGTGTGTTTTGTATTTTTTTTTATTATATAAAGTTTTCATGCATAATGTTGCTGCGTTATGTGCGTTATTCTGTAAAAGTTTCATACATCATGCATCAGTTTGTTGATGACGCTAGAGTCAGTCAACATACATAACCATCTCACTCACTCAATCACGCACTCAGTATCACTCATCACTAGTACTATCTCGCTTTAGTCAGAAAACAGCAGCATTTAGAACAAAACAAAAAAACAGTTGCTCTTTTTAGCTTTGCTCTCACTTTTTCTTTTGTAAAACTACCACAACAACAAAAACAATTAAAAGTTTGTCACAACAACAAAAAGAACAACAACAACAAACCATTGAGCAGCTTCTCTCTCTCTTTCTTTTCATTATCTGTTTTGTGTCTTGCTCTCGATCGATCGTTCACATGCGCGCGCTCTTTTGCCAACCACGCGCCGCAGCTATTTTTGTGGTCGAGGAATTTGAAGACGATGAAATGGATGCTGTTGCTGTCACTGATGCTGCTGCCGATGATGATGCTGACGCACACGATGACACCAAAGACGTTGGTGAATATATTGTTGCAACCAATTATGATGCCGCTACCACCAACGACGCTGATCCACTGCTACGTCCCATGTCTTATGCCGAACAATGCCAGGCAAATATCGCACACGATCTGCTGCTCGAGAGCAATCGCATATATGTGAAACGTGATCTGTACCACAGGCAACAACGTGGTGGTGGCGGCAGCGGCGGTGGTGCCAAGCGTGGCGGTGCTGCTGCTGCCTCCTCCGTTAAGCAGCAGCGTTTCGTCTGTGATATGTGCAACGAGAAGTCGTACACCTTGATGTGTAATCTGTCGCGTCATCAGCGCGTCGAGTGTCAGAAAGAGCCGAAATTTGCGTGTCCCGTGTGCAAGAGCAGATTCTACTATCGCAATACGATGGTGCAACATGCAAAGGTGGTGCATAAGCACGTTGTCGTCACGACGCTGTCGTAGAGAATGCCCAGTGGCGTGATGAGGAGACCGAGACGAAGGAGGAGGAGCATATTAGCAGCATCAGCAGTGTGTGTGCCAAAGAAAGCGCTCGAGAGTGCTGCAAAGTTGTAAGCTCAAAAGCTGTAGTAAGCTCTAATGACTATTGAAGAATAAAGCTTGTTTTGTTTGCGATTTGTGTTCGAAAAATACAAAGCCCATTGTAGTAGAATAAACTTTTATAATAAAAACGCTTTTTTTTTAAATTAAATTTGGATTTCTACCATTCGAAAGTTTAGCAACTGACTTCTCTTTAAAACAAAGATGCCTAAATAGAATACATTTTATAAGCTTTTTGATTTGAATTGACTAGCTATCAACTTTTGAAAAATGTAAAATAGCTTTTATAAATACAAGCCATTACATAAAATGCCTTTTTGTATAAAAAGCTTTTATATCAAAAGTTTTTATACCAGCAGCTTTTATATCAAAAGTTTTTATATCAAAATATTTTATATTAAAAGCTTTTTTTTATCAAAAGCTTTTATATCGAGAGCTTTTATATCAAAAGCTTTTATAACAAAAGCTTTAAAATCCTTCTGTCAACAGCTTTTATAAATACAAGCTATTATAAAACGCCTTTTAATTAAAAGCTTTAATATAAAAGCTTTTGTATAAAAAGCTTTGGTATAAAAAGCTTTTATATATAAAGCTTTTTTATAAAAAGATTTTGTATAAAAAGCTTTTATAAAAAACATTGTATCAAAAACTTTTTAAAAAACTATTATTTAAAAAACTAATAATATTTACTTTTAATTAACATGTCGCAAAGCTTATACATCAATCAGGCATTAATCCCTTTATATAAATCAAATAAAAACAAAAAAAGCATAGCTTTGATTACAAATTATTCGATAAGAGCTTTTGAGCTTGCAACCCAAACTTAGTTTAGCATTTACAATAGAGTAACAGACTTTAAGAGCAGCGTCTGACTTGCGCTAGTGACTTTAAAAACAACAAAAAAAAAGCAGTCGCGAAGCAGCAGCAGTAGAAGAAGAAGATGAGTAAACGAAACACTGCATTTCTTTAGAGTTTAAGTCACAGAAGTAGAAGAGGTTTTTTTTTTTGTTAGTTTATAATTGTTATAAAATAATTGTTTTAGGTGTAAGCGCCATGTATTTGTTGTACATACAAATGGTATTTGATAATACGTACACTATGTATACCTATATATAATATAAATATAAATTTGTTTTTTTTTTAATTGTATAAAATTGATGCTTGTAAATTTTATTGACTTTATATAAAAAAAAACATATTTCTAAATATAAAAGTGAATATAACTATAAAAAAAATGAAAGCTATCTTTCAATTAATCAATCACATATAGAACAAACTGACAGACAGCGGACAGAGGGTGCAAGTAGCGCTTAAAGATAACGTCTTACTCGCGCGCTCTCTCTCCCGCTTACCGTCTCTGACACATTTTTATTTTCAGCGAGTTGTTTGCTGTGACTACTTTAAATGTTTAAATCTTTTATATTTTGTATGTAGTTAGTTTATTTTAATTATTATTTTAATTAAGCTTTAAGCTGTCTCTTTCTCTATTTCTTTACCAACCACTCGATTTTGAATTGATGACTGCAACAATGCGTTGCTAGTGTGTTAGCTGCTGTTTCTTTTGTTCTGTATTTCCAAAAAAACAACAACTGCCTCTCTCTCTCCATCCACCACTGTGTACAATTTTGTCGCAATTTGTTTCTTTTTTCTATCTTTTGCGCAGACGCAGCAACAACAACAATCGCCACCAACACTAGCAGCAGCAACAACAGCACCAATGCCACCAGCAGCAACATTAACTGCAACAACATTTTTGCAACAACAGTAACGCTTTTGAAACGTTCAAACGTCGTCACTGCCACAACATCATCTTCGTCTCACAACACCTCAACAATTACAACGCGTTCGCGTAAACGCGCCGCCGCATTGCGTCGTTCCACAAAGATTTTCATAAAAAAAGATCTGTTTGTTGCTGCGCAGCAACCGCCAAAGTTCGCCTGCGACAAGTGTCCGAACAAGTTGTACCAGTCGTATGGCAGCCTGGCGCGTCATCTGCGCGTCGAATGCAACAAAGATCCGCAGCACTGCTGCAGTATATGTCAGACGCGCTTTTACTATCGCGGCACATTAAAGCTGCATGTGGAGCGCGTGCATCACATGGAATCGCCATAAAAAAAAAAAAACAAAATCAAAATTAAAAACTAATAATGTGAAATTTTAAAAATTTGTTAAATTATATAAAATAGCTATAGATATTCTTAATAAGAATAAAAACAAAGATGAGCATAAAATACATAAAAAAAATATTTTTTTTCTGAAAAGCTTTAGTCTTTTTTGATAATTTTAAATTAGTTATAATTTTTTGGTAGTGTTATATCTAGTTTTGTTTGTAGTTTTTAATTTGTTAAATGTAATTTTGTCTTAGTTTGTAGCAAAAGAAATTGAAGAAAAAAAATACGAATTGTAATTTTGTTGTAGTTGTAGAACCAAGGCGCGCGTTATGTTGTTTGGCTGCGCATCATCATTTGATTTGAAAACTTTTTAAATTCTAAAAATCTCATATTAGAATATGCTTTTTCAAAGCTTTTAAAGCTTTTTTACTCAAAGCTTTCCAAATTTTTAAAGCTTTTTTGTTCAAAGCTTTCAAAACTATTAAAGATTTTTCAATGTTTTCGTACCTTTTCTATAAATTATCTCATAGCAAAAATAATCATCAAGGTATAAACTTTTCAAGCTTTTATAAAAGCTTTTAATTAAAGCTGTTCTTCGCATTGAAAGCACTCGAGCGCTTACCCTTTTTAAGCTCATTTTTCATACAAAACTGAGACTTCATTAAATTTTCAAGAGTAAAGTTTTTTTTCCAATTGTTTTAGCACTTTCAAAGTTAAATGAAGCTTTTTTTTTACTTGAACTCATAAACTAAATTAATTTTTTTTTTCAAAAAAAAGAGCTTTTCATCTCTTACAAATGTGTAGCCAAACACAAAAGCTCCCATTGATTTTCAGTTGACGTTAATTTATATTTGTCTTTTGTTTTATATATATAATTTTGAAATTATTGTAAAAGAGCTTTTACGAAAAAGCTTTTATAATTTGAACTAACTTGAATTTTTTTTGTCCATTTGTTGTAATCACTGTAATAATTTGTGTAATTTTGTTTTAAATTTTACATTATCATTAATTTTTAAGCATTTTTGTTTTTTTTTATAAAGAACCAAACAAAAAAAAGTTTGAATACCATTCACCAACAACGCTGCAGTTCAATTTTTTTATGATTTTTTGTTTTCGTTTCTTTTCTTTTATTTTCGTTTCATAAAATCGCAAAATCACACACACACCCACACTCTCTATCACGCATACACACGCAAAATCATAAATCATACAAAACCTCAAAACCATCTTCATCATCACTATCATTGCAATGAACATGAAATTCATATGGCATCCATCTAATTTGTTGTAAATCATATGTCGCATACTAAAGAAATGAAATACGATTTCCAAACGTCTATGATCATCGGTGAAAACTTCAAAACCGAACGTTTTCCATGCGCTCGTTGCGGCAAAAGCTATCTGCGCAAGCGCCATCTGCAGCGTCACATGCGCGACGAATGCATCGGCATACCGCCGCGTTTCACCTGCGAATTGTGCCCGTCACGCTTCCGTCGCAAGTATCACATGGTGCGTCATCTGACATCGAAGCACGGCATACCGCCGCAGGTGGCACAACAGACGACTGGTGGTAGCAGTGGTGGCGGCGGCGGTGGTGCGCGCAGCGGTTGTGATGGCAGCGGTTGCGACAGTCCGCTACCAGAGAATCTTTCGATGCGCAAAGAATTCTATGATATGAAGTATGATCAGCATGATATGAAATTTACGCCAATGGTGGTCGGCGGCGGCGGTGCGACTAACAACAATAATAACAACAACAACAGCAACGGCGGCGTAGGTGGTCTCGGTGTAAAAATGTGTGGTGGCGCAACGGCAGCAACAGCATCGCCTCCATTGCCCGCAACGATGCCAACGTATGGACTGAGCGGTGCCATAACCGCGATACCCACTGCCGTAGTTGTAGGTGGAGGTGGCAGCAGCGTTGAAGAGGCTGAAAATCAACAAAATATCAAGGAGGATGCAGGCGGCGTAGTCATGGCTGATGCGGCGGGCGCCGGTGGCGTCACCATCAAAGCAGAGCCAGTGACGCCCAACAAAATGCTGAGTAACAGTCTCATGGATGATGAGTGGAAGATGAAACTAAGTTTGCAGCTCATCTCGAATTCGCTGCTCAAGGAGCGGCTCATGAATTCGATGCCATTTGCATACAACAACAATTAAGAAAAAAAGCTTTTTTAAAGTTTTTTTAAATCTTTTATAAAAAAAGCTTTTACTCAAAGCTTTTCTAAAAAAAGAAATTTCAAGAATTTTCTAAAAAAAAAGCTTTTTGAAAGCTTTAATAAAAAATAGCTTTTTCAAAGCTTTTCGTAAAAAAAGCCTTTTCAAAGTTTTTAGTCAAAAAAGCTTTTTCAAAGCTTTTTTTTTTTTTTTTAAAGGCTTTTCTAAACATTTTTTTTTTACTTTGATTAAATGTTCTGTAAAAATGCATTGTTCAAAAAAACTTCTAAAAAAGCTATGTTGTATACTAAATGCAGTCGTCGCCATTTATTTTTCAAAGCATTTATTTGTATTTTTCCCTTGTAATGTAACGTAACATCGTATATGTCGTATATTTTATATTTATTCTTAATAACGTAACCAAAAAGTTTCATTCCAAATATTATTTGTATCTGTAAGCGTTGCCACATGTTGCACAAATATTAACTATGTATTTTTTTATTATTTTTATTTATTTCCAATGTATTTTGTCATATATTTGTCGTGGTTTAATTAATTAATTAATATTTCATATAATTTATTAGCTTAACGCAAAAGCGCGATCTCAGCAAAACAAAGAAACAAAGACATTCCAAAAAATCAGCAACAACCAATTTTAAATACTCTAGAAAAGCTACATTAAAAGCTCATATTTTTTGTAATTTTTAATATAAAAATTTAAGATTTAGTTTTACATTATATATAATTTACTATATAGCAACACAAGGTGTTTATTTGACATTCCAAGCTAAAACAAAACAAACAGGGCATTTCATTCAATTTTCCTTAATTTTTTAACTAAAATCATTAGTTACACTTGACGCTAGTCTGTTGATACTAAATATTAATTTAAAGAAAAATTTTATTTTAAAGTCTACAATAAAAAAAAATTCGACTAATTGAGTAAAAACAAAATAAATTGTAATATATATCTTAAATGAAAATAAAAATAATTTCAAATGCAGCCATATATAAAGGAAACAAAATAAGTATTTTAGCATTTAATATATTTATTCGAAAACATATAAATCTTCTATTTAAATATTTGAGTTTAAATTAACTACATTCCAAGAATCTCTTTTTGCTGCTATTACAACGTTATATATAAAAAAAAGAATTTAAAAATTAAAATTAGTTTTTAAAAGAATAGTTAATATTTTAAGCAAACAAACAAACCAACGAATTTCATAAAAGAAATTTAAAATTTTTTGTAGTAGTTAAGTTGAAGATGCATGTTTTATTTTAATTCTGCAAAGTTTGTGTAAAATCAAATTTTATTTGAGAAAAAAAAGAAAAAATATTTATAACGTATACAAAATAAAAAATACTCACATTTATAAAAATTAATTATAATTATTTATTATTATTAATATTATTTAAAAATAAAACAAAAGTCATACCAAAACAAATCTTTTTTGTGTCGTCGTCGCATCGCTCTCTTTAGGTTTAATTTCAAAATATTTTATAACTTATTTGATTTTAATATGCATTCAATTTCTTTCATGTAAAACAAACAAAAAACAATGATATTTTATTAAAAGAAATGTATATTTTTAACAAAAATGACAACAAAAAACAAAACATGTTTTTAATTTTTCTCTTTTTTGCAGCAGCAGCAGCTTCAACAACTTCACTTCTTTTTTTTTTTCTTTTTCAGCAATTTTAGCGGCACCTTTAGCTATAAATAATAATGGGGAATTTTATGAATTTTTATTTTGTTTTAATAGGCTTCAATTGAGAATATATCTAAATCAACGGCTCTGACATAAAACTAAAACGTTTATATTTTTTTTATGCAAACTGTTGATAAACAAATTTAAAACGTTTTTGTTTTCGTAAGAGGCATCGATTTGTTTTACTTTTTAACTTTTTCTGTTATCTCCTTTACTGCAATGTCGTACATCAAAATGTCGTCGAAATTTTCCGATTCGAAAATATTTTGTATGAAATTTCAATAAAAAAATATTTTCGAATTTAATTTTTGGAATGTTTTGATTCACGATAGATTCAAAATATGTCCTGTTCAGGCATCGAAACCTTTTTTTATTAAAAGCTGTTTTGACTTTAGGAGTTTTATGTTTTTCCCATTTTTCTATTATTTCTTACTATCGCTTTTCTAAAATCAGCCTTTTAAAAATGGTACCTACAGATTGTTCTATCAAATATTTTATTTATTTAAAATTCTTTTAATTTTTTGCAATTTTATTTTCGTTTTATTTCATTTGTTAATTCATACTGTCGACAACAATTTTTTTTATACATTTTTTTCAGTTTTTGTATTTAATTTTTTTTCTTTTTTAATTTTTTCTATTTAAAATTTTTTTTTTACATTTTTTTTACTTTCAACTTTTTTTTTTACTTTCAATTATTTGTTGACTTTCAAATGATTTTTTATGTTTTTTTTTACTTTCAAATGTTTTTATTATTATTTTTTTTTTAATTTAAAAAAATATTTATTTATTATTTTTTTTTTGTTTTTTTTTTTTTTACTTTTTCACTTTTAATTTCAAATGTTTTTATTATTTATTTTTTTAATATATATATATATTTTTTGTTTTTTTCATTTTTACTTTTTCACTTTTAATTTATAAAAAAAAAAAAAAATAAAAAAAAAAAAATTTTGTCAACTTTTCACTAACCTATTTTAATACCAAATTTCTTTTAGATACTACTCTTCGTCTACTGCTATTTCATATGCACACGTCTTGCTCTACTACAACACTCCACCACTACTACCACCTACTACTATTCAATCTACTACTATTGTTTCTCGTACTACTACTACTACTTGCGGTGGCAGCTAAAAAGAAAAAAACAAAACAAAAGAAATGTAGCAGAAATTGTTGTGGGTTACAGCGATTACTACTATTTTTTAACTACACATTTGTCGTTTATTAATACTACTATTTCTAATACTATTTTAACTATTTCTGTTTGTGGTTATGATTATTATTATTTTTACTATATATGTTTAAAACAAACGAAAAAAAAAAATACACAAGAAAAAAATTATTGTCTGTGAAAAATATATATTTAGAAAAACGCACATTAAATATGCTTTAAATTGTAAATTTTAAAACAATTTGTTGCATAAAATTTATGGAATTTTGTAAAGCATTAAAATTTACTTTACAAAGTAAAGTACATTTTTTTTTGCTTGTCTCTGGTTAAACTTGGTGGCGGGTTACAAAAAAAAAAGGATTTCCATTTTAAATCATTTGTTTTTGTTTTTCAGCATGTTTCAATTTTCAAGCAAAATCGTATTTCGTAAATCAATTTATTTCGTTATCAAAATTTCTGAACTCGACTTGAATTCAGTTTACAAAAATTTTATGGATTTGAAATACCTTTATTTTATATTGAAAACTCTAATTCGGAATTCGAAAAACAGAAATTTCAGTGAATTGAAAACAACTTTGTACGAAAGTTGGCACATGTTCGAACATTTCAATGCTTTCAAATTAATTTTTTTCTTTTCGGTTTTTGTGATTTTCGAATTTGATTTTTCAATAGCAAATTAACATATTTGAATTGAATTCAATTGGTCAAAATACTGTGTAACGAATTCAGTTCCATTTTTTCCTGATTTTTAAATTTGGAAATATGTTTGTTTATTGAAATTTAGTGTTTTTGCATATTTTAAAATTGTGTATTCAACGAAATTCCAGTATAGGACAAACAAAACTAGAATTGAATTCGTTTCACAACCCTTTTTACCATTGAAATACGTTTTTTTTTTTTTGAAAAATTGAATTTGGATACTTCGTATAATAAATTCGAATGTATTGAAATATGAAACATGCTGGAAAATTAAACTACAATAAATACTCAGAAAACTGTTTTCTTAATATTAAGAATAACTTACTTGAAGTGCAATTTCAGGTATTTTACAAAAACATTTTGTTATTATAAGAAAACTTATTTCTAAAATAATTAAATATTTTCTAATAATAAGCAAACTTAATTCTGAAATGAAGAAAATATATTTAATATATAAGAAAAATTGATTCTTAGAATAATTTTTATTATAAGAAAATGTATTTCTAAATGAAGGTAAATTTTCTTATTATAAAGAAACTTTTTTCTAAAAAAATAAACAATTTATTATTATAAGAAAACTTATTCCTACATTTTGAAAAAAATTATTAAAAAACATACTCCTAAAATATGAAAACGTATTCCTAAATAAGAAACAATTTCTTATTATAAGAAAACTTACTCTTATTATGAAATATAAAAATATTTGTATAAATAAGAAAACTTTTTCTATAAAATAAGAACATTTTTCATATTATAAGAAAACGTTTTCTATGAAATACTTCAAGTAAAATTCTTCTTAAAATATGGAAGATTCTTTTCTGAGTGCAATTAAGATTTTGTTTCGCATAAAACAAAAAAAAAAAAAAATTGGTGTTGGGTGGTATAAAAGAAATACTGGGCTCTACAATTCAAAATTTTGTTTGATACCGTCAACTGAAATGTTTTAATTTTTTTAATTTCATTTTTTTTTTACTTCTTTTTTTTTGGTATTTAGTTTTATAAATTTGAAAATTTTTGTAATATATATTTTTTTAATTTTTGGAAATAATTTTTTTTTTTTTAGTTGAAATTTTGTAGCTATTGGTATTCGTTGCACATGTAGTTTATGAGACATAGTTTTCATATTTATATATACTCTGTAAATATAGTATATACATTCTATATATATTTGTTATAAATTCAATATTTTATATGTAGTATTTAAGCCACAGCGGCGTATACTTCTTCCCACATATACTACATACATGCATCAGTCATCATCAAACTCTATACATCACATCATTCATCACGTGTCAATGTTTGTTTTTTCTCTCTCTTCTCTCTTTTATCTCTCTCGCTCGCTCGCTCGCTCGCTCGCACTCACACACACACATGGTCTCACTCTTTGTCTCTCTCTCTCGCGATGGGCGCGCGCAAACACGTTGTTCTTCTTGCAGATTTCTTGCTTAACTGGTACCAGCACACATGCGATCAATGCGGCAAATCGTACAAGACTCGCAAGAGCCTGAGTCGGCATCGTCGCTTTGAATGTCGCTTCACCACCGAGCGGCCAATCTTCCAATGTCCCTCATGTAATTATGCTGCCAAACGCAGCGATAATCTGACCAAACACATTAAGACACACTTTGCCAAGATGAAGAAGGATTTCATGCCGCTGGCGGTGAAGCTTCAAAGCTCCTTGCAGCAGAGTCAATTGGAGATGGCTTGAGTAAAAGCTGCACGGGCAAACTACGGCGGCGAACCTTTGCACGACCTGATCTGATCTCACAACTCTCCCATCCATGATATTTGCTAGGCAGTAAATTATTTGCAAAAATTAGAAATTAAAAAAAGAAATTATATAATTTAAGAAAAGAGCTTTTGTGCAAGCTTTTTTGCAAATAGTTTTTATATACGAACGAACGGACGGGCATATTGAAATAATCGCTTTCGAATATTTGATATTCAATTTTAATGTTTTGAATCGGAAAATATTTAATTCTGAAACCAGAAAAAATCAAATTCGAGGGAATTGAAATTTCAAATTGTAGCGAAGCTTTTATTAACTCTGAAACATAAAAAAAAACTTTGAACAATTTGAAATATCAAATTCGATCGAAAGAAAGCTGTTTTTGGTTTGGAAAATTATGCAATACCAGAAAACAAATTTCGAAAAAATTTAAATTTCGAATTCGAACGTAAGCAATTTTTTGTTTTTGAAAAAAATGTTGAAACACCGAAAACAAATTGAATTTCAATCCGATTTCATACGTAATTTAATTTTAAAACAACAAAAACAAAAATTCAAACAAATTCAAATTTCAATTCGATTTTTTTATGGTTTTTTTTTGGGTTTTGAAATAATTGAATTTTAAAACATAAAAGTGGAACAAATTGAATTTTCAAATTCGGTCAAAAGCTTTTTTTTTTACGAAAAAATTAATTCTAAATCATCAAAAAAAACTATTTCGAACAAATTGAAAGTTCAATGAGATTCATGTGAAGAATTTAAACAAGAAGAAAAATTGTACAAATTGAAATTTCAAATTCGAACGAAAGCTGTGTTTTTGATTTGAAAAAATCGAATTTTAAAACAACAAAAAATGAAATTCGAAAAAATTCAAATTTCAATTGAAGTTCAACCGAACTTTGTTTTTTGTTTTGAAAGAATTGAATTCTGTAATACCTTGAAACAAATTAAAAAATGAAAATTTCGAATAAAAGCTCTTTTTTGAAATTTTAAAAATATTGAATTCTGCAACATCAAACACAAAATGAACAAAATTGAAATTTCACTTCAATTTCAAACGAAAGCTAAGTGTTATATGCCCGTTCAAAAGTATATAATTTTTGGACAAAAAAATCCATTTGAAAATGTCACCGAATCATTAAAAATAACGACTACAAATGCCGACATTTTACACTATATATTATTAATGCTATTTTATTTTAAGTATTTTACGCTTTTATCACTTACTAATTTATTAACATTTTTTTGATGCAATTTTTTAAGTCATAACTATTTTTGAGATGTATGAAATCCGTAAGAAAAACCCAAATTAGTTAAGTTTAATTTTAAGCACTATTATTTAAACTAAACTATTAAACTAACAAATGCCTGAACATATTTTAAAATTCTCACAACGTTGAATAGTTTTTGAATTCCTCGAGTCGTCGCCAGTTTAACAAAAATACTACTGAAAACTATTTCGATTAAAATACGTCTTCTGCACTTGGCAGTCATAACTATATTCCTCTTTTTTTTATAGTATTACTCGATTTGCATCTCGTTTGCATTTCATTTGTGAATTTATGCAAATTTTAAACGTTCCACGAGAGTAACGACGACGGCCCATATTTTTATTTGGGAACGGTAGCGGCTTTTTTTTCTATTTAAAATTCTAAGCAGCTCCATTTGCGTCGTATTTGCTGGAATTTTCAGCATTTATTTTGCATATTGATTTGCAATTTGTTGGAAATTTACATTGAACTTTGCGTATGGCTGCATTTGATTATTGTACCTTACAGTGTAACAAAATTAATTTAAACAATTTAAAATTTTCAAAATAATTTTCAGGCATTTCGTTTTTAAACTTGCTAAAAAAAGCTATTATTTAAAAAAAAGCTACTATAAAGAAATAATAGTATTATTTATTATTCATATAGTTGTCATTTTAAAATTTATAAATACCAAATATTAGTTCTTTAAAAGCTTTTGGCATAAACTTAAAATTCTAATTAATATTTATGCTTTTTAACTTAAACTAAACTTACTATTTTATGTCTAGTTATTATGTACTTATTTATGCACTTAATTATGCTCAAACCAAAAAAAAGGAAAAACTTAAAACCAAATTTTACTTAATTTACTTTAAGCTTAAAACACATTCCAAAGCTTAGTTTTTAAGATTAAACTTTAAGGTTAAACATTAATTTTCCTAAACACTCTAGTCGTGTCGCGCCAGTATTAGTTTTACACCAACACCATATAATTTATGTTATAATTAAGAAAAATAAGCACATTCCTTAAATTTAATTTGAAAGCTTGCGACGCTAGCTTTGAAAGCTCAATTCAATTATAGCAGTGTAAACTTTAAAAGCAACTCCGAGCAGTAGAGTTCTATTATGCTATATATTTTAAAATATATAAAATTAATTTTTAAATGTCTGCTTCGAAAAGTGCAAAAAGCTTTTTTGTTGTTGCTGTCTGTCTTGACTAACAGAAAATTGATTTCGTGCTTTTGCGAAATTTTTTAATTGTCTTTAGCTAGTGATTTTTGTTTAGAGTACCATTGATTTTGTTTTGTCAGTCAGTCGTTATATTTCGTGTATACTGTCTGTCCGTTAATTGTTTTTTTCATTAATATTTTCTGCTATGGTACTGTTGAAGCTTTTTTTATTATATATGTTTATTTAAAAAAAAAAATGTTCAACTACTGTTTTAAACTATTAACGTCCAAGTCGTAAATTATGCAAAAAAAAAAGAAATCAAATATTTTACAATGCTAAATACAACTTCTATAAAATTTAAAAATTATTAAAATTCTTAAAAAGCAACGTCTTAAAGAATACGCGAGCATTTTTTGTTATTACACTCTAGAAGTTGGTTGAAATTTAGTTTAAATGCTGTCAAATTTTGTTGTTCTCTTTTCGGCACTATGGACGTTAAAGGGTTAAAGCAATAGCTAACTTCTTTACACACAATCCAATCAATCAATAATGCTACTTCCTCTTTAAAACTAATTTCACTGACTTGCTTTCAAATCTACCAATCAATCTACCAACGAAAAAAAAAAAAACAAAACAAAAAACCCCGCTTTATTTTTGTAGATTCGCTTCTCGTACCGCTTCAATTTGGCTATGAAGAACAAACCCCACTAAACACCATCATTGCCGTCACTACTACGGAACGACCCTATGGTTGTAATTTCTGCGGCAAAAATTATCGCACGAAGGGCAGTCGTGATCGTCATCTGCGCTACGAGTGCCCGAATCGGCCATTTGCGCGACATAGCTTTCAGTGTGCTTTTTGTAATTTTGCCTCGAATCGTAATGATAACTTGAAAGCTCACATGCGAGTACACTACAAAACAGATACCAAATAATGATTGATTGTAATTGAGACAAAATTAAAAAAAAAAACGTTATTGCCAAAAAATTGTATTTAATTTATATAAAACTAAATTATTTGTGACTGTGTTACAAAATAAAAAAAAATATATTTCATTTCAAATAATATTTTTGATGTTCGAATTTTCGAACAAGCATATTTTTACACTTTATATACTTATTTGAACATAATGTATGTGATAAATTGTAAAAAATAATAAGTTACAAATATACGAAATTTTGAAGTTTACTTCGAATTTTTCGAACATCTATAAAACTCGAATTTTGTGACAGTGTTACATAAAAATATCCAAAATATTTAATTTTAAATAATTTCTTTTGTGTTCGAATTTTCAAACAACAAAATTTTTACATTTTATACACTTATTTGAAGATAATATTTGTAAAAAATAAAAATTTACTAATATATGAATTTCGAAGTTGACTTTGAATATATCAAAAATCTATAAAACTCAAATTTGTGACAGTGTTACATAAAAAAATAACATATTTAATTTAAAATATTTTCTTTGATGTTTCGAACTACATAATTTTTACATTTTATATACTTATTTGAACATAATGTATGTGATAAATTGTAAAAAAACAAAAAAATAATAATTTTTGAAAGTTCGAATTTTTCGAACATCTATAAAACTCGAATTTGCTGCCATACTAAAAAAAAATACTATTTTTATAAAATTAATTAAAAAAAGAGCTTAATTATAAATTAAATGCTAAATAATATAACTAACAAAACCTACAAAAGAAGTTCCTTGAAACTTGAAACTAAAGCGAAAACTGCTAAACAAGATAACCAGTGGTCTTAAGTGATAAAAAATATATAACAAATTAAAACCCCCAAGCAACAACAAAGTACACTCAACTCAAAAAGACAGTACAACAAAACTCATTAACAAAAAGTAGTAGTTTATTAAAATATGTTACAAAAAAGAGTCATACAATTAAATATTTTTATAAGAAACATGCTCACAAAAAAAACTCACAAAACCAACAAACAACTCATGTAATTTAGTCTCTAAGTCCACAAATATTTATACTAGCCTCTAAGTTCGAATCTAAGCAAAACAAGCTCTAATAATCTCTGTCAACGCGCTATTTTTATACTAAATCTATTTTTGTACTTGAATAAAATTAGCAAGAAAACTTTAAAAATAAAAAAAAAAAACTTTTGACTTAAATTTACTATAACCCGCTGCTAGCGCAAACAAAAAACCAAACCCTAATTTCATTTACAGCCTAACTAAAAAAAAAAAAAAGCTTTGCGTACGAAAAGCACCTAATAAAAATGGTGGCCCACTATCAATCAACGTCATAAAATCATCAACTTCACAAACAAAATTATAATGCCAACCAACAACAATATCATCACCACAACAATCATCATCATCACCACCATCACCACTACCATCATCACCACAACAACTAAAGCTCATCACTGTTGTACCACCCCAGCCAAAATGCTAAAACAAACACTAAAAATAATAACTGTAAATATCATTTTTGACTAATATTATTATAATATAAATATTTTTTTTATTTCAATTATAAAATTTTATGTTTTGTTTTTTCTTTTAAATAACTACCATATAATAATCTTAAAGTTTTTAATGCTAGCTTTTATAACAAAAAACCTATTTATTTTAATATACTTGCGAAAATCAAGACCCTTTAATAAATAGTTAAACGTTTGTTTGCAACACACTTATTATTTTTTTTGTTTCAAATTTAATGCTAAATTTAATATTAACAAAAAAAAAAAAATTAAAATTAAAAAAACAAAACAAATTTTATAAAAGAAATACCACATTTATTTGTTTGTACTATATATACAATTTGTTTATTTGACAAAAATTACTAATTTAATTTCGTTTTATATTTTCTTTCTATTTTTTCTATTTCTTACGCTCATGCGTTGGACGTACCTAGGCTGTACGACCAGCTCCTCTACCGCATCCAGTCAAACGCCGCCTCCGCCACCCGCCCACTCATCCGTCATACGCGACTATTGGTATGAGCTCAAGTTCTCCGATCTATTCAAGTTTATTAATCCGGACGGACGATATCAGTGTCCGCGCTTCAATTGCCATAAAAGCTATAAGGATGCTAGCTCACTGCAGCGTCACATTCGGTAAGTTTTTTTATTTCATTATTGTTCGTACTTATTTTAAGTATTACTGCGTATATTTGTAAATATTTAAATAAATATTCGTAAATATTTAAATAAATAAACAATTAGGATTAGTTTCAATTGTATCAATTTTTCTAAATTCATCTGTACTACATTGTTTGAAGTTTAATTACCCAATATAATAAACTTTGACTATGCTCATATTTAAAATGACTACGTTTGTGGTCATTGTCTAATTTAACTACTTTTGTGGACGTAACAAAGCATAAAGTAAACAACTAATTAGTTTTGTATATAATTGACTGTATTCTATTCAATTTCACTGTTTTACTACGTTTCAGTTAATCAACAACTGTAATATTTCTGGTCTGTATAACGTTGTTAGTATAACTTTGTTATATAAAAAAAAACTTTGAAGATGTTCATATTTAAAATGATTACGTTTGAGGTCATTGTCAAATTTAACTACTTTTGTGAACCTAACAAAGTAAAAAATTTGCAAATAAATTGATGTTGTCTATGATCGACTATATGTTTACTCAATTTCACTATTCTACCTGTTTTATTCAATCAAAAACGTTTTTTAGTGCAACCAAACTCTTTTGTAATTAAAAGAACTGACTTTGTTGTTATACGAACTACGTTTGGAATCAACCAACTTTTTTTTGTAGTATACCAACTACGTTTATAGTAAAATCAACTACGTTTATAGTAAAACCAACTACGTTTGTAGTAAAACCAACTACGGTCTGTAGTAAAACCAACTACGGTCTGTAGTAAAACCAAATACTTTTCTAGTAAAACCAACTATTTTTGTATTAAATCTAGCCAGTTTTGTAGCCAAACAAACTACGTTTTCAATGTACTATTATTGTAGTAAAACTATGTAATCCACATATGTAGTAAAACGATCTGCGATGACTCTTGCCTATTACGTTTGTAGTCAGCCAACTAAATTTGTTGTAAAACCAATTACGTTTGTATTCAACCAACTACGTTTGTTGTAAAACCAACTACTTATGTAGTAAAACTAACTACGCTGACTACAATCTACTACGTTCGTAATCAACGAACTAAGTTTGTAGTAAAATCAACCACTTAATAGTCAAACCAATTACTTGTGTAGTCAAAAGAACTACGTTTGTAGTCAATCGAACTATATTTGTAATCAACAAACTAAATTTTCAGTCAACGAACTTTCTTTATTGTCAAAAGAACTACGTTAGTAATAAAGCGAATTACATTTGTTCTAAAAAAAAACGGCGTTTACAGTCAAACGAACTACGTTTTTAGTAAAACGTACTAGTTTTGTAGTCAAAAGAACTACGTTCATAGTAAAAAAAAGACATTTCGTTATTAAATATTTCCAGTTACAGATTAATACCACGCCCCTACTTAGTATTTTAACAAAAATATGACAAACCAACAACTGCATCTGATTGATTTGTGTATTTTTTCTTTCTCTTCTTTCTTCCGTTTTTTTTTTTCACAAAATTTTGCAGATATGAATGTGGTGGACAGAAAAAATTTCGCTGCCTCATGTGCGGAAAAGCTTTTTCGCAAAGCTCCCACCTGAAACGACACCTCGAATCCGGTGTTTGTGTTAAATATTATTTATGAGATAATGTTTTCTTTAAGATCAAATAGAATTAGCGAATCGGAAATGTTTTTGCTAAATATGTAATGCAAAAAAAAAGAAAATAATTTTTTAGAAAATTCGTAAGCTACAAAATCAACAACCAAACTGCAAGATATAAAAAACAAATAAAACAAAAAAATATATAAAATATACAAATTACAAAACAAGCAACAAACAAAACGAATTTATTGGATGCCACATCATATATCAAATATATACATGAAAAATCAATATATATATAATATTAATGTAGTTAATTAATAAATTAATTATATAAGTGCAAACATATTTAACGAGATGAACAAATAATTGAAATAAAAAAAAAAAATATAAAAAAATCGTAACATAAATTAATAAAAAATATTTATATTAATAAAACGAATAAAAAACAAAAATACAAGCAAAGAAACAACAAATTTAGTCAAACTAACCAATACTAAGTAACGTTTAAGTAAATTAACATGTTAATGATTCAAAGATTTATATACATATATACATAAATAAATATATACATAGTTAATATATAGAAAGAATGAATGAAAAAAAAAAAAAAGAAATAAATAAATAACTAACTAAAACAATTTAACAAAAAATAAGTTACCAACGTACTGTGTTTATTTTGTTGCCAAAATCATATTATTCTACCGACAAACATATTATGATATAAAATAGTAGAGTCATAAACGAGTCTACTTATTATATACAATATATAAAAATATATATATAAAACCTAGATATGAATGAAAATTAGTAAAATTAATTTAGTTAATGCCGAAAGCTTTTATTTTCGTGAGAGCTTATTTTCGAACGTTTGCTTTTGAAACAAATGAAAAGAGTTTAAGCTCAAATTAAATTTTATTTGAAAATTTAAATCAATTAATTACATTTTGTTAAAAGTTTATTTTTGAGAGTCATAACAGAGTCTATAAAAACTCAAATATTACTGAGAGTTAGTAAAGCTAATTTAGTCAATGCCAAAAGCTTTTTACTTTCGAAAGTTTGCTTTTGTTTCAAAATTTTTATTTGAGCAAGAAAATGAATTAATTACATTTTGAGAGTCATACTAGAGTCTATTTATCATATGTTATTTATATATAAAACCTAAATATGAATGAGAATTAATAAAACTAATTTAGTCAATGTCAAAAGCTTTTAATTTCGAATGTTAGCTTTTGTATCATATGAGAAGAAAAAGCTCTATATGCAAACTACAAACTATATTTGATCAAAGAACAATAATCAATTAATTAAATTTATTTAAGGTTCATTTTGAGCGTCATACCAGAGTCTATTTATTATGTATTATTTATATATAAAACCAACATATGAATCATAATTAATAAAGCTAATTTAGTCAATGTCAAAAGCTTTTATTTTCGAATGTTTTTATTGTCTTAGATTTGCTTTTGAAACAAATGATAAGAGACAGAGATAGCTCAACAGGCTTTTTTAAATTTCAATTTTTTTGAAATTTAATTTTTGGCCAAATTAAAACCACATTAATTTACTATACGTATATATGTAATGCCTTATATATGTAGGTAGTAGATGTGTGTGTGTGTGTATATACTTATATTCTATATAATATATGTACAAATTCTATTTATCTATTGTTGATTGTTATATAAATGAAAGTCTTTATTTTTAAGTTTAAACATTAAAAAAACTACAAAGTATAAAATTAACTGTAATAAAATGAAAGCTTTTCAAAGCTCTTGCTCACTTTTTACTATACTTTTTTTATATAATTTGAGAGTGCGTATTTTGAGGGTATAATTAGTTTTTCGCTATCGCGTAGCGTTTTTTATAAAATTTCAATGCAAATGTAGGAATCTGTCTAATCAAAATTTTAGACTTAAAAAAAAAAATGCAGAACTTTTCAAAAGAATTTTGCGTAATTTTTTTAAACGCAATTTTTCTTGAAATTGTCAAATAAAATTTGAATATTAAATAGAATTTCTATAATCCAATTCGATTTTTTGATATTTGTAACTGAACTTGTAGTTTTAATTAACTATTTTTTGATTTTTTTTTAGTATTTTATTTCTATTTTTATATTTTCTGGGAATAAATAAAATTATATATTGTTATCTAGAACATAGTCCAAACTAACAATCAAAATTGCGAACTTTCTGATATATATTCTACTTTTTGAAATATGCGCTTTCAAAAAAGAAAAAGATCGTTGATATTTGTTTTAAAGAGCATTTTTCAAAACGTCAAGCGGATTTCAAAAAGTAGAAGAGATAGCAGAATGTTAGCAAAAGTGCTAGAAAAGAGCTTTTTTTATAATATTACGAGATAGTAAAAAAAAACTCAGTATGCAGTCTAAATAAGCAACCACGAATTATATTCAAAATAGTGCAGGAAAAAAAATGCTACGTGACATCAATACATTTTTTTTTTGGAAAGAAACAATTAAATTAAATTAACAAAAAATTATTATTCAATTAAAAGAGCTTTGAAAAAAATTATATTTCGTTTTTGCATTAATTTTTTGTAATTATTAAAAAAGCTTTTATTAACAAAAACATTTTTTAAATTCACACTTCAACTACTAACGTTCAATTTGAAGCGTCATCAAGCTTTAATAATTATTAAAGCATCTTTATTAATAAAAGCTCTTGATTAATAAAAGCTCTTGATTTTTATAAATTTTTTTGCTGCACCGTAAAATGTCAAAGCTAACTGTAGAATTTGTTGCCAAAAGCTAAAACTAACTGAACCAGATAACTACATTATATATTTAATACATATGCATATATAAAATATATTAAAAAATAATTAAAAATAATTGTTGAATTTAGTCAAATCCTTATTTTTCTGTCGTTTGTTGTTTGTTGATTGTTGAATAATTTATATTGCTTAAGTATAAAAAAAGAATATATATGTATTATATATCTAATAAAATCTTGCGAATAAAAAAAGCTACAAAGAACTACAAAAAATATATAAGAAAAAAAATAGTATAAGCCAAAATAAAAAAAAAATAGTCAAACAAAAAATTAGCCAAATTCAGTGTCATTACAAAGAAGAAAACAAAATATTTAAAACAATGCAACAAAAAGAATTAACTCGAAATGTCATAATGACAGCAATAATATGTATTTATTTAATATACATATATTATTTATATTTATTTATAATATACAAAATACACATACACAAAACTCACGTAATATACTCACATATAAAAGGTTCTTTTCGACTATAACTTATATCGTCGTTGTAGAGCTAATTACTTTTCAAAAATTTCAATACTGGTTGTTTTACAAAAATCTTTATATAGCTGACAATTTTTAAACGTTGAGCTCAATATTTTTCTTAAATACTGGGAAAATATGAATCTAACGAATGACATTTCAAATTTTGATATATGAGACGTACTTCATAGAAATAAGCGCAGTCCATGCTATGACTTTTTATGTTTAAAAAAACACTAAAATTTCAATTATAGTTTTACAATGATCTTAATAAAACTGAGAATTTTTAAATGATGATCTGAATAATTTTATTAAATAATGAGAAAATGTTAATTACTCGAATGGCATTACACATTTGGATATATGATGCGTCTGTGTTTAAAAAAGTCGAAGTTGCTATATCATTTTGAGAAAATTTCGAATAATTGGTTTACAAAGACCATTTAAGAATATTCAACAAATATTAGTGAAATTATATTCAACTAAAATGGAAATAGCAAAAGTTTTAGAATACAAATCCGGATTCAAATTCAAGTTTTTCAAAATATTGGACTTGGGCATTATTGATTCTTATACTGATTTTTATAATACTCAATATTTAAGTTTTTGAGAATTATATTTTATTAGTTTTACAACGACAATATATTTTGTTAACGATGGCTCTAAAAAAAATACTCGACTAAAAATAATAGTCGCAACAGTTGAGAAAAGCGAAAACCTTAATATTTCAAAAATAAAACAATTAAAAAAATAAGAACGAGCTTTTAAATGTTGCAAGCAGTACAAAAAAAAAAAATACCCAAAAGCGACTTTAGGAAATACCCCAATTTAAACACTTCACAACTCTTGCTTCGAAATCATTTTAAACCCATTTTATATATTTATTATTTAAATTTTTAGTAAAATTATGAAAAGTATTAATTAAAACAGCGGTTTAATATATTTAAAAAAATATATATGCAACAAAAAAAAACCTTATTACAGTTCACTGAACATACAGAAAATAAAAATCATGTGGGTCAAAATTGGTACACCAAAGAAGTAGTTGTGGGTGACGTGGGGGTTAAGTTTTCTAATCAAAAACTGTACAACATATTTTAATACATATCAATGAAATATTTTGCAATACTTAGTTTTATTAAAGTATTTTGTTTTTAGCTTTTAAAGCTTTCTGTTTGACTTAATAAAATTAAAAAAATAAAATGAAAATATGTTGAGATTTTGCAATGTTGTTTAAAAAAAAAAACTAACTATGTAATGTTGTTGCACTGAGTGCTTTTTGTTAAAAATAAAAGCTTTTTAAAAGCTTTGTCATAAGTTATTTTATAAATTAAATTTGTGCCTTTGTCGGTAGCTTCAGTTAGAATTTGTTTTACAACATTGAACACTTGCAGCATTTATTAGTTGCTTTGAAATTGAGTTTCGCAGTTTTTATAAAAAAAAAAGTAATAATTAAAACAAGGATACACTTTACAGCAACAAAAAGCTTTTATTTAAATAATTTGTTTTTTTTTTTATATATTATTTATTGATCAGAGCAAAAGTTTTGATTCAAATGTATTGAAAAGCTTTTATTTGAATTGTTTTTATATTTTTCTTTGAAATTTATTAAAAAAAAAAGCTTTTATTTTAATATTTCTTAATGATGCATTGAGAAAGGTTTTATGTGCTTTGAAAATGTATTATAAAGCTTTCTGAGTTTTGAAAGCTTTTAAAAGCTTTTTAAAATATATTTTTTATATTTCAAATGTATTGCAAAGCTTTAAAAGAGCTTTTCTATTTAAACTTCAATGCAAAACTTGCTGCAAAGTGTGTCTTCATTAATTTTAAGTAATTTGTTATTTTTGTTCTGTTATTTTTTTTTTTTTTGTTAATTAGCTAATTTGTTATACTTTAATTTTTTTTAGATTAATTGTTATATTTTTATATTTTAGTTTTGTTTCATATATATATTATTAAATTTTATTATTAAAAATATACTAACTTTTAAAATGTTAAACAAAAAATACTTTTTATTAATTGTTTTAAATCAAATTTTATTATTAATTTCTAATGTTATCTAATCTAATTAAGTAATAAAATTGTTATTGTTATTTAATATATTTAAAAAAGCAAAAAAAAAAAAGAATTTAATATGTATGTATTTAAAAAAGTAACACTTTACAAACAAAAAATACAAAAACCAATAACAAGAACAAAAGAAAAAAATAATACTCCAAAGAAACCAACCAAAAATATATATATATACTATACTGAAACAGAATAATAGCATATAGCAAACGATTTATATATACATACAATATATATATATACATAGTTATATACTAAAGAGAATTACATACACATATATATACAAATTAAATTTACAAACAAAATTTGGCAAATTGTTGTTGTCAGCGAATAGCCAAAAATATAAAAAATATAAAACAAAAAATGATTTTTTAGAGAGAAGAAAAAAAATTAAAAGAAATGTTAAGTAATTGCCATAAATTAAAATTATATATATACATATTGAAATTAAGCTACAGTGAACAAATATATAATTTTTGTTTTTCCGAAATGTCAGTTTTCGTTAAAATGTATGTATTACACGATAGAAAAAAGAAATACGAATTATACGTCAATGTTAATTGATGCGGTATGCAAGCATATAAATATTATAATAATTTAGTATAATATAGCAGTAGATATACATTGGTATTTTAATAATTTCAACAAATTATAATTTTACAAATTGGTCTATTTAGTTTTGTCTATAACTTCCTTTAGCGAAATTCAAAATTGATAAAAGCTTTTAAAAAAGATGCAAAATTAAATATATTAATATTTTATTTAATAATATTGACTAAGTATTCGGTTAAATAATATGTTTTCTATTTTTTTCGAAAACCCACAATTTATAGAAAACTGAAATACTAGAAAATGTCCATAACTTAAGTCCCTCTGGAGATATTAAGCTCTGCTAAACCATAATTGAAAGTAAAGAATATGTTGTCTAGGTAGTCTCTTATAATGGTATGCTGCATCCCAAATATTCGAGAAAGATACATTAAAGGCCCCTTATGAAAGGAGCTAGGTTAAAAACAAAGAAAATTCTATAACTTCGATTCGATTGATGGAACTATTTCAAATGACGCAAAAGTAAACTTTGATAATTTTTAAATTAAGTATAATTTGCAAAGACATAAGACCTCCAATTTTTCAGTAGCATGTTCAAATTAAACTGAGTTTAAACTCATATTTTGTAAAACGGAACGAAAAGTGAGTCGTCAAAAATTCTAGTGACAGCTTTTGTTTACTTGTTCAATTCGTCGTCGTTTTTATTTCATTTAATACCAAAATTCTCTTACTGGACTTTTTTTTACGAATCACTTTACGTTTCGTTTAAAAAATAAGGGGGTAAATGTAATTTCGTCTTTAGCCAACATATCCCTTGTTTATGCTGATTACTAATTGTCTATCTGTCTGTAAAATTTAAAGACTATTTGCCATATTGATTAGAAACTATAGATGTTTTAAAACTGTCGATAAGTTTAAACTGAGTTTAAACTTGTACTGAAAACTGCAACTTTAAGTATTCTTTCAAATACAAAAAGTTAAACTTATTAAAGCCTTAAATCTATTAACATCAATAGGTATATCACAGTTTAACTATTTTACTGAGATGACAGAGCTTTTATTAATAAAACCAAAACTCGGTTTAACTATACTAAATATATATTTAAACTTTTAAAGTTTTAAAGTTTATAGTAATTGCTGATTTTAACTAAATAAAAAATTTTATATGCTTGCCTACAACAACTAAAAATCGTTGATGTTGGAAAAAGTTTTATTAGAATTGTACCTTGAAGTAATAATTATTATAATAATAATAATTTGTAGTAAATTATTAAAAAAAAAAACAAAAATGAATAAAAACACCTAGTGAATGAAATTGTCAAATAAAAAATATATATTGAGATTTTATTATTAAAAAATATTGTTATAAATAATTATTTAATTTTTATTAGTCATATTAACAAAATACAAAAAAAGAACGTCGAGCATTAGAATAAATACAAGAAAAAAAAAATAGTTATTCTTACTGTTGTTGTAGAGATTACTATATTATTTTGTGCAATTTTTAACACAAAAAATAAAATAAAATAAAAAATATTAACTAAATATTGCAACAACAGAAAATACTTAAATATTAAAAAAGAATAACAAAATAAAAAAATTAACAAGAAATAGAAACAAAAAATCATAAAACCTTAAGCATCGTAAAGAAAGAGAAATGCAAATATTAAAGATTGAACAAAAAACAAAAAAAAGTAGTTTTATTTATACAAAAAAAATATATATATATAAAACAGTGTAACTATTAAATATACATTTTAATAATTAATTTATACATATATCTAATACATTTGTGCTCGAAAAATTCAACGCTTTTTCATTCATTTTAAACGCTTCACTTCCAAAAGCTCTTTTTCCCGACTCTACCTAAAGTGTGCCACGTATGCTTAACTATTTTATGTACTTAATAAAATATTTAATAATCTATTTTCTTTTGGAACGTTTTTCTTTTTTTTTTTTCGATTTAAATATAGAAACTGGCGCTGAAAGCTTTTCGGAACTAATTGAAATGGATGACTTTGAGCTGAGTGAAGCAAGTGATCATGAGCCGACTATGGCGCTTAAAGCTTTAAGCATTTGCTCTGCAGTGATTAACGAAAGCATCGAACAGCTGGAGGAGGAGCAGGAGCAGGAAGTAGAGCCAGAAGCGGAGGAAACACAGTTATTTGAAGTGGCATCAGCAGCGGTCTCTGTGGCAGATTCTGATCATGTTGATCTTGATACTAGAGAGCAGCTCAATTTTAACGATCAGCAAATTTTGTTCAACGTTGAGTCATCCAGTTTATTTGACTATGCTGAAGATGATACTGCGACAGCCGAAGATCATATTGAGCTTGATGCAAATGATGTGATTAATCATAATGCAACAGATGACGCACAACTCGCTGCTGCTTCTAATGTTGTGCTTGAACGCACAGCAGCGCATGACGCACATCTCGCTGCTGCCTATGAAGTGATTGATCACGGTGCAGTGGATGAAGCACATCTCGCTGCTTGTGCGCGCCCAATAAAAGAGATTATCTCGTATCAACGTTTCGGACGCAGCGATCGCAGCAATTTCAAGTGTCATCTGTGCGGTTTCAGTTGTGGCATCAAGCAGACGCTGCTGCAGCACTTTAGCAATGCACATCCAACATAAAAATGACAATTTTAATATAAATAAAAAAGATAAATTCAAAAATAATACTTAAATTTGAAAATATATAAAAAGAAAATAAACGAGCATGTTCTGAAATGTAATCTCGAATGAAATTCAAATACTGGACAACAAAAACCGAATAGAATCCACAAAAGGTTTTAAATTTAAATTTATATTCAACCGAAATTCAAAAATATAGCATCAAAAAAATCAAATTAAATTTTAAAACGTGTATTTTATAGTGAAAAGTTTCGAACATTCTGAAATATAAAAAATTAAAAAAAAAAATAATATAAATAATTTAAATATACAAATTGTAAAAAAAACTAATAAATAGAAAAAATAATAGTATAAAAATTTAAAATAATTTAAAAATTCAAATGATATTTTTCAACATAATATTTTTTATATTTTCAAAGAACTGTGAATTAAATTTAACATAAATAAAACTTGAAAACTATAAATATTTTGTTTGTTTAAGAGAAAATAAAATTTCCTCAATTTTTCAGCACTACAGTCAGGTCAGTTGTTGCTGCTGCTGCGTGGCACTGGAATCACACACCATACCACACTCCACACCCCACCCACAAGCAGCAACAATTGCTACCGAAATCGAACAGCAGACGGTACTACCTGCAACAGCTGTTTGTCCATTATTGTTGTGTTGTTTTCTATTAATAACTGATATCCCCTTGTTCTACCCTAATCCTAATACAACTGAAACATCATCCATCATCATCATTTTATTTAAAAAAATGTTTCTTTTAATACAGACTACATGGTAAGAAAGCTTTGTTTTTCTTTTATTTATTTTTTGATAAACAAAAAGATTTTAAATGTTCCTTTTTATTAAAAAAAGTGTGAAAATTAGAGTTTTTTTTCACAGTTTTTTAAAGCCTAAAGCTTTTTTTAAGCTTAAAGCTTTTTAAAGCTCAAAACTTGTTAAGCTTTTAAAAGCTTTTAAAAGCTTTTTTCAAGTTTAAAGCTTTTAAAAAAGCTTAAAGTTTTTTAAAGCTTAAAGCTTTTGAAAGCTTAAAGCTTTTTTAAAGCTCAAAGCTTTTTAAAGAGATTAAAGCTTTTTTTTTAATCTTAAAACTTAAAACTTCGACATATATTTATATTAGAACTTTTTATACAATTTGAAAAATTTTTAGATTGCTCTCAATGCTTTGCTATTAAAAGCTCTCGCTCACTTCCAGTTTAAACTGCTATCGCTGGTTAAAGTTTCATCAAAAAGCTCTTAATTTTCATACTTTTATTTGCCTACTTCATGCCACCCCATTCATCCTTTCATTTTTCACACTTTTCAATATCTTAATTTTGTTTTTTTATTTTTTTTTTCAAATTAATTTTTTAAATTTATTTTTTCTTATAATATTATTGAATTTATCTCGTTGCTCTCACTCACATGTCGTTCTTCACGTTTTTTTCTTTTTCTGTCTCTTGCAGAGAACTACTGGACCATCTCGGTGAAGTCGGTGACATCTCTCAACAATATCGGCTATGCGGAGATCTCACAAAAACAGCAGCAGCAACAATTGTTGATGCTACAGGCAGAGCAAAACAATAATGCAAACCATGACAACGACAATGAGGTCGCGAACGACACCTCTTTTGGCACACCAAGCAGCAGTGCCGCATTATATAGTGGAACCGCCGCCAATGCTACCACCGCAACAACAGCAACAACAACGCCAACGCATGCTGCACAGCAGAACAATCTCAATCCGCACATCTGTCCGCGCTGTGAGAAAATGTACACATACAAAAAGAATCTGTCGCGGCATCTGCGCTTCGAGTGCGGCATCCAACCATCGGAGCGGTGTCGTCACTGTTCGTATGTGACACGTTACAAGCACAGCCTGAATGTGCACATGAAGACCCAACATCCCGATCACTATGTACCGCCCGAGTCTCAAATAGGTGGCGCTGCGTCAGTGGTTGGTGCTGCGGTGCTAAATGTCGTGGCAGGACAAACAGAAATGCATTAAAATGCAAAATATACAGAGAGAAAAATAATTCAGAATATGATGGAAAATATTCAAGTCAAACTCAACGAAACTATTTCAACAGTTTCATTTTAAATTGAGAACTTTTCAAATGATATTGTAAAATATCTCAGATTTAACTGGCGATTTTTCAATTTGAAATGAGGAAATTTGAGTTAAATATTCCGTTTTAAATTGGAGTTTCCCATTTAAATTTGAGATAAATACAAAAATAATAGAGATTTCAATTAAAATGTGATTTATCACTAAAATTTAAAAGTTTTATAATCAAATCAATTGAAATCCCCAATAGAAAACCTCATTTTTATTTAAAATTATCTAATTATGTAATGGAAAATATCAATTTCGCTTGTTTCTTTCTAATTTTAAATGAAAATTTTAAATTACATTTGGTGTTTTCTAAATTTCAGTTGAAAATATTGATGAAACTATTTATAATATTGACAAAATTCATATAATTGATGAAATTATTCATATTATTGATGACTAAATCTTAATATTAATTAAATAATGCGTTTTATTGATGAATTAATTCATATTATGATAAAAGAATTTGTAATATTGATGAACACTTCATAATATTAATGAACACTTCATAATATTGATGAAATAATATATAATATTGTTGAAATAATTTATAATATCGTCGTGTTAGAACGAAAAGTCACCAAATACATTTTTATGAAAATCTTAAATTTCAACTTTGTTGGTAATTATTTCAAAAAGTAATTGTTATATTTTTAAATTTGAAATACCATTTGATAGATTCACATTTTCTTATCATTTCGTACATATATTGAGCTCATCGATCAAAAATTGAAAGATATATAAACATTTTTGTAAAGGAACAATTGGCATTTTGAAAATGTAGTTGGTGACTTAGTTCTACAACGACGATATGTTGAATTGTTTATAATATTGGTAAAATAATTCATAATATGCTGAAAGATTTCGTAATATCGATGAGAACTTCATAATATTGATGAAATAATTAATAATATGATGAAATAATTAATAATATGATGAAGTATTTCATAATCCTAATGAAAGAATTTATATTATTTATGAATACTTCATAATATGGATAAAATAATTCATAATATTAATAAAAAAAGACTCATAAATATTATGAAAACTTCATTATACTCAAAATAGACAAATAATTTACCTATATCAAGTAAATATGAAAGTGATTTAGCTCCATAGAATATTTGTCTTTAAAGCATAGATACTTTTCTTTATATCAACGCTATTTTTGATATAATAAAAATAATTTATATAAAAAAAATTAATTGACTAGAAAGAAAGTTTTTCAATGGAGCAATTTAACTTGAATAATTTACTTTTTTTAGGTATTATTTATAATTATGAAGAATTTGCTAAAGTTTGTTGACTTTAAAATATTTTGAAATATTTTTCTTTCTTTTAATTATTATTTTTTATTCTATATCTATCATCTATAGTTTTCTCGTTAAAAAAAAAAAAAAAACATAATTCACGGATTAAAATTGTCGTTTTTTGTTTCTATTTTCAAGTTCTACATTCAAAACGCTATTTTTCCAGGCCAATCTAATTTAAAATCGCTTTTATTTTAATGATCTCATATTAAGCTTATACTTGAGTCTGCGTTTGTGTTGAGCTTTTGGGTTCTTTTACCCGAGTCAACCAATTCCTTCCTTTATCCTTGATTTTTTTTTTTGAGTTATTACTTAAATTAAAATTATAATTTATGCTTTCAAAGATTTATTTAACTCTTGCCTTGAAAGTATAGTTAATAAAACATACATTATATATCTCAAACGAGCTTTAAGCAAACTAAAAACAAACAAAAAACATATTTTAGTCATTCCAGGTGAGCTTTCTTAGACATATAAGTTAAGTTGTTCTCATAGTCTTTAAAAAATCAATTAAAAATGTGTTTTCGATAACAAAAAATTTATAAAAATATATATTATAAAATATTTTGTTTTTTTACTATTGAAATATTAAAAATATTATATAATAATAAATATAAAAAATATTTATAAAAAATGTAAAAAAAGTGTCATTATTTAATTTTGTATGCGTCAACGTTATTTTTATTTATTTCTCTACACTATAAATATTTATTTATTAATTATTTTATGTACATTATTAGACAAAAATTTTAAATACAAAACAAAAAATAAAATTAAATGGGTGTAAGTCTACAACAACAAATAGTCAATTAAGTTCTTGTGTGTAAGTTTTTTTAAAAGCTCTTTTTTTATTAACAAAAACTTTTGCTTGACCAGGTTACCATTTTTTTTTTCAAATGTTTAAAATTTTTATTATTCTTTTTTTTAATTTGGTACTAAAACAAAATTGCACAATTAATATGATTAAAACAATAAAAATTAAATTAAATAAAAACAAATAAATCTTATTATAAAACAATAATGAAATTATTAATTTTTATTCTTTCCTCTCTATTTCTTTCGATCGCGTCTTCTATAACTCCAGTCAAACATGATAAATCCGAGCAGACCGACATTACGCCCGAAGACTTTGAACTGGATGATTGTCTGCTGGAGAGCAACGACATCGTCATCACGCAGAACAAGGATGGCTTTGTGTTGCACGTGAAGAAAATCGGCGGCAATATTACGACGGCCAAGATCACATCCGGTGATGAGGATCAGGCATCAGTGGCCGCAGTGGCAGCTGCCACCGGTCAGGCACACATCACCGATGTGCAGGATATGACGGAAGTGAAGCCCACATTAACGACGCTAACGTCAAGCCAGTCGATTAAGTTGCCCTCCGCGGAGTGTGGTAAGTCCTACTTTTAACACTTAAATTTTCGAAGCTCAGCGTACGAAGAATCAATAAGAGCTTAAATATTTAGATTTTGAGCTTTTTATGAAAGCGTTTAGTTTTTTAAAATTGAAAACTTTAAGCTTTTCTTTAAATTAAATGTTTTAAGCTTTTTTTTATTAAAAGCTTTAAGCTTTTTTTTTAACAATGAAAGCTTTTTAAGATTTTACAAGATTTCATTTAAAAAAGCTTACAGCTTTTAATTAAAAAAAAGCTTAAAGCTTTTAATTTAAAAAAAAAACTTCAAGCTTTCAATAAAAAAAGCTTAAAGCTTTTAATTTAAAAAAACTTAAAGCTTTCATAAAAGGCCCTACATCTAAAGCATACATATTTTTCGAATGCTAAAGCTTTAAACTTTTTATGACAGTATTTAATTTTTAGTAGATTTTCAACATGTACGAAATTTAAAAATGCTTTTGAGATTTAAAAATATTTTTCGCTATATAAATTGACTTAGCCTTTACTGAACTTTTAAAGCTTTCGAGCTTTTGAAAATATTTGGAGCTTTCAAAGTTTTCTGAACTTTTAATGTTTTGTTAGCTTTAAAACTATTGAGCTTAACAATTTTTAAGACTTAAAGCTTTTAAAATTTAAAAAATGTTGAGCTTTAAAGCTTTTAATGTATTGTTAGATTTAAATATTATTATTTAATATTAAGTATTTATGCTTTTTAAACTTTCAAAAGCTGTCCAGTTTTTTTAATGTTCTTTAAACACAGCGCATAAAGCTTACAGAAAAATCTCTTTCCAGATAATATATTTTTTGCATTGTCGTATTTCCTTTTTTTTTAATTTATAGAATTAATCAATTTGAAAAAGATCATGCCCTCATCAACAACAATTGCTACACATCATGCACATGCCACAGCCACCATCATTCAGCCACAACAACTACACCACCAGCAGCAACAACATCTGCAGCAGCAACAACATCACCACATACAAATCCACGAGGCACAGCCACAGGACCTGTTGCATCATCATCAGCAACAGCAGCAGCAACAACACATTGTGACAACCGCCCACCCACAAACCATCAATCTGATGAGTCTGCGCAATGTGCAGATCACCGAACAGAAGCCGATTTTATCGCGCATCAAATATTCTCGCGGCAAAATCATAACGCAGCAGGGAAGCAGCGGTGCAACCACCGTGCAAATCGTCGAACCACATCATCATCACCAACATCAGCATCATCATCAGCAGCAGCAGGACGAAGAGGACGAGGATGAGGAGTTGGTCGAACAGCAGCATCACGAACTCACGGAGGGCACCAAATACGAGATCAGCGAAATTGATCTGAACAATGCGCAAACATCGGCGGCGATCATTAGCGATCTGGTGAAATACGCCGAAATCGATGATATAGAATTGCCAGATGGTACAAAGATCGGCATTGGTTTTGCGCCCACCGACATTACCGATCATATGCAACAGACGCAGCAGTCGCAGCTGAGCGCTGTAGATCAGTCGCCGCAGTCAATGCAACAACAACAGCACCACCACCAAGAGCATCAACAACTGCAATCAGCGCAGCCGCATCACATTCAACAACAACAGCAGCAGCAGCAACAACAACTGCACCACCAGCAACACCAACAGCTGCAGGTAATGGAGCAGGATGATTGCACCAGCGTTGAGACCATCCTACCGGAGGGCATCACCGTGCAGGAACATCCGACAATCACAAAGAGCTACACGATTCTTACGACACGCCCCATGAAACAGGAGACATCTACGACGACGACAACGTACGAGCTGTCGCTGAGCGACTCCTCACTCGGTCAGTCCGATGACATTGAGTCGAAATACGTCTGTCGTCACTGTGGCAAAAAGTACCGCTGGAAGTCAACGCTGCGTCGCCACGAGAGTGTAGAGTGCGGCGGCAAGGAGCCATGCCATCCGTGTCCGCACTGTTCGTACAAGGCCAAGCAGCGCGGTAATCTGGGTGTGCACGTGCGCAAACATCATCCAGACAAGCCACAGTTGGAAAGCAAACGGGGACGTAAGATCTAAGCCGTGAGTTACATATAAAAAAAAAATTAACGGAGTGGCTTCAATGTTGAAGAAGGAAGAATGAGCTATTCTTCGATGCTGCGTAAGCAAAAATATACAAAAAAAAATCCTTTTATTTTTTAGATTTCTTTTAACCACTGATTTAGGCTAACTTTCGACATATTTAATGCAAATACGGGGCGTAAGTGTAGTAAATTGGAAATGTTTGTAGTAAATTTTGGGAAGAGAAATTCAAGGTATGTGCTGAAATTCGTATAAATTTGAAGAGCTTTTTGTTAATTTACAATGTTTGTACTAAAAACTTAACAAGTTCATATTAAAAATTTCATTTAAAATGTGCGCAGTTAGTATACAACAATCATAGTCATTTTTTTAACTATGTTTGTAGTAGATATGAAGGAGCTTTTGTTAATAATGACAAGCCTTTTGTTAGTTAACAAAGTGTGCATATTCATTTTAATACGTTCATATTAAAATTTATATTTTAATGTGCACATTATGTCACAGTACAGTATGTCTGCAATATACATACGTAATAACTATTCTACTATTTGTGTAGTATATGCAGATTAAATCGTAACATGTTCGTGTTTAAATTTAATTTAAAAAAAGCGTAGTAGTCTACAACAATCGTAGTAAATTTTTTACTACATTTGTAGTATATTCGAAAACGATTTTTGTTAATTAACAATTTGTTTATTGAATTATTTATACGATTATATTAAGAACTAAATTAAAAATGTGCAAAGTCAGTCTACTAAAATCGCAGTAATTTTTTTTGTTACCGCATTATTTAAAGCTTTTTGTTAATTTACAATGTGTGCGCTAACATCTTAATATGTTTATAGTCTGCAATATACATACGTAATAACTATTCTACTATGTTTGTAGTATATACGTATTAAATCGTAACAAGTTCATGTTTAAATTGAATTTAAAAAAAGCGTAGTAGTCTACAACAATCGTTGTACATTTTTTACTACATTTGTAGTATATTCGAAAACGATTTTTGTTAATTAACAATTTGTTTATTAAATTATTTATATGATTATATTAAGAACTAAATTAAAAATGTGCAAAGTCAGTCTACAAAAATCGCAGTAATTTTTTTTACTGCATTGTGTTAAGCCTTTTGTTAATTTACAATGTCTGCGCTAACATCTTAACATGTTTATATTAAAAACTTTATTTAAAATGTACGCAGTCAGTGTGCAATTAACACACTAATTTTTTACTACGTTTGTAGTAAATATTATTAGTTTAATTTACAATGTGTATATTGAACATCTTCATATTCAAAACATTAATTTATATGTGCGCACAATGTGTCAACAACGATCATAGTACATGTTTTTTTACTACGTTAGTAGTATATTTGAAAAGGTTTTTTTTTTCAAGTACTACGTTTATAGTAATTTGACTAACATTTTGTTAATTTTTAATGTGCACATCATAACAGTCCACATCATAACAGTATCAAGTACATATTAAAAAAAGTACACAGATGATCAACCATGAACGTAGTACATTTTCGTAATACATTTGTAGTATATATCATAGCATTAATACGTTTATATTTAAATTTAAACACATTTATACTGAATTTAAAAAGTTCGCACCTAAAACTTTTTTCCTACTACGTTTGTAGTATAAATTATTTGTAGTTTATGTGGCACTTGTGAAATATAACATTGTCAAATTACTGATTAACTACTAACGTAGTAAAATGAACTGTAACATTACAAAATTCAGTATAAACATGTGCGATTGTTATTCGGATAGTTATTAAAATTACTGCAAATTTTTCAAATACTAAAATTTATTTGAATACTCAAAAGAAAACTACATTTCTGGCAAGTGTAGCTTTTTCCAATTTCTACAATGTTTCACTTAATTCTAACACAACACTTTACTACATTTACAAAACAAATCATTTTCTATTTGAAATTTTTAAAAACTAAATTGCTTCCTAAAGAAAAAAAAATAATTCTAGTTTAAAGTAAAACCACTTCTTTTTATTAAAACAAATGTTATTTTTTATAAATAATTTAATATAATATTATTTCTTTATTATTAAATGCGTTTTGTTAAATATTTACTAGTTTCTTTATGTTGTTCAAATATATTTTTTTTATAATTTAAGTTAACAATTAAACAGAAATTAAAAACAATACAAAAATTTAAAAAATACTTAATTCAATTTAAGTATTTGGTATTTTCTTTTTTAAGTTAAACAAAGTACTTGCTTTAATTTGATGTCTTCAAAAATTTATTTCAATAAATTTATTAACAAAAAAAATGAAAAAAACAAATGTGCAACAAACAGAAATTTAATTTTGATTTTTGGCGCAGCCAAATAATTTTTATTTTTATATTATATTCACAATTTTCTTTCACAAATTCTTTAATGAGCTATATATATTTTTTAATAAAGCAAAAAGTAATATACAAAAAAAAAAAAATAAAAAACAAAAATTAAAAGTAGAAAAAATGTAGCAAAAAGTAGCTTTAAGCTTAGTATTTTAAGTCATGTGTTTAAACATAAATGTTAAGAAAAAGGTAATTTAAAAGAAAATATCAACTTTTAACTGAGATTTGTTTAGAGCAGTAGAAGCTTTAAAGTTTGTTTTTTTTGACACATTTTTAATACAAATAATTTGAGTTTTTTTTATCATTTTAAAATTAACTAGCCGCTGAGTACTAAATTGGTAAAATAATACAAAAAAAAGTGTAACAAAAAATATATTTTTTAAAATACAAAATCCAAATTAGCTTTTTAAACAGCACTTGTAAAACTTTTGTGTAGATTTATTAGTTTTTTTTTTAATAAAAAAAAAATGCAAATTTTTAATAGTTTTATATTTAAAACTAAAATTCACAAATAAAAATAAAATGTGCTCTATTAAAAATTACTGCACATTATTATAAATATGCAAACAAATATTTAACTTTATGTGTATTTGTATAATAAATCTATATATTTTTTTCAAACAATATTATTATATAAATATGTAAAAACTATCAAATATTATTGAAAACAAAAAATAAATGTGCAAAAAGTTAGAAATAAACCAAAACATTATTGTCAACGTTCAACACAATAAATGTAAAACAAAAAAATAAAAATTTAAATAAAAAATAAATCATATTTTCTTCATTCGTTTTCAATATGAATAAAAAAAAAAGAACAAAAAAAAAAAAAAAGAGAAAGCGCATAAATTTTATGAAATTTAATATATTAATAAATAGCAAATAATTATAAAAGAAAACGAAAAGGAAAAACTCTATATATATATATAAAATAAATAAAGATAAACTAAAATTGGTGTGCGTTTTATTACATTGGATACATTAAACATTTTTCATTTTCAGACATCATTCATAATTCATTCATCATTCATAAAGCCTTTACAATTTAAATCTAACTAATTCATCTACAATTTTCATTTTCAGTTATCAACTGCCACTCATTCATTGAAACAGAATATTTTTTCCCTATAACTTATTTTTTTTATTCCAACACTTTTTATTTTCAGCTATCATTTATAATTTTACCTCTCATTTTTATTATGCCTTAATTCTAACTAGTTCTTCAAGCGTATCATTTTATGCTATCATTTGTTCTTTTTCTCTCATTTCCTATTGTTCCATTTCCTATTCCCTAAAAATTCCTTTATTTCAATTAATTTTTATTGAATTTTCTTTTATCGTTCAATTTTTTTTATAGTTTAACCTTTTTATTTTATTTATTTTATGTTTTAAATACAGTTTTTCTAACAATAGTACCATCACTAATATATTTTTCTTATTTCTAGGTGACTGTACATGGACTGAGCTTGGACCTTAAAGCTCTAAAGCTGCTCTACCCAACCTCTATAAAATTGGAATCAAATTGTATATTTTTTTGATTAACATATTTCATTCTCTTGCAGATGTTGGAAACTGTGCGCCGCGGGAAATGTTACAAATAATGGAAATCGAAATGACGTCGTTGGAAAGACACCGAAAAAACTGTCCAATGTTTAATTTTCAATTTATATTTGAATCTATTATGGAAGAAGCAACGCCGTCACGCCTCTTCCGTGTTGTATATTTTGTATTGTAATTTGAAAAAAAATTGTTACCCTCCCTGCTGCTGTGCTCACTGACCCAACTAATTATCAGTTAATTTATATTATTTTTCGTTTTGTTTCTTTTTTTTTTCTTCTCAAATTTTATTTATATTTTTTCGATTATATATTTTTTTATAATAATTATTAATTTGTTTGTTTTGTTGATATTTTGTTTCAACAAATAACTCCCATATAATGTAAAACGAAATGAAATTAATTTCATCACAAATTACTGTGACAGTTTTTTTTACTTGTTCATTTTGTCGTCATTAAAATTTATTTAATTGAAAAAAAATAAAAATCTGCCACTATAATTTTTTGATGTAACGAATTTCGTTTCGTTTTACATTATAAGGGGTCAGTTGAAATATTCAACTTGGCAGCTGTTTTCCCTATTAATAGTTGAGCGGTTTTTTTGCATTACAATTTTGTAAATATTTATCATATCCATTGTTACTTAAAAAAAAAGTTTTTTTTTTTTTTGAAAAAATATTAAAAACATTTTAGATAACTAAATTTTAAAAATTTGAAGTGATATTAAAAGCTCACAAAATTTAAAAAGCTTTTTATGTTGTAATATAGGAAGTTAGTAATGTTCAATATAATTATTATTATTGAAAACTATATAAACGACAAAATGTCTTCACTGAAAAAAAGCTTTGTTTCGCTTTAAAGCTTTATTAACTAATAAGCTCTTCTTTATTTAGAAGCAGCAGTTAATAATTGAAAGCTTTATAGACATTAGAAGTATTTTCAACTTCATAAATGTTAAATTTTTTAAAAATTTTAATCAGAAAAGATTCTTCAATCATAAACACTTTATTTCTTCCTACAAAACAGATTTGTTAAATATAAAATCTTTAAATATAAAAGCTTTATACATATTATTAATTTTAGTAAATGTACAGATTTTCATTAATGTTGAATGCTTTCTTAAAAGCTTAATTTTTATTAAAAGCTTTGTTAACTATAAAGCTATTTTTTTAACTTTTAACGGTATGTTAATATTTCAAAGCATTCGTAATTGTAATTATAAAAGCTTCTTTTAATAAAAAAAGCTTTTTTTTTTGCTAAAAAGGCTTTTTAAACTAAAAAAGCTCTTTCTTAATGTAGCTTTATTGCACTTCAACGATGTGTAAACTATAAAGCTCTTTAGTTTGACGTTTATGTCAATAGTTTAAAGCTTTATATTATTTTTGCTAAATAGGCTTTGTGAACTATAAAGCTCTATCTTACTGTAGCTTTATTGCACTTCAACGATACAGTTTCACGGTTATGTCAATAGTTAAAAGCTTTATTTATATTAAATGAATTTTTAAAATATATACTGCTTTATAAATTTCTAATGCTCTTTTAATTTGAATTGTAAATGCTTTTTTTTAATTAAAAGCGCTTTATTTCATTTAAAGCTTTTTAAAATGTTGTGATCTCTTTTAATTTCAATTATAAGAGCTTTATTAATTAAAAATATCTTCATTAAAAGTCAAAAAAGCTCATCATTATTTTGAAGATTTTATTTACAATTTAAAGCTTCATTGATATAAAAGCTTTTCGAAAATATTAAGATGTCCATAATAGTTGAAAACTTTATAAACATTTTAAAAAGTTGCATTTCTTTTAATTTTAATTATAAAAGCTTCATTAATTAAAAAGTGATTTTTTTAAAGTACTAAAAAGTTCACAATTTTTTTGAAGATTTTGTTTACAATTGATTCATTGATAAAAAAAGCTTTTCGAAAATATTAAGATGTCCATAATAGTTGAAAACTTTATAAACATTTTAAAAAGTTGAATTTCTTTTAATTTTAATTATAAAAGCTTCATTAATTAAAAAGTGATTTTTTAAAATACTAAAAAGCTCACAATTTTTTTGAAGATTTTGTTTACAATTAAAAGCTTCATTGATATAAAAAGCTATTCGAAAATATTGAGATGTCCGTTATTGTTGAAAGCTTTATTAATATTTTAAAATGTTGAACTATTTTTTAATTATAATTATAAAAAATTAATTAATTGAAAAAAAAAAAACTTTATTTAAAGCCTTAAAAAGGCTCATCATTGTTTCGAAGATTCAAAGTTTCATTGATAAAAAAAGCTTTTTTTAATTATTGAGATGTCCATCATTGTTGAAAACTTTATTAAATTTTTAAGTTATGGATTGTTAAAAGCTAGCCTTTCTGAGCTTTTAATAATTTAATTTTTTTTTCATATTAAAATTTCGAAATGCAGTGAAAACTTGCGGCTTATTAATTACTAGATTTTAATAATTTTTTATTGATTTTTTTTATAGATACTTTAAAAAAATTTTTTTTTTTTTTTGAAAAATGAAATTCGGTATTTTTACAAAGCAAATATTTGCGCGCATGTTTTTAAAAACCAACCAAGGCACATGTTACAGAATAGAACACCACATAAATATTAAATATATTTTATTTAAATAATTTTTTTTCTTCTGTATATAAACAAAAAATTAACACTTAAGCTTAACCTAACTTTAAGCAGAGCTTTTTCAATTAAGTGGCTGCGGGCTGACTGTAATTAAAACAATTATTGATAACTGTAAACTAAACCCATTTTTTTAAAATTCTAATTAACGCTTGCCCTAATTAATGCTTTCTAATTTAATGTTATATGTTTTTTAAGTTATTTTAATTTATTTATACTATTTTTATTGAATTTTTAAATATTTTTTTATGATTTTTAAATATTTTGTATGCTTTTTAAATATTTTTTATGCTTTTCGATTATTATTTATTTTCAGTGTACACATTTTTTTAATTAACGTTTATTTTATTTTACAGTGTGCAAGTCCTTTTGTTAATTTTTTGCGTTTCCTTTTCTTTTGTTTTCTCTTTTTATTTTCATATGTTGACCACACACAACAAACCAACCAACCAACCAACACCTTCTACTACTTCACTGCCCGCCCCGCACACATAAAAAACCACCTACTACACAAAACGAACCCAACCAACTAATTAAAAACCACCCAACAACCGAATGACCGACCACCCAACATTAATAAAAAAAATCTTTAAAAAAATAAAAACTTCGAAAATATTTTTTGCTTTAACGTACTTGAAACATCTGAATGTGACACAGATTTAAGTATTACGCGCATCGCCGGCCTCACCTGGAACGAGTGGAACGCACGCCTCGCCATGCCGCTCGTCACCCAGCTGCGCGAGGGCACGCATCCGCTGGTCTTTCCCACCGATCTGTCCATCAATGCGCTGGACAAACACAACCACTCAGCTACCTCTAGCGTCGCGGCGGCGGCAGCGGCGAACAACGGCGGCAGCAACGCCTCGTCGCAGGCCGATCGCAAGTCGCCCTGCTTTGGCGGCGCACATGTCGCCGCCAATACAACGCCACCCAATGAATTGAGTGGCGGTGGCGCAGTGGGAGCGACGGCCATGGCGACCAGCACACCGCTTATTTGCAACGCCAATGAGAAACATGAAAAACTCAGCAGCGGCGGCAAATTAAAACAGCTCAGCGAGGAGGAAGCCGCCGCACTCATGTTGAAAGCCGCCGCCGAACAGCAACACAACAGCGGCAACATGAGCGACAACAGCTGCTATGGCGATGACAGCGCCGCTTGTAATACGAGCGGCGGCGGCACTGCTGGCGATTATCATTCAGCGCTAAGCGGTGCAGGCGCCTTTGGCGATGCCAGTGGCATCTGCAACATGAGTCTGCTGAACAGTCTCAGCGCCATGAACAGCCTAATGGGTGGCGGCAACGGTGGCATCAGCATGAGCGCCTCTAGCATGGGCGGCGGTAGTGGTGGTGGCGGCGTCGGCCATCCGTGTCCCGAGTGCGGACGCGTCTACAAGTTGAAGTCGTCGCTGCGCAATCATCAGAAGTGGGAATGCGGCAAGGAGCCACAATTTCAGTGTCCGTTTTGCGTGTACCGCGCCAAGCAGAAGATGCACATCGGACGGCACATGGAGCGCATGCACAAGGAGAAGTTCATCAAGCTGGAGGACATCAAGAGCTATACGGGCGGTGCCGGTGGTAGCTCCGAGGATGGCAACAGCAGCACGGCGGCGGCAGTAGCAGCGGCTGCTGCAGCGGCAGCCGGTGCATTGATGACGGCGGCAGAGTTGCGACAAAATTTCTCATAATTCAGGGAGTCAAGTGAATCGAAAGGGGTTGGTATAGGAGGAAAAAGAGAGCCGGGAGAGCGAGAGTGGTAGAAAGGGCGTGCGCGAAGAGTGCAAGAAAAGAGTTAGAGAGGCGTGGCAGTAGTGAGAGCGGCCGTTAGGAGTGCGCGGTTAAAAGAGAAGTTGGAATATGTGTGCCAAATTTTAAAATGATTTTTTTTTATTAATTTTATTTAACACTGCAAAGAAAAGCACATTTACAGTTAGATGATTTACAAACAAAATTTCGAAATTCGTTCGAAGAATGTTTTTAAATCAAGTAAGCGAAGAAAGAGAGAGAGGGAGAAGTAGAGCGCGTGCAAGCGTATCAAGCTATATACAGTAGAAAGAGCGAGGCAGTTAGCCTCGTGAAAGAGATGGAGCGACATGCCATTTGCAATTGTTATATTTTGTATATTTTTTTTTATAAATTTTCACTGTTAAAATATTTTTGCAAACATAATTGATATTTTCACTATAATATTCGAAAATTTTAAAAATATTTTTAAATATTTTCGGAAACAAAAAATAACGTTTTACGCAGCCATAGTTTTTACGAATCTTGAAGATTCAGAGCGCAAATATTTGATGTTCGAATATTTTGTATGACAAAAACAAAGTCTATGTTTTTCGAAAATTCATTTGAAATGTGTTTCAATGCAAAAAAAATGCATACAATTACTAAAATTAGCTTAATGAATATTGTATATACAAAAAAATGTGGTTTTCAAGCTCCATGACAAATTCCGAAAATATTCGAAATTAGAATTTTTGCATTATAACGCAATACAAAGCATTACAGTGTAAGAAAATATGTTTTTAAGCTCCACAACAATTTTCGAAAATTTTCGAAAATTTTAAATTCGCATTTTACTGTCATATAATGCAAAAGATAAAATTTAATTGAGCATTATGCTTTCAAGCAATTTAAAACAAGCTTTGAAACAAGTTTCGAAATTTATATTTTGACATTTAAACGTAATACAATGCATAAAAAACTGAAACTAAGCATTATGCTATCAAGAAATTGTGTTTTTATGCATTACAATAATGTTCGAAAATTTTCGAAATTTATATTTTTGCATTTTTCCACAAGCATACGTCAAACAACAAAAACTAATATGTTTTGCAAGCTTCGAAGCAGTTTTCAAATATTTTCGAATATGTTCGAAATATTTATTTTTGCATTTTAACAAAATACAATACATAAAAATATCCAAAACTAAGCATTTTGCTTTCGAAAAATATGTTATGTATGCTTCGCTATAATTTTCGAATATGTTCGAAATTTAAATTGTTTTTTTTACACAACAAAATGTATAGTAGTTTCGAATATGTTTGATATTTATGTTTCTTTGCATTTTATCGCAATACAATCCATAAAATAACAAAAACTAAACAATTTGTTTTCCCGTAAATTTATTTTCAAGTTACGTAACAGTTTTCAAAAATTTTCGAACATGTTCGAAGTTTATATTTTGCATATTATTTCAATACAATGCATTAAACAACTTAAACTACGCATTATGTTTTCATGCAAATATATGGTAAAACTTCGCAACAATTTTCGAAAACTTTCGAAATTAATATTTTTTCATTTTCATGTAATGCATAAAATCTCAATAATATGGCATTTTGTTTTCAAGAAATTTTGTTTTTAGGCATCGCAATAATTTTCGAAAATGTTCGAAATTTATATGTTCGCGTTTTACCACTATAAATGCATAAATATCAAAAAAAATAAGCATTCATTTTTGAAACAAATATATTTTCGAGTTTCGTAACAGTTTTCGAAATTTTTCGAATATGTTCGAAATTTCTTTTTTTTACATTCTAATACAAAAAATAACAAAAATGTATAGTTTTTAACTTTCTAACAATTTTTGAAAATTTTCGAAATTTATATTTTTCGCAATACAATGCCAAAATAACAAATACTAAGCATTTAATGCTAGTTTTAAACATTATTGTATATTCTATATTTCATACCGCGTTAGAACGTGGTTCGAAAATCATTTCGAATATCATTGAACCCCATTTTGTGTGTTTAAAAATGCGCTGGACGCAAAAACAACAACTATTGCTAGCTATAAGTGCTGCGTAAAACAAAAATATATAAATTTTAAAATTAAAAATTTTGAAATTTTTAAATTTACACTGTAAAATTTTTAACAATAACTTCCAAAATGTAAAAAACAAAAATTCCAAACAACGTGATACAATTAAGTATAATAAAAAAAGACAACAACAAACAAAAATCATTCCTCAAGCAACAACATTCACAAAAAAATATTTTTAACAATTAATTTAAATATTTTTATATTGTGCCAACAATTTATAGAAAATAGCATTAATAACTAAATGAAAAGTATATAGGACACAGACTCAGTGGATAAATAAAAAAAACGCAAAGCTTTTTTAGTTTATAATTTTAAAAATGAACAAATAATCAATCACAAATAAAAAGCTAAATATGTTTAAAACAAGTCAACACAAATGTTCCACTCAACGAAAATCAAGTCATTATTATTGAAGCACACACTAGCTACAGATTAAATACAACAAAAACAACAACAACATACCTCAAAGTTAATTACAACAACAACAAACTAAAAAGACAAGAAAATCATTTCAAAAAGCTCAAATTGGAATTTAATTTGTAGTAGTGAAAAACAACAACAAACAAAAAAAAAATCAACAAAAAATTTAAAAAATATTTTTAAAATACGTAGTTTTTAAGTTTTTTTTTTTCAAATGATGAAGACGCATTCCAACATTTATTATATTTTTAATTTTAAGCAAAGAAAACATAAAGTGCCTTTTTACAAAAAATAAAAAAAAAAACAACAAAACATCTTCGAATTTTCGCTTTTAGAGCGAAAAGTAAAAATTTCCACACCAGTTAAACGACAAAAAAAAACAAACAAACAAAAATACAGTGTATAAAAACCAATACGTGCTAAATTTACAAAATTCCATATGAAAAATTGAAAAAACTTGCAAAGTTTTTTTCTATATATAAATATATATATTTTTTAATCATTGTTAACAAATTCAAAATTTGTCTAAATTTTTTTAAATTTTTAATTTTTTTTATATATTTATATAAAACTCAAATATATTTCGAAAAATTTTAAAACATATTTATACTGCAGAGAAGAGTTGTAGCAGACGTAGAAAAAGTAGTAGAAGTTGAAAAAAGCCATATATGAAAATTAGTTTTAGTGATTTCTTTTTTTTTTTAATATGATTATGTTTTATAATATTTTTTTTAATAGTTTAAGCAAAAAAAAAAAAAAAAAGTTAAAGCAAAACTCAGGTACTTAGTTTGTGTTTTTTTGTGTATTAATTTGCATTAATTTTATATTTAATTAATTCATTTTTTTTTTTGTATAATTTATATAAATTAAAATTAGTTTTTTGCGCTGTGTATATTTAAGTCTATTAATGAACAAGCCCCCGTTTTTGGTTGTGTGCCAAAAACAGCCAGCCACCGCCAACACACTGCTTTACTGTGTTGTGTGCACATTCAATAGCATTCCTTTTATATTTGCTATAATTCATATTAGGTTTCGCGCATAAAACCATATAACAAACATTCCATATGACGCTGCTGTATGTAGCTTTTGCGCTGAGCTTTCGTTTAAAAGCAAAGCGCTTCGGTGCAAAGTACGCAGCGCATATACAGCTCTAAAAATTTCGAAATTAAATTTCGAGGTATTTTTAGTTTTTGAAACTTCAAATTTAAATTCAATATTTTTCGTACAATACCCAAAAAAAGCTTTTATTAAACACCGTAAAAAATTTACTTTATTTAAATTTTAGTTTTAAAAAATTAAACTAAACGAAAAATTACTAAAAGAAAAAAACATTGATAAATTACCTAAAAAAAAAAAAACAAAACTATAATTGGTGTCGGGTTTGAAAAAACGCAACAAATATTAATTTAAAACAAAATTCAAAAATATATCATTTGTTGCTTAATTTGTTATTATTAAAATAATGCAAACATTTTCAAAATTTTGCATTTATTAAAAATAAAAAATATTTTTTATTTGGTATTGGCTACAAATACAAAAAAACACACACACAATTAAAAAAAATACACTACAAAAAAATATTTTTTTTATAAGTGCTTTTTTCAGTGTAATTATAATTTATCCAAAATGTTTTAAATAATTTTAATTTATTTTAATTTTTGCATTCGAAAATGTGAAAAGTAAAAAAATTAATTCCGATGCAAAAAAAAATAATTAAAAAACAAAACACTCGTTAAAAAACGTAAAAAAAAATATTTATGAACACATAAACTTTATATAATCTATTAGATTTCTTTAATTATATTAATATAATTAAATTAAAGCAAATGCAAATGAAAAAAAATACTCATAAAATAATTTTTCAACCAGAAGAAAAAAAAATATTGCAAAGTTTATAACATATATATTCTATTTATAATTTAAGTTATTTTTTATATATATAAAAATCTAAAATTTTTTGTAAAAAAAACACAGTTATTTGTAAAGCAAAACACACACAAAAAATATATTAAAAATAAAATATAAAAAAAAACAAACAAAAAGCATTAAAAATCAATTTCAATTTAGTAGTAAACAAAAAAAAAAAAATTAGCTTTAAAATTTAATAATTTTATTTTTATATTGTATAAGGTAATCAAAAAATTTTAATTATTTTTTAGTTTTACAATTTTTTTTCATTTGTAGCGCTTATTTTTGCGTAAGTATTGAAATTTATTTTTAAGTATCATTTTTTTAATCATTTTTTTTATAATTTTTTTAATCATATTTTATCACTTTTTTTACAATTTAATTTTTTTTGTAACATTTTTTCGTATATTTAATATTAGTGCACACATTTTTAGTAATTTAAAAATAAAAATATTAAAAACTTAAAATAAAATTTTCAAAAATACTTAAAAAAATATATTTTACAAAAATACACTAAATTCCATCGCTAAGACATAATTCATTTTCTTTTGTCTAATAATTTTTGTTAATTTCTCTTTGCAGATACTGGCGCGCAATCACCAACATCCGTAGCAGTCGCCGCTATTACAACCGCTACAAAAGCTGCTGCCGCACCTGCAAAAGCTTTAAATGATGCCGCCGTTGAACAGCAGCAACCCGAAGATGCGCAGAGCGCACAATGTGAGTCGCGTATACGCGTGCGCAACTGGTTAATGTTAGCCGATCAGTCAATTCTTGAAAAATCCATACAGACGACAACGTCGACGACAGCTGCTGACGTTGCTGATGGCGCCAATTGCGCTGTTTCAGGTACTTTTTTTTTGAAAAAGTTTTGAAGCTCCTAAAAAACAAGCTTTTCCAATACTCTATTATTGACTAAAACTAAATATTAAATTTTGAATAAGCTCAAATGCATTGCGAGCTTTTGAAATTTGCTCTAAAGTTCGTTTTGTATTTGTGGCGATATTCAAATTTTTATATTTAGCACAATTCTAAATAAATACTCCCATAAATATTTGTGAGAAATTGTGGGGCAAAAAAAAGCTTTGTATTAAATTTACATACAAAGCTTTTTTTCTCCTATACATATAATTTCTCCAAAATTGTTATGGGTTTATTTATTTAGTGTTGGGCTGATTCTGTTTGTTTGTCATACTATTTTATTAATTTTTTAAAATTTTGTAATATATTTTTTTTTATTTATAAAATTTTCTTATAAAATATATTTTTTTATAATATTTAATTTTCCTGATTTTAGCTTTACATTTTTTATAATGCTTTAATATTTTTTTATTATAATTTTATATTATATGTTTTTTCAATAACGTTTTTTTCCCCACATTTTAGCCCTGATTTAATTTCCTTTAATTTTTCAGCAATAATTTTATTTAATCATTTCATGTGTTTGTTCTTCATATATTTTATATTATTTATAAATTCTTTTGTTATTTTCAGCATTTATTTAATATTTGTTATTTTTTTATTTATTTAGGTTTTAATTATTTCATTAGTACATCTAATTTGTAATGGCTATGTCTTTAATAAGACATAGTAGGCACTCAATTCAATTTATCTAATTGTTATATAGTATTTTAGCGTTATAGGGAATATAAGTACGTTTCGAATTATTTCTAAAACGGTGAAGAAAAATTCAAATAATGCTTTTTGAAACTAAAAATAAAAACAAAATTCCATTTCGATTCAACAATCCCAAGTTGCTGAAGTACATTTCCAATATCGATGCCAGTTCTCTTATTGATATTATCCATGTCTAGGAGACCTTCGTTGTCTCAACACAGAAAAAAAATCGACGTAAATATAGCAATTGCGTTCGCTAATATGAATATTTGTACGTCAATGCAGCAAATTAATTAGTCGGCGCAGTTTTAGCAAATATAATTGTTGAAATGCCGCCGACTAATTAATTTGCTGCATTGACGTACAAATATTCATATTAACAAACGGATTTGCTGATTTAACGAAGAATAGCAAATACTTTCATTAAATTAGCGAATTTAATTGCTGGATTAATTAATGAATGCAATTAATATCTGTTGCTATATCTACGTCGATTATTTTTTTTTTCTGTGAAAGCTTTCTCGAACTAACAGAAGCATCAAAATTCTATTTTGATGCGAGAATCCCAGTATGTCATACGATTCGATATCGTAACAAAAATATTTCAACTTGCCGAAGAATATTTACAATATCGATGACAGTTCTTCTCATTTTGTTATTACCTAGTCTGCGTTGTCTCAGAGACCTTCGATGACTCGAAGTTTTCTCGAACTAACTTCAATTAAAAACTATAATTTCGTTGCTTAATCGCTACGATATTGAAACACAATTTATATCATAATCTTGTTATCGCAATATAGTATTTGATTTTTTGGTTATTAGTAAAATTTTCATTCACAGAGAATACTTCAATAGAACAACCATCTAGGTCCAATATGACGATTTCGATTTAGCTACGAAAAAATGTCCTATATGGCGTGACTTTTTATGCTTTTCGTATTGTTCTAATAACAATATCGAATCGAAAGGCATACTGAGTATATAAAAAATATAGGTATCAAAACTAGCAGATATCGAACCGACAAAACTCCATTATATTTAAACGAGAACTGGGCGAACTCATCTTGTACCTAAAAAATCTTTATAGAGTATTCTATAATTCGACATCAAAATATTTTAAAATTAAAAATTATAATCGATAACTTTAAAATATCTCAGACACTAAACTCGAATTTTTTTAAAAAATTAGATCGATATAAGATTATGATTGAACATTTATATCGATGTCACTTCGAGAATTGCTCTATATATCTGGATACTATGAATTCTGCACTCAGAAAAAAATAATGTAAATTGGTAAAAATTCGTTGATAATTTAAAGTCGTCTTTAAAAATAAATTCAACTTTTTTGACCAATTTTGTATAGAATAAATTGTCAAAATGCTGATTTTAAATTTAAAGTTGACCTTTAATTGTCTATGATTGTGCGCCAATAGTTTTTTTGCTAATAAAATTAGTCAATATGATAAATTTTAATTATTTTAATAGGTAAATCCCATTAAATACTACAAAATACTATTAATTGTTTGTGAAAATATTTATTTTGTATATACTATTAAATCAATAATTGTCCTATTGACCAATTTTAATAGGAGTTTTTTCTGGGTGTGCTGTACTGGATTAAATTGTGTTCACTAAAATCCTACCATTCTAGTATTAAAAATGTTCATCTCAAACATCATTTTTAAAAATAACTTTACGATGCTAAACTTACTGTATACCCATTTTTTTCAATAGCTCTTAACGTTCTTACAAAAATTCCAATCGAAATTTGGTAAACTGTTCAGCCATTTTTTCACTAAAATCCAACCATTCTCAAGTGAAAATTTTTTCCATGTACTTAATATACAACATTTTTATATAATTTTTTGACGCTGATTTTGACTACATACACAGTTTTTTTTTATTACATAAGGATTTTACGCCAATTGCAATCGTAAATTTGGTGAGCTTTTGAAGCCACTTTTTATAATAAAAATTTACAAAACATAATTAAAGTAGTTTCTCAAAAAACTATAAACGTAATTTTCTTTAAATAGACATGTTCAATTTTAATATTAAAAAGAAAGTCAATAATTCAATTAGTTTTCAAGATATATGTATCTAAAGTCGATAAATTTCGAAGTTTTTAGATTGTTTAGTTATTATTATTTATATAATATTTAATATCTTATAATTAAAAGGAAAATGGTTTATGCTTATCAAGAACATAAATCAAACTAACGTACAAAATTAATAACTTGCTGATACTTTTTAAAATAATACTTTTTTAATATAGTCTTAAAAATTATGCAAATATTTTCGAGTTTAGATTCAAATATATTAAATATATGGATAAATATGAGCATTCTTTTTTATATTAAAATTGACAATTTAAATAAAAATTGCATTATTATTATATAGACAAACTAGTTTATTGATGATCTGTAATTTTTTTGGGTTGAAAAGTATGTACATTTTTGATAGCAATTTTTATAAAAAGTTTATGTGATAAGATAAAAAAAAGGACGAAGTAGTAATTAGTTGATATCAGTGTTCAAAAATTATCTAGAAATATTCTTCTATATTTTTATATCTACTGAAAAGGCTAAAAAATCTCAATTTTTATCTTTAAACGTTATTGTTCACCCCATTCCATAACATGTTAAGTCGACTTACATTGTTTTTAATTTTATTCCATTTTGGATTATGTATATCTGAGTGTATTTTCTGACAAATTTTGTCTGCTGATCGGTCGATCCTTTGCAAAGTTATACAGTCATGTTTTGCAATCCATCCGTTTTCATATGAAATTCGGAATTGCAAAACGGACGAATTGAAAAAGAGACGAAAGAGAGCAATTTAGAATTCACGCATGAACAGCTGATGCATGTTCGAAACGTCAATTTATCAAGTTTTATCCAAAAACATGCGATTCACTTTTGAAATGTTAATCAGATTGAAATCGGCGATAAACAGAAAAACCGAAAAATGTGAAATTGAAAATGGAAATAGAAAATCGAAATATGGTACATGACATTTCGTTATCACCATCAATTCCGAACGATATTGAAATTCAGAACATGGGTGATAACACCCAGAAAAAAATTCCCTCAAATCCCATTAAAATTGGTCAATAGGACAATTATTGATTTAATAGTATACCAAAAAAAAATCTTTTCATATAAACTCAATGGCAATGTCATGATATTTAATAGTATTTAATGGTATTTTCCGATTAAAATAATAATTTATCCTTTTGACTATTTTTAATAGTAAAAAACTATTATATATATAGAATTTTTTCTGGGTGAATATCAAAAATGTACTTCAAACCAGTAAACTTAGCATGTCTTGAGAATTTTTGATTTTTAATATAAATGTTATCAACATTTTCGGATTGACCGTAGAAAAACACACATTTTAAGCTGTTTTAGAAATCCAAGATCATTATAAATTTGAAGGCTTTGTACCTCCGATTTATATTGAAATTATGTTTGGCATAACTATAGCAAAAATCGTGTTCTGTTGTGTTATTGCCAAATACTTAAATATATTATTTAATTTAAATATTATTTAATTCAAATATTATTTAATTCAAATATTATTTTATTTAAATATAATTTAAATAATTCATATTTTATCTAATTAGTTTTACTCAAATATTTTTCAATTCAAATGTTATTTCATTTAAATATTATATAATTTAAATATTCTTTAATTCGAATATTATTTAATTAAATTATGACTTAATTCAAATATTGACGATTTGTCATATTTTCATATTTTCTACCACATTCATATTATATTTTTATTCATTTTTTTTATAGCAAATAATAATTTCATATTTTATTTTTCTTATTTTTTTTTATATTAACTATATGCCTTTTTATTTTCAGTGTATATGCTTTTGAAACTTACTCTTGTTTCTTGAATATATTTTATTTTACAATATTTTTCTTTTCTAATTTTTTTCTTTTACAGCGATTTTTTGTGCATTCATCTAATATACTACAATTCATATTTCGTTTACGATTTATAAACTTTTTAATATTTTTTTTTATACTTTCACAAAATATTTTTTTTAATAATTTTTTTTTAACATTTAATTTTTTAATGATTCTTTAATATTAATTTTTGAATTTTAAAAAATTTGTATGATTAAAATATTTAAAATAAAAAATTTGTTTTTTCTGTTAAGTTTTTTAAAACTTTTTTTTAATCTTAAAAAAAACTTAAATTTCCCTTATAAATTTCAAATTTAATTTTTTAAACTTAAACTCTTTTGTTCTCTTCTATCCACGTGCTAGTAGCTCTTTCCAACACTTGCACTCTTTTTAATATTGAAAACCAAAAAAACATTTACTAACGCTTTGCATTTATATTTCTCTTCACTTCTCTTTTCACGCGCCATTTTTCGAATTTAAATAAAAAATTCAAAAATTTATTAAAACCCAAACACACACTAACAGAAAAACTAACCAATACTAATGCTATCAACATCGCGACTACCACCAACAACAACAACAAAAATACTAACACACGCGCATCGCTAACAAAAACAGCAATCGCTAATAATGTTGCTGCCACAAAAAGCACCAAATCCTCCGTCGCACCTCCAATCATCGACACAAACACCCAGACCATGACACGCATCGGCAGCATCGGTCGCACAACAATCGCCTGCATCACAAAGCCGGCCAACAGCAGCAGCAACAACAACAATAACAACAATGGCACCAACAACACAGTGTCCATGCTGTCGACAGCCGAACTGGCAGCTGCTGGCGTCGAGCTTGACTCATTGGACGACAACATGACCGAAGTAATTGTCAAAATTGAGAATAGCAACTCGTCCAATGAAGACGACGACGACGATGATGATGAGGAGGAGCACGACGAAGACGAGGACGAGCGTGAGCCGAACACAGACGACGATGATGACGAATTCAATTATGATCTGAAATTGTCCAGTCCCATGTCGTGGGCCTTTGATACGGTAAAGATCGAAAACGAAGAAGAGTTCGAAGATATTTTCGATGAAGCCGAACAGGATACGAATCACACCGAAGAGGATGTTGATGATTTGCTGACCACCGCAGCGGCAGCGGCCAACTTTGATAATCGTGGTGGTAAACGACGCGCGGCAGAGCAGGCAACGCAGCAGCTGCAACAACAGCAGCAACAAAACAAACGGCAGCAGCGTACAGCATCTGTTGGTGGTGGCGTCAAATCGCGCGCTATCTCCAAACGCCGCATTTTAAACAGCAACATAAAACAGCAGCCCCAACAAGAGCTGCAGCAGCAATTGTTGCATCTGCCAACGATACCAGCGACAATTACAACAATAACGCGTCCAGTGACGTTCACGCAACAGCAACAATTGCAGTCACACCAGCATCAACAGCAACAACAACAGCTACTGCAACACAACAACTCCGCCAACTCGCAGCCGAACGCCAATGACTTTCAGGCGACGCTCTCCGACGACAAAAAGTATCGCATTCTCATACAGAATCAGCGCATGCGCAAGGAGTCGCTTGAGCACTCCGAGGACATGATCTACAATGCGGACATCGAGAAGCCGTGGGTCTGCAAGAATTGCAATCGCAATTACAAGTGGAAGAACAGCCTCAAGTGTCACCTGAAGAACGAGTGCGGCCAGCCGCCGCGCTACTTCTGCAGCAAACTGTGCGGCTATGCGACCAATGTTCACAGCAACCTGAAGCGTCATCTGAACACCAAATGCAAGGATCGCATGGACGAGGAGCAGAAGAGCACGTACACGTTGGTGCTGCAAAAGCAGGAGTTGGGCAGAGCGGAATAGGAGAAGGCGAGGGCGCTTAGATGCATGCGGCGTCGCAGTGGCGGCATGCAGAACCAAAGCTTTTAGAGAGTTGTTTTATGTTTTTTTTATTTAAATTTCATTTTTTATTTTTTGAGAAGAGCATTTAAAGCTCATTTTGAGCAAGCTTTTAAGCTATTGTTAAAAACTGTCGAGTGAAGCCTTTTTAAAATTTACTCCTTAGCTTTTTTAGAAGAGCATTTGGGTTGAGCTTAGCCAAAACAAACTGTAATGGGTAAATCTTTTCCTAGAAGTTTCTGAATTATATTTTAGTTTTTTTTTACTTTTTAGTATTTTTAGCTCTTTTATAATTATAGAAGAGCAGTAAAAAAGCGTTTAAGAGCGCCAGCAAGAGTAAGAAGCTTTGAAGCTTTTACCAAAAAGAAGCTTTTCCTATATTTATATTATAGATAAAAATTTAAAGAGATTTTGCAAAAGCTAACAGCTTTTAAGTTATTACCAAAAACGTTTGAGTAAGGCTTGTTTTCATGAGCTTTTGATAATTTAAAAAGTTTATTTTTGTATTAAATGAGCATTAAATAAGCTTTTATAAGATCAGCATGATGAAAAGCTTTTGAGCTTTTATCAGAAACTTTTCTATAAAGCTTTTCAATAGTTTGCTTTCATCTTTTTGTTTTTAGTTGTACAGGTGAGCTTTAAAACGAGCTTTTAAACCAGTAGAAAATCTTTTGAGAGAAGATTTTAAGGAGCTTTTCTTTAGTTTTTCAGCTGTTTGTTAGAGAGACAAGTCTAAAGCTCTTTTTAAGATTGTATAAAGCTTTGATTTTCAGAGCTTTTAAATCGGACAGCAGTAATTTTCATTAACGTTTGTCAATGCTTCTTCTGCTTTTTTGTATAATTCGAATTTAAACTTTCGAATTTACATTACGTAAAAAGTTCAACAATTATTTATCATTTTCGACGAATTTATCGGTTGATGTGCAATTTTTATTAATTTGTGTATTTTTCTTGTTTATTATAAATATTAATTGTAAATGTTTTTTTATTAATCGTATAAATATTTAATAATCTCGTTTAATGTAAACATTAATTGTATTTTTTTTTATTCATCCAAAAAATATTTAACAATTTTCATTTCATGTCATTGAAATACAAAACTGATCTCTAATGTTTGAAATTATAATTTTCAACATGCCATACTTCATATTAAAACTTTTAAGTACTTCGAAACTTAAGCAGTTTATATCACTATTAGGTTTTACTATAGCATTCGAAAAAATACGCTTTTCGAAAATGCTATAATAGTTTTTAAATATTTAGCATTTATGTGGCATGCCTAAAATCTAAAGTTATGCGAAATAATTTTCATTTATACTTCGGACAATTTAATTGATCTCTAATGTTTGAAATTTCATTTTTTAAACACGTCGCTTTTAACGTTCATAATTTAAAGTACTTCGAAAATTAAATTATTTATTTGAATATTAAGAATATTAAGAAATATTTCAAACGATCGATATTCCATTGAAATACAACACTGATCTCTTAAGTTTTCGAAAATTCTATAATAGTTTTTTCACGATTTATGTGTCATGCCCAAAGTGTGCCTAATGTTTTGCGAATCATTTAAATTTGGAACATTTTATTGTTCGCTAATGTTTGAAATTTAAAATTATAAACTTTGTGTATTGAGTTTTTAATTTCGAAAGTTTTTTTTTAGAAATATTTCAGACGACATTCCATTGAAACAGCTTTTAAATCACAATTTTCAAATATGACGTTTTTTTAACATAAAACCTTTATATAGTACTTCGATATATTAATTTCGAAAATTGTAGAATAGTTTTAAAATATTTAACAAAAGCCCAACGCACGCTGAATGTGTTACGAAACAATTTTTATTTATGTTTCAGACATTCCATTCAAATATAAAACTGATCTCTAATGTTTAAAATTACAAATTTCGTCTAATTCTTGAATGTTTTATTAATCTTCAATAATTCAATACGTCATTTTCATTAAATCGAACATCGAAACATGTTGACGTTTTTAATTTTAAAATTGACAAATCGTCTCAATTCACGGATGCTTTTCTTTTTGAATATACGATATATCGTTTATCGATAAAATTTAAACCAAACAGTTTTGCTAATATACAAAATTTTTAAAGTTTAATAACTATTAATTAGTATTAGTCCGCCAGTTTAAGTTTGTTTTTCCTTTACGTTTTTTTCCTTGTTTTGTTAATTTTTTTTTTATTTTTTTTTATTTTCAAATAATGAACTTTTAGTTATCGAAAATCGATCACTTACTCTAGTCAACAGCTGTAAGCGATTTTCAGAGTAATTTGTAAATGTATTTTGTAATTATTTTAAAAAAATATTTCTTATTTTTTAATAATTTTAATATTATGTCTTAAGTAAATGCAGCCAAAGCATAACAAAAATAATTCTAATTTAAAAATTCTATGCAACTCTAGTCAAATTGCAAATATATATAAAAAAAATATTTTTATTTAAACATTAAAATTAATTTAAAAAAAAAATACAACCATTGCTAGTCATGCAAACAACAAAATTTGTGCTATATTTAAAAATTAAAATATATTAATTTAATTTAAAATGAAATATATATATATATATATATTTATTGAACTTAAAGTAAAACTAATAAAATAATTATTTAATAGAATTATACATAAATAAATAACTATACAAAAATTAAATTTAAAAAATATATATAATATAAAATTTAAAATTCAACTGTTTACTTGAATTATAATTTATAGTGAAAACAACAAAAAAAAAGAGAAATTTTCATTTTCTAGTCAAATAAAATAACAAACGTAAAATACAAAAAAAAATATTCTCTATAATTTTAGTCTAAAACAAAAACGCGTTTTGCAATTTAATAATTTTTAAAATTATTATTTTTAACATTTTCTGCAAGACTTGAATTTATTTAATTAGTGCTACATATGCAAATATCTCATTTTTATTAAATTAAATATCATCTTAAATTAAATTAGTTTTTAAACTCAATTTTTCAATATGTTAAATTTATGCTTAATTAAAAAAATAATTAAAATAATAATTGTAATTATGCTTAAAAACTGTTTAAACATTTGAAGCTATTCACAGTAATTAATACAACAAAAACAAACAAAAAACCAAAACTTATTGTAAAATGTTATTAAAAATAATGCATATTAAGGTATAATACTTAAAAGTAATCATACCCCTTTTTTTAACTCAAACAAAAAATATAAATTAAAATAAATAAACAAAAGAAATTCTATAAAATAAATAAATGATTGTGCAATTTAAAATGCATGTCGCATCTAACGTATTTGAGTAGTAAATAAAAATAAAATATAGATTTCATTGATTGTACAAGAGAATGCGCAGAAAGCTTATATCTAAATATAATGAGTAATTATTAATTTATGCGATAAACGCAAAGAAAACAAAATAAAAAAAAAAAAACAAATTACAAATACTTAATATAAATTATAAATCAAATACAAAAAAAAAAAACAAAAACATTATTAAAATGCAATAAAACCACAAAGAAAAAAAAACAATTTATATTTCTTTAAATTTTTGGATATTTCAAAAATTTTATTACTTTACTATTTTATCATATTTCAGCTCATTTTATTTTTAGCTCGGCGAAATCGTTCTCAAACATTTTTACAAAAATCAACATACAAAATTCATTATTTTTTCACATCGCTATATCATATTTTAGTCCCCCCCCCATTATCAACATTGTTCCCATTCTCAGCACCATTATTATCATTCTCTTCATTATCCCTATTATCATCACATCTCCCATTTACAATATCATTTTTATCCATACCCCCATTATCAGCATCATTCTTATTATTACCTCTTTAATCCGTATTTCCATTATACTCATCGTTATCTTTAATATTTCCCCCATTTACAGCATTATCACAAATATCATTTTTTTAACTCCAATTCTCACATTATCCCTATTATCATCACTTCCCCCATTTACAGCATTGACACCAATATCATTTTTATTACCCTTATTTTCAGCATTATCATAATATTCATCATTACCCTTATTCTTATCACTATCTTTATTACTATTTCCTATTTACAGCATTACCACCAATATCATTTTTATTAGATCTAATTATAAGCATTATCGTTATTTACCGCCAATATCAACATTACCATCATTCTCATCATTTTCCCCATTATCATCATTTTCCCCAGCATTACCACCAATATCATTTTTATTACCCCTATCATCGGCATTTCCATCATTTCCAGCATTACCACAATTCACGTTAGTACCCTTATTACCTCCTCTATTTACAGCATTTATTACCTTTATTATAAGCATTACCATTATTTACCCTATTACCCCTATTACCTCTATTACCCACATTATCAGCATTACCAAAATCATAATCCCAATTAATCATCCCAATCCAGATTTCTATTATCACCTATTATCATCATCGAAATTCCTATTATTCCCCATTACTCTAATTATTTCCTGTCTTAAATTGTACCTTAAATTTCAAAAATCCCTATTACAGAATTCACATAAACACTTCTTTCCTAATATACTCAACTTTTTTATTTGCCTACTACAACCATTCCTAAAACCATTTAATTTTTTTATTTTTGAACCTCTGAAATCACAAATTCCCATTACCTGTTCTTTCTGTACTTCAATCCTTTTTAATTTTTGATTTTTTCTTTTATTTTTTCGATTATAGTCCTACAGTATGCTGTATTTTGAGAATTATACTAATCAGTTCTCTTTTTCAGGTCACTCTGACGCTCTCTTACGCTGTGCTGCTACCGTTCAGACTTGAACACCCACTTGAGTCACGCACTTTTTCGGAAACTTCTAGAAACTTCCAGAAACGGCGTGTTCTATGTGTTGTTCAGTCAGTCAGTCGGTCAGTAGTGCGGTGGTTTGGTCATGCATGCTACTTCTGCCGTGAGACACTCTGCCACACATTTGGAGAACGCCGCATAATACTTCGTAGTTTAGTTAGAAATTATTATAAATAATTTGTTGTAGTTTATTTATTTATCGAAAACATTTTTGTTACATTTGTTTAATATTGAAGCTTTTGATTTTGTTTACTGTTTGTTTAAAACTTGAAATTATTTGATTTTGTTCTACATATATTTTGAATTACCAGAACATTGTTCTCTATTGTAATATTGTAATTATTTGCGTATTTTTATACTAAACCAAAAAAAAAAAGTATATTTGATGTAAGAATTTCTTCAATGATGCTCTCTATCTGTCCACAATATAGTCTCTAATATAGTAGTATCTAAATGATAGTTTTATTATAATCGAATTTGTTATATTTTTATTATTTATATAAAATTTATTTTCTTACAGTGCATGCGTATTTCTATTGATAAAACAATTGAAAACAATTTTTTTTATGCTAAAATAATATATTTGAAATGAACTAGAATTGTTTTTTGCAGAACACAAAAATTTCGAACATTTTTGTATTGAACTGTATAGTGTAGATAGTTCTTATTTACAAATATTTTATGTTTAATTTTGTGCTATATTTTATAAAAAAATATTGCAAATTATTAACGAATTTTAAAAGTTTTTTTTTGGTTATTTCTAAATACAACTAGAAGAAAGTTTCTTAATATTCAGAAATATTCAATTTGAAATAGCGTAAATTGCAATTTTACTAATTTAAAAGTATTCTATTTTTTAATTTTCAGCAAAATTTTACTTTGAACTGAGTAAAATTGTACTTGACGCTATTTAATAATAGTGTAAATTATTATTTTACTCATTTTTAAGTAAATTATTTCTTTATTTGAAGCAAAAAGTTACTTTGAACAAATAATTAACGAATTTTAAAAGTTTTATCATTTTTTAACTCGAGTATTATATTTTTTATATAATTTGGTTACTTCTAAATACAACTAGAAGATAGTTTCTTGTAATGAGGTAGTATTTTATTTGAAATAGCGTAAATAGCATTTTTACAAATTTAAAAGTAATTTATTTTTAATTTTCAGCAAAAAGTTACTTTGAACTAAGTAAAATTGTACTTGACGCTATTTAATAATATCGTAAATAATTATTTTACTCATTTTTAAGTAACTTATTTCTTTATTTGCAGCATACAGTTACTTTGAACAAATTATTAAGGAATTTTAAAAGTTTTTATAATTTTTTAATTCGAGGAACTTTTTTTTTGTATGTAATTTAGTCATTTCAAAATACAACTAGAAGATAGTTTCTTATTATGAGGAAATATTTAATTTGAAATAGCGTAAATTGCAATTTTACGAATTTAAAAGTATTATAATTTTTAATTTTCAGCAAAAAGTTACTCTGAACTAAGTAAAATTGTACTTGACGCTATTTAATAATAGGATAAATTATCATTTTACTCATTTTTAAGTAACTTATTTCCTTTTTTTGCAGCAAAAAGTTACTTTGAACTAAGTAAAATTGTACTTGACGCTATTTTATAATAGCGTAAATTATAATTATACTAATTTTAAATTTCTTCTTTATTTTAAGCAAAAAGTTACTTAGAACTAAGTAAAATTGTACTTGACGATATTTTTTAATAATATTTTACTTATTTCTAAGTAACTTATTTCTTTATTTGAAGCAAAAATGTACTTTTAAATAGTAAAATTGAAGTTGACGCTATTTTAAGTATAATATTTCTTAATATTAGAATTTTTATTTCTTGCTGTATTTAGAAATAAACTGTTTTATATTAGGAAACTGTTTTCTTTTTTTTTTTTGTAAGAGTTTGAAAACAGTATTTTAAATATAAAAATACGTTTTTCTTGTTATTTATTTCTTGCTAGTATTTTAAAACAAATATAATTTAGTTGTTTTAACAAATCTGCCGTTAATATGACAAATAATTAGTTGAAATTTAACTAATGAGTTTGTTAAAAAAAATAAATTTCTCAAATTCAGCCCACAGATAAATTTTAAATAAAATTATTTTTATTTTTACTAATTTATATTAAATAAATAAATTATTCATGATTTATTTCAATAAAAAATTGATATATTTTTTGTTTTTTTTTTACAAATAAAAATTAAATAAAATACAAATATATTAAAAATTAACACTAACCAACAACAACAACAAAAAAATGCATTTAAAACCTATATTGAATAACTTATTTTGTGACTAACACAATTTAGTATTTAGTATATTGCTAAAAATTTACAAATTTTTCTATTATTTATGTATTATAGATAATTTATAGCACTTATAAGAACAACATTTAATCATTTTCTGTTTTCTTTTTCAACATTTTAATTATCAACTTAATTAATCCAATCGCAGACTTTGCAGCTTTTCTCACATTACAAAAACACTTGCACCAACAAACAAATCAAAAAAAAAAGCACAAAACCAAAAAAAAAAAAAACTCAATTCGAAACTCAAATCAAAAAACACACGCCCCTCATCAAGTCGCCCCGATCCACACTAAATTCAATGGTAATATTTTTTTTTCGTTTATTTTTCAAAATTTTTCATCAAATTATTCATCAAATATTTTCTTTTTTTTACGTTGTATTTTTCATTTATATTTTTAAACCATTATTTAACATGTATAAATAATATTTTGTGTTGTCGTCTATTAACAAACAAAAAAAAAGTACAAAAAAAAAAGATTTTAATTAAATTTTATAATTAATTTTAAAGCAAATTTTTAAACTGTATTCTTTTCTGAACTAAATATGACATATTATTAAATATAATTTGTTTGCGCTGTAATCAACTAATTTTCATTTTTTTATATTTACATTTTTCCCCGCCCACTTTGCTGCCACGCCCCAACACACACACACCCACAGCTAACGTTGTTCCCAGCGTCACAGTGACGACGCATAGCAGCGCCGTCGAGCAACATCGCCGCCAGAGCATGCGCCTCAAAACGAGTCCACTGAGCAGCCCCGCGCCCAGCGGCAGTCTAAGCGTCGGACTGCCTTACGGCGGCGTCATTAAGTATGAGCCGGCCAGCGTCGAGGATGACGACGACAACAACGAAGAAGAAGACAACGAGCAGAAGGCGAAGTTGCAGCTGCAGGGCACAATAGCGACGTCAACGGCGGCGCCGACAACAACGTTGTCTGCTATGCGACATGGCCGCGATGACGATGACGACAACAATAACAACGACGGCGATGATGATGACGACGATGACGCCGCTGATGATGACGATGAGCAACCCTGTGATTTACGCCTCAACACAGTCTACATGGCGGCGTTGAAACAGGTGGCAGCGGCGGCGGCCATTCTATCGCCGGGCGTCGGCGTAACCTCAGGTATGCAAACACAAACTCAATCACCGCAAACGCCTACTGCGTCGCTGCTGACAACTGCCACGCCCACAGCGCCGCATACGCACCCACATCTCATGAGTTTCCCACAACCGCAGGTGCCGCCGCCGCTACCACAGTCGGCGAGCACACCTACGCGTCGCAGCAGCACATTTAGCGGCAGCGTTTCGCCGTTGCTGGTCGTTAGTAGCGGCGTTGGCGCGTCCTCAAGCGCCTCTACCTCGTCGGCTGCAGCCGTTGGTGGTGCAGCTGGTGTAAGTGCAGGCGGCAGTGGTGCTGGCGGCGGCGGTGGCACCAGCTGGGGCGGCGCCTATACGTGCGATCGTTGCGGCAACTCGTACGCGCGACCGCACAGCCTCAATCGGCACGTGCGCTTCGAGTGCGGCGTCGAGCCGAAGTTCGAGTGTCCGATCTGCCACAAGAAGTCGAAGCACAAACACAACCTCGTGCTGCACATGCGCACGCATCAACATCGATGATACAATCGATGACGCGGTGGCCGTTAGACGGGCGGCGATGGCGGCGGCGGCTCACGTTCGTCCAGGCGCATGCGTGCGTCAGTGCGTGAGCGGTGTCGGTCAGTCACGTGACACCGTGACACCTACATAAACAATTTGCACGAATGTGATTTTTTGTAATTTTCCAAATGATCTTGAAAACTTGTAGTCGTTTTTTTACTATTATTATTTTTATTATTTTAAAAAAACATTTATTAATTAATTAATTACTTTTAACATATATAAATATTAGTTTTAACGACGAGAAACGAGAAACATAATTTATACTAATTTCGCAGAGAATTTTTAATAAATCAATCAATAAATAAATCAACTACGATGGGTGGAGAGTGGGTGGACGCTAAAGAAAGCGTTCGAAAATGAGGATAATACAGACAGAGAAAGAGGGTGATAGAGAGAAAAAGGGAGAAAGAGAGAGCGAGAAAGTATAAATAATAAAATTATTAAAAAATAACTAAATAATTTACCAAATTGCAAAAAAGAAATGAATAAAGCTTTATGCGCAATGCTTTGAAAGTTGCGTATTTTAATTATTTCAAAAGCGTTTTGTGATATTTAAACAATAAAAAATAATAATAAAAAAATATAATTAACAAAAAATAAAACATACAAAAGCACCACACACTTACAATACTAAAACAAGAAGAGAAAAATAACATAATTGCGTCAAACATAAATATTTTTTGGGTTGTTTATGAAAATATTAAAATTCAATAACCATTTCTATGAATAAATATTTAAATATGATGATACTTGCTAATTACTATCTAAAATGTTAGCCCTAAATATATAAACATATTTTAGCATACTTTGTAATTGCTAAAATACGTTAATAAATTTGTGGTTTAGTATTTTTATGTACCATTAATTGCAATGACAAGTTTTTCTGTATGAATGTACACACCGTTACTTTACTAAAAGAATTATAATTGCAGCAAACATATAAAAATTATTATTTATATAAAAATGTGAAATTTAAAACTACTTAGTACTTTGCAAATATATTTGAAAATGTTAATACTTGCAAATTAATAACAAGAAAAACTATATCAACTCTTCAAATTGTTGCCCCCAAATATATAAACATATTTTAATATATTTTGTATTTGTTAAAATACGTTTATGAATTTGTGGCTTAGTTATTTTATATATAGAAATAACTACAATGACTAACAGTTACACATTTTGCTGTGCACAAAATAACTTTACTTAAATAATTATAATTGTGGCAAACATAAACATTTTATTATGTATATCCAAATATTTAAATTCAATCAACTATTTTTATTCAGAAATAATTGTTGTTATGTTAATACTTGCAAATAGTAAACAAGAAACAATTTTGAGATGTTGATATAACTTTTCAAAATTGTTTCCCCTCAAATATATAAACATATTTTAACATATTTTGTGTTGGGTAAAATACATTCATGAATTTTATAGAAATAATTGCAATGACTGGCTTTTGCAAATTTTGCTGTTTAATACACTAATCTGTGCATAATAATTTAATCTTCCCTTGATAAAAGTAGTAATAATTATAAACCATACGACATCAATTATGACGATCAATAGACTGATCTAAGCTTGTCTTAGGACTTCATAAAATTTCTGCAACTTTATTTATATTGTTTTCAGTTTTGGCAGTCAAAAATCAGTTATTAGTGGTTTTAATTATTTTCATTTTTAATATATTTAATAAAACTTTAAATGCAATGAAAATGCAGATTAAAATGTTCATCAGATTGCTGAAGATATGAATTATAATACAACACAAAAAATGTATAATATTAATGAACAGATTATCTAGTCTGAAGACTTCATAAGTACTATACATTATTCATAAATTGTATGCACAATTCATAAATACTATAAACAATTCACAAACACTATGAACAATTCATACATACTATGAACAATTCATAAATACTATGAACAATTCATAAATACTATGAACAATTTATAAATACTATGAACTATTAATAAATACTATAAATACTTCATACATACTATGAATACTTCATACATACTATGAATACTTCATACATACTATGAATACTTCATACATACTATGAATACTTCATACATACTATGAATACTTCATACATATTATGAATACTTCATACATACTATGAATACTTCATACATACTATGAATACTTCATACATACTATGAATACTTCATAAATATAGTATTAATGAATTGTTCATAGAATTTATAACAATTCATAAATACTATGAACAATTCATAAATACTATGAACAATTCATACATACTATGAACAATTCATAAATACTATGAACAATTCATAAATACTATGAACAATTTATAAATACTATGAACTATTCATAAATACTATAAATAGTTCAGTAATACTATGAATACTTCATACATACTATGAATACTTCATACATACTATGAATACTTCATACATGATATGAATACTTCATGCATGATATGAATACTTCATACATACTATGAATACTTCATACATACTATGAATAATTCATACATACTATGAATACTTCATAAATATAGTATTAATGAATTGTTCATAGTATTTATAACAATTAATTAATACTATGAACAATTCATAAATACTATGAACAATTCATAAATACTATGAACTATTCATAAATACTATAAATAGTTCAGTAATACTATGAATACTTCATAAGTACTATGAATACTTCATACATACTATGAATCCTTCATACATACTATGAATACTTCATAAGTACTATGAATACTTCATAAATACTATGAATAAGTCATACATTCTGTGAATATATTTCATAACTACTACGAACTATTATACTATGAATAAGTCATACATTCTGTGAATATATTTCATAACTACTACGAACTATTCATAAATACTATGATTATTTCATTGTTACTATGAATTACTCGTAATTATGATGAACTATTCGTAATATGACGCTTTGTAGTTCCATGAGTTTCTTTAAAAAATGATCTACATTATGAACTATGAAATTTTCATAAATCTTATGAGTAATTCATAAATACTATAAAAACTTCATAAATACCTTTAAAACTTCTTAACTACCATGCAATGTTTATAAATGCTGCAAAAACTTCATAAATACTATGATATTTTGATTATTATTATGAATTATTCGTAATTGTGATGAATTTTTTGAACCAAATACTATACAAAAAAAAGTTATTTTACAAATTCATATTTGCAACAAATTTTAAATGCAATTTTTTGTATTTGAAATATATTAAAAGAAAATAAATATAATTAAAATCACAAAAACAATTTTTAAAAAAATCTTATAAACGCATTTTATAGAGTTGTTATGCTCAACGATTTCTTTTCTCTTAGTGTATGTTCAAAATTTTAAAATTGAAAACTTTTATAAAAAAAAAATACTTTTAATAAAATGTAAGCGTTGATCTCAAAAGTGCATTTTTTATTTCCAAAAAAATAGATATATATTTTAAAAATAATAATTCTTCAGCAAAACTACGCAACAATTCATAATTTAAAGCGACGTTTAAAGCTTGCGATTTGGAAAAGTTTGATATACATAGAAAAAGCTTTCGCTCTCTCTTTTAGTTTAAAACTTAAACTCTCTTTGCAAAGCTTAGACTACGAAAATAAAAAAATAACTATGAAATCAGAAAAGTACAGTTAGCGCCTTAAAAGCGTAGTAGTCTTAAAGAGGAATAGCGAAAAAAGGTGAAAAATTAAAAATGGCGTATGTGATAAAAAGAAAATGGCGAGCGCGCGCTTAATGCATGATAAAACATGGCGGCGGCGAGGACAACTTCGTTAGTAAACGGGGATTACGATGTGCAATAAACTATGTCTAATTCTTCTTAGCACCAATTTCATTTTGTTTTTACTATTATTACTATTAAAACTAATTAATTATTTTATTTTTTAAAAAATATTAAAATATATAAACAAATCTATGTATATATTTAGATATATATTTACACACACGCATACATGCAAAACAAACAAAAAAGAAAACAATATTTATAAAAGAAACAATTTATATATTTACAATGAAAGAGGAATGTTTGTGAAACGTAACGACGAGTTGAGACGAAGTGGAATTGAAATGTGATCGCGTTTGCAAAACGAAACGAAACGAAAAAGAAATACAAAAATTTCAAAAAAGTTTAACTTTTTTGTTTAACAAAAAACAAAAAATAAAAGAAAAAAACGGTTGATAGCACTGGGTGGTGGCGCGTGAGTTTTTGTTAGAGTTAACAATGCAATATTAAAAGAAATATCTAAATTTTTAAAATACACAAATAATGCACAAAAATACACAATTTTTTTATTTTGGTAAAATATAAAAAAGCGCTTTTTGCACTTGATTTTTTGATATAAATGCTTCAACGAATGTTTCAATTATTTAAAATTTAATTTAATGTACATGGAGGCAGTAATTTTTTAGGAAAATAGTATTTGAATTATAAATTATTTTACGTCGAACTTCATATAGCTGTAAAAATCCATGCATTTAGAAATTTCTAAAAATTCTACAATCTAAAGTTCACATTACCTTCCTCTATGCTCAGAAACTTGTTTTGTAATATTAAGAAAAATTTAAACTTGAACTTGTGTTTTATATTTAAATATTAAAATTTTATTTTCTAATTTTACAGAAAAAGTTTTCTTGAAATAACTGAAATCGAGCTGCTTGGCACTGTTTCAAGTAAAAATATTTTAAAATTATGAAAAATTGAATTTAAAAGTCTACAACTTGTGTTTTAAAGAATTCAACTTTATTTTCTTAATTTGCAGAAAAAGTTTTCATGAAATAACTAAATTTGAATTGATTGGCGCTGTTTCAAGTAAACAATTTCTTAAAATAAGAAAAAATGAATTTGAAAGTCTTGTATATTAAAGAATTCAATTTTCTTAATTTGCAGAAATTTTTTACTTCAAATAACTAAATTGAATTGATTGGCGCTGTTTCAAGTAAAACATTTCTTAAATTAAGGAAACAAATGAATTTTAAAGTCTTGAACTTGTATTTTAAAGATGTAAATATTATTTACGTATTTTGCGGAAAAGATTTCTTGATACAACTAAAGTTGAACTGCGATTTACAGTTTCTAAATTCTTAAGATTAGGAAAAAAAATTAATTTAAAATTCAGTAAAATATTTCTTAATATAAAGAAACTATTTTCTAAGTTTTTGTTATATCAAAAACTCACCACAAATTTCGCAGAGCACGCACCCAAGCACTCACATAAATTTTTAAAATTAAATTTTATTGAAAAAAAAAATGCAAAATTAGATCTCTTAACAAAATTTTAGTTTGATAAAATAATGTTGCTTTTTCTTGTGTATTTAAACTGAAAATAAATTAAAAATGAAAAACAAATTTCTCTCATTCCAGGCGTGTTTAAATTATAAATAGTCATAGTAAAAGTAATAAATATTTTTAAAATTTAGTTAATGGAAAAAGCAACAGTTTAAAAATATCACAATTGGCTTAAAGCACAGAATTTTGCTAGTATTATTAATTTAGATAACGATGTATTTAAGAAAAGTTAATTGGCAGACATTTCAAAAATGATGATAAGTAAAAATAAAACTATAATAAAAATAAAAAAAAATATACCTAGTGCTATCAGCATTTAGTAGAAATTTTGGCAAAGTTTGGAAACGAAAGCTTTTTGTAAAAAAAATTGAAGAAAAAATTAGAGAAAAAAAGAGTTTTGCGAGATTTAAAATTAATTTAAATATAAAAAAAATGAAACAACAAGTAAGATAAAGCTTTGAAAAAGCACAAAACAGCGATTGATAGATAAAAAAAGCATTGTGACAACGAAAAGATAGAAAAAGAGGGAAATAGAGCGAAAGAGAGCGAGTAGGCAAAGCAAAGCAGCGCTTAAAGCTTAGTGTTAAACAAGAAAAAGAGCGTGGATGAGCTTAAAGCTCGCGTCAGTGTTAGACAAGGCAAAGAGCGAAAAACACGCGCACTCAGTAAGTCAGTGAGTCAGTCAAGTCAGTCAGTCATCAATGAAAACAATTGGAATGTGATATAAAAAAATAGTCCTCATTTTTAATTAAATGCAATTTAATTAAATTTAAAATAATTAATATTAAAAAAATAAAAAATTAAAATAAAACTACATATTAATATATTAAAAAAAAAAAACAACTTTTATGAATTTTCTGCAATTAACTGAGAAAACACTGAGAGAAATACGAACGAACGCAACAGACGTTTATTTTAATTTTTTATTATTTGTAATTTAAAACTATTTCTTAACTATTTTTATATGTAATATTTAATAATAGCGAAAAGCATAAATGTGTATAAAAATTTCAACTTTTAAAATATTTTAAAATAAATGCGTAAAAATTTAATTCAAATTTTGGAAAATATTAAAAATTCACGCAATTTTTGCGCGCGTCTCTTTAATTAAATTTAAAATTAAGTTCAAGCATTTAAAATGCGTTTTTCGTGAGCAACACAAAATTTTCGAAATTTTTCAAAAAAAAAACAATTTTTTTTCAAAGGAAATTCAAAAAAAGTATAGACGAACTTTGTACCTAAAATTAATGATGTCGACGAAAAAAAAAACGCGCAGTGATTTTTATATTTTAAACAATTATTACTTTTAACAAACAAAAATTGGCAACAGCTATATTTCGGTCAGTATTCGCGTCAGAAATTTAAAATAATTTAAAAAGAAGCATGCTAAAAAATTCCAAATTTTTTCAATTAATTTTTAAAATATTTATTTAATAGTTTTTTTTTTATTATTATTATTAATTACAATTTTTTTTTTATTTTATGCTTTATTGATTTTTATAATTTATAATTTGTATATTTAATTTTGCTTTGTTTTTGTAACTAGTCAAAGAAAGTACCGAACAGCATAATTAAAATACCAAGTTGCTGTTGCTTAAACTAATTAATAAAGTTATAATGTTAAGTTAAACCTCCCCCCTCAATATAATTTTAATTGAATTCCTATGCAATTCAATGATAAACGCAACTAATTTAATTGAAAGAAATTAAGTAAATTAAAAACAGTAAACAATTCAATCAATTAATATGTTAACTTTATGTATACTAAATATAAGCATAAAACATTTAATTATTATAATGATTATTTTTAACTAAGGTTGTGGTGACTCTATTTTCTATGTTTATTTTTTTTATTTTATTTTAATTGTATTTTATTTTATTTTAATATATAATTTTGTTAAGTTTGTTTTATTTTAAATGCAGCATAATTGTGATTTATAAAAGTTTCCTAAAACATTAAGAGAGAAGGTTTTGGTTGGAAATGTATGTTAAAAAAAAGTACGAGAAATATTGAGTTTTCACGGAACAAACAAAAAACCTGCTAAATTAATGGTATTTGAAAAGCAAAACAATTATTTCTACTATTCAAATTGATCAATAGTATACATACCATTGGAATAATAATATTCAAACTATTAATTTTAAAATGCGCCCTAAATTGGTAAATGCCATTGTTATACTAATGAATTCTATCGAAATACTATTGAATTTTATTGATATTATTTCTACTACTAAAATTAATCAATAGTATACATACCATTGGAATAATAATATTCAAACTATTAATTTTAAAATACACCCTAAATTGGTAAATACCATTGACATACTAATTAATACTATCGAAATACTATTAGATTTTATTAAAATAAGCTATGGGAAATATCCCAGTAGATGAATAAAATAATAGAAATGAAAATATTCAAGATATCATTTTTGAGTTGTCATTGCTGTTTACCATTAATAACTATTGAACAATTTATGGGTATGAATGTTAAATTATTGTCGTATAGTGGCTTATTAAAAATTATTTAAAATTCTATTATTTATTCTGTTATTAATTATAATATTTTAAAACGGTATAACACCAAACGAATCCTTTTTTTCTCATTCATAAATATTTCAACTTTTTAAAATAGTATACAGTCAAATTTTAAATTATTTTTTCATATATCGTATTTATTATAATTTTTCTAAATGGTTTCAAAACCAACCAATATATATTTTTTTAATTTTTGAACATTTTTTTCTATATTTTAAACATTTTTATATTAAAATTTTCAATAATTCTTCTTTTCACATACATTTTCAAACAAAACAAATTAAATTGAACGCAGGAAACGACGTAAGCAAGAAAATAAAAAAAATATTGAAACTCTGCGTGTGATAGAACTAAATGAAAAAATTTTAAAGAAATAAAACAAATTTATATTTATGATTTTTCTTATTTTTCAAACAGCTAAAACATGTGTTAAATAAAATATATTATTAAGTAATTAAAAATATCACATTAACATAATAATTAAAAAAAATATATACATATTTTTTAAAGTTTAATTTTAAAAATACTTTTTTGGCACATTGTTTTTTTTTTGAAAATTTTATAATTAAAACTAGCAGCAACACACTACACTATACAGCAACAATATAATTATAATTGCAATCAAATAAATATATGTTTTTTAAATGTTTTTTTATTGTGCTGCAATAAACAGAAATAGTAATGCAAATAAGAAAAAATTGTAAAAACCGTGCGCTGTGAATTAACATAAAATCGTTGTGATTTTTTGTGATTGTTTTTATTTTTCCACACACAAAATAGTTTTAAAAAACCATAAACAAATTTATTAAAGAAAAAACTGCATAAAACCGTACAACAGCAACTTAAAGAAATGAAACAAACAAATACTGTGGCAATGCGTGGCTTTGTTAAATTACGTTTGTGTTTTTATTGAAGTAATTAAAATTATACTACTCAACATTATTTTTACCTAGAACATTTTATATATCATTTCTACATAATTTGAGGGTGTAGATTTTAACTGCATACTCAGTTTTTTTGTCAGACGTCACGTTCTTGTAATGCGAAATTGAGATTAAAGACACTTTTCAGTGACTTTTTATTAGAAAAAATTGAAGTATTTTCTAAAATTAATTTGGTAAAAAACTTTATAGACTATTTTTCTTTTAAAAGTCAGTGGCAATTTTAATATTAAATGGAATTTCAATATCGCAGTTAGTTTTTATGTTATAGGGATCTAAATTTGAAATTTGTTGATTTTTTAACTTTTCTTTTTAATATTTTTTTTGTGCTTCAAATTTAATGACAAAAAAGAAAATTATTTATAGTTATCTAGAAAATGGTCTAAACTAACGTTTGAAATTACTAACTTTTCATTATCGGTTGTATTTTTTAAAAAATATTTCAAGTTTTAAGATTTTTTAGTCTAAACTCAAATATTTATATTTGTATTAAGTTTAACAAAAAATAGAACTGATATTAGAAAGTTAGTTATTTGTATAATTAGATATAACTATTTTCTCTAAAATCATAAACTATTTACTTTTATAGCATTATATTTTAAATACTACAAAAAAAAATTATAAAATTATAAAAAGAAAAAATCATTTTTGTCGAGTTTAGTGCCGTATATTTTCAAAACTAATTGTAATATTAATAATCTTTTTTAATTTAAAATTGAGCATAGTAATTCAGATAAAAACTGCGTTTAAAGTTTATTCAAAATAAACTTTATTAAAAATCTGTATTAATCCCAAAGGTGGCGAAAAAAAAGTACCAACATTTCGATTGCAATTTTTTTTTTAACCTAATGTCACAGAAAAATGAGGTATACAGTTAAATTCAGCGGCCATTAATGTCCTTAAATAATTGTCCTTTAAAATGTTAAATTAATAATATGAAACGCACTAAAAAAATTATAAAATAAATTAAAAAAAAAAAAATTAATAAATCAACTTTTGAAAATCACAACGTAAATATTTTATATTTTTTTATAAATTTTGCAACAATATTACACTCAAATTAAACAATTTTAAACACACACAAACACAAAAGTAGTAAATTAAATGTTAAATAATTAGCAAAATATTAAAATATAATTTTTAAAAAACAAAACACAATAAAAACAAAACAAAACACAAAAAAAAAAATAAAAACTAAAAAATCTTTAATTAATTAACAAATGAAATATCATTGCCACGTTTGCTTAAAATTAAATTTTTAATATTTAAATCTAAAAAAACAAAACCTAAAAAACTCTAATAATTGCCTTTAAAAGAACTATAAAAAAGATTTATATTTTATTTAAAACTTAATATATTTTTTTTAGAACATTTGCATGTGTGTGCGTAATAACGACAACAATAACAAAAATAAAAAAATATAACAAAATTTCAATTTTCATTGAAGAAAAACGTAAGAAAAGCCTTAATTTTTGTAATTTTAAATGAAAAAAAAAACGAAAATATTTAGTAAAACAAAAATATTTTTAGAAATGAAACAAATTTGTAATAATAAATAAATAAATAACTAAATATATTATTAATAAATGTGCAGCAAAAACAATTTTATTTTTAATCTAATTATTATATATACTAGATACAAACAACATTGTGAAACTCTATTGTAATAATAAACAACAACAACAACAAAAAAACAGATGCATAATATTGTTATAAGTTACAACAACTAAATTGAAAAAAAAAAATGCAAAAAAACGAAAAAAAAAAAATAAAAACTAAAAAAATAAAAAAAAAATGGGTTTATATTTAAAACAAATGAAAAAAAAAAGGTTTCTCTAGTTGGTTTTTAGTATTGACTGAAGACGCAGTTTGAGCTGAGAGTGGAGAGATTTGAGATATACTCAAAACCAAAATGGTAAGTTAAAATCAAAAAAAGTATAACTTAATATTAATGAAAATATTAATAATGTTTTTTTTTTTTATTGTTTTTCCATTTTTTCTCTTAAACAGATCTTTGGCAAAAGTTCACTGAGCAGAGCTATCTGATATATTGAGTTTCTTGAAATCTGGAGAGCAGTAAAAAGATTTGAAGTTGAATTTAACAGGAGTCCAGTTTATTTTTCCAGCAGTACAGCAGAATCATGTGATTGCAGGCCTGTATATATATAAAAAGAAAATGTTTTTTAAGTTCTGCGAAGCTTTACCACTATATATTAGAGATTTTTATGCCATATCCTTTTTAGAAATTTAATATTCTTGGGCCTTGAACGGGAAGTAATCATGAATAATGGTTCCTTGTCCTAAAACAATCAGTTAAAAGAATATAATAGGGTAATTTTCAGCCATAATTATTAATATTTTTCAGAATTTAAAAATCTCTAGTAGAAATTGTAATAAAATCAGAAAGGGAAACTGATATTATTGTGACCATAATAGGGTAATTTTCAGCCAAAATTATCAATATTTTTCAGAATTTAAAAATCTTTAGTAGATCTGTAGGCGCGGTAGCTCAGTGGTTAGTGCGTTGGACTGCGAGCCGAAAGGTCCCCGGTTCAAGCCTGGACTGGGGCTAACAACATATTTTCATAGAAACATTTTTCTATACCGCGCTACCCCTCGTCAGTAGATGACAAACCTACGATAGTAAAACCATTGCCTATGCAAAGCTCTCACCCGCCGTTCGGATTCGGCAATAAACTGTAGGTCCCACCACTTTGAGTACAAATATAACACGTACAGCTCAAAATGGTGAGAGAGCTCGGCCGAAGTTCTATACAGGACTGTAGCGTCAAAGTATTATATTATTATTAGTAGAATAGAATAGCCGGCCTCAGCAGTCCAGAGGTAGCGCGCTGGACTTGCACTCTGAAGGTCTCGGGTTCGAATCCCGGCTTGGGCATGGGCGCTCGTGGTGATATTTACCACAATATTGTAGGGAATAGATTTCACAGTACAATGGATATAGTCTGTCTGAGTGCTGTCGATCTTAGTAGATATTCCACAACAACAAAAAAAAAAAAAAATAGTAGAAATTGTAATAAAATCAGAAAGGGAAACTAATATTATAGTGATCATCGTAATGTTTTCATTAATCCCTAGTATAAATTTACACTAGTAGAAATTTGCACTTTTACGGTAAACATAATCATGATCCAATCAAGTTGTTCTTGTAACTGGAATGCAGGACAATGTCCCGATAATGTTATTCAACTATATGAACAACATTATCGGGACATCGTCCTGCATTCCAGTTCAAATCAAAATAAAATCTGCTCAAAATACATGAAATCGTTTGTAAAATACACGAAAGAATGAAAATATTATTATAGATTTTATCTACGAAAGTCATTCGTACATAATACGAAAAATTTAAATTAGTTTCCCTAATTTAATGAATATATTTGTACATTTTTACGAATATATTCGTACATTTACGAAAATATTCGTAATTTAATTCATAATATTTACGCATGAATTAATAATATTTCTACGATTAGTTAAATTCGTACATTTTACGAATATATTCGTATTCTGAATATTTTTACCTATCTGCTTTTCACCGCGATTAAAATAAAACGCAGCTTTTAGTTGGTATTTGAGGCAAACGTATTTGTGTTTTTACTACTTACTCGTAAAAACACGAATGTTTCGTTTAAATCTACATATATCATCAAAATATACGAAAGTATAGTAATTTATTCATCAAATGTATAGTTCATAATTTTACGAAATAATATTCGTAAAATATGTTATTCTTTCGTAAAAAAAAAAACAATGTAATAAAAAAATATAACGAAAGTTTCGTAAAATGAAATATTTGTAATATTTTTGTTATTTTAATTTTACGAATATTAAATCGTTATATATACGAAACGTTCGTAAAAATTATTTTGAAAAAAAAAAATGAAATTACAAATATTTCGTGTATTCCAGGAATTATTGGTGTTTTTTACGAAATTACAAAAAAAATACGAAAAAATATTTTGCAAAATATCCTGGAAATTATTCGATAAAGTAAAAGTCATAGTCTTAGCACAAATTCAACTAACGATTGCGTAAATTTCAAGTACACACAAAAAAAGTATTGTTTAAGAATTAATATTATTATATTATATGTTTGTAGTGAGAACTTATTGTTTCCACTGAAGACTTATAATTGTATATAATTTGCCATAAATAATGACTGTTTCCTGCGAACGATTCAAATTATTGATATTTGTAACATATAGTAATTTATTTGTCGTAAACACTTTAATTGTTTACATCAAACACTTTGTAAGTGTTCATTTATTTATTCCTCCTAAACACATTCAATGCTTCTTTTAACTACCGCATATTTGTCTTCAATGGTAAATTTTAATTAGTGTTTGGAGCAAACACTTGTCAATGTAAAGTGTTTGCTCGAAACACTTGTTGTCCGAGTATTTCCGAAAGCAAACATGTCGTTTTTAGTGCTGTGTCTGTGTGGAATGTCAGTTTGGAAGCAATAAAGTATTTATGGGAAACATTTTTGTGTAATCAAAAGTGTTTCCAGCAAAAGAGTTGAAAATTTATATAGTGCGATCAATAATTTAAGCATTTGCTACAAATCAGTTAAATTGGTTGTTGCAACTAATATTTCAAACACTTCATGTATTTGTTTGCATTATTGTTTGTACCAAACAGGATATTTTTTTTGAGTGTAGGTAAAAATCTATAAAAACTGTTGTGCTACATATAAATATTAGAACTGTTTGCAGCAAACATATTATGATTTCATCAAACCTTTACTGTGGTTATCACAATTGTTTTGAGTTTTTATTTTTAAATTTTTGACTACTGCTATTATGCAAAATAATTAAATAAAAAGAAAACAGGAATGTTGGTTGTAATCATATTATGCCTGCTGGTAAGCATATTTTATATTAAACTACAATTGCGACAATTTGAGCCTATAAACGATAACGTTAAAATAGTGTTTGGTTTGTTGGAAAGTAATAACAAGAAAACACTTTTTTTGATGACTGAGCTAAATATTTGTTCATTTCGTTATTTAAGTAAAACTTTACAATATTAATCATCACTTAAGCTATTATTGAATAAACACAATATTTAATTGAAATATGAAATTTAAAAGATTATTATAACCGCAAATACAATCTGAATAAAATAACATAAGCTTAATAGTATTTTTTATATTATTTTAATAGTTTTCGAAATTTAATAGTTAGTTTCTATTAAATAATACAACATTTTATTAGATTAATTTTAGGTTTATGTGAAAATATATATTTTTGTGTATACAATTAAATCAATATACTATAAAATCATTGATTTCCTTACTATAAAACTATAAAAGTATAACTATAAAACTATTTTAAAAAAGATTATAACAAACTATTTGTATTTTGTGTAAAATGTTTTTGAGTATTAAAAAAGAAAATGAGAAAATATAATATAATAAAAACGTTTATATAAAAATAAAACTAATTGTGAATCATTTGCATTTTATTCTTTTATTGATACAGCTAAATAAAATTTCATTTGTTATTTGAATTTGGTGAAGGTTTAGCGTTTGTTCTGGTAAAAAGTTCTATACATTTTTTTTTATATATTGTAATAATTTTTTAATCATTAAATGTTTTGTATAAATCTTATATGTAGTCTTTTATTATAAATATATTTTTTGTTTATTTTAATATTCATTTCAGACAATACACACACACCACACATACAGACAGACACTGTTTCTTTACAGTTTATATCTACTTAATCTATACAATTTAATACATTTTTGAATTTTTTAAATGTTTTTTAATTTTTCCTGTCCACTTTTAACATTTCATTATCTATTTCCTCAAACTATCAACTTTTCTTTATCTTTTGATCACTATAAAACCCTTAAAAATTTAAAAATATCCCATATTTTCCCCTATCACTTTTATTTTTACATCTTCTTAAATATATTCAAAATATTCTTTTATATCTCTGTTCATAGATATCCCATTTTATATATCTTTAATTTTGCTTAAATGAATTTTAATATTTTTTTGCATTTCTATTTCGTTTATAGTTCATAGTCATAAATTCGTTAATTAATCAAAATAAAACTTTGTATATCATTTCTCAAACTCTTTTTATTTAATTTTCCCATTCGCCTTTTCCAACTCCTTGCTAACTCTCTCTTTCTAAATATATTTTCATCTCTCTCTCTCTCATTCTGTATTCTCGTATTAATCATTGTTGTTGCTGGTTTGGTTTTTGTTACCTCGAACTAACATATTTTTCTTTTCTTCTAGATCTATTCGAAACGGTGCTGATGTCTCCAACGCTACATTCACTGCCCTGCCCCACAAAAAATTCAATCGCCCATTGTTCAGCGACGCCACCAAAACTAGTACCGCCACGATCAACGGGCTTTGAGGTGCTGCTGCCATATCAAAATCTCGAGCACGAATCGATCGGCATCGATGTGGAAGACATCAAAATGATCGTCATCAATGATGAGTTGCGCTACATCTGCCCACGTTGTGGAGTGCGCTACAAATCTCGCAGTATGGTGCGGCACCATCTCAAGGAATGCGGCATCGGTGCCACCTGCCCTTTTTGCAACAAACATCTGACGCAACGGCGCAATCTCAAGGCCCACATACAGGGTGTCCATTTGAAACAACGTGTACATAACAAAAATGGCGGTCCATCGTCGGTTGGTGGCTCTCGTCTGAAGCCGCGTAAATTTAGCGCGCATGTGCGAAGAGCACAACAGCACATGTCGGCGGCGGCGGCGATGACGAGAGCGCCATCGGGGACAAAGTCGCCTCAAGTGGAAGCTCACCATGATTATGTGTGAAAATGTGTAATGATTATGAAAAAACAAAAAAAAATGAAAAATTATTAACAAAAATAACATGCTAGTTTTATATTTACTGTAGACCCTCACCCTTCTCCAATAATGAGCGTATAACATTTTAAAATATTTAAATAGAATATATTAATAGTTTATATAATTTTTTATAACAAATTTTCTCATAGCTCTTTTGCCGTTTTCCTTTGCGTTCTTTAATATGCGACCTTGCTGTTCAAGCTTCCAGGCTTTTTTTTTTGTGTACATTGTGAATATGTACTTAAAGATAAAGGTACTACATAAATAAAAATTGCATTGAACCTTTTCAAAAAAATAATTCTTCTCAAGAATTTTTATAAAAAAGCTTTTTATATAAAATGTTTATATAATAAAGAATTTTTATAAAAAGTTTTTTTTAATCTTTTTTATAACAAAAAAAACATAAAAAGCTTTTTAAAAAAATGTATATGAAAAAAGCTTTTTTTTTATATAAAAAGGAAACATCTTATATTTTTTTATATTAAAAAAAGCTTTATATAAAAATAACATTTATAAAAAAAAAGCTTTTTTGTAAATCGTTTTCAATAAAATTATATTTTATATAATACTTTTTATTATAACAGCTTTTCTAATAAAAAATAAATCTTTTTAGATAAAAGCTTTTTATAATAAAAGCATTTATTTTAAATGAAAAGCTTTTTTTAAATTAAAAGCTTTTTGTAATAAAAGCTTTTTTGTAATAAATTTTTTTTTGTAATAAAAGCTTTTTTTAATAAAAGCTTTTTGTAATAAAAACTTTTTGTGATAATAGCATTTTAGTTAAAAAAAAACTTTTTATAATAAAAGCTTTTTATAATAAAAGCTTTTTATAATAAACGTTTTTTATAATAAAAGCTTTTTATAATAAAAGCTTTTTATAATAAAAGCTTTTTATAATAAAAGCATTTTATAATAAAAACTTTTTATAATAAAAGCTTTTTATAATAAAAGCTTTTTATAATAAAAGCTTTTTATAATAAAAGCTTTTTATAATAAAAGCTTTGTATAATAAAAGCTTTTTATAATAAAATTTTTTATAATGAAAGCTTTTATAATAAAAGCATTTTATAATAAAAGCTTTTTAGAATAAAAGCTTTTTAGAATAAAAGCTTTTTAAAATAAAAGCTTTTTAGAATAAAAGCTTTTTAGTATAGAAGCTTTTTAAAATAAAAGCTTTTTAGAATAAAAGCTTTTTGTAATAAAAGCTTTTTGGAATAAAAGCTTTTTGGAATATAAACTTTTTTAAATAAAAGCTTTTTGTAATAAAAGCTTTTTGTGATAAAAACTGTTTGTTATAAGAGTTTTTTGTAATAAAAGATTTTTATAATAAAAGCTTTTTATAATAAAAGGATATTAGAATAAAGGCTTTTTATTATAAAAGAATTTTGCAATTAAGACTTTTACATTAAAAACTTTATTTTATTATGGTATTTTTTCTGAAAGCTTTGTTTTATAATGAAACAATTTTTATAAAAAAATTATAATAGTGCTATTTCTATTAAAGCTTTTTAGTAAAGCGGTTAATATAAAAGCTTTTTAGGAATAAAGCTTTTATTTAAAAAAAACATTAAAAATTGCTTTTAAATATAAAAAAAAAATATAAAAAAAAAAAAAATTCCAAATATATTTTTTTACATATTTTATTTAAAATTAATTTTTTTACTGATGTGCAATTTTTAAACTGTTATATTATGATGCTTTTAAATGTAATATAATTTGTACGAGACATACATGGATAAGTCTTGGTTCCTAAAGTTTCAAAGCTTAATTAATAAATAATTTATATAATATGAACAAAAAAATCCTTTAGTTTATTTATTTTTATAGTGTTTAAATAATACGAAATTAAAAATATAAAAACGCACAAATTAATAAAAAAATATGAAGTTTATTTTTATAGAAATAGTTTATGGATATTTCCGACTGATGACACATTTGATGTATAAATAAAATGAATAAATCTTTAAACTATAAGAGTGCTGGATTCAGTTAATGAACTGCAATTCTATGAACTGCACAAAATAACTGATATTAAGTGTACATGTTAATAATTAAGTTTATAAGTATTAAAAATTAAATTAATGAAGAATATAATTATAATGAAAACATGATATATAATTTTTTATTTGTACTAATTTAAGTGTTAAAAGGCAAACATGCATTAAAAACGAGCTTTCACGGAATTCATGTACATTACACACACAATATGCAACAATAACAACAACATCATCAACATCTTGATCATCATCATCATCATTAAAATTACACACATCATCGTTTTACACACAAACATATTCCATATCTAAAAAAATCTTACTCTCTACTACTTACACTTGGGATAACTGTTATTGTAAGCTTTTCTACAATTTTTTACTTTTATTTTTGTTTCATTTGTTATGCTATATAATTCTTATTTTGTTTATACAACAGACACACACGCCGTGCGTTCTTTAAAGCTTTTTTTTATTCTCATTTATATTTTTTTCTTTTTTTCTCTTTTTTTCTTTTTCGTTTTCTCTGCTCTGTGTTCGCTCGCTCGTGCCACTGCAGACATTTATCCCATACTGGGCAGCCTGCTGGGCGTCGACACAAGCACCAACGATCAGTCGAACGATCTGTACTCGTTTCTCAGCAACAATGCCGCCGTCTCACTGGGGGCCGTCAACACCACGCCGCCGCCTGCGTCGACCACACAGCGTTCTTCCGCCGCAGCTGGCATCGGCACCATGCTCGAGCGCAGCAGTTTCATGCAGTGCCGGCACTGTAATCGCTACTACAAGTCGCACCAAAAGTTGCAGGAGCACGTGCGCAAGTATTGCCTCAAAGAGAAGAAATACAAATGCGTCTCGTGCGAGTATCGCTCACGTCGCAAGGATCACGTGTTGCGTCATGCCAAGCGCAAGCATTGCGAGCTTTTTGCGAGCGCCGGCCAGGACGAGGAACTGCTGTACGAGATACGCAACGAGGATGAGGAAAAATACGACGAGCTGCAGTTGTTCGGACATGAGGCCGACGTGGATGAGGATGTGGACGCGACGGCAGCCAGTGCGGCGGGAGCTTTTGGCTTTGATTTTGGTACACGTGATCTGACAATAACGGCGGTGCCCATACTGCAGGAGAGCGACGACGATGATGATGACTACGATGAGGAGGGGCCCGAAATGAAGGATGACTAGCATAGATTATGATGAAACGTGGGGGGGGGGGTAGTAAACGATGAGGGAGGAGGGAGTTAGAAAGTGAGAGAGTTAGTGGTTGCAGCAAACAGTTAGCGAAAGGGAAAGCACGTAACGGTGTTGCATAAATTGTTCCAAAAGCTTTTAAAGTTTATAGTCATATCAAAAAGAAAAGAAAGCAGGATTCAGTTTGAAAAAGCTCTGCCGAAAGCAAAATATTTAAGTTTTAACAAAAGGCGTTTAGCCTAAACTGAGTTTAAAATAAGTCAAGTAATGGGCTGAATATGAAAACTAGTTTTTATATATTGGAGCTTTTTTAAAAGCTTAAATCAGTTAATTATTTTTTAAAGTTTTTATTTGTTTATTTTTTTGTCAAAGCTCAAGCTTTTAAAATACAAAAATTTTAAGTTTTTTTTTAATTATTTAAATATTTAAATATACAAAAAATCAATTTGGCATAAACTGAGTTCAAAAATATATAAAAGCTATATTGACAACAGTTATGCTTTAAATTTTTGTAAGCTTTTTAGATGTTTTTTGTTTTTGTTTAAAGCTTTTCAACGCAAAAAAAAATATAAAAAAACTTTTAATATACAAAAAATAAATTTGGCAAAAAACCGAATTTAAAAATATTTGAAAAGCGTGACAACAGTTATGCATTGTATGTTTTTGTTGTTTTTTATTTAAAGCTTTTAAAATTAAAAAAATTAAAGCATATTTAAAGCTTTTTTATTATATAAAGCTTTTTTTTATATATGAAAGCTTTTTTTAGAATGCACATCAACAGTTGCAGTAGACTATTTAAAGCTTTTTATTTGTTGTTTTTTTAATTTTTGTATGTTTTTTTTTTGTTTTTGTTTAAAGCTTTTAAATAATAAAAAAATCAATTTCATAATTAGCCAAATTTGTCAGCGTTTAATAAAACCAATTAGTTTGTTTTAGTTCTAAGCTCATTTTTACATTCCGCATGCTTTGACACACAAAGCACGAAAAACGCCGAAACGTTTCCATTAAATTTTAAGCCATTTTGGTAAAAGCTATTTGTAATGTTATTTTAATTTTGGCAATGGTCGTCACATTAAAAGTTTCTAAAACAGTTGCGAAATTATAAAAAAGAGAAAATATTTCCGTTTCTTGGTTTAAGGTTTAGTTTTAATTATAACAAAAAAAAACATTATGCAATATAAATGTTATACATACAATTTTTTTTTAATGTGTGCAACTTTTGAAATAATTTTTTATTTTTTTTTTTTATTATATATTAGCACTACGTTATTATAATATAAACATCAATTTATTTTAACGTTTAAAAATGTATTTTAAATGTGTACATTGAATAAATTCGTGGAAATATTTAAAACGATAATGCAAAATTTTTTTTATATATATTGTGTTTTGTAGTTTGAAATTTTTGTTTTAATATTTTTTTTTTTAATTTTTTTTTTAATTTTTTTTATTATTTGTTTTTTAGTTTTATATATTCATAATTTTTAAATGCTTGCCAAACTATACTGCTCCAAAATAGAAGCTGAAGAAGTATATAAAATATTATTGAAATTATTTCAAAAAAATAAATAAATATAATGCCATGCTTTGCCAGATACAGATTCCATTAATTATTTTACTTTTGTTAATGTAAAATTCAAAAAAAACAAAAAATGACAAAGCTTTAAAACTGTGTAAAATATTTTTTAAAATTATAAATATTTAAATATAATAGAAACAAAATTATTTTATGTTAAATATATATATATAAAAAGAGCAACTATATATTATTGTATTTTTAAAATTATGTATTTTTTATATTCTTGCCTACTTTCGGGTCTTTTTCAGAACTAATAGAGCTTTCTCAGTGCTAGAAACTCTATAAATTACAAAAAAAAAGCTCGTTATAAAAAAGCTCATGTCATAGATAGCTTATTCTGTAACAAAGGCTATTTTCAAACATTTTTAAATAAAAGCTTTTATAAATGTCGAACAGCATATTTAGGGCAATTCTAAATCAATATTTCTCTCAAATAATTTTTGGTAGAAAAAAGTCTTTTGCAATAAAAAAAGCTTTTTTTTTGTCCAAAAATAATTTGTGGTAATATTTATTTAGAATTAATCTTTTTTTTATTTATTTATATAAAACTCAAAAAAATATATTTAAAATTATATAAAAAAAAAACATTGAATTACCGTGAAAACCTCATGCTGCTGTGTTTGCCTTGTAAACAACAATTATTTGTGCGTCTCTATTTTTATTTTTTTTTTTTTGATATATACTTTATATATAAACTTAATATGACTTACAAAATATTAATAAAAAAATACTTTAAAAAAATATCAAAACTTTTGTGTATAAAATTATAAAACATGCAATTGCCTGGGGTAGTTTTCAATAGAATATGACAAAATAAAGTAAGAATTTTATTATTTTCTACAGAATTTATGTAAATGTTTTAAGTTTCAGTTTTTTTATTTTTGTTTTTTTTTTTTTTTTGTAAACAATTTTTTTATATGTAACAGTTCTAAGTTTTTTATTTTTTTTATTTATAGAACATTATCATTCAGTTTTGCATTTTAATAGATTTTCAAATAATACTATAAAATATACTTTAAAATATTCTATAAAAAAACTATAAAAAAAACACTAAACATTTGAAAATATTCCTAACTTTATTTTAAATTTATTTTTTTAAGTATTTTAGATATAAAAAAGTATTTTTTAAAAGTATAAAAAAATTAGGTTTTCATAAAAATATTTTTTTTCTTTTGTTTATATAAAAAAAAGTGTATTTTATAAAAGTATTTAAAAGTGTTGTATTAATTTTTTTTTTTTTAATTCATTAAAATATTTTTTTTACCTATTAAAAAATCATAAAAGTATTCAAAAATATTATAAAAAAAGTGTTATATATAAAATTTTATTTGTTTTATAAATTATTTTTTATTATATGTAGTAAAAAAAAAAGATTTTTATAAAAAAATATTGAAAAAAATTATGATAAAGTGTTTTGTCCAGCTTTCATACAAATTTTGAATAATTTTGTATGGACATTTCCCATAAAACTATTTCCAATTTGTTTTCTCAATTTTTTAAAATGCTCAAATCAAAATCTTAAATGTTTTGATTTGAAATACGAATTTAAAAATTTGATTTCGAATAATTCATAAGAAATCGAAGGAAACTCGTTTGAAACCTGGAAATATTACTTATCACAATTTTTTGAAAACAAAAAGTATACCAAAAACAAATGGTATGTTCCATGTTTCAAACGATTTGGTATAAACTTTTCTAATCAAATAATGTTGATTTAAATTTCTCAGTAAAAAAAACGTTTTTTGTACTGAGAAATTTAACTCGAAAAGTGTTCAAATCGTTGTTAACAAAGGCAAGTGATTTGAATTGATTTGAAAAATTGTATGTTCCATGTTTCAAACGATTTTGTATAAACTTTTCTAATCAAATAATTTCGAATCAAATTTCTGAGTACAAAAAGCGTTTTTTGTACTGAGAAATTTAATTCGAAAAGTGTTCAAATCGTTGTTCACAAAAGCAAGTGATTTGAATTGATTTGTATTGATTTTAATAACCAATTTTTGTATTGAGAAACACATTTCAAACATTTTCTTTGGAATATTTCATTCAAAAACATACGAAACTCGCATGAAAATTTGAACATAACACTATTTCAAAATTTATTACAAACAAAATGTATTCAAAAAATGGTAAGTTCCAGTTTATACAAACACATTTTGTGTAATTTGGTATGAACATTTCTTAACAAACGATTTCGTATATGATTCATCAGTACAAAGAATTGTTCTCCCAAACGTATACAAACCGTTAATGTCAAATTAAAGCAATTTTAATTCATTTGAAATAATATTTTTTGTATTGAGAAAACAAATTTTAAACTTTGGTTTCAAATAGTTCTAAAAAAAAAACGAAGGAAATTGATTTGAAAGCTGGAAATATTACTTTTCACAATTTTTTTATAAACAAAAGTAATACAAAACAACAGGTATACTCCAAGTTTCAAACGAATTTTGTTCGATTTTGCATGAACTTTTCTAATGAAACCTATTCGAATTTGATTTCTCAGCGAAAATAATTGTTTTCCAAACGTTTTCAAATCGTTGACGTCAAATGTAAGCGATTGAAATTCATTCGAAAAACAATTTTTTGTATTGAGAAATAGAATTTAAAACTTTTGTTCAAAATCTTCAATAAAAATTAAACGAAATTAGTTTGAAAGCTGGAACATAACTCATTTTGCACATTAATTAAAAAAAAAATGTGTACAAAAAGTGGTATTTTCCACGTTTCAAACGAATTTCAAACGATTTTGTATGAAAATTTCTAATCAAAAGATTTCGAATTCGATTTCTTAGTACACAAACTCGTTTCCAAAAGTATTAAAATCATTGAAAACTAAAGCAAGCGATTGGAATTGTTTTGAATAACCATTTTTTGTATTGAGAAACACATTTCAAAAATTTTCTTTAGAATATTTCGTACCCAAAATGTACGAAATGCCCGTGAAAGTTGGAAAATATCACTGTTAAACAATTTATTAAAATCAAAATGTACACAAAAAATGGTATGTTTCAGTTTACAAAGGCATTTCGATTCATTTGAGATGCACATTTCTGATCAAACTATTTCGTATTTAATTTCTCAGTATAAAAAATTGATTTACAAACGTTTCGAAAACGTTGAAATCAAAACCAGCGATTTAAATTTATTTAATTTGTATTTTTTGTATTGAAAAAACAAATATAAAACTTTTGTTTAAAACATACCAATCAAAATCGAACAAAATTCATTTGAAAGCTTAAAACATTTCAGTCAAAATCGAACAAAATTCGTTTGAAAGTTGATACAAATCCGCTTTTCATAATTTTTCGAATTTCGAACGATTTTTCTTAGACAATTTCTTTCAAATCAAACAATTTCCAATTTGATGTCGCAGTACAAAAAATCGTTTTGTGGATGTCAATTTCAATCAAAATCGAATGAATTTCGTTGCAAAACTGGAGCACGCCAATTTATCAATTTATATTTTTTTTAATACTTTTATGAAATACTTGTTTAATACTAAAAAAGAAATATATTTTCTAAATATATAAAAAGAAAATAAAAATTAAACACTTTTTATAATTTTTTTTTTTAACATTTTTAAATAATACTTTTTTATCTTTTAAAAATATAAAAAATACCATTATGAATTTATAAAAAATTAAATTTAAAATAAAATCTTTAAAAATTATATTTTTTAATACTTCACTAAATACACTTTCTATAGCAAAATAACAAAAAATTTCGAATTTGTCTAAAAAAAAAAATAATTAAAACACTTTTTTATACCTTTAGCAAATCCTTTTTTATTTTAATAAAAACAATATATAAAATACTTACTAAAAAAAATTAAATTAAAAAAAACTTTTGCTCTTCGAAATATTTATTAATTTTGTACTTTTCACTTTTCTGATTTCCAGGCACCCCCGAGGGCTACTGGACCATATTGGAGACGGTGCCGTATTCGCTGCACAATGCCGCCGGCACCACTACAACCATCACCAATACGCAGCAATTGCAGCAGCAGCAAACAGCGCAGTTGCAACAACAGCAGCAACATCAACAACATCAGCAGCAACAACAACATATTGCCGCCAATGATGCCGCCAATCTCATCGCCAGCGCCACCGTTGTCGTTGAGATACCGTCCGAGGCAGTTGGCATCGCAGGCAGCACCATACAGTACACAATACCGAAGAGCGAACATCAGCAGCTGCTGCGCAGCAATGCAACACAAACAATTTGCAAGCAACAGCAGCAGCAGCAACATCATCATCAACAGCAGCAGCAACATCACCAGCAGCAGCAACATGCAACCATTCAAATAATCAAAGACGCGCGCACGCAACAACCGCAGCTCATCTCGCTGCAACAATGCATGGCCGCTGCTACCAGCGTCGTACAGCAGCCACAGCAGTCACAGACATCCGCGACGGCGACAACAGCACCGCCGCCGCATGAAGAGTACATCAAGTTAAACACCTCACGGCTGGAGGATAAAATACTGCTGCGCAACATGTTGCACTACGAGACGACAACAGTGCCGGCGGTAACGGCAGCAACAACGGTAACGAGCGCGCAACAGTTGGCGGCAGCTCTCCAGGAAGCTGACAAATTGGAGCAGCAGCAGCAGCATGAAATGTTGCTGCATGCAACAACAGAAGATGAGGAGGATCAGGAGGAAGAGCAGCCGGAGCTCAAGGCGGTGCAGCAGCATCAGCAACTCGATGAAGATGTCGACGATGATGATGCGTTGCTTGAAAAACTCCATACACAAGCAACGCAACAACGTCTGTACAAGAGCGATGTTGGCGGTGCCGCTGGCGGACTGCAGTATGTCTGCAATGTCTGTGGCAAGGCCTACAAAATCAAGGGCTCGCTCAAGCGGCACAAGAGCTATGAGTGCGGCGTCACACCAGGCCTCTCATGTCCGCACTGTCCGCACAAAAGCAAATACAAATCAGACCTGCGCAAGCATATGTCGCAAAAGCATGCAGGTGGTGGTGGTGGTGCCGCCGGCGGCGGTAGTGGCAGCGAACAGTATATGAGCACCTAAAGTGTGACAGATATTTACTATATGTGAACTATAGGTTTAAGTTAGAAACGTAAAAAACAGCTTTTGTAAAAGTTGTAATACGTTTAAAATTGGCGTTGCGCATGAGCCGAATATCTTGATGTTCGCGAAACTATGAAATTCGAGACGAGTTTTGTGATTTAGATTGACATATCTCGAATAATCCTTTCTGAAATCGAGACGAGATTTGAATTTTTGAATTTTTTTAAAGTCGAGACGAGAAAAATCTGACTCGAGCGCAGCAAAAAACAAAATTGTGTTAGTAGTTATTTTATATATAAAACATTATATATATCGTTTACAAAATTGAAATAAGGTTCAACTAAAAAAAAAAGCAATACCGTCTCTGTTTGATTCCTAGCATAATAGTAATTTGATATTCCCGAATTTAGACCTTTAAATACATGACGAATGTGTATAAATTACGAAAATGCAGTATTTTGTATACATTTGCTATCAATTCGGTGATAGGTCTTTAGGTCTATATGAGGTGTTAATTCACTTCTTGCTAAGACAACGCCTTGTTAAAGTTGCCGGTTGGTTTCATATAAAAGGGCCAGACCCATTTATAATATTTTCCCGTAGGTAAATTTCTAAAATGCCAAAATCAGCACTCGCGAGTTTCATTGAAATGTTATATGGAATGTGCATGGAGATTTTTTGTTTTAACAGTTCGTTCGATAAAGTACGTTTTGTAGAGCTAGCTTTTTAAAAATATCATTGTCAATTGTTTGACAATGATATTTTTCAAAAGTTAACTCTGCAATCTATAATTTGTTTCAATTTCCATGTCTTTTATCCTCTTCATTTATAATATTTTCCCGTAGGCAAATTTCTAAAATGCCAAAATCTGCACTCGCGAGTTTTATTGAAATGTTATATGGAATATGCTTGGAGATTTTTTGTTTTAACAGTTCGTTCGATAAAGTACGTTTTGTAGAGCTAGCTTTTTAAAAATATCATTGTCAATTGTTTGACAATGATATTTTTAAAAAGTTAACACTGCAATCTATAATTTGTTTCATATTCCATATCTTTTATCCTCTTCTTTGATCTGTTTTGAAAACACTTTAAACAAGAATGAAACAATGAAATTCATAAATTTGTAAAACTGCGTAATTATTTTTTAAATTCCATGTCTTTTAATCTCTTCTTCGATCTGTTTTGAAAACATTTAGACCAAGAATTCATTACGAAAATCATAAATTTGAAAACTTCGTAGTTTTTCTATTTCTAAATTTAACTTTGTGGTTTTGCAGTCGTACCCGTTGGAATATTTGTAAATTCTATGGTTTCCATTACCATTCTACCTGGAACATGTTTTACATTATCATTATCTTTAAAATTGTAGAGGTTTTAAATAAACTCTTCTTTAATTTTCTGTTTAAAGTTTCTGTTTTTCTTTAAGTTTATTTGAAACCCTTTCAACATTCTGCTTAAAGTGTCTGTACAAAATTTTCTTACAAGGCCCAAGTCTTTTGAGTACCTTTTCAATCTCTTTTTGTTATTTCTATTTTATTCTTTAAGCAATACAGCTATTTTAAAAACGATTATTGGACATTTTTAATGCATTTGTTTTAATAGGTTTTTGCTTTTTCTATAAGTTTATACAAAAATTTAATCACGATCTCTCTTTTTTTTTAGAAATTTTGTTGTACAAGAAAATTTGTTTGTTATTTTCTGAAATTTATAGAAAGTTTAAAGCAGTATTATTAATATCGTTTTTAAAAATACCATTCCAAGAAATAGTTCTTTCTTTCCTTTACAACTTCAAATAAACCTGAATTTAGCTAGGCGGTATTGAATTTCTAAGTTGTGCAACATTACAGTCGTACCCGATGAAATATTTGTACATTCTATGTTTTTCCATTATCTCCAATTATCATTATCATACCCAATGATATATTACTACATTCTATGTATCCAATAATCTCCAATGTTTCATGTATGTTTTTCCTTTATGTTTATTTGAAAATCTTAACAATTTTATGTTTTAATATTCTGTACTTTGTTCTGCAGGTCGTTTCTGTAAATTAAGCGATAAAATTGTAGATTTATGTGACGTCAAAATTGTTCAACAGTCAACCAAATTAATCGACATGAAATGAAAATTGCGTCATTTTGACGTCAAATCGACAATATGAGTCGACAACTTTGAACGACAAATATACAGAAACCACCTACTGAAGTCTTTTGATCTCCTATTCGATCTCTTTTTTTTTATTAATTGTCTTTGTATGAATTTCGTTTTGCAATATTCTTATTTAAAAAAAAATATGTTCATAATTAATAGCTTTTTGATTTTTCTAAAAATATATACAAATTATTGCACACGATCCTTGTTTTTTTACAGATTTCTCAATGTTCACCCCTTCACAAAAAGAAAACTCTTAGTTTACAATTGAGACAAAGACACAATTCTTTTGCAAGTAACAAAATATGTTTGCTTGCACACAGTTTGAATGTTTTTGTGTATTTTTAGTTTGATGCAGACGTAGTACGTTAACTGCAAATATCATTTTTATAAATATTCATTTGTGAGCAACTACATTTTTCGTTGTGTGATGAACTACTGTTTACGAATTATTGTTATAAATCGATTTTTTTTTATTAATAAAAGTGGCAGCTTCGGCTCTATTAATAAAAAAGAAATAATTATGTATATAGAACAAAAACAGTGCTTAAATATATGGAGAAAAAAAAGAGAATAAACTAAAATTGACTACTATTAAAAATTAACTTATTCATTATATAAAATAATTATGTTTTACCTTTATTATATACAATGTATTTACAATAAATATTAATTATATATTGATTATAGTGCTGTATATAAAATTCAACAGCATTTTTTCAATTTCAGTTTTAAAAAGGTAAAACGAATTTGAATTGAACTGGGTCTAAATATTTGAATTAGAAGAAATTCGATGAATTAAATTTAATTTATATTCTCCATTTAAAGTATACATGCAACATGTTTTATGTGGTATACTCTATATCATTTTACGAAATATACGGCCATGTTCCGGCTTTCGATCGAATTCCGATCGAATTTCATATAAAATTTGTAAACAAACGGTTTTGAATTCGATGTCACAATACAAAAATGTAGTTTTCAAACGAATTCAAATCGTTGAAGTCAACGCAAACGGATTGAATTCATTGAAAAAACAAATTTTTGTTCTGAGACATCGAATTCAAAACCGATTGTTTACATATTTAATATAAAATTCGATTGGAAATCGATCGAAAGTCGGAACATGGCCGATAATAATATTTTAAACTATTTTAAAGCGGCAAAATTAATTATTATTGAACTGTATATTGAATTATCGGAGAACAGAGAATCACAGAACAAAGTTACATGAGTTAATTTTATATATATTTACCCATTAAAAATATTTCCAAAATATTTTACTTGCCATCGTTTAAAAAAAACACATTTTGCATTTATGTCCAAGTTAAAATATCATTGGGAAAATTTTATTATTAAAGTGCTGTATATAAAATTCAGTAGAATATTTTACAAACGTTTCGAAATATAAATATAGTTCATACCATTTACAAATCATAAAACAATTTAGTATTGAACTGAGTTTTACTGCATATCAGGCTGAGGACAAAGTTCGATAAATGCAATTTAATTTATATTCTCCATTAAAATTAAATATTAAAAATTAATTTAAACTAAAAGAAAATCAATTTATATACCCTTTAAAAATGGTAAAACGCCCTATGTGTATTGAACTGGAAATTCAACTTTCAAATTTGAACTTTGTTCAATAAATGAAATATGTTCAACTTATATTTATTTTCAATCAAAATATATCGTCATTGTAGAGCGAAAAGTCACCAAATACACTCGAAAAACTTAAATTTCGAGTTTGTTTATTAATATTATAAAAAGTAATTGATGTATTTTAAAAGTTGAAATATCTATTGATAGACTTAAATTTTCTTATCATGAGGTTGAATTGAGATCATCGATTAAAAATTGACAGATATATAAAGATTTTTGTAAATGAATATTTGGCATGTATTTGTAGACTTTTCGTTCTAAAACGACGATATACAAAATGTAAAACTTCTTAACAATTAAGATATATAATTTGTGTGAAGTCTTCTATTTCCTATGCTCAAATCAACTATAAATCATTTCAATTTTGAATATATCGTCCATGCCAATGACCATGCCAAAGGCCGAATGTGAAATTTTGGACATTTGAGTTTTTTTTACATTTTTGAATGTAGTTTTTCGTTATGTATACTTTGTCAAAATCGTGCGTGGTTTTGCTGGATATTTCTAGCTAAAAAATAGACAAAACCAAAAGGGCGTATATGGTTTGTCATGTCAAAGGGTGAATCTTTTTGGTTTTTTGCCATTACTTTATATGGGTACAAGATAAAATAACGATGTATATGCATTAATTGTTTGTTTTTAAAGCACCTTTCGTTTTGCATTCATTTTTAAAAATAATAATAAAATAATAATAAAAAAATATTAACAAAAATTTCAAAATTTGAAAACTTTGAACAAATCATTGATGACAAATTATTGATGTCAATCGATAGATGCTTTAAAAACAAACATTTAATTTCATTACATCACCATTTTATTTTGTACCCATAAATAGTTATGTACAAAACACTAAAATATTAGCCTTTTGGTCAGGATATAGACATACAAAATGCGTATTTATAATTTAGTAACTTGCTTAAATCGAAAGAAATTTTATATACGTTATGATCGAATTGATTATTAAAACAAAATATTAAAAAATTATAAAAATAAAAAAGTTTTACTAATTATAGCAGCACTTCAAACTTTAAAATTACGATTGTCGCAAATTTTTAAAAATGCACATTCGCTCCTTTTGTCATGACACACAACAAAAAAATTCTACCAACAACCAGTATTCATCATATTGATGATTTCATTAATTGAACTAAAATCGTATTTTTTCAATGTTTTTCATTTTCAATATTTTTTCAAATTTCAAACTAAAATTTGTCTTCATTTACACATTTTTGTATTTATAATCCTGATAAGATTTCTGATATTTAAATAAATATGGTTTGATGAACCAAATTCATCAATATGATGTACACTTTTTCGTTAATATGATGAAATGAAGTCTTGGAGTCTTGGCATAATTAGAAATTAAATATTATAAAACTTATAAGAATTATAAATACATAAATGTGTAAATAAAGACAAATTATAGTTTGAAATTATATGTTAAAAAAAATATATTGAAAATGAAAACATTTAAAAAATACTATTTTAATTCAATGAATGAATTCATAAATATGATGAATACTGATAGAATTTTTTTTTTGTGTGCAGTAACGATATGTTTGATAACTTTTATATTTAGTACTATTCCAATGAAATTTTAATTATATCTTATAAACAAATCTACATTTATTTCAAAAAATTAATATTGATTTGAATATTTGAAACTCAACAACAACACTAAAAGAAAAAAGCTCAAAACCTAGTTATTAATAGAAATCACAATTTTTCCTGTAATATTAAAACATAGATGTTTAAGTCAGTAGAACGTAGCTTTTTGTGCCAAATTGTTTAGTTTTTAAAATATTGCTAAATAGTATTAAAACAAAATAAAAATAAAAACTCAGCAATTTAACCAAAAAATATAAAAATAAAAAATATGCATGCTCACAAGACAACAAAAAACAAATACTTTATGTATTAAAAAAAGAAATATTAAATAATACAATTCAAATACTAAAAAAAGAGTACAATATTTAGCAGTATAAATGAATTATGTATAAATATAAATCTATATTAATTAGTTAGTTAATTTAATGTTTCGTTAATGTAAACAGTAAAAACTTAAGCCCAACTAAAATTGTCACAAACAAACGTTTCTGTCCAAAAAAAAAAAAAATAAAAGTAACTACTATAAAGTTAATAGTATTTAAATGTAAAAATAAAACTATGTCTCTATGTTTTAAATATGTGTAGAATAGAAAGAGTCTAACATATAATAAAAATGCAAATTTCACGTTTTTTTTGAAAGTTAAATATAACAAAAACAAAAAAACAAAAAAAAACATTTTAAAAATTCAATAAAAAATAAATTAAAAACAAAATTAAACAATGATTTTTTTCAATATATTTAAAGTAATTATGTTATTATTTCACATAAACATATCATATAAACATTTCAAATAAACATATCATATAATCCATAACCTATAATCATTTCATATCATGCTACATTTTTTCATTTCTTTGCAGATTTTTTAATATATATTTTTTTTGTTTTTATGTAATTATATGGTGTTATTGTTAAATTTTACACTAAAACGTATTTTTTTCTTTCTTTTTCTAGGTTAGTGATTGCATGGGCTAGTCTCAAATAGAGTGATCTTAAATATTGTGATAACATCTAACTAAAATAGGCATAGGGGGCGATATTTCTAAAGGTTTTCATTATTTTTGTAATATTTTATAATTTGTCATATTTAAAATTTTACATATCTCTATTTTTTAAAAAACCAACATGAATAAAATATGTTTTTTTAAACAATACTAAACTAAACTTTCAACAAATACTATGTTTCGTTTATTAGTTAGGCTGATCGTTTTCTTATTTTTTGAGAAAAGAAGTAAATTTGAATTTAAACTTTTTCTTGATATTAGGAAACTGTTTTCGACACTCACTGTTTTCGAAGCTATACAAATAAGTTCTACAAAATGAATAAAATTGAACTTGAATCTGAATTATACTTAGTTGAATATTAGCTATCAGTAGACTGTTTCTTAATATAAGGAAACATTTTACTTGACAAATTTACTATTTTTCTTATAATAAGGAAATAATGCTTTTTTTCCTTTCGTAAACTTAAGTTCTATGAAATAAGTACAATTTATCTTGACGCGATTTCAAGTGTTTTTTTTTTCTCGATAATAAGAAAATGGTGTTTCAAGTTGAATATTTCTTAATAAGAAGGACAAATTTTCTGAGTGTGGTATTGAACTGTAAAAAAAGCGTTTTAAAAGTCAACAATAAAATAGAAGAGATATTAATTTATTTATATTTTTTTTTATTTAATTAATTTATAAGACAGGAAAAAATCATCTTCATATTGATAAATTTCGTTCTTCAAGCCATTCGTTGTATTGAAGAACGATTCATAATATTGATAACTATAAAGCATCAATATAATGAAATCATTATCAATTTGAAGAATGACCATAACAATGTAGAAGTTTTATTTGAAAATAAATATTTTTTGGAGTAATTTTTTCATAAAAAATATATTTTGGACAAAGTTATTTCAAAAGAAAATATTTTTCGGACTAATTTTTTTTTATAATTTTTTTTTTTGAATTTTTTTTTTTTAATCGAACAAAATTTTTTTTTCCAAAGTTTTGTTTGAAAATAAATATTTAAAAAATAAAAAAAATTTTAAATAATTTTTATTTTTTGACTTTTTTTTGGAATAAAAACCATTTTTTTGAAAAATATTCTCTTATTTTGTAAAATGAAAATTTACATCAATTAATTTATTTCGAAAAAAATATTTTTTTGACTAATTTTAAGAAAGAAAATATTTTTTGGACTAATAATTTTTTTTCAAAAATATTTTTTTTTCGATAAATATTTTTTTTTAATTCGAAAAATACAAATTTTTGACAAATTTTTCGAAAAAAAATATTTTTTACACTAATTTTTTTCGAAAAAAAATATTTTATTTCGAAAAATATTTTTTTAATTCGTAAAATAAAAATATACATCAATAAATTTATTTCGAACAAAAAAAAAGTTTTTTTTGACTAATTTTTTTCAAAAAAAAAAATTATGTTTGGGATTAATTATTTTATTCGGTTCTTTTTTTTCGAAATTTTTTTTTTAATTTGTCAAATAAAAATTTACATCAATCAATTTATTTCGAAAAAATTATTTTTTTGACTAATTTTAAGAAAGAAACTATTTTTGGACTAATTTTTTTCGAAAAAAATAATGTTTGGGATAATTTTTTTTTCGATAAATATTTTTTTTAATTCGAAAAATAAAAATTTTTGACAAATTTTTCGAAAAAAATATTTTTTGGATTAATTTCTTTCGAAAAAAATATTTTATGGATTAATTTTTTTCGGATTTTTTTTTTCGAACAAAATTTTGTATTTCGAAAAATATTTTTTTAATTCGTAAAATAAAAATGTACATCAATAAATTTATTTCGAAAAAAAAAAAGTTTTTTTTTTATAATTTTTTTCAAAAAAAAAATAATGTTTGGGATTAATTATTTTTTTCGGTTTTTTTTTCGAAAATTATTTTTTTAAATTTGTAAAATAAAAATTTACATAATCAATTTATTTCGAAAAAAATATTTTTGGTACTAATATTAGTAAAAAATATTTTCTTATTTTGTAAAATGAAAATTTACATCAATTAATTTATTTCGAAAAAATTATTTTTTTGACTAATTTTAAGAAAGAAAATATTTTTTGGACCAATTTTTTTCGAAACAAAATAATGTTTGGGATAATTTTTTTTCGAAAACTATTTTTTTTTCGATAAATATTTTTTTTAATTCGAAAAATAAAAATTTTTGACAAATTTTTCGAAAAAAATATTTTTTGGACTAATTTCTTTCGAAAAAAATTTTTTATGGATTAATTTTTATCGTATTTTATTTCGTATTTTTTTTCGAACACAATTTTTTGTTTCGAAAAATATTTTTTTAATTCGTAAAATAAAAATTTGCATCAATAAATTTATTTCGAACAAAAAAAAAGTTTTTTTTGACTAATTTTTTTCAAAAAAAAATAATGTTTGTTTTTTTATTATATTTTTCGGTTTTTTTTTCGAAAAATATTTTTTTTTAATTTGTAAAAAATCAATCTATTTATTTCGAAAAAAATATTTTTGGTACTAATTATTCGAAAAAAATATTTTTGGACTTATTTTTTTCGAAAAAAAAGTGTTTGTGATAATTTTTTTTTCGAACAAACATTTTTGATTTTTTTTATATTTTTTTAATTTGTAAAATAAAAATGTACATCAATTAATTTATTTTAAAAACAAAATATTAGTTTTTTCAATATAATATTTTATAAAGCAAGCAAGCAGTATTTAACAATTGCATATATGACATAAACCTTATAGGAATTATAAATAAATAAATACATATATGTGTAAATGATGACAAATTTGTGTGCGTAAATTTGATGTATAAGAACATCATATTGAACATTAAAAACATCAAATTTCAATTCAATGAATGAAATCTTCCATATGATGAATCTGGAGTTGCTGAAGAAATGCATATTTATGAATAAAATCATCATATTGAATATTTTATTCTGTGAATTTATGAACATTTTTTGATTTTCCAATGTTAATCAGTAAATTAAATGGTATTGTAATTTGAAAAAATATCTTATTAAACATATTCGATACAAGTGCTCAAAAATATCCAAAGAATTAAGTTAAGTTAATAAGTTTTTAATACATGGCATATTATACATAAATCAAACATAAATAAAATATTATTATTAGTTCATACAACTATTTTATAATTCTCCAATAGCTCATTAATTTTCATTTTATTTTTAAATTTTAGTGTGTTTTTTTTTAAATATTAAAAATATTTTATTCATACTTTAAGTTTTTTATTTTATTTTTTATTTTATATTATTTTCTTTTACAGATATAAAAGACAAAAATTCCGGCCTGGTTGAGATAAAATCCGACATCGATGACGACGACGATGATGATGATGCTGCCGCCGGTGCCTGCCTTTTTGACAGCAACGAGCCAAAATACAACTTGAACGATGATGATGTCGCCACCACATCACGAACAAACATCACATTAAGATCCAGCATTAGTGATTATGATGCAATTTTTAATGCGGACGCAGACGACGACGATGATGATGATGACGTCGAAATCAGCAATTTACCATGCACCGCCGTCATTGACGCTGCCAGCGACCCATTGCGGTCACCGTCACCGCCAATGCCTTCACCACCACCATCATCATCATCATGCTCAATGTTGTCGAAGAACGACCCGAACGCATTGATTGCGCTCCAACAACTCGCCTCGATTTCCTCCTCCCAGACGCTGGAACGTCTAATGCCGACGTTGCCGAAGAATTTGCTGCTGAGCAGCGAAGCGTTAGGCGTCTATGGGCGTGGCGGCAAAATACCGCGTCTCTCAACGAAGCGTCTGTCGCAGTACGAGTCGAATCGTTGTCCGTTGTGTTCGCGTGTCTATCGTTCACAGGCGTTTCTCAATGAGCACATGCGCAAAGAGCACTCAATACTGATTTAGTGATTTAGGGGAAGTGCGAGCTTTTAGGGCGGTGAAAGCTCTGTGGACAATTAGTATAATTACAAAAATATTTTATTTTTGAGCTTTTTAAAGTTGAATATTTTGTATTTGAAATAATTCTATATTGAATGATATACTTATGAAGTTATTGACAAGCTTTAAGCTTCTTGAAAACTTTGCAGTTTTAAGGTTTGTTTAGACTTTTTATAGCAAAAAGCTTTATTCAACTCATTTATTAAATTGAATTAGCTAATATTGAAAATTAATTAAAATACTTGATAAATTTATTAAAAAGCTTTAAGCCTCTTCGAAAATTTTTAAGAAGTGCTATAAGCTTTGTTAAGTATATGTAAATGTAAATATTTTCAGTAATATATACAATTTAATTCGTTTTGAAACAGTTTACGAAAAGCTTAGTAGTTGTTATTGTTAAAAGCTTTATTAAGCTTTTTTTTAAATTGAATATTTACTTTTGACTTTGAATTTATAAAATCAGCGTATATTTAATATAAATATTTATAAAAAATACATATAAAAAATCATTTTGAAAAAAAAAATGCATAGAGCTTTAAGCTTTTAAAAACTTAAGTACATTTGAAAGTTTTGTTCAATTTTAGTATTGAATTAAATTATCTAATTTTGACATTTAATTTATTTCCAAAAAGTGTTCGTAGTATTTTAAGCTTTTATAGCACTTATTATAGCCAAAAGCTTAATTCAACTTTAGTATGCAATTAAATGAACTAATTTTGATATTACACAAAATCATTTATTTGGAAATGTTTGCATACAATTTTAAGTTTTTGGCACTTATAACTAAAAGCTTTTTTAAAACTTTTTATTATTAAATTGAATTAACTAATTTTGATTTTACATTATTTAATCAGCGTATATTTAATGTAAATATTTTTCAGTAATATATAAAAATTCAATTAATAATGAAAAAGTGTGCGTAGAGCTTTAAGTTTTGTTAAGGATTATTTTTATTATCAAATGAAATTTAAATTTCAGAAATATATACAATTTAATTCGGTTTGGATTAAAGTTTACGAAAAGCTTTAAGCTTTTTTCGTTTTAAAAAAAGTTTACATAAAGCTTTAAGCTTCTTTAGTACTTGTTATAGCTAAAAGCTTTATTCAACTTAAGTATTGAATTAAAAAACTAATTTTGACATTATTCAATTTAATTTATTTTTTTTAAAGCTTTTTTCAACTTTTTTGTTAAATTAAATTAACTAATTTTAATTTTATGTTATTTAACTTTGCGTTGAATAAATTTTAAATTTTGCCATTTTAAATATTTGATATTCAATTTTTAATTTTTTATTATATTAAAAAAAAATTAAAGAGCTTAATTAATTTGCATTTAATTTAATTTATATATTTTATATTATATATAGTTTTTTGAAAAAAGTTTACGTAAAGCTTTAAGCTTACCTAGTACTTGTTATAGCTAAGAGCTTTATTCAATTCAATGAATCAATGAATTAAAATAACTATTTTTGACATTATTCAATTTAATTTATTTCAAAAACGTTTTCGTTGAATTTTAAGCTTTTTTTTTAGCAAAGTTTTTTTTCAATTTTTTTTGTTAAATTCAATTAACTAATTTTGATTTTATATTATTTAATTATCGTACAATTAATTTTGCGTTGAATAAATTTTAAATTTTGCCATTTTAAATATTTGATATTCAATTTTTAATTTTTTATTATATTAAAAAAAAATTAAAGAGCTTAATTAATTTGCATTTAATTTAATTTATATATTTTATAATATATATAATATTTTTATTTTTGTTTAACCAAGAAAAGCAAAACACTGGATTACTACAATATGTTACACATAAATTATATTAATTATAAAACATATATATTTCAAAACACTTTATAGTAGTTTTAAGCAATTTAATACTATCTACGAACAATACTAATAATATTATTAATAATAGTAATATTAATAAATAAATATAATATTAAAAAATGAAAATATAAAAATTACCAAAAAGAAATGAAATTTTGTATTTTTAGCTTTAATTTAAATAACAACAAACAACACAGCTTCTACTATTGGCTACTACATATCTTTGCACTACTTGGTTCTTTAAAGGTTTTAGTGTTTTTCGCAATTTTCTATACTTTTTTAATAATTCATTTTATGAACTTTATTTATTCATTCATTCTATTTAATCAATACCATATTTCTCATTTATTTTATATATTTTATATTTTAAATTTTTAGTTTTTAATTTCAATTTTATATATTTTTTTTTAATTATATTTTTAATTTTCATATATTCATTCATTTTCATTTTTTTATAATTTCTAAATATTTTTTCATATGTTTTAATTGTTTTTAATTTATTTTTTTGTTATTTTTTTTTCTTCCCTTCTCTCTTTTTCCAACTCTCATTAGATTTTTACCCGTTTCACGCCGAACCGGGTGACCTTTTGAAGCGCATGCAGTACCGTTTTCCCTGTCACGTCTGCGGACGCAGCTATCTGCGCAAGGCACATCTCAAGCGGCACATCACAAACGAGTGCATCGGCGTTGCGCCCAAATACTGTTGCGAAATCTGTCCCTCCAAGTACAAACGCAACGAGGATCTCAAGCGACACATGGCGAAAGTACACAACATACTGCTGCATCGGCCACGTGTTCTGGCCGCCGATCCGGAAATGGAATTTCTACCCTCGGGCCTGTTTGCGGCTAGCTACAGCAATGTCAGCACACCGCAGTACGATATGCACGAGGATGAGGACGATCGTCAGCTCGTTGGCACGGAAGTATATAATTTAGACTAGTTTGGTATTATTTGTACTATAAAAGACTTAGTATAGATCATATTAGGGAACCCCGCCTTAGGTTGAGTACAAAGTTTTCTTTTTGAAAAACATTCCGTCGCACTGAAAGAGACAACCACCCCCCACAACCACTCATCAATGTTAATACTACTCTGAATTTAAATTGTTTTATAAATTCTAGACTTAATTATAGTTTCTAAAATTATTTTTAAGTTTGTGTACTTTGTACCAGAGTACGTCCCGATTTGTTTAGCTTAACGCTTCTGCACAAATTGCAAATATACCACTTCTATTCGTATTGGGTGAAATTTAACTTCAATCATTTGAAACAAAAATGAAATGAAAATGAAGAACAAAAAAATATATGTTTTATACTAAATACCAATATTTTAAAATACCTAAAATGGTGATTTTCCACAAAAATTGGGTCATTTTGACTCAATTTGTGCAGAAGGGTTAAGTTCAATTTAAGTTTTATCTGCTGATAGTGCCTTAAATTTGTAGAAGTGCTTCATACCATTTGTGATTAGAAAATGTTTATATTTAATAAATAAAATTTTATTATATTTGAAATAAAATTTTAAAAAATTAGGTGCTGGTTCTGAAATTCACTCTTGAATGAAATGATTAAAACAATTCGAACGCAATTTATTACACTGAACATTAATAAGAATCCTAATAAATTGATTAATGATTAATCAAGTTTTATAATTAATCAAATTTACTCTTTAATTGATAAATCAAAAGTTTCATTAATTAAAAATGAAAAAAAAATATTCAAAAACATATTAAAATGTTGTCGACTTTAATTAGTTAAAAATGTCTTTTCAAAATAAAAGAAAATTTGTTTAAAATATCCAAGAACGAAGTATTTCAGCATTTTAAAATATTTTACGAGGCAAATGTTGACTAATTACTAATCACTGATTAAGCCAAATGCTCATAAATCAATTAATAAACGATTTGTTTAAACAGAAATCTGATAAATTGATTAATCAATGATTTGATATAATGAAAATCGCGATTTATCCAAGATTTGATTATTCAAAAATGTTGAATTATGATTTGATTAATTGAAAATCTTTATTAATCAGTATTTTATTTTATCAAAATCTAGAAAATTTAATGAACATTGATTTGTTTAATCGACAATCTTGATTTATCAATATTTTGTTTATTCGAAAAATTTTGAATTATGAAAGGAAGCCCTTTAATTAATCAGTTAATCACCATTTTAATTAATCAGAATTCTAAAGAATAAATGAATCAATGATTTATTTAATCGACAGTTTTGATTTTTCAATGTTTTCATTATTCGAAAATCTTGATTTAAGAATCGAAAATCTTGAATTAAGAACCGAAATCTTTTGATTTATCAATTAATCATAATTTTGATTAATCAGAATTCTGAAAAATGAATTAATCAATGATTGGTTTAATTGACAATCTGAATTTATCAATGTTTTGATTATTCTAAAAATCTTGAATTAAAAATCGAAGTCTTGATTAATCAGTTAATCGCCATTTTAATAATTCAGAACCCTGAAAATCGAAATCTTTAGATTAATCAATTAATCACCATTTTGATTAATCAGAATTCTGAAATATGAATTAATCAATGATTGGTTTAATCGACAATCTTGATTTATCCATATTTTGATTATTCGCAAAATCTTGAATTAAAAATCGAAGTCTTTTGATTAATCAGTTAATCACCATTTTAATAATTCAGAATCCTGAAAAATCGAAATCTTTAGATTAATCAATTAATCACCATTTTGATAAATCAGAATTCTGAAATATGAATTGATCAATGATTGGTTTAATCGACAATCTGAATTTTTCAATGTTTTGATTATTCGAAAAATCTTGAATTATGTATCGATTTCTCTTGATTAATCAATTAATCACCATTTTGATAAATCAGCATTCTGAAAAACGAGTATCGTAAATCATGATTTATCAATTAATCAGAACACGATTAAGCAAACAGTCTAATTAAACTTTTTCTCGCTCAGCCCTAATATTGCTCTTTTTTTTGTACTTAAAAATTAATTCTTGATATTCCTTGGAATTCAAATTTTGCATACGATGTCATTCGGAAATTGGAATATGCCGTATATAAAAAAATATTTAAAAAAATTTAAAAATAAATACAAATTTTAATTTTAAAATTTTTTATTGGATAATTTGTAATTTCAGCAAAAATTGTATAAATTCTTTAATTTTGTAAAATATTATTTTTATTAAAACAATATAGTGCCTTTTTTTAACAATGAGCCCTTCCAGTTTTACTACATTTCAAATTGTACTACTCAAGACAATTTTTCCTATGGTCGGCCCATACATATTTTTTTTTTTTTATTATAATTCGTAGTTGCTGATTTTAACTGCATACTCAGAGGGTTTATTAAAATGGATAACAAAGTGGCTATCCCTACTCACCCCGCTCGTTAGAATAAAAAAAATACAGAACTTTCAAAAAGTAGTTTTATATAAACGTTTAAATGCCATTTATTTAGTAAATGTTCAGACAAATTTTAATATAATAGGAATTAACTTATACAAATTATTTTGGACATTTTTTTGAATCTGAACTTTACAAAAAAATATTGATTTTTTATACTAATTTTGAATTATTAAAATTTTTTTAAGAAAATAAAAATTGATTTATATTTAACTTAAAAATAGTTCACACTAACAAACAAAATTACAAATTCCCTTATTCTACTTGTTGAAATATACTGAAAGGGGCTAATAGGAAAAATCTAAAAATTCAGAAACAGTAACGTCGAATTATAATGTATGGGGAGATGTCTATATAATTTAACTATTTTCTTGTTTTATTGTTTATAACACTTATCAATATATTAAATTTTTAAATATAAGCATTAACGAATTAATATAGATTATAATATAATTAGTATTATTTAACTCAAGTTTAATAACATTTAAAGTTATTTAAGTATAAAACTTAAATAAAAGTTACATTTTTTTACCTTTAAATAAAAAAAAAACATTCTTAGCTTATAATAAACTATATTATTTAATATATATAATTTATAATTATTTTAATATAATTAATTGATATTATAAATTAATTATTTGTATGCAAAAAAAATTGTAAAGTTGATTTATTGTTTCAAGCGCAAAATAAATTATATTTTCAATATATGAAATTAATGCATTTTTTCTAAAAGTTTTTATAATTTTTTATATATTCTCTTTTTATGAAGCGCATAAGGTGAGTTTTAAGTATATAGATTTGAGCTAAAGCAATCAAATTTGAACTTTATGGAATTTTTTAAAAAATGTTCATTTTGGTTGTTTTAAAAAGCTCTTTAATTGGATCGTTTTAATTTTTTTTTAAATAATTCATTGTAATTTTTTTACTAATATTTTTTCGTTTTTTCTTTTTATTTCATATTATAGATTCATTTTGTTTGTGCGATTTTTATTTAACATTTCATCAACATCTTGGATCATTTGCATCTCTCATGATACCGAACAGTCCTCATCTTTTTAATAGCATCAGCTCATTTTTGTTCATCAATTTGGCGGTAAATATTTAAATTATAAATATTTATATTGCAAATATTATTAATAGCAACAAGTATTGAAATTTTAAACGAAATCGTTGACCGCTTAAAACCTTTTTACATAAATCTTAAACTTGTAAATCTGGAGAGGAATTCGGCCCGAACGAAAAATAGCAGAATTGCACTAACATCAATAAAATGCTACTAAAATTCCAGAATATATAATCTGAATATTAAGAAAGCATACAAGATTTCTACAAGATCCTGGATTTTGTTACTTATTTGATACCTTAGAACATAATATCTGCATATCAAGAATAATTGCTCTTAGTTACTTTCAACACACAGATGGCGATGACAAACGGACTTCGCACTATAGCGAATATTAGAGGCAAAGCTAGATCGAAAAACAGTAGTTATACGAACAAGTGTTCTTTAAATTGTACAAAGAAAACAGCAGCAAGATTTTTGACTACTAACTTCTTCATTATCAAGAATAATTGCACTTTTTTGACAACCAAGTCAATCTGTTTCTTAAAATAAAGAATGTTTCCATTTAGCTGTATATCACTCGGTGTACTTCTTGATTCCTCTGTATTTTAGAAGATTTTTCCCTCTGTGAAAAACAACCTTAATCTCTACAAAACTTTTAACTCTAGGCCATATAAACGGTTTCGGTTATAAAACGGTTCCTAAATTAAGAAAAACTAAAGAACATTTTAAATATCCTCCCAGACAAATTTTTTGACAGGGTCAAAGCAGTTTAGAAACCTCTTTTCGACATGTTTCAAACAGAGTAAGTCGAAGTTTGTATCAATTGGCAGCAATCAGCATTTAAAATTCGATAATCTGCCATACGCATTTCCTGGGGTTCCGGACGGGACATTCGTACGCTTAAAACTTTAATATCTCGAAGGAAAATTAATGAATTTACTTTATTTTTTTGTGCATATAGTATTTAAACATCTGCAAAAAAAAACTATAGAATTCTGTACGGTAGATCTAAAGATATAAATAAAATAGTGGGCGTTCCGGACGTGACAAAAACGGAAGTAAATATCGAGGTACATATGCATATTTAAAAAAAAAACTGCGAATTTTGTGTACGAATAATTTTTAAGAAATATTTTAAAAATAGTTGAAATTATGTGCTTTCTTTGTAGATTTGCACTTTGTTCCTAAAGTTTATAGTTTTTTAATAATAAATCACAGAAAAATTCCGGACGGGACAAAAAAATCCGTATTGAAATTATCAGTACGATTTTTATTCTAAAAATACTTTTTTCGTACAATATATTTTTTTGAATTATCTCTAAACATAGCTGAGACAATTTACTTTATTTTTGTTTATTCCTAAAGTTTTACTTTATTCCTAAAGTTTACAGTTATTTCGTAATAAATCGCAGAATAATTCCGGACGTTTCGCATGGAAATTTGCACTAAGATTTTTTGCTAAAAATAATTTTATATATGACAATATTTATAATCATTATTACGAAATGCAAAGTGATGTACAATTTAAATTTCCAGATTTTTTTAAAGTTTTTTAAAATGTTTTTTCTGTTTACTATGTTAATAAATGTATATTTTTGGTTCCGGACGGGACATCGAAAACCCTTATACAAAAATCAAAATTTTTTCGTTATTTTAATTTGTATCATTAATTTTAAGTTTTAAAAATAATTATTAATGTTACCAGAAAAAACAGAAAACAGTAAAAATCAGTAAATTGTCTTTATATATAATATATGTCTTTAAAGGTGATTAATTTGGTTACTCAAAATACATGAAAAATTGGTATATTTACATATTTCACACGTAACGTAACTTTATGAGTATTTTTTTAAACGTTACCGTTAACGGAATAGACATTTATTTTCAGATATTTAGATTCAGATATTTAAGATTCCAAATCCATCGTTTTTTCAAAGATTTGAGCCTTTTGAATTTTTCGGTCGGTGTTGATGTTTTTCTGGAAATGTCCATATGCGTTTTTTACTATTAAAAATAGTCAATAGGATAAATTATTATTTTAATTGGAAAATACCATTAAATACTAGAAAATACTATGAGATTGCCATTGAGTTTATATGAAAAGATTTATTTTTTGTATACTATTAAATCAATAATTGTCCTATTGACCAATTTTAATGGGATTTGAAGGATTTTTTTTTCTGGGTACACAAAATTACTTTTTTCTGTGTGTTAAAAACTTCAATAATATAAAGAAATGAAATTTTGAAACCAGATTCTTAAATAGAACATATTATTCACTCGAGTTTATATTTAGTTTAAAAATTAGCAATTTTTAATTTAATTTTATTAAAAAGTGAATCTAAGTAGATGCCAAATCTATGATTTTCATTTAAACCATTTGACGATAATTTATGTATTTGATAAAATAATGATGAATTTATGATATAAACTCGAAATATATTAAAATTGTATTATCTGATCTAATGATTAAATAAAATATGTTTATCGAAAATATAAACCTTTTCAATATCAACTTGATGTGTTGTATAACGACAAAAACAGCGATATCGTTCTAAATAGGTTCGTTTTTATCGAAAAACCCATAATTTTTGTATCATTATAAATTATAATAACCAATCCTTTAGGGCCTATAAATGATATAAATGGTTTGCTTTCTTAAAACATAGTTCATTTTTATATTTAATTAAAAACCTAATATATAAATCTTTATTTCAATAAATGATTCTTTTATGGTCTAACATAATTCTTTAATGAAATTCTATAAAAATGTTTTATAATTTATGCTTAAATGACGGTTGCAATTTTCTCAAAAATTATAGGTATAGGAAAAACTGAATATGCTCTCAAAACCAGAACCAGCGAATTGTATAGAATTGATTTATCGGATGTCCATGGCAAATTCATAACAGAGTTTTATAATATTATTTATTAAGTACTTTGAAAACTTCTATATAATTTTAAAATGAATTTTAAATTTGTACGTTTCAAAGCCTTTAACTCAAAATCATTATATATTTCCGTAAAACTTATATTTCCTAGAATTCTAAAGTGGTAACTGTACATATCCGTTTAGTATTCGCTTCTAAAAATAAGTTTTGTGTTTTTCTTTTGTTGTTGCTCATTGCTAAAAATAATCCTGTTGCGCCTGCATCGTCACGCGCGCTTATATCGTTTGACTGTTCTTCTGTGTGTCTGTCTGTCTGTCGTTCGTCCTTTCTATTGCACCCACACATTTATTCTCTGCTGCACTTCATGTTTTTTTTTTTGTTATATTGTAGATAATAAATCTCTTTATTGTCGGTCTGTCTCTTTCGAACAACACCCCATCGACACAGCATAGCATCGATTGTATATCGCATTCTCTCGAACACGATCTGCGGCGTTATCCTGCTTTCTTGGGAAAAGCCATGCATAAGCGTTTCGAAGTTTTGATAATCTTTTATGTTTCAACGTTTTCTCGTTTTTCTGTTTCTTTTTCTGTTGTTTGTTTACTTTAAAGTTTCTCTGAATTTTTCTATTTTTGGCTGTAGAGTTTTTCCATTTATTATGTCGTCATTTTAAAGCAGCTGCGAGTTGGCCTTCATAACAATTTTATGCTTTCTTATTTAGGTAGCTGTGTCATTTCAGAGTTCTGTTTTAGGTTGAGAATTGTAATTAAAAGTTTTTTGTACAAACATGAAAAATAATTCACTTTCGATGGAAATTTAAAAATTTGACAAATAATAAATATTTCATTTTTCACTAAAAAAAAAATTCAATTTTTCACTGAAAGTTAAATTTTTTACTAAATATTTAATTTATCACTAAAAATTCAATTTATCACTAAAAATTTAATTCATCACTGAAAAGTCAATTTTTCACTAAAAATTTAATTTATCACTGAAAATTCAATTTTTCACTAAAAATTCAATTTTTCACTAAAAATTTAATTTATCACTAAAAATTCAATTTTTCACTAAAAATTCAATTTTTCACTAAAAAATTCAATTTTTCACTAAAAAATTCAATTTTTCACTAAAAATTAAATTTTTCACTAAAAATTAAATTTTTCACTAAAAATTCAATTTTTCACTAAAAATTCAATTTTTCACTAAAAATTCAATTTTTCACTAAAAATTCAAATTTTCACTAAAAATTCAATTTTTCACTAAAAATTCAATTTTTCACTAAAAATTCAATTTTTCACTAAAAATTCAATTTTTCATTAAAAATTCAATTTTTCACTAAAAATTCAAATTTTCACTAAAAATTCAAATTTTCACTAAAAAATTCAATTTTTCATTATAAATTTAATTTTTCACTAAAAATTCAATTTTTCATTAAAAATTCAATTTTTCACTAAAAATTCAATTTTTCACTAAAAATTCAATTTTTCATTATAATTTCAATTTTTCACTATAAATTAAATTTTTCACTAAGAATTCAATTTTTCACTAAAAATTCAATTTTTCACTAAAAATTCAATTTTTCACTAAAAATTCAATTTTTCACTAAAAATTCAATTTTTCACTAAAAATTCAATTTTTCACTAAAAATTCAATTTTTCACTAAAAATTAAATTTTTCAATAAAAATTCAATTTTACACTAAAAATTCAATTTTACACTAAAAATTCAAATTTTCATTCAAAATTCAATTTTTCACTAAAAATTCAATTTTTCACTAAAAATTCAATTTTTCACTAAAAATTCAATTTTTCACTAAAAATTCAATTTTTCACTAAAAATTCAATTTTTCACTAAAAATTCAATTTTTCACTAAAAATTCAATTTTTCACTAAAAATTCAATTTTTCACTAAAAATTCAATTTTTCACTAAAAATTTAATTTTTCACTAAAAATTAAATTTTTCACTAAAAATTAAATTTTTCACTAAAAATTAAATTTTTCACTAAAAATTCAATTTTTCACTAAAAATTCAATTTTTCACTAAAAATTCAATTTTTCACTAAAAATTCAATTTTTCACTAAAAATTCAATTTTTCACTAAAAATTCAATTTTTCACTAAAAATTCAATTTTTCACTAAAAATTCAATTTTTCACTAAAAATTCAATTTTTCACTAAAAATTCAATTTTTCACTAAAAATTCAATTTTTCACTAAAAATTCAATTTTTCACTAAAAATTCAATTTTTCACTAAAAATTCAATTTTTCACTAAAAATTCAATTTTTCACTAAAAATTCAATTTTTCACTAAAAATTCAATTTTTCACTAAAAATTCAATTTTTCACTAAAAATTCAATTTTTCACTAAAAATTCAATTTTTCACTAAAAATTCAATTTTTCACTAAAAATTCAATTTTTCACTAAAAATTCAATTTTTCACTAAAAATTCAATTTTTCACTAAAAATTCAATTTTTCACTAAAAAATTCAATTTTTTACTAAAAATTCCATTTTTCACTGAAAATTCCATTTTTCACTAAAAATTAAATATTTCACTAAACATTCAATTTTTCACTAAAAATTCAATTTTTCACTGAAAATTAAATTTTTCACTAAAAATTCAATTGTTCACTAAAAATTCAATTTTTCACTAAAAATACAATTTTTCACTACAAATTCAATTTTTCACTAAAAATTCAATTTTTCACAAAAATTTCAATTATAATATTATTTCTACATATCTAAAAGTATGCTTATTCTTATTGCATACTCAGTTTTTCTATTTCGTCGCGTTTTAGAGAAAAATTCTGGTAAAAACGGCTATTTTCTGGTAAAATATATAAGCATTTTAAAAATAAACTGTTTCAATGGAAACTGTGTTGATAGGGCATATTTTAAAAATGAGAGCCGATACAAAAAAGTTAATAATTTTCAACGTTAGCTTGAACTATGTACTACATAACCATAAATCATTTTCATATTGATCATTATATCCAAAATGCTAGAAAAATCGTGCAAAAATAGTCAAAGAAATCAAAATTTTTCGAATTTAAATTCGAATAATAGAATTTGTTCATATATTGTAATTAGTTTTGACAATTCAAAGAAAAATTGCTTTTACTGTTGCTGAAAGGTTCTAAAATTTCGAGAGCAATTTTCATATAAATTTTACGTAATAGAGAAAAAATGAGTATGCAGTAAAAATTAGCAATCTCGAATTATATAGATTTGATGTATGATATGTCCATCTATTATTTTCTCGTTTTGTTGTCTTATCAAAGAAGATATATTGGGCCCTTGTAGAAAATTTCCCTATTAGATTTAAAATGATCATGGTCAGATCGTGTTTGTCTTGGAACTGATAGAGTTATGACATGGCAAAACTGCAGAGCCCTAGAAAAATTTCTGCTAGGTACTACATATTGTATAGATTTCGTTTGGTTTTCCGGGGAAACTAAATTTTCTAAAAATAAACTAAATAAGCAAAAAGTTTATTCTGAACTAAAGTCATTTTAAAGTTAAAAAATATCACAAAAAAAAACATAAAAAATAAATATTTTTCTCTGTTTACAATTTTTAATGGATAAGGTATATTTAATTTCGTAGAAAATAAGGGTTTGCTCCTCCTCCTCATTGCTCCGAGCCCTTAAAATCATCTGTATTATAAATTATTTAATAAAACATATCACTGTTACTAATATAATCTACTGGTATGTCACCGAACAATGCAAAAATCATTCGATTTATCATCAAGTCATTTAACCCCGAGTTTAAATTCTAATCACAATAGATGTGCAATTAAAATTTAAGTACCTCTAGTTTTGACTTAAATAAAATGGATATTAAATATAATGAAGTTGCAAAAGTATTTTGAAATGTCGATTAAAATGCACTTAATTGATGACCTTGAAATGTGAAAAGTATTGCACAGAGATACACTGAGAAAATTAATACAGTTAATAATATTTAATACTATTGCATAATACTTTAATTTATTTAATAATATATACAGCCTAACCAATAAACGAAATAATGTCGACTTTAAAGAAAGTATCAGCTTTTTGACAAATAAATTTATAGAAAATTGTCGGAAAAGCTGATAATATCTTTAGAGTCGACTTTATTTCGTTTATTGGTTAGGCTGATAATCTATAGACGAAATAAAGATAATAATCTTTTTAGAAATAATACAATTTTTTCTTGAATATAGTAGCAAATACCATTGAATACTACAAGATAATATTCAAAAATACTGAACGATTTTCTTTTTCTTCTGTTAAAATTTTCAATACAAATTAAAAGTATTCTGTGCAGCGAATTTAACAAGAAAATGATAATAATTTATGAAAATGGTATTAAAATTTAATTGTTATCGAATTTGTTTGATTTTTCAATACACCTTAAATGTATTTCAATCAAATTCAAAACGTTAAAGTTGTATGAAGCGAATTCAATTCGATTTTTGTTTTTAGATATTTAAAATTTCGACCGAAAGTGATTTTCGGACATGCGCCCCTTCTAAATTATACAACTCAACAAAACGATTAAACATTTTCCTATGAACATTACATTCACCAATTCTGTATAAATGTGAATGCTAATTTTGAATGCATGCTCTGTTTTTCTTTCTATATTACGTTACATTATAAAGATAATTTCTTTCGAAATTTTATAGGGCCTTTTCTGCTATTTTTTTATAAAAAAAATCCATTTCCTCACATAACTATATTCCAAAAAACTATAAGCGCAATTATTCTTTTAATTTTCAGGACTAATTACAATATACTCACAAATACTAATATCACAATATATTTTTCAGATATATTAATCGAAACTCGAAATTTCATTATTTTTTAGACTATTTTTTAGCATTTTAGATCTAATGATAAATAAGAAAATCATTTTTGGTTATAAAGAGCATAATCCAAACTAACATTAAAAATTACTAACTTTCTTTCATCGGTACTAATTTTTTATGTATGCCCCATCAAACGTAGTGTACGTCAAAAAATATAAATGTATGGAATATCCCTAGCAAAAACTGTTATTTTTGGGATTAATTCAAAATATTCTTTTTTTTATTGCAATAAGGAAATTATACATGTTTCAATTTCCATTCGAAATCGTATTCAAATTGTACGTCAATCAGATTTTTTTTCTTTTTCTTGCTATTAAAGAATACGAAAATATCAAATCATATTCAATCAGTTTATGTTCTGTAAAATTAAATAAATTCGAATTGGTTATCAAATATTTGTAGTTCCATCATAGTGAATTTCAAAACTTGCAGAACTTTTAAATTACTTTAGCGTTTAAATGAAAAATTTGTTTTTAATACTATTAAATCATTAACATACAACTTTTTGGATGTAGTTTTTTCTAAGTGTAGCCATATATTAAATCTGATATTTGTTGGAATTCATGGGAAAAGTGCATTTTATGCGCAAACACATAAAATATATGTATTTCGTATTGTGTGGTATGTTCTGAACGTGCGGAAAACAAAAAAAAAAATCAGCATCTAATGAAAGGAAAATCCAAAAACCATCAACCTCATCAACAACCCGCACTTTTCGAGTGATATTTGATTTTTCACAAATCTCGAATGTCGTTTGCTACCTACTGCGTAGGTCGCTTGGTCGAACGAAAGATCGGTGCAGCATAAATCCTGCGCAGGACACTTGCGGATCATGCTTTAGGACAGCAACAGGCAACAACAACAATGCGAACAAAGAAATCACACAGCCCGAGAGACAATCGACGGACTGCTGCAGGTAGCGGTCGGAAAATTCTTTTGCTTCGTGGTATTTCTCTCTCGTTCATTCTTTGAGCTTTCTATCTCATTTACTCACACCACAGCATCAGTAGCAACAACGATGGCGGCGACAAGTTTTGTTTATTTGTTTTGTTGCTGTTGCAAGTCTACAATACGCAGTTGTTGTTGCTGCAGCAGATGTTGCTATCGTGCAATATCTCTCGCATGTACTGACTGTCGCTCTCTGTCTCCCTCTCTCTGTGTTTGTGTGTGTAGGCGAAAAAGGATATGCAGCAACTTTTTCTTTTGTCTGTTAATATTTGAAAAATGTTCCTTGATTTTATTTTTAGTTATTGTGTTGTTGTTTTTGTTTGTGTTGTTTGTGTTGTTTGTCCTTTTCAATGTATCCTGCATCCTGCAATGCATTTTAAGCTAAAATTGGTAGCAGCAACTAGTGCACAAAGCAAAGTGAAACAGTTGAGACGCTTTTACGGCGGCTGCGCAATTTTAAAGTTTTTTTTTTTTCAAATTGCGCGGTAGAGCGAGAGAAGAGTGTGGTGTTAATGTGCTGTGCTTTATTTAGGAAGCTTTTGCTAGTGTTGAGCTTTTTGGTTTGCTAAAGTTGAAGTGTTTTTTTTTGTTGTTGTTCAAAGTTCTTTCTAATAAATTGTGTTGAATTGCAGAGCTTTAAGCTTTTAAGCACAGCTTTATGTGCTTTTTGTGAAAAAAATTTAAATAATTTGAATTAAAAAATTATGTAAAATTTAAAATTTACAAAAAAAAATGTATTTTAAAAAATATAGAAAAAGAAAGATTAATATTCCGTCATGTTCCAGCTTTCGATCGATTTAACGATTTACTCAATACAAAATATGTTTCTGCAAACGAATTAAATTCGTTCAAGATAATGCAAAGAAAATCATTTTTTTTGCGAACACGAATTAAAAATCGTTAGTATAAATGTTCATATCGACGTCCCATAACATGTTTGAAATTTGTATTTTGAAATTTTCATAAACAAAAATTTGAAGCTCATTAACTATCACTGATTAACTAAACTTTTGTATATTTCAAAAAAATATATATTATAAAAAAAAAACATTGCTATATTTTGTCAGTGTAAATCAATTGACAAATGGAATTTATTAAAATATGAAAAAAGCAGGTTTAACGCATATAAAGGCATATTCCAACTTTCAATCGAAATCGTATTCAAATTCATTCGAAATAATTTTTGCTATTTTAGAATTCGAATTTTCAATACAAAATAAACGTATTTTAATACAAATCAGTTAATATTCTGTGACACTTAATTCTATTGCCACAGTCTGCCATGAATTGCCACAGTCTGCCATGTCTCGGAGACCTCCGCTGCCACGAAGTTTTCTCGAATATCTCTGATCAAATAGTTCGATCTCGTTGCTTTATTGATTATAATTTTTAAAATTTCTCGTATATTCAAATTCTTTGACAAGCAACGATATTTCAACAGTTATCGCATCGATATCGAAAAATTTTGCAACGAACACTGATGTCAGTGCCCTACAAAATTCAAATTTTGACATGATGCACTAAAAGATGTAGCAAATATTGGATACAATAGTGACGCAGCTTCCGAAAATGGCATCAAGTTTGTCTAATTGGCGCTAGTTTCTGAGATATAGCCCATTTTTCAATTTCCCCTTATAAATTCCAACCAAAGCAAAAAATGAAATAATCATTTTGATATTAGACGTAAAAAACATCAATAAAAAAATTGACTTTTATACGTGAAAAAATTTGTTTGCGAGATATAAGCAAAAGCAATTCAAAATTTTTCAAAAATTAAAATAAAATTGAATAAAATCAGGGATTACTATTGTAAAAATATGATTTTTATTCATTTTTTTGTAGAGTCATGTATCCTTATTAAACAACAATTTAAGAAAATAAATTACGAGTCTTGGTTAAAAAGTTATAAATACTACAGTAAGGGCCGTTTTCACCATCTTCAGTTAAGCACTAACTTTTACTTTAACTGAGAGTTACCCATAGAATATATGGAATTGAAACACTTAACTTGACATTGTGAAAACGGCCCTAAATAAATGAAATATTTTTTTACTAGTTGAATTTAAATTTGCTGTTTTTGCAAATTTAAATTTAAAAACTTTTTAACTAAGTGTCGTAATGTATTTTCTTAAATGGGATTTTATAGAGAATACATGGCGCTACATAACAATGCACAAACCATCATTTTTAGCATTTGTATTGTACTAAGTAAGAACATATTTTGTTCACATTTTTTTTTATTTTATAAAAAATTAGGAATTTCTTTTGCTTATATCTCGCAAACAAAATTTTCACACATAAAAGAAAAAAAAATATTATAGGGTGATGTTTTCTGCGCCTAATATTGAAAAGATAATTTCATTCATTCCTTTCTTTTGTTAGAATTTTAAAAATATAAGAAAATCAAAATAATAGAAAATTGAAAAATGAGCTATATCTGAAAAACCAGAGCCAATTTGACAAAACTGATGGCATTTTCAGAATCAGCGCCACTAATGTATTCAATTTTTATTCCGACAGAACGCATCGATATCTACCTACCATGTTGGTCCAATTAGATACTCGATATCGAACGTGTCCGATATACTGGGAATTCTCCTTCATCTCGCATTGATCTCGTAACGATATCAAATTATAGTTATTTCGATTTTTATAATGCGAAAAATATAGAACAAATTACGTAATCCGGTATTGATCCAACTTCTAATAGAAATTAATATTTAAATTCATTGAAAATATTCTCAAACTTTATCAGTGCTGTGAAATGATATTCATTTAGATTTTTTTTCTTAAATATTGCGATTTCAATCGAACTTGAATTTCAGAACATGCTCAAAATATTTGAATAATGGTAATATGATTATTTTTAATGATACATGAAATATACGCAGACAAAAAATACATAATTCCGATCGAAATAATTTTCAAATTAAAAAATTTTCAGAATTTTAGTATTTAGATATTTTAAACGTTTGTTTGTACTCTGTATTGGTTAGCCATAAACTATTTTCTTTTAAAAACAAAACAAATAAATACCAAAAAAATAAAATAGTATTCCAAAAGAATCAAAAATTTCGAACCTAGGTCCTAATACACAATACGTAAATGTTGATACAATTTTATAGAAAAAAAAACAACACTCAGCACATAAATTCTCCTTATAATTCTAAATAAACAAAAAACACTAAACTTTAAAGCTTTCCAAAAAAAAAAAGTGCAACTACATCGCCTACTCTCGTTCGTTCGTTTTAAAAGCTAAAGCTCAACGTTACACTTTCGCTAATTGCATTAATTTGCTGCTACATTTTTTTTATATACAACATACTAATCTATTTCTCTTTTTTTTTAGATACTCATCCTGCAAGTTATCAATTCGAAAGCTCTACAGCTGTTAAATCGTTGCTATTGAAAGCTTTTGCTAATATATTGTTTCTCTTTTTTAGTTGCTCAACATGAGAGAAACCACCCACAGAGATGTCAATCGCCACTTTAATGAGGTAATTAGTTTTGGCGTGCTTTTAAAAGCTGCGCAGCACCGCAAGCTCATGGTAACGGGACCACCTCATACATAGCATACACTAAAAAAAAAAGAACAGCAAAAGCAATTAAAAAAAAAAACATAACAAATATGGCTTCTCATATAAATAATGGCTTTATCATTAAAAACAAATAATAAAAACGAAAATCAGCAAATAAAGTTTAACATTTCATACATCAAACGACGTATAGGTATCATTCATCTCATTACAACAAATCAAGAAATCACGATTCACCAATGCCTACTACTACTACTTAATAAATAAACATGAGCGGCAGTCGTTAAAAATAGTCACATTTATTTAGTAATAACATTATTAAAAATATACATGCATTACAACCACAAAACATAATTTTATTCATTTTTTACATAATTTATTTGAATATATTTTTTTAATATTATTTTTAAACATTTCATACATTTTATATCATTTCAGGTATTAATCATTTGTGTCTTAGTTATGGTTTTAATATTTATTAATTTGTAGTTGTAGAAATATCAATTAATCATAATTTAATTTATTTTTCTTTATTAATCTGTATCCTATTTTTTTTTCAGTGTTAAAAGCTGTCATTATACATTATTAATTAAAAGCTTTAGCAAGCTTTCACTTATTATTACTATGATTATTAAAAATTGGATTAAATTTGACTTTGAAAGCTTTAAATAGCTTTTCATTCATTTTAATCAGACCAATTCTAAAAAAAAATATTTCTACTAATTATTTTTGCAATAAAAAAAGCTTTGTATTTTGAAATTTTATACAAAGCTTTTTTTGAAAATTTAATATTTCGGAATATTTATTTAGAGTTAGCCTGAATTTAAATTTTTTTAAAGCTTTTCATAGTTTAAATTAACTTTTTTAAAACAAAACGAAAACTTTCACTACCTCAATAAACATTCTACAAAAGCTTTTTTTGTTTAAAGCTAAAATTTAAAGTGAACTTAAAGTTTTAATTTTTTGTGATAATTTTTTAATTGTTTCTGAAAGCTTTAAATTTTTAATATAAAATTAATTAAAGATTTTCATACATTTTAATTAAAATTGGGCTAAAAAAATTTCTAATAATGTTTGATTTATTTAAAATGCTGAATACTTTTGAATTTTAAATTAAATTCAAAATGTTCAATTAAACAAGCCTATAAACTTTTTATAAACGTTTTTTTAGTTTTGCTATGCTGTATTTAAAGTTGTTTTTAAAATTTTCTACGAATGCTTTAAATATTTCAAATGGATTTATTTATTTTTTTTAATAATTTTTAGTTAATAATTTTCTTTAAAACCTATTATAAAAATTTTAAAAAAGCTTTCCTGGTTTTCTTGATGAAAGCTAAGTATTCTACGAAAGCTTTAATTATTTCCAATGAACATATTTTTTGTTTTGGTTAACAATTAAAAAAAACAAAATCTAAAACCATTCTGTACCAATTGTTTAAAAGCTTTAACAGATTATAGGCTGAAAGCTTAATTTTAACATTAACTTTAAAATTGTCACGCATGCTTTAAAAATTACAAACAGACAAATTTATTGTTTTTAATCATTTTTAGTTAGCAATTGTGGAGCATTTTTTCCAAAACCATTTTCTAAAAATTAAAAAAAAAGATTTTCTGGTTTTTTGATGAAAGCTAAATTGTCAACGAAAGCTTTAAATATTTCAAATGTATGTATTTATTGTTTTAGTTAACAATTAAATAAATATAGATTTTTTTACCATTCTATACAAATTTTATAAAAGCTTTACGAGATTTTATACTGAAAGCATAATTTCAAATTAACTTAAAAATTGTCTACGAATGATTTAAATATTTCAAACAGACTTATTTATTGTTATCAATCATTTTTAGTTAACAATTGAGCAGCATTTTTTCTAAAAACATTTTCTAAAAAGTATAAAAAAAGCTTTTCTGGTTTTTAGTGAAAGCAAAATTATCTACGAAAGCTTTAAATATTTCAAATGTATGTATTAATTGTTTTAGTTAACAATTAAATAAATATATATTTTAAAACCATTCTATTGCAATTTTATAAAAGCTTTTCGAGATTTTATACTGAAAGCTTAATTTTAAAATTAACTTAAAAGTTGTCTACAAATGATTTAAATATTTCAAAAAGACTTTTTTATTGTTTTCAATCATTTTTGGTTAACAATTAAACAACTTTTTTTCTAAAACCATTTTATAAAAATTTCACAAAAGCTTTTCATGTTTTTTTGATAAAAGCTAAAATTTAAAGTTAACTTTTAAATAGTCTATGAATGTTTAAAACAATCAAATAATCCTTAGTTAAAATTTAAACAATAACTTGCTAAAAGGTTTTCGACTTTTATTTTTGGCCAATGTTAACATTTAAAGTTGATTTAAAATTTGTTTTTGAAAGTTTTAAATATTTCATATAAATATATTTAAAGTGTTCAATAATTTTTATCATAAAATTAAACTAAATTTTTTTTAAAAGCCTTTATTTAAACTTTGTATAAAAGCTTTTCAACTATTACTCTAATATTTGACTCAAGTTCAAATTTAAAGTTTACTTAAAATGTTCTTTGGAAGCTCTTAATATTTCAAAGCAAAGATGATGAGGAAATCTTTTTGGATTTTCAACATTTTTTAAAAGCTTTTCCACTATAACTTTAACATTTGACTCAAGTTAAAATTTAAAATTTACTTAACATTTTTTTGAAAGCTTTTAATATTTTAAATCAATGATTTTCAGGAAATCTTAAAGATTATTATAAATTTTAAAAATTTGAATTTTTCGGATTTTTCAACTCGTTATAAATTCACACAAACTTAATTTTTTTTTTATATATTTTAAGATTACATTAAAGCATTTTGGAAGGCACTATTGTTGAACAAGATCAAATAGTTTTTATATATTTCCTAAAAAAAAAAACAATTTTATATAAAAAAATTTAAAAAAACAAAATAGAATAAATAATTCGAATATGTAGTGATTAATTTTAAGAATTCTCTAAATTCGAAAAGAGAAAATACCTTCCAAAGTCATACAAATTATTCACAATTTTTCAAAATTATTGATAGGCGTAATATTTTAGAATTTCGAAATTAATTTTTATTTATTAACTTTAACAAATATTGTTATTCTTTGATATTAACAAAATTAAATATATCATGTTAAATTTTCCGTAATATTTTTCGAATTGTAAACATTTTAAATGAAATAATAATTTTATTTTTAAATATTTTACTAATTTTTTACTAATTTTTAATTTATTCCTTTACTTTTTTTAATGAGTTTCATAAAAATAATGAATTTTTCGTTTTACTTTTACTAATGATTTGCACGCTCTAGTAGATTTGATATTTTTAAGAAAACTTGCATGGAATTCATCATTGAACAGTCGCATTCAATCATCATATGTGCAACATATTTCAATTCAACTTTCATGCAAAAAACAACCATTCAGTTAACTGCCTTTCAATAGCCAACCTTTCAATTAACCTAGTCATTTCTTTTTGCCCTTTTCCAGATCTAAGCAAGAAAATCACCGAACTGCAGCACAAGGAAAACACCGCGCCGCAAAGTCTACTGCTGCGCACGCAACCGCGCTCCATACTCAACACACAGAAGCGGCCGCGCAGTCGCAACAGTCTGCTCGCGCAATCATCACCTGCGACGTGTGACAGCGCTGTCAAACCACCCACATTGGCCATTGCACAAAATGTCGCCGCTACCAACGCCGCTGCCGCCGCCGGTCAAATCAACGGCAATCGCAAGCGTCTCTCTATGTCGGCCGTCTCCGATATGCTCTTCGAATTTTACAAGGCGAATGTCGCCGCCAAAACACCAAAGAATCAAACACCACAACAATTACAGCCGGCCGCACTGCCGTTGCTGCCTTCACATCATCCGCACAAAATGGGTCAAACGTCACCCACATCGGCGGAAACGGAACCCTCAACCATAGCCGCCATCGCCGTCAAGAGTGCCGCCGCCAATACAACGGCTTCAAAAAACTTGCAGGCTGATGAAATGATGTGCGCCGCTGCTAGCGCTGCCAGTGACAATGCCTCATTTCATCCGCTCATTAAATTCACAGACATCAACAAATTGACCGCAGCAGCAACAGCAACAACCGCATCATCTACGCCTTTGGAGACGCCCACCAAGACGTCCGTTATAACGGCGATACCAACATCAGTGCTTGTACCGCTTTCACCGCAAATCGATGTTAAGCCGCTGATTGATCCGCACACGGGGCTGGTAATACCGCAGACACCACCGACGATCAACGGCGTCATAAAGCCGGAACCACCCGCTGCAGCGGCTGCCATTGCAGCTGCTCTACTGCGCGATGGTTATCATAATTTTCAACAGCAGCTGCGCGCGCAGGAAATACTAAAGCATCAAACAGTGGGTGGTATAAGCATGACTGCGACGCCAACAGCTACTGCGCCGCAAAACACTGATCATGTAACGCCCAACAAGCTTTTTGAGAACTTTTTGCGCCAGCAGCGCGCCAATCAGCAACAGCAGCAGCAGTTGAAGCGTCACTCAGAGTGCGAGCAGGATGTGGACACTGCGTCCGATACAAATGACGGCGACGACGAGGAGGACGACTCGCGTTACAATGGCTTCGATGATATACATCTGATCGAGGGCTCAAAGACGGCGGCCTACAACGGTGGCATGTGCCTCAATGGGAACAGCAATGCAGCGCTCAACATGTTCGCCAGCAGTGCGCCTGCGCCGGCCGACTATCTGTCGGATGAGTCGCAGAAATACATGATGGCCGCCCATCAGGCTGCCTTTCGCAATCTCGAGTACTCGCTGAGCGACTACGGCGGCAGCGCCGGCGGTCAGAGTCCGCTCGGCGGCGAGGGTGAGCCAACGTACGAGTGTCGTCACTGCGGCAAAAAGTACCGCTGGAAGTCGACGCTGCGTCGTCATGAGAATGTGGAGTGCGGTGGCAAGGAGCCAATGCATCAGTGTCCTTACTGTCCGTACAAGTCGAAGCAGCGCGGCAATCTGGGCGTGCACGTGCGCAAGCATCACTCACAGCTACCGCAGTTGGCGTCGAAACGTCGCTCCAAGTACTCGGTGAAGCTGGAGGGTGGCGAACAGGGTGAGGGCTGCGATCAGGGAAGCGCGAATGCGTCCGATGACTCTTCTAGCAAATTGTTAATCGACTGCAGCAAATGAACAGCAGAGAGATAGAGAGCGAGAGAAAGAGAAACAAAGCATAGAAATTTCTTGAAAATTCTGCTATGAAAATCGGTATTTCGAAAATATTCTGGGGGGACTCTGTTTGGTTTTAAAATATGAAAGCGGTGTTGAAAAACGTTAAAAGTGCGAAATTCAATTAACTGTTAACGAATACTAAAAAAAACTAAATATTTTCGAAAATAAAAATATTCTAAGTTCGAAAATTTCACTTAATATGCACAAAACACTATATTCGAGAAAAGACAATATCGAAAAATTAAATATGTTCGAAATTGAAAATTAATGTGCACAAAAACTATATTCGAGAAAATACAATATCGAAAAATTAAATAATTTCGAAATTGAAAATTTTTCGAAAATTCGAAGTTCGAAAATTTTATGATAATTATGCAAAATATACTATATTCGAAAAAGTACTTTAGAAATTAAAAAAATCTACACAATTTTACGAAATTCGTTATAAAACGTAGTATTTTCGAAATAATTTTTTAAACATCAATATTAAATTTGTTTTTTCAAATATTTCGCAAGTATAAAAACACAAAATAAAAGCTAACTTTGTGAATTTTAATTGTATTATACACTTTGAATATTTTGAAAAGAACGCATAACGTAATTGTTTCGAAATTGCATAAAATATTCAACATAATATCAGTAGTTCCAATAATGTATGATTGATGTGCAATATTAACTAAATTTGAAAAACAAAAAAGACGCTCGAAATCATGATGCATAATTTATCGAAATTGTTGATAATTTTCGAATTTTAAGTTTTAGATTTTTTCGAATTTCTCGAAAATAAAAAGCTTTACAAGTAACTTTGAAAGTTTCTTTGTACTAAATTTCGAATTATATTTTCGAAATAGTAAAAAATAGTTTTAAAAAATCGAAAAAGATTAAATTCTAAATTCGAAATTTAAAATATACGTTAGAAATGTATTTAAATTCTACACAATTTTTCGAAATTGTTGACAAAACGTAATATTATCGAATTTAGAGTATCAAAATTGGCGCTTAAAAAAAATTTAACTTTCTCGCACATATAAAAAACAAAAAAAAAGCTTTAAATAAAAGTAATTTTAATATTTTTCTAAGTATTTTTCGAATTTCGACTTTTCGAATAAAAACACAAAAATGCTTTAAAAACGTTACTTTAAAATTTTCAACTCAACTACAAATATTTCGAAAAATGCGCAAAATGTAATATTTTAGAAAGTATTGAAAAAAAATATAAATAATACAAAAATGTTGTAATCAATTTCCAAAATTATCTAAATTCGAATAAAAACTTCGTATTTGTTATTAGGATTTAGATAATTCATAGAAATTCTATACAATTTCACTATTTCTTGACAAATTTTACGAATTTGCAGCGCGAAATTTTTCGAATATCTCGAAAGTATCTTTGAAAGTTTCCATTGTATTACAAACTTTGAAAACTTACAGATTTACTTAAAATTTTGCACAACCGAACAAAACTTATTTAAATTAAAGTGTTTTTTTCTAATAAAAAAATATTTTAATTTCGAAATAGTTTTTAAAATTGACTTTTAATATCTGAAATAAAATAAAATATAGTCAAATTTGTATCGAATTTCAAAAAAAAAAAAGTTTAACGTTTTCGAACATGCTTTCTCGCATTTCTAACTGCCTGATCGACCGACCCATCATCCAGTTCTCTCGACGAATATTTCGAATTTCGAAAAATTACGCTATTCCAAAATTTTAAACCATTGCAAATCAAACACTTACTAAAATGTTTGAAGTAAAACCAAAATCATGTGGTTATTTAAAAATATTATTGTCTCTGTGTGTGTTTGAATTTTTCGTTTTATTTTTAAGATGTTTTTGTTTGAAAACCCAAAATTAAGTAATTGAAAAAAATTATTCGATAAATTGCATAAAAGTATTCTAATCAATTGTAACAAAATCAAAAACATAATAATTGTAATTAATTTTAAGCTATGCTGATTGATATTGTTACTATATTTAACACATGTTTCCAAAAATTTCGAATTTAAGTTCAAATCTCTATGAAAAGTGCGTGCGAATGTTACATATGATATTTTTTTATACACATTATTTTAAATATTTTAAAAATGACTTAAACAATACTCTTTAGATTTATAATAAAAAAAATAACAAAAAAATATATTAAAAAACACATAACTAAAACATAAAACAACTAACTATGAAGCATATTTATGTTTGCCAAAAGCAATAAGCGACGTATACAATATGTTTTTATTTTCTTGCTTAACTTATTTTTATTGCGTTTTAAAAATCATATTATGGAATACTTATATAGGACCCACATTTATCTGTTATCGCATAAAACTTTGTATATTCGAAGAACAGAAAAAAATAATTTATAGTGGGTAACATTTTTCATAAACAATGTACTCAGATTGTGTGCGAATTCGACAAAATTGCTGACTAAACTAAATGTTGTCGATAATGCAGGGTTCGACTTTTCAATTTAGCAATTTTTCGAGCAGACTAAATTGAACTAAATTAGATTACAGCAAACAGACATATGATAATCAATTGATTATGGTCTTTAACAATTACCGGTTACCGAATGGCGATCAAATGGAAAGCCGTTCATTTTAGTTTAGTCAGCAATTTAGTCAAATTCGCACCACACTCTCAATACACAAAATAGACATTTGTTTATGGTGTCCATCAAATTATTTAGTTCTCTTAACTGTGAAGCCGTTTCTTAAAGCCATACAAAGGGTTGTAGTTTGTTCTACAACAATATAGAACAATTTCGGGGTGTGTGTATATGGTAATTGTTCAAATGTCAACAGTTTATTGCAATTACATCAACCAATTTGTAGCTATTATTGTTGAAGTTGGTTGTGACAACAAACTTTTTCTTCTTTCCAACCTCAGTCGTAAAAAAAGTATTATATGTGAAAACATTTAAATATGAAAAACAAGTGTTCTTCCAAGTATACAACGTGATATTCATATTTTTAAAACTCCTTAAGCTCTTTTAAATTTTTTTAAAATTAAAAAACGTGCATTTCGTCGGAAAGGCTACCGTATTTGAATATTTTGAATTTTCTTTAAATTTAAAAATAATAAAAATTATCAAAGTATAATCTTTCATTTTAATTTGAATTTTGATTTAGAAATGTATTAAAAACTTTATGAGCTAATTTCTTATAATATCTAATTTCAGATCATTGAGATTTAGTGCAATTCTTTGCATTTTCAATATTTCTAAAATAACTGAAAAGTTTCAGATACGTGGCTATGAACTATGTTCTAAAAATAATAAAATATATATTTTCTACAATCAATAATTTCCTTGTTTTGCGCTATACACGCTGAAAAAACAAAAGTCTATTCCAAACAGAATTTTGCAGCCATAACATATATGGTTGTAGTTTTATGTAAACATAATTAAAATTGTCTGACAAATCATTCATAAACAGTGTTGTAATGTGCTCTGATTTGAACCGGAACATTAAAATATATTAAAAATCAAACTTGTTTTGGGACAACCTGAATATAAGTATGTTTCAAGAGAAACATATTATGTTTGCATACAATTATAAATGCTTTTAGAAACAAATTCTAAAATGGAAATATCTTAAATTTCATGAATAAATTTCAAGTCCATATATTTCCAGGATTTTTGTTCTTTCCCTTTGTTTTTAATGTTTTCATGAATATGTTTTTTAATCTGTTATTAAATTTAAACCCAGACCATATTGTTCTTTTTAATTCTCTAATCATTTAATATGTCTAAATAATTAAAGTAACGAATCAAATCGTTAGAAAATTTCTAGAAATTGGTTAATGGAACTTCCATAATCTGTTGACACTTGAAACAGTTTCCTTATAATATGAACATCTTCATTCTATAACGACTTTCCTTCAATAAATCTTCATAAAAATTATTAAGCAGTAAACTTAAAATTAATGTTTTTTAAAAAAATCTATTTGGTTAGTTTTACTTCTTACAACGACGTTTTATCCACCACCAACGATTTCAACCATTACCAAATAGCAATATTTTTCTTTTCCGAAATACTATACAGTTGTTTATATTTTTGAAGACTTATTTAATGAGTTTAGTTAAAGATAAAGCTATTCACTCAAAAATAGTTTCTTAATGTTAAGACAAAATAAACTTGATTTAATTGATTTAGCGGAAATATCAAATTTAAATTATTTTCATCAAAAATGTCACTTATTAAAATGATATTCTTTTTCACTTATCATTTAATTAAATACTACACTAAAAATACAAATTCTGTAACAGTAGCAAAAAGGGATGCTAAAATAGCAAAACTGTTTGCTGAAAAAAGGAAAGCGCTGGATTTTGCTTAAACAGCAAATGACACTTTGCTGTTTTAACATACATTTTCTTAGAAATATCTGTTTTAAATAAATATGTTGCGAATAAGAGTCTACGAATGATAGACACATTAGCTGCAGCGTGCAAAATGTCTCGACTCTATGGCGCCATCTAGTGTATGTTAGCTACACTAGTGACATGTACACCAGTGACACTAGCACGATCTTGATCAATAGCAGAAGTAAGATTCCTAGCAAACAGTTTGCTATTGCAAATAAAAGTATGCTACAAATGCAATTTAAAGTTGGCCAAAATTTTGCATTCAGACTTTGATATTGAACTTTTTATTTTGAGTGTATAAAATAAGTCATATTGAATTTGACGCTATATCAAGTTGAATTATTCTTACTATTAGGAAGCTGTTTTATGTGTGTTGAATGGTAAAATTCACTAAATTATTATCTTATTATTCAAATATGATTTAAATGTAGGTAGTGTTATTCGATAACATATGGTCGAATATCTTACAAAAAGCTTCTAAAGTCTTTGCTAATTTAGGTATTATTCAAGATAGTAAAAAATCTCTAACTCTATTGTCGATCGCTCAAATGTTGAGCGGACTTAATAGACTTTCGGTCAACCCACATCGCTCAAGCCTATTTCAACTAGCTCTTATAAGTTTGAGCGATATGAGTTTTTTTTAAAACCTTGGTAATAATTTAGCTATTATGAAGCCCGTCGTAACGCAAATCCGAATCTCTGCTACACACATATAAAAATCCTACCAACAATCTGTATTCATCATATTGATGAATTCATTCATTAAATTAAAATCGTGTTTTTTAAATGTTTTTCATTTTCAATATTTTTTTATCATCAAATTTCAAACAATAATTTGACTTTATTTACACCTTTATGTATTTATAATTCTTATAAGTTTCATAATATTTAATTTCTAATTATGCCAAGACTCCAAGACTTCATTTCATCATATTAACGAAAAAGTGTACATCATATTGATGAATTTGTTCATCAAACCATATTTATTTAAATAGCATAAATCTTATCAGACAAATTTTAGTTTTAAATTTGATGTTATAAAGAATATTGAAAATGAAATACATTGAATAGATCGTATCTATTCAATGTATTTCATTTTCAATATTCTTTATAACATCAAATTTCAAACTAAAATTTGTCTGTATTTATAATTTTTAAAAAGATTTATGCTATTTAAATAAATATGGTTTGATGAACAAAATTCATCAATATGATGTACACTTTTTCGTTAATATTATATTAGTTCAATGAATGAAATCATCAATATGATGAATACTGAGGAGCGGAACGGAAATATAACTTTATATTTTGAAATCAGCTGTTTTATGTCAAATCAGTTGAAACATCTGTCAAAATTCTGTTCCGCACGGATTATTTGACGCTGTATTTTCGAATTTAAAATTCGTGTTTAAGCTAAAAATAACTAAATCCGAAAATATTAAAAAATATGTTTTTTTCTGTTGCATTTTTATTTATTTATATATGCATCGCTTTCATTTTTTATGGTATTTCGTAATTCGTCAATTTTTCTTTGTAGAACTATTTCGTACATTGTATTTCATATAAGAAACATTTAGCAAATATTTACTGCATGCCCAGATTATATTTGAGGTTTTAAAAATGAATAAACCATTGGAAAGAGCATTTCATTACCTTTCAAATAAAACCAAATTGTTCAATATTAAACTTATGATACACGTGCTACAGTAGTATAACTGAATACATTATGTTTATAATTTCAACGCAAATTTTTCAATTTATTAACAGTTACAACTGGCAAAAGAAAAACTTTTTAATAAAAAAACATACATGTCAAATATTTGTGGCCGCAAAACATGACTGTAGCATATTAAACGCCGAGCTAATAAAGTAATTTTTAGTCGAAAATCGCCCGGTTTGACGTCGAATGGCCGATATACGAAATATAATAAATCCCTTAATTCTTCTTTTAGTTATGTTTTGTAATATTATGTTATGTGTTTCAAATATTAACATACACATATCTAATATTATATGTTATATTTAATTTAGATATAGTTTTAAAACTCAATGTTCTAGAAACCCCACCATCCGATCTCTATTTTTTTGACTGATTTTAGTTCGTTTAACAATTTATGTTTTATGTTTTGTACTAACTCTACGTTTAACATATTTTTTAACTACATGACAGACATTTTTCGCTCAAGACTGAAATGTAAATTTAAAAAACAAAAACTCTTTTTACATAATTAATTAATTTATTTAAATAATTAATTTAATTTTCTAGTGTTTTCAAATTTTAAAAAATATACTTTATATAAAATTTCCTGGATTTTTTTCTAAATCATATTTTAGTCATTTATTCATTAACTCAACACATCATTGTCAGCCATGCATTATTTTTTAACTTTTTTTTTAATATTATATTTTTTATAATTAAAAATACCCTCTAATGATTACAAAAAAAAATAATATTAATTTATAGTTTATATTTAAAAATTTATTATAAGATTGTTTGGACACTCGACAACATTATTTAATTTATGCATATTTTTGTATACGTTTTATAAATATTTTAACATTTTATAGTATGACTTTTTTAGCGTCTACAACATTGCGTTAATTTTAAATATATTATAAGCTAAAACCATTTTTAAAAAAACCAAAACCTAGTTTTATAAAATTAAATATTAAAACTATATTGCAAAAATGTTTATTATACATTGTTCAACATTTTTTTTTCAGTGAAAATCCAGTATATTGTGAAAGTATGCCAAAAATTAAAATACTAATATCTCCCACTTTTTTTTAGCCCAGGATATATTTTATTTTATCTTTTTCGTATATTGAGATTGTAAAATTTATTAACACAAATTTATTTTTTTCCGAAAAACTTTTGTAATTTTAAACCCGATTTTTGTGTTCACAGATCTCTAGTACCATAATTTTGTGAATTTTAAAACCTTTTATAACATATTTTCAAAAAGGGTCAATAGTTTAGGGATGTCCAAAATATATCGTTGTTTTATTGCTTCGGTACATCGATGTTTTCCGATGCAATATAAGCCTCAGAATCTATTCGATACATCGATGTATTTCTTCGATATATCGAATCACTGTTTAATTCATATTTGCTAATCGAAACTAGCTAAATTTAATTAAAATTTATTATTAATGGAATTCTATTTGATATAAAAGACTTTAAATTACCATTTGCTGTATACATGGTTTTCGAGTTTTTCTCAAAATGACATAACATGGACTAAGACATTTTTGATTCCCAACGCCTTAATTATTTTGTAGAATAAGAAAATGTTTCATTTTTAGTTATTTGACATAAAAATCTTCATCAAAATTAAAATTATTTACCTTATAATTTTTCATTCAATGCTCGAAAACATCGATGTTTTTGTTAGATACATCGGAAAAGATCGGAATGTAACGAATCGATATATTATATCGACCAAAACAACGATATTATTTTCTGGTGGACATCCCTAGTTTAGTTAGTGGGTTAATATATTCTAGAAACATTTGCTCGTTTAATTTGGATTAGTTCACTGAACAAATTATATGCTTAATTTAAAAAAAAATAACAATCGAAAAAAACTATGTTTTAAAATTTTGTAATCACATACCCGATTGGAATTTTATTTCTAGATGAAATCATTGTCTGATCTGGCTTGCCTGACTTCAAATAAGGAAATAATCAGGTGTTCACATCAGTGAGATAGTTGCTATTCAGATCAGGTTGCCTGTTTAGGGTTCCTGATTTTACACCTATCCTAACCTTATTGCATTCGATATATTTAAATTCTTCTGAAGCTCCTTTTATTAAATTCGAGACCTTCCAAACAAAACATATACAAGATTTCATTTCTAAATATTATTCGATACGGCTTTGTGAAATGATCCTTACACCTATCCTAACCTTATTGCATTCGATATATTTAAATTCTTCTGAAGCTCCTTTTATTAAATTCGAGACCTTCCAAACAAAACATATACAAGATTTCATTTCTAAATATTATTCGATACGGCTTTGTGAAATAATCCTGATCAGGATCGATTAGTGGAATCATAATTTTTAAATCCACGTAAGGCAACCTGATCCAGCCTTTATGAAGAATTCTGATCTAAAACCTACTTAACTGAACTTGATCTAACACATGAAGTAACAAGATTGGAAATAGCATTATTGTAATCTGATCGAATTGTTATTAAAAGCCTTTTATTTGGATAACAAACATTTAATTTTAATTACAACTCAGTGTGCATTTTAGTTTGAGAGTGCTTGAAAAAATCAATAATTGATACACACTTTCGACAAGAAAGTCTAAACGAAAGTGACGTAATTTTAAACTATTGCGAATTTCTTAAAAGTCAAAAAGCATGGAATTTTAAACAATATTGACGGCGTTATTTTTACGTCATTCGTTCCTTATTTTCTTTCGTTCAGAATGCACAAAGAGGCCCTGAAGTTTTAGAAGAATTTAAATATGGATTGAATGTAATAAGTAAGAAAGACTGATCATGCAATCTGATCATAGCAACTTCAAATAGCGTCACGTTTTGTCACTGATTAAAAATCCTGATCATTACATTATTTGAAATCAGGCAAGTCTGATCAGAAAATGATCTCATTCTGAATAAAAAAACTAAAAGAGAACTAAAAAAAAGGCTTAATGGTTTCTAGAGGTTAGGATTACCATAGTCAACCCTGATCAGGAACATTTAAGGTGGCCTTTGATAGGGATGCCTTATAGTATTTTGATCAGCGATACGAAATAAAGCTAACCTTAACCAATTTCCACTCAGTATGTCCTTTAATTTTACACCTGTGATGTTTTTTGTATATCGTCGTTGTAGAACTAAAAGTCACCAAATACATTTTTATGAAAATCTTAAATTTCAACTTTGTTGGTAATTATTATAAAAAGTAATTGATACATTTTTAAAGTTGAAATACCAATTATTAGATTTTTATCATGTGGCACAAATATTAAGCTCATCAATCAATAATTGTAAGATATATAATGGTTTTTGTAAAGGAACATTTGGCATTTTAAAAATGTAGTTAGTGACTTTTAGTTCTACAACGACGATATAGTGACCTCTAGTTATACCTTTACCCCATGACAAATTACATTAAACACTTTTTTATAACATGTTCATAATCTAAATTGTTTTCTGTTATTTTTTTTTTTTCATTTTGATCCTTTTGACACAGTGCTATAAAAGATACAAAAATTTAGAAAATAATCTAAATTCCAAACTGAAAGTTAACACAAAAAAAATAATCGATGTAAATATAGCAAACGATATTAATTGAATGCAATAATTAGTCCAGCAATAAAATTCAGTAATTCAATGAAAACATTGTCTATTCGTTGTTAAATCAGCAATTGCATTTCCTAATCTGAATATGTGTACGTCAATGCAGCTAAATATTTAGTCGGCGCAGTTTTAGCAAATATAATCGCTGAAACTGCGCCGACTAAATAATTTGCTGCATTGACGTACACATATTCATATTAGCAAACCTAATTGCTGATGTAACCACGAATAGCAAATGTTTCTATTAAATTACCTAATTTCATTGCTGGACTGATTAATGCATGTAATTAATATCGGTTGCTATATTTACGTCGATTTTTTTTTTTCTGTGAAGGATTTCCAAATATAGCAACCGATATTAATTGAATGCATTAATTAGTCCAGCAATGAAATTCAGTAATTCAATCAAAACTTTTTCAATCAAATGGAATTTCAATTTCATTTGCTACAATTTACATGTTTTAAATTTCAATTGGAATTTCTGAATTACAATTGACATCTTTTGAATTTCAATTGATTTTTTCTGAATTGTATTTGTAAATGGTGTAGAAGAAAAGAGACACTTATTATTTTTTCGCTTACTTTCGGAATATATAGAATTTTCAGTTGACGTACAACTAATCGTTGAATTTTGTTGAACGCTGTTAAAATATATTATAATTGACATTAAATGTATTAGCATTATTCAAACAACAGTAGTTGTGAAATGAGTATTTATAAAAATTTTCTAAAAATGCCGCTTACCTTGACTTTAAGCTTGAATTATTAATGCATGCAGTCAACTGTAGGGAGTGCCTTTTAATTAAGTTTATAATGCAAGAGTCATGCAATGAAAACAAAAATCCATTTTAGGCAACACCAAATATAAAATAAAATAATTATTTCAAAAATGCTACAAATATTTAAATGCAAATTTAAATAAAATGAAAAAAATAAATATTTTATATATTTAAAATATTACATTAAATACTATTTTTACGCTAAATTTAAGCATACACATAATTTCTGTAAAACCTATAAAAAACCTATTTCTGTATCAATGATTTGTAAGAATTGAAGTCATATCATGTCGAGTCAACAGCAAAATCATAATTATTACTAATATTAATATGAAATAATACCAAGTATATATTTCGTGGCATTTAAACTTAAGTTAAAAATTTAATTTTCATTAAAATAATATAAAATATATTTTTACTTAACGAAACTATGAAGCACACTTTTTAGCAACTGTTTTCAAAAAACACTCTGCTGCAAATGCCAAAAGAAACAACTTAAGCGCACATGCAAAAAACAAGAATTTTTATATTTAAATTAAAACTTTTTTAAATTTATGATATTTTAAGCGCGCAATCATTAAATGATTGAACATTGTTGAGTCAATTATTTTGTCAATCTATTTTTTATTTTATTTTATTATAAACATTAACCAAACATGCATACTCAAAATATTTACTATACATCATATACATTTATTTAAAAATAAAGTATTCAGTTATTTAATAAAAAAAAATGCGCATTTTTATTTAAGTTTTAAATTTTATTAGTTTTTATTATAGCAAATATTTAATTTTTATATTTTTAATTTCAATAACAATTACATTATTTTTTTTAATGCTTTCATTTAATTAAAAATTATATTTTCTTTCGTTTTTAATTTAGTTTTTATAACAATTGAACGCGCAGAATATGCCAGAGGCACTACACATCAACGCACACGAAGTCTTACGCAGCCGTACGCCACCGTTTTTTGTCACACACCCATAGTGCAGAAGATTGTAAGCTTGGTGCCAATGCCGAAGTCCATGGCCACGCCTAGAGCTATCTCCAAAAAATCGACAATCAGCGCCACAAACATTAAAGAGCTTGCTGCCTTGTTGAAAAAAACTTATGACAAAAAGAAGAAATAATACAAGCGCAACTTGTTTGAATTTAATTTTTACAAAATTAAATCAAATTTATTGTTGTTTTAAAAGTAAAACTAACCGTATACCAAATTTTTACAAAGGAATTTTCAAAAGTTAATTTTTCAAGTCTACCGTTGAATATTAGAAAATGCGGTTAATGAATTTCAAAATTTTAAATATTTTTTTTAAGTTTAACATGTTCTCTCATCATTTAATATAAATATTAGACACAACAATTTTAATTTGCTTAAAAGTTAAATATTTTTGTTAAACAATTATTCAACTTTTTCAAATGAAATCGATGAGTTTTACTTTCACAACGACAATATGCAATACTTAAATACAATTTTAATACAGTTTCAGTTTTTTAATTGCAAATACAAATAATTTTATTGCAGCTTTATAGATTTACACTCTATCTGTGATTTTTTAATATGAGATTTTTAATATTCTTCAGCTTAAGGCACTCTATAATTTGAGTTTACATTTTTTAATACTTATAGCAATATTAAATGTACTAAGCATTTTTTTATTACAACAGGTTTGTAAGTGTTATCTTTGTTAACATAGCTGTATAGTTTAGTGGGATTACATTTTGTTTACGATACAAATAATATTTCAGAATTAGATTTGATTATAAATTTCTAAAAATTTTTATGGTAAAATTCTATAAAACTATTAAAAATAAAGAAATTACAATATTACTATACAAAACTAACTAAATATTTGTCTATGATCATATCATACATAATTTCTGCATAATTCATAGTTGCTGATTTTGACTGCATACTCAGTATTTCTATTCTATCACGTAACGTCGTTTCAGTCACTTTTAAACCACTTTTCTGAATAAAAATAATTACAGAACTTTACAAAAATAATTTACCAAAAAACTTTAAACATAATTTTTCTTTAAATTGTCGTATTAAATTTAAATATAAAATAAAATTGCAATATTCTAAGATATCGTCGTTGTAGAACTAAAGAACTAAAACTTTAAGAAAATATTAAATTTCAATTTTGTTGGTAATTATTACGAAAAGTAATTATTACACAGAAAAAATAATCGACATAAATACAGCAACCGATATTAATTGCATGTATTAATCAGTCCAGCAATGAAATTCAGTAATTTAATGGAAACATTAGCTATTCATGGTTATATCAGCAATTGTGTAGATAAATATCAAACGTGCCTAAGTCCACTTTTCAAAATTTTTGAGATTTTAGTCAATATATACCTTAATCCATCATACCAGCATATTGTATTAAGTTTAGTGACTCTAACTAGATTAGTTTTGGAGAAAAAATTACATAAATATTTATGTATTTATCTAAACTGACTAAGTCCATGTATTCATAAAAAGTCCCTCTCAACCAATCACAAGACGATATGGCCCATGTCATCACTGTAAGTTTGCAAAGAACTTGTACCGTAGGAGAATGTTTTACTGTTTTAAAAAGGTTTAAATGTACAACAATATTGCAATTAATTAGATCATAAATAAATGCGAAAATAGGAGAAAACTGCAATTATTTATAAATTGTGTGTAGTAGATTCACTTGCTGTCTCTGTCTTTTCATACTTTTACACATGGCCGCATTCTATCTTTCCCCTGTGGCCTTAATAGTTTCAAAAATTGTGTATTAATATATAATTAAAAAGATTTAATAATATTTAATAACATTTGTTGATATGTTTTACTTGTGAAACACTATCAACGAACGACGTATTCTTTTTCACCAGAAGACATTTTTATATGTATATAAACTTTATAAAAAAAAGTATAATAAAGTTTAATAAAATAATAGTTAGGCGCTACATTCCTCTGGATAACTTATACCGAAATCTCTCACCATTTGAGCTGTGCGTGTTACAAAAAGTGGTGGAACCTAGACAGTTTAATGCCGAATCCGAACGGCATGGTGAGATGTACACACGTAGGTTTGTCATTGACTGCCGAGAGGTAGCGTCGCATAGAAAAATATTTTCTATGAAAAAAATGTTGGCAGTCACAGTGATTGAACCCGGGACCATTCGGCTAGTAGTCCAACGCACTAACCAAACGAGTCAACATATATTCTTCTTAATTACAATAACAATTTTTTGTTTAAATGTTTTTTTTTGTACTAGTTGCAGAAACCCGTATTTCATATTTCATTTTGTCATTGTGTTTTTTTAAATCTGCCTAAGTCCATATGAAATTTTTTCAAACGTGACTAAGTCCATAGGGTAAATATGAAATGAACCTAAGTCCAATATAAAACATATTTATTTTAAATTCAACGTATTTCTTGGTTATTTTAAGCTTAAGCAATGGTTACATATTAAATATAAATTGTAATAAACCAAATTTGCAATCAAAAAATCAAATATTTCGCGAAAAAAGTAAAAAAACTCAATTTGCCTAAATTTGCTTATGTTGGACTTAGGCACGTTTGATATTTATCTACACAATTAGGTTTGCTAATATGAATATTTACATTAATATGTACATAATAATATGTACATTAATTCAGCAAATTATTTAGTCGGCGCAATTTCAGCAATTATATTTGCTAAAACTACGCCTACTAAATATTTTGCTGCATTGATGTACAAATATTCATATTAGCATATGCAATTGCTGATTTAACAACGAATAGAAAATGTTTTCATTAAATTACTGAATATCATTGCTGGACTAATTAATGCATCCAATTAATATCGGTTGCTATATTTACGTCTAATATGTTTTTCTGTATACATTTTTAAAGTTAAAATACCCAATTGATAGATTCACATTTTTTTATCATTTGGTACAAATATTGAGCTCATCCATTAAAAATTGAAAGATATATAAAGATTTTTAACATTTTGAAAATGTAGTTGATGACTTTTAGTTTTTTCAAATCTTACTTACTTACTTAAATGGCCCTTACAACCGTGGGTCGGTTTTGGCCGCTGAGATGAAGCCGCGCCAGTCGGATCTGCTTTGCGCGCGCTGACGCCAGTTAGAAATACCAAGCGTTGCCAGGTTGTCCTCAACTTGGTCTTTCCAACGCAGATTTGGACGCCCTCTTCTACGCTGTCCACCTTCGAGTTTCGATTCAAGCACCTTCTTGGCTGGAGTGTTTTCATCCATTCGTTCGACATGACCTAGCCAGCGAAGCCGCTGGATCTTGATGCGCTTGACTATGTCAATGTCGTCGAATAACTCATATAGTTTTTTCAAATCAGCACACTTAAATTAGGTGGAAATGGTGTATGGGAAACATTTTTCGCGTTTTGTATAGCAGTGTTATTTTCAAACTACTTCAAAATTATTAAATTATGACAATAATAATATTTGTCATGTTATCAAATTCACCTAAGAAATAAATTTTAATTCGTAATTCAAATATTTGACAAGAAAAATGCAATTGAACTCATTCCACAAAACTGTAACGAATTTAATTCCATTGAAGTACGTTTATATTGTATTGAACATCGTATTTTTGAATAGCAAATACAAATACGAACAAATTTACAAGTTCTGAATTTTATATTCGTTCGAAATTTTAATATTTATTATGTAAAATTAAATTGGATTCGTTGCACAGAAATGGAACGAATAAGAATCGTTGAAATGCATGTATTCAGCCCAATCGAGATTCCCGATGAATGGAAGCTCATCGGCTTCCGATGGAAAATAAAAGTTAATCGAGTTTTCCAATGAACGGGAAACATTTATAAAACAGCGCAACATTGTTTTTCTCTTTTATATTTATACCCTACACTAAGAGTGAAAGGGTATATTCAGTTTGGTACGCCGTTTGTAACACCCAGAAGAAAGCATCTCCGGTATGGAAAAGTATATATATTCTTGATCAGCATGACCTCCTGAGTCGATTTAGCGATGTCCGTCTGTCCGTCTGTCTGTCCGTCTGTCTGTCTGTCCGTCTGTCTGTCTGTTGAAATCCCTAAGACTTTTAAAATTGAAGAGCTAGATAAATGAAACTTATAACTTAGATTACTAATATACCTACGCTGTATGTGCGAAAAAATTGGCGAGATCGGTCCATGGTGACCTATGATCCGACCACTTATGTTCAAATACCACATATAAAATGTACATATAAAGATCAATTTTTATGTATACGTGCTTAGGTAAACTTTTTTGGTCAAATATATATTGATATCATGCTCAAATACATGATAATAATGTTTTCCGGCGTAAAGACTTGTGGTTCACAAAAAAAAATCGAAATTCGGTACACCTACCCATTTGTAAATATGGGTATCAAATGAATGGAAATTCTTCAGCGATGGAAAGTTTGTTGTTATTTTCAGGATTCGTATACCCTGGTGACCTATATATCACTTTGAATGGTAACCACACATATGTGTAGGGTATTTATAGTCGGCTTAGACCGACTATAATTTTGATAATCCTAACTATCATAATTACACCTACTTTAAAATTTCCCATGTGATCTAACCTTCCCAACTGGTTTTTATTTTTATTCTGCAACCAATTACTAAAGATGTAACACTTCATGTTTTAACATAAAAATAAAATGTGAGCAAATTTCACAGTAAATTTTCAATCGACGGGAAACTCGATGGATTTTTTCCGATGAAAATTTTCGAATATGTGAGTTGCACGATTGCTTTTTATCAATTTCATCGGAAATGTCTCCCGACGTGGTTCTCGATTGGGCTGATTTTCTATTGAAAAATCGAATTGTGAAGCAATACAGATAGATAACGAATTAAATTTGTTTATTTTGTATGGAGAAATCGTATTCTGGAATAGCGAAAAAACAAATTCGATCCAATATATCGTCACTATCATGCCAAATGGGTGAATGTGGAATTTTTGACATTTGTGTTTTTTTACATTTTTGAATGTAGTTTACCCTCAAGTATGTTTTGCCAAAATCACGCGTTATTTTGTTGGATATTTCTAGCCACAAAAGACAAAACCAAAAGGACGAATTTGAAAAATTGAAAATCTTATCAAAAGGGCGAATCTTTTCGTTTTTCCGCCATAACTTTTTATTGGTATAAGATAAAATAATAGTGTAAAGGCATTTATTGTTTGTTTTCAAAGCACCTACCGATCAGCATCATTAATTAAATTTTGCCAAACAATTTGCCATTTATTATTTGCAGGACATTTTTTTTACAAAATATTTATAATTAATGATGCAGATCGATAGGTGCTTTGAAAACAATCAATTAATACCTTCACATCACTATTTTATCTTTCATCATTAAAGAGTTATAGCAAAAAAAAACGATAATATTCGCCATTTTGGCAAGATTTTCAATTTTTCAAATTCGTCCTTTTGGTTTTGTATTTTGTGGCTAGAAATATCCAACAAAATGACACGCGATTTTGGCAAAACATACTTGAGGATAAACTACATTCAAAAATGTAAAAAAACACAAATGTCAAAAATTCCACATTCACCCATTTTCAATTTTTCCAATTTCTTCGTTTTTTTTTGCAATAATTTATTGGTGCAAGATAAAATAGTGATGTAAAGGTATTAATTGTTTGTTTTAAAAGCAGCTATCCATTGGTATCATTATTAAAACATATTTTGCCAAACAATTTTTCCTGTAAATAACAAATGACAAATTAATATTTGACAAAATAAATTTAATTAATGATGCCAATAGATAGGTGCTTTAAAAGCAAACAATTAATACCTTTACATCACTATTTTATCTTGCACTTGCACAATGACTTTACATTACTATTTTATCTTGCGCTAATAAAAAGTTACAGCATAAAAAACAAAAATATTTGCGTTTTGATCAGGATATAGTTTCACAAAATCCGTATTTATAATTCAGTAGGTTGTCCAAATCTAAAGATATTTTATATACGTTTTAATAATTGACGAATAAACCAAAATAACAGAAAAAATTATTATTTTTTTTTTTTTAAATGTCCTGTCGTCCCCTTTGGCTTGACAATGACGATATATTTTCGGGAATTTCTAAATTTCACTTTTAAACGAAATTCAAAAAACGAAAATGAAATTGATATCGTATAATAAACTTGGACGATTTAAATTCGATTGAAATGCATTTAATTTATAATGAAAATCGAATTTTGGCACATCCCAAAACTGGAATGAATTAAATTCGTAAAATTTATGTTGAAATATCGTATTCTGGAATAGCAACACAACAAATGCAAACGAATTCATATTTTTGATAATGTTCAGAATTTTTTTACTGTTTCAAAATTCAAATATATCCGCGTTGTAGAAATAAAACTCACTAAATACATTTTGCCAGAATGTATTTTTAATGTTTATTGATTACTATTATGAAAATAGGTTAAAACTTTCAAAAGTTAAAGTATCATTCGAACGTTTAACATGTTCCCATTTATGCCAATGTTGTTTTGAATGATTAAAAAACCATCGGACATACAGAGCTTTAGAAAACATATCATTCGAAGATGTGAAATGTACATATAAAGGGATTATAATTTGTTTCACAAATTTTGAAAATGAAAATTCAATTTCTGTTGATTGAGTTAAAAATTTGAATCTGATATCGATTGAAAGTGGTTGGATTTTTTTTAATAAATTTTCGAATATAAGTTAAATTACGTTGTTGTTTTTATTTTATAAATATTTATAAAAATTCGTTTATTTTTGCATTTATTTGAATTCGTTGCTGGTTTTCAAAAATCGTATTTCTGGCATATCCAAATACCAATTGGATGAAACTAAAATTATACTGTGATTTCGGTCGAAACTTGAACATACCAGTTTATTTTGAGGTAGTGTGAAAATAACTTGAGAATAACTAAAATTATTAACAAATATATATGTACGTATGGTTTTACTATTTTTGGTGATGATTTGAAACTAATTACTACAGCTGAATACTAAAAAAAATGGTCAATATTAAAAAAAAAATGTATCTTCACTTTGCACATTCCCACTATACTCTAATACAAACAACCAAGTCCAACAGTAAGAAAATCCTCAAAACCAATTTCGATGCTCGCCCTCTGTTCGGTGTCACGTTGTCGAAAAGCTTCGGTGAATCGTTGTATTTGCACGCACAGCACAATGAATTGATCCACAGAAATAAGTTTCTGATTTAGTGGATCATTCTTTTTGACTAGAAAACCAATGAACTCGGGCGTAAAACGAAAGCCCATCTGTGTTAAGGCTGTTGGAAAATTTGCTTTAGTAATTTATAAAAATGATTATGAAGTAATATTGCAAAATACCAAGTGTTAACTCTGCTTCTTCAATGTGTCCGGAACCATCGCGATCGTAGGCTTTGAAAACCTGCAGCCATTGATTGATGTAATTATAGAGATGCTCGAATTCGTTGACATCGATGGTACAACTGCCATCCTTATCGAACATGCCTAAAGAATATATTTTAATTTATTTAAAATTTGGACTCAATTCGAATTTAAATGACCTACCTATCATTAATTTGCAAGCATTGTCCGAGAAGTGTTCGCCGCGGGCATTGACTAGCGCGGCCTGCAATTCGATGGCGTTTATGCGTCCGGAACGATCACGATCAACCATGTTAAACCATTGTAGTGCCGTCGATGTCGCTTGTTCACCAGGTGGTGCATAGCCGCCACCACCCTGCATTGCATAGGGATTATAACCACCCTGGAACGAGCAAAATTTTGTATTTTCCGGAAGTAAAAATAGATGGATGAAAATTACTTACACCGTATGACATATTGTTACTTAATGTTTAATAATTTTATTACTAATTAAAATCAAAGCACTGCACTACTAAAACACGATAAAATTGTGTTATTTTTATAATGTGGAAGATAAGAATTTCACTTTTTTTAACTACTGCTTGGCAGACACAATCAGTGGTGTGACCAGCAACTTAAAAATAATTTAATTTCTACCAAAAATGCAATATAAATAATCACAGACTACAATTATTTTTATTATGAAAGATAAGAAATAGAAAATATTACTTTGCTATTGAAGTAGCCTGAAAATCTGACTCATTTTGAATTGTATTGGTAGATTCTTCTTCTTCTTGTTGGTGTATTCACAATAGTATATGTGAGGGCGATACGATAAAATTGAATCACGAGTATCGTACACACTTCGCACAATACTAAATCCAATTTTTAGGAGATTTATATATTTCAGTAGGTGTGTTTAAATTGTTATTTGATTTTTCGTTAGAAAATATTACAAATTTTAAAGCAAAAGAACATTTTTCAAATAACAATTTTCATTTTTCTCCCATACAAAATCTACTTTTGGCTTAAATGTGGTTTTCTATGTTAACTTTTCAAACTTCATTTTTATAAGATTCACTTTTGAATTAAAACTCAACACTTGTAACATAAATAAAATGTTTACATAATCAAAAAAAAAAAGTCAATTTTTAATATAATTCAATTTATTACCTTTTTTTTTGAACAAAAATTAAAACTTTTTTTTACAAATTTTTCTCTAAGTTTATTCGTATGTATTAGCCTAAAGATCATTTTTTAGAAAAACTAAAATATTGATTATAGCTTAAATTCTTGAGCTAAATTAAAATTTTTCAAAAATTATATTTTTTTACTAAAAAAATTAAATTTATAGTAAAAAATAATGTTGTTCTTTGAAAATTAAACTATTTATAAAAATTTCAATTTTACCTAAAATTAAATCATTTTTTAAAACTAAAATTTTAATTAAAACCAAATTTTTAGTAAATTAAATTTTCAACTAAAATGTAAGTCATTACAAAAATTTAAATGTTTACTAAAAAAAATATATTTTTTTACTATAAATGTAATTTATATCAGAACTATATTTTTATAAATATTAATAATAATAATAATAAGGGGATTCATTTCAACCGCGCAAATCTCGTAAATAGTAGAAATTTACGCAAAATTTGTTTGAGAATATTTGTCGATTTTTATGTGGAAATAAGGTAAATAAATATATTTTCATTAACATTTTGCTCCATCTTTTCGTTAGTTGTCAATAAAAGGAGTTTTGTAGCAATGACATTTATGAAATTGCGTTGTGATTATATTTGATTTAATTAAAAATTAAAGAAAATTAAAAAGTTTTAAACCCAAGATTACGCGTAGTCAGATCAAAGTGCGTTCATATCAAATTACGCGTAAATTTATATTTTACAAGAATAGATGGGGAGATGAATTCCCTTATTAATAAATGTTTACACAAATTTAAATTAAATTTAGTAAAAAATAAGTTTTTATTGTGATTTTGTGTGGGTGGATTTAAACTGGCAGTTTATATAAGGTGTATTTCATATTTTAGTTTCCACAACCAAGGTAAACGAAATATTTTTTTAACGTTTGTTTTTTATTTATTAATTTATTTATTATTCGTACTTCAAAATGGATATTTAATATTTATTTAAAATTTCATAAGTTGCGGAATTTGTAATTTTAATCTCGAAATCCAGGATATTGGTTCCTTACTATCGAACAAATGTCTCTAATATCGAAACCTAAATTTATGCTATTTCCAATAACAAACAAATTGTCTTACCATCATTTATAAAAAGTCGTGAGTTTTCATAAAACACTAATTGTAAATAGGCCTAAAACTATTTTTCAATTTTTATAGAAACAGCATTTTTTCATATTCCAGAATGCATTGGACAATTTTAATAAAACAAAATTATTTAATTTTAAACAAGTCTACATTTTCTGAGCAAATCTTTTATTTTATTTCAAAAATTTCAAAGTGATTAGTCTGTCCAACGTTTTTATTAATACCTATCAAACATACGCAAATGGTTTTCAGCATAGAAATTGAAGCAAATGCGAAACAATTTAACGAATCGAATCATTTCGTCGGTGATACTGCAAAACCGCCTTTCTACTTTTTTGAATACCTCTTGCAAAATGAATTTTACAGAAGAAACAAAACTAATTTCAGTCTCAATTCTGCACTCACTTCATACAAAATTAAGTATGTCATGACATATAATGGCATTTATCTAATTTATTCAATCAATATATCATTAAAAACACAATTATAATACAAAATTTGGCGTAATTTTCACATGCAGTTAGGCGATTTTGCAGTATCAACGACGATTTGCATTAATTTTTGAGCAAAGTCAAATTTTATTAATATGACCCATTGTATGTTGTAGAAAAATAACAATTTTAATTCGTTATATCATGTATTGACTTTTTTAGAAATTGAAATCGTCCTTTTGACTAAACGTTAAAAACAAAATTTATTAAGAAAGCAAATTTGAAATTACATTTAAAATTTTAATGTTATGGTTAAATTAGTCGACTATATATGTCATAAATAAAAAATAGATTATGAAATAAATGTAGGATAAATTATATGAACAAATCCAGAAATCTTTTAATCTTCATGATACCGGCTTAAATCAATGAAAAAAAAATGATTTGTTGTATTTAATATTTTAAATTTGAATTGATTATTGTTAACAATACTTGAATTAATGAATTCTAACTATTTTTAAGTTCATAAGTTCCTCCGTCCATTTGCTACATGTGACCAAATTAAGAAAAATATCAAAAATACGCGAACGTTTCGTGTCGTAAAATGGAATACGAAATTTCCATTATATTAAATTTGAAATTTTTTAAATGAAACCAATAATTTCGATGTGTTTTATATATTTATTGAGGGAAATAGTGTATTTCATTAATGCTAATGAGTTCATTTTTTAAAACACAATAGTGGAGTAAAAAATTATTTCTTAAAATTTGAATTAATAAATATCGTCACTGTCATGCCAAAGGGGACGAATGTGAATTTTTAAAAATGTTGGAATATCAAATTTTAAAGTTTGAAGTGCTTTAAAAATTAGCAAAATTTATATTTTTTCAATTTTTACTGTTATTTTGGTTTATTTGTCAATTATTATAACGCTTGTAAAATTTCTTTATATTTAGACAACCTACTCAATTATAAATACGGATTTTGTGAGACTATATCCTGATCAAAACGCAAATATTTTTGTTTTTTATGCTATAACTTTTTATTAGCGCAAGACAAAATAGTAATGTAAAGGCATTAATTGTTTGATTTTAAAGCACCTATCTATTGGCATCATTAATTAAAAATATTTTGTCAAACATTAATTTGCCATTTGTTATTTGCAGGAAAAAATGTTTGGAAAAATATTTTTAAATAATGATGCCAATCGATAGGTGCTTTCAAAACAAACAATTAATACCTTTACACCACTATTTTATATTGCACCAATAAAAAAATTATAGCAAAAAACGAAAATTGAAAATCTTGTCTTGACAAAAGGGCGAATCTTCTCGTTTTTTTGCTATAACTCTTTAATGGTACTATATAAAATAGTGATGTAAAGGCAATTTTTGTTTGTTTTGAAAGCACCTATCGATCTGCATCATATTTTGCCAAAAAAAATTCCTGCAAATAACAAATGGCAAATTAATGTTTGTCAAAATATTTTTAATTAATGATGCAAATCTATAGGTGCTTTGACAAGATTTTCAATTTTTCAAATTCGTCCTTTTGGTTTTGTCTTTTGTGGCTAGAAATATGTAACAAAATGACGCGCGATTTTGGCACAGCATACTTGAGGATAAACTACATTCAAAAATGTAAAAAAACGCAAATGTCAAAAATTGCACATTCACCCCTTTGGCATGATAGTGACGATATAATCTAAAATATAGTGTTGAATTTTTTTTAGAAGAAATTCTTAATTGGACAAAAATCAATTTTTTTTTTTCAAACCCAAAAAAATAATTAGACAATTGGAATAATTAGACAAAAAAAATTGGTTTGGCTAAAAATGATGGTGTTCAATTTTGAACATAACTCCCCTTATATTTGGCAAACGAGTAAAGAATATTTATCTGCTTCAAAAATTCAATTTCAATTTTACTGAAACATGAAGTTAATTTTTTACTGCGACAACGATATGAATGAACCCAAAAGAACATACTTTTTAATTTGTTTCTAAAAATGTTTAATACGCAATTGCACTATTGAACAACAGTCATAATAAAAGATAAAACGCCAAATGTACAGCCGCTATATAAAACATATTGCAATAAACACAATTATGTACAAGTTTGTAATTTTATTTAGGTTAATTAATTAATATTAAATTTATGTTGCAATTACAAAAAATTTTGCTATTTTTTTTTTGTTTGTTTGTGGTTGTTTTGTTTTGTTTTTTCTTTGTTTGTTGTTGTTTTATTTATAATTTATATGGTATATTTTTATATTACTATATTGTCGTCACATGCACCCTGCTCTCAAGGCGAGCCCCGATCAGAATGATCGCCATGATCTTTTCTTGCATGATCGATGCTCTGCTGTAAGGCATTCGGTGTCAGCCACTCCTTGGGCAGACAACGTTGCAGAAACGGCACACAGGAGCTAAAGTGTGCCAGCCGATTGACCCAACTGGGTATCTCTTGGCCGCACAACACTTGCGTCAGCGAACTGGAGAAATGATTACAATTGTTGTTCATCAGATGATAGCGATCGCCGCGGAAATTGTTGCCCAACTCCTCGACAATGCGACGCACCTCATCGTAGTTGAGATCTGTGCAGCCGATCTGAATGCTTTGGCGGAAGCGAAACTGTTCGCCCAGTTGATCGTGATCGCGCGGCATTATCTCGAAGACGCCGGTAAAGCCGAACGGATGACCGCCGTAGGCAAACTCGGTGCCAAAGATCTCGACGCCCGAATGAAAGACGCCTAGGCCGATGGATGTGGTGTATTCGTTGATCCAGTACATGTCGTAGACATTGAGCAGCACCGGTTCGCGGTTGTCCATGTTGATGGGCAGTAGGTCATCGCTGCCGCTGTCGTTCGGCACGCCCATGCAGCTGGGTATGGACAGATTGCAGGACAGGCCGTTGGAGAACATCGACGAAATAGTTGACAGACTACGGAAACAAAGCAGCACAGCAGACGGCAGACGTTAGAAGGTACAATTGAAGAATAGTTTGAAGGCGATACTACACAAATGAGCTCTTGGACAGTGTGTCAGGCAGAGACGGAGTGAATTTTTTTTTAGCACAAACACTGATTATAGTTGTTTGTCGATTTGTTATATGTTTGTTTATATTTTATATCGTGTTTAATTATTTTATGTGATTAGAAAAGCAATTCCAACTGATTGAGAATGCAGTCAATTTCTTGATGTTGTTGTTGTTATTGTTGTCTCTCTGACGTAACGAAATGTCATGTAGGTGGCAGGAGAGAGCGACACTTTGACAGCGCTCTCGCAAAAACAGCTGTTTGGTGAAAAATTGATTTTTTTTTTTTTTTGGTAACCAACAATTGAAAAATTGAATTGTAAAAATGTCAATAATAAATTGTATTGAATTACGCGCACATTTAAAATGTTCAACAATGAATTTTGTACAATTTTTAACTCGCAAAAACACTACAATAAATGCACAATTTAAAATTTTTTTGGCTGCTATGGATTAAATATTTTTTAACATTTTTTTTTTTGTATTTAGTTTGTTTTAAAAATGGCGGAGCCTTCTTTGTGACTCAGGGAATCCCACGAAGTAGTAGTATATTTTTTTGTATACTTGTTTTCTTTTATATTCTGTATTCTGCGTAATTTTATTGTTTAAAGGTTCATATTATGCAAAAAAAAAAGTTGCAAACTCTTCCGACCATCAATCAAAAGCAAAAATTGTATGGTTGAACGTGCAGGACACAAAAAGGACACAGAAACGACCACCGACAAGCTTAAAATTCAATACGCAACTACGACGCAAAGAAAATAACTAAATTTTCATTTTCGCCATCCCATCCAGTGTTCTCATTCTAATCCGATCGGAGTAGATCTACTCCTTTTCACTTGAATTTTTAAAAACTACTCCTCTATCCTCCTCTGATTTTTCGAAATTCGAAATGAAAATAACTCACTTTCCTAAAAATATGTTAAAAATTTGTGCGAAAACAGAAAAATCTATTCTGAAAGAAAAATCTGACACGGAATTTAAAAATCCAATCAGATATCTTTTAAAAAAAAATGGCAAAGTAGATTTCTGGCACTAATAAAGAGTTATGCAAAAAACTAAGAAATTTAAAAATCTTGTCATGCAAAAAGTGCAAAACTTTTTGTTTTTTTGTTATAACTCTTTATTTGTGTAAGAAAAATAGTGATGTAAAGGCATTATTGTTTATTTTCAAAACACCTATCAATTGGCATCATTATTTAAAAATAATTTGCCAAACATTTGTATGCAAATGATAAAAATTCAGAAAAAAAAAAATTAAAATAATGATGACCTATCGATGCTTTAAAAATAAACAATTAATGCCTTTACACCACTATCTTATCTTATTCCAATCAAAAGTTATGTCAAAAAAAGAAAAGATTCGCACTTTTGGCATGACATAATTTTCAATTTTTCGAATTCGCCCTTTTGGTTTTGTCTTTTGTGGCTAGAAATATCCAACAATACCACACACGATTTTGGCACAGTATACTTGAGGAAAAACTACATTGAAAAATGTAAAAAAACGCAAATGTTAAAAATTGCACATTCGCATCTTTGACATGATAGTGACGATAGGACATATTCGGTCACAATTAAATCAATTGGTGTTTTAGAGACCATTTTCAACGACATATTCTTCTTTGTATTTATAAAAAGAAACGTTTATCATACTTCAAGACACACTAATTTCAATTTTGTATTAAGCAAAGAATATAAGAAAAATTAAAATTAATTTTATAAAATTATATTCCCAAAAATATCCCATAGTTAATCGATTAAAGAACATAAATGAAGCTTTTATTGATGCATTTTTTATTAACTACATAGGTTTGTACTGTTTATGAAGAACATTTCATATTTTATGCAATGAGTAAATTTCAAAAATAGTTTCTTTTTACAGCAATTAAAAAACAGTTGCAATATACGATCATTTTGACACATAATTATACAAATAAATACTCGCAAATAGAGTAAATATACTTGAATATAAAAAAAAATACTAAATTGTTACAATATTTGAGAGAGACGAATACAGAGATTTCCCATTTGATATTTTGTTGTTTTTAATATTGCCATTAAAATGCAGTAATACGGAATAATGTGCAGACATTTACACAAACGATTTACAAATAATTGCAACGACATAATGAAGAATACAAAACTAATTGTGTAAGTGAGTGTGTATTTATAAGGAAAATGATTTGTTCATTTGATTGTCTATTGATTGTTAGTATGAACAGCCAAGCGCAATGGAGAGAAAATCCTCAAAGCCAATAGTGATTGTGCCATTTTGCTGCGTATCACGCTGTCTGAATGCCTCGGTAAAACGTTGAATTTGCACGCACAGCACAATGAACTGGTCGACGGAGAGTTCCTTGTGATGCGTAGGATCGCTCTTCTTTATCAAAAAATTAATAAACTCTGGCGTGAAGCGAAAACCCATCTGCGTGAATGCTGCAGGGAGAGAATTAGTATTTTATAATAAGTAAATAATACAATAATAATGACGGCAATTAAGTTGCAAATATTAACAAAGAACATATGGCATTTTATTTATAGACAAGGAACTTGAGTGTATAATTTTCCGCTTTTCAATTTGTGTTAATAAAACACAAAAGCACTTTCTAAACAACAAGTTGTACTGTGCTGACCTTGAGATGCATAAACAAACAAAAATGGTTTCATTGCAATATAAAAAAAATCATAAAGTTTATGATACAAAAAAACTCTTATCTAAAATCTATATGTTAAATACCTTCAATCAACTCGTGCTCCTCAATGTGACCAGAGCCATCGCGATCGAAATTCTTAAAAACCTGCAGCCACTGATTGATATAGTTGTAGAGCTTCTCAAATTCATAGACGTCAATGGTACCACTGGCATCCTTGTCGAACATACCTGCAAAAGCATAAAACATTATTTCATTTCTCGGTAAAATAAACAGCCAAAATATGTATCACATTAAAGACTAAAAATAGCATTTCGTTTTATTTTTTTTTTTCATCTTCTTACTTATCATCAGTTTGCAGGCGTGGTCTGTGAAATTTTCACCTTTGCCATTGACCAAGGCACCACGCAGTTCTTCCGAGTTAATTTTTCCGGAACGATCGCGGTCCACCATCGAGAACCATTGCTGCACCTGCGGCGGTACTGGTGGACCGGCTGGTGGTGCTCCGAATCCACCCTGCTGAGCATACGGATTATAACCGCCCTGATTGTAGCCGCCCTGTAGGGTAATTTATGTTTTTAAGATATGATTATATTGCAAGCACATGCTACGCAGACTTACGCCGTATGACATTATTAATTATAATTTATTTAAATTAGATACTTTGATTTTACCGCACGAAGAGAACACGCACGGGTTTCCACGGGTTTTTCGTTTAGAATTTGACAGACAACTAATTGTTTATCAGTGAGTCAGTGTCAGGGCTGCCAATTCTTCTACAGAAAATTGACACTTCACAGCTGGGTTGCAAATAGTAGTGTTTTGTACTTTTTCATACGTACCAATTTAATTGGATAAAAATCTTTTTTACCACAAGAAATGGATGCGGAAATTATTCGAATGGCAAGAATTGTAACTAGAACCATGTTTTGTTTTGTCGCTTTTTCCATTTTGTACATTAAGAAAACACCCAACCAGACAAATGAAGTCCAAAACTTAACTTTATGCTAACTTTTTAAAGTAGACGATATCCAAATGTCTTACTTACCGTTCCCTGAAAAACGATAGTCGCATAGATAACATTTCGTATTTTGTTCTAATTGGGCAAAGATGTTTACCTAAAGTATAAGAGCCCTAAATATTAACTTACTTAGATCGTCTTTGAGACAAATACGATAAATATTGCTACCAAACATTATTATAATTATTAAATAATTTCGTTTTTAGTAAATTTTACCATTCTCATAATAATTACATACTATTTTGTTAAAAAAGATCATAAAAGCATACCAAATTAAACTTAACCAACCCTGTGCTCTATATAGCAGCGCAGCACAAAACGTCAAAAGTCCACCTGGTATCGATTTTAAACGTCAAAAGTCCACTTGGTATCGATATTTTTACAACAACTATTTTTGAGCAAATCAAACAAACGCCAAATAACGCGAAAATATTTGGAAATTAGACGCGCAAAAGTAAAAAATCAATTTGCAAACATGAGCAAATTCGTGAATATGGAGATATTTGAAAACTATCAACAATATATTGATAAGGAGCAGGAAGTGCGCGAGGTAAGTCAAGAATGAACCCATTGAAGAATGCAATATATATAAAAAAAAAAAACAAAAATGTTGTAGAACATACGCATTGTGGTGCGCGAAATCGAACAGAGCGCCAAGGAAGCTACTGTAGAGCTGCAGGTTATTCACTGCGATATCTGCAAAAGTAAGTAATTGGCATAGAAATGCAACAAAATTAAATAAAAAAAATTACAATTTCAGTTGATCATGCCTGTGCCCAGGCGCGCAAACAAATTGGCGTCTGCGCTGATCGCTACAAGAAATTGTCCGAATTGATACCGGCAGGACAATACTATCGGTGAGTCAGAGTCTTAGTTGTATTCATCATTTTTCTGTTTTATTGTTTGAGTGGGATGCTTCGGCTGATTTTAGTTTCGATTGAATTGCAGTAGGTTTTATGTTTGCTTAAATTTAGAAATTTATTCAATTTCTGTGTTACGTATTAAATTCGATTTTTGTTTTGAAATATCTAAATAATAAAATGGAAATTTCCGTATTGAAATTTCAATTCGATCAAATTTTTTAGTACGACAGAATTCGAATTGAGGAATGATTTCAAATTTTGATCGAAAGAGAATTTGGGAATATTTCCCATAGAACTATAAAGAAAAATGTCGTAGATATATTAAATATAAAGATAGTAACATCTTTTGGAAATCTTTTTGAAACAATATATCATAAAATAATCAAAAAAAAAATAAAAAAGTGTCGACTTTATTCCGTTGATAAGTACTATAAACTCTTCCATTAAACAAAACACATTTGTAACGGTTATCTATTCAGCTACTCGGATCACTGGACCTTCATTACACAACGTCTGGTATTTCTCTCGGCGATGGTCGTCTATTTGGAAGCTGGCTTTCTGGTGACACGCGAAACAGTCGCCGAAATGTTGGGCTGTAAGTTGTGGCATGCAATACACACCTTTTGATAAAGATGAATTTACACAAACATTTTGTCTACAGTGAAAACAAATCAAACCGAGGGATTTCACTTGGACATCGAAGACTACCTCATGGGCATTTTGTTGATGGCCTCCGAGCTGTCGCGCTTTGCCACAAACTCTGTCACCATGGGCGACTATGAACGTCCGCTGAATATTTCGCGTTTTCTGGCCGATGTCAATTCAGGTTTTCGTCTATTGAATCTCAAAAATGATGGCTTGCGCAAGCGATTCGATGCACTGAAGTACGACGTTAAGAAGATTGAGGAAATTGTCTATGACATAAGCATTCGTGGTTTGCGTAGTGGTGGTGGAGCAGCTACGGCAGCTGAAGACGTTATACCAGCTGATGCAAATGCTGCAGCAACTGCCGCAGATGTTACAGCGCCGGAAGCTTAAAATAACTTTTCCATTTAATAATACTTTTTTCTAAATTAAAACAAAACATTTACATTCAGCTGTTAGTTTTAAACAAACACAACGTACGAACCAAAAATAAAGTCAGAGATTTTATTGGGATTTACTATTTTTACTTTTGTGTTTCAAGTATTTTAATCCATTGATTTACAAAAAATATTAAAAATGCTATATGGCGTTGAGTTGAAGAATACGACTAATTTTACAAAAAGCACTCTATACGCCATATTTAAACAAAATTTACATGCAGAAACGCAAGAAAAGGGTTCGTTTGGGCACAATGTGCTTTAAACGGTTAAGCGCTACTGTTAATTTTAAATTTGCGTTGACAACACTTACATCGTTGGCGCTCACCACACAGAATGTAGACTTGGAGCGCGCATTTTCAAGTGGGAGACGTAAGCATTGAAAACTCTACACCAAACGATTGCAATCAACATTGCTGCGCATTCGTTGAAAAAGTGCATTCGTCGCCTGGTCGTTGTTGTGTGTCTGTCACACTTTCGGTTTTCTGCTGCGCAGCTCAATTCGTTTTAGTGTTTAGCGTTTGTGTTGTAACCGCCGTCTTTAATCGCCCAGTGTATTGTGTAACTTGTAACTTTTTAATAAAAAAATAAAACAGAAAAGTTATATTGTTTAAACAAATTGTAGTTAGTCATTTTAGAAATATATATTTTAAAAAATAGCAGCAGCAGCTTCTAAGGTGAGTCGTTTTGATGAGTCTCTTTTTTTTTAATTTTCTCATTTGCATTCCGTTTGCAACTCGCAGCATGGGGTTTTATTATGCCAATACAAAAACAATGTCAACACATTTGTTTTATTGGTTTTTTCGTTTTTATTTCTTATATTTCATATATTTTTTTTTTGGTTTGCTTTTGCAGCCAACGAACGACCACAAATGTTGCAAGGCAAGTCGGCCAACAATGCCATACTTTCAATATCTAGCTAAGCTATTTAATTATTTGGTTGCTTGCTTTAATTTGAAATTCGTGAATGCCGCCGCATTTAGCTCTTTGTCAAATAAGAATCGTCGAAGAGCGCAATTTTAAAGACGTCTTGTGCGTTGAACCACGACCGGTTCGCTAGCCCAAAGGTTGATCAGAATGCTAAACATTTATGAGCGGGTCTAATAGACTTTGATACATTTGAATATCACCCTATAAACCAGAGATTATAACTGATATTCGTTTAAACGAGAGCACTCGATTATGCAGTAGTTCGAACTACCCGTGTTCGACTACTGAAATAATACGTTTTTTTAATCTTTCCATTTTTTAGAATACTTTTTGGTTTAACAGAGTAAACCATTTGTTCTTTATGGGTATTGCTTTCACATCCAGTTATGACCATTTATTCTTAATGGGTATTGCTTTCATATCCAGTTCTGAAAGGAAACGATCAACACTCTCAGACATAACTCGTATTATTTCATTTTCCAGATAGAGTTCAGCATTGCATATCATCCGATCTCCAACGATTCTTTTCCTAAATGATTTTTTTGTCCACTGCAATTTCATTTTCCTTTGATATTAAAAAAGCATTTCGAATTGAATTTTATACTAGGTAACAACACTCATCGTGATGAAAAATTCGTAGGGCTACTATTTTTGTCATTGGCTAGTCCGGAGTCAATGCCTTTGTATACAAATACTGTTGTGAAAAATTGAAAAATGAAGAAAGCATAAAAAAGTAACATCGCAAATAACAGAGGAGCTTTTGCTGCACCTATGGTGTTCAAATTTTGTGCTGGGTTACAAAGTTCATCACTCGCCGCTACAAAATCATTAAACTTCTCTTTAACTGGCTATCTTTAATCTGCGTATTTTTTGTAAACCTTTTTTTCGAAATTGCTGTGTGTATAATTATCTCTAAACTTTCTTTTAAGAGTGGCAAAAATTGATTTTTTAATGACAATAATGTCGCCAACAAATCCGAGTGAAAGTTGGTTAAGGTTAGACCTATTTTGCATCCGTTTCTGATCAGAATACGATAAGGCATCCCTAATAAAAGGCCACCTTTTAATGATACTGATTAGGGTCTTTTAAGGCAATCCTAATATCAAATTCACGTCATGTTATTAAAAACATTTTATAATAAAATTGGGAAGCAAAATTATTCTAATAAAATAAAATATTCTAATAAATAAATGTTAAACTCAAATGCAAAAGAAATAGTTCAAACGTCTGATGCTGAAGGATTAAACTTCGTTTAAACTTTAAATGTTTTCGACATGACATTTTCCCACAACATTTTTCACTATTTTCTGTCACTGTTGCCCACTATGCATTAAAAACGTATCGTCGGTAGCTCGTCTGACTATGAACGAAAAGTCACTGGTGCGTTCGACAACGAGCCGAAAGGTCCGCGGTTCGATCCCCAGCGACTGCCAACATCTTTTTCATAGAAAACTCTTTTGTATGCGACGCTACCTCTCGGCAATAAATGACAAACCTACGAAAGTAAAACATTGCCTATGAAAAGCTCTCATTCGCCGTTCGGATTCGGCAATAAACTGTAGGTCCCACCAATTTGAGTACAAATATAACACGCACAGCTCAAATGATGAGAGAGCTCGGCCAAAGTTCTATACAGGACTGTAGCGCCAAACTATTATTTGGATTAAAAATAAACTCTCGATAAAATTTAACGTCGTTGAAATGAAAGAAAAGATCAATTAAACGTATTCAAAACTACGTTTAAACTAGCACTAAAAAACTTAGACTCAAAACGTTGTTGACTTTTTTCATTTGAGATAACTTCGTTCAGAAAACTATTTTTTTTTTTGTTTGAATGGTTTCAAATTCCACTCGGGAAGGTTTCACGATTTCAGTTATAATGACACACAAACAAATATTAGCAACTAAATTCAAAATGAGACATAACCAGTATTTAGTTGACTTAACAGATAGGTTGAAGTAACCAATATTGATTTGATTCAACTGCGAAATCAGTTGTCAACATCAGTCGCACAAGCTTCAGATTTTTCACTCGTTTTGTGTGCTACGGACAGCGCGTGCCACGTGTGAAACAAAATTTGGAATTGTTTTAAGACTTGTTCGTTTTTACTGATCAGTTTTTTCATGCTCAAATATATGTTGTCGTCGCCAATTTCCGATCCCGGGAACGCTGTTGTGATGCTGACTTCGTGTTTGCAACACGTTGGAGCGCTAGGGATATTTAAAATGGCCGATTTCTCATAATTAAATTGGCTACCACAACTAAACAAATTGGTTGTGTCAATTGTATTCATAAGTTGTGTGAACTGATACGCGGTGTTGCAACAACTGAATCGGTCCATTGTTGACAGAACTAAATAAATAGGTTGGCAAAAAAAGACGGTTGTCCCAACTGATTCGTTCTTTGGGTGGGTTTAAGCCAGCAAACATTATGAGTCTTTTAAGACTCCGAAATGTGTCATATTTATGAGTGTTATCCTCATATATGAGCACTTAAACGAGCCCAAAAAGGCTCCCGTCTGCTAGGTAGAGGGCCCCATTTTATGAGCCCAAAGACCCACATATTTCTGAATCTTTTATTACACCTAAAACACTCATATTTGAGCACTAAAAAGTGCCCAAAACGGCTCCCAACCCCTGGGTAGAGGGCACCATTTTATGAGCCCAAAAACCCTCATATTTCTAAAACTTTTATTACTCCTTAAATACTCATATATGAGCACATAAAAGAGCCCATAAAGACTCCCAACCCCTGGGTAGAAGAGGGCACCATTTTATGAGCCAAAAAATCTTCATATTTCTGACATTTTTATTACACCTAAAACACTCATAAAAGTGTCCAAAAAGGCTCCCAACCCCTGGGTAAGAGGGCACCATTTTATGAGCCCAAAAACCCTCATATTTTTAACACTTTTATTACTCCTAAAACACTCATATTTGAGCTCTGAAAATATCCTAAAAAGGCTACAGAAACTTGGGTTGTGCACACGCTTTAAAGAGCGCAAAAATCCGCGATTTTTTGATCATAAAACATTCATTTTTTTGAGAATTTCCAGACACCACATTTGCTTCATTTTGAGAGTTTTTCTTTCTTCAGAAATATAGAATGTGTCTGAAATGAATCCAACATATATATGTTCATGTTTATCTTAGTCCAGACATCCGTGAGAAAATGCGTTTATTTCAAAAAATCCATTTAATAAATATGTAGGTTTGTCTGTTAAATTTACACCAATATTTTATTATTTTACATTTGATTTCAAATTCAAAACGAATATAAGTATATCAAAGCCAGCATAAATAAGATACTTTTATGACTCCCTTTTCTAAGTGCTCCTAAAATACTCTTAAATTTGATGATTTTATGAGTTTGATTTGAGGGGGCTCCTAAAGCGCTCATGAATGGGACTCTTTTATGGAGTGTTCCTAAAACATTCTGAAATATAGTACTTTTATGAGTCTATTTTCTGAGCGCTCAGAATCAATTTTATTTATGATGCTTTTAGGAATATAATTTATGAGGGCTCCTAAATAACTCCTAAATATAAATCTTTTATGAGTAATATTTTTGAGATCTCCGAAAACAGTCTTAAATGAGATACTTTTAAGAGTCATTTTTCTGAGGGCTCATAAAACACTCAAAAATTGGTCTCCTTTATGACTCCAATGTCAGAGCGCTCTTAAATTGCTTAATGGGAAGATTCAAATTTTTGATTGCCATAAATAATATGAATTATCAACATTCTACCTTGACGTTTAAAAGCATTCAAAAACTTTATTTACTATAAAAAATTGCAAAAATAAAATTTCAAAATTTTCAAAAACTCCATAAAATGTATGCATATCTATATTTTTATACGCTGCACTGATTTGGTGGTGTTAAATATCAAAATACTTGAGCTGGAGTCTACTATAAAATTTCAAAATTTTCAAAAACTCCATAAAATGTATGCATATCTTTTTTTTATACGTTGCACTGATTTGGTGGTGTTAAATATCAAAATACTTGAGCTGGAGTCTACTATAATCCAAGTTGTAGTCTGCTACTGAAGTATTTTGGTAACATACTCTTGACTTTTTTTATAATTTAACTATAAATTACTATAACAAATAGAAAATAAGATTTATGAAGACTCCTAAATGTTTAAATTCTTATAGTTCAAGGTATATTTGATTCAAATCTATTAATAATTATCTTAAAATCAAAAATTCCGTTTCAAACGATTTAAAAAATAAATATTGAAAATAAAGTATTTTCAATGGAAAACCAAAATATATCAGTTTCCATTGATTTCCAATATTTATCTTTTCGATTACATTCTAAAATATTGCTCCAGATTAGATATTGAAAAGTTACAAAGTAACTACTTATGCAACAGAGCAACGAAGGTTTCCAGTGATGTCAAGAGAAGCTGTATATTGTATTTCCCCATCAATTTGTGATAAGAATTAATTATCATGTCTACACAATCACGATCACAATAAAAAAAATCTACGATGTATCTATCTAGTTGTTTGCTGCACTGCACTGAACTTTGGACTTTTGAGAGATATTAAAAAATATATAAAAAATAAAATAAATACCAGTTACTAAAACATATCAAAGTGCGACAAAAAGGCTCAAGTGCTACAGACAGAGGCTTGAAATATTATAGAAAAATTTGGTTTTAATCAAAATTTTAAAAAAATTCTAAAAGAAAAATCAAGGTTTTAGGTTTTAGTACCCACTCTCCAACATTTTTCACTTCTATTTTAAATTTTTCTTTCGCTCAACGCAACCGGTACTAATATCTGATATGAGCGAACGTGGCCGAGATGCTCACGAAATACAAACCTCATTAGTATCCAATAAAGCACTAACCCACAAAAAAAATGCTCAACTGCTACACAAGAGTAACAAGCAACAACTTGATGACGTTGTTGTTTCTTTGGCGATGGTCATAAAATGTTAAAACCTGGACTTTGGACTCGAGACTGACGAAGAAGGCCGAAACACGTATGTGGCTTAGACAGAGAGACAGTTAATCACACACACACACAAACATTACAACCATTAACAATTTTGAAGTCGAGTCAATGGGCCAAATACATTTTTTTGTTTTTTTTTTGTAATTTTGTGTTTCTGGAATTTTTTACAAGAAAGAAAACGTGTAGCAAAACACAAAACTGAAAAACATTTTATATATAAAGGTTGGCTAATAAATGGTAGGGTTTTTTCCTAAATATATTTTTTTTTGTTTGTTTTCGGAAACTGCATTTTTATTTATTTTTTTTTTTGTATATTTTATGCCAAGACAGCTTTTTTGCTGTTTTTAGAGAAGTTATTGTACGACTGCTTGGTGCTGTTGACCCAGTTAATAGAACCAGTTTTTTTTTTATTTTAATTTTTTATTTTACTTTAAGACTAGATGCTCATTCGGAAATTTTTAATGATAGCTATTAAAATAAAATAAAAAAACGAAAGTGAATATAACTATACTACGTTTCGGTTTTTAGTTATTGCTATAACTATTACTAATTACGAAGGTAGACTTTAGGAAGTAGGCGATTTTTGAACGATACGTATTTGTCTAACGCTATAGTTAGTGCTTGTTTACACAGAAAAAAACAATTAAACAATTAAATTAAAAATAATTATTCAAACTATTCAGAAACTAATTTATTATAAAACAAATACTTTATACTATACTAAAATACTTCATAAATATTATGAATAATTTATAAATATTTCAAAAATATTTCCATAATATGCATATTTCATAAAGAGAATTATTACTTTATATCGTCGTTGTCGGATTTAAAGTCACCAAATACATTTTTATGAAAATCTCAAATTTCAAATTTGTTGTTAATTATTACAAAAAGTAATTGATACATTTTGAAAGTTAAAATACCAATTGATAGACTCACATGAATGAACAATTGTCATTTTAAAAATGTAGTTGATAACTTTTAGTTCTACAACGACGATATATGTATGTATATTTGTTGCAATAATTGCATATTCATTTCACCGAAACAAATTACTGTATTAAAATAATTAAAAATGTTTTAAAAATAAATTTACGTCCAAAAGCAAATGTATTTGTTTTTACTAAATTAATATAGTTGTTTTTGTATGGAAAATATTTACATAATTTGAATGCATTTCTATACAAAATTTGAATATATTTGTATTAAAATTAGATTTTGTCTTTATTCATACGTCCTAAAATAAAGGGTTTTTCAATAAGAGCGCTATAAATGTTTTTTTCAAGGGTTTTTCAACAGGGACGCTACAAAAGTAGAGCGACAGGGACAGCAAACGACGCCATATTTCTTGCCGCACTTTTGACATTTCTCAGTAAGGTTTGCCATTTTATGATGGAAAGATATACGAGCCAACAACGAGTGGAAATTATTAAAATTTACTACCGAAATTCGAATTCGTATATCTTTCCATAATGAAATGGCAAACCTTACTGAAGAGAAATGTCAAAAGAGCGACAAGAAATATGGCGTCGTTTGCTGTCCCTGTCGCTCTACTTTTGTAGCGTCCCTGTTAAAAAACCCTTTATGTTGAGAAATTGCTACATATGCTTTTAATTTTACTACATTATGTTATTATTTTATTTAATTTTAGCAAATTATTTTTATAAAAAAATAACAATTTTTTATTGATTCGGAAAGCTAAATGAATGAATATTAGTATGACATTTTTTGATTAACAAAAATTAAATACAACAATTATAAATATGAAACATGTTACATATAAAACTAAAGAGTGCTACCAATAACTTCAAGAAATATATACAAAGAACTATATACAAGAATGAAATGTATCATGTTTCGTATGAAAGTAGAATTTTAAATAAAAATTGAATTTTGTTTATCCAAAATCTTTTCTTAATAATTTTTAAATATACTATTTAATACTTTAAGACACAAAATCTGCTTTTAACAAAATTTGAATATATTATCAGTTTTTGTAATCACTTGAAGTAGTGTATAACAAAAATATACTCCTGATGATGAAGATGGAAGCATCACGCATCATCAGTTCTGACGACTCAAGGAAATGGCAAGCACTTAATTGTCGCTTTTTTGGGTTTCGTTTTTACCTCGTCCGTCGTCCGACGTGTATTCTCATGAACTTTATATAATTAAAAAGTGCAGAAAACGAAGACACCGAACAGTTCCTGTATGTAGAAATCGAATTTCTAATACAATGTGTTGGTAAATTATGTCAAATAAATACAAATGTATTTAAAAACGATCAAAATGTAGTAGAACAACATTTTTTCAAAACAAAGACATAAAAGTAGTATATTTTACTACAGTAATTTTTTCAGTGTTATTATCAGGAACATATATTGGTAGCACAGTGGTTAGTGCGTTGGACTGCGAGCCGAAAGGTCCCCGGTTCAAGCCTGGACTGGGGCTAACAACATCTTTTCATAGAAACATTTTTCTATACCGCGCTACCTCTCGGCAGTAAATGGCAAACCTCCGAGAGTAAAAACATTGCATATGAAAAGCTCTCACCCGTCGTTCGGATTCGGCAATAAACTGTAGGTCCCACCACTTTTAGTACAAACTTAGGGAGCTCGGCCTAAGTTCTTATAGAACTGTAGTGCCAAACTATTATTATTATTATATTTAACAAATATTTATATTCTTTTTATAGAGAATATATATTGGTTTGAATAAAAGTAAAAACCAATATATATTCTCTAAAAAATCAATACAGAATGCAGTCAAAATAAATGCGCATATGAATTGCATATGAAAAGCTCTCACCCGTCGTTCGGATTCGGCAATAAACTGTAGGTCCCACCACTTTTAGTACAAACTTAGGGAGCTCGGCCTAAGTTCTTATAGAACTGTAGTGCCAAACTATTATTATTATTATATTTAACAAATATTTATATTCTTTTTATAGAGAATATATATTGGTTTGAATAAAAGTAAAAACCAATATATATTCCCTAAAAAATCAATACAGAATGCAGTCAAAATAAATGCGCATATAATACTGTTTCTACATTGTGACGTTTAAATAAATACAGAATGTGCACAAATGTTTTATATTTTTCATAAAATTCAATAAATACATAATGTAATATTTAGAATGCATATGTAGTAATTTATCAAATTTAAATAAAAATGTAGTTATTTTGAATACAAAAGTTGTAACATGTTGTATAGAAATTCAGTATGTACACCCAGAAAAAAATTCCCTCAAATCCCATTAAAACTGGTCAATTGGGCAATTATTGATTTAATAGGATACAAAAAATAAATCTTTTCATATAAAATCAATGGCAATGTCATGGTATTTTCTAGTATTTAATGGTATTTTCCGTTTAAAATAATAATTTATCCTCTTGACTATTTTTAATAGTAAAAAACTATTATTTATATAGTATTTTTTCTGGGTGTATGTATTTGTTTTTTGTAGTTGTTTTTCATACTAATACATTTTGTCTGGCATTTTCAATATTTTAGGCCTATTTCCGGCAAATACACAAAACTTTAAAATATTTTGAAACTTTATGCTTGAAATCTTTCCAAAGAATAATGTTGTCTGGGGTATGAAAATAATATGCAAAAACTATTAATTGTCTATATTTTTACATACACATGAACTTTAGAGTCTATAATTTAAATATATAATATGTTTATATTAAATGCCTACTTTTATTGTTATATATACACTAAGAAAACAAAGATGGTTACCAGAAATATCACAGTCATAAATATCAAGTTATTTAAAAATTATTTAGATCGGCTTTGAGACAAACATCTGACAAATACGATAAATATTGCTGGCCATCTTTCAAATTTACGATTACTTATAGCAACCATCAATTAAACATCTTACAAATAGGAAAATAGTTGTGGAATTTTTGGAAAAGGTACTCCGTTAGAATTCGCGGAGTAATTTTTATTGAATTAAAATAATATGAATCAAATGTATTTTTATTTATTCTAAAATTTAAACAGTATCCTGGTTATACATCGCCATCGCGTTTATAAATCCTTCGAAGGTAAAATTGTACAACGACTTGAGACTTCTTCACGGAATAACCAAGTTTGCCTGTGCTGCTATCAACAAAGTAAACTCTGAAAAGAAATATTTTCCATTACGTCTTGATAATTTCAATCCCAGGAAATTTTACTTTCACTCTTACTTTTAAAATGTAATATTTATGTTGACACTAGGGCAAAACTATTGGATTTACTTAATTGTTGTGGACAAATGGATCGTAATGAAAAAGTACGCCATTTTCCTTTTTTAAAGTAGTCAAATGTCAAAATAACTCAAGATTTTTGTTGCAAATGTCCAAGAACTCAGGATGTTTGCTATCAATCAACTGTAAATATCTCAATTATCATTGCTGTTATGGCAAACATCTCGTAACTATCTGCATATATGTCATATTTAAAAAATATTAATAGTTTTGCTGCAACTTTATTGAAACTTATGGGATGTTTGAACATATGCTACAAGGCGTAAATTTAAACTTCGGCCGAGCTCTCTCACCATTTTGAGCTGTGCGTGTTATATTTGTACTCAAAGTGGTGGGACCTACAGTTTATTGTCGAATCCGAACGGCGGGTGAGAGCTTTTCATAGGCAATGGTTTTACTCTCGTACGTTTGCCATTTACTGACGAGAGGTAGCGCGGTATAGAAAAATGTTTATATGAAAAGATGTTGTTAGCCCCAGTCCAGGCTTGAACCGAGGACCTTTCGGCTCGCAGTCCAACGCACTAACCACTGAGCTACCGCGGCTGAGCGACTGAGCTACCGTGTATACCTGCATAAATATTAAATATGCAAAACTCTACGTCGCGACATTAATAGAACGTAGTAAATAAAAATGCAACTGATAAAATAGTGTCGAAAATAAAAAATATAATTAAAGTTTTATTATAAATTTGAAGCTGATAAGGCATAATATTTGGCAGGAGGTAAAAAACAATTTTAACAAATGTCTGCATTCTATCTGATAAAATGAATTTCAATGACGCATTTAGGCAGACACAGACATCGGTTATTTGAGTTATTGGTTTTATATTTGTTATATAATTTGGAAATTAAAACGTAGTTCTAAATTTTTAATATCGATTATAATGTTAGACCAAATATGCGAAACTACTATAGTAATTCCATAAGTCGTCATTTAAGTAGTACACATTACCAATCATATTTTAATAATAAAAATACTTTTATTTAAAAATAGTTTTTGATTTTAATATTTCAATAGTAATTCCATGCATTTACTGGTTCAAATTATTTTTTATAAATATCGATCTCATTGTAAAGAAATTGTTGAAATATTAATAGATTTTTTTTAGAAGTTTTTAAAATGTAGATTGTGAATTTTAGTAGAATTCAGCATACGTTTTTAATGCACCAATATAAATTCTTAAATGCCAGACTAATTTAATTTTGCTGATTAAATTACGTGAACATAAAAAATTTGCGTGTGGTATACGATAAGATCGACTAATTAGTCTAATATTAGCAAAATGTATATAAGATGGTCTGGCTAAAAACTTGGAAATTAATGAACGTATATAAGTAATAGTTTAAATTGAGCAAAAAAAAAAATATACATTCGTTAATATTGTTACGATAAGATGTACTTTGCTACACTGTGCCATTTAATAAAAGTAAATGAGACTGATGACAATTCAGCGTACGAAACAATGTGTTAGAAAGAGACGGAAGATGTGTGAGAAAGAGATAGAAGATCAGCGCTTTAAAACACATGGGTGCGAATGAGATGTAATTGCGTGTAGTATTCACGAAAAGCGTAGAAGGTACTCGAAACATGTCGAAATTTGTCGAAACGTGTCGGACTGATGCATGCTTATGTATGTATATAAGGGCGCCGCATCTGAGGCACAGCACTTCAGTGGTGATTGGAAAGTGGTCGAGTGAATCTCGTGTAAGAACAATGTCAAGTTAAATAGTGGACATTCAGTAATTTGTTATTAGTAAAGTTGTTTTTTAAAGTGAATTAATAAAGTTAATTGTTATAATTTAAACCAAACATAAGAGTGTTTTTATTTTGTACACAATCCAGAGATACGAACTTGTAGAACAGTTTTCCGTAGACTGAATCTTCGTAACAATATGATGAAAAATCCTTTCAAATGAAAAATTCTTTATATTAATGAGCAGATTCATAACATTAATGAAGGTTTCATATAAGCAATGAACACATTTTAAACATTTGCATATTAACCGTTCTTTAAAATTATAAATATTTTTCATCAATTAAAAATCGTTCATCATACTGAACTGTTGTAAAATTTATAAAATGTAAAAAAAATGTTTGAAAAACAACAAATAAAAATTCGTCAATATGATGAACAATTCCTACATGTAAAAAATTCTTTATTTTAATGAACAGTGTTTCATATAAGCAATGAACAATTTTCAAATATCAAAATTTCTTTAAAATTATTAGTTTTCATCAATAAAAAATCATTCATTATATTAATGAACTTATGTAAAATTTATAAATTTATAAAAAGTACAAAAAAAGAATTGTTTAACAAACAACAAATAAAAATTCGTCAATATGATGAACAATCCTTTCATGTTCAAAATGCTTTATATTAATGAACAGATTCATAATATTGATGAATGTTTAATATAAGCAATAAACAAATTTTTAATATTGACATTATGAACAGTTCTTTAATTTTATGAATATTTGACATCAATTTATAAATTTATAAAAACCACAAAATAATTTGTTCAACATACAATTCTCGTTTTATAATTGTAAATCCCGAACACATTGCATGTATGTGTGATGAAAAATACAATTAAAAACATGTATACGATCTCAAGCACTTGTCGGGTTCAAAGTTTCACATTTATTTACTATTTTTCTACATTATACATTTTACAATTCTTATTATTTTAGTTTATAGTAGCACTTATTCTTTCAGTTATTTTACTTCATTATTGCTTTTATAACATTGCAACAACAACAAATTAACGCTTGCGATAAATATGAGTATTTTTAATTTCGAGATGTTGCACAAAGTGAGAAGGTGTGCTCTCTCTCAAACGAGAGCGATAAACGAGCGGGCAGGCAGGCCAGCACACACACCTCCTTCGCCAGGCCCCACACACGATTGCCTTTGGTAATCGTCTGCTGTCTGCCAAGTCAACCAGTTGATCAAGTCATATGAAAACTTTGGTATTTTTAGGGTGGATAAAGGGTTGGGTGGGGGTATTGCTTCCCACCACCACCACCACAACAACAACAAGAACAACGATACAAAGCACAACAAACAACAAGTTGTACCCGATCTCTTACTCTACTTTACCGCTCTGTAATCTTTCTACATCGTACTCATTCATCGTGTCTCAGTGGTGGCTCCTCGTGCGGTAACGAGCCACTTTGCCTGCACATTTGAAGCCCCACGCAAACGTTTTTGATTTCAGTCTGCTTCTGGTTACCAGCCGACTAAGTTGTGGCCGAACACTTGGAACCGTATTGAAATAATCTTTAATTTCTTTTATTTTTTTTTAATTTTATTTTACACGCCGCCATACTAAATTAAGAAATCGTTTAGAAAATTGTAACGTAGAAAAAGCGGAAAACGTGGAAAATCGTTGGAATTTGAGTGTTTGTGTTCGGCATTAGAAGGTGTTTTTACAGCATTTATAGTAAAAGACCTACAAAAATAAACAATAGTAAAAATATATATAATAAAATATTATTATAAGAGGCCGAAGACCTTGTGTTGTTATAGTGTCTGGTGTAAAAACGTAGTAAACAATAAATAAACATAAGAGAAAAATAATAATTTAAAGGTGTGTAAAATTTATAATATATTTATAGTTTTTATATATTTCTTCTATACTTTTACTGGGACAAAGTAGTAAAGTTTAATAACCGTTCGAAACCATTTTCGCTTTTCTTATATTTTTCTGTTTTAATTTCGGTATACCGGATTCTAGTTTCGATTTTGATTTTGTATTAATTTTCACAATCTATTTAGCAAAACCAGAATTATGTTATTCACATAAGAAACTATTAAACCTATTACCTTCCCAAGACAAAATGTCTGGCATTTTTTAGAAATAATTCGGGTATATTTCCGACAAAGACACAGATAAATGAAATATTTTGGAGAGTGTATAGCGGGTTGTACAATTTTGTGGAATTTTAATGTCAGATTCATGGCATTTTTGGGGAACGGGCAGAAAACAGAAATCTTGTGATAAAAACTCCGTCTTTCGAAAAAATGTTTTATAAACTTCCTCGACCATACAAATTGGATGAAGTATTTAAAATATTTCAATATATAAATTTCCGGAAACGGTCAGATAACAGACATCTTGTAATAGAACTCCGCCTTTGTTTTCCGAAAAAATGTTTTATAAACTTCAACGACCCTACCAATTGAATGAGGTATTAAAATAAAAATAGTTGATTTTTAAAATTTCTTTAATTAAAATTAAATTTTATTTCTGTTTTTCATTCTTTTTTAAATTTTAAATTTAGCATAAAACTGAAAATGTTTGTATCAGGTTAACTCTTTTGTGTTTCGAGCTGAACAAAAACTCCCAATTCTAAATATCATTTGTGCTATGACTTTGCTCAAAGATAACACATGAACTATAGTCAAAAAAACATAGTCGGTTGTCGGAAATGGTTGGTGGAACCGCTAGGGACCCGGACTTTAAAATTAAATTAATTTAAAAATTAAAAAAACCTTTATGCAGACGTCTGGGATATATTATTTCTACTTTTATTGTGAAGAATTTTATCTTTACAAAGTACGAAATTTCTAAAATGTAATTTTTCATATTGGTTTCCTCCAGATCAGATCTGGCCATTATTCATTACTCTAGTTCAATTTCTACTACTCACAGAAAATCCTCTTTTGGCATGAGGTTGGACGAATGAAAAAGTTAGTTGTACCAAATAACTTCATTCGGTAAAATCGAATAGTTTAAAAATTTGCTGGCGGAACTGCATTATTAGCCTCTTCAATATTAGTCCATGCACACGCCTAATTGTTCTAAATCTGTACTATATTGTTCTAAAACAGTTCGAAATTGGTTGCAGAACAAAGTACAACTCTTTTTATTTTGACAATAAAAACCGTCTAAGCGGTTGAGAGCACCGAATAAGTTGGTTGGGCAAAGAGTTGGTTGGCGCAACAGATCTATATTCTGTGTGTATGAATTTTCTAAGTTTATGGTTTTATATATCGTCGTTGTAGAATGAAAAGTCACCAAATACATTTTTATGAAAAACTTAAATTTTGAGTTTGTTGATTTATTTTGTAAAAAGTAATTGATGCATTTTTTTAAGTTGAAATATCAATTGATAGATTTACATTTGCTTATCATGTGGTTGAGATCATCGATTAAAAATTGTCAGATATATAAAAATTTTTGTAAATGAATATTTGGTATTTTGAAAATGTATTTGGTGACATTTCGTGCTACAACGACGATATATCGTATAAAGTAATCGATGAATTTAAAAATCATAAATACTATTCGAAATATTATGAGATTTTCTTACAATTGTCACTATTATATTCAACTATATTAAATTTCTCAAAAAACATGTATTCAGAAATTTAAAATATATCTTATTTGGTTAGTTTTACTTCTACAACAATGTTATCTGATTTTTTTCTACTAGGCAATATATAAAATAATATAAACGCCAACCTGTAGCGTAGCGAATAAATAAATAACTTTTATTACGCAAATACTATTGGACTTTGTCCCACCACAATTCATTGAAATACAGCACGAGAACACGTGAAAGAGCGAAATAGTAATGAATTTCAATTAAACTGAGACAAACGTAAACAATAATATCAAAGGTTTTGTAAATATACAACACAAGACAACGTAACTGTTGACACATTATAAATAAAATTTAAATAAAAACCGGGTATTCACTCGTGCTACTCTATATATTTTTTCGTGTATAGAGCGGTTCTGTCAAAATGTAGGTCAACATTTTGTTTTGTGATAAGCCGGACGACAACAGAAAAACATCTAATTTGAGTGGCTAAACTTAGAAAAATAAAACTATACAGCGTGGAAATAACACTTTAAAAACATTTTAAGTTCTCGTACTAAATAATCTACCTTCTCGATATTATAATAACATTTTTGATCAAATCAACAAAATACTTGAATACTAAAAAGTTTTTGTAATTTTTTTGCTTTGATTAAATTTTTTTTTAGATCACGCATAAATGAAAATCTTTACCCGAAATAATAATTTCCGAGAATTTCATAGATTTCCTAGAATTTTCTAGGAAATTAAATTATTCCTGGTATAAAATGCTCTTTGTACTCGAACAGTTTTGTGACCCAGTCAGACTAAATCGTTTTGTTTAGAAGTTTTTAACTTTAGACCAAAATGCACTACTAAAATATACCAATATTCCCGAAAAAGGTTTCAGTCGACTAAGAATGTTTTGGTTATAGAAGTCAAGAAGTTTCAACATTTTCTTTTGGTGTGAAAAAACGATATTCGATATCAAAGTAAAATTTGGTCTGGACAGAAACAAAAAATCCACTGAATTTTATTATGATAAATTTAATTTTAAAGTATTGCACTTTAAAATTACCCAATATTACAATTATAAGTGTGAACTTTAAACATTTAAATGCTCGTCTTTTTCTCAGTGTATAAACAAGTTATAAGTTGTAAAATAAAACCAAACAAAGCAAGTTCAAATTACCAAAGTGTATAAAAGAGATATTTATAGTAATTTGAAATGACCTTCACGGCGAAAAAATAATAACTGCTGTAAATACATAAATGTTTGAAGGCAATTTACTATAAGGCATATTACTATGAATGGTTAAAAATATATAACAAATTATACAAAAAATGAATACAGATTTGTTTGGATTGAATTTTCGAAATCTACAATATATCGTAGTTGTAGAACGAAAAGTCACCAAATACATTTTTATGAAAAACTTAAATTTCGAGTTGGTTGATTAATATTATAAAAAGTAATTGATGCATTTTTAAAATTGAAATTTCAATTGATAGATTTACGTTTTCTTATCATGTGGTGAAATATTGAAATATCAATTGATAGATTTACGTTTTCTTATCATGTGGTGAAAAAATTGAGATCATCAATTAAAAATTGACAGATATATAAAGATTTTTGTAAATGAATATTTGAAATTTTGCAAATGTATTTGTTGACTTTTCCTTCTACAACGACGATATATTCGGCTTTAACAATATTTGTTTGGATTTATTAAGAAAAATTGTTGTAATTAACCAGCTTTCAAACAGTTTACCCAATTATATAAGTGTTTTCAGCAAATCTATTACTTTCTCTGTGTTCACGAACCACAAGCTATATAAATGATATACGATATATGCGCTATAAAACGTGCACATTTTTATGTAAATATATATAAAATATATTTAATTATAAAACTTTAATCGCACAAGGGTCATGAGAGCAAATAACACTACACACAATTAAATGCAACGCAGTATTGTTTACTAGATGTTTGCACAGAACAAATAGTATGTTGACCTTTGTCACTTATGTATGTTATTTATAATATTTTTGTTGTTATTGTTTTGCTTTTGTGTAGTAACATTTTATTGTTATTATTATTGTTACCTTGATAATAATTTTGTTTATAGCAACAAATTCATTTATCAACAAACAAGACAAACAAACTAACTACTTGAGTGGGGTAGAACAACAAAAAGTACAATATTTATAGTAATAAAATAATCATCAACTTGAAATGGAAGAGATTTGAAAAAAAAGGGCGTAATTTAAATAGGGCAATCGGTTGTATTAATAGTTTGTGCAAGTTTTATTATTTGTTCATTTAAAATAAATATGTACATATATTTTTTATAATTCATATTTTTAAAATCATTAAAATCATTATTGACTAAATTAAAAATATTTATGTCACTTCAATTTTTCAATTTAGCTATCAATTTAGCTATTTTAACATATTTTAGTTTTATTATCTCCAGTTAAATGTTTCGCAATAGAGCGTGTAAACAAATTAATTATTGAAAAGTTCCATATTTAAATGAATAAATCATTTTAAAAAAATTGAAGTAACAATAACAAGCACAAATTATTCTGTGCTGTTTACTGAGTTCTAAATTTATGAAATGTGTTTGGTATTAATGTATTTTAAATTGTCACTAATTGTTAAAGTAGCTCTCACAATTAACAATGCAAATTTTTTGTGAAGTGTTTTATTTATCAATTTATCAGTAACATTTAAAAAAATCTTTATACTGATTAGAACATGAAATTTACCCTATTCAAATGAATACGTTTTATACAAATAAAAGTGTTCTCGCTCTATCCTGGGTTTATTTTATGTGAATTTCTAAAAGATTTTGATTTTGAGCGAAAATCGTTATAAATTGACATATTAACTTATGGTACATTTGTGTGAAGCTACTTTTGGTCCATAACATTGATCACATAAATTAGAACTCTAAAATTTCTTGTTGTCTAATCTAAAATGTTGGTCACATTTTGCGGTAGACTCGAAAAGAAATATTTAGCGTATTCACAGTTCATCGTATTTTAGTATGGTATTCTTACCATGTTGTATATATACGATACAATAACACAGAAACGTCAATTTGTTGTTGCATCCCGTATTAAAGTGAAATAGCACAAGTGTTGTATTTGAGAGTAGCCCTGAGGCATGTTTTTTGGTGTCGTATTTTGTGAAATAAAGAAAAATTGTGAAATTGAAGACAAATAGTGCACATAAAACGTTAATTTATTTGTTTTACTTTGAAAATCGAGGAATATTTATGATAATTTCAAAAAAATTCTAATCGTCGTTGTCAAAATCTTAAATTTTAACTTTGTTGGTAATTATTACAAAAAGTAATTGATCTATTTTTAAAGTTGAAATACCAATTGATAGATTCACATTTTTTTATCATTTGATACAAATAGCGTTCAAAAATTGAAAGATATATAAAGATTTTTGTAAATAAACAATTGGCATTTCGAAAATGTAGTTGGTGACTTTTAGTTCTACATCGACATAATTTTGTAAGTATCAGCTGAATTTATTTGACGAAATATTTTAACAAGCAGAAAAGTGGTGCTCACAATGTACAATGTCGTACCTAAACCATGAAACTGTGAATACGCAAATTGTTTTGCGTCATTTTATTAAAATTTTGGCTTCATTAATATGAAAACTCAGTTATTGTCGTATACAAAGCAGCACTTGGACGTACTTCGGTTTTCCAAATGACCATTGCTCATGAACTGAGCATTTCGAAACAAAATATCTAGCATTTTTCAGAAATATTTGGGGCATATTTCGGGCACACAACACACAGACCAATGGAATATTTTGGGAAGTGTATACCAGGTTGTAAAATTTTGTGGAATTTTAATAACAAATTCAATGCATATTTAGGGACCGAGCAGAAAGCAGATAGCTTGTGATACAAACTCCAGCTTTGTCTGCTTGAAATCGTTCGAAAAATGAGAATATTGGCCTTATAACTCTGATCGGGTTATGACTGATAAAAAATGTAGCTAAAATAATACTTCACACAAAAAATAATCAACCTAAATATAGCAACCGGTATTAATTGCATTCATTAATAAATCCAGCAATAGAATTCACTAATTCAATAAAAACATTTGCTATTCTTCGTTAGACTTATTTGCTACATTAACGTCAAAATATTCATATTAGCGAACGGAATTGTTGATTTAACATAGAATAGCAAATGTTTTCATTAAATTAGTGAATTTCATTGTTGGATTGATTAATAAATGCAATTAATATCGGTTGTTATATTTACGTCGATTATTTGTTTCTGTGTTGAGAGTTAGCGCTCTTTGATGCTATTTGTTAATAATACATTTTTTTTAATGAACACATTTTAATTAATTAATTTAATTGTTTGAAAAAATACAATTTTATCACACACTTAATTACGTAATTTATTGCACTTATTTTCTTAATCATCATTTAAATTATTTTGTGCGCACTTTCAATTTTAATTACGCTAAAACCGCAAAGAGGCTAATTTTTGTTGTGTTGGTATTTTATATTTTATATGAATAATGATTTCCACGAAATCTAATTGAAGCCCAGACACTTGGCTGCACATGTGATTTAATCCATTTTAAAATGTTATGTTTTTTTTTTTTTTTGATACCCAATGGGTACAAATTCTTGTCTGATTATTGATAACCACCAAGGCGAATACAGCTAATCTTATCAGTACGTTAACTGATAGTGTGGACAACTGAAACAACTACCAAATACAGTCTGCGGCCAGGGACGGTATGATTTGATCTTTTCGTATAGCCCCAATATTGAATTTAGATTTTCCCAGTCTGTTTTTAAATTTATATTGAATTCTTTATGTCAGATGGTAATTTTTTACTCCACATAAATGTGTTTTTCTGGTACATTGGCTCGTTTTTCAGTCAGAACATGGTCTTTTCTATAAGTACCTTTTAAATAAGCTCTATAAAAATCTCATCTCATGAATTCTGTTATATCTATTTATATTTTATTTATTAATAGTTGGAGACATTCTATATTTTTAATCGCCCCACTGAGGGCAACTCACATGGTCAGCTCCGCCTCTGTCTGTCGCGTAAAAATCAGTTAAAAAAAATAAAAAATAGAGGCACGTCGTAGTGGGTCTGGTTTAACACATACAAACTCTTTTACTTAGAAATTCACGATTTGATTTCACTCGTTTGTGCCCGATACTTTCCCAGTCGTCCTAAAATAGATGCATGTTTGATAAATTTGTTTTTTTTTAGTTTGTTTTCTTGTTTTTTTTTTTTTTTTAATTTTGCCTGCCGCTGTCCAAAGTCCAAACTTGAGTCCATTGCATGTTTGCGTGAATGTATCGTACAGATAATGTTGATATTTTTAATATTTTTTATTTTATTTTGCTCCATTTAAATGCATGAAAGTGCGATTCGCAATTGACGTCATTTTATGCGAGCCTCATGATAACCTTTGATCACAACTTAAGAACGTAGTTCATTTTCGAATATCAAAAATTGCATTTTTATATGACTAAAGATTGTCATAATTGTCCCCAGCAGTCTTTTTTTTTGTTATTGTTTGTATAGTTCCGCAAGACACGCAATTTACTTCTATCTTCTTCTTTCATTTTCAGTCACATTACCATCTTAAACTTACGTTTAAACTAGATGTCATTTTGTCTATAGTCAAAATAACAGAAATATCTAAAATGTCAGAAAAACTGAGAACTGTCTGTTATTGTCAAATGGAAAATATTGTTGCATGCACTCCGAGTATTGCTGGTCGCTTTAACATGAAACGAAATCGAACTTCTTCAAACGTCAAAGAAGACCCATTTAACGTCATTTGAACTTTTTGATTGTGAAATATAGAACTAAGTAGAAATTTGAAAGAGTTAGTTTTGAAAACTACACCAAATTGTCGATAATGCAGTGTTTAGTATTCAATTTAGAAAAATGTTTCAACTAAATTGAATTAAGTTGAATGACAGCTAACAAAGAGCTGAGTAATATGTATTTCATAATTCTTTTATTAGATTTTGATTTCATTTTCAAACGAGTCTAGTCTCGGATGTTTCAAATTATCTTTTCATAGATAGAGTCAGCGTACTTCGCTTGATAGTCTGGACTATAGCTGTGAAGCAAGCAGTGATGGTCTGTGATGCGCTCGATGGATTTCGCGCAAATTTTTTCACCAACGCCAAGAAGGAAGAAAAGTTCCAATTCACTCCAAGCCAGCTAGTTCAGCGTTATCGTCTGGCATGTGTGCGTGATAGTATGAATAGCTACCAGCTCTTTGTTTTGAATTACAATGTGAACTATTATCAAAGTCCTTCACTTCCCCTGTCGAACGTAATTTCCAAAGTCTAGTCTCGGTTGTTCCAGATTCTATCTATCGTCCAGATTCTATCTAATCGTCTAATTAATTTAATGTAACCTGTAAGAGAGTAGCGTCGATAGCTCAAGTTAAGTGCGTTGGACTGCGAGTCGAAAGGTACCCGGTTCAAGCCTGGACTGGGGCTAACAACATCTTTTCATAGAAACATTTTTCTATACCACGCTACCTCTCCGCAGTAAATAGCAAACCGACGAGAGTAAACATTGCCTATAAAAAGCTCTCACCCGCCGTTCGGATTCGGCATTAAAATGTAGGTCCCACCACTTTGTGTACAAATATAACACGCACAGCTCAAAATGGTCAGAGATCTCGGCCTAAGTTCTTATAGGACTGTTGCCTACAAGGGAACTAGATGAAATGATTCAGTCATTCAAGTATGTTGACACTTGAGTGAAATGAGGCTTGGACTACATTCGCAAAGTAGTTCAGAACTTCCAACTCTTTGCACAACCAACTTATTCGGTTCTCTCAACCGCTTAGTACGTTGTTATTGTCAAAACTAAAACAGTTGTAGTTCGTCTACAACCAATTTCGAACTATTTTATAACAATTTTCTATAGATTTTGATTTATAACCCTTTCAAGCACCAACCGAATATGGCAGTTCTGCCAACAAATTTTGTAAACAATTCGATTTAACCGAATGAAGTTAGTTGGTACAACTAACTTTTTCGTTCTTCTAACCTCATGTCAAAATTTGTCTCTATGTAGTAAAAAAAATAGCCACAATTATCTGCAATTCTGTCCACAAAACTCAGGAGACTTAAGCAATATCGCGGATATAGAAATCAGATGAAATGTGAAAAAATCGTTCGATGCTCTCCGAGTATTTCTGAAACGAAACATTAAACGAAATCGAACTTCTTCAAACGTCAGAACAGGCGCCCAAAATGTTCAATAAACTAAATATTATTTTAAATAAAATTAAAACTCATGTATTAATAGTTTTTAGTCTTTTTTTAATGAAATACTTTGGAATTTGATACACTTATTCATCAAAGAATAAATTAATTTTTTATTAGGGTAAATGGGTCGTATGAGTGATATTTGTAAAATATTAAAAAAGTAATTTATAATTTTAAACGAATTGATCTAGAAAAACGTGTATTTTATTTTTTAACGTACACAGATAAAAATATTGTACGTATATATAACAATTGATATTTATAGAAAACAAAAACGTATTCCAATTAAAAATATGAATGATGTATTTACTAATTATTTAATTGTATTCACACATTTTTTATTAAAAACATTAATAGGAATAAATTTAATATAAATATATATAATATAAATATAGCATGAATATAAAAATGGCCTGAAAACAATTTTTAATTGGTTTTACTAATTTATTAATTAATTATAAATTAACTCTCAATAAAACATTCAATATATATAACAACTTAAATTTCAATATAACAAAAAAGTTGTTAAATTTATTTCAATTAACGATTTCTCACTATTACAAATATTGAATTCAATACAATTAAAAGTTACATTGATTAACATTTTTATTATTTATACACATTTTTCTGTACTTTACTGTCGGATGGTGTTATATATGCCATTGTCCTTTTTTAGCAAGTTATGAAACATGTGGCAACACGAGAATTAGTTTGCTCCATACGCCATTTTTGAGCGAATTGAATTTAGTATTGTATTTTCCAATTCCGTTTATCCTTTTATATATCTAACTAGAGAAAATTGGTTCGACGCACTACACGTGTGGATTAATTTATAGATTAATATTATGTCATATATTTGATATATATAAAAATTGTAACTTTCAAATAATATTTCAAGTAAGACTAAAATGATTATAATCATGATTATAGTCATGATTTTTTAAATATATAATAAAAATATATAAAATTAAATTTATGTTAATTGATTTAATAATTAACAATATTCATTTATTTTTTAGAACAAATCTTATCTGAGGTGCAACCGGCCCTAGCATGGCTGAAGCCCATTCAGCTGTTGCCTTCTCATTTGCGATCACGCATGAGGGCTTTGACATCAACTATGATCAGGAGGTGTTAAATCTTGTCTGGAATTCGGGAGTACGCTCGTGGAAGAAACGCTTGGCCCGAGCAAGGGTAAGTATTTCCAAATATTTTGAGTCGAATAGGTTAAAAATATAAGACTTTCTTTTTTCAGAATGGTGTACGCAATGGCGTCTACCCCGCGCACATACACAGCCTTTGGCTCATTTCCGCCATTGCAATAGGTTTACATTTTGCCGGTTTTCATGTGCCATTCAATCTGGTCCATCGAATTCTAGTGCATTTTCCGGCGAACACAGTCAATTGGCAACTAACCGCCTGCTTTTGTGCCTCGCTAATTGTTTGGCTCTCGATCTGTTATACAATGCGGTACACTTTAAAATTGCTACTCATGTATAAGGGTTGGATGTATGAATCGCGAGCGCCAGGTAGTAAAATTTCTATGCCCACACTACTGTGGACAGGCGTCGTCAAGGTACTTTCCAGTTGGAACAATCCGGGTCTTTATAGTTTTCAGGGATCTCTGCCACGATTGCCGTTGCCCGATGTACACGACACAATGACACGTTATTTGCGTTCGGTACGCCCTCTGTTGGATGACGCCAACTATAATCGCATGGAGAAATTGGCCATGGAATTCGAGAATACCATTGGCAAAAAGTTGCAATGGTATTTGCGTCTGAAGAGCTGGTGGGCCACCAATTATGTTTCCGATTGGTGGGAGGAATATGTGTATCTACGCGGTCGCAGTCCACTCATGATCAACAGCAATTTCTATGGTACCGATGCAATTTTCATGGAGTTGACCAAGTCACAGGCGGCGCGTGCGGCAAATGTTGTGCATTTGTTGTTGTGTTTCAGACGTACCATCGAGAGACAAGAACTGAAGCCGGTAAGTTTTAGAACGGTTCCGATGATTTGAGATGATGCGAAATCGAATTTAAAACCTATTTCGAATTTAAAATTATATTTTGAACTATAGTCTTAATGTGAACTACAATTAATTAATAACGATTTCTAAATATGCTGACTAGTTTAAAGATTTTTATTTTTTTTTTTTTTTAAATTTCTTGAGTTTTGTTTTAAAAGAATTACGTTTTTAGAGATGCTGCTATTTACAGATCTAAGTTAAAATAATTCTAATATATTCAAAAACGTTCATGCTTTATAGATAACGCATTACAACGACTTCTAAATATGCTGACCAGTTTAGAGATTTTTGTATTTTCGATCTTAAATTTCTTAAGTTTCGTATTAAAAGAATTACGTTTTTAGAGATCCTGCAATGTACAGAAATAAATTCAAATAATTCTAATATATTCAAAAAAGTCTTTATATTAAATTCAATTAAAGGTTCGTCAAAATGTTTGAATTACGAGTTATGCCTTTAAATTATACACTTAAGAGATTCGATAATCTCTAAAATTTCAGATAATGGCACAAATTATGAATTTTTATTTTGCTATTACGAAATTTAAAAATCTCTTAAATTTTAACTAATGGTTGAAAACGTAAATTTTGACTTTATATTTAACAGAATAATAGTATGGATAAATAATATAGTAACGATTTATTTATTTATTTATTTCTACTTTCGAGTTTTTCTTTGTTATTACGAAATTCAAAATATCTCAGAAATTGTAAATAATTTCAGTTAAAACTCAATAAATGTTTGAATTACGATTTTTTGCTTTATTTGATGCCTTTAGTACTTAACTTTGCTATTCTAATATGCGAAAATCTCCAACATTTCAGATATTTTAAGATAATGGCGGAATACGTGATTTCAATCTTCTCATTATTACAAAATAAGTCTTGACAAATGTTTAAATTAAAATGTATACTTTATTCTACGGTTTTATTTATTAACTTTGCTATTACGAAACTCGCCAATCTCTAAAATATTAAAAACAAACATACATTTTCTACACAGCAATTACGAAGTATGCCGTAACTTTTGACTTTAGTCTTTAACTTTGCTATTACGAAATTCGAAAAATCTCTAAAAATATCAAAAATTGTAGATACTTTCAGATCAAACTCAATTAATGTTTGATTAACGATTTTTTTCTTTATCTGCTGTCTTTAGTCCTTAACTTTGCAATTCTGATATGTGAAAAATCTCCAAAATTTCAAATTTTTCGGATAATGGCACAATACTTGATTTAAATCTTCTCGTTATTACAAAATAAGTCTTGACAAATGTTTAAATTATAATTTATTCTTCGATTTTAGTCATTAACTTTGCTACGAAACTCGTCAATCTCTAAAATATTCAAAAAATATACATTTTTCTACTCCGAACATATCAATAATGATTATTATTATTGAGAAATGTTTTGATTACGAATTATGATGTATCTTTTGACTTTAGTCATTAACTTTGCTATTATGAAATTCGAAAAATCTCTAAAATTAATGTTTAGAGTCCTTAACTTTGCTATTCTGATATGTGGAAATCTCCAAAATTTCAGAATTTTTAAGATAATGGCACAATACGTGATTTCAATCTTCTCATTATTACAAAATAAGTCTTGGCAAATGTATAAATTAAAATTAATACTTTATTCTTCGGTTTTATTCATTTACTTTGCTAGTACGAAACTCGTCAATTTCTAAAATATAAAAAAAAACATACATTTTTCTACTCAGCAATATCAATAATTATTATTATTATTATTGACAAATGTTTTGATTACGAATTATGCTGTATCTTTTGACTTTAGTCTTTAACTTTGATATTACAAAATTCTAAAAATCTCTAAAATTTACAATATTTTTGAATAATGGTTCAAAATGGTTTATGGTTCAAAACATGATATAAATTCAATAAAAGTATTTACAAATATTTGTTTTACGCTTGATGCTTTAGCATTGATGCTTTAGCATTTAGTTTTGCTAATGCAAAAACTTTAAAATTATCAAATAACTGTACAAAACAGGCATTTTGCTTTGTAATAAAAAATAGACAGAAATGTGTAATTTCAGTTTTGGCATTTGACTTTATCTCTTAGTTTTGCTATTACCAACTACGAAATCTCTAAATTTATTTTCTTTTCCAGATTATGGTACAAAACATGATACCGCTTTGCTCGTGGCAATACGAACGCACTTTCAATACAGTGCGTGTACCCGGCATGGAAACCGATCGTATTGTACACTACAAGGACTCTAATCATATTGTGGTGATGCACAAGGGCTGCTACTACAAGGTTTTGATCTATCACAAAGGACGCATTCTACGTCCATGCGAGATTCAAATGTAAGTAAAAGTTATAACTATGTCCTAGTAGAAATTAACTATTTTGGACTAGTAACTGGTCAGGTTATAAACAAGGAAAGTAAAAAATGCAATGATGGCCCTCTAATAATTTCTACTGTGGTATAGGAGATTATTTTCTATGACTCACTCTTGTGCATTTCATTCTTCACAGACAAATTGAAGAAATTATGAACTCGAAGGCAACTCCCGTTGCAGGCGAAGAACATCTGGCTGCTTTGACTGCCTGGAATCGTTCCAAATGGGCGGAGACACGTAACGCGCATTTCGCACGTGGCGCAAATCGTGTCTCACTGAATACCGTGGAATCGGCCGCTTTTGTGCTGTCACTGGATGAGATACCATATGAATTCGATTTGGCGCATCCACAATTACTCGATCAATTCGGCAAGACGCTCTTACATGGTAACGGCTACAATCGCTGGTTCGATAAGAGTTTCACGGTGTGTGTGGGCACCAATGGGCGTGTCGGCTTTAATGCGGAGCATACGTGGTAAGTCGAAAATCTTTATGTTTAGTGGAATTTAAAAAAGCAAATTTAGTATACAAAGTCAGTACGCAAAAAAAGGAATTAGATTTTTTAAATTTTTTTTGTTTTTTTTTTTTATAATACAAATTTTACGTTCAATTTTCGTTTTTTATTTTTTGTTCATTTTTTTAATATACATTTTATTTGCCTTTACCTTTTTAAAATAATGAAAAGGGCTGATGCTGCTGTTGGATCTCACATGTGGGAGAACCTTATTGTGGACGATTTGATAACCGACGGGTAAACCTTATTTCTTGCAAAAGTTGCTGATGGTGAAGGGCTTTTTCAAAGCAAATCATAGTTTTTCCCCTTTATAGTTGTTCCTTTTTTTATTATTTCATGCTTTATATTACATACACGCAAATTTTTATTTCATTTTCACATTGTTTTTATTGCAATATTTTATTATAGGGCTGATGCACCGGTTATGGGACATGTTTGGGAATTTATTTTTGGTGATGATATTAATGGGTAATTTTTTTGGCTAAGTTTATTAGCGAAAAATTGTTACTAACCCTTTATATATAATTGCACCATACTTTATTTTATTTTCTAAACATACTAAATCATTTTAAAAATGCTATTTTTTTATTTTAACGAATGGTTGCAGACATATGTGAACTATATGCGATGAATTTAACGATTTCGGTTTTAAGTGCCTATATCTGTATTTCGAAATAAATACCTATTGGACAAATCAACTATTGTATTGAAGTTACTTTTTGTCGAAATATTCATTGTCTTGAAAAAAATATATATATGTATATATATATCGACGCCCCTTACGTAAACTATTATATTAAAATTATATAAAAAAAAGTATATATCACTTTTAAACGAATATGATTTCATTTTTACTTAAATAACGAATATTATAATGTTCTCAAAATTTCACAGAAAATTAGTACAACAAACAGTTTTCTGTGGAAAATTATTATGTTTCAAATTTTTAGACGAAAATTTGAGCTTTTTATTGAAATAGATTTTTTTTCAAAATCATATTGCGTTGCTTTTATGTTTTTATATGTCATTTGTAAAATTTAAAATAATTCCGCTATACTCGGTTACCCAAGCCAAAAAGTCGCTGGTTCAAACACCAGCGAATGCAACATAAAAAAAAATATATAGAAAATGTTTTTCTTCACCGCGCTACCTCTAGGCAGATAACCTTCGAGAGTAAAAACATCACCCATGAAAAGTTATGATTCGGAGTTAAACTGGTGGTTCCGCCATTTGAATGCAAATATTACATGTTTAAATGGTGAGACTGTTCATCCTAGGTTCTCCAGAACTGTATCGCTAAACTAGTATTATTATAATTATTATTAGGACCGTAGGACATGTCCATTTTTAGGATTTTTGAGGTTATTTGTTATTGTCTCCTAAGAAATCTAGACTGTTACATTAAATTTAGGTTTAATTTCAGGCCTGATTTAAGTTTCCCATGGTCTGTTGTCTTTATTAAACGATAACATATATTTATTACAATGCTGTAATATGTACAGATTTTATATGACGGCCCCAATCATATATGCATAATTCATGTTCAACAAAAGATTCCAATCTTCGTCGCAAATTTGAATCATTTTTATATTCGTGGATATACAGATATACATGTGCATATTCCGGGAAATATCAAAAACATAATAGAGTTGCTGGCAAAACCATAAAACATATTATTTTTCTCATCAAAAACAATAATAATAATAATAGTTTGGCGCTACAGTTCTGTATAGAACTTTGGCCGAGCTCTCTCACCATTTTGAGCTGTGCGTGTTATATTTGTACTCAAAGTGGTGGGACCTACAGTTTATTGCCGAAACCGAACGGCGGGTGAGAGCTTTTTCATAGGCAATGGTTTTACTCTCGTAGGTTTGCCATTTACTGACGAGAGGTAGCGCGGTATAGAAAAATGTTTCTATGAAAAGATGTTGTTAGCCCCAGTCCAGGCTTGAACCGGGGACCTTTCGGCTCGCAGTCCAACGCACTAACCACTGAGCTACCGCGGCTACATCATCAAAAACAATAACATACTTTTATTCTGAACCTCACAAAATAACATATTTATTTTCGTAAGGGAAAAAATATATAATAGTTTTCGTAAAGGGCGTCGATCTATCGTCGTCGTTCAGTACAAAATCGAGATAAGTATGCCACTTTACGTTGCAAAAGTTCTCGGACTCCTACATCTTACCAAGCCGAAGATATTAAAAATGAAAAATCACTAACTTCAAATATTTAAAAATTCAGTACAGTGAAAAGTACTCAAGTCCACAATTAGCCCTTAAAAAGAGGCCGATCCAATATATGTTTGACTAAAACTATAGAGGAAGATCTACATAGACATCTCTTATCAAAAAATTAAATATAATATTACCATAATAATGGCGTAAAAAATAAATCAAATTTATAAAGATCTTAGCGATTTTTCACTGAACGGCAATCGTCAAAATCTAAATAAAACCGTGATGAGTCCACAAAAATGATCGGATTTCAACGAATTTTGAATTAAATGATAGATATTATGCAGTTATTTCATCTCCAATTCAAACTGAAATCCGAAACAATTTTTGGATAAACTGGAGCACTGTTACAGTTTATATATGACGTAGTCATTTTTCACTGAATGATAAAGAATAGAAGCCAATATCGGTCATGTCTTTTGTCCAAACTAATTTTTTAACGGAATGTGTTGTCTATACTACAAACTTAGCACTATTTGAATCGAAAAATATTCCAATTTGTTACGGTAATTTATATGTTTAAAATCATTTATCTCAATACTAAATTTTTGGATCAAATTCAATTCGTTAACGTTGTTTGGAACAAGTTTAATTCGAAAATCGTTTTCAAAAATTTGAATTTCAAACGATGGTAAATTTAAAATGACACTGAAATATAGAAAATATCTGATTTGTGTAAAAGAGCTTTGTTTTAAGTTCCGGTTTTAAAAATGCAAGGTTTTAAAAACGAATGTCGGTTTCGTTTACGGCTTCAATTACTCTTTTTAAATAAAAACAGGAGTGCATCAAATAATAGTTCATTTCTTATGCAGCCAGTCGTATATTTTATATAATTTTTTATGTTTTTATTTTTCATTACTTTTAATTTAAATAAATATTTGAAATCATGTATATACCCTACGGTATAATTAGAACAACTATTCTAGTTCTGCCACTTTTATATGAACCGGTCACTTTCACACTTTCCTATGACAACGACCTATGAATTAAGTGCGGTTGGTTTCATAAAAATGTCACAGAACTAGGAAAATTGATATAATTTTCCTTTGGCGAAATCTCATAAAAAAAGCTTATTTTATAAAATTCTGTTCTGGTAGATGGTGCATACTAATGTTTCTCATGTGTAACAATTTTTTTTTAAATATATCTTTGTGCAATATTGGTAATATAGATATGATGAAACCGGCAATACAAAAGGTACCCCTGAATTCCAACCGCCATCGCCCACACGCCTAAACTGGGATCTGACGGCATGTCTGCCACAGATTGAAGAGGCCACCATAGATGCTAACAAACTGATAAATGTAGGTTTCTTTTAAAACGGGTTTATAGTAATTTTAATTAAAACACTTTTTTTCGAAACCAGGATGTGGATCTGCGCATATTGGTGCACAATCAATACGGCAAGGGTTTCATGAAGAAGTGTCGTCTCTCACCCGATGCCTACATACAAATGGCTCTACAGTTGGCCTACTATCGTGACGCTGGACGTTTCTCGCTGACCTATGAGGCTTCTATGACACGACTCTTCCGTGAGGGTCGCACCGAAACAGTGCGTCCATGCACAATTGAATCGTCGGCGTGGGTCAAGGCGATGCAGGATTCAAGCGTCTCGGTAAGATTTTTCAATATATAAAGTAGAAATTTAGCTGACTAGGGTAGACATGATCACGATCACATCTGGTCAGTTTATGACAAAGAAAATACTCAATGAATAATTTCGTTTATTGCCTTTTATTGTTATAAATTTTAAAACATTTTTTCTATTGTTTCTCAACAGAATGACGAACGTGTTAGCATGATTCTCAAGGCTTGCGAACGTCATCAGCTGGGCTATCAGGATGCTATGTGCGGTCAGGGCATTGACAGACATCTGTTCTGTTTGTATGTCGTCTCCAAATATCTGGAAGTCGATTCGCCATTCCTCAACGAGGTGCTGAGCGAACCATGGCGCTTGTCCACTAGTCAAACCCCGCACGGACAAACGCCCAAAATGGATCTGAAGAAACATCCGAATTGTATCAGTTCTGGTGGTGGTTTCGGACCGGTCGCCGACGATGGCTATGGTGTTTCGTACATTATTGCGGGTGAAAATTTATTATTCTTCCATATATCGGCGAAGATGAATTGTAAATTGACGGTAAGTGTGTGGGATTATGAAAATTTGGGTTGGTTCTATTTTGCAACCCTGCAAACCGTTTGATATTTTTGTCAAATATTTCTTCTAATATAAATCATTTCGAATATATTAATGCATTTTACGTTTCTATTACTTTTTAGGATGTTCATCGCTTTTCGGAAAACATTATCCAGGCGCTCGCCGATATACGCGAAATGTTTGAAACCCATCAAAAAGACCATCCGAAAAAGATCACAAATGGTACAACAGCTGCTACAAAATAATCATGCTTTATATATCCATTTTGTTATCAAATGCAACTAAAAATCTACTTAGTCCTACTTAGCAATAAATTAAATACCATTTAAGACTAAAGTAAAAAAAGAAAAATTGTTAAAAGATCAAAAACATTATTTGCGCGAGCGCAATTTGTTTGAGCTTCAAATGAAAAAAAGTTCAAAACTTTGTTTAGTTCAATTAAAATTTTAATGCGTAACTAATTTATAAGCTTCATTGAAATACGATAATTATTTAACAAAGACACAAAACAACTGACCCTTAATATTACGAATAATTTTCAATGAAATTTAGCAATTTTGTTTTTGAAACTATATTGTTTTGTTAACTTTTTGTAGTACTTTTTCAACTTAGTTCAATTTTATTAGAATATTTTAAAATTGGCAAAATTTAAAAATTATTCATCAAATTCGTAAAAATAACGTATTTCTAATGAAACTTATATTTACATATCGAAAAAAATCAATGCAATTGTTGTTTTTAGTTTATTATTTTTACTACGCCTATAATTAATTATTTTTATGACACAATCTGATTTGTATTAAATGTTTTTATGAGTGTAAATCTTTGCCGAAATCTTCTCATTAATTTGTTTTATTTTTTGTTTTGTTTTCTTTATAGAATAATGTTTATTTTTAAGTATAAAAATAAAAAAAAGAGCTTTAAAAAATTATTAAGTTTTGTTTTTTTTATTAATGCAAATATTGAATGCATTCTTTTCTAATACATAATAATTAAATTTGTACTATTGTTAAAAAAAAAACATAATTTGTATTTTTGGCTTTTATTAAAAGCTAGAATTAAAATCCAAACACATACTACTTCATATATCAGTAGTCTCTCCCCTGCAGTGAAATCTAAACTAGTAGCATAAATATGTAGTATTCATATTAGTAAACATGTTTCCAGTTCGGTAGCTAGTTAAAATGGATGCAGAGAAAAACAGTTCAAAAATTTGTTCGTAGAGGAACGTGTCAAAATTGTCAAAAACAAAATAAATTATGAAATACAAATTATATTTCATTTAACTATTTTGCAGGAAACATCTTTCTTTTTAACTTTATTGTGGATTCCATAGTGCAATTTGTATTATTTCTTGACTTGTTCAATTTAACAAATAACCTATTTGAAAAACCCTTACAACCGTGGCTTGGCTGCGTATAACAAACCGAGCCAATCGCTCTCTCCTACGCTGTCCACCATCAAGTCTCATTTTACAAGCTTTCTTGACAGGAGCAATTTCATCCATTCGGTCCACATGACCTTGGTAGCGAAAACATAGGTTTTGATTCGCTTGACTATATCAATTGTCGTCGAATAGCTTACAGCTCTAGTGTTTCAACTGGTAAATAGTAACCAGATTAGAGAGGCATTAAATAAACTAGTTTATAGACTGACTGTAAAAATTAGCCTATAGACTGGTTACAAGAATGGGGTCGAATTCGGGCTAGTTGAGTGTCTACGGAGAACTAGACCATTACTAGTATACAACTAGTCCTTTACACTGCAGGGTATAGTTTCGATTACAGTTTTCGAAAGAAATTGGTATTTTTTCCATTTTCCAAGATATGTTAACCACAAACTAAACAAAATAAAAAGACACTTTACAACTAACTACCTTTTTAACGAAAAGATAGTTATCACATCCCTATGGGGGAAAAATCCGGTCCTGTTTCTGTCGATTTTATTTCAAACCAACCGGCAACTATAAAATGGCGTTGTCCTAGAAACATTTACGTTATATTTTATCTTTTCCTTCATGCATTCACATTTCACTAATGATTCCACCCTTGCGTGCGTGCAAAGTAATTACTTCGAAAATATACTGTATTTAGTCAATTATTTTTCGAAAAACAGTCTACGAATTATAGACGCATTAGTTGCAGCATGTAAATAAGTCTCGTGACTATGGCGCCAACTAGTGCCTTTTCGCTTCACTAGCGACAAGTTTAGCTTGGACACGAACCCTCTCCTCATGCTGACCTTTAGAGCAATCACGGGACTGGTCTTCAAGATCCTATCCTTAGTCGTTACCAATGGTACCGGTCACGTGATAGGTATTTTTACAGTAATTGACACCTTTTTCCCGCAAGGATTCAACTTCATTATATTAAAACGAAATGCACTGAAAAACTCACACAGAAAATTGTTCGAAAACAGTTCGAAATAGGTTGTAATATAAACTACAACCCTGTCAGTTTTGATAATAAGAACCCACTTAACAGTTGAAAGAACCGAAATAGTTGTTTGGGTAATTAGTTGGTTGTCGTAAATAATTTATATTCTGTATACTGATAAATATATTTTTTCTTGATTGATAAATATAATTTTCAACTTACATTTTCCAAACTATTGGAATATTTCCACGGAGGCCAAAGATTTTAGATTTCATAATTTCCATATCGTCGTTGTAGAACGAAAAGTCACCAAATACATTTTTATGAAAAACTTAAATTTCGACAACGACGATATCTTCGTTAAAAACTATTATTTATATAGATTTTTTTCTGGGTGTAGGTCGCGTATTAAGAAAGATACTTACCATATCTTCCTTAATACGCGACCGACACTCAGAAAAAAATACTATATAAATAATAGTTTTTTACTATTATTATTTTAAAAAATTATTACTTAAAAAAAAACGAGTTGGGAAAGTTAGGTCAGATGGGTAAGTTCGGTCACATGGGTCGGATTTTTATAGTCGGTCGGGCCCGACTATGGAATACCCTACACCTTTGGTGGGGATCCTAATGTGGGATATTTACTTGACCTTAACTTTAAAGTTTTTAATTATGCTGAACCTAACCACACTCAGAATGTTATTCACATATCAGAAATTTACGTCTTATATCCCCATAAATTAAAAAATGTATATAAAAGTTTAAAAAACTAATAAAAAAAATCGAAACATATAATTGGGCGGACAACGTCTATATTTAAAATTTTGAAAGGCTAATATTTCATAGATTTGATTTTAATAATTTACGGATCAAATTTTCACTAAGAAAACCCGGGAAATAATGAAAAAAAAAGTGGGCAGATCACGCCCATTTTTGGACCACATATTTTTAAATGAATTATAACAGTACGTTTTAAATTTTATACCTATATCTTGAATACTTTTTGAGTTATTAGTTTCTAAAGAGTTATATAAAAGTGACCGTTGACCGATTTGGCTCATTTTCAAACTCAGTTCCTACTTTTGGCTAAAATATAGTAATACGAAATTTTATCGCATTCTGATCAGTATTTCTCAAGTTATTCTGTATTCGAACGGACTCGGGTAGTGATGCTGATCAAGAATATATATACTTTTCCATACCGGACACGCCTCCTAAGGGGCGTTACAATATATGCACAAAGTTAATATACCCTGTACCTCATAGGTGTAGGGTATAAATAGTCAATAGGATAAATTATTATTTTAATCGGAAAATACCATTAAATACTAGAATATACAATGACATTGCCATTAAGTTTATATGAAAAGATTTATTTTTTGTACACTATTAAATCAATAATTGTCCTATTGACCAATTTTGATGGGATTTGAGGACATTTTTTTTTTTTTGTGTGTAATGGCCAAAAATTCTTCAATTCGCCTTTTAAATTATTGAAATAATTCCACATAGACCTGAGAAATTATAGAGACCAGATAATTTTCTAACTTAAACTGGCCTCAAACTTTACCTTTTTTTATGTTGCAACAATTGTCATTAGTTCTCCATTTAAATGATGTACCCACTCTTGGGGATGTACAGGATCACCATGGATAAAAATAAATTTTGAACTATAATGTGAAATGAGAAGAAAAACGATTTTGAACAAGTTGATGAGTTGGGAGATGAGATGTTCGTGACCATTACCAAAATATTGTGAAATAGAATACACTTGATTTTGGATAAGTCTACTGGAGAAGAGTTTCTCGTGGACATTACCAAAGTAATTATGGACTAAATGGTTTGTTTAATTTTTTTATACATGACATGCAATTTCAATGTACCCTTTGTGTGGTCCATAAAATATATTTTAAATTTTAATTATTAAAAATAATTTAGTTTCTGTATTTGCTATATATAGAAAACTATAAACTCTTATGAGTAATTTAAGAACTACAACATATATTGAATAAAGGAAATATCGAAAAATAACATTCAAACAAAAAATCGTATATGGGCCATTCCACACCAAATCGACCGGCGGTTGGAACACACCGTGTGGTTGTTCATATTTAAATGTCTCTTGAATGCTAGAAGTTTCATTGATAGCTCGTTTTAAAGCTATTTAGACAATTATTTTTTAAAATATGATGCCATCAAAATACCATCTTGAAATTTTGCATGATCATTTGCAATAAATTGACGAAAATTTAGGATTTTTTCAGAATTTTAAAAAGGGTCCTTTTTAAGGACCACAATTTTGAAGTGCGAGGATAATGACCACGGGCCACATTTTAACGTTTAAAAGTTACAACTTAATTTTTCTAAAAGCTTGTTCTATTAGCTTTAAAACGAGTAATTAACGGAGTTTCTAACATTTCTAGTTCCAGAGATATTTAAATATTAAAATATTTTTCCCAACTTTAATAAAGGCCACTGTATCTCTGGAAATAGTGGTCGGAAAAAATAAAAAAAAATGGATAGTGCATGTCTCGATACCCTTTATCAGTTGCCAAAATTTCATTAAAATCGAAAAGATAAAATCTCAAATTTGACTTATTTTGGTCGATTTGGTGTGGAATGGCCCATATATAATATAAATTTGGATAGTAGTTTTGGAACTTAAAGAGAAATTTACAAAAATAACGTAAGAATCCTAGAATAATAGATCTATGCAAAAAGATGTTATGCAAAAAATATTTGATACACTTGAGATCATTAAAATTTATATTTTTGGTCAGATCACTCCGAATTTCATTGGGTTTATTTCAAATGTTCTTTATCGGAATACATAATAACTCAAAAACTTTAGGTAATATCAACAAATCAAGTATGAGTTCTGCAATTAGAATTTGAAAAATTATACTAAGGTCAGTGATAATATTATTTAGTGCTGCGAAATCGACTTAGCTCAAAAATTGAAGCAAATGCAAATATTTTCACAAATTTTGGACTACTTAAAAGTAAACACTATTTTTAATTATATGACTAATTGGCGCAGAATCTTAGACAATTTAAAGTCTAGTTTAAATTTAAAATCAAAAAGTCGAATTTATTTTTAAAGTCGACTTTAATTGTCTATGATTATGCGTCATTACCTTTCGATAAAAATATTTCCCTCATTTAATATTGTCATTTTTCCTTTGGACATTTTGTATAATGTATGGACAATTTTATATAATACACTCAGGGAAAACATCATGTAAATTTAAAAAGAAATTAAACAGATTTCATGTTCTTTTTTTTCAAACAGTTTGAACATGTTAAGTGATTTTTGTTATACTAAATATTAATAGTTGAAAATGTAAAGTTAATATGAATATATGGTTAATTTATAGAATTTTTGTAGTTTTCTATAGTTAAAATTATCATGTAGAATTAACATGAGTCTGTTTAACAAATTATCTGTCAAAATTCTCTGACTGTAGAATTAATGTATGATATATCGATGGGATTTTTTCCCGTTTTGTTGAGTCAATAAATTTATTTTTTTTTTATATACTTGGTGGGTTCTCCTTCAACAACAATCAAGCCGATTATGGAATCCCGAGAATCCATTGCGACGGGAAATTTTCTAAAAAGTGATTATTGGATCCCTGGGATTTACTGCGGTGGGAGGCGATACAGCAGTCCGGAAAATCAAAGAAAATATTTATATAATAATAATAATAGTTTGGCACTACAGTCCTCTAAGAACTTCGGCCGAGCTCTCTCACCATTTTGAGCTGTGCGTGTTATATTTGTACTCAAAGTGGTGGGACCTACAGTTTATTGCCGAATCCGAACGGCGGATGAGAGCTTTTCAAATATATATTATTTTTTAATCCTATAATTTCTTGTTTTATTTGTCCGCCAACATTATGGCGATCGTCTTCCAAATAAAAAATGGATTCCTGGGATTCCACAATCGGCATGAATAACATATTACTTATCTTAGATTCCCAAGATTTAATATTATTTTGCTATAAAAATGCTGTCACTTCACTCCAGATAAAGCACAGTGACCCATAGTTCCAAGGAACAGCAATAGCATGAAATAAACAATTCTTTGGAACAGTTCATTTAGTAAATACTCGAATGAGCAATGTTTTTTGTTTTAATCAACTTAAATAGTCTATTTAAAATAAAAAAATCTGTTATCTGTTGCTTTAATTTATAATAAAATGTTTAAAATGTTTGCAAACAGATATTTGTTATAACTTGTCGCAAGATATTCAAAAACATTCTAATAAATATTTGATATTATCTCTATGACATTATTACATTTTATATAATAATGACTATAAAATGTCGCAACTTATAATATATAGAGCTATAGGTGCTGAGATTTAATATTATTTAGATTCTCATATATTTTAAATATTTTATGAACTGTGCATATTATAATTGCATATTATATTTGAATATTATAAAAGTTTATAAATTTTTGGTAGAACATTTGAAAAAACTTAGATATACTTTATAGCTCGATGTGACATCTCTGAGTATGAATATCAAAACTGTTTTTCGGTAACATTTTGCATTTTAAAGTTGCAATCATTTTAAAATTTGTATTTAATAATTTCGAAAAAAAAATTAAATCTCTCATATGTACACGCAGAAAAAATTCTCTCAAATCCCATTACAATTGGTCAATAGGACAATAGTATACAAAAAAATAAATCTTTTCATATAAACTCTATTTATATAAGGTATTTTCTACTGTTTAATGGTATTTTCCGATTAAAACAGTAATTTATCCTATTGACTGTTTTTAATAGTAAAAAACTATTATTTATATAGTATTTTTTCTGGGTGTAGTAGCATTTAAAATGAGAATAAAACCTTTAAATACTCGAAATCGTTTTCATTTTCATACTCAGAGAGATCTCAGCTAAAATATATGTGCCCCAAAAGAAATATATATTTTTTTATTATGAAAAACTGATATGCACTTGCATTTCAAATGCAAATAAAAACTAATTGATCTTCATAAAAATGGTTTCACAAAAATTCTTAGAATGATCTCTACACTCAGAAGAAAATGTACCATTAAGTACTTTATGGTACGACCATTTATCTTATGGTTCATGTATTAATAGTTTTTTCTTATTAAATTAAAAAATATCTAATTAATTCAATAGTATTTGAAAATTTCAGTAACATGAATTTAAATATTTCAATATTATTATTTTAAATAGAATAAATACTGTTGTTTTAATGGTTTCCTCCTATAATAAACGTGGTGTAAAAAAACATGAAACGAATACAAACATGTTCGTTTTGTACGTCATTCTGTGTGTTTACTCAAAATGGTCGCATGTATTTTTTTTTTGTAATAATCCACATTATTAAACGCGATATTGGTAAGGACTCAGTGTATTTAATGTAAATAAATTATATTTATATATTTATTTATATTTATATTTTTATTTATTACAGAAAATAAATAATACATCGAACTTCTATTATGGCAACGGACTCAAAAATATCTGCAGACTCAAGTACTACAATCAATTATTGGAAACCTTTTGCAGCAAGAAGTGTCTTTTTATGTGTGTGTTGTAAAAGTGAATATCAATTTCGACATTTAAATAAAGTAATATATACAATAAATTAACTAAAATACAATTTTGTTTTAATAAATTTTTAGGAAAATGTAATTCGACTATACCATAAAATTAATAAAACGTATCATTAAATTTGTATACGTCTTTCTTATTGTAATTAAAATATCACATTATAAAATTTATGGTACAACCACACATTGTATTAACAGTTTCAATATTACTGAACTAATGGGACGCATCCTATTGACCAATTTTAATGGTATATATTATTGTTTTTCTATTGAAATACTATCAATTTACCATGATTTTTTTCTGGGTGTAGTTAATAAAAACACTCTACCCCATGGGAAATTAATACAGCATCACCTGGTCTATACTACAGCAGGAAATATCACCAATGATTCCCCTATGCCAGGTCAGGAACATCGATGACCGATATCATTTTCGCCCTGCAAAGAATTGATGACATTTTCATACAAATGTCCTCCATGATGTAGCATTGACGATGTCATGCACTTCATTTATCAAGGAAGTCACAAATGTTTGTCATACATACATACATTTTTTTTTTTTGTTTTAATTATCATATTTTATTTATTATTTCAAAATTTATTATTTCCTTCTGATCTCGTTTGAAATAATATATATGTTCATTTCCTGGGGTTCCGGACAGGACCTTCGCACGCTTCAAACCTTCGCACGGAAAAACACGACAAAACACGGAAAAACACGAAAAAAGCACGGAAAAACATGAAAAAGCAAGCGAAACGTGAAAAATGATACCGGAACCAGAATCGTTATTAAAAATGTGTTGAACCAGAACTGGAATCGGAACATATATATTTTTTTCTGGTTGGAATCGGTACCGCTATTTTAAAAATATCGGAACCAGAACCGGAACAGATAATATAGTCCCCCCGTTATTAAAAATATATGGAACCGGAATCGAAACCCATTTAATTTGTTGGTTGAAACCGGAATCGGAACCACAATTTTAAAAATCTTGAAACCGGAACTGATATTCCAATAGGTTTTAGTCCCAGTAATAAATAATTCAAAAATTAAGTTTGATACTGTTTTATTCTTTTAAATCCATAAGTGAAACTAAAATAACAGATTTTTAAGAAAAGGTTAAAATACCACGAAATTTTTATTTTCTGAAGCAGGAAGTAATGTTTTTTTTTCATTAGGGTAGAAACTATAAAAAAAAAAACTTTAATGGGCGCGTGCCTGATTTTGGAGGCACGGACACGCACGTGTACGACAGCAACTAGCACGCACGGAGATTTGCACGCACGAACACAGATTTTCGGGCGTGACACGAAAAAAGCACGGCACGCTCCCATCTCTACTTCAAACTTTAATATCTCGAAGGAAAATTAATGAATTTACTTGATTTTTTTGTGAATATAGTATTTTAATAGCACTAAGTATCTGCACAAAATTATAGAATTTTATACCGTAGATTAAAAAATATAAATAAAAAGGTGGGCGTTCCGGGCGGGACAAAAACGGAAGTAAATATCGAGGTGCATATGGATATTCCAAAAAGTCAGCAAATTTTACGTACAAATGATATTATTGAAATATTTTAAAAAATAGTTGAAATCATGTGCTTTCTTTATATATTTACACTTTGTTCCTAAAATTTATAGTTTTTTCATAATAAATCACAGAAAAATTCCGTACTGGACATTCCGGACGGGAATCAGTACGATTTTTATTCTAAAAATACTTTTTGCGTACAATATATTTTTTTGAAACGTTTTCGGAAAGTAGCTGAGACAATCTATCTTCCGTTTATATATCTTTTGTTTATATACACTTTGTTCCTAAAATTTACAGTTATTTCGTAATAAATCGCAGAATAATTCCGGACGTTTCGTATGGAAATTTGCCCTACGATTTTTTGCTAAAAATAATTATGTATACACTGAACCAAAAAAAGTACATATCTACTATGAAAAAGTACATTATCACAAAGAGTATTTCGTTAAAATTGGTCCAATGTAACTGTTCATTGTCACAACGAATCTCCGGTAATACTTCAATGATTTAAGCTTTAGAAATAATTATTAATGTTAACTGAAAAAACATAAAATAATATTTTGTATTTGTATGTCTTTTAAGTTAATTAATTTGGTTACTCAAAATAGACGAAAAATGGGTATATTTACATATTGCATAGTAACGTAACTTTATGAGTATTTTTTATACGTTATTGTTAACGGAATAGAAATTTCTTTTTAGATTCAGATATTTAAGATTCCAAATCAGTCGTTATTTCAAAGATTTGAGCATTTTGAATTTTTCGGTCGTGGTTAACGTTTTGCTGGAAATGCCCATATATACTTGCTAATGTCAATAACCTACTTTATTAACGGTCATCATCTATCAATATTATTACTGCTTATTATCCTGCTTTTGTACAATGTGGTCCCTGAATTTATCAATGACCAAATCAATTTTCCAACGTCCTCGATTCATCATTGATGACTTTGTCGTCAATGATGTTATTTCTTGCTGGGTTACTGGTAAAGCATAATCACTAGATAAGAAATACTTAATACACGTAGAGAAATTAGTAACTTAAAATGTAAAATAAAAAAGCTATAAAAATATATGAATTTCATATTAGAAAATACATATATGAAACTATATGAAAATCATTAATTATTTTATTTAATCTACAAAGTAATTAGGCGCTACAAATGAAATAACGCCCAATGAATAACGCACAATGAAATAAACGCCAAAAACAGAAATATTACCCAAATGAAATGAAATAACACACAAATCAACAATGAAATAAACTAAAAAAAAGTGTTTTGGGCGTTATCTCTTTCGGGCGTTATTTCATAGCGCCAGTAATTACCAGAGTCAAAACCTTTTAAATTTTTTTTTATTAAATTATGATTCAGAATATATCAATACATCTTATATATTATCATATATTACGTATTTACTTATAGCAAATAAAAAACAAGCTTCACAACAACTACAGTTACAAGAGATAAAAATTTCATAACTAGTTCTTCGTTCAGCTGTTGAATTCATTTATGATTCATTTGTAAAAATTAAAAAAAAAACAGTGAAGGTTCCTATATTCACACTGTGTATGCTAACGTAATATTTGTGATTTATTTTATCGAACTAAATATGGTTCAGATTCTTTAATAATATCTTCGTTGTAATGGTAAAACTAACCAACTTATTTATTTAGTATTATTTATCATATTATAAACAAATATATGATTAGGGGAAAAAATAATTGTATTAAATAATGATTTAGAAAGTATCAATACATCTAATATATTGTAGATATATTAGATAGTAAATAAGAAAAACTTCACAACAACTACAAATACAAGAGATACAAAATGTATAACTATTTTGTAAAAATTTTATAACTTGTAAAAATAAACAAACAAAAAAATATCATATTGTGTATACCAGTACTGAGAGTAATATATGTGAATTATGTTATAAAAAGATATATGGTTCATATTCTTTAATAATATCATACATTTTTCAGATAAACATAACGTCGTTGTAGAACGAAAAGTCACCAAATACATTTTTATGAAAAACTTAAATTTTGAGTTTGTTGATTAATATTATAAAAAGTAATTGATGTATTTTTAAAGTTGAAATATCAATTGAAAGATTTAAATTTTCTCATCATATAGTAAAAAAATAAAGATCTTCGATTAAAAATTGACAGATATATACAGATTTTTGTAAAACAATATTGGGCATTTTGAGAAAGAATTTGGTGACTTTTCGTTCTATAACGACGATATATATTATTTATTGATATTATTTCTATAGTCTTATAATATAAACCCACAAAGGTTTAACTCTATGAAATAATAGTATTTGATGCATTTTAAATTGTAGAGTGTCATTTGATCAGGTTATCTTGCACTTGATCGGTCCACCAGAGTATCGGACGCACTCTCCTACGTTGACCACCACTGCACACAGAACAAAATGTTCCATCAAGTACTTAATGGTACGACCATTGATGGGTCTTATGGTTTTGCTTATTGTAATTAAAGGAGCACAATATAAATTGTGTGGTACAACACAATATTGTATTAACAGTTCCAATATTACTGAATTAATGGGACGCATACTGTAGCCGCGGTAGCTCAGTGGTTAGTGCGTTGGACTGCGAGCCGAAAGGTCCCCGGTTCAAGCCTGGACTGGGGCTAACAACATCTTTTCATAGAAACATTTTTCTATAACGCGTTACCTCTCGGCAGTAAATGGCAAACCTCTTAGAGTAAAACTTTGCCTATGAAAAGCTCTCACCCGCCGTTCGTATTTGGCAATAAACTGTTGGTCCCACCACTTTGAGTACAAATATAACACGCACAGCTCAAAATGGTGAGAGAGCTCGGCCTAAGTCCTTATAGACTGTAGTGCCAAACTATTATTATATTATTATTATACTATTGACCAATTTTAATAGTATAAATTATTGTTTTTCTATTCAAATACTATAAATTTAACATGTTTTTTTCTGGGTGTGGGTACATAATTGAACACGTTTTCAAATTTAAATAATTAAGATTTTTAATTAAGTAATCTAAATATTTATTTTTAATAGTTAACTTTTTAGAAACATTTTTCCTCAATTATTTTTCCTATTAATAATTCTTAGGTCGTAGATCATGACCTGGTTAAATTTACACTAGAGTCATTTCTTTTACAGAGTGTTTGGTTCATCGATGGGGTTCATTGATGTTAATAAATCATGACCCAAAAAAAGAAGAAAATGGAAATACAAAAAAAAATCTAATTTTACACTCAGATTACGACCCAGTAGGTCTATCATTATAAATTAGAAAAATCCGTAACGAAATTTTGAGAAAATAAATGACAAAGTGAGAATTTGTATTTTTATTTTAATAAATTTCAACTTTACTGACCTTTTAGAAATGGAAGAAGTCATCGGGTTTGAAGATGTGATATATCATTCGAAAGGTAATTTAATTGTCTAAAGCACGAGTGGAAAATTGATATTAATTTAGCAACAGATTATATTTATCACCTAATTTTCTTGACTAGGTTATGTCAGTAATAGTCTTCTCTTAAACACCCTGTATCGCAAACTGGGTGCAAAATTAGACATTTTTTTATTTGACATTTTCTTATTTTTTTGAGTTATAGAAAGACCTAATGAATTATTGACATCGATGAATCAAACACCCTGTATATATTGACATCATCATAATCCTTCACTGAAAAAATATAGGTTGTTAAAACAAATACTTTTAGCTGTTGAAATATTGTTATATGAAAATATTTGTCACGACTACAATAATCTTCAATCGAGAATGTATTCTTCTCTCAAATATTTTTTTCAATTTTGAAACAAAAGTGTCTCTTTTCAAGCAACTACGACATCACGGTTGAATTCATTTTAATAAGAAATTTTTACTGAATATAATAGATGTTATCATCTGAAAAAGAGACTATGAATTATACAATGACAAGTCGTTAAAATGTTACTGTTTCAACAGTTTTGCACTGTTCGGGATACGATTTACTTTTGCGTGAACAGCGTGTCAAGATAAAATATATGGAACTTATTTCACTGTTCACGCAAAAGGAAATATTTTCTCCAACAGTGCAAAACTGTTGAAAAACAGTAAGATTCGACCTTTCGGCTCGCAGTCCAATGCACTAACCACTGAGCTACCGCGGCTACATTAGGTTATTAAACGTTATTAGGTTATTAAACACAAAATCGATGTTTTTGAAGAATACAAATTATTTGTTATTTAAGTTTAATTCAAACGTTTGATTTTTTTTTTACTCATATTAGTTTTGAAAAAAAACGTGTTAATTCAAAATTTAAAATTATTTAAAACCCTATTTTTTTGGACATAAAATAATCTCAGTGCATACAATATAAAAGCAGCCAACTCAACAATGTGCATTACTCTTTGTATGCATGCTTTCTTTATAAAAGGCCTAAACTCTTCGTAGTTTTATCATTATAATTCTACACGTTACTTCAGCAAGTTCAATAAAAAGTTGCGGTGTTTCCATTAAAATATTAAAAAATTTAAACAAAAATGAATTTAAAATGCGGCGCATTTGTGTGGATAATCGTTATATTGCTGGAATTAATTAATGGCGCTGTGGCCAGTGATGGTATTTATTATAACGCAAACGTTTTGAATCTATTTTTTTAGTTTTATTGTTGATTTATAAATTTCTAATGCAGATAAGATGATATTTTGCTACTATGGCACCTGGTCGTATTATAGAACGGGCAATGGAAAGTTCACGCCCTCAAATATAAATGCACAAAAATGCACGCATCTGGGATATTCGTTCTTCGGTATCAATGATAATGGTGAATTGAAGGTGTTGGATCCTTGGCTAGATCTGGACTCTGGATTGGGTATGTACTAGATGAGTTTGGTATTGGGAAATTAGTACGCTGTCCCAAAATAAGTTTATTCTAAAATATAAACAATAAAGATTAGAAATGTTTCAAAAATCGGTACAAAGCGTAAAAAATAAATGTTTTTTTGTGTTTCACGGTTACCAGTAATATTAACAACTTTCGATTTATGCAATATATAGGGAAAATTCAAGATTCCTATTATAGAAGAAACTTTACTACGAAAATTGTGAATAAGCTTTTCATTGGCACGTGCCTCGTAAACTAATAATGTGAATATCGGGCATGTTTCAGCTTTCGTTCGAATTTCATATGAAAATTTGGAAAGACACATTGATGAATTCGATGTTTCTATATCGCCCAGTCATGTACGTGATTTAGTTTTGTGATGGTTTTAAAAAAATATATGCTGACCACCAAAATCGGTTTTAAAATTTTCGTACCATCATTTCTTATCATGTTTGTATTAGATGTTTTAAAAACGAGTAAACCATTAGAAATATCTATTCATTACCTTTAAAATAAGACCAAATTGTTCAATATTGAACTTATAATTCACGTACTACAGTAATTTAACTAAATGCAAAATGTTGAATTTGAAAGAAATTTTTGAATTTATTAAGGGGTAGAACTGCCAGAAAAAAAGACTATTTTAATAAAAAAAAATACGTGTAAAATATTTTTTGACACAGAATTTTTGTAGAATTTTAAAAAGATCGGAGCTCATAAAGTAATTTTTGTCGAAAAGCGTCCGGTTTGACGTGGAATGGCCGATATGTACTAATTATTGTGTTTTAAATGGATGCAAACCGTTTACTTTGACTTGAACGATTTGAATTCGTTCGGAAAACATTTTTTTATATATAGAGACATCTAATTCTAAATGATTTTTTTACAAATTTCATATGAAATTCGATTGAAAGATGGACGGTTCTTGAAATTTAAAGTCCGTCTATTTTGTAGCATTTTATTTGAGTAGTATTTTCGTTGTGCAGTTTAATCGAATTGCTTGCATTTTTGATAAATTTAATTTTGCTCATATAGGCAACATTGCCAAGACCATTGCGCTGAAAAAACAAAATCCACACCTAAAGGTCTTGGCAGTCGTTGGTGGCTGGAATGAAGGCTCCGCCAAGTATTCCTCGTTGGCAGGCGATACCAATAAACGTCAAAGATTCGTACAGAGCGCCATACAGTTTATGCAACAACATGGTTTCGATGGCTTGGACTTGGACTGGGAATATCCGGGACAGAGAGGTGGCAATGCAGCGGATCGTAGTAATTTTGTGATTCTCTTGCAGGAATTAAAACAAGCGTATGTTAAGTTATGGTATTTAAAAATGTTTACAAAATTATTATGATTTTTTTTTTATTTTAAAGTTTTAAACCACTCAATTTACTGCTTGGCATTGCCGTGGCGGCGACATCAGCGTCGGCAGGCATCTCCTATGATATTCCAAATATTTCAAAGCATGTGGACTATATCAATGTGATGACATATGATTTTAAGGGACCCTGGGATACTGTGCTGGGACATAATACCGCACTTGATACGGTACAGTGGAGCATTCAGTATTGGCTTCAAGCGGGTAAGAGGCATATTGAACTGATATGATATAGACGAAAGAGGTTTAAGATAAAATTGCTATTCAATCTTTAACGCTTTGGCTATTGAATGTTTTTAAATTTCTACAATAAAAAGAACATAGTGTCTTTATAAAAACGAGTAGAACATGTGGCCAGTATAAAAAAAAAGTATATATTTAATATTAAAAATCAACGTTATTTTCTGAATCGGACAGAATGTATGTTGAAATCACAATTACAGTAAAACGAAAAGAGCTATTGCAATGATATTCAGAACCTTGGCCCTCCTGGCTCTTTTCAATAAACCTGTAAGGTAAAAAAAACTTTTAAAATTATGTTTTATGAGCCCTCAGTAAAATTACTCTTTTAAGACTGTTTAAGACTGTTTTAAGAAATCTTTAAGACTGCTCTCAAAAATGTGACTCATAAAAGATTCATATTTAGGAGTTATTTAGAAGCCCGCATAAATTAGACTCCTGAAAGCATCAAAAACAAAATTGTTTCTGAGAGTTCAGAAAATAGAATCATAAAAGTTCTATATTTTAGAATGTTTTAGGAACGCTCCAAAATTTGACTCATAAAAGAGTTACATTCATGAGCGCTTTAGGAGCCCCCTCAAATAAAACTCATAAAATCATCAAATTTAAGAGTATTTTAGGACCATTCAGAAAAAGGTAGTTATAAAAGTATCATATTTATGCTGGCTTTAGGAACCTACTGTTTAAAAAAAATTGATATACTTATGTTCGATTTGAATTTGAATCAAATTAAAAATAATAAAATATTAGTGTAAATTCAACAGACAAACCTACATATTTAATCGATTTTTTTGAAATAAATGCATTTTCTCACGGATGTCTGGACTAAAAAAAAACAGAAACGTGTACTATGTTGGATACATTTCAGACACATTCTATATTTCTGAAGACAGAAAAACTTCAAAAATTAAGTAATTGTGGTGTCTAGAATTTCTCAAAAATGTGAATGTTTTAAGAATATTTTAAAATGATCAGAAATACGATGATATTTGCGCTCTTTAAAGCATGTCCACTACCCAAGTTTCTGTAGCCGTTTGTGGCTCTTTTTAGTACTCATATATGAGTGTTGTAGGAGCAATAAAAGTTTCATAAATATGAGGGTTTTTGGGCGCCCTCTACCCAGGGGTCGGAAGCCTTTTTGGGTTCTTTACTCATATATGAGTGTTTTAGGAGTAATAAAAGTTTCATAAATATGAGGGGAGGACCCTTATTGGACTCTTTTTGGTGCTCAAATATGACTGTTTTACGAGTATTAAAAGTCTCATAAATATGAGAGTTTTTGGGCCTTTTACCCGGGAGACGGGAGCCTTTTTGGACTCTTTTAAGTGCTCATATATGAGGGTAACACTCATAAATATGACACATTTAGAAGTCTTAAATGACTCAACTGTTTGCTGGGTTAGTACGCAAAAAATATATTTAGAACAAAAAAAATTAGGGAAAATTGTACATACGGAATTTTTTTGCCGTCTGGAATTTGTCAGTGATTTATTATGAAAAAACTATAAAGTTAAGGAACAATGTGTATATACATAAATAAAGTACAACATTTTTTAAAATAATTAAAAAAATAATGTGTACGAAAAATATGTTGACTTTTTTAAATTTCCATTTTAACCTCAGCAAGCACTGTTCTGTTCTGTTTTTTATACGGTCGGGATCGAGGATTTACATCATTTAATCAAGCGTATAGAATTTTCAAATTTTTTAGAAATGTTAAGTTCAATTTAAATTCTATTTGTACAAAAAAATAAAGTAAATTACTTCATTTTTCTTCGAGATATTAATGTTTTAAGAGTACGAATGTTCCGCCCGGTAGTCCAGGAAATGATCATATGGGGACTTAAATTAAAGATAAAATATTCTTTTTATAAAGTACTACTTATAACAGTCTTTTCAAATTGAAAAAAAAGAGAACTACACCAATAATTTTATTTCTTATTACTTAGGTGCTCCACCGCAAAAGCTCTTAATGGGTCTTGCTATCTATGGTCACACTTTCACCATGGCAAACAGTGCACAAACTAGCACCGGATCACCATCCTCAGGTCCCGGTACGGCCGGTCCCTATACGCGTGAAGGCGGTGTCTTGAGTTATGCTGAAATATGTGAGAAATTTCACGATACTTCCTCCAATTCCTGGACCAAGGTATGGGATAATACGTATAGCGTACCGTACGCTTTCCAGCAGCAACAATCTCAATGGTTGAGCTATGACAATGAGCAGAGTATTAAGTTGAAAATTGACTATGTGAAGGGGCAACGATTACGTGGCGTCATGTTGTGGTCACTGGAGCAGGACGATGTGCATGCCTACTGTGGCGCCAATACGTTGCTCGATTTAATTAACGCAGAGTTACTAGGCAGTGCCAACAGCAATAGTTCCACGACCACATCAACGACTGTCACTACAACGACTAGCAGTAGTACTACCACCTCTTCCGTGGTGTGCACCGAAAATGGTAGCTACGCTCATCCGTCTGATTGTTCGGGTTTTTACAAATGCATCGATGGTGTTCGCTATGATTTCGATTGTCCCAATGGATTGGTGTACGATGCTGTAAATGGAGTGTGCAATTGGCCAGCACTGGTTGATTGCAATAAGAAAACCGTTAAATACACTGAAAACATTTATGGGGTTAATAAAAATAGTGCACCTTCAGAATATGATATTGAGATAGTAGTACTTGAAGATAATTAATTTTTATTCTTTTATTGTATCGTATTAACACCTTTTTGTGTCTTATAATAAATTTACATTTTAATTTTATTTAATAAATAGTATTAACATCTAAAATTTTATATAATAAGTAGTTTTAACACCCACAAATTTGTTTTTTATTATGCTGAAAATTACAAAATTGTTTCATTAATGTAATGAATGATCACTCATTAGTGTAAAACCTACTAAATATTTATTAATAAAATCATTAGTATTCAATATAACAATCACTTTTTTACTAATATAATTAGCGTATTCACAGTTCGTCGTATTTTTGTATGGTATTCGTGCCATGTAGTATATATACGATACAATAACAGAGAAACGTCATTTTGTTGTTGCATCCCTTATTAAAGTGAAAAACCACAAGTGTTGTATTTAAGAGTAGCCCTGAGACAAAAATTGTAAAATTTAATGTTAAAAGTGCACATGAAATGCTATTTTATTTTTCTTTCTTTTCAAATCGAGGAATATTTATGACATTTTATTAGAATTAGCTGCATTTATTTGACGAAATATTTGAACAAGCAGAAAAGTGATGCTCACAGTTTAATTGCCGTACGGTCGTATTCATACAATGTCGTACTAATACCATGTAACTGTGAATACGCTAAATAAATTGTTCATCAATGGTCGTTCATTCATCATGCTGATGAATGTTTATGCTAAATTAAAAACCAAGAATTTAGAAAAAATTGCAATAAACATTTGGAAACGATCCACTTTAAGTAAATATTTTAGAGAAATTGTAAGCGATTCCGAAATAATACTTTCAGATTGGAAAATAAACACATTTCATAGTAATTTTATTTTTAGAAAAAAAAAGAAATATTTTAATACATTTTAATTTTTTTTATTATTGATTTAAAAAATATTTTTCGTAAATTTAGAGAGAACCCAATATATCATTAGTTTCGCTATCGTTACGAGATCAATACTTGTAGAGTAATTGGGAAAACCCAGACTGTCATGTCTCCGAGCTCTTCGATGATCGAAGTTTTCTAGAACTAACGCGATAAAAAAAATGAGATCTCGTTTCTTTATCACGACTATTTTAAGGAGAAGATTCAATATTTATATATTTATCACATCGATATCGCAACGTTTTTCGAATCAATCTCGATATTCGATGCGTTTTCGATCCAGAATCGTTATTTTTTCTCGTTTCGAATAAACTTTATTATATTGTTATGATGCGTACATCCTAGAACGAATTGTAGTATAATATAGATATGAAATCGAGATCTATAGATTCTTCGACATTTCGAATCAGTGTTCGAAGCGATATCGTCTCGAATGGCAGACTGGGGACCTAGATGATAGGTACACCCAGAAAAAAATGATGGTAAATTGATAGTATTTCAATAGAAAAACAATAATTTATACCATTAAAATTGGTAAATAGGATGCGTCCCATTAGTTCAGTAATATTGAAACTGTTAATAAAATGTGTGGTTGTACCATACATTTTATAATGTGATATTTTAATTACAATAAGAAAGACCAATACAAATTTAATGATACGTATTATTAAATTTATGGTAAAGTCGAATTACATTTTCCTAATAATTTATTAAAACAAAAATGTATTTTAGTTAATTTATTGTATATATTATTTTATTTAAATGTGGAAATTGATATTCACTTTTACAAAACACACATAAGAAGACACTGATTGCTGCAAAAGGTTATAACACATTTAATGTTTGCTTTGGTTTCCAATAATTGATTGTAGTACTTGAGTCTTTATTTTCTGTAATAAATATAAATATAAATAAATATGTAAATATAATTTATTTACATTAAATACATTGAGTCCTGACCACTGTCGCGTTTAATAATGTGGAATATTACAAAAAATTAATGCGACCATTTTGAGTAAACACGCAGAATGACGTACAAAACGAACATGTTTGTATTCGTTTTTGTGTTTTTTTACACCACGTTTATTGTTATAGGAGGAAACCATTAAAACAACAGTATGTATTCTATTTAAAATAATAATATTGAAATATTCACATTTAAGGTACTGAAATTTTTCAAATACTATTGAATTAATTAGAAAACTTTTGATTTAAAAAGAAAAAACAATTAATACATGAATCATAAGATCAATGGTCTTACCATAAAGTATTTAATGATACATTTTCCTCTGAGTGTAGATATCGATGCGTTCTGTCGGAATTTTCTCGGTACGACACATTTTTTAAATGGGAATTTTTGAATATCGGAATGAGATTGCTTTGCAATATATGTATTTCCATGCGATAAATATTTAAATATCGTATCTTAAAAATGAAATTGATTATAAGAGAAACTTAAAATAGTAGAATCGATATAGAAGTTGGAACTTTTTTTATCGAAGTTATTCGAAAAAGCTTCGATATTCTTAAAAACATGGTAGACCAAGAATATTACATTTTTAATGAACATATTATGTTTTAGTTATTCTAGCCACTAGTAGTTAGTGCGTTGGACTGCGAGCCGAAAGGTCCCTGGTTCAAGCCTGGACTGGGGCTAACAACATCTTTTCATAGAAACATTTTTTCTATACCGCGCTACCTCTCGGCAGTAAATGGCAAACCTACGAGAGTAAAACATTGCCTATGAAAAGCTCTGACCCGCCGTTCGGATTCGGCAATAAACTGTAGGTCCCACCACTTTGAGTGCAAATATAACACGCACAGCTCAAAATGGTGAGAGAGCTCGGCCGAAGTTCTAAACAGGACTGTAGCGGCAAACTATTATATTATTATTATATTCGTTAAGGTTTCAATCCTTGATTGTCAGACATAAAATTATTTTTAGAAAAAAAAAATCATTGTGAAATTTCCATACGGAACGTTTTGTTCAGTCCGGGATTTTTCTGTGATTTATTATGAAAAAACTATAAACTTACAATAAAGTACAATATTTCATCTATTTTTTTAAACAATCCAAACAAAATAATCAGCCTAACCAATAAACGAAATAAAGTCGGCTCTAACGATAGTATCAGCTTTTCCGACAATTTTCTCTAATATTTATTTGTCAAAAAGCTGATACTTTCTTTAAAGTCGACATTATTTCGATTATTAGTTAGGCTGAATGTGTTCGAAAAAAATGTTGACTTTTAGAAATTTCCTTTTTAACCTCTCTTTACATAATTTGATCTAGCGTTGGATTTTTTTTTTTGATTTTTCAGAAATTTGATTTCTAGGAAAATTTGAATTTGTAATGAAAATAAAATGTATAACGAAATGAATTCGACAATTTAATTTTTTGTACACATTTAAATGTTAAGTATAAATTTGAAATTAAAGTTATAATTTGAATTTTTAGTAAAAAAAAATTTTTGAAATTTAAGAATTTTTTTTTTTAGAAAAAATTTGAAATTTTATCAAAAATAAGAAATTTTATCAAAAATTAAAAGTTTTAGTAATACATTTATTTTTAGTTAAAGTTTTAAAGTTTTTACTAAAAAACATTTTTTTTTTTTTTTGGAAATTTTTTGTATAAATTTAAAAGTTTTAGTACAAATTTGAAAAATTAGTAGAAAAAATCGTTTATCTCAACTGCTAAGTCGTTTCTTATAGGACGAACTAAATCTGTTGTAGTTTTGACTGCAACCAACTTAGAACAGTTTTTAAACAATTTAGTGAATAATTTAGAAATATAGTTTAAGCAGAATAAAGTTGGTTGTTCAACTATTTTTTTCTTTCCTCCAACCTGTATGTATTCAAATCTGATATTCAGTAATAATAATTCGCAATTGATAAGGTTTATAAAATACATTTATTGAAATAGTCAATGTTATCGCGCTAACCGCACTTGACCATTGAGGTCCAATTGCAAGTCATTATGGCCACATCAATGTACAAACCACTATTACATTGGAAATCATAACGGTTGCCTTCAACTCATTGATAATATCTGGTGCAATCGTTTCTGTTAACGAAATAGCCATCCTTAGAGCAGGTGTCATTGTCATTTGAAGCTACAGGTATTTGAAGCTACAGTCGTTGTTGTCGTCATTGTCGTCGTTGGCGTTATCGCTGGACGTAAATATAGTAAGATAGAAACTTATGGTTCAGGGGTATCAAACGGTTTCAAGAAAAATGGCCAAACTTGCGGTAAAATAAAATAAAATGTTTTTTTTTTTGATAATTGGCAATATTTGCAATATATTTGTATCGTTTTCGTCTGTTTATATAAAAAAAAAAACAAGAAAAACAAAATTAATTATTACAAATGCAACATTAAAATACAAATGTAGCATGGAAAAATAGTTGTGTTTGTTTAAAGACATAATACAAAAAAAATTATAAAAAAACAAATGTTTTAAACAAATATTATACTGTTTTACACACACGTAACACATACACACACAGATTTTTGATTATCTTTTACAATTATAATAATAATTATATTTATTAAAATTATAAAAATAAATTTATGCTAATATTTCAAAATAAAAACAAGACGCGCGCAATCTATTCAATGCGTATTCTATACGTGCGTCGTAGTTTCTCAAATTCCTTGATTACCAAACGCACTAGCAACAACATGGCTAAAATATTAGCAATAATCAACATATAGAAGACATCTTGCCAGCCACGACTCGAGATGACGCCGGCCAAAAGTGGGCCGATAGCAGCACCTTTAAGTAAAATACAAAATATATAACAAAAAAATTAAAAAATGTTTAGTAGTTTTTTTTCAAAGTACCAATAGAGCCAGTGCCATCGATGATGGCGGTGACAGTGGCCAAAGCCTTTGCATTGCCCTCCAACGAACTGTGTTGACCAAGTTCAGCGCTCACGGATGTTGTGATCAGCGCGTATGGCCCATTAACCAGCATGCCAGCAATAAACAGCAAAAATATGCTAAACGATAGAGATATGGCGCCATATTGTTGATAGACCAGTAGCTGTAGGAAAGTGAAATGTGTCACTATTTAAATAATTGCATTATAAGCTTAGTACAAACCGCAGGCGAGGCTAAAAACAGCATCACGGTGCAGGTGGTGGCCGACATGCCGCTGTAGTCCGATATTACGCCCGCAGCAATGGCGCCAAAAATGCCACCAACATCGAACAGTGTGGAGAGATCTGCGGCATGACTGGGACTCAAGGTGCCTGAAGAAAGCAAGAAACAATTTTGAAGTTTTATTAATACAATCTTCCATTTTTGGAAGACTCAAGGCATAAATACTTCCGAAAGGTGTCAAAAATTTTCGGCAAACACACTGATAAATGGGACCATATGGTCGGAAGTATGCACCAGGCAAAATTTTTGGCAGAATCAAGGAAGTTTAACAACATTTTTTGAAAGATTTCAAAAGCTGCTTATAATTTGCCGGTTTTCATAATATGCTTTCGGGAAATTCCTGAGATAAAATGCTTGTAATTTTCCTGGAATATTTGGGGATTATGTACGCCAAACACATGTAATTTGAAGATTTTGGAAAGCCTATGGCAGGTTATTAAATTTAACGGAAATGTATTACAAGATTCGTGTCATAGGCAGTTTTTGATACAAACTCTGACTTTGTCGGCTTGAAATCTCTCGATAAACTGTTCCTAAACGGCCCTAAACCTGCCAAAAATTTAGTTTGGACAAACATTTTTAAAGATCTCTCTGATATCCCTTTTTTGGAAAGCTGAAGTCAGAAATAATTTCATATTCGTGCCATATTAAGGGTATGGAAAAGAAATAGGCAGTTTTTGATACAAACTCTGACTTTATCGGCTTGAAATCTCTCGATAAACGGTTCCTAAACGGCTCTGAACCTGCCCTAAACCTGCCAAAAATTGTGTCTGGAGAAACATTTTGAAAGATTTCTCTGATATCCCTTTTTTGGAAGGATGAAGGCAGACATATTTTCGAAAGATGACAGAAATTGTCACACTTCTTGAAAAAAATCAATCCCGGAAGAAATATTTTTTGTAATTTTCGGCATACACCTGATAAATGGAATATTTTTGGCAGGTTCAAATAGTTTATAGACATTTTTTCGAAATATTTCAACAAACAAAGCCATAGTGTGTATCAAAAACTGTCTGTTTACTGTCCATTTCGAACACATTATGGCAATCTTTCCGAAACAAATTTTCTAGCATTTTTCAGGAATATTTCGGGAATATATCCGGCAAACACACAGATAAATAGAAGTTTGTGGGAAGCGTATGGCAGATTATCAAATTTTATAGAATTTTGAAGACAGATCCTCGTTATATTTTGGGAATGGACAGAAAACAGCCAGTTTTGATACAAACTACGCTTTTGAATCTTTAAAAAGTATATTTAAAAATTGCTTTGAGCCTTCAACATATTTTTTCTTGGATTTTTTTTTAATTTTATAATCTTTCATACGCTTCACACAAAATACCATTTATTTGTTGGAAATATTGTCGGAAATATTGCTGAAAAAGACTTCAAGGAGAAAAAGGCAGAGTTTATATCAAAAGCTGTCTATTTTCTGTGAGTTAACAAGATATACTAGAAATCTGCCTTAAAAACTTGAACAACATTATTTAACCAGTTATATGCTTGCCGAAAAAATTCAAATATTTATTTTATTTTTATTAATAATTTAGAAAAAATGAAAAATTTATCTCAGGAATTTGTTCGTATGTGTAAAGCAGGGAATGCAAACAAAATCGATTTCAACTTAAAACAAATGACTTACTGGACGATTGTATGTAGAGTGGTAACCAATAAAGAAACGTGTAACTGACTAATTTCGAGAAGAACAAACACAACGAATACTCAACGACGCCGGGTATGTAGAGCGCATCCAGCAGTCCAATGGGACGTTGTACCGCCGCACCATGTGCACTATGCGTGCCATTTGTTGCAGCCGCCAGAATGGGCGTACGCTCTGTGGGACGATGATTGATCTCCTGCAAGAATAGCAAGTAATTAGCATAATTTTAATTTGAATTAAACTCAAAAACACAAAGACTACACATTCAATGTTTAGGTGAGATTTTGGTTAAGGCTACAAATTTAAAACTACGTTAGTGCTAACTACCAACACATGCACTTACTGAGTCCACTAAATCGCTATAATTTCTAACATCCTGCTGGCAAATATCAATCAAATATCAAATCAATTATTGTAGTAGTGAAAATGTTGTATTTTGTGTATGTTTGTGTAATGAAAATATTAAATATTATTAGCACATGAGAAATACAAATTAAAAAGGTAGAAAATATAAAAGAAAATAACAATTTGAATTGCTAGCAAGTTGAGAAATAGTAGGACACTTAATACATCTTCTTGCTTTACTTGAATTTGTAAATATAAAAAAAAAATTGCTTTAAATTAAACATATTTCAATGCGCTATTTCTCAACTTGCCAACAAGCCTCATATCAAATATGCTACGCTGAACACTTACCGTCTGCCCATCCACATCAACACCATCCTCCACATCTGAATCGTTCGATGGTCGTCGTTCCAAAGCATTTCGCTGCGGATGACAACCCACAATTTCCGGCGAATCGACGAGAAACAAGAATAGCACAAAACCCACCAAGGCCATTATGATGCCAGGCATTACAAACGACATTGACCAATCGGTTTCCACATAGTAGGCGGCAATCAGTGTGCCCAGTATATTACCAATCGAGGTGTGACTGTTCCAAATGCCAAAGATCAGGCCACGCTTTGACTTGCCAAACCAGCGACCGACTAGTGTAACTACACCCGGCCAGCCGGTCGTCTGCGCGATGCCAGCACATGCCTGCACCAGTAGAAAATACCAGAGATTGTGTATGTGCGAGGTTTTGGCAATGCCAAAGAGATATGTAAAAAGACCGGAGAACATCATGCCAAACGCGAGAAAATAGCGCAGCGAGACGCGTTCGGCAATAAAGCCGGACACAAACATGGCGGCGGCATAGCTGAAGAGAAAGGCAGAGTCGAGGGTGCCGAAGAGCGATTGAGCATCAGGACCATCTGCAAAAAAAAAGAGAAAATACGATAAATTTAAAAAGAATATTAAAGATTTTTTGATAAATAACAGGGAAATTTCTAAAATTCACTTGCGTTCGAAATAAAAATATATTTCGAGACAAATTATTCGGCGGGTTACTGGCAGAGCAGTGAAAGAGGGTTTCCAGTGTGCTTCAAAAGTGAATGGTCGCGATTTTGGTTTTTGTGGTAAATAACATCAATTGTGTTTTGCCTGGATTAACCCCCAGACTACACCTTGTGGCCTAAGCGCTAAGTTTCTCCAGCCCACCTTCCATAATCTTGCGGATTATAATCGGGAACAAACCTGAGACCAGTAATACCAAATCTTCCGCGTACGCGACTACTTTAACGCTCCCTACGTTGAACCAAAGCAGAATACTGTATATGATAATGCGGCTCAGTAAGGCGAGATAACTCCTCCTTGGGATGTGCCTCTGTCAAAAAATGTTGTGAGCTGGATGTTGCCTAGATTAATAATAATAATAGTTTGGATCTACAGTCCTGTATAGAACATAGGCCGAGCTCTCTCACCATTTGTGAGAGAGCTCGTGTGTGTTATATTTGTACTCAAATTGGTGGGATCTACAGTTTATTGCAGCGAACGGCGGGTGAGAGCTTTTCATATGCAATGTTTTACTCTCGTAGGTTTGCCATTTACTACCGAGAGATAGCGTCGCATAGAAAAATGTTTTTCTATGAAAAAGATGTTGGTAGTCGCTGGGGATCGAACCGCGGACCTTTCGGCTCGTAGTCGAACGCACCAGCGACTTTTCGTTCGTAGTCCAATGCACTAACTAGACAAGCTACCGACTCCTAGATTAGACTGAATAATTCTCGTTCAATTGCGGAGAAATTCCTCGACTTCTAAACGGGTCAGGGATTCTTGAATTGCATCAGTTTGTACCTTGTCTAGGAAGGCTACCAGGGTGAATTGTTTATAATGAATGGAATGCTTAATTGTACACAGTGCCTTGTGAAGAGCCGTTTCAGTGGATCGGCCTATGAGATAAGAGTGTTGTGCAGTCGATGCAAACGACGTCATAAAGATGTGTCACCCATGGATATCTATGATGCTTCCGAGAGTCTTCAGCAGAAAGGAGGACAAACGATAGTGCCTGAAGTCTTTCGAGTGTTGGACCACGAACACTCGAAAGACTTCAGGCACAGCCGATTTTGCAGGTCTTTTGTATGAAAAGAACGCGAAGACGCTTGCAGTTCGGAGGGATGTAATTGAAAAGGTGGTAGATCCTAAAGATCGCGAGGAGCCATGGGATCACTATCTCTAAGTTTTCCTGTAACATTACTGGAATGCTTAATTGCACGCACTACTACTTGAGATAAGAGTGTTGTGAAGTCGATGCAGACGAGGTCATGAAGATGTGTCCCCCATGGAAGACATCTCCCAATGGATATCTTCGATAGTCTTCAGCAGAAAAGAAGACAAGCGGTAGTGTCTGAAGTCTTTCTCGTGTTCGTGGCCCCATTTGCCAGTCTTTTGTACGAAGACAACGGGAGGGATGTAATTGAATTGAAAATGGCAGGTCCTAAATATCGAGAGAAGCCATGGGATCACTATCTCTAAGTTTTCCTGTAGCATTACTGGCTGTATGTCGTCAAGGCCCGATGATTTATATGGGAAAAAGCTATTGACAATTTTTTTTCATCGGTGATTATTGCGTTAATTCTATCCAGGCTTTCTAGCTACGTATTCTTTGAATAGGGGGCATCACTGGAATACTTCATCGATGATCTTTCAAACATCTTAGGAATAAGGATAGGAATTAGGTTTGCGATTTGTTATGTTCCTAAATTCCGCCAAATGGATCAATTGCACCTCTACGCACCTTTAACAGCAGTCAACAACAGAGTTACATAAGTTGTGGAATCAAAACGACTCTCCCAGAGCTGATTTGATTCATGTACCTGGACTATTACTACAACCAAGCAATCTACTTGCAGAATAACGACTGATTTCTGGTAAAAAGAGGAATTTACCGGCAGAGATATGAAATGTTTTCGGAATTCTATTTCAAATAGGCTGCTCTGTATCAGGTTTACCGCGTGAACTTTAAAATCACGGCGGGTACATTTCCCAATTCTTCACATAAATTTTTCTCATTCTTTAGACCATTTTCAGGGGTTGACCGTTTCGATCAAATTATATAAAAAAAAATGTTCAGACAAAGTCGTTGTCAGCCTAGTGGCCATAGACAGTTTTTGGATGATCAATTCGTATTTATTACTATTGTAATTTTGAGGACAATATGTCTCGTATGTGACATATTGAGGACATATTGTTCTCAAAATATGAGACATATTGTCCTCAAAATTACAGTTGTAATAAACGCAAATTGATCATCCAAAAACTGTCTATGGCCACTAGACTGACAACGACTTTGTCTGAACATTTTTTTTATATAATTTGATCAAAAATGTCAACCCCTTATCCTAATGGAATGTTTATCGAAGAACATGCTTCCTATACGTTTCGTGCAGATCTCTGTTACGTTAGTTCATCGACCTTTTCATTTACTTCTATATTGCTATATCCGAGTAACCAACATTTGATTATCGCATGGGTTATTTATTGCGATTGTATTACTTTATTTTCTCTATTCACAAATATTGTAATCAATAATAGATCAATGTTCTTCGATTGAATATTGTGGGTAGTTTTGTCTTTAGTGATGCCTAAAAATGCTAAAAAGAAACTATTATAATCCGAGAGCCTGTGCGATTTGTGAATATTTCTGACCCTGAACCTATTTCCATTTTAGAATCGTGAGTAAAATCTTGAATGTGGCATTCGCGGTGATTCTGTTCCTATTTCCATCTTAGAATCGTTAGTAAAGTCTTAAATGTGGAATTCGATTATTGGAGGTTAGTCTGGATAGTTTTCTCTTAAGCCATTTATGCTTGAAGGATTAGCATCCTTTTATCATCCCGGAGTCTTTGCGACTCGTGAATTTGTAGTGCTTTGAGAATATTCCTGATTCTGTTCCTATTTCCATCTTTGAATCTACAGTAAAGACTTGAATGTTGCATTCGCTTTTTGGCGGGTTAGTATCGCATTATTCTCTACTATAGGGTTTTTCAATAAGAGCGCTACAAAAGTTTTTTTTAAGGGTTTTTCAACAGGGACGCTACAAAAGTAGAGCGACAGGGACAGCAAACGACGCCATATTTCTTGCCGCTCTTTTGACATTTCTCTTCAGTAAGGTTTGCCATTTCATGATGGAAAGATATACGAAAGGTTTACTACTGAAATTCGAATTCGTATATTTTGTAGCGTCCCATTTGAGAAACCCTTTACGTATTTAGTCTATGCAGTTTTCTCTTTAGCCAATATTTATGCTTGAAGGGCGCTATTATCATCCCGGAGTCTTTGCCACTCGTAAAATTTGTAGTGCATTGAGAATATTTCTGATTCTGTTGTTATTTCCATCTTTGAATCGTCAGATTAGACTTAAATGTGGCATTCGCTTATTGGTGTGTTAGCTTCTCTACTACGTATTTTGAGTAGTTTGGATTTATTTGTACCTCTGGTGTTATATTTTGTTTCTGAGATTTCATTTATATTCAAAACTTCGAGGATTGTCGTGTGTACATAGAACAGATTTCCGATTCTCAAAGTCGCAACACATTCTACACCGCTGTACTTCTCATGAAGTCGTCTACCGGTTAAAGATTTAGCATAATATCCAAATCATATATGGGGGATGGAAATAATTCCGCCTATAATGCTGGGGCATCTCAATTTTTGTGCATTTTTTAAATTTCTTGAGTAATGTAATCTTGTTTACCACATTCCATCATACAATAGAATCTCACATTAGTATGGGTCTAGCGATCGCTGTGCACATCCAATGAATTATACTTGGTCTCATGCTTCATCGTTTACCAAAGGTTATCTTGCATTAATAGAAAACGCAAAGCGATTTGTGCACTCTTTCTTATGTGCTGTGCTAACCATGATTACCACATAATCTTCACATGCAACTGCTTTTATTCCTATGTTTCGTAATCTCGAGTTGTTGGTGTCAATATAAAAATGAATGTCCCATCAAGACATCAAAACAAAAAAGAAATATATAATATATATTGAACTTATTAATATGATAAAAAACGAGTTGATAATTTAAAAATGTTGTAATACCATTTAAAAGATTAAAATGTTCCTATCACTTGGTACAAATATATTGGCCTCAACAATTAAAAAAATTATATAAAATGATTGTTGTAACCTTAATATTGAAATTTTTAAAAATAACTTTTACTTTGATAACAACGATATAATAAAATAATCAAAATCTATTACATACCAAAAGGCGCATAGCCACAGTTGTCGTCAACTACATTTGGCAGCGGCGTTGAGCAGTTACCATGCAGCACCGACTTTACCACCGAGATCGGTTTGCGCGTCATGTGATAGCAGGTGTAGGCCAAATAGGTGAGCGCCAACACGGACGATTTGAAGCTGTATTAGTAGAATGAAATCAATCAAAAATAATCTAAAACAATATAAAAGACAAAACAATATTAAGACTTACAGCCATGACTTGTTGCAGCGCAAACGTGGACAACATTTGCGCGCAAACTTTTGTATCGCCAAGATGCCTATCGGAATGTCATTGTAATTGTTGCTCATTCTACGCGAGCGTGTGTGCGGACTCATGAACAACGGGCAGTGCTCCTCCTAGATCCTAGGTTTTGAGCGGTGTTGACAGTATGAGCGGTGGAGGTGTACAAAACAAGAACTACAATCAAATGGGCAACAAGTGCTTGCGTCGAACGTTGACATCAACTAATAGGGGGCCCTGCAAATAAAAATACGATAAATTCATGGAATAACAACAGAATAAAATGTAAACAAAAACATATGAAGTAAATATTTAGATGTTTGCCTACCAATGCGACAAATAATCTTAAAGCGTCGCAAAAACCAACCAACCAAAGTGAGTGACTGAGAATGAAGCCAGAGTCGCGGCACTCGGCACTCGCAAAGATTAGAACAATAGTAAGAAAGTCAGGGGCGGAATGGGCTTTTTGTTCTTAATTGGCACAAAATACAATCGATTCACAAAAGTGTAAAGAACTGGTTTCGGTATAAGTTTTCTTTATATAATTAAAAACAAAAAATGTCACGCCTTTAAAAAGGGGCGGTGCTGAAAATTTATATTTTTGTTCGCTCAGTCCATATAACCGACCAAAAATTGCGACACTTTTTTGAAAAAAAAAACTTTCAGACGGCATATTCGGTACAAATTTTGTAATTGATTTTAAACTACATTCGCTATGAAGGTAGGGACTTGAGATTTTAAATATTGCCTCGAACTGGATCATCTGCCTATTCGGTACAAAATTTTGTAATTGTTTTTAAACTACCTCCGCTATGAACTACAGACTTGAGATTTTAAATATTGCCTCGAACTGGATCATCTGCCAGCCGGTTCATCATGGTTCTATCCCCATTGTTCCATATTATAGACACTTTGAAACATGAATAATAATATTAGACCTTTCGAATTCTGTCAGACGAAAATCTAACTGATAAAAAAAATATGAAATTAAAAATATTTTTTAACTTTTTTAAGGTGAATTTTTAGTATGATTTAAAATGAAATGTGGGGCGATAGATTATATAAGCTATTGGATTCTTAAAGTTCCAATTAAAAACGTTTTATATTAAAAAATATTTTTTATTTCAATTTTATTTTTATTTAGCTTTCAGAATTTTGTTGGTCAAAACAATTTCCGTTTTTTTTTATAAATTTTCATTTTGCAATTTTTGTAATTTTTAGGTAATTTTGTAATTTTCGCAATCTTTGTGACAAATTTGTATTTTATTTTTTGGCTGGCCCACTTTCTTATAATATAATAATTCAAAAATCAGTTAGGACCTCGGTTTTTGATTAATTTTTCGATTCGTCACTCTCCTAATTAAGAAGTGCATGGCATTTTTTAACATTTCAAGTCGCCCTATAAAGTAAAATTTATTTCCCTTTATCTGCTGGACCGATAAACTTCAATTATGCCATTTACTTTTGACAATTTTTTATAGTAATCAGCCTTTCTATGGAAATTCGATTGGCCAGTCCGCCCCTGAATAAAACAGTCGCATGTTCAATGTTTATGTTGTCGATTGGCGCTGGTAAATGCAACAACGAAGCGGGTTTATTGTTTCGCTGAATGCTGCATATTGTGGCTGACATTTGAAACTATGTCGCTGCATTTTATCCATGTTTTCTACGTTGTTAAAGAGCTCACATTACTGAGCTTCTTGATTATGGTGATTCGTCACTTTTTTGGCCTTCCATTATTTATCTGCTTCGTTGGCAAAACACCAACCAAATCACTTTTAATAATTAAATTTTAATAATTAGGAGCTGTTTCTATTGCAATTCATACATTCTGTTGATAAGAATATTTTTACGTATACGCTTAATTTACGTCAGTGTGTGATTAGTCACAGTTAATACGCAAATACATTTAATGAAATGGGAGATAAGACATTAGATCGTCTTCTAATTTCTAACCATCATTTAGTTTATTAATTCTTTATTGCTTTTTATGTTTTAGTTATTTACCTTTAATTTTGTAATACTTCGATTAGTACCCCAGAACTTCTTCAGTTATTAATACTGGTTAGTTTACATTTATTTACACGCAGTATTTAAATTTGTTCGCAATTAATGCGGGTAAACAAAATGCAACAGCATCGAAAAAAAAACTGAAGAAATCACAAACTCAACTGACAGCTGAGACTGCAACGTCGCTGCTTTCAGATTTCTGACAGTCGAAACTTTGAAACAGTGTTACCAGACTCAAAGAAATATACCCCCTAGAAATCGGTGAAATCCCCCTAGAAATGAGATGTTTTACATAAAATTTATTTTTTTTATTTTATGTCGTTATGACACTGTTTTTTTAGCAGCTTAAAAAGCACATAAATTGTTATGTATTGTGTGAATGAAACGCCATTAAATTGAAATAGACGAATATATAAATTTCGAGTTGTATGACAAATCATATTTCCAAATAAAAAATTTCAATCAACAACAAATATTTATTTTCTAATTCATTGCGACTTTATTAAACGTTTAAGACAACTATTAATTAAATGTATAAGAAACTCTTGCTGATAATGTGAATAGTGTAATAAATCCAGTAAATGTTTTGTGTTTCTGGCGTGTTCTTTTCTGCTTCCGAAGCATTTTGTAGCTCCCGCACATTGGAATCTCGTGGGAGATCACAAAAATACGTGTTTTTCTTGAATACACCAAAAACCATTGAAAACGCAGCAGTCAAAGCTATTTTACTTTTTTTTTCCAAAATTTCGGATTTAACTCCTACTTTGGTTACATATTTCGTACTACTTTTGACCAATAATATACTGAAACTTATGGAAATCAAAACTATTAAAATTTTAGCAAGTATATTCGAAAATGACTGTTGTTGAAAAGTAAAAAAAATATTAACATTTTATTAAAAAAGTGCAAAATTTACGAGAAAAATAAAAATTTGGTGAATAAAACCAGTGTGTCCCCTTTCAGTAGTTAAGCGAAAAAGGGACACAACTTTTCATATATACAATGTTAAAATAACATTTTTATACGTATTTATGTTTATTTTAATATTTATATTATAAATCGTGTTTTATAATAAAATCTTAACTTTATCGGCCATAATTTGTACCAAAATCGGTTGAATAACGTGTGAGTAAAATGTTTGATTAAATCAAAATATATAAAATAAAACGTTCGTCTAGAGTGTATTTATATTGTCAAGAAATTAATTTGTTATTAAATTTGTGTTTGGCGCAAACATCAAAAGCAGTGGTGAATAAGTTGAATACAAAGGGGGAAAAATGTCTGAAATGAGAAAATATACTGCATTATTGTCCAAGTTGAATAAATGTTGTCTGAGTTGAATAAAAAGCTGTCCAAATTGCGACTGCGACGCACACTAACAAAACGATTTTCACAACTACATTGACGGAGTTTCATGTCTTATAGTCTCCTTGGCCACGTAGAGAGGAGAGCCACAACAGCCAGCGCTCTCAGTCGCTACAATAAGCGCCGCCATTACGGGGCTGAATTGAAATCGAATTCGATGGCGGCCAGCTTCGTTTTAACGCACACTCGCACACACTCTACCAACAACACAACGATGGTAGAAACAACAACGACTGCAACACCAACGCACTACGTCAGCGAAAAACGTTGTCGGATACGATACACGATGGGCAACTGATGGGTGGCGGTCAAAATTATGTGAATATTAAAAAGAACATAATATTTTTATAATATTATTTTTATAAATAAGTTCCAAAATTGAATGTGAAAATATGGAAATTTTGGACTTAATAATTTAAAAGTTTCGTATCGAAGTGTGTTCTTCTCGAAATATGTGTAAAAATTCTGTATTAGAAAGTGTTCCATATATTTCAAAAAAAGTTTGGAAGAAAATGTTATCTATTTATTAAAAGTAATTACATATTAATCATCTTCGGAATTTTCACAATTTTATGCATGGTTTCCATGCTATCTTTCGTTATCCCCAAATCGATATCACTCGGTATTATGAATCCAATATATTATTGTTTTTATAACAAAATGACATTAAAAATTCATTAAAAACAACATTAAATTAAGCAGCCGTTGCTGTTGTGTCTATGAGTAAGAGATAGACGTGTGATAAAGAGATAGGCAGTCCCAGATAGTAGACAATAGGGTTACAGACATAAATGGATAAACGATTCGTATGTCCAGATGTGCGACATGTTAGCAAACCGAAGTTGATGCACAATATGCGATCGAAATTGGGTTCTTACATGGTTGCCGTGTAGACGAATTCGTACCACAGCACCCATCAGTAAGACGTACGGCTTGAAATTACGCTGAAGGTAACCGCTTAGACGATGATCAAAGAAAAGCGTGCTCAAACCGCCACAATTATGGTTTGGACTACGGAGTAAGCTCAGTGGTGCTGGGCTCCAGTGGGTTGAGGGCTGTCTGCAGTTTTTCAAAGGCGCGTATGGATACATCGCGCAAAGTTTCCGTTTCCACACAAAAGTGTTGTTTTTTAATTATATACACTTTGAATTAGTTTTTATAAAAAAAATTCAATTCAAATGAATTCAAAACGCTTTTTTTCGTATCGAAAATCAAGTATAAAATTGTTGGATTTAAATTTCGATACAAAATTGCATAAAAAGTCATTTAAGTTTATTCTATTAAATGTCAAACCAAACATTTTTAAGATTGCATCATTTATTATTTTCGGTTTATGGCACGCTGCTGTTCTCAGCCGTTGCCCACCGCCGACCACCACTACAAGTGACGGCGACACTACGTTGCCGTGCAGCAGCGAGCCGATGTTTGCCGAACGATGCCGAAGTCGTTGTCGCGGTCCGAAAAGAAACTGAGCCAACGCACGCTGGCTGTAGCTGAGGCCAGCAATCTTCTGTCTCTGTCCGCAGTCGTCGCTGGTATAGTTCGGTTGACTTCGCGCTTTCACGTCTCGGTCGACATTCACACAACGTTGGTTGTTTTTTTTTTTTGTCAATTATCATTAAAGTGGAAAAAATTTCACTGTTGGCAGCAGCAAAATTTTCAAGTCGTCGTCGTTGCGCTGACGTTTTCCGGGGAAAAAGTCGCCATTTGAAACACAATAAAAAAAAAAACAAATCATAATAGACGAGAGCTTCGACGTAGCTGCAAAATTGGATAGAAACGTATTTTTTTACAATTTCGATCTGAACAGATTCGGATTCCAACAACAAACCATGGATACCAAGTTGGATGCAAATCTGGAACAGCAATTTGACCTAAACCTCATCGAGGCGGTCAAAATGAATCCGGTCATCTACGATCGGTCGCATTATAATTACAAGCATTTCGTGCGGAAGGCGCAAACCTGGAAACAAATAGCCGAAACACTTGGAGTGCCTGGTGAGTTCAATATATTTTTTTTTTTGCTTTTTTTTAGTGCGTGTTTAATTTTAATTAAAAGACAAAAAGGAAAATTAAATTTAACACCAGTCAAGTCACACACAGTCAGTCAGTTCGTATGAGGAAAAAGTCGTTGGTGTCATAGTCGTCGTGGGCCAGACAAGTCCACCGCGCCGTGCCGCGCGCTGTGTGGCAGCATAGGGCAGGCTTTGGTTAAAATTAAACAAACGCACACAGCAGCACCAGCAACAAAAACTACCACCACCACGGCGTCGGCAACAACGACGACGATGCTGGCGCACACAAACGCAGCAACGAATGTGGAAAAAAATATTTGTCCGTCCATTCTCGACGATGTTGAAGTCGTCGTCGTTGTTGCTTTCGGTACCGTACTACGAAGAAAACACGATGAACGACGACAACGTTGTTTTCATTTTGTGCTGCGGCTGTACTCTGCCTGCCTGTTTGCTGGCTGAATATAGTGTTGTTGGCTGCTGCTATATGGTGCAGTGCAGTCGCCGTACGTATAGAGACAGAATGTGGCGCGACTGTTCTGGTTGTTGTTGTTGCTATGTCGTTCGTGCTGTCGCTGGGTCGGTCGACGTACGGGGTACGACGTACGCAGGCAATGGATGGCGCAAGTCGCGTCGACGTAGCAACAAAACGTTCGTGCTGTGCTTTGCTGTTTCGTCTTTGGTCTCTTCGCCCTCTAACCAACCAACTACACACCCCATCAATATTCAATATGAAAAACACACTTTGCACCAGTGCTGTGACTACTTTCTTTAGTCCGCATGCTGTGTCTTTTTTTTATATAGCACCCTGAATTGGCAATAATACTTTTATTTTAAATATAATTTTTTTTTTAAATATTATTTTTTTTTAAATATTATTTTTTTTTTAATATTAATATTTTTTAAATATTACCTTTATTTCGTCGTTGTAGTACGAAAAGTCAGAAAATAAATAAATACATTTATATGTAAAACTAAAATTTCGAGTTTGTTGATTAATATTATGAAAAGTAATTGATGCATTTTTAAAGTTGAAATATAAATTGTTAGATTTACATTTTCTTAACATGTGGTAAAAAAATTGAGATCACCGATTAACAATTGACAGATATATAAAGATTTTAGTTAATGAATGTTTGACATTTTGAATATGTATTTGGTGACTTTTCGTTCTACAACGACGATTTTATAAAACATTTCATTATTTTAATTATTGGGTTTTAATTCATAATTATCTCTAATATTTTGAAATCTGAAACTACCTGTTTTTACAATACAAAATCTTTTGATCGGTGACTGATGCTGATATTTGTAAAAATCGTTTATTTTTAATAAAACAAAATCTGAAACAAACTGTAGATGGTTTCTGTAATTTTGTCGATCAAAGTTGTCGAGACTCATATTCTCGATTTGACGTTAATATGACGCAATTTTCATTTCTTGTCGAGTCATTTTGTTCAAATTTGAACAATTTTGACGACACAGAAATTGACAATTTTATCGCTTGATTTACAGAAACGAGCTGCTGATATCTAAACCCGAAATAAACGGGATCAATTTTATGCTGAGTTCAAAATAAATAATACATCATCTAACTTCGGTCTGGTATACAGAAATCGTTTTGTTATAAAACTTAAAACCGAAATGAGCGAGAAATTAGAATTCGAAAATATTCTGTTTGTGTTTAATTAATTTATGTTTAAGATACATTTTTCTTTAGGGAATAAATCGAAATCAAAATCGCCGGTAGAGCTAAAGGAAATGTGAAACTGACCTAATATTTTATTTATTCAAAAAGTCTCTTGTGTGATATAAAATGAGTTTTTTTAAAAGTTGGAATAGTATATCAGAGTTAAACATTTTCTAATTATTTGTTAAAAATATAGGGTTTTTTTTTGTTGCGAAATTTTTAAAATATAGTTGGTGAGTTTTGTTTCTTACAATAATTATTATGTCCGAGGAAAATTATTTATGCAAATATCCTGAACATTTCTTTAAAATGAACTACAATTGAAATAAACAAATGAGGCAAATCAAATTAGTTCAGATTTTTAAAGGTTTTGAAGAACTTTCCCAATTCACAAAATTGCAATTCAATCTATACTATATTGTATGTTTGAACTTTTGATTGAAATCGTATTTAAATTTGAACAAATTTTATGATGTTCCAGAATATATTGCAGAATATAAAATAAGAAACAAAGCTTTCATAAATGAATTCAGATTAAATAATTTATATCGAAAATTATAATTCGAACGAATTACAAAAACGTTTTCCAATCAAAAAAAAGCTGTTTATTTAAAAAAAAAAAACATTCGAAACGAACGTTATGAATTCTACAATTCACAACTAATTATATAATTATTATAGATGAAATTCAAATATTCATGGAATTCAATTATTTGTGGGGTTGTTCAATACTCATATTTTTCAACATAGATTTTTTTTATAAATGTTAAATTCTTTCTTATTCTAAAAATTGGATCTAAAATCCTAAATTAAACCACATGCTACATTATATGATATACCTAAAGTGGGATTCAAACAATAAAAGATGAACAATAATTCAATCGATCATGGGTTAAGAATTGTAATCACAATGTGTAGGATCAACAGAAGAAAATATATATTTATTTTTTTAAAGGTTTGACTGTTTTTAGTAATGCTATAATGTAGTACTTTGATAAAATGTAACCAACACACAGCAGGCGACCGATGTTGGTTTGAGCCCGAGTACTGCACTGCACCACCGCGGCATGTGCCTCTTCTGCTTTGACTTCGCTTGAGCTAGTTATTTGCCGTTTGTGTTGTTGTTTCTGTTGCTGTTTGTTATTAACGTTTTGTGCTGCTGTTGTCTGGAGTTGGCAGCCAAGTCAGTCGCAGCAGCCACAGTCACAAAGACAGACAGGCAGCAGCAACTGCGCGTAACAGCAGACAGACGACTTCAGAAGGGTGTTGTGCTGCGGCGGCGGCGGTAGTGGTGGCAGCAGTGGTTTGTTGGCAGAGATGCCATGCTAACGACGTTGTTTTTATGATGGTTGGCGCAGCAGAAATTTTTACGAGAGGTGGTGAGGCGAGGCGCCGCCGGTGCTTTTTCGCACTGCATACAATGTGCGCGCTTTTATATGCCGTTCGTTGTTTATGTTGTTGTTGTTTTTGTAGCACACTAGCAACTGATTGGAAACAATTTTATTTTATTTTTTTTTGCTATCATGCATTTGGAACAAAATTAAAGGAATACAGGTTACTTTGCTACGCGTCCCGGCCACATATGGTGCCACAATCAGATACGGCGGCACTGCAATGAAGACATGAATGAATGTCGGCTTGATTGTAAAAGCCAAGTTTGTTGTGGTAGGAAGATTGTGCTTTTTTTTCTAAGCTGATAAGCATAGTTTTTATTTGGTTTTAACATTTTTATATATCGAGAACATTATTGAATTCGAAGTTTTATATACACATTTTATACCGCATTTCTATATAATTCGAGGTTGCTGATTTTGGCTGCATACTTGGTTTTATGTTTCCTGATCACGTTGCGTTTTTAAGGAAATAGTAATCGTAATAATTCCAAAGATAGTTTGCCAAAAAAATATTAAATTGTAAAGGTAAATTTTCCAATATTCCTATTAATTTTTTGATTTCAACATGAAAAACTTTCGTGTTTTAAGCTCGAATCCCACGATTGAATAAACAGTCAACTTTTGAATTAATTTTCAAAACAATTTAAATATCAATCGTGTGATTGCCTTATTTTCCATACAAAAATTGGGCAATCACACGATTGATAATGAATTTATTTGAAAATTGATTCAAAAGTTGACTGTTAGTTTGAACTATGCTCTGTATAATCAGAAATTTTTTTCTTATTTATTATTAGATCCGAAATGCTAAAAAACTAATTTAAAACCAGTCTAAAAAATATTATTCGAGTTTGCATTCAAATATCTTCAAAATATATCGGAATATTAGAACTTGTGGGTATATTGTAATTAGTCTTGACAATTGTTAGAAAAATTGCATTTACAGTTTTTTGGAAAAATCGTTATGTAAGGGACTATATAACGAAAGTGTTTGAAAGGGAGTAAAATGTCGATTAGAATTTTCTATCCAATATTTTATAAATTTATTTATAAAATACTGCAAATTAAGTAAATAAGTAGAATTATATACAACTGCTAATAGCTTTGTTAAAAATATTTATAAAATATGAACAAAATTGTAATATAATAATTTTTTTATTTAATTTTTCAGAACAAAAATGCACCAAGCGTTGGAAGAGTTTGCGCGATAAATTCGCACGTGAGATGAAACTATGCCAAGGTTCACGCTGGCGCTACTTCAAGCAAATGCAATTCTTGGTCGACTCCATACGGTAAGTGTGCGCGCACCTTATATCCACTGACAAATACTAAAATCAAAATTTCTATTTTATTTTAGTCAATATCGCGAATCGTTGCTGGGCAAATGTGCCAATAATAGCTCACAGGCTAATGCCAGTCAGGTGTCACAAGTTGATCCCAATCAGCATCAACAGCAGCAGCCACAACAAACTGTGGTTGACATATTTACACAGCCCTTCAACGGCAATGCTTCGACATCTGCGCAGGCGCTCACGCATCCACATGGTAAGTTGAACGAAAGAGTGTGCAGCAAACTCTTGTTAAGAGACGCGCTTATAAAGAGAGAGAGAGATAGAGAAAGTGCGGCAGCAGATAGACCAAAAGGGTCTGAATTTTGCTTAATCAGTGTTCAAATAATTCATTTTATTATTTCAAAATACATAATACATCTTTTGTTTGCATTTTTTATTTTGAGCACTGATTGCATTTTATTTCGCTCTGCTCATTTAAGACAATGAAAAATACTTGATAGTTTATTACATACTACATAGCTGCTGACGCGCTTTGCTCCCATTTGCTCAATTATATTTTGTTATTTGTTTATTTGCCCAATCACCACCTCAGTACACACTCTAGATCGATCACATTTAGAAATTGCAGTTACAGGCGACACACAACTCGTTACCACCCCCAAGCAAGAGCAGAAGCCATACTTTTACGAGACGCCACTGAAGCGCGAACGCACCGAGGAGGAGAATCACGACAATGTGCTCAACACGATTAAGATTTTCCAAAATTCAATGACGCAAGCGGTCAGCGCCGAGGATCAGTCGTTCGGCATGGTCGTCACCGATATGCTGAACACGCTGGGCGTGCGACAGAAGGCCGAGGCGAAAGTGCACATAATAAAGTATCTGACGGATATGCAGCTGCTGGCACAGCACAACAAATACTAAGCTATAAACAGACAGAGCGCGCTAAAACGAAAGAATTAGAGAGAGAGAAAAAAAACGAGAGATGAGGATCTTACAATATGTGTTAAAAGTTTGTTTTTAAGTCACTTTATTAAAAATTCAGAAAAGAACAAAAACTCTAAACAAAAGATAAGCTAGACTTGTAAATCCTTGAATTACGTTTATTTATTACACAGTTTTGCAACAAAAAGAAAAATGGAAACTTTCGCTTTAACAAAAAGAACAAAAATCTATCTACAATAATTACTCAATAATTTTTATATTAAAAATAATTGACTTAACATTTTTGTATAGCTTTGATTATGTTTTAAATCGACATTTTTTACATTTAGTTTTTTTTTTTAATTTTTTTGTTTTAATTATAATTTGAATTCATTTGCAATATTTTACTTATAGAACGTTTCGTCTAAATTAAAATTTGTAAAATTTTAATAGAACGTTAAATTAGTCTTAATTTATAAAACTTTTGAAATAAATTTCAATACTTGAAAAATAAATAAAAAAACACAATATCTTGAACTTAACATGAACTTTAAACAAACCAAACACACATTTAAAGAAACTGCTTCCCGTATCGTGCCCTGTATCATGCACCAGAGCTCAGGTAATTTTTATTGACATTTCTTTTGTAAATATTTTACTGATTACACTTCTACTCTATTTTAGATATCATCCAATACTACTTTTTACCGCCACCTTCCCCGACATCATGCTCACCTTAACCAACTTCAAACTCTTCTTAACACTACTTCAAGTAGGATCCCGTATTTTCTTATATAACTTACAATTAGTTTAGTTTACCTCTAGTTATTATCCTTATTATGCTATAAATAGTTTAAATTAAAACAAACAAAAAAAGAAATATTATTTGTACACAAAAAATATATAAGAAAATATATATATATATTATACATGTAACTGTATATTTTAATTGCGTAAGCAAACCTTATTGGATTAATATAATTCAATTTTCTTTTTGAAAAATAAACATAAGCTAACAATTTGTAAGAAAAGATAGTTTTTAACAAATTTTTTGTATTTAAATTGCCTACATCAAAATGCAGCGTTTCTCGTAGCCGATTAAAATTGAGGTCTAATCGATAGATGTAGTGATCAACGTAAAGTCTCTAGCTGAATCCATTTGTGAATTAGTGAATAATTGTGAAAATGTGGTTCGGGCAATACCAAATACTACAAAAAGTGACAATTTCGATATCGCGAAGGTCATCGTCTACTTAGATACCAGCATTAACAAAAATAATGAAATCAGTCTTGAGATTAGCCGATGAATATCTCTTTCCAACAAGTGTTACTTTTCACTCAGTAGGAAATTGAGAAGTAGAGTCCTTCTTCGACGGACAAAAATTACGGTCTATAAGTAACTCATCATACCAGTTCTCTATAGTGGTACAGCATGGACACAAGCGAACACCGATGAGCGAGCCGTTTGAGAGAAATATTCTTAGGAAAATCCAAGATCTATGCTTTATATTGATTGAAATTGATTGATAGAAAAATCAAATGGAATGATGAGCTGTATGAGATCCATGCCGACATTGACAGGCGCAATAAGATCCAGCGCCTACGCTGGCTAGGGCATGTCGGGCGTATGGATGAAAACTGACTAGCAAAAAGGTGTTCAATTCTGTACCCAGTGATGGTCAACGTAGAAGAGGGCGTCCGAAACTCGGGTGGAGCGACGCTTGGCGTGCAAAACTGGCGCGAGAAGGGTTGTAAATAAGTATTTCAATCTAAAACAACTTTATTTACGAACCAACATCAACTAAAATAATAATGTCAGTATTCAGATTAGCCAAGGAATAACTCTTGTTGTCAACATGTGCTACTTTGAGCTCCATAGGGAAATGAAAAAGCAGAACCGTCTCGACGAATAAAAATTAGAAGTCACTCATCACGCTTACCAACACCGATGGGCGAGCTTTTAAGGCTCGAAGTGCGCACGAAAAAATTTTAGCACAGATTTTGACTTCCTATTTTTGTTAGAAGTGTCGTATAGAAAATATTAGCATACCATCGTCTTCGGATTTAATGACAGATGAACACAAAATAAGTTATTTTTATTTCGACAGAAGTGTTTACAAGAAATTGCTACTCAAGCTAAAATTCGAAAAATCATTTGATCTTTTTTCAACAAAATAAGAAATTGCCAAAACTGTTAAGGTGTCCCGTCAAACTGTTAACCGGGTTTTGAGAAACATTAATGACAATCTAAACATTGACCGAAAAGTAAAATCTGGCAGAGAATGTGAATCGGGAGATCTACATAGAGATAAACGTGTCAAGGACATTTTTCATAAAAAATCCAAATGCTTCTGACAGAAAAGTAGCTGAAGAATGCAGTTGCTTCGAATCATTCGTGCACAAAGTAAAAAGGAAGTTGGCCTTAAATTGTACAAAGTTCAGAAAGACTCATTTTGGAATGCTACGAAAATCATTGACGCAAGAAATAGATGATAAAAATTGCAGGCATAATTTTTAATAAAATTTCTGTGTTGCATTATGGATGACGAAACATATGTATTGGCGGACTTTTCGAAGCTTCCAGCAACGTCTTTTACAAGGCGTATCAGCGGGGAAATATGCCAGAAAAGTACAGAATCCAAAAAAAATCCAAGTCCGCAAGAAATTTCTCGTGTGGCAGACAATATGCAGTTTAAGTAAAAATGCCGGCCGTATGTAACTTCAGAGTCAATCAACACGTATTTTGCTAAAAGCTTGCAAAAGTGGTTAACACCAGCGTTAAGTATCGTACTTTTTTTTGTTCTGATCTGGAATCATGTCACTATGGAAAAAAAGCGATCGAGCGAACAATATCAGAATTGTACCTAACGAATCTAATTCGCCAAACTGCCTAGAAATGAGGCCAGTGAAACGTTATTGGGTTCTAATTAAGAGGAAACTGAAGGAGACGAAAGATTAATCGAAGGACATAAGGGCATTTAAGAATAAGAGGATTTCAGCTTCCAAAAACATTCATGAAAACACCATAAAGTGCTTGATGGTGACGATTTCTAAAAAGGTTCATAACTTTCTTATAAACAAAGAATCCTTTTTTTTTTTGGTTAAAAAATTTACATAAAATGAGGTATAATACAAAAAAAATGAACAATTTTGGATTCACAGCTTACTTAATTTTTTAATTTTTCTACGTTACAAAATTTCGTTCGCACTCCTTAACCCGATAGAGAAATTAGCTAGAGATAGAGAAAACAATCTACCGTAGAACTCCCTACCGTGGAGCTTTATGTAGTGTTTACAAAACTCCAAGGTACTCAATTCAAGAGAGGCTCTAAATCTAAAAATATGACTTAAAATTCAAACAACTTTTGTAACAAATGATTATATTCAGTATTAAACCTGAGTTTCATAGTATCGAGTTAATTTTACATTACTTTGAAATTTACTTGTTTCGAATATAAAGAATTCAATAAATTGATTGAATGTTTTCACGCTCCCCAACTCTTATTAAACAAAGACCAAATTTTAAAGCGTTTACGACAATAAAGGATAATCTTCCCAAATTTGAATATTCATTCATTCCCTATTTTTCAATAAATTTGTAATACTCTTGATTGTATTTAATAGTTTTAATTTTACGATTACAAAATGATGTAAAACTAATTGACCAAGTCTCAACAATATTAATATATGAACGTTTTGTCGAACATTTATTAATTAAAATAGCAAAATGCGTATAAGACAAATATATTTCAAAGAATTAAGTTATTTGTTTTACGGGCTCAAGGTCCAATTAAAAATACTCTTTATTTGTATTTTAATTTTTATTTTCTAATATTTCGGCCTTCGTCGAAAGCCATCTTCAGGGACTCTGTCAAAGATGTTAACATATTAATCAACTTATTATGAATTTTACACAACAGATTTATAAACTTACAGAAATTTTAAACAAACATATATTATTACATATAACATATACTTTAAATAAAATATTCCACAGTTTTTGACGAATACGACAATTAACAACTTGTCATTGCACCGTCTGAGTCTTCACTGATAATTTCTGGTTCTTTGTTTCTTTGTTTGTCTGTATAAATGCGCGCATTTTTCCGTGTCCGTTTTGTAGTTTAGTCTTTCTTCGTTCGGCGTGTTAATTATGTGGAGCATTTCCAGAGTGTACCTTCGGAAGTAGTTCGGCTCCTGTTGTAAAACGTTAACGTTTTCGAAGTCTGGATAGTGTCCGGGTTTTTCACAGTGAGCGGCTAGTGCTGTTTTATGCTCTATCGGTTTGCCTTGTATTTTGTGGTCAGATCAAAGAATTTAAAGTTTTTCTTGTACACCTAATTGAGCTAAATAAGGAATCTTAGACATTTTTAATACCACATCGATATTTAACAAAGCGTACAAAAACCTTTTAGTCTATATAAATCAAATTTGACTTCTATTATTATAAATTTGGTTTTACAATGATATATATGCTAACAAAATAGTTAAATAATTGCCTAAAATAAATCAAAATACCGACTTTAGACCCAATTTATTTTAAAAACGTATTGAAATTTTAACATTCATTGGTATGTTCATATTTGAGCATGATAACTTTAAAAAAATATAAAACAGTTGAACCAAATTTCAAATGAGAGACTAAAATCAAAAATACCCCATTCGATGATTATTTCGCCTGTTGCAAAGTGTATTTTCAGAAATTCAATTTCTTTATTATACTTCTATCAAATAAAACGCCACCCAATGACTGCATTCAATATTTTTAATAACACTAAAATTTATTGATGTACGATGTTTGCAAATTCTTTTACATAATCGCACAAAATGATTTGCTCTCTTCCGACTGTCCGGACGCATTTCCTTCCAACTCCATTTGTTTCAGTTGCAGGAAAGTGTTTTCGTTGCGTTTGACAAACCATTCGGGCAGTGGCTTCGCCCAATCCTCCGGTGGGCTGGTGCGTTTCTTCCACGTTGTGTTGCCGTAATGCGCCTGCATGCGCACATTGCGACGCTGTTCTTCGCTGCGAACGACCGCCTCGCCGGCTTCTATGTCGTTGCCATTGGATTTCTCATAACGTACGCACTGTTCGAAATCCTTCTCCCACTGTGAGCAGTCGATGTTCTCACCATGTATAAAGTACTGATGGAAGCGCGCCTTGAAGCTTGTGCAATCATCGAATTCGTCTTTGTAAACTGAACAGGGACGTATCTATGTTTGAAGAGAGGTGATCATACCAAGTGTATTTGTTGAAATGTTGAATAAAAATGTGATGCAAAATACAATCAACCTACCGACCAGGCGTCCTTTAACGTTGGAGCGGTGTGTGCTGCAGAATCATCGTGATATCGGGCCGATTCTTTGGTCATTTTAGAAAAATAGTCTTCGCTATGAAAAGCGAACCAAAAAAAAATTAAATCAACGAACAGCTGTTTGCTGTCACTTTAGAAAGCGTTGCCATATTTTAATTTTCATTTCGTGAATTTCGGAAAGTTGATAAATCTCTTCAAAATGTTTTTAATAACATTTATGACAAATAATTGAATTTTAAATTAATTTCAAAACATTTCTGTGTAAAAAACCAAATTCAGGAACCAATCGAAATAAATTCTCTCGAATGAAAACTTGATTTCGACTTCGGTTTTCCGTTATTTTGACTTTTTTACAATGAATTAGTTAGATATTTAGCAAGTTAATGAAATACAAATCAAATTATAATATAATTTAAACAAATATAACTTATAAATATGTAGCCGCGGTAGCTCAGTGGTTAGTGCGTTGGACTGCGAGCCGGAAGGTCCCCGGTTCAAGCCTGGACTGGGGCTAACAACATCTTTTAATAGAAACATTTTTCTATACCGCGCTACCTCTCGGCAGTAAATGGCAAACCTACGAGAGTAAAACATTGCCTATGAGTAAAACAGCTCAGATGGTGAGAGAGCTCGGCCGAAGTCCTATACAGGACTGTAGCGCCAAACTATTATTATTATTATAACTTATAAATTTAAATTTTATATAACTAAATTAAAAATAAAAATCTCTTTTGTATATCAAAATATGTCTTTATTTATAGCTTACAACCACACTTATATTTATATTACTTTATATAATTTCCGTAAACACGAACAATACAAATTATCAAAAACAATGAAAAAGTTTTGTCATTTTCCTAAAAAAAAATCTAATTGTTCTTATTTTAGTTAACTGTTTTGCTCAGTCAGATCGGACATAATGGTTTTAGCCGAGTCTGGCGCACGTCCCATCTTGTACAAAACATTGATATATAGACCTATACACGTGAGCTTAAACGAATTCCGCCTGAAAGTTGAATTATGAATAAATAAATCAATAAAAAAAAACAAATTTTCAAAACTTACCACAAACAATACTCGAATATTGCACGTCTGTAGATCCAACGTATGTAGCCAAAAAATGTGTTGTATTTGTTGTACAGACAACGTTGTGCATAGCGTGCCATGACGCGCGGACGATCAACCACATCACCATGATGACGACTAATGGCGCGAACAGTATTCAGATTTCTGCAATAAAACAAAATTCAGAAAAAAATACACAAAAGCAGGAATTGAAATTAACCGATAACCATTTAAAATAATTTAATTTCTAAAACCGTTACAGAAAAATCTGAGAATAATCGTACACCCAAACCGATATAAAAGGTATTGGGTTTTAGATAGTATGAAAATTTTTAATTTTAGACAAAAATTATAAATTAAAAATGATTCAGATCTTTCTGAAGATATCAAAACAAAAATCTGAAAACAGAACACCTAAATCGAAACCGTACCTCACAACGAAAAGCATATTGCGTGGCATTTCGCGCAGTGTATCCATAATGAGATCGAAATTCTTTTTGGCCACCTCCTGCATATACGCAATATCCTTTTCGGTTAATTTGGTTTTAATGCGACCGCCATGTATGCGTATTGGCTGTTGGAAGAGTACCTCCGCGAACTTCATGTAGTCGTGTATGTCAATCAGCTTGGCTGCTGTGGCCATTTTGCGTTCGTCGCGCAACACCGTCGCCTCCCAGAACTCGCAAAGTGGCAGGCGCACATGCTCAGGTAGCTCTTCGTACAGGCCATGATCGAGCAACACTAATTCGGCTTTGCAGGTACATGGATTTTGACGTATAAAGACTATAAATGGTGATAATAGTTAAGAATAAATAGTTTATTATGTTGGAACTGACATCGTTATGTTCTAAATTTAATGAATGATAATACAAAATATAAAAACTTTTTTTTCTGTGCATTTTTGAATTTTCAATTTTGTAAATTTCAAATAAAATTGAAACTTTCCATTTCCAATTCAGAAAATTCCAATTAAAATCAGTATTTTACTTTTCAAATTTAGAATTTATGTATTTTCTTTTGGAGAAATATCTAAATGAAATTAAATTAAATGGAAAATCTGAATTTAATTTGGATTTTTCTCAATTTCAAAATAAAGATTTAGGAATTCAGAATTAAACTGAAATTGATATAATTAAAATTGAAATTAATTTTTTACATTTCCAAATGAAATTGATAAAATTTCCATTTTAAAATGAGAAATTTCAATTAAAATTTTTCATATCTTTCACAATTGAATATGGAAAATCTTCAATCATAAAAAAAACGTTTGCTTACTATTGCCTGGATGTGGATCCGCGTGCACAAATCCCGTATTAAAAATTTGCTCTGCAAACATTTTGAACAGTTTCACGTCGATGTCTTTCAAATCCATATTATGCTCTTTTATTTGCGACATATCGTTGATTTTAAATCCGTCAATCCATTCCATAGTTAAAACGCGCTAAATTAATCACAATAATAATTAATCACAATAATAAAAAACTACGTTAAATGGTTTAGTAATTACCATCTTCGATGTCTCCCAGTAGATCTTTGGCACATGCACAAATTTAAACTTTTCCAAATTCTTGGCACATTTTTCCGCATTTTTCCCCTCGTTAATAAAATTCAATTCGTGCACAAGATTTTTCTGCACATCGCGCAGTATCCAGCCAAAGTGATAGTTTTTGAAAAACAATTCAATTATATCCTGCATGAGTATTATGGTGCCCAGATCGCTGGTGAAACGTCGCTGCAAATCGCTGTACTGCACTTTGACTGCCACCTGTTCGCCCGTGCGTAGCCGCGCACGAAATACCTGAGCTAAGCTGGCCGCCGCTACTGGCTTATAGTCAAACTCCCTGAATATTTCTTCTGGTTGCTTACCAAACTCCTCGTGAAAACACTTTTGCACATCCGCCTTGGTGGTGGGCAAACATTTATCTTGCAGCTGCGTCAACGTCATCGTATACTCCTTAGGCAATATGTGATTGATGGCTGCGAAACCCTGTCCCACTTTAATATACAGACCACCATTCAGTAGACACGTCTCTAGCAGACGATTGGCAGATTTCTGATGCACTGCGCGCAACAGCTGTTCATAGTCGTCGTCATCCTGGTGCCGCTCGACCATTAGATAATCAACTGCTATGAGTGTTGCTGTTTTCAATGAACGCACAAAACGTAGACTGGCACCACATACGGTAAACTGATTCACAATACCATCGTAGCTGATTAGTGCGCCAAGCGTCACTCCAACTCCCATCTTTACGTAGGGCAGTTGCTTAGGTGCAGTCGGCCCATGTTGCTGCGACGCCTTGTGTCGTTCCGAATGAAAGTGACTACGTTTTGGTTTGAAGCATTTGAGGGACGAGGAGCCGCTGTGGAGAAGACGCTGCAAAGAATTGACCACATAGTGTAAAGATCAGTACTTACGTAATCGCAGAAACTTTTACACTTTGTACAGTGTTTCACGTACCTTGGAACTGTTCATCACAAGATTTCCTCAATTGATTATTGGTTTGTTTTTTATTATCACTAAATAATAAAATACGTTTTCAATTGCGCTGTTCCTGTTTGCATCGGTCGCTCTGGGATCTGTTATAAATTATAAACAACAACGTGTTTTTTTGTGTACGTACTGAATGAAAACAAAAAATGTTCACCTGTTGTTGTTTACAACATTGCATATTGACAGCTGTCACTTTACAGAGTTGCTAAATTTTAGATTTCATTTATTTTTATTTATTTGTTTCATTGGCTGCATTCAGCGACCTCAACAGCTGCGAGACTGCTCACTAACTAATCGCTCACTTTTATTGAATGCACCGCTACCTCATCAATCAATTTACAAAAGAATTTAATATTAATATTTTATTAAAGTAACATACAACTCTTTAAATGATTGAAAAAACATTTTTCAATTCTAAATTTCATTTTTGTTTATAAATATTTGAGTTAAAATGCCATCGAATGTCATCGATAACAAAGGCGGCGCAAATGTAGCGCAAAAATTGTATGTTGGAAAAAATGGCGACCGCTCACTAAACATGTTGAGGGTAGCATGCCTTTCAAGCTCAAATTGCTCAACAGCTCCACAGCTGCTGAGGTCGCTGAATGCAGCCATTGTTTAATCATTTCATTTGTTTAAAATAATTCCAAATTTAATATTTATTACTTAATTCATTAAATTATAAATAGAAATTCATAGAAAATTTTATTTTGCAATATAAAAATATAATTAATTTAATTCGTTCCAATTCAAGTTGCACAATCTGCTATATAAATGTGGTGTAAAGCTTTTCAGGACATTCTTATCCAGTAATTTTTCTGTAATAAAGCTCTTAAAGTACTTATACGACTTTTATATAGTTCAAAGGGCGTAAGTCTATACAGCATAAGTCTTAATAAAAGATATGTAGATGTTGTGTAAATGCTATTTGGTTGCTCTTAAAAGGAAGCTTATTACTTTTATACAATACAATGAATACAAAAACATAAACAATTATTATATAATTATTAATTATACTATTTCATTATATTATTTATAATTGAAAAAATACATGATTTTTACTTTTATAACACCAAGCCCGGGCGGCGAATTCCTTCCTTCAGATTGCAAAGCCAGTACACTTCCACTCGACCACTGTCCATTAATATTATTCAGTTCATTTTGATGTATAATAATCAAACGTATGCATTGGTGAATTAATTATTGAATTGCATCATTCATATTATAATGTTTAAATATCATAATGATGAATTATATTATAACAATAAAATTATATTAATAATAATAATAATAAAAAAAATAAAAGAAAATGAATTAAAAAAAATATTGCCGCAGGCAGGATTCGAACCCGCTTCCTCGTACATAGAAGGCAGGCATGCAATCGTCGTGACATCCGTATTAAGGTTTAGTACTCCAATTGAAAAAAAAACGCAAAATTTATAAGAATCAGCTGAAGTTAAATAGTTTGTAGCAATTAAAATTGGGACTAACAAGTTAATTGCCATAATAATAATAGTTTGGCGCTACAGTCCTGTATAGAACTTCGGCCGATCTCTCTCACCATTTGAGCTGTGCGAGTTATATTTGTACTCAAATTGGTGGGACCTACTGCCAAATCCTAACGGCGGGTGAGAGCTTTTCATAGGCAATTCTTTACTCTGGTAGGTTTGCCATTTTCTGTCGAGAGGTAGCGTCGCATAGAAAAATGTTTTCTATGAAAAAGATGTTGGTAGTCGTTGGGGATCGAACCGCGAACCTTTCGGCTCGTAGTCAAACGCACCAGCGACTTTTTCGCTCATAGTCCAACGCAATAATCAGACGAGCTACCGACGTTAATTGCCATACTGTGGTATATTTACAATGTCGTACCAATACCATTAAACTGTGAAATATTACGAAATTATTCACGAAAATGTAGCAGTTGTACAACAATAAAATTCAAAGGTGCCAATATATTTCTGTGTTATAAAAGTGCTACTTGAAGCTACGGTACATCGGCGACAGCTGTCTTAGACTATCTAAGACCGCAAAAAATAAAATATTTGAGTAACTAAACGAATATCTAAAAACAAAAAATACTTTCATAAAATTCCCATATAATTTGAAAGTACTGACAAATTAAACACCTTTTCCAACACTGAACCGAACAGCTGTTTTAATTTTCAACCGTTGTACAATAGACATTTCGGTCCGTGACGTAGACGGACGTCGACTTCCTAAAAGTTTTGTTTTCTTTTATTAGTAGTTGTAGTTGACAATATATTAATATTTATATGCACAAAAATGATTAAAAGTGTACGAATAATTTTGCCAAATAAACAGCTAATTAATTGTCAGTGTAAATTTACGTAAGTGCATAAAAATAGCCAACTGCATTGTGTGTAAAATTATATAACCTCTAATGTTGGCCCTGAAATTTGGCCATGCACTTGATAAAACAATTTCTTATCTTGTTAGTTATTTGTATTAAATGCACTTTTTATGTTTATCTAGGACACAGCAGAGAGCCTTCGGAGCTTCCGCTAATACCGCACAGCGACAGTTCTTCACTTTAACAGACTTGACGAATAAAAACAGAGAATATGTGAAAAAGGAACTAATTGGGTGAGTGGTGGCTTATAATGCAAGAGAATACAGTGGCGGATACTACTACAGTATCCTATGCCACTGATAACAAAAAAAAAATACTTTTATAATATGATAAAATTTTTTTTGCAGCTACTCTATGCAAGAAATGTACGAAGTTGTCGCTGATGTCACCAACTACCATCGTTTTGTGCCGTACGTAAAGAAGTCGCATGTGCACAGTACGCAGCCGAAAGGTTTTAAGGCCGACCTCATTGTAGGTTTTCCGCCACTTAACGAGGTCTACACATCGAATGTCTCGCTGCAGGCGCCACATCTGGTGAAGTCCGTTTGCAAAGACGGTCGGCTCTTTAATCATCTGTTAAATGAGTGGCGTTTCAGCGCTGGCCTCAAGGATATACCGCAGTCCTGTGTGGTGGACTTTAAGGTATCGTTTGAATTCAAATCGTTGCTGCACAGCAACATTGCAAATTTGTTCTTCGATCTAATATGTGATCAAATGGAAAACGCCTTTGTGACGGAGGCAGGACGCCGCTTTGGCTCGCCCTCGATAAGAAGTCACATACTGTCGTCGCGAAGATCCTGACCGTCGACGACAGACCGTTTAGGCGGAACGGGAGGGAAACAGTAATAAGCACTAAAATTAACTGATTAAAGTTTAAGTGAAATGTTATGAGAACAACTTGAAAAAAAAAGAAATTATTGTAAAAATTATAACGGACGAAAAATCTAGCCAAAGAGCAACAACGACAAGTAAAAGAAATTTTGCTATTTGAATAGCTTAAAAAAGTTGACTTCAAACTAATATTAAACAGAAATACTTAAAACTTGTATTGTGTATATTAAAAACAATGTGTGTTATGTTTAATAAGTTTTTACTTTTATTTATGTTTATTTTGTAAATTATTTTAATGTAAATAAAATGTGTTACATCTATTATTAGTTAAAAATACATTTTTATTTTGAAATAAATAACTTTTTTAAAATTTCAAACAAATGTTTTAATCAGTATATATCTTAAATAATATTTAAATATATATAAACCATTTTTAGGGTAATAAATTAAGTACAAAATTGTTTAATTTGAATTTTCCTTTTTTGTTAAGAAGTATCTTTTAACTAAACATGTAATTTACAGTCTTGATATAATTTTAGTTTTATTGAATTAAAATCAAAACATAAAATTTGGTAATTTTATATATTAAACATAAAATGCTTTGCTATGCTTAATTAACTTTAGGATTTTAATTGACATTTTTTGTTATTTATTCTAATTTAAGTTGTTTTTTTTTATTATTCTCATTGTCTTTATAATTAAAAATTGCATTTTATATTTTTGCACAAATAAATTGCCATTTTTCTTTTAGTGTGTGTTAATTTCAGAGAGAGGTTTGGTCCAAATGCTTAATTGAAGTATTAAATTAAAGGTTAATTGTATACTTAATTATCAATGAAACTGATATTTTCCATTTGAAAATTATAAAGAAAATAATAAAAATAATTTAAACGTAATACTAATGGAATGGCAAATATTTTATGTTGGCGTAGCTATTTCATAAAAAAGATAATTTCGTATTATTCACAACGCAAAGAAACTTTTTCATGTTAGCAAGTGATTTGAATAGAAAGGTTTTAAATTTAAATTAAAACTTTTAATTCTTGTATGAATTATATTATTATATTTTGTCCGTCACCTTTTTATAATTGGAGGATGCTCATTTTATCTACATACTCAGTTTTGAATCAAGTAAAGTTTTTAAGTATAATAAAATCGAAAATTTCAACCACTTTTTAAATAATTACTCAGTGCAACATAAAATACCATCTTCCAATTTGATAACGATTTTAGGGTAACAACGGGTCGCTGATCTCGAATCTGTTTTGCTCTATCAGCTCTAGGTTTTTTTTTATTAATCTGTTTAATGGGTGGATCTGAGGAAATTTTGTTACTTGAACACCCCACCTCATTTTATATGGGGAATATATTTGCTGAAGAGAGTATAATAATTTTCTCAAGCGTTCACGCGGTATGTCCAACTTTGTAATTAATAATATAATAGTTTGGCGCTACAGTCCTGAATAGAACTTCGCCCGAAATATCTCACCATTTTGAGCTGTGCGTGTTATAATTGTACTCAAAATAGTGGGACCTACAGGTTATTGCCGAATCCGAACGACGGGTGAGAGCTTTTCATAGGCAATGTTTTACTCTCGCCATTTATTTGCCATTTACTGCCGAGAGGTAGCGCGGTATAGAAAAACGTTTCTTTTCTATGAAAAGATGTTGTTATCCCCAGTCCAGGCTTGAACCGGGGACCTTTCGGCTCGAAGTCCAACGCACTAACCACTGAGCTACCGCGGCTACACAATCAGCACAATATTGTTATTAATTGATGAGAGACATTGTTTTTAGTTATCCAAGATTCATGTTACACTCAGGACATGAGATTTAAAATTATGTGTGATATATAAAAACAATAGAAAAATCATTGATTTGTATTCCAAATAAATTCATTCTGACAGTTTTCAATTATAAAGACCCACTTACGACCGAGTAATCCCTAGTTTCACGTAAATGACTTTTTAATGTGTGCAATTTATATTTTTTTTTTATTTTTTAGCACTATATGATATTAAATGAGCCATACACACCAAAACGAATCAAGAAAGTAAAATTTGTACTTTTTACCTCTTGGTTTTAGACTAAATTTTGAAAATATATTAAAGGTATCGCGTTACGCATTATTTCCAGAGAAAAAGTGTTCCAAAAAAAAATGTAACAAAAGTCATTTTGAAATCACCATTTAGAAATTTAATTCAGAAAAGATTAATTGAAACTGAAAAGATATCTATTGAAATTCAGAAATTCCATTTGAAATTGATATTCAGAAATTCCATTTGAAATTCAAAAGACATCAATTGAAATTCAAAAAACCATTTGAAATTCAAAAGACATCACTTTAAATTCAGAAATTCTATTTGAAGTTCAAAAGACATCAATTAAAATTTAGAAATTTCATTTGATATTTAAAAGATATCAATTAAAATTCAGAAATTCTATATGAAATTCAAAAAATATCAATTGAAATTCAGAAATTCCATTTTAAATTTCAAAGACATCAATTGAAATTCAAAAAACCATTTGAAATTCAAAAGACATCAATTAAAATTCAGAAATTCCATTTAAAATTCAAAAGACGTACGTCAATTGATTTGCATACATTTCTTTTGAAATTCGAAAGATATCAATTGAAATTCAGAAATTCTATTTGAAATTCAAAAGACATCAATTGATATTAAGAAATGCCATTTGAAATTTAAAAGACATCACTTGAAATTCAGAAATTCCATTTGAAATTCAAAAGATATCAATTGAAATTCAGAAATTCTATTTGAAATTCAAAAGACATCACTTTAAATTCGGAAATTCCATTTGAAATTCAAAATACGTCATGTGTTTTTTAGAAATTGCATTTGAAATTCAGAAATTCCATTTTAAATTCAAAAGACATCAATTGATATTGAGAAATTCCATTTGAAATTTAAAAGACATGACTTGAAAATCAGAAATTCCATTCGAAATTCAAAAGACATCAATTGAAATTCAGAAACTCCATTTGAAATTTAAAAGACATCACTTGAAATTCAGAAATTCCATTTGAAATTCAAAAGACATCAATTGAAATTCAGAAATTCCATTTGAAATTCAAAAGACACCAATTGAAATTCAGATATTCCATTTGAAATTCAAAAGTCATCAATTTAAATTAAGAAATTCCATTTGAAATTCAGAAATTCTATTTGAAATTCAAAAGGCATCAATATAAATTTAGAAATTCAATTTGAAATTCAAAAGACATCACTTGAAATTCAGAAATTCCATTTGAAATTCAAAAGACATCAATTGAAATTCAGAAATTCTATTTGAAATTCAAAAGGCATCAATTTAAATTTAGAAATTCCATTTGAATTTCAAAAGACATCACTTTAAATTCAGAAATTCCATTTGAAATTCAAAAGACACCAATTGAAATTCAGATATTCCATTTGAAATTCAAAAGACATCAATTTAAATTTAGAAATCCCATTTGAAATTCAAAAGACATCAATTGGAATTCATAAATTCTATTTGAAATTTAAAAGACATCAATTAAAATTCAGAAATTCCATTTGAAATTCAAAAGACATCAATTCATATTGAGAAATTCTATTTAAAATTCGAAAGACATCAATTGAAATACAAAAATTCGATTTGAAATTCAAAAGACATCAATTGAAGTTTAATTGTATTTGAAATTCGAAAGATATCAATTGATATTTAGAAACTCCATTTGAAATTCAATTAAAATTCAAAAGCCTTTTGAAGCCTTTTGAATTTTGATGTAAATTGGAATTTCTGAATATGAATTGGTGACTTTTGAACTTCAAATGAATGATTTTTTCATAGTTTTTATTTGTTCGTACTTACTTCGAAAATCGTTTTATCAAATTGACTCGTGTTTCGTGATATATACCATTTTTTAAATTTAATTAAAATCAAAGCGGATGAAACTCAACCCTAAGACCATAAGGTTTGAATGTATCACCTAAACCTATAAAAGTTTATACTATTTTTTGAATGCAACTGAGACACTGAGGATCTTGACATGAGACGCTAAAACGTGCATATTAAAGCTTTAATGTTTTTCGAGTAGTTTTAAATCTCGACTACCACACTATGTGAAATTTCGAAATGACACACTTAGAACTCGATCATAATAAAGCAACGCATATGTTTTAAATCGTCGTTGTTAAAATAAAAGAAAACCAACTACATTTTAAAAATGTCATTGATAGGTTTACAAAAACCGTTTTATATCGAACGGTTTATAAACGATCAGACCCAACATTGGCATCAATTCTTGTGAATGTGTCTTTCTTTCAAATGGTATATGCACTTTTGAAAGTTAGCAAATAGTTATAATATTAAACAGTATTTGGTGATTTTTACTATTAGCTATTAAAACACTTCAAAAAAAGTCTCCTTACGTTTGAAAAATGAACAAATTTAGGCAATTTATGAGAAAGTTACACTGCCTTTTAATTAATATCTACTTACTTAAATTCTATTATTATTATTATTAATCAGTTAGTTATATATGCAAGGATATGTATGCGCTACATTCACAAACTTAATTTAGATATTAATTATTTGAAATATTATTGTATCGTTTCGTGTGTTGTGTTCAGTTGTTTCGCTGCAGTCACACACAATGTTTGCATTGAACTCAAGCAACGTGTGTTGCATTAGCTAAACGCCTAACAATTAAAATTTATGTATCTCAAGTGTAGGTATGATTAATAAGCTCTCTACATTAAATATATAGTACATTGAACAACATGTATTTGTGCTAGTCTACAGCTACGCTATTAGGGGATTTAGAAAGTCTAAAGATTTTTGAAGATTTTCTGTTAAATAGTAGGTAGTATAAAAAGTGTTCGTATCAAAAGTCTGTCTTCTTTTTTTTTTTTTTTTCAAAATTTAACAACTAATTGTTTCGACTAAGTTTTAAGCAAAAACTAAAGTGTAAGCAGTAGAACTTGTTGCTGCATATATTTTAAGGACTTTTAGCTAATAGTTTGAATATATGGTTTAATATTTATTACGTTATTTTCGAGTGTAATTTGTGCCGCAAGGTAACAAAGTGAAGAAGCTACTATGTGTGTTGTGTATGGTGTATGGTACGATTAATGTTTATTTGCTAAAGTGTCTTTAATACGTAGTGCGTAGATAATTATGCAGTTACTTAAAATACTTGTAGGTACTTTTTATAGTATTTTCAGCTACTATTAAATATTACTGTTTAAAAATGTATTGCGTGCCAAATAAATATAAATGTCCTAAACATAAAACGTATACTAAATGAATTATATATGCATAATTAATTTTAAATAATAAGTAATTTAAAGTATAAAGCATACAAAAGCAGCAGCTGCAACACCAGAAAGAGGTAATAAAACTGTATACAAAAATATACAAAAAACAAAAAAAAATTAAAATAAGCTTACAAAAAATATATATTATATTTAAAAATTAAATATAAAATAAAATAAAAACAAAAAATATACAAATATTTTAGAAAATAGTGTCGTTGTAAAGGTTAAACGCAAAAAAACATAATTTTCAACTTTTAAAATACATATATCTCAAAAAGTCGAATAAAAACAAAATAATTATATAAATTTAACTGCTACAACAGCAATATATACAATTAATAATAAATAATACAAAAAAATAAAAAATAGTTTGTCTAAAAACAAAACCAAAATAATACAGTAACCTTTCATAAAACTATAAGCTCGTCATAAAGTACTAAACAATTCAATGTGCTACACTAATTTCTTAACACATAACATATGCTGTATTGTTTTAAAAACAACCCGAACATATTTGAAAAATAATAATTTAAAAATTAAGCCATTCTTTTAAGTAAAAACAATTCAATACTTAAGTAAAAATACGAAATCCTGCACTTAGAGTGTTTTCAATTTCGGCAACAAATTGGCGCGCGTTTGTTGTCGGCCGCGTTGGCGTCGCTTTCAATTGTGCTTGGCGCGTTTGCCAAACATGTAGCCCTTCCAGCGCTCGGCTGTTTGCGCAATCAGCGGATCGCTGTCGATGGTGGCTAGGAGTAGCAGCTGATTGACATGCGTTGCATGGTAGTCCCAGCGTGCTAAATTCGGTGCGACGCCTGGAAATTAAAAATATATTTTAAAATTAGTTTTTAATTTGGTTTAATTATTTAAAAAACATTGTAGTTTTTTAAAGATTAAAATTTTATTTATTTAGATTGTCTGTCTAGCAATTTGAACTAACCTAAATTTAGATGCCGCAAATCGTAGCTGGTGCCGGAGCCTGTATCGTAGAGCAGCAGCATTTTCTTGAGCGAAAACATGCCCTGCTGAAAGAGTTTGCCAGCCTCGCGCGCAATGTGGGCGGGTGCGGTTGAGTTCAAGTCATACAAACCGAGCAGCGAATAGATAAAACCATTCAAAACGAACGATCCAGGCGTTGTGGGATACTCCTCGTACCTATGAAAGGGATTTTAATAAATTAAATGGAAATTCGAAAAATTTTGTGGAGTTTGTAATTAAATAAATAACTAAAAGAATAAAGAAACAAATGAAAAAATAAATAAATGAAAAGATCAATCAATAAATATATTAATAAAAGAATAAATGGATAAATAAATGAATAAAAGAATAGATAAATCAATGAATGAAGAAAAAGATGTACAGATAAATAGATAAGTAAATGAATAAAGAAATGCATAAATTCGTAGCATAATAAATAAATGAATACAAAAATATATTAACAAATGAAAAGGTGAAAAATTAATACGAAATGGAAAATTAATCAATGAATGATATCGTCACTGTCATGCAAAAGGGGCGAGTGTGCATTTTTAAAAATATTGGGAAATCAAATTTTAAAGTTTGAAGTGCTTTAAAAATTAAAAAAAAATATATTTTTAAAATTTTTTTCTGTTATTTTAGTTTATTCGTCAATTATTATAATGTATATAAAATATCTTTAGATTTGAACAACCAACTGAATTATAAATACGGATTTTATAAGGCTATATCCAGATCAAAACGCAAATATTTTTGATTTTTATGCTATAACTTTTTATTAGCGCAAGATAAAATAGTAATGTAGGGGCATTAATTGTTTGTTTTTTAAGCACCTATCTATTGGCGTAATTGATTGAAAATATTTTGTCAAAAATTAATTTGCAATTTGTTATTTGCAGGAAAAAATGTTTGGCAAAATATTTTAAAATAATGATGCAGTTCGATAGGTGCTTTAAAAACAAACAATTAATACCTTTACACCACTATTTTATCTTGCAACAATAAAAAATTAAAGCAAAAAAACTAAAAAATTGGAAAAATTGAAAATCTTGTCATGCCAAAAGGGCGAAACTTTTCGAAACTTTAATGGTACAAGATTAAATAGTGGTGTTAACGTATTAATTGTTTGTTTTTAAAGCACATATCGAACTGCATCATTATTTAAAAATATTTTGCCAAACATTTTTTCCTGAAAATAACAAATGGCAAATTAATGTTTGGCAACATATTTTTAATTAATGATACAGAACGATAGGTGCTTTGAATACTAACAATAAATGCCTTTACACCACTATTTTATATTATACCAATAAAAAGTTAGTGCGAAAAAACGAAAAGATTCGCCCCTTTTGACAAGATTTTCAATTTTTCAAATTCGTCCTTTTAGTTCTGTCTTTTGTGGCTAGAAATATCCAACAAAATGACACGCGATTTTGGCACAGCATACTTGAGGATAAACTACATTCAAAAATGTAAAAAACGCAAATGTCAAAAATTGTACATTCGCCCCTTTGGTATGATAGTGACGATATATTAATAATTAAAAGTAGACAAAATTTAATAAATGAATCAATAAATGAGAAATAAATGTAAAAAAATAATTCAAATAATTCCTAAATTCAACGAATAAAAGAAAAGCAAATATTCCAGAGTCCACTCACCAATTATATTTGTCCATAAATTGCGCCAACACCCCACCATCTGCGGACGGCACCCGATACGGTTTCATGCCCAAGGCGGCCGCACGCAAGTAACGCTTATCGCCGCCCGAATGCCAATAGGCACGCGCTAGCACCGAAATCGCATGACCCTGCCCCATGGCAGACAGCCAGCCGGCCTTGAGCTCCTTAAAACCGTTGAGATTACGACGCACCGGTATCGGCCAGCCACCGGTGCGTGCATCTTGATTATTGACAAACCACTCGGCGGCATCATAGAAATGTGCCAAATGCGCATAAGTGGACAGCGTAACATTGTCAAAGAAACCAAGTCCCAGAAACGAAATCGAAACCACTTTAAGTTCGCTGCGTTTTAATTTTGTCACTGTATTTGTTGTTGTTGCTGCCGCTGCAGCTGCAGCAGACACCTTACGTTCGACGCTTGCGATGCCTTTCTGCACATCAATGAGCAGATCACGCGTCAAGTGACGCCATTTATTGACAGCTGCACTGCCCAGCCCATAATAGATGTTGTGCTCCTGTACACTCAACACCAGATCGGCCAGTATATAGTATACATTGTATGTTTGTTTGGTTTCACGATTCTGTAGTGTAACCATGAGGCTGCTACTGTTTGTCACCAGCAGCAAATCAATGCTCAACACAAGATCGAGTGTCTGTTCGACAGCAATATTGATGGCGCTTTCAAAATCGTTGGCCGTTTCGAATTGTACGACGCTGGTGTTGAAGCGCGGATGCCAGATGCGTGTTAGATTGCTGGACTTGGGCGTAGACCAGGCGGCCTGTTGTGTGTCAGCATCTTCAATAATCTGTAGATGAATTTGAACAATTTTTTATTTATTTTATATATTTTTTTGAGAATAAATAATAATTACGCGTATTCTGGGTTCTGGCTCTGTGAGATTTTTGCTGTAGTGCGCCAGCGCAAACTGCGCAATTTGTGTGGGATAAAAATAGCCACGCTTCTCCCACTGCGTGCTGATGGGAACTCCTTGGGCGGCGCTGACGCATTTGACGCGATCGCGCACCTAAGAGCAGGCAGAGAAAGTGTTAATTTGAATTATAATATTAAAAATTAAATATTTCAAAATTTATAATATATATGTATAATTTATGAACAAATTTAAATATAACTTAAAAATATAGAAAAATAAATTTGAAATAGTAAAAACTATAAAATTCGATTGACATATCGTCACTGTCATGCCAAAGGGGCGAATGTGCATAAAATGGCTAGAAATATCCAACAAAATGACACGCGATTTTGGCACAGCATACTTGAGGATAAACTACATTCAAATTATAGCAAAACAACGAAGAAATTGGAAAAATTGAAAATCTTGTCATGCCAAAAGGGCGAATCTTTTCGTTTTTTTGCTATAACTCTTTAATGGTATAAGATAAAATTGTGATGTAAAGGCAATTATTATTTGTTTTCAAAGCACCTATCGATCTGCATCATTATTTAAAAATATTTTGCCGAACATTTTTTTCCTGCAAATAACAAATGGCAAATTAATGCTTGGCAAAATATTTTTAATTGATGATGCAGATCGATTGGTGCTTTGAAAATAAATTATAAATGCCTTTACAATACTATTTTATCTTATACCAATAAAAAGTTATGGCGAAAAAACGAAAAGATTCGCCCTTTTGGCATGACAAGATTTTCAAATTCGCCCTTTTGGTTTTGTCTTTTGTGGCTATAAATATCCAACACATCATACTTGAGGATAAACTACATTCAAAAATGTAAAAAACGCAAAAGTTAACATTTTTTTAACCTAAAAATATTTCACAATTTTAAATGTTCAAATTCATTACAACTCAATACTGTAGTTCTCTAAAGAAGTAAAATACATTTTATTAAATTAAAAAGCTAAATTTATTTTATCAAATTTAATTAATTGAAATTAAATTTTTTTTGAATTTAAAATATTTTATAAACTACAAAATTACCAAGCAAGAATTGTTTATTTTTAATTTACAAAAATTTCAAAATTTTAAGTATTTCAAAAATGTTATAACCTACAAAATATAGTTTGAAATATTTATAACCTACAAAATATAGATTCAAAAATATTTCTAAATTAAATTTTCCCTAAACTCACACGTCAACATCAAATATATAATTATTTAAATTAAAAAGCAAAAGTTAATTTTAAATTAAAATTTTGTAGAAACAAAAATTAATTAAAAAAATATTTTCTAAATTTTCAATATACAAAAACTTGTAAATTTTAAGTACTAACCTACAAATCATAGTTTAAAATTTTTAAAAACTAAAAATATTTAAAAATTTCACAAAATACACACCTCCACATTGTAGTTCTCAAAGTACATAAATAGTCCCCTTGCATCGTACTTTCCCTTGGGCAGATTAATCTTTGCATTGCTATGCGTCCAGTTGAACTTGGGCACTTGACTGTCACCGCCGCTACTAAGCGCTCCAGACACCTCAAAATAGCTGCGCAAGAATGTAAAAGGTACATAAACCTCATTGGCAGCATCCCGTTTACAGTGTATGCTATACTCCTGATTGATCAGACAGTCAATGTCTTGCATTTCGCCGGCTACATTTGCAGATGCACCGCCGGCAGATGCCGCAGCAGCACCAGCGGCGGCCACGGAGGAGGAGGAGGCCAGCACCAACTCATTGTCAACGTACAGACGACGATCCCAATGTTTGACGAGCTCGTGCGGAAAATTAAAATCCGCACAGCGCATATAGACGGCAAACGTTATGACGAGTACGGCGACGCACAGGAAAAGCAAGACGGCTTTCAGATTGAGGCGCATGATGAAGAAGACAAATAGTGGTTCACGCTATAATGCAGATAAATTATAGAGTACAAATTAATCAGTTTATTTGTCTAGTAATAAATATTATATGTAATAAAAAAAAAGTTTTTGATTGAAAGCAGTTCAAGTGCTGATATTAATGGGGCGGCGAAATAAAATTGTGTCAGCGCGGTGTGTGACATCACAGCTAAAACAAGAACGTTCGATTTGTCTTATAGCTATATTGAAAATTATAAAAGTTAATGTGCAAAAACATTTTTAATATTTTTACAAAAACAAAATTTATTAAAACCAGCAGCAATAATTAAAATATTTAAAAATTTTAAAATTAAAGTTTTCTTCAGTTGCTACTTATATTTACCGCGCGTTTATTGTTGATATTGCTGCTACTAACTACTGCGATGGACACAACGACGACGCTAATTTTACTTTAGTCTGCGCGCGCAGACGTTACTAATTGAAATGAAACAATTATGGCATTTGTACAAATTTAAATAACACTATGAAACTAGAACAGACTCAATTAAAAATCAATTAAGCAACAACATTGTAATGCAGACTTAATCGAGAAGAAATGAGCTGCGCGTACAGCAGGCAGCAATATACGAAAAACCCGAAATATTAAAATATACAACGAGATTAGCTGCAAAAGGATTAAGTGTGGGCTTTGTTCTGACGCAGGAACTGATGCGAGAACAAGTGGCAAAAGCAGCAGGTAGACGACAGGTAGACGGACCTCAACTAAACTGTACTAAATGCCGATTTTATGACTAAAATGGTATCAATCAATGAATGAAACAGTTCGCACAAACTCTGATCTACTTACTTTTGTATTGAATTTCCTAGTGTGGTGACCACCACTATTGTTGGCAGCAGCAGCAGTAGAGGTAGCCGCCGCAACGGCTGCAGTTGATGTCTTCAGTGAGCCCACTACCGATGCAGTCGGTTTGGAAGCCAAATTAAAATTAGCAGACATTTGCCAGCATTTGCTGCTAAACAAATTTTTGTTTATTTTTATAAATGCTTCTTTTTTATATTTTGCCAATTTAAATTAAATTTTATTTTTGCTATTGCTTTTCCACTGCAGCCGCATCATTTCGTTGCAGCATCTGGTACTCAAAAATACATTGTATTTCCCAAAATTTTCCAATTTTCCCAATTTTATTTCACTTTTTCTTGCACAAATATTTACATTGGCCTAATGCTGCTGCTGTGATTTTATTACGCATTTTCACCGCTTTTCACTATAATATTTTTCTCGCATTGTTTTGAACATCGAAAAGTTTTCAATTTATATTTTATTCAGCTTAGCGAAATGTTTATGCATTGGTTTAATGTGCGGAGTTGAACTTTTTATATTTTATTTGTTTGCATTTGGAAAATTTTCACTTTTTATCGCAGCAAAGAAAATTTTTCTGTTGGTTTTTTCTTTGTTGTTGTTGTGTGTTTGTTGGGCGCAGATGATTTTGACAGTTCAGTTGCCTTTTGTTTTTATAAATACGCAGTGCTGCCAGATTATTATATAAATCCCAAATATATTTTTTTATATTAAAATTTGTTAAAATTCAGTAATATCCCAATATGCCATTGCACTTAATATTAACTTGCGAATGCTTTGAAATCATTCATTACTTTCAAATCGTAGAGTTGAGGTTAACGTTTGAAACACCTTTAACCTAAATTTAAGAATCATAGCTTTTTCAATAAAAACTGGTGGCTTAACATTAACTTGAAAATTTCCTTATTTTCAAAACAATGTTAAACTTATTCTTAAATTGTTTTCAACGTTTACTTCAAATCAAGATTTAGCCTTATTTTCAACTCGATATTAAATAAACATACATTTAGTTTTTTTCTTTTAAATATTAACTTAACCCTGCAAAATATGTAAAAAAAGAGGATCCTCATATAGGACAACAAAAAGGGCATTTTTTCATTATCGATATTGTTTGGATAACTTATATTATAAGTTATCCAAACAAAATCGTAGACTTCAAGCCCGTCAAGACCACTTCAGAAATTTGATGCCAGCATCCAAAATGTGGTAGACGTGTTTTTTTAAGCTTGTATGTTTCAAGCTCTCGAATATAATTCTGGAACCTATTTAAGGTTTGCGGGAGCGGTCGGTATATTGTTTTAAATATTCATAGAAGTCCAAACACTAATAGATTTCGGTAAGCTATTAGATTTGGACGCGCGTTGTTATATTATATTTTTTGTCAGGGTTTCTATTGCAATCATAAAAAACATACTGTTTTTAGCGTCACTACATTTTTGCTCATAATTTTCACAGCCCTTTTTGGTAATGTTATTATCAAATCATTTTCAAGTAATCGCTAAAAATAGCACTTTTTCAATATTTGAAACTGATTTGAAAAACACACTAGACCTTAAAGGCAATTATGATTATATTTTCAAACGCTTACCATGTGGGATATTGGGATACAGATGAAGAAAACAGCCGATATCGAATGATATATATATAAGATAATATACCGATAATATACTAATAATTGCTTAACAGAAATTCTACCACAGAAAAATCCTTCGCTATATTATAAGAATTAGTTGATTTCACTATTTTCTTTTAAAATAATGCCCGATTTACATTGTTTCTTCTGTGAGTCTCACTGTATCTCCTAGGGGTACATTTTTTCAAAAAAATACTCTTTTTATATGAAAATTAAAAAAAATGCAACCCTAGGAGATACAGTGTGACTCACAGAAGATACTATGTAAATCGGGCAAGAATAATAGAAACAAAGATTGCGCAGAACGTTGTTCAAAACTTGAATCTTCTGCGCATGTACGTAGAAGTTTTTTGACAACTGTAATTTTTTCATTGTGTCAGAACGTTGTTGTAAAAAAAACAAAACATTTGAATTATTTTATATTAATATATATGTGTGCAAAACTGCACTGAATCGGCCATCAAAACTAAAAGATAAGAAAACACCATCGAAATGCTTTAAAAACAAAATAATTCAACAGCATTTGTGTAGCTCCGGTCCGTCAGGACAACAAATATATATTTTAGATTTAAATTTTAAATTAACTGCCATCCACCCAAGCCCATGTACAGCAATGTCTTGATCAGCACGATAGTTGATTCACCCACTAAGAAAACTGCCGGAAGCCTGCTTCCCACCAATTTTTTTCAGCAAAAATTTTTCAATGAAATAAATATTTGTAACTTATGAAATGTCTAAATTTAAATTTCCTTTACTTGACATTCCATACTTTTTGACGTCAGCAATACAGGGTGCACATGTGCAATCTTATTATTCTATTTTTCTTGTAAATCGGGCATTAAGTAGTTTCTCTTTCTAATTAGTTTCATTTTGAGTTGTTATCTTTAAAAATTCGTAATCACCCTATAAAATTTGACAATTTACATATTCGCCACTACTTTATGTCTGACATTCCACCCATTCCACAATTCTGGAATGAATTAAATTAAAGAATAGAAGAATAGAATATATTCGTGTGAGGCGGAGAAAATTGATTGAACAAAAAAAGCAGTTTAATCGCAGGAGAAAAGAAGAAGCTGTAGAAAAATTCCAAATATTTAGTAATAAATACGCCAAAATTATGACAGCACCACGAAGGCTACGCAAGGAGCTCACCGACCTGCAGAGTTGTGGCCTGAAGTCATTCCGTGAGATCTCCACCGACGACGATAATCTGCTGCGCTGGACTGGTCTGATTGTGCCTGACAATCCGCCCTACAGCAAGGGTGCCTTTCGCATCGAAATCAACTTTCCGGCCGAGTATCCATTCAAGCCACCAAAAATAAATTTCAAAACCAAAATCTATCATCCGAACATCGATGAGAAGGGACAGGTGTGTCTGCCCATTATCAGCACAGAGAACTGGAAGCCGGCGACCAAGACGGACCAAGTCATACAGGCGCTGATTGCGATTATCAACGATCCGGAGCCAGAGCATCCGCTGCGTGCCGATCTGGCCGAGGAGTATCTCAAGGATCGCAAGAAGTTCATGAAGAATGCGGAGGATCATACAAGGAAAAATAGCGAAAAACGACCAGCCGATTAGTGAAAATCGCGCAGTGGCGCATAGTATGTACACACACAATCACCTACACCACCACACGAGCATATACAAAACACCTATACTACTACAAATACATCATGAACAAAAACAACAACAAAAACAAGAACAACGTTTGAAGGACATTTACAACAACAGCCAACTACAGGAAGAACAAGAAGCCAAGCGTGCAGCAGAGTTTTACAAGAGTCGCGGTGTCGTATCTCGTCCTTGCCATTCAATCAACTCAGTATCAACATGACTGCTGTAAACAGTAAAATTTTTAATTGAAAAATCCATAAAAAATGCTAAAATATATATTTTATTGTTTTTGTTCTATTTAATGAAAATGTTCTTAGTTTTAATTGAAATTCTAATGTAAAAAATGTCAGGGCGATGCAAATGTAATTATTGTTTTTTTTTTATTATTTATTTTATTAATATTGGCGTGAATATAAACTATAGAATAATATGTGACACAAACTGGAAACTCTTGAGATTGTTGTGGGCATTGTGCCGGGTGTGTGTTTTTGTTTAGCTCGTGTCTAAAAATATGGCAAAATATCGACCTAAATTTGCACAGCGACGTTTGCGTTTTTCTGTCATTTGGCTTTATTTTTTTTGGAGTATATATGTTAAAAAAGAGGAGAATTCAGACATGTTCTGCCAATGGTACGAGATGAAACTATGAAACCAGAAACCTGCTGTACTACAAATCACTATTTCGAATTTCCACTATAAAACTGAAGTTACACTCTTCTATATTTCATATTTACTGCATTTTGGGTTTTGAAATCAGTGGGAGATTGATTTATAAATGAAATGCTTTCTTTGTTTTCAGTAATTATAAAATTAAGACTTATATAATTTCAGAATTTTTTCTGATAGCGTCAATCATGGACATTGCAACCAAAATACAATCTTGTAAAATATGTTTTTACAAATATTTCATGTTGAAACTAATACTATGCAACAACAACAAAATTATTCATTATGAATCAATTTCCTCAATTCTATATTTAGTCGTCGTAGTAATAAAATGCACTAGTTAAATTTTATTCAACTCAACAGTTTCCATGTTTCATAAAATGACTTTACTTCATTCGTTTTTCAATTTTACATGTATGCAATTCAAATCACTCGATTTCACAATTTTTTTATTCATTATTGAATAATAGTTCCACTGTATTTACTCCCGATAAAATTTGGTTCAGGAAAAAGTTTTTTTTTTTTTTTTTGGTACAATTATTTCATATTTAGGTTTATAGTATAGCAATAACAAGAAAGAAAAAAGACAAAACAAAAGTGATTCATTATGAATCATTCCGCTTAATTTCTATATTTGTCAGTTTGGTAAAATAAAAACTCACGTGTTACATTTTGTAAAATTTAATAATTGGAAATTTCATAAATTTACTTTACAACATATTAATATAAAAACCAACTTGGAAGGCTTTAAATTATGATTATTAAATTATATTCAGTAAAAAAAGTGCATTATTTTTTATATTCACATATAAAAATGTCAAGAATAGGTTTACAAAATTTTCTTTAAATTTGACAGTTTCTGATCGTTGAGTCCAATATTGCTATCAATTGATGAGAATTTATTAATCCACCGACTTTTGAAATGTATCCACTTTTTTTTATACAGTTTTTATCAATAAACTTAATGGCCCATAATCATAGACAATTTTAAAATTAGAAACGACTTTTTTTTGACAAATTTTATATAGAATAAAATGTCAAAAAGCTGATTTTAATTCTAAAGTGGACCTTAATTTGTCTATGATCATTAGAATGACAATGGATTATCATGATTTCAAATTCAGAAAAGGTCACCCCCTCTATTGGATGAGAAAGTCAATGTGGAAAATTTCCATCAAAATCAGAATATGGAAAATCATTCCGCCGGGACCACAAAGTTAGCGTTTTTGTACCCAAATCAACAATTACTAATTTAAATTGAAATGGTTCTGTATTTTTTATTCGATTTTGCGTGTTGGTCGTTATTTGAAACACAAATTAAATATCGTAACAGATGACATATCGTCACTATATTGCCAAAGGGGCGAATGTGCAATTTTTGACATTTGCGTTTTTTTTTACATTTTTGAATGTAGTTTTTTCTTCAAGAATACTGTACCAAAATCGTTTTGTTGGATATTTCTAGCCCAAAAGGGCGAATTTGAAAAATAGAAAATCTTGTAATGCCAAAAGGGCGAATATTTTCTTTTTTTCGCATTTATTGTTCGTTTTTAAAGCACCTGCATCATTAATTAAAAATATTTTGCCAAATTAAATTGCCATTTGTTATTTACAGGAAAAAATGTTAAGCAAATTATGTTTAATTAATGATGCAGATCGATAGGTGTTTTGAAAACAAACAATAAATGCCTTTACATCACTATTTTATCTCGTATCAATAAAAAGTTATGGCGAAAAAACGAAAAGATTCGCTCTTTTGGCATGTCAAGATTTAACATTTTTCTAAATTCTTCGTTTTTTGCTATAATTTTGTATTGGTTCAAGTTAAAATAGTGGTGTAAAGGTATTAATTGTTTCTTTTTTAAGCACCTATCAATTGGCATCATTATTTAAAAATATGTTGCCAAACATTTTTCCTGCAAATAACAAATTAATGTTTGGTAAAATATTTTTGAATAATGATGCCAATAGGTAGGTGCTTTAAAAACAAACATTTAATGACTTTACATTACTATTTTTTCTTGCGCCTATAAAAAGTTATAGCTTAAAAAACAAAATATTTGCATTTTTGTCAAGATATAGCCTCACAAAATCCGTATTTATAATTCAGTCAGTTGTCGAAATCCAAAGATATTTTAAACACGTTATGATAATTGAAGTATAAAACAAAATGACAGAAAAAATTGAAAAAAAATAAAAAAAATTGCTAATTTTTGAAGCACTTCAAACTTTAAAATTTGGTTTCCCAACATTTTTTAAAATGCACATGCGCCCCTTAGGCATGACACAGACGATATCCACATTTTTTTTAGTTTTCTTTTCGTTTGGGTCATTTCAAATTTAAAATTGTTGATATTTGATATTGAAATCGCGAATCCATATTTGGATTTGTCTGAAAATTCTCCACATCGATTTTCTCATCCAATAGAGCATTTTTAGGAGTTGACCTTTTCAATCAAATTCTATTAAATTTTTTTTCATACAAAGCCATTCACGCCTACTCTGAAACACTTTCAATCCAAAAGTCGTGAGACCAAATACAAATAAACCAATCCGCTATCATTTATAGTTGAGAAGATATTACAGATATTCAAAGTCCGATGACTACACAATAAAATGATTTTTCCCCTTCTTCACTTTATTAATCTTTGACTTATTTTCAGGTTTTTAAATTTTGCTTCACTTTGAGATAGTACCATTTAAAAATGGGACAGAGGACCCAACATTTATACAGAGCCTACGACACACACGGAATCACAATACCGTCATTGACGGCATGTTCACGGAGAATTGAGCAAGTATCCGTCGTAGCTTATACGATTACGCACCGTTAACGTACCGTCAAATCGGACGACTCCATTAGAATTCCGTTTTGCTCCGTATTTCTAAATAACTCCGTATGATTGCCGTTTTGTTGTAGTCGTTTACGGTACCGTTTTCCGTAAATTTTCCGTTTATGCTCCAACTCAACGGCACCGATTTTCATCCGTTATTAGTTTATTTTTGAAATTTGAATTCATTTGATTTCGTGAACAATAAGAGCTTGGACGAGCGCAGTGGAATGTAATATTAACGGATTCACTCCGTATTTCATCCAGTATGACGGTCCGTAAACGTACCGTCGAAACGTACTCTCAACGGACTCACTCCGTATTTCATCCAGTATGACGGTCCGTTAACGTACCGTTAAAACGTACTCTCAACGGATTCGAAATCCGTTTCGATGTTCCTCTTTATCCGTTCACTGAACCGTTTTCGTATCCAGAAAACGGAACGTTTACGGAATCGTATTCCGTATTGCTGTTCCGTATACGGCACCGTTAACGGACCGTTTTGTTTCTTGGGGATGTATTTATTATCGTTTTTAAATCCAGATCAAAATCAATTCTGTTTAAATTTAAATTTATGCTCGTTAACTTCATACAAAAAACTTTCAATAAAATGCAGTTTTCATTTAATTTATTTTCAGTAATGAGTTCAACACAATTTTATTGAAAAATATAAATGTTTTTATATGCGTGTATTATATACATAACATGTTTTCATTCTTAATTTAAATAATTTTTATAAAATCATTATTCATATAATTTAAAAACTACGTTTTAGGTGATTTTTAATGCAGGCCAATTTGCAAACACAATAACAAAAATACTATGATAAATAATAAATAAATTTTTGGAATTCATATTACATTTATTCAATTTTATTATAATTTAGTAATTTTAATTAATGAACTTCTTATGAATACAAAAAATGTATTCTAATTTAATTTTATAATGCAACTTAATAACAATATGATGAATTTTTTATTAATTTGATCGATTTTATGCACCGTTTATTAATTTCAACTGTGAACTGTTTATATTCATATTTCTTCTATATTATAAACTGTTTATACATATTATGAACTGTTCATCAATATTAAAAACTATCCATTATTTATCAATATGATGTACTGTTTATTTATATTATGAAATGTTCATTATTATTATTAAATATTCATTAATATTATGAATTGTTATTTTATAAACTTTCAATAAATAGCTTCAAACTTTAAACTTTTTAGCAATACTATAAACTGTTCATCTTAACTATAAACTATTTATCAATATGATGTATTATTCATACATATTACAAACTGTTCATTAATATTATGAATTGGTATTTAGTGCACATTTTATGAATAACTTCAAATTTTAAACTTTTTACTACTGAAATTAACTAATGATCTATATAATGAATTGTTTATCAATATGATGTATTGTTCATATATATTATGAAACGTTCATCATTATTAGAAAGTATTCATTAATATTATGAATTGGTAATTTGTGAATTTCTAATAAACAACTTCAAATTTTTACGTTTTGATTAATGCTATAAACTGTTCATGAAATTTGTATCAATATGATGTTCACTATATTAGTATGTTCATCTTTTTTATGAAATGTTTATCATTATTACAAACTATTTATATAACTTTATATTTAAAACTATTATTAAAAAATGTTGAAGAATATTACAAAACATGCAACTGAACATTTATCAATATTATAAACTTTTCATTAGTAAAATAAATTGTTCGTTTATGAACATTTCATGAATATATTATATCTTCTCACCAATATTATAAACATTTAGATTTCAAATTATGCATTAACATTATGAAGTATTCATCATTATGACTTCAGCTGTAGTATAAACGTTTTATGTAATTATGAAATGATGGTTATTTTAATGAAATGATACCTTTATCAATTTGATGCATACTTAAACTTATTTCGAAATTATATTAATACGTAATACGTTTTTAAAATTCAATTAAAACAATTAAATTTAATGTTTTTAATATTTTGACAAGGATATTATGCTGTAAGACGTATTTGCAAAATTGAAAAATTCGGATTTCAGAATAGCGCATATAAAATAATCGAATTAATGTTTAAAATCCATTTTTTTACATTTTAACATTGATCTTATGCTGTAAGACGCATTTGCAAAATTCATATTTCAGATTACCTAATATGAATTAAGTCGAATTAATATTTAAATTCCATGTTCTTTTTACATTTTAACATAGAACTTATGCTGCAAGACGTATTTCCGAAATTGAAAAGTTCGAATTTCAGAATGCCGAATTTGTGCGTTATAATAAACTTAAATTCTAATAAATGCGTAACTGCTGTACGCGCGATTGTTCAAGGGGCTTATAAAAGAAGAAAAAAAATATAAAAGCCGACGCATTGAAATACCTTGAAACAGATTCACTGATGCAGCATAGTTTTTAGTATTTTGAGCAATAGCAGATTATTGAATTCGGTGAGCGACTCACAAAATGCATTGCCATGCAGCTCTTGCATATCGACGCAACACATAACATTGTCCACGCGTTGCAGCAACTCCTGCAATTCTTTCAGCTGTTGTAGATTGTGCGGTTCATAAACGCCCTGCTGCAATGTGATCTCAAATTGTGGATGTGTAGCTATTGTGAGTTGCGCAAAACAATTGCGGGACAAATAGCGCAAAAACGAGACGCTGAAATGCGTTAAAAACACATAGTGACTGAAGCACAACTGCGTGGGTCGAGCACTTAAAATGTACGTTAAAATGCCTAACATAAACTGATGTTGATTCGCATAGAAATCATGCGTATCCACAGTTAATGTAATAGCAGTTGTTTCATCATAATCTTCGTTAAAATAGCATTTTGCCGGCAGCTGCCACAATGGCTCCACCTGAAAAATACTCTGAAATTTGGCGCGAAACAACAGCAAGGCACCGCTGGCAAAATAACTGCTGTGCAGTGATTCATAGCATTTGCCGCGCGACACTTGTAGCGCTAAAGCGTTCGGCTTGGCAGCATCCTCCACTTCTGCTTCATCTTCTTCTTTCGATGGCACGATGACATGACGTGCGGCAAATGACTTCTCAAAGTCATGCAACATGCTGCGCAACTTAAAGAGTTGCTCCGCCGGCGTCATATCCTTGAGACACTGACGCTCGGCATAAGAACCACGATACATAAAGGTCATATTGCCCTTCTGTATGATGTCATGTCGCTGACATTTTCTATAGATGATGCTGAGTTCTGCCGACAGTGGCTGCAAGTTATAGCGTCTCACATAGGCAGCCTTGACGAGCGTACGTAGTGTATGATTGCGACGTGCCAGCACTCGTGTCGGCAGCTGATATGTGGCAATATTCGATTCGATTGCTTTGATCTGCAGATTCATAAAGAGACGCGTGCAGATCTCATGCTGCATAAGAAACGTGCGTGGCAAATGGAGTTTGCGAAATATCGGCAACACTGGCGGACTTTGACCTTCGACGGTATCCAATTTCGAGAGCATTGTTTCTAGCGTCGCCTGGAACTGCGGCAGCTGTTGCTTGCGAAAACCCAGACAGATGAGATAATTCTCCGAGTTGCCGCGCTTTGAGGTGGCCGGCTTGAAGACATGCACTTCCTCGAATACGCAATTTAGCAAATAGACTTTGCTAATGCTCGTCGCCTCAAAGAGCGTAAAAAGTTTTAGCACAAAGCAACCGCCCTCGGCGAGTATTTGCAGCGCAGCACATAGCTCAGCAAAGTGCAGCTGCGACACGTATTCCTCCTGACATTCGGGCGTCTCGACACAATCGATGGAGCCGTCGGCGGTGATGAGATGAACGTCGCCGCCATGCGGCAGTCGTGTGGCGCACTGCTGACGCATGGAGTCGATATTCTGGCGGTCCATGATGTTGCCCGTAAAATCGTCGTGGAACAACCAGTGGTCGAGCGTGTGCTGCATGAAGCGATCGTCGGTGATCATTTTATTGAGTGGGTTGCCCTCGTAGTAGGGATTGAGGGTGGTCGAGAGCCAGTGCCAATCGACCTTGAAGTGTAAATAAATATAAAAATCTAGGATTAAAATCAATTCAAAGTGTAAATTTTGATGCAATTTAGTTAACCTTTCATTTTATATAATAAAGATTCTTTTTTGTTTTGGATTTTTGGATTTTCAAATATTCTGGACGTAATACCATAGTAAAAATTTAAAAATCTTTACACAAAGTTTATTGTATATGTAGACAGAAATGAATTAAGATGCATTAAAATCATTATTAAGGTTTTCGAAATGATATATATTCTATAATTCAGTTTTTATTGAAATTCAAATATTTGTCGAGAAAAAAAGAGCAAATAAATGTTGAAGCAATTGAATTCAACTGATATATGTTATTTTCGTATATAAAAAAACAGATTTTTACGGCATTTTCTGAAATTACTTTCGAAGAAATTTGAAATAAAGATTCGTTTAAAGTAAAATATGTTAAAGTATAGTAAACCCTTGAAGTAAACCGATTGAATTCGTTGGAAATTGTAATTTTTTTTATTAATAAATTATTCTATATAATTAAATTCTTAATACGGTTTATTTTACTATTTTTTAATAGTTATCATAATTTTCTAATACATATGAACCACAAAGTATTTTAAATCTATTTTGAATATCGTTTTAATTAAAACCAATTTTTATGTCTGATAATAATGGAAAATTGTTCAACCCACCTCCTCCGGTTCGTACGTCGAATACAAATAGTGATTGAGCGCCGCTATAAATGCTCCTGGCGCTTCGCACAGATGCAACGTATTTAGCTGCGGTCCCTTAATCAGCGGATACTGTTGCAGACATTCGAAAAATTTGCACCAGGCAACGGTCACAAATTCTGCGCCCACCTCGCGACGTAAATGACGCGGCACATCACCGGCCGGATCATTTTGCTGTGTGTGAGCGCTCCAGTCCTCGATGACGTAGTCGTTGAGTTTGCTCTTGACATTGTTCAGTCGTTGCTTCAACACCTGCAGTTCGTCCAGTTGATAGAATTCGCTAAAGAGTTCCGTCGTATCGACGGGCAGCTGCCATGCACCAGTACCTTCAGTCATTGGTTGATATTTAAATTTCTTTTCAAACATAGCGGCCACTTCACGTTTTGGTATAAAATCCTGTTTGGTTGCCGCTGCAGGAGATTTTGCAGGGGCGTCGACAGCATCTGTATTGGTTGCCTGCACCAAAATCTTGTCCGACGATGAAACCTGCGCCATGCGCTGGCAGTGCTGCGAAAATGGATGCCTCACATCGAAAGTCGTGGGTGTTGCAGTTTTTTCCATTTTTATATTAAATGTGTACTTAAAAAATTGTTTTTAAACTTATTTAAAATTCGTTTTCATTGATTTCTCGACTTGGTAAACAGTTGGATGATGAAGAAGAAATAAGAAGAAAAGCAGCGCAGCATGAAATGTCAAAATTCACTTGGTATCGATATCAAAACGTCAAAAGTCCACCTGGTATCGATATCGATACCAAGTTAACGGTCAATTTTTATCTCGTATACACACAAAAAAAAAGTGTGTAAATATAACTAAAATGTTAATCAATCCAATTAAATTTTAATTGAAACTTAGCCGATGTAACTTTTGGTAGCATTGAATTCCATATTCGTAATAATGAGAATATGCTAATTGGAGAAACTTTAATTAATTTTATGTCATATTGATATTAAAGTTGTTACATATATTATATTTTTTATTGGGAATTTTTAAATCATTAATTAATAACATCAATTAAAAATTTCATTCGATTGAAATTGGATCAAATAAATATTTTGCTAAATTAAATAAAATATTTGTCGAATAGAAACATATGAAAATAAAAATAATTTAATTCAATATATAACATATGCTTTGCTTTGTAAAATTCTTTCAACCTAACGAATGTTATACCGAAGTCGGTTTTCACAACTTCTACAGGTGGGCCAATAAAATAAAATTTGATATTCGCTTTTTAATAATTCAATATGCAACAAAATGAGCATCATAAGCTGGTTGTTCAAATTCTTGACAGCAAAAATAAATTGAGATATTTAATTTTTTACTAACATAACATAAACTAAATAACACAATATCCTGTTTCAAAATAGCAACGTAGAAGAACATAATGTTAGAAGAAACTGAACGACGACGACGACGCCGACGCACGAGACGCACAAACAAAAACAAAATGAAATCCAGAAGAAAAAAACTGTGTTGCAAAATGAATAAATCAAAAGTAACAAATAAAAGTAGTTAATACTATTAAAGATTTAGTTGTATTGAAATTATATTAAATTCATTCCTATTAATATTTTAATTAACAAATTGGTAAATACAACTAATTAATTAATTAGTAAATACATTCATATTTTTAATTAGAATACGATTTTGTTTGCTATTAATATCAATTGTTATATATACGTACAATATTTTTTTCTGTGTAGTTTAAAGAATTTCCATTCATTTGATACCCACATATTTACAAATGGGTAGGTGTACCGAATTTCGATTTTTTTTTTTGGAAACCACAAGTTGTTTCGCGGAAAAACATTATTTTCATGTATTTGTATCATAAAGTCAATATATATTTGACAAAAAGTATACCTAAGCACGTATCATTGTCACTTCACGATAACGCAGATCCAGAATCTGCCGACTATTTTGTTATTTTATAATATGCCCGGAATTAGTACAACTTTAGCAAAACTATGCAATTTTCTTAGCAAGTTTGAATGAATATTGTCGGAAAAAATTAAAATAATACAATTGATTTCCTTGTTCCAAATAAAAGTCGCAGCAACAATTCAAGTAAAAATACCATGATTTGTAATTACAAAAATAATAATTAAAAACAAGAAATGATTTCATTAGGTTTAGCTGACTTTTGTGATGCACTTAGGTTATTGTTTTTAAAACAGATTTATCTAAGCGCCTTAAAATGCAGCACAATTTCCAATTACGGTTTCATCAAATTTTGCTTGATTTAAAAAATAATGACAATTTAAATTAGTGCTATACACTAAAGTACTTTCTATTGAATATTATAAGATAACAATACTATGAATGCAACAACAATGCATTGTTGTACATTAACAATTGTTGCTTTTAGTTACTGACGGCAACAATGAAAACATTTTCATTTGCAGCTGTGAATCGTTGCTGCAAGTCATACGAATGCCATGCTGTAGAAGTTAATACACAAAGAGTTATAATAATAATAACAAAACAACTAAGCAGTTGTTATAAGGCATTTACATTTTATTATTTACAAAATAACTATGTATTTTAGGCAAAGTCAGCAACAAGGAAAACAAAGCAAACGAAATGCTGTTGGCAATGCGTACATGTTGCAGACTTTTTTCGATTTCTTTGCAATTAAATTTGTTATTTAAAAAAAACTTAGAAAAACTATTATATAATATTAAAATACAACGTCCGTAGCTCAGTGTATAGTGCGTTGAACTGCGAGACGATATGTTGCGGGTTCGAGCACACGGGACTGCAACATCAAAAAATAGAAAAATGTTTTCTCTATACAGCGCTACCTCTCGGCAGAGGTATATACTACTGCTCGAAATATATTTAATTACAAAAAAATTACAAAATTAATGTTTTTTCGATTGTAGCTAATCATATAATGATTTTACATAAACATTATATGTGCATGCGATGATTACAAATCATCATATGATCATAAAATCATTATTATAGCATATATAATCCAGACTGATTCCTATAAGAATCCTAAACGAACATTATTTGTTTGAATATATGAATAGACCATAATTATAATTTAATCAATACACCCAAAGAAAAATTCCCTCAAAACCCATAAAAATTGGTCAATAGGACAATTATTGCTTTAATAATATACAAAAATAAATCTTTTCATATAAAGTCAATGTCAATGTCATGGTATTTTCTAGTATTTAATGGTATTTTCCGATTAAAATAATAATTTATACTATTGACTATTTTTAATAGTAAAAAACTTTATTTATCTAGTATTTTTTTCTAGGTGTACTATCATAAATTTATTTTTATTATAATAAATTATAATATGTTCCAAAATGATTATATTGCACATACATTGTTTATGTGTAAATATTAAAACAATGCACAATAATTGCATCCAAATAAAAAAACTAAATAATAATAAATTCCACGAATTTTCCGCCAACAACCAAACGTTTGACAGGCGATAGATTTTTGTCACATCACACAACAGTGAATTATTTGATTTACATACGCATTAAAGAGTTATTATTAGTTTATGCCAATTTTCGCTGACAGCCTGTTTAAATCGCATTAAGTTGGCGGTTGACGAACATGTTTTCATGTCAATTTGTGGCAATGGCTAAATATTTGGCATTTTGTAACGATACACACACCAAATGGGCGGGTGGGATTTTGTAAGCCGCATACGTACAGGCTCCACGTACACAAATTATAGATTAGAGAATGCATTTGATTGCATGGACACCACAGCCATAGCCGTTGTACACTGAGGAAAAAACAATTTAAAACATTTTAAGCACTGGTAAAAATGAAAATTAATACAAATTAAAGAATATTATATTAATATAAAAATCATAAAACAATCGTCGCACCATTATGTACTTAGGGTGTGAGCGAATTCGAATAATTGAACAGCTTTTCATTCGATAGCTATTCGGTTACCGGTAATTGCTAAAGTCCATAAACATATCATATGTCTGTTTGCTGTTTTTCAATTTAGTACACCCAGAAAAAAATCATGGGAAATTAATAGTATTTCAGAAAAACAATAATTTATACCATTAAAATTGGTCAATAGTATGCGTCCCATTAGTTCAGTAATATTGAAACTGTTAATACAATGTGTGGTTGTACCATAAATTTTATAATGTGATATTTTAATTACAATAAGAAAGCCCTATACAAATTTAATGATACGTATTATTAATTTTATGGTATAATAGAATTATATTTTCTTAATAATTTATTAAAACAAAAATGTATTTTAGTTAATTTAATGTATGAATTATTTTATTTAAATGTCGAAATTGATATTCACTTTTACAACACACATAAAAAGACATATCTCGTTGCAAAAGTTTATAACACATTTAATGTACGCTTCAGTTTCCAATAACTGATTGTAATACTTGTGTCTGCATTTATTTTTGAGCCCGTTATTGAAGAGTGTGGTATTATTTATTTTCTGTAATAAATAAAAATGTTAAATATAATGAATTTAAATTAAATACATTGAGTCCTTACCAATGTCGCGTTTAATAATGTGGATTATTACAAAAAATACATGCGACCATTTTGAGGAGTCACGCAGAATGACGTACAAAACGAACATGTTTGTATTCGTTTTTATGTTTTTTTACACCACGCTTATTATTATAGGAGGAAACCATTAAAACAACAGTGTTTATTCTATTTAAAATAATAATATTGAAATATTTAAATTTATGGTACTGAATTTTTCAAATACTATTGAATTAATTAGAAAACTTTTGATTTAAAAAGAAAAAACTATTAATACATGAACCATACGATCAATGGTCGTACCATAAAGTACTTAATGGTACATTTTCTTCTGAGTGTATGCTCGAAAATTTGCCGAATTGAAAAGTCGAACACTGCATTACCGACAAAATTTAGTTTAGTCAGCAAATTTATTCGAATTCGCACACACCTTAAATACATAATGGTGCGACGATTGATTTTATGATTTATATATTAATCGTTTTTGCATATTGATTCAAAAGATTTCTAATTAATTTGATAGTATTTGAAATATTCAGTACCATCAATTTAATAAGTTCAATATTATTGAATATAATGTTATAAATAATTGTTTTAATGTTTTTTCTTCTATAATTATAAAAGTCACACTATGCGACATACAAACTTAAACACGAATAGAAACATGTTCGCCATTGGGACGTTACAAGGATCCATGTATTTAATGAGAATTATTATATTTAACTTTTTTTATTTATTACAGAAAATAAATAATACATCGAACTTTTTTCTATAATGTCAAAGGACTCAAAATTAAATGCAGACTCAAGTATTACAATTTGAGATGTGAATTAATATAAAATAAAGTATACAATAAAGGAACTAAAATCCATTTTAGTTTTAATAAATTATTAAGAAAATATAATACGCCTAATAATAATAATAATAATAATAATAATAATAATAATAATAATAATAATAATAATAATAATAATAATTGTTTGGCGCTACAGTACTGATAAACGAGTTCTCTGATCATTTGAGCTGTACGTGTGATATTTGTACTCAAAGTGGTGGGACCTACAGTTTAATGCTGAATCCGAACGATGGGGTGAGAGCTTTTCATGGGCAGTGTTTACTCTCGGATGTTAGCCATTCTCCGCCAAGAGGTAGTGCGATTCTCTATGAAGAGATGTTGTTAGTCTCAGCCCAGATTTGAACATGGGACCTTGCGGCTTACATCTCCAACGCACTTATCTCTGAGCTACGAACGTACTGTAACAAATAATTAATAATACGTATTAATAAATATTAATAGGTCTTGCTATTTTAATTAAAAGATATCATTCTAAAATTTTTGTTAAAACAACACATTGTATTAACTATTTGAGTATTATTGAATTAATAGTATACATCCTATTGACCAAATTTAATTGCAAAAATATTTATTTTTCTATTGAAATATATTTTTAAAAATAAATTTAAAATAAATTTTTATTAAAATCCGTACAATATTTTTTGAGTTATCGTGTATAAGGGTAGAACATATTCTTAGATTTTCTGTAACTACACTCAGAAGTAAATGTCCCATTAACAACTTAATGGTACGATCATTGATCTTATGATTCATGTATTAGTAGTTTTTTCTTTTTAAATCAAAAGTTTTCTTACTAATTTGACAGAATTCGAAAAATTCAGCACCATAACTTTAAATATGTCAATATTATTATTTTTAATAGAATAAATACTATTATTTTAATGGTTTCCTCCTATAATAATAAAAGTGGCATAAAATACGAAAACACGAATAAAAACATGTTCGTTTTGTGCGTCATTCTTATAATCTAATCCACATTATTAAACGTATCATTAAGGACTTAATGTATTTAATGTAAATTCATTATATTTAAACTGATTGTTTTATTTATTACAGAAAATAAATAATACATGGAACTTCTATTATGGCAACGTACTCAAAAATATATGCAGACTCAAGTATTACAATTAATTATTGGAAACTGAAGGAAACATTGAGTGTGTAATAACCTTTTGCAACGAGAAGTGTCTTTTTATGTTTGTGATTTATAAAAGTAAATTTCAATTTCGACATATAAATAAAATAAAATATTGTATATTAACATAAATTCATTTTTGTTTTAATAAATTTTTAGAAAAATGTAATTCGACTTTATAGATATTTATAGTTCTTGCGTATTCGAATTAAAATAATACATTATAAAATGTATGATACATCATATTGTATGAAAAATTTGACCGATTTCGCTCATTTTCAAACACAGTTCCTACTTTTGGCTAAAATATATTGAGACGAAATTTCATCGCATTCTGATCAGTATTTCTCAAGTTATTCTGTATTCGGACAGCAAGACGGACAGACAGCAAGACGGACATGGCTAAAAGGACTCGGGTAGTGATGCTGATCAAGAATATATATACTTTTCCATACCGGACACGCCTCCTAAGGGGCGTTACAATATATGCACAAAGTTAATATACCCTGTACCTCATAGGTGTAGGGTATAAAAAGCTATGAACTATTGATAAGTTTAAAAATTATACATAAAAGTATTAAAAATATTTGTAGTACAAATAACGATTTAAAACATATTCCATAATTTTTACTGTAAATTAAGAAATAAAAAGTTCTTCATTTGTTTCTATTTCAAAAATCAATTAAATCAAAGTACCATTCAATTATATGTATTTGCAGTTGTAGCTGTATAAAGTAAGCAGATAATGTGTTTTATACACTTTCGGTCGTTTTCTCGTTTTCTCTTTCTTTGTACAGCTTAATGAAAACGACATAAAAAGAGTGCAATCTTTAAGTGCACTTTTCAAAACATGTGTGGGAAAAGTGTATGGATTGTTGACCTATAGCTTTGGCGTTAAATTAATTTCAAATAACGTAGGTAGGTACTTAAAAGTCTAAGAAATATAATAAGGTTCTGTGCAAGTTTGTCTAAATTTGAAGATTAAACTAAATATGTCGGTAATGCAGTCTTTAGAATGAGTGCATATTCGACTAAATTGCTGACAAAACTAAATTTAACGGGCTTTCAGTCGATTGTCATTCGGTAATCAGTAATTGTTAAAGTCCGTAATTAATCGATTATCATAAATATGTCTGTTTGCGTCATCTAATTTAGATTCCCACACACACTCTTATTTAGAGTGTTCGACTAAATTGCTGTCTAAACTAACTTTTGTCGGTAATGCAGCGTTTACTTATCAATTTACCAATTTTTCGAGAAAACTAAATTGAGCTAAATTGGAAGACAGCAAACAGATATATGATAATCGATTTATTGGGGACTTTAACAATTACCGGTTACCGAATGGCGATTGAATGAAAATCCGTACAATTTAGTTTAGTGAGCAATTTAGTCGAACTCGCACACACCCCAAATAAATTAAACTTTCTAAAATTAAAATCTTATTATTTCGACTCTACCGGACATTTGTCCCGAACAAACCCATTTTTTTTTTTGAAAAAAAGACCAACTCACAAACAGTTAACCGTCAAAATAATTTGAAAATCATCTTAAAATATACCAAAGTTCATATTTGGTACTATTTTAAATTAGCAGCTATTTAGTTTTTCTATTAAAAGCACTTTCTGCAACCGCAATGCAAGCTGCAGATGCCAATTTGCACTCAGACGGTTTACCACCTGCATTTGCGGTCCAGCGAACCAGCAGGACTTAGAGCTACTTTTTGGCTTCAAGAGGCTGCACAAGAAATATTTAGAGCTTGAGAGTTTGTGCTCGAGGGCAGACAGGTAGGTATTTTGTGTGCAAATTAATTTCTTTGTGAATGTTTGTGGTTTTGGTAGATTTAATTAAATTTTTAATTAAAACACTTTGATGTCACCCACATATTTCGATGCACAAGATTTTCTAAAAATTATCTACATCACAAAATTGAGCAGTATTTTTTAAGAAAGTAATTCAAGCATAAGACTTATTAATAACTTTTTATATCACGTATTGATGATTTTATTCGTAACCATTTACCTTAAATACTTTGAATACTTTATTTGAATTGTTGATAATGTTGCGTCTTATGCATAAAAATTGCGCGTACTTAATGCATTCAAATGAAAAAAAAAACTTTTCTATAACAAAAAAAAACTTTTCCAACTTTTTCGAACAAGTTTAACGTGACTTAAAGTTTTAAAAACCAACGAAAAGTTAAATCAAAATCTACGCAAAATATCAAAAAATCTGCATAAAATGTTTTAACAGCTGACAACGCATTGCAGCGAATAAATTGTCTGGAAATCTTCATGAAAACTTATCGAGCGAATGTTGATAATAATGGCTGGGATGTTAGTGGTATTAATGGGATGAGATGGTGTTTATAATGAAAATACGTTGTGTTTAATGATGATTATCTTGTTTATGTGGGGTTGCGTTTTATGCGGGTCATGTTGATGATGCATTTGGCATATGATTAAATGCAAACAATTGGAGGCGCTACGATGTAATACACAAATAAAATTTGAAACTCAAACAATTATTTGAAATAAAAGTTAAATAAGCCTCATTACAATAAATCACAATTAAATTTTGAATATCGGACAGTAATTTCTTGGAGATTTTATACCCTAGATTATTCTTTCCGGCAACAATTCATCACTGAGACAATTACAGGATAATTCTTTCCCGAGACAATTCTACCTTTAGATAAGAATTTGAAGGTGTAATTCTTTCTCCCGAGATAATTCTATTCTTTCTAAATAAAATTCATACCCAAGACTATTTTCCCGAATATCATTCATACCAAAGACAATTTTTCCACTTAATAATTGCTTCAAATTTCAATAAGAAATTCATCCCGGACAATTATTTTCTTTAAAAATTATTTCCTGATATAATTCTAAATAATAATAATAATAATAGTTTGGAACTACAGTTCTATAAGAACTTAGGCCGAGCTCTCTCACCATTTTGAGCTGTGCGTGTTATATTTGTACTCAAAGTGGTGGGACCTACAGTTTATTGCCGAATCCGAACGGCGGGTGAGAGTTTTTCATAGGAAATGTTTTACTCTCGTAGGTTTTCCATTTACTGCCGAGAGGTAGCGCAGTATAGAAAAATGTTTCTATGAAAGATGTTGTTAGCCCCAGTCCAGGCTTGAACCGGGGACCTTTCGGCTTGCAGTCCAACGCACTAACCACTGAGCTACCGCGGCTACTAATTCTAATTCTAAATCGAGTTTCATAATTCCCGAGACAATTCTTTCCCGTGACAATTCATATCCTAGAATATTCATCACAAATATAATTCAGAAATATTACAGGTCAATTCTTTCGCTAGACAATTCTACCTCTAGATAAGTTTTCATCGATACAATTTTCCGTCATTACAATTCATTCCCGAGACAATTCAATTCTTTCCCATTATAATTCATACCCAAGACTATTTTCCAGAATATCATTCATACCCAAGACAATTTTTTCACTTAATAATTTTACTCTTGAAAATTGCTTCAATTTTCAATAAGAAATTCTTCCCGTACAACTCTTTAATAATTCTAACTCGAGTTTCGTTATTCCCGAGACAATTCTTTATATTCATTACGAATATAATTCAGAAATATTGCAAGAAAATTCTTTCGCTAGACAATTCTACCTCTAGTTAAGTTTTCACTGGAGCAATTCTTGCTCGTGAAAATCCATTCCCGAGACAATTCAATTCTTTCCTATTATAATTCATACCCAAGTCTATTTTCCCAAAGATAATTCATACCCAAAACAATTTTTCCTATAGATAATTTTTCACTGGTACAATACTTCAATTTTCAATAAGACAATCCTTTCCTTCGAATATTATTTCCTGATAAAATTCTAACTCGAGTTTCATTATTCCCGAAAAAATTTTTTCCCGTGACAATTCATATTCTAGAATATTCATTACGGAGATAATTCAGCACAATGAGCGTGAAAATCATGTCTTCAAAATCTGGCTTATTAAAGAGTGTTTATTCTAGTTTCTAGTCCAAAGGGTTTTAATAATAATAATAATAGTTTGGCGCTACAGTCCTGTATAGAACTTCGGCCAAGCTCTCTCACCACTTTGAGTTGTATAGAAAAAATGTTTCTATGAAAAGATGTTGTTAGCCCCAGTCCAGGCTTGAACCGGGGGTCTTTCCTACAAAGGGTTTTACTTCCAGCAACTGGCTATACACATTTTTTTGTATGTTAACCCATCTTGAAAATATTCCATTTCAAATACCTTTATTTAATACTAGCTGGACCCATGCTCGACTCTTGCAAAAATTATGTGATTGTAAGGGTATGGAGTGTTTTAATTAATATAAAGAATATTTTTAGTATTTATGTTTGCTAGTCTGATTGAGTTTGTTTGTAAACTTTTCCTGGGTTTCTACGATATATATTTCAAATTTTAAGGAACTTGGTGCAGAGGTTTGAAATTTAGTTTTGGTTTGGTGATTTTGATATGGTGAGTTTTAGTGTGGTGAGTTTGGTGTAGTGATTTTTGGTAAGATCAGAATTTAAAGTTTAGTTTAAATCGATAACATTTGTACTGAGGTACAGCATTTTGAATTTTTGGGATGTACAGGGAGGTACCACTTACCTCTGTCCAATCTGGATAATTTATGGTTTAGAATACTCTTGGATCCATATAGTATACAAAGTAATAACAATTTTCAGAAAAATACATTCAGCGATTTTGCATTCAATGTGAAACTTACAGCCTCATCAAAAATGGGCGTAAAAGTTGGTGTGATCGACGAAACCTATACAGTGGTCCTCTTCTGGGTCTGTAGGGTGTATATACCAAATCTTATTTGATTTCGATAAAAAGTAGGACATATTCAAATGTTTTTTTGTTATTATTTTTGGATGTTATTTCATATCTTATCAAATTTATTTCATTGGTGATTATTTAGTTTTAATGTTGGAGATCATTTCATTAACACATTGACAATCGAATTGAAAATGATATTCGGATTTGTTCAAAAGTTTTAACATGATCAAAAATATCTTTTTATTGTTGGGTGTTATTTTCTGGGTTTTAATTTAGTTAATATTTTTTATTTATATTTATTAGAGAAAAATCTATTATATTTTTTTTATTTTATAAGGATTGTTTTATTGGTACTTTTTTAAGTGATGCTCACAACGGAATGCATTTAAACAGATTTAGTTCAGGGATTGGGAGATTTAAATAAATTAAAATTTAATGTAAAACTTGCAGTTTTATGTTGACAATACTTGATTGATAAAGCCGATTAAATGTCAACTTAAAAACGAAACAATAATTAATATATTAAAATCGGAAAAAATTAAATTTCTGTAGTAATTGACAATAAAGGGTTTTTCAATAAGAGCGCTACAAAAGTTTTTTTCAAGGGTTTTTCAACAGGGACGCTACAAAAGTAGCGTGACAGGGACAGCAAACGACGCCATATTTTTTTGCCGATCTTTTGACATTTCTCTTCAATAAGGTTTGCCATTTCATGATGGAAAGATATACGAGCCAACAACGAGTCGAAATTAATAATATTTACTACCGACATTCGAATTCGTATATCCTTGCATCATGAAATGGCAAACCTTACTTAAAGAGAAATGTCAAAAGAGCGGCAAGAAATATGGCGTCGTTTGCTGTCCCTGTCGCTCTACTTTTGTAGCGTCCCTGTTGAAAAACCCTTTATTAAGGGTGTGTTCGATCTCCATTCAGTAACCAGTAATTATTATAGTCCGTAATCAATCGATTATCATATGTCTGTTTGCTGTCTTTCTACTTAGTTCAATTTAGTCTGTTCGAAAATTTGGTAAATTGAAAAGTCGAACACTGCATTACCGACAAAATTTAGTTTAGTCATTAATTTAGTCGAATTCGTACACCTTAAAAAATCCTCGATATATTAGCAATTAAAACAGTGACCGATACCAAAATCAAAATCAGTTTAAAACTCTTCTATTTTTTAAACCGAGACCATAACTCAAACCACTATATAAAAATAAAAACCCGATATTTCAAACCGATATAAAAGGTTTCGATTTTATACTACTTTTAAAAAATGTTTGAAAAACCAACTGAAAATTTAGTTTTAGTTTATTAAAATTATAATACAATCTACGTATAATTCTTATATAGCTAAATCATTTCCTTATAAAACTTAAAAACCAAATCTTATTTGAAATTATGTAAATCGATAGATATTTAAGCTACAATTTTAGTAGACAGCTTAAACACTGCTAAGTTTCTCGTAGGAATTTTACCAGTGCAAACTAGTCCAAACCTTGTCGATTACTGGTCGAGATTTAAAGAATATATCCTTGCCAGTAAAACTAGGCAAAATCTGGTAGGTTACCGGTAGAGATTTGAAGAGTAGATCCCTGCCAATAAAACTAGTCAGAAACTGGTCAGAAACTGGTCTGTTCTCAGTAAAACTAGTCAAAAACTGGTCTCTGCCAGTAAAACTAGTCAAGAACTGGCCGGTTACTATTAGGGAATTGAGTTTTACATGCTAATTTATGGTCGGAAACTGTTTTTGGTCTTTTTTCGGGACAATAGGCGTTAAAGGGTTAAGCCGCAGCTTCATCAAATCATATCAAAATGAATGCAGATTAGCTGCAGATATCAGTCGCAGGTGGACAGCATATGTAGGATTTTGAATATAATTTTGTGTTCTGTACGTGTCTAAATCAAGTAATTACCTCAAAGTGCAGCATCACAAAAATAATGCTAAAAATAAAACGAAAAACTTTGAACATTTCATTAAAACTTGTTAATGAGAGAAGCTACGAATTAATGATGATGATGCTGCTGCTACTATTGAAGACACCAAGAACATTAATGAACTTTGTCACCAATGCAGCCTTTCAAGGACAACGTCTGGCTAATGACTGCAACTACTTTGACAGACATCTAATTTTAATGAAAGCTGCTGCAGGTAGCAAGAAAAAAACTTTTTTTTTTTAGTTGACCTTGACAAAGTGGTCAAGTGGCAACTTTTCACAATTTAAAAACATCTTAATTAGTGATGAGCAATTTTTTTGTTCGCATCTAATGAAAACTTAATTAGCGCTCAAATATTTTAATTGAAAAAGTTGTGCGCGAAAGAAAATAAAAAGCGTAAAGAAAATATATAAATTAGCGTAAAATTTATGCACAGTATAAAAAAAAACCTTAAGAATAACAAGTAATTAAAAAATGTAGGTAAATGAAAAAGCAGCTACCTTAATTATATCTAAATTCACACTCATCTGTTTGATTGCTCAACGCAGTTGAAATAAAGTGCTTTGGCGCCACCATTTAACTGCATATTTAATTGAAACGGGGCGCACATCCGGTCAAACCCACTTCCGCCGGTAGGCAGGTACTGTGCAGGCGGTGTTCTTGCAATCTATGTAAATGGCGTGCCTGACACAGGTATTGGTTAACAGGTTTAAGCAGGAATTTTTAGCTATAAAATTTAAGACATTTTTTTTTATTTTTAGATATTTTAAATTGCATTGAATTCAATTTGTAAATTTTTTAAATATTTAATATTATAACGATATTTATTTCGAAATAAACTAAATTGAGAAAACATAGTATATAGATTATTTATATTGCCAGATAGGTTGAATATAACAAATAGAAGGTCAACGGATAGTGTATATACAATACAACCTAAACCTCAGATATGATTTACTTTAGAAAATAACTAAGAACCTATTATTGGGACCAATTTCAGTCATTTTTAGCTTACAAATCGGTTATAGTTGTCGCCGAAAGATGGTGCCTAATTGTAACACTGTAAATCACTAATTTCAATTAAGATTTCGACATTTCCGACTCCAAATTATTCAGAATTTTATAAAATTCATTCACGCAAAATGCGTATGAGGCAAACTAATTCTAGGTGACGTTATCGAAAGCTAAACAAAAAGAATAATATAAAAAGGTGTAGGTACGCAAAAAACAAACAGCACTGTTTAAAAAAAAAAAATTCTCAGCCGCTTAATAAATAACGGCGTCTTTTGTAAAATTTAAATAAATTTTCACTCTAATAGATTCAAATATCAAATAAACTTTTAATAATTAGTTGAATTCGTTGCGTACAGAATTTGTCTTCTAAAATTCGAAAGATATGCAAGACATGATAAGCAATCCGTGGGAGATTTCGTTCATTAAAACCCTTTTTTTAGTATTAGGGTAGTGTCAGGTTGAGTTAAGTTTTTTCTACTTAAGAAAATATTAAGGGTATTCATTTCACTTCGTATATACTGCGTATATGCGTATGTCGTAAAAATTATAAGCTTTACAGTGTACAATTTTTACGAAATACGAAGTGAAATGAAGACCCTTATTATGTATTCCTGATCATTTAAACCTAACTCATTTCGTATTCGTTCTTATTAAGGACAACCCTGACATAAGAAATCAAAAATTACAAATTTCTTAAAGAATAAAATTTCTAATACTTGTTTTTATCTAATTAATCTCAAAAAAAAATTAAAATTTAAATGATTCTTCAGCGATTCGAACCCCCCACCTTCCGGATATAAGGTATGAGCTCTCACCGTTACGCTATCAACTCATTTGTCACAGAACATTTACTCAAATTCTTAAATCAAATGAATAAAATTTTTGGCGGAAAGGTAATAAAATGCAAGACAACTACATCAATGAAAATGTTTTGGCATGTGACATCAGTAGAAAAAATTGAACATTTCACAAATTTTGTTTTTGAAGCAAATTTTGTTATGGACTTTAACTTAACGCCGAAGTAAGGAGTTTCGATTCAAGTTTGTGACAACTAAAAATTTAAAATTTTTTTATACAATATGAAATATGAAAAAATGGTAGAAAAAAAAAGGAATAAAAAAAACATTTTTCAAAAAATGATCAGAAAATATATTTAAAAGTGCGTCACGTTTAAAATCAGTTCCTGATAATAGTACCTGATCCCAACCAGAACAAGACTGCCTCTGCAAGAAAAAGTACGAGAACAAAATGACCTGTCGATGCGAGAACAATATGGAAGAGTAATAATAAGACTACCATATGTTCTAGAATTTCTTCATCATTAGTTAATAACAATTATTTTGTATCTGAATATTTTTTTGTGATGAGACCAAAATATGTTTTAATTTAAGGGTTTGGTGCAAAAAAGGGTTAAGTTCATTTTTTCTCTTGGCTTGAAAATCAATAAAAACTATTTAAAATTTCCAATTTTGTATTATTGGGTTTGCAAAGAAGAAACTTTAATTCCATTAGTTTTTAATTCGGATATATTGTGTAATTTACCTTTTAAATCGTGGTATCTCAGTGTATTTTGAACAAACGACGCGAAATATAAAAAGTTATCTTATGTCATCAAAAACTCAATTTCGAAACTTTTCAATTGTTAATCTATGAAATATTTACATTTTAAATTTATCAATTGGGCCTCTCATTTACCAAATCGATTAACTTAAACTTAACTTTAAAAGTGGGAATGAGGTCCGTCTGTCAGTCTGTCGGTATGTCTGTTTGTTCCAGTATCACGTCTAAACCGCTGAACCGATTTAACTGAAATTTTGCCACAGGATACTAAGGAGTCCGGAAGGTGTCATAGGCTATATATGTGCGGAATTGGACAAAGGGACGTGGTACCTCCCAAACAACCTAAACTTTCAAAACGACATACTAACTCAGCACATACACAATCTAAAAAGATTAAACAAAAAACTAAAATTCACCACACTAAAACTCACCACACTAAAACTCACCACACTAAAACTCACCACAATAAAACTCACCACGCTAAAACTCACCACACTAAAAAGTCACCATACTAAAACTCACCACACCAAAACTCACCACACTAAAACTCACCACACCAAAATTCACCACACTAAAACTCACCACACTAAAACTCAACACAATAAAGCTCACCACACTAAAACTCACCACACTAAAAATTCACCACACTAAAACTCACCACACTAAAACTCACCACACTAAAACTCACCGCACTAAAACTTACCACAATAAAACTCACCACACTAAAACTCACTACACTAAAAATTCACCACACTAAAACTCACCACACTAAAACTCACCACACTAAAACTCACCACAATAAAACTCACCACGCTAAAACTCACCACACTAAAAAGTCACCATACTAAAACTCACCACACCAAAACTCACCACACTAAAACTCACCACACCAAAATTCACCACACTAAAACTCACCACACTAAAACTCACCACACTAAAACTCACCTCACTAAAACTTACCACAATAAAACTCACCACACTAAAACTCACTACACTAAAAATTCACCACACTAAAACTCACCACACTAAAACTCACCACACCAAAACTCACTACACTAAAACACACCACACTAAAACTCACCACACTAAAAATTCACTAAACTAAAAATTCAACACACTAAAACTCACCACATTAAAACTAACTACACTAAACCATCTACTGGGAAAAACTCTACGGGGAAGAATTCTACCGGGAAGAGTTCTACCGGGAAGAATTCTACGGCAAAGCGTTATATGAGGAAGAATTTTACGGCGAAGATTTCTACTGGGAAGATTTCTACGGCGAAATATTCTACTGTCTGAATTGTCTTTGAGAAAAGTTGTTTTGGCGGAGAATTATTTGGTTACTACATTTATAAAACCAATAAAAACTTCCACAGCGAATCACGGGCCCCTGATATAAAAAATAATAATAATGTTTTTTATATTAATAAAATCGCTTCATATCTATGAATTCACAAAATCTTGACACGAGTCGTGCACGGGTCCAGCTAGTTTAATTATAATTCAATGGTACTGATTCGAACCGCATATTCCGTATGCAATTCTGGATCATTTATGATAGAATAATAACACTGCCCGACAAAATTCAATTCTGTAGGTCTTCTTTTTTTTTTTAAACGTATGGATAAAAATTGGCAATTGAAATTTAAAACTTGAACTATGGAAGACTCCATCGAAATAATTTTTAATAGAGGAGGAAAACTCCAGGGTTTTAAATTTTTTGATTTTTAAAATAGTAAGGTGTATACGTAACAGTAAATATTTTTAACAATATTTTTTTAACAATATTTTTAACAAAATCTAAGTTAAATGTTTTCTATTTTTTAAAAATGTTCTTTTTTATTTTATTTTTCTAATAATTCAAACTGATTTCTTTAATTTCCATCAAACAAATCGATAAAATTATCGTTTTCAATAATCTATTATAACACGAATATGATGGCGTTTTTGATAGAAATGAGCTTATCTAGAACGATAGATATTGTTCCTTTATCGCTGAAGATATCAAATTTATATCGATAAAGTTCTCATTTTCGTAAAACCGATTTTGTTACTATCGAAAACATGAAATATATTCATTTAAAATATAAACATTATGTTGCAGCTTTCGTTTGAAAACATATTCATAATTTCAATTCGATTTTATATTTAATGCTGTTTCAGAATTAGTTTTTTTTAAATATAATGAATAAATACCATTGGAAATAGAACTGTTCAACTTCTGTGTATCGATTTCAATTCGATTTTTGTTGTAAAATATTTGAATTTCGATAAAAAAAATGTATTTCAGAACTCTATTGGCAAATTTCAATACGAGTTATGATATTAAATATTTCAATTTAATTTCTTTTTGAAAATTACAAACATTAATTTATAATTTTGATCTAAATCGTTATGCTGAATATTTTCAATTTGATTTTTGTTTTTAAATATAATTTTGTTTTGTTTAATTATTCCATCACGATTATAAAATTAATATATAAAAATAATATAAAATTAAAGAAACAATCGATATTTATTTTTATTTTATTTAATTAAGTGCGCTCCTGTTATGACGACGTGATAGCTATTTAGCTCATTCATTGTTCTTATTCTTTATACTACTTCGGACCCCACCAACTGCTATTTCCTGTTTCTCATCATCTACTCTATATTGTTGTTGTCCATTAACAGCAATTATTGGCGTCCCCAACGCATTCGATTTCATTGTGTCCTCTGCGGTGCCTTGAATTGGTATTTTGCCCCATTTTAATTGCAAATGCGAAACCATTTTTTGGGTTCATTTGTCCTTCGATTTTCAGGGTGGTTTGATGGTTGATTGGATGTATATCCAGCCATCCATCCATTGAACCATGGATTGTTAGAGGAATGGAAACCCAGAGGGTTTGAAAAATATGCTGTCCCTCTTTGTTTTAGTATTTAAAACAAAACGAATGCCGAACTGTAATTGCTAACGTTATACAACAGTGCTCGAGGCTGTACTTGATAAAATAAAATGCTATGTAGTATGTAGTACCATGAATCAAAAATAAAAATAGAAATAAAAATAAATCCCTCAGACAGCAAAGTCTGAGTTTTTTTGGTGTGTTTGTGGCAGATGTTTTAAGTGGTTTGAAGCGCATGATTTGTGGCTGCTAATTATATGCAAAGAAAATATAAAAAATGAAATTAGAAAAATAAGTTAAAAAATTCAAAATCGAAGAGGAATTTGCTGCTAATTTTAAGCTACTTTATTTTAGAACAGAGTAGCTGAGGGTGCTTTAAAAAATAAGGTTTTTATATGCATTAATTTAATTACAAAATAAAGCTACTTAATTTAATAATTTCGGACGTTAAGCAACAGCAACATTTTGTTGCTTTTGATACTAATGAAATGTGATTTTAATTTTTTCATTAAAAAGCATTATAATTATAATTTCATTATTAATAATATTATTTTGACGTGATGTTGATTAATGCAAATACTTATTATGCAAAATATTGGGAAAATTAAAAAAAAAAAATACTGCCAATTTTGTCTATGATTATGCATAATTGATTTGATATTTACAACATGCGATTAATTAATTTGATACAATTGACGCTATTTGTATATCACATGACGTATGCGCAACATTAATTAATTGTTTTATATCTCATTTAGCTTTTGTGTATTTTATATATACGAAAAATAATAATTCATTAGTAACTGATATATTTTAATGCAATTTTTAAAAAATGCAACATTTAGTGCAGGCAAACTTTACTGTGAACCCACCCTGCGTATGAGCAACATTTTGAAAAATCATTATTATTTGCATAAATTGTAGCAAATTCAAATGGTAAAGGTTAAATATTAATTATTCAGTTAATTAAACACAATTTGTGCCATATTTATTTTTTGATAATGAATGTGTTGGCATAATTGAATGTTTTTCATATCATATCCTTGAAAAAACATTTACAATCAAATAATAAAAAATAATGGCAGAGTAAAAAAAAAAATACATTCATCATATGCAGAATTTTGTTCTTCAAATCAAGTTTCAATTTATTGCAGAACAATGTATAATATTAATTACTACAAAATATGGTATTTAATATACCTAAAGTTTAAAGTTCTTGATTCTCCATCAAAATATTAATCACATATTAGAATATTATCCCCATTATCCCAAACTTTGATATAAAAATATAAAAAAATAAAAGTAGGCTGACCACATCTATTTTGAAAATGGGTTTGGTACGATAATTCGAAATTTAAAATATCGAAATTAAAAATACTGAAGACCAAAAAGGTAGAAAATAAAAATGCCGAAACCTAAAAATATCGAATAATAATGTCGAAAACAAAAATACTGAAAACTAAAAAGTTGAAAAATAAAATGTCAAAATCATTTTAAACCGAAAATTGATAGAAAATGTCGAAAAAAATGCATAGTAACAAAAATAGTGTTTTTTGTGTAAATTATACGATAAAGAAATTAGCTAGAGATAGAGAAAAAAGTTATCGTAGAGCTCCCTACTGTGGAGCTCTATGTAGTCTTTACACAACTCAATGTGATTTTATAATCTATTTTGCTCCATCTTTAGCTATTTTCTATATCGTGTAAATTCGCCCTAAAAAAATATTTTAGTAAGCAAAAAATTTACAAATAAATATAATAAAATACAAAGATAATGATTTACAAAATATATCTAACTCACAGACATCACAATTCTAGCGAAAATTGGAATCTTCGCTACAAATTCGAATTTTTAAATTCTTTAGGATATAAAAATACCAAAATACCACTACACAACGTGAGACAATGAGAAAAAAAGTTTGCGCAGTAAATTCCATTATTTTTGTATTATTGGAAATGACTCGCAGAATTTAAATATATGAATTCAAAAATTTGCTACGGATAGTTTTACGAGATTTCGGGCAATAACTTTTGTACTGAGCTTTCAAAAAGGTGGCCACATATATTTGTAAATATCTCGCGTTTAATAAAACTGATATGCTCAATTGTTATATCGAATTAAAGGTAATTAATTGTTATATCGAATTAAACGTAAATAGTTTGGAATTGGTTTACTGGTTTAAGAAAACTCTTTAAAAGAACTCGAAAAATGTAAATTTTGTCGACCAACATTTTATTAAAAAATGCATTTAAAAAATGGCGAAAAATTGAAAACGCAAGATGATGCACAGTTTGTTATATTGCAAAATTAGCCTGTACATTTTTAAAGAAAATGATGTAAAAATAAAAGAAATCTATGGATACGTTTTGAGAACAGAAAAAATCATGTGAAAGCATTACAATTGGGTATTAACTAAAAAAAAATCGCATAATATGTTTATTCGCTATACCCGTAGGTTACAAGTTATAAAATATATGTGAGGATATTTTAGCGCCTCTTAGTAGGCGTGACTGGTATGAAAAAGTATATATTTTCTTGGTCAACATCACTTTCCGAGTCGATTTACATATAAGACCGTCTGTCTGTCCGCCTAAACACGATATACCGAATGATGTGAAATTTATTTTCAATATATTTTAGTAGAATAGTAATTCGAAGTTCGAAAATGAATCGATTTATTCAACGTAATCTACTACATCCACTACAAAATATGGGTTTACTTTTTAGGATCACATATCTCGTTAAGTATTAAAGATAAAGTTATAAAATTTAAAATTAATTACAATCTATCAATAGGTGCTCAAAAAATAATCGTGATCTTTATGCCTATTTGTATAGCACTCAATTATATTGCTTTCAGCTCAATTTCTTTGACGGAGTGTGAACTAATTTTGAAAAATTAAAATTTGTGTATCATCTGACTTTTTCGATTTTTTTCGATTTTTTTAAATTAATTTTTTCTTAAATTTTTGTTGAAAGAAATTTTTTTTTTTCAAGTTCTCCTTTCGAGTTCTCTTAAACTAATAAACCAATTTAAAAATGTTTTAAGAAATGTTTATTCCATATTGAATTAACTTTCATTCGATATAACATTTGATCATATGTGTTATTTAGAACGCGAGATAATTGCAAATATATGTGATAACCTTTATGAAATCTCGGTCCAAAAGTTATTGGCCCATATTTTGTAAACCTATCCAAAGAAAATTATTAAACCATATTTTCGGAATAAGGACGTCATTTTACATAATACAAAAATAACCTTGACTGCTGCGCAGAATGGCTGTTGTGTAGTGTAATAAATAAGTATTTAGAAGTCTTTAGTTCTGCAAATGATTGCTTTATAACTTTTAAAATGAGACATTGACGGAGTTGCCAGCATCAAAAGCAACTCCGTTTCGGCATAAAAAGTATAAAAATTTGTCAATGCATATCTCGGAATCCAAAATTCCAATGATATTGCAGAAGGCGAGTTGCAACTAGAGATGGACGCGTTTCTGTTTTTGATGGCACGGACACGCACGGAGCCAGACGACTAAATTTAAAGACACGAGAAGCACGATAAAACACGGGATATGCAAAGACACGAAGAAGCATGGAAAAACACGACAAAAGCACGGAATCACATGAAAAACTTGGCAAAAAGTGAAAAATAATATTATAAACAGGAAGTAAAACTCTTTAGAATATCTGTTCTGGTTCCAAGATTTTTAAATTAGCGGTTACGATTCAAACAAAAAATTTATAGATTCCGATTCCGGTTCCACACATTTTTAATGTCGGTTCCGATTCCGAAAATCGAAACGGTTCCAGTTACAATTTCGGTTCTTTGCGGTCCCAGAAAGTAAATAAAACCCTTGGAATATCGGTTCCGGCTCTCGTTCCAAGATTTAAAAATAGCAGTTCCGGTTTCGATTTCGATTCCAACCAAAAAAAATTATATAAGTTCCGATTCCGGTTACACACATTTTTAAATTGGTTTCGGCACCGGTTCTTTACGGTCCCTTATTATAAATAATTGAAAAATAAACTTTGGTACTGTTTTATTCTCTGAATCGGAACCTCTCCGGAATCGTAACCTGTCAGGAACCGCAAAGAAATAGAATCGGAACATTTATTAAAAAATGTGTGTAACCGACACCGATATTCCAAAGTGTGTTTGTCCCTGGTTAAAATACCATGGCATTTGTTTTTCTGATGCTGGAAAGGGAAAGTGTTTTTTAATTAGGAGTTGAAACTAAAATCAATATTGGGCGCGTGTCTGATTTTAGGGGTACGGACACGAACGGAGATATGCACGCACGTACTCAGATTTTCGGGCGTGACACGAAAAAAGCACGGCACGCGCCCATCACTACTTGCAACACCTATCAATTTGTTGTGGAAAGGCTCAAATAAGAATTGTTATTTGTATTTCAACATTTTGATATTTCGACATTTTATTTTTCGACATTTTTTTCTCCTATAAAAAATGCTTTCAAATATTTTTTTGTTTCGGCCAAAAATTGTTGCGGCATTTAAAGTCTTTTCAAATTTCAAAATTTTTAAGTTTCGACATTTTTTTTCGACATATCGTACGTATCCCTCTTAAAACATATATGTAGATTTATAAGGTTAATATATCATAGATTTGTTTTTAAAAAATTACGACTAAAGTGTACACTATGAAAAACCGGGAAATAATGATAAGAATTCTTTTTGCGGTTTACGGCCATTTTTGGAACAAGAATATTTAGATGGTTTCTAAAATTACGTTTTAAATTTTATAACTATACCTTAAATACTTTTCAAGTTATTGGTTTCTAAAGAGTTATATAAAAAGTGACCTGAGGTGAGCATGTCCGTTAACCGATTTCGTTCATTTCTATACTTAGAGCTAAAACATTTTGAAACATCGTATTTTCGAGTAGTAATGCTAATCAAGAATATATTGTTACGAAAATTCAGTCTACGGAAAACTGTTCTACGAGTTCGTATCGCTGGATTGTGTACAAAATAAAAACGCACTAATATTTGGTTTTAACTAGTATTATTTCCACTAGTATTAATTAACTTTATTTATTTAAATAACAACTTAAAGAATAATACCTTATATCAACTGCTGAATCTATATAATTAAGCTTAACAATGTTCACTCACGAGACGCACTAGTTCACTATCAAATCACAACTGAAGTGAAGTACCTCAGATGCGGCTCCCTTATATACTGCATGCATCAGTTCGACACTTTTCGACAAGCTTCGACTTGTTTCGAGAACCTTCTACTCGTTTCGTGAATGACGCATGCTATTGGCATCTCATTCGCACTCATGTGTTTTAATGCGCGGATCTTCCATCTCTTTCTCGCACACTGCCTCAGTGCGCTGAATGATCTTCCGTCTCTTTCTAACACATGCTTAGTGCGCTGAATTGTCTTGCGTCTCATTTATTATTACTGAATGCTTGCACTGTGGGGCAAATTACCTCTTTTCGTAACAATATTATATACTACTCCATACCTAAGGGGCGTGCACGAACTTAATATACCCAGTATATCATAGGTGTAGGGTATAAAAAAAAATACTTTAAATCAAAATGAAAAATTGAAGTGCAATAATATTTTGTCACTCGCTGCCTGAAACTTAAAAAAACTACAACATTTACAATTGTAATTCAGAAAATATCAATTGAAATTCAAAAGAAATCCAATGAAATTCAGAAATTCCATTTGAAATTCAGAAATGTTCATTTGAAATTCAGAAATTTCCATTTAAATTTCAAATGAAAATTTCCGAATTTCAAATGGAAATTTCTGAATTTCAAATGAACATTTCTTAATTTCAAATGGAAATTTATGAATTTCAAATGCAAATTTCTCAATTTCAAATGGAAATTTTGTGAATTTCAAATGCAAATTTCTGAATTTCAAATGGAAATTTTCTGAATTTCAAATGGAAATTTTCTGAATTTCAAATGAAAATATTTAAAATTCTAATGGAATTTTCTGAATTTGAAATGAAAATTTTCTGAATTTCAAATTATAATTTCTGCATATCAAGTAAAATTTCTGAATTTCAATTGATGTCTTTTGAATTTCAAATGGAATTTCTGCATTTCAAATGATGTCTTCTGAATTTCAAATAGAATTTCTGAATTTCATGTGATGTCTTTTGAATTTCAAATGCAATTTCTGAATTTTAATTGATATTTTCTAAAATACATTTGTAAATGATGCAGTTGTCAAAAACGTGTTTTTTAAAGCGTAGAAATTTAATTTTTGTATGACGTATGGAGCTCTCATTCTTGCATAAGGTGACACGTGACATTTGAAATACTCCTGGAAAACCATTTTTCACTTTTATCGAAAGGCGAGAGACAAAATTTTAAAAAACTTGAATATAATTTAAAGATACATTTCGAGTTGGAATTTTCTGAGTTTTCTAAGGTGAAGGAAAACCCGTAGTTTCATCTTCAAACAAATATTTTGTCATTTATCATGTTTAACAAGGCGTTAAATCATTTTGGTAATAAATAAATTTCGAAAAACATTATTGCCGATTATTGCTTTATCTCACATATGTAAAGCCAATAACAAATTTGTATTTATATCGATTATGGTTATTGTTATTTATGTTTTAATTAAAATTCATGTTAAGCGATATGTCACTCACACCTACTCACCTACGCACAAAAAACACATACACTGTCATAACATACAACGACAAAGTGTTAATTAAATGTTCAACAATTTGGCAACAAATCAGACTGCACCACGAACAAAAACAATTAATCTTAGATAGTTCTATAAGCGAACATTTAACACAGACACACAAATATAAACGAAAACTTAGGCTTTAACATTCAAAGAGTGAACGATAGAAAGAAAGAGACAAAGAGACATCTCCAAAGACACATCAAAGTACATGAGTCATAAATACGCACGCATGTGAATTGAACAATGAAATGTTTCGAAAATCAAGAAAACTTTTCGTATTTTATGTTGATAATAATTTATTTTGCACGTAGTTCGTAGTTTGACAAAATAGTGGGAGTGCGACACTGCTGCAAATAATGACAAGGATTTAGTTTTGTATCGAAAAACTTTGTACGATAGATAAATGTTATTCAGTGTAGTGTGTAATGTGTAGTTAGTGCTGTCATGTGAAACTTTTTTTGGTTTCTTTCGGTTATTCTGAATATGGGCGGCTTGCAGAGATTTACAATTGAAATCTGTCGGAAATTAACGTGCGGAATTAATAATTTAAAAGCCAGATTCGAGATTATTCATCCTGTATTATAACCTAGCAAAATATCATTTTAAAGTTTGAAGTGTTTTAAAAATTAGAAAAATTAATATTTTCTTTAATTTTTTTTCTGTTATTTTAGTTTATTCGTCAATTATTATAATGTATATAAAATATTTTTAGATTTGGACAACCTACTGAATTATAAATACGGATTTTGTGAGGCTATATCCTGATCAAAACGCATTTATTTTTGTTTTATATGCTATAACTTTTTATTAGCGCAAGATAAAATAGTAATGAAGAGGCATTAATTGTTTGTTTTTAAAGCACCTATCGATCTGCATCATTAATTAAAAATATTTTTCCAAACATTAATTTGCCATTTGTTATTTGCAGGAAAAATTGGCTGGCAAAATATTTTTAAATAATGATGCAGTTCGATAGGTGCTTTAAAAACAAACAATTAATACCTCAACACCACTATTAGATCTTGCACCAATAAAAAATTATAGCAAAAAAACGAAGAAATTGGTAAAAAATTGAAAATCTTGGCATGCCAAAAGGGCGAATCTTTTAATTTTTTGCTATAACTCTTTAATGGTACAAGATAAAATAGTGATGTAAAGGCATTTATTGTTTGCTTTTAAAGCACCTATCTGCATCATTAATTAAAAATATTTTGTCAAACATTTATTTGCCATTTGTTATTTGCAGGAAAAAATGTTTGGCAAAATAATTTTTAAATAATGATGCAGATCAATAGGTGCTTTAAAAACAAATAATAAATTCCTTTACACCATTTTTTAATCTTATACCAATAAAAATGAAAGATTCGCCCTTTTGGCATGACAAGATTTTCAATTTTTCAAATTCGCCCTTTTGGTTTTGTCTTTTGTGGCTAGAATGGCACAGCATACTTGAGGATAAACTACATTCAAAAATGTAAAAAAAACGCAAATGTCAAAAATTGCACATTCGCCCCTTTGGCATGATAGTGACGATATAATAGTAGAAAAAACAAAGTACTCAGAACTTATTCTATTTTCTATTCTATCATCGGTTTTAAATTCAACAAAATTTCCAAAGCCAACTATTTTTTTTACGCAATTCTCACACATTTGATTACACTGTGCTACAAATACCAAAAAATCGAAAATCAATGAATATCCTCATTTACAGAATGTCTATATCACTTCGAGTTATTTTTTAATTTGCTCTTCTGTGTGCAAATTCGTATTTTCCTACCTTGAGTTACTTATGTAATTAAAACTCAGCATTCACGTAAGATATTTTAAAAGTGTATAATTTTTTGAAAAACCAATGTATTTAGCTTACAAAAACTTTTTAATATTTTAAAATAGGTTTAAAAAGATCTGAGTTATAGGTCATTAAACGTCAAAACAATTCAAATTTGAATACATTTTCCAATTTTGAAAAATCGTTAAAAAATCATCATGCTAGATAATCTACGCATTTGTACAGTTATTAAAAGTAAATTTAATTACCTTTTCAAAATTTTTGGAACTTTTCAAATTTAGCAAGAAACAACAAAGTTATGATAAATACAAAACATCTACTCCAAATAATTAAATCTATAAAATATAAGTGTTAAAGAATATCACGGTGTAACACCAAAAATATACAAGAACTCCGACCTATATTTTTGGTTAGGCATCAAAAAACAATGAATATCCTCATTTACAGAATGTCTGTATCACTTCGAGTTTTTTTTTTAATGTCCACTGATTTGTTCAAAATCCATTTTTCGTAATTAAATTTACTTTTAATAACTGTAAAAATGTGTAGATTATCTTGCATGATGATTATTTAACGATTTTTCAAAATTGTAAAATATATTCAAATTTGAATTGTTTTGTCGTATAATGACCAATAACTCTAGTCTTTTTAAAAATATTTTAATAAATTAAAAAGTTTTAGTAAGCTAAATGTCTTGGTTTTTCGAAAGTATTACACATTTAAAATAACTTTCGTGGATGCTGAGTTTTAATTACATATGTAACTCAAGGTAGGAAAATGCGAATTTGCACACAGAAGAACAAATTAAAAAAAAACTCGATGTGATATAGACATTCTGTAAATGAGGATATTCAATGATTTTCGATACCTTTTGGTGTCGTTATCAAGTTCCATGCATTTTTTTATTTATTTCATATTCTATTATATAGATGATTTTAAAGAATTGGTGTAATGGGCTCAAGGTCAATAGTTTTTATTTTTAAATACTCTTTCTTGTAGTTTTTTAAAACTTTAATTTTTTATTTGTCCAATATTTCGACTTTCTTCGAAATTCAGGAATAACAAATTTCTTTTAAAAAATTATTTTATTATATATGTTTCGACGAGCAAAGTTTAACACGATGTGGTGTCTTTGCTGTCTGAATTTCCATTGAGTTTCGATGATTTTAGAATTTAGATTTGACCGATCCACATATTCTTATACTGCAGCTCCTTAAGAACCAAATAAAACACAGCATACCTTCATTTCAATATTGTTACGAGATCAATGCTATATGCTGAAGAATGTACACGATATCGAAAACTTTCTCATGGTGATATCAAGCCTAAATTGAACATCTATCGTTATTTTATCGGTATGCGAAATTGTACAAAATCGATATCGAATAATCAAAATAATAAAACTTCGAAAATGCCTCAAAAAATATTGAAATATCGATGTCGCACTAACTATGCCATTAATTTCGATATCGTTACGAGGCCAAGGCGAAATACAGAAGAATTCACACGATATCGGAGTTTCTCGTAGCATTAAAAATATAAAATTGGAAATACATGTTAGACAGATATCGATGTGTTATGTCGGAGTTTTCTCAGTTCGAGGAATTGTACGGCATAGAATCGATATTGAAAAGAAAAATAATCAAAGCTCGAGATTGCTTCGAAAAGTATTGCGATATGATAAAAGATTAAAGACCAAATCGCAATGTTGCGTTAGGTCGTGCTTGCGTCGACAAAAAAAGTAGAAACAATAGAAACCAATGATTCAAACCGAAAGTAGACCTCATGCGTTTTATCGTAAATTCTCACAAATATCGTAAATGCATCAGCAACGCAAAAGTAGAGCTACTCTCTACTAGGTCGTCCGTTTGACATTTCATAGAATTTAGTTTCCTTAAAAAATGTATTTGAAAACAATAACAAACATTTTGTTTGAACTAAAAATTAATTTCTAGTTAGCGAAAATGGTTTATTTATACCGCGAATAAGAAAAAACAGTTCGAAACGCAACCGTAACGCAACGTTTAATTGCACCTTGATTGCGCCTTCCCTGTAAAATTCTTCCCCGTAGAACGCTTTCCCGTAGAATCTATTTCCCGTAGAATACTTCTCCGTAGAGTTTTTCCCAGTGTTGTGAGTTTTTAGTGTTGTGAGTTTTAGTAAAGTGAGTTTTATAATAATAATATAATAATTTGGCGCTACAGTCCGGTATAGAACTTCGGCCGAGTTCTCTCACCATTTTGAGCTGTGCGTGTTATATTTGTACTCAAAGTGGTGGGACCTACAGTTTATTGCCGAATCCGAACGGTGGGTGAGAGCTTTTCATAGGCAATGGTTTTACTCTCGTACGTTTGCCATTTACTGACGAGAGGTAGCGCGGTATAGAAAAATGTTTCTATGAAAAGATGTTGTTAGCCCCAGTCCAGGCTAGAACCGGGGACATTTCGGCTCGCAGTCCAACGCACTAACCACTGAGCTACCGCGGTGAGTTTTAGTGCGGTGAATTTTAGTGTGGTGAATTTTAGTGTGGTGAGCTTTAGTGTGGTGAATTTAAGTGTGGTGAGTTTTAGTGTGGTAAATTTTAGTGTGGAGAGTTTAAGTGTAGTGAATTTTAGTGTGGTGAGTTTAAGTGTGGTGAGTTTAAAGAATTTGGGGTGGTTTATACCCTGGTGTGAAATATCTTGATATCACTATAATAACTGTTGACATACACCATCTGGAAAATGTACATTCTACAGGGGGGGCATTGATTCGATCCCGCTCACATTCGGCGAGACTGTTTAGAATGAATAAATATAACGCTGACCACAATTTCATTAAATTTGCTATCCCAATACTGCAGTACTTGATACTTGATAAGATTGTTCAAAAATTCGTACAATACGAATTTTTGAACAATCTAAGTTTGAAACCTAATAATTTAGTGCTCGACAATCGATTTCAATCATTTAAGAATAAACTGAAATGTTCATTTTGTTGGTTATACTGTCGAGAATATAAATGACATAAATAAAAAAATATTTTTTAAATATTCTCGAATATTAATGTTCTTTTAATCATACGTAAAACTCAAATTATGATTAATTCCAATTCGACTTGAGATTTACCCCCAAATCATGCATCTTTCTATTATCGTGTGACTACGATTTGTTTTCAGTACCCTTCGTCTAAAATTTGTACAACGTATTTCAAACGTTTCATTTGTTTCGCTCTTTGATTCGAACGTTTGTTCAAAATTTTTGTCATATGATTTATATGCTGGCAACAAAAAACTTTCAAAACGAGCGTACTCAACGTTTCGTTTGATACATGAATCAAATATTCACACGATATTCAACCGATATTCAAACGAATTGTAGCCGATATAGTTGTCACCGGGAAATACATCCATATTTTTATAAAACTCGTTGTATGGAGGTTAATTTTTATAAACGATAAAACCATATATCTCAGTATCTTGCTCATCCCTATCACTATAACATTTGGGCTGATTTATTAAAGTGCGAAAAAGTTTTTATCTTTCGTATTTGGTTTGGCTCATAATCATGTCACAATAAATGACTCAAGTTGCGGCACCCAGCATAAAAGTTCAGCGACAGACAGCTGCTCACAAAAAAACCATTTGTTTAATAATAAAAATCCGTGCAAAAACATAAATCCATAATGAATTCTGAGTGTAATAAGAGCTACAACTAATAAATGCAATAATGGCTAAAGTTTTTGTTATAATAAGATTCATATGTTGATTGTATTGAAATGATATGATATGATATGTGGCAACATGTGGTTTTACTGGATTGGTCTTAAAGTTGCCATTAAAGGGTTGAGTTTTCTTTAAGCAGTCTAATTGTAAATTAAGCCGTATTGACAATAGCTATTTTTCTAATTCAATATCGAAATACCAATCAAACACTGCACTTAGAAAAAAGTTAGTCTAAAAGATTTATATTGATTTAAGGGAAAAAAAAAATCAAAATTACCAATTAATACTGCTCAACATGATTTTTTCTAGTAAATAGAAATTTAAGACCGATTTCAGCGAAAAAAAACACAGTCGCTAACACAACACCTTTTCCAAAAACACTTTAGAGCAATTATTTTTTTAATTGTCAAGGCTAATTTTGTTATATTAAAGAATGCAAATATTTTAAGAAATGTTTAGGATATTTCTATCTAAACACGAACAATTTTATTTTCTTTTAGATCATTTTTAAATTATTTTTATAGCATTTATAATTTAATGATAAACAAAATAATTGTTTATGCCAACTCAGTATGCCTTTCGATTCGATATCGCTTTGAGACTTTTTCGATATTTCGAGGAATTCATTTGATCTCGGTTACGATTCTCGAATTTATATCATATCGTCACTGTCATGCCAAAGGGGCGAATGTGCATTTTTAAAAATGTTGGGAAATCAAATTTTAAAGTTTGAAGTGCTTTAAAAATTAGCAAAATTTATATTATTTTAAATTTTTTCTATTATTTTGGTTTATTTGTCAATTTTTATAACGTATATGAAAAATCTTTAGATTTGGACAACCTACTGAATTATAAATACGGATTTTGTGTGGCTATATCCAGATCGAAACGCAAATATTTTGATTTTTATGCTATAACTTTTTATTAGCGCAAGATAAAATAGTAATGAGGAGACATTAATTGTTTGCTTTTAAAGCACCTATCGATCTGCATCATTAATAAAAAATATTTTGCCAAACATTAATTTGCCATTTGTTATTTGCCATTTGTTATTTGCATAAAAAAATGTTTGGCATAATGATGCCAATCGATAGGTGCTTTAAAAGCAAACAATTAATGTCTCCTCACCAATAAAAAGTTATAGCAAAAAAACGAAGACATTGGAAAAATTGAAAATCTTGTCATGCCAAAAGGACGAATCTTTTTGTTGTTTTGCCATAACTTTTTATTATAGTATAAGATAAAATAGTAGTGTAAAGGAAATTATTATTCGTTTCAAAGCACCTATCGAGCTGCATCATTAATTATAAATATTTTGCCAACATTTTTTTCTTGCAAATAACAAATGGCAAATTAATGTTTGGCAAAATATTTTTAATTAATGATGCAGATCGACAGGTGAAAACAAATAATAAATGCCTTTTTAACACTACAATTTTATCTTATACCAATAAAAAGTTATGGCGCAAAAACGATAAGATTCGCCCTTTTGGCATGACAAGATTTTCAATTTTTCAAATTCGCCCCTTTGGTTTTGTCTTTTGTGGCTATAAATATCCAACAAAATGACACGCACATTGAGGATAAACTACATTAAAAAAATGTAAAAAAACGTCAAAAATTGCACATTCGTCCCTTTGGCATGATAGTGACGATATCTGTTATCTATAACTAAGTCTGCCATGTTTCGGAGACTTTCAATGCCTCGAAACTTTCTCAATATATTTCGAAGCAATCTCGTACTTCGAATGTTGCCTTTCGTTTTGATATCGTTATGAGATCAATGCGATTAGATGGAGAATTCATATCGCACCCGTTTTCGTAACAATATCGAGCGTTAAATTGGAGCTACCTGCGTTGTTCTGTTGGAGTTTTCTCGGTTCTAGATATTTTTCGAAATCGGATCGATATCGAAGAAAAAAATAATCGAGGTTCGATATTGCGATATCGATATGGTAAATGTTTAAATGTCGTATATATTCTTTCATATAGAATTTATGAGAAATTGTATAAATGAGAAGCGACAATGCTACGAGATCGAATTTTTTTTTAGAAGTTCGTTTGAGAAAGCTTTGAGGCATCGAAGGTATCCGCGACATTGTAAATTGGGATGGCAGATTGAGAACTAACAATAAAAATTAGTAACTTCTTTTGCAACTGGTCTTTATTAAAAATATTCGGAATTTCTTTAATAGTATTTCGTAGTAATCAATAGTATATACTGATTTTAAGAATGATTATGACATATTGATTAAAAAAAATTATTTTTTAAAAATATAAATTATTTCCTGATTGTACCAACAATATGCGATTGTGTAAATATCTCTGTCATGTGTGTGTTTGTGTCTTCAAGTGGCAAAAACTTAATATTGCTTGCTGCTCATGAGGCATGCCCAAGTATGACAAACAACACATGATGGATGTAGTAAATACACTCAACACACTCACCACACCACACCGCACCACATTACACACAGAACACAAAAACAAACAAATTCCCATGCAAATGGCAGCAATCAATGTGCAATCAAGCATGCACTGAAAAAGCCAATTAGCAGTCGGTCGGTATTGACTGAGTGGACCAACAAATGTCTTTATGTGGCAAATTGTTCAGAAATGGCTGAACGCACAGCGGCATAAATCAACAATAATTTGCATAATAAATGCAATTTCATTTCATTTCGAAGAAAAAGAAAACCAGACTGATTTCGAAGAAGCTATTGTTAAAACGGATGCAACAGAAATAGTAGCAAAAAAGCATAAAATTTTAAATTAAAAATTAAAATTTTTTAATTTAAATTAAATTTGAAAATCATTACATAATATTACACTGAAAAATAATTTTTCTATTAAAATTCAAGTTTTCAATTAAATTAAGTTTTTAAAGTTTTAATTTTGTACATGTTTTTTTTTATTTTTTATTTAATTGAAATTAAAATTTTAACTAAAAATTTAATATTTCACTAAAAAATCAAATTTTCAATTTTTCAATAAAAAAATCAAATTTTCACAAAAAATTCAAATTTTCACTAAAAATTCAAATTTTCACTAAAAATTCAAATTTTCACTAAAAATTCAATTTTTCACTAAAAATTCAATTTTTCACTAAAAATTCAATTTTTCACTAAAAATTCAATTTTTCACTAAAATTCAAATTTTCACTAAAAATTCAATTTTTCACTAAAAATTCAATTTTCACAAAAAATTCAATTTTTCACTAAAAATTCAATTTTTCACTAAAAATTCAATTATTCACTAAAAATTCAATTTTTCACTAAAAATTCAATTTTTCACTAAATATTCAAATTTTCACTAAAAATTCAATTTTTCACTAAAAATTCAATTTTTCACTAAAAATTCAATTTTTCAATAAAAATTAATATTTTAACTAAAAATTCAATTTTTTACTAAAAAATTTACTTTTTCACTAAAAAATTAATTTTTTCACTACAAAATTCAATATTTCACTAAAAATAAAAATTTTCACTAAAAATTAAAATGTTCACTAAAAATTCAATTTTTCACTAAAAATTCAATTTTTTACTAAAAAATCAAATTTTCACTAACAAATCAAATTTGCACTAAAAATTCAAATTTTCACTAAAAATTCAATTTTTCACTAAAAATTCAATTTTTCACTAAAAATTCAATTTTTCACTAAAAATTCAATTTTTCACTAAAAATTCAATTTTTCACTAAAAATTCAATTTTTCACTAAAAATTCAATTTTTCACTAAAAATTCAATTTTTCACTAAAAATTCAATTTTTCACTAAAAATTCAATTTTTCACTAAAAATTCAATTTTTCACTAAAAATTCAATTTTTCACTATAAATTCAATTTTTCACTAAAAATTCAATTTTTCACTAAAAATTTAATTTTTCACTAAAAATTCAAATTTTCACTAAAAATTCAATTTTTTACTAAAAAATCAAATTTTCACTAACAAATCAAATTTGCACAAAAAGTTCAATTTTTCACAAAAAACTCAATTTTTCACAAAAAATTAAATTTTTCACTAAAAATTCAATTTTTCACACAAATTTAAATTTTTCACTAAAAATTCAAATTTTCAATAAAAATTAATATTTTCACTAAAAATTAAATTTTTCACTAAAATTAAATTTTTCACTAAAATTAAATTTTTCACTAAAAATCATTTTTTTAATAAAAATTACTATTTTCACTAAAAATTAATTTTTTCACTAAAATTCAATTTTTCAAAATTCAATAAATTTTGTCATTAAAAATTCAAAATTTCACTAGGAATTAACATTTTCACAAAATTGAATTGTTTACTAAAAAGAAAAATAAATAAATGTTTTAAATTGATAAAGAGAGAATGCTTTCACAACGTCAGACGTGATGCATAAAACTACATTTGTGTTTTGTATTTTATCAACGTACAGATGGATGATACATTTTACTGCTCTATTGTATTTGGTTAATTGTGCTCAATGCCAGCAATTTTGAGCACCAAGAGCGTGGTGAGTTCACTTGAAATTAACGTCGTCGTCGTCATCATCGTTGTTGCAGCCGCCGCCGGCACTCGTTAAGCAGCTCATAAATCCATGGCTTTTACTGCATTTTCATGGCTGAAACTGAGAGGCAATGCAGACAAACATCAAAATGCATTGCATTGCCACGTTTAACTGCTGACATTGTAAGCAATGTTTACATGCATTACACGTGGTTGACTTTTGGCAAGGACTAGAAGGAGGAGTGGGAGAAAGAGAAGTAGTCTGCGTATGGCTGCTCAAAATGCACATGGCAATTATTACATGAACATTTTAGTGTTTTTAAAATTTTGAATAATATAGAAATTATTTCATGCTAATATGCAAATTTTTACTATGTTTGTTTTTTAAAATTATAAAAAAAGTTTTATTTCTAGTAAAATAAAAATCTTTTATTAACTAAGGAAAAATTTAAATTTTAGTTAAACATTTTATGTTTAGTGAAAAATTGAATTTTTAGTGAAAAATTGAATTTTTAGTGAAAAACTGAATTTTTAGTGAAAAATCGAATTTTTAGTGAATAATCGAATTTTTAGTGAGAAATCGAATTTTTAGTGAAAAATTGAATTTTTAGTGCAAAATTGAATTTTTAGTGAAAAATTGAATTTTTAGTGAAAAATTGAATTTTTAGTGAAAAATTTAATTTTTAGTGAAAAATTGAATTTTTAGTGAAAAATTGAATTTTTAGTGAAAAATTGAATTTTTAGTGAAAAATTGAATTTTTAGTGAAAAATTGAATTTTAGTGAAAAATTGAATTTTAGTGAAAAATTGAATTTTTAGTGAAAAATTGAATTTTTAGTAAAAAATTGAATTTTTAGTGAAAAATTGAATTTTTAGTGAAAAATCGAATTTTTAGTGAAAATTTGAATTTTTAGTGAAAAATTGAATTTTTAGTGAAAATTGATTTTTTAGTGAAAAATTTAATTTTTAGTGAAATACTGAATTTCTTTAGTGAAAAAATGAATTTCATTAGTGAAAAAATGAATTTCTTTAGTGAAAAAATGAATTTCTTTAGTGAAAAAATGAATTTTTTAGTGATAAATTGAATTTTTAGTGAAAAATTGAATTTTTAGTGAAAAATTTAATTTTTAGTGAAAAATATAATTTTTAGTGAAAAATTGAATTTTTTGTGAAAAATTGAATTTTTTGTGAAAAATTGAATTTTTAGTTAAAAATTGAATTTTTAGTTAAAAATTGAATTTTTAGTGAAAAATATAATTTTTAGTGAAAAATTGAATTTTTAGTGAATAATTGAAGTTTCATTGAAAAATTGAATTTTTAGTGAAAAATTGAATTTTTAGTGAAAAATTGAATTTTTAGTGAAAAATTGAATTTTTAGTGAAAAATTGAATTTTTAGTGAAAAATTGAATTTTTAGTGAAAAACTGAATTTTTAGTGAAAAATCGAATTTTTAGTGAATAATCGAATTTTTAGTGAGAAATCGAATTTTTAGTGAAAAATTGAATTTTTAGTGCAAAATTGAATTTTTAGTGAAAAATTGAATTTTTAGTGAAAAATTGAATTTTTAGTGAAAAATTTAATTTTTAGTGAAAAATTGAATTTTTAGTGAAAAATTGAATTTTTAGTGAAAAATTGAATTTTTAGTGAAAAATTGAATTTTTAGTGAAAAATTGAATTTTAGTGAAAAATTGAATTTTAGTGAAAAATTGAATTTTTAGTGAAAAATTGAATTTTTAGTAAAAAATTGAATTTTTAGTGAAAAATTGAATTTTTAGTGAAAAATCGAATTTTTAGTGAAAATTTGAATTTTTAGTGAAAAATTGAATTTTTAGTGAAAATTGATTTTTTAGTGAAAAATTTAATTTTTAGTGAAATACTGAATTTCTTTAGTGAAAAAATGAATTTCATTAGTGAAAAAATGAATTTCTTTAGTGAAAAAATGAATTTCTTTAGTGAAAAAATGAATTTTTTAGTGATAAATTGAATTTTTAGTGAAAAATTGAATTTTTAGTGAAAAATTTAATTTTTAGTGAAAAATATAATTTTTAGTGAAAAATTGAATTTTTTGTGAAAAATTGAATTTTTTGTGAAAAATTGAATTTTTAGTTAAAAATTGAATTTTTAGTTAAAAATTGAATTTTTAGTGAAAAATATAATTTTTAGTGAAAAATTGAATTTTTAGTGAATAATTGAAGTTTCATTGAAAAATTGAATTTTTAGTGAAAAATTGAATTTTTAGTGAAAAATTGAATTTTTAGTGAAAAATTGAATTTTTAGTGAAAAATTGAATTTTTAGTGAAAAATTGAATTTTTAGTGAAAAATTGAATTTTTAGTGAAAAATTGAATTTTTAGTGAAAAATTGAATTTTTAGTGAAAAATTGAATTTTTAGTGAAAATTTGAATTTTTAGTGAAAAATTGAATTTTTAGTGAAAATTTGAATTTTTAGTGAAAAATTGAATTTTTAGTGAAAATTTGAATTTTTAGTGAAAAATTGAATTTTTAGTGAAAATTTGAATTTTTAGTGAAAAATTGAATTTTTAGTGAAAAATTGAATTTTTAGTGAAAAATTGAATTTTTAGTGAAAAATTGAATTTTTAGTGAAAAATTGAATTTTTAGTGAAAAATTGAATTTTTAGTGAAAAATTGAATTTTTAGTAAAAAATTGAATTTTTAGTGAAAAATTGAATTTATAGTGAAAAATTGAATTTTTAGTGAAAAATTGAATTTTTAGTGAAAAATTGAATTTTTAGTGAAAAATTGAATTTTTAGTGAAAAATTGAATTTTTAGTGAAAAATTGAATTTTTAGTGAAAAATTGAATTTTTAGTGAAAAATTGAATTTTAAGTGAAAAATTGAATTTTTAGTGAAAAATTGAATTTTTAGTGAAAAATTGAATTTTTAGTGAAAAATTGAATTTTTAGTGAAAAATTGAATTTTTAGTGAAAAATTGAATTTTTAGTGAAAAATTGAATTTTTAGTGAAAAATTGAATTTTTAGTGAAAAATTGAATTTTTAGTGAAAAATTGAATTTTTAGTGAAAATTTGAATTTTTAGTGAAAATTTGAATTTTTAGTGAAAAATTGAATTTTTAGTGAAAATTTGAATTTTTAGTGAAAAATTGAATTTTTAGTGAATTTTTGTGAAAAATTGAATTTTTAGTGAAAAATTGAATTTTTAGTGAATTTTTGTGAAAAATTGAATTTTTAGTGAAAAATTGAATTTTTAGTGAAAAATTGAATTTTTAGTGAAAAATTGAATTTTTAGTGAAAAATTGAATTTTTAGTGAAAAATTGAATTTTTAGTGAAAAATTGAATTTTTAGTAAAAAATTGAATTTTTAGTGAAAAATTGAATTTATAGTGAAAAATTGAATTTTTAGTGAAAAATTGAATTTTTAGTGAAAAATTGAATTTTTAGTGAAAAATTGAATTTTTAGTGAAAAATTGAATTTTTAGTGAAAAATTGAATTTTTAGTGAAAAATTGAATTTTTAGTGAAAAATTGAATTTTTAGTGAAAAATTGAATTTTTAGTGAAAAATTGAATTTTTAGTGAAAAATTGAATTTTTAGTGAAAAATTGAATTTTTAGTGAAAAATTTAATTTTTAGTGAAAAATTGAATTTTTAGTGAAAAATTGAATTTTTAGTGAAAAATTGAATTTTTAGTGAAAAATTGAATTTTTAGTAAAAAATTGAGTTTTTAGTGAAAAAATGAATTTTTTAGTGATAAATTTAATTTTTAGTGATAAATTTAATTTTTAGTGGAAAATTGAATTTTTAGTGAAAATTGAATTTTTAGTGAAAATTGAATTTTTAGTGAAAAATTGAATTTTTAATGAAAAATTGAATTTTTAGTCAAAAATTGAATTTTTAATGAAAAATTTAATTTCTTTAGTGAAAAAATGAAATTCTTTAGTGAAAAAATGAATTTTTAGTGAAAAATTGAGTTTTTAGTGAAAAATTGAATTTTTAGTGAAAAATTGAGTTTTAAGTGAAAAATTGAATTTTTAGTGAAAAATTGAATTTTTAGTGAAAAATTGAATTTTTAGTGAAAAATTGAATTTTTAGTGAAAAATTGAATTTTTAGTGAAAAATTTAATTAATAGTGAAAAATTGAATTTTTAGTGAAAAATTTAATTTTTAGTGAAAAATTTAATTTTTAGTGAAAAATTTAGTGAAACGTTAAATTTTTAGTGAAAATTTATTTTTTTAATGAAATTTAGTAATGGAAAATAAAATATTATCTTTTAAATAAAATCCTAAAAATGACTTATGCCAAGAACTGATTATGATATGATAAAAAGTATTCAATTAATATTATTTAAAGATATTGTTTCTTTCAAACAAACATTTAAATTTTATTTAAAAAAGAAAATATATTGAAAACCACATCCGCCTGCAGCATCATGACTAATAAATCATCCCAAATGTCCTCATTTTACATGTCTTTTATTGCATCTTCTCTGCAATCGTCGCACCCATATTTTCCACATTTCATTGCCATAACAACAAAAGTTGCCCCACGCTGATGACGCTTTAAGCTCGCTGGCAAATAAACCTGCCTGCAACAAAATGGCGCGCGTGTTTGCGATCTGCAAGCAAATAAAACTGAGTCATGCGGCCCAGCGGAAGTGCAGTTTTCTTCAAATCGTTGAGTGTTTGTGTGACACATGTGTTTGTGTATGCGTGCGTGTGTTTTTTGTCTCAGTTGTTAGATTGTATTTGTGTGTAATGTGTCTGTCTTTGTTTTTGTATGTTTATGCCGCGCCGCGCGGCTGTAAGTGCGACAACACATATTTTCCCAGTAGACAATCCAGTCAAACGTGAATTAAATTTGAATTTAAAATTTTTAAGTTTCATAGATTTTTGTAAATATTTTTTATCATTATTCCTTTGTTTAAATATATATGGGGCCGTAATGAAAAAAAATGTCATAACCATTTGTCCTACATGTCTTTTCTGCGTCTCAATATCGCCACGAAAAAGTGTTCGATATCGTGTGAATTTTCCTTCATCTTGAACAATTTTGAACTCGTTACGATATCGAAACGATAGGCATTTTGGGTTTCATTTAATTTTTTTATAATTTTACATTTTGTTCACTTTAAAAAAATTAAAATATCAATCAAATTAAAGAACATCAATCATTCTTCTTAACATAAAATTCTAAACTCGATTTATGATTTTTGGGATTAATTAAGAACAAAAGGTATTTTTAAATACTATGGTATCTGAGTATTTTTATGTCCGAAAGTCGATTTAGAGAAATGATAAAGTAATTTTTAACCATATTTTTACAAACGATCCAAATCTTTTACGTTCAACGATACCCAGTATGCTATACGTTTCAATATCGTTACGAGATCAATGCGAGTTTTCTCAATATGAACAATTTTTAGAAATCGGAAAATGTCGCAGATCAATGGTCGACAACTTTTACTATGTTAAAGTTTTGAATGTTTAAATGTTGTAGATATTTATTATTCTTTCATATATTTTATAAAAACTTACTCAACATACTTCATACCCTAAAACATATTTCTTTGTTTTGCTGGGTTAGAATTGCGTGTCGGTAATAATATTAAAATAAAAACTCTTTTAATACCGCTGCCTTTACTGCGGGCATGTGTCGCATCGAGTGGTAGTTGCTGCTGCCACCGCCAGAGTGCATGGCGCGCCGCACATTGTGGCTGACAACATTTTAGTTTTTATCATTTTTGTGTTTTTTGCTTTTAAATTTTGTTTTTATACGCCGTAGATGGATGCTTAAGGATGTAAAAGGCTTTATTACTTTGAAGCAGTTAATGTTTTTATCAAGCAGAGAAAGCCAAATGAGCCAAATACATAACACATATCGGTTTCAATTTTCTACCGATTCGGATCGATTATGGTTTTAAGCAAGAACTCAAACCCAAACAGTTATCGGTATGAAATCGGTTTTTTTCTGATTTTTGTATAGCAATTTCTGTTTTAAAGACTTATCTATCTATCTATCTATCTATCTATCTATCTATCTATCTATCTATCTATCTATCTATCTATCTATCTAACTATCTATCTATCTATCTATCTATCTATCTATCTATCTATCTATCTATCTATCTATCTATCTATCTATCTATCTATCTATCTATCTATCTATCTATCTATCTATCTATCTATCTATCTATCTATCTATCTATATAAAACTCTTGGTCCGTCTGTCTGTTTGTTCCAGCATACGTCTAAACCGCTGAACCGATTTGACTGAAATTTTGCACCAGGATACTATGGAGTCCGCGGTAGCTCAGTGGTTAGTGCGTTGGACTGCGAGCCGAGAGGTCCCCGGTTCCAGCTTGGACTGGGACTAACAACATCTTCTCATAGAAACATTTTTCTGTACCGCGCTACCTCTCGGCAGTAAATGGCAAACCTACGAGGGTAAAAAATTGCCTATGAAAAGCTCTCACTCGCCGTTCGGATTCGGCAATAAACTGTAGGTCCCACCACTTTGCGTTCAAATATAACACTCACAGCTTAAAATGGTGAGAGGGCTCGGTCTAAGTTCTTATTGGACTGTAGTGCCAAACTATTATTATTATACTATGGAGTCCGGAGGGTGACATAGGCTATATATGGGCGGGATTGGACAACGGGGCGTGACGCCTCCTTCAACGCATTGTAACTTGGACTTACACCAGCTAAGAAGACAAAACAAAAAAAAATACAAAATCAAATACAAAATCAAAATCACAAAACTAAAGCAATTACACAAAATTACACAAAACATAAAAAACAAACAAAAGCAAATACTTACAAAGAACAAAAGCAGAACACACAAACACAAAATCAAAAACACAGAAACAAAAGCAAATACAAAAAAAAGCAAAAAAAAGGTACAAACAAAAATACAAAATTGAAAACATAAAAACAAATGCAAATACAATAGAAAAATACAAAAACAAAACCAAAAACATAAAAACCAAAACAAAATTAAAATCACAAAACAAAAGCAAAACACAAAAGCATTATAAAAAAAAACGAAGCACAAAATCAAATCAAAACACAAGAAAAACGCAGAAACAAAAACAAAACACAAAACAAAAAAAACAACACAAAAGCAAACGTACAAAAATAAAAGCAAAGACTCAAAACAAAAGCAAAAAGATATTATCAAAACAAAAATAAAAAGCAACATCAAATAACACAAAAGCAAAAATACAAAAAGAAAAAACACAAAATCTAAATCAAAACAAAAACAAAAAAGCAAAAACACAAAATCAAAAATGCAAAAAATGTCAAAAATACAAAAACCAAAAACGCAGAAAACTAAATTTAAAACACAAAAACAAAAACAGTACACAAAACCACAAACAATTAAAGCAAAAAAACAGTCAATTTTAAAAACAAAATCAAAAGAAACGAGTTGAGGAAGTTAGGTCACATGGGTAAGTTCGGTCACATGGGATGAACTTTTATAGTCGGTCGGGCCCGACTATTTTTTTTTTTTACAAATTAACCAACGCTCAGGGGATGCACCCTATCATGCAATGCACAGTGTTGATCGTCAGAAGGAATGATAGGTTAAATGGAGGGGGGAAAGATGGAGTAGTGTCGGTGAATGTTTGTTTTGAACTTGCCAATATCAAAAATGTCGGTAAAAACGGACGCAGGGAGATTGTTCCACAAACGTGTCGTGCGACTGAAGAACGAATTCTCTCTATAATGCGTTGTTCTGTTGTGAGTCGAGTGGACTACGAAGGGTTGGGCTTGGTTTGATGCCCGAGTAGAACGAGAAAACACACGACCTGGTGGAATCAGGCCATGGATTTCACTCGAACACTTACCGTTGTAATACCTATAAAACAGGCTTACACACCCAACGGTCCTTCGGTGCTCAAGAGAACCAATAGACGATGAGATATTTTCATCCCCTATTAAATATATCGCACGTTGTTGAATTCGCTCCAGGAACTCCAAGGAGGATTTTGAATCTCCTGCCCAAATGTGCGAATTGAATGCCATTTTAGGCCGTATATAGGTAGTGTAGACAGTGCGCAGGTCAGCAGGAGTGAGGTATGTTTTACACCGTTTTAAAAAACCGAGGCACTTGGCCGCTTCTTTCGACACATTAAATATGTGATCATTCCAACGGAGATCACATTGAATTGATTTGCCCAGAACGTCAAGAGCAGCTGATTGCGCAATATCCACAGCACCCATATTGAGCGGTGGGAGGGGTGAATCCATTCTTTTGTGGGATAACAGACAACATTGGGTCTAGCTGGCATTAAAATCTACTCTATTTGCAACACCCCACTCGGAGATTGATTTAAGGTCATTATTGTGGGTGTCATTCATAGTGCGTCTTTTACTCTCAATTTCCAAAGAGTTTGGGCGCTTGTTGAACGAGTATGAATGACAAATGTTACTGTCATTTGCAAAGGATTGAATTGGGTTCTGGGTCAATGACAGAAGATCATTGATAAATACCAGAAATAGGGACGGGGATAGGTCGGAACCCTGCGGAACTCCAGAATTGATGGAATGTTGTTCTGAAAAAACACCATCCATCGCAACTCGTATAGAACGATCCTGGAGAAAACTCGATATCCATCGAGTAAAAGAATTACCGACGCCATATGCAATTAGTTTTGAAACGAGTGCTTTATGCTACACTCGATCAAAAGCCTTGGAAATATCGAGAGCAACAGCCTTACTCTCCCCGAAAAGGTGAATACAGTTATTCCACTTTTCGGAGAGGAACACATATTTTTAGGTGAATTTTAACAATAAGTTTTAAGTTTTATAATTATATCTTGAATATTTTCCGAGTTATTAGCTCCTAAAGAGTTATTTAAAAGTGACTTGTATGGGATGCGGGCGTGTCCGTTGACCGATCCGTTGACCTCATTTCCAAACTTAGAAACACTTTTTACCTAAAACATATTAAAGCAAAATTTCATCGCTTTCTGACCTGTATTTCTCAAGTTATCTTGTAGTCGACAGACGGACATGGCTAAACGGGCTCGGGTTGTGATGCTGATCAAGAATATATACTTTTTCATACCGGACATGCCTCCTAAGGGGCGTTACAATATATGTACAAAGTTAATATACCCTGTTCCTCATAGGTGTAGGGTATAAAAAAAACAGAAGCAACTAAATAAAAAAAAAAAATGCAAAAAGAAAAACCAAAAGAATAAAACCGGAAAAAATAAAAAAAAAACTGGAAAAACAAAAAAGAACAGTATGCTTAAAAAATGGATTAAATAACAAAAACAAAAAATGAAAATCCCCCAGCCCGGGTACAAAATAAATTGGCAATAGGACAATTATTGATTTAATAGTATACAAAAAATAAATCTTTTCATATTAACTCAATGGCAATGTCATGGTATTTTCTAGTATTTAATGGTATTTTCCGATTAAAATAATAATTTATACTATTTATTATTTTTAACAGTAAAAAAACTATTATTTGTATAGTATTTTTTTCTGGGTGTAGTGGCGCTGATGTAACAATGTTGATTGTTGTTGCCAGCAATGTCTCTTGAAAAAAAAAGGATTGCGTTTTATATTATTTTAGAAACATTATAAAATTTTATTTAAAATTATTGTATTCTGTGTTAATACTCGAAGTTAGTTTTAAACATTTTTAATAGATTTAAGTTAGTTTTAAAAAAGCGATTTGTTCGCTGCTGTTGTAGACGAAGAAGTGACAGATGATTTGGAACACGAGGCAAAAGTTCGTTCGTTCTCTCATGTGCATGTGTCATCCGTATTTGGAGATTTTGCTGGTAGGGTTGCCACATGTCTTGTTAATGCGCCCTTAGACTTTTAATGCGGCGTTCACATCAGTTGGTGTTAAAATATTTACGTTCGCGCCGCGAACATACACAATTGAAATTAAGTGCTTACCAAATGACACTATGAACATTTTTTAAGAATTTACTTTAAGAATGACACGATTATCTGTTTCGAGTACTGAGTTTTCAATCCCTGATTTAAATCACTCGTTTGAATATTAAATAGAAATAAAAATTGCTCGTTTATGAGCCGCACATGTTGTGACGTTCGTTAACTTTTAACAGCGCTTATATGTGACATTTTAATGCTGAAAATAAAAACTAACAAATTTATATAAATATAAAAAAAAAACAGATTTCCTATATTTTAAGTGTTTTTATTTTATTTTAACAACTACTTTTATTTGCCATCATACTTAATATTTATTTTTAGTACTTACAAACTATTTTATATTTTTCAAACTGTTGCATTATAATTTCATTTAAAACAAAATTTTCAACTAAAATGTTTTCTAAAACTATATATATATTTTACTAAATTTACATTTACACATAGAGACAACTACACAGAGAACAAAATGTGTGTGTGTGTGTTTGAATAACAATAGCCTCAATTTAAATTTACACCTAGACTTAACATTAAATCAATCAATTGCATTTATACTAAAAAAAAAACAAAAGTTTACACTTTAGTTTTAATTTTTTTTATAAATATTATTTTTTTTTAATTGCTATATAGTACAAGTTTTTAGTTTAAGTACAAAAATTAAAATTTAAAATTACAGTTGGGTTTAGAAAAATAAATATATTTTTGTTTGTTTATACGAAAAGGCAAAAACTGAGTGAAGCTTAGATTGATTGTCTTTATTGCTATGTATTTTTTTAGTTGGTTTTTTAAATATATGTTTTTGTAAAATGTGTTTGCATTTCTTTGCAAAAAATTGCATTTCTTTTTATTAGTGCAAAAACTAAGATATTTGAAAAATTATTTTATAATAAAGTTTAAAATATTACAGGTCTTTTAGGTTAATGGTATATAAGATTTAATTGTGTTGTAAGAAATTGCAATGCTCTGTGCAAAATAACTAAATTAATTATGCCAATTTAAAGTATTTGACTGTTTAAAGCATGTAAAATAGTTTTATACAACAGTTATACAATGTATTTATACAGTTAAAACAATCGTGTAACAGTTGTAACAGTTATTACAATCGTTCCAAGTTATGGATTTATACAGTTTAAATATGTTTGTAACAGTTATAACAAACGTTCCAAAAGATTTAAAATAACAACTACGCCAATTTAAGGTATTTGACTGCTTAAAGCACGTAAAATAGTTTTATACAACAGTTATAACAGTTTACAGCGGTTAAATCGTCCGTTTGCAACAGTTATACAATGTATTTATACAGTTAAAACAATCGTGTAACAGTTGTAACAGTTATTACAATCGTTCCAAGAGATTTAAAATTACAACAGTTATAAAACTGTTATAACTGAATTTACAACAGTTACGTCAGTTGTTATTATATTATATTATATCGTTTGTAAATGGTTATAACAGCTTTATATCAAGGTTAAAATACGGATATATCACTAATTTATTTATTTATAACCATTCGTTAATGTGTAGAGAAGATTTGTAACTATTTTATAAAGTACGAATGGACTTTGAAGTAGTTGAAAGCTTTAAATTGTCTTTAAAACAGTTATGTTGCACTTCCAGCGACTATAAAATGGATATAGCATTTTTCTAAATCGATTAAAAGAGTTGTAACGAATTTAGAACAGTTATAATATCGTATATATAACATTTATAACATTGTGTAAATGACTTAAAACAGGTTTAAACGGCACTGAGAGCTTTAACAGTAATTTGACATTGTTTTAAACAGTTACCAGCTGTTATAAATATTATACAGTTGTTAGGATAGTTTTAGTTATAATTATAAAGCTTATAGCTGCTGTTATAATAATTGCAACAGTCTTAAACAGCTTTTATAACCACAAATCCAATAGTTGTTTCAATTTAAATATGCCAAAAGTTAGCTGTCAGTTAGAAAATGATGTTTATCATTTGAATTTGACAGCTGTCAGCTTTTATTACCAGTTTTGCAATAGTTTAGAGACAGTTGTTAGGACAGTTTTAGTTATAATTATAAAGCTTATAGCTGATTTTATAATATATAACAGTCTTAAACAGTTTTTACCACCACAATTTCAACAGTTGCTTCAATTTAAATATGCCAAAAGTTAGCTGTCAGTTAGAAAATAATGTTTATCATTTGAATTTGACAGCTGTCAGCTGTTATTAAGAGTTTAGCAATAGTTAAGAGACAGTTGTTAGAACAGTTTTAGTTATAATTATAAAGCTTATAGCTGCTGTTATAATAATTATAACAGTCTTAAACAGCTTTTATAACCACAAATCAAACGGTTGTTTCAATTTAAATGTGCCAAAAGTTAGCTGTCAGTTGGAAAATGATGTTTATCATTTAAATTTGATAGCTGTCAGCTGTTATTAACAGTTTAGCAATAGTTTAGAGGCAGGTGTGTGTGTGTGCAAATTAGTTGACATTTTTATTTATGAATGTAATTTTAAAAATTAACAAATATTTCAATACAAAGATTTAATTAAATTTAATTCTAAATCAGCTGTTATTTTCCACAAAACAGCTGCTTTATAACAGCACATAGTATTTGGAATGTTGACAACTAATTTTAATTTTAATTTCAATTTAATTTAATTTTATTTTAATTTTTTTTTCTTTAATTTTTTAAAATTTAACAAATTCCTTTATCTTAAACTTTGTATATTTTATTTATGTTTTGTTAAAATTTTAAGCTTTTAAGCATAGTTCAGCTTTTAACCCCTTATTATTTGCAATTTTAGTTTTTAATTATTTTCATTTGATTTTTACTATTTTGCACTAAGCACTAAAGGCTACATTTTTTGCAAATTGTTATCTGCATTTATTAACAACTACGCATAACATATTTATTGATTTATTAATTTTAGTTTTTTAATTTTTTAAATTTAAAATTCTGCTTACAAATTTATTGCTTACTTTGTAAATATTGACTTATTATTTATTTTATTTTAAAACAAGTAGTTTATACTCCAATTCTTTGCTGTCCATGTTGCAACGCTGCTAATTAAAAGAATCCTCCCGTTGCTCCGGCAGCGAAATGATCTGCGTATAAGTATTGCCATTTTTGAAAAAAAGAAGAAAAGTTTGCGTAAAGCAATACAATGATTAATTATATGTTTTATTTATTTTTGTATAAATAAATTCATTAATTTTAAATACGTATAATAGCGCTAACAGTTATAGTCTAACAATTAAAGTCTAAAATTAATTATTTTGGCACTGTAATTAAATTTAGAAAATACCTTTTTAAAACACAAAAATAAATGTTGTTCAAAGAATTCAATAGTTTTTGATTTTAAAATAACGGAATTGAAATTAATTTTGTTAAATAAAAATTCAATTTGTTGTATTTAAAAATTGTATTAAATGTTTATAAATAAATGTTTGCAACTTGTTGGATACAACAATAATATGTTTGATGCAACATGTTCGTTTAACGTTTTTATGCTCTTTAAATTTTCGATGTTTTTGTTATATTTGCTCGTCAGTGAATATAATAGCGTATGGTTTTAATTAAAACATATTTTTGAATAGTATTTCAAAATTTTATACATTTTAAAAACACATTACAACATGTTCGATACAACATGTTTGATGCAACAAATTTGATATAACATGTTTAATACGACATGTTTGATGCAACATGTTTGATACAACATGTTTGGCGCAACATATTTGATATAACATGTTTGATGTTTGTTTGTTGAAAATTTAATATTTTATTACAAATGTTTAAAAAAATTTAATAAAATTATTTTTTTACATTTCAAAAGTATTTCAAAAATGTATTCATTTTATTAGCAAATTGCATTATGTTCGATACAACATGTTTGATGCAACGTGTTTGATACAACATGTTTGATGCTATATATTTGATGCAACATGTTTGTTGCAACATGTTCGATGTTACGTGTTTGTTTCAAATTTAATATATTTATTACAAATGTTTAACAAAGTTTAATAAAATCATTTTTTTAAATTTGCTTGTCTGTGAATTGAGAGTAGCTGGTTTAATTCAAACAAATTAAATTTGATAGATATCATAAATTCGTTTTTTATGCAACATGTTTGATACAACATGTTTGATACAACATGTTTGATGCAACATGTTTGATGCAACATTTTTTTAATATTTAATTTTTTCAATTAATAAAATAAATTCAATAAAAAATAATAACAAAATTTATGACTAATTCATAAAACTAATAAAAAAGTAGCTACTTATTAACTGCACTTTTTTTCACAATTCACTACTTTTTGTCTACTACTAAAGGACAACTGTGGCACTAACAACAAATGCGTTACTAATTGAAAGCGGAACAACAAAAAAACTACTACTTAACTTTAAAGCCTCTAGTGTTAAATATTAAAATAAAGAATTTTACTGCTTGTGGTTACTACTTACTTTGCTACTTACTTTCGCGCTCCAATTGTGTTTGCAGTGTTACTCAACAGTTTCTTCGACACGAAGCTGTTTAAATTTGTGTGCGCTAATTAAAACTATTTTGCTTGTTTTTGTTTTTCTTTAAATTAAGTTAGCTTTAATTTAAAATACTTTTTGAAAATAAAATAGATTTTCAAATTTTCATTTTTGTTTTGCAAAAGTATGCAAAATTGTTTTAGAAAAAATCAAATAGTTCGTCTAGAAAAAGAAAAGTTTTTTTGATTTTAAATATCTATTGAAATTATACGAAAATTTTGAAAAATAGTAAATCATGCGCAGTGCTTTGGTATTTTTTTTTCTTTTGGTTTGACAACATTTAAATTTTGAAACTTCAATTGCTTCAAATAGATTTTAATAATTGTATCTTTATTGAATTGGCGCTTTGAATTAGGTTTGCTGTACTTATGCAGGGATTTTTGAGTTTGAGTTTCGAGGATGCTGTGTTTTGTAGGGCGTACCACTTTAGACTATGGGTTGTTGCAACGAACTTCTGGAGCTGGTTTTGGAATGTACTGCTGTGGACGTTTTTTGGAAAGGTTTTTAAATTTATTTTATTTTTTTATTTAATTTTTTGTTTTAATTCGGTGTAGTTATTTGTGGAGTTTTTGAGGGGTAAATGTGGAAAATGCAAACTTTTTTAAATTTATAATTTTAAAATATCAAAAATTACATTATATGAAATATGAATTTCAAGATTAATTCATTAACTAAATTTGTACAAAATGTTTTTTTTTTGTGAAACGAGAACATTTAGAAAAAATTATTGAAATTTATATAAAAAGTATTTTTTGAAGGGTTTAATTAAATTTTGTACTTACCATCTCTTTATTTTAGGTATATAAATTTTTAATAGAATATAGAATATATATGTATTAAATAAATTAAAGTAAATAATATTTTAAATAGTCTTTAAATTATTTGTTATGCATTAAATACAATTTTTATAATGCAATTAGTTTGCTAGAATCCGTTAAATGCAACACGTTTGATGTAATAGGTTTGATACAACATGTTTGATGTAACATATCTCATACAAAATTTTTGATACAACATGTTTGATGTGACATGTTTGATGTAAAATTATTGTTTTATGCTTCTGTAAATTGTTTGATGCAACATGTTTTATGTAACATGTTTTATGCACCATGTTTTATGCAACATGTTTTATGTAACGTGTGTGTTTCAACATATGATAGTGTAACCTAATTAAGGTAACATGTTCGATGCAACATTTTTGGCGTAACATGTTTATGCAACATGGTTGATATGACATGTTTGATGTATCATGTTTGATGTAACTTGTTTGATGTAACATGTTTGGTGCAACATGTTTGATGTGACACATTTGATATAACATGTTGATGCAACATGGTTGATATAACATGTTTGATGAAACATGTTTGATGGTAATATATTTGGTGCAACTTGTTTGGTGCAACTTGTTTGGTGCAACACATTTGATGTTTGTAACATATTTGATGCACATATCCTGTAGCCTGTTTGATTCAACAAGTTTGATGAAACATGTTTGATGTAACATGTTTGATATAACATGTTTGATGTAACATGTTTGATGCAAAATGTATGATGCAACATGTTTTCGATGCAAAATTTTTGACGTAACATGTTGATGCAACATGGTTGATGTAATTTGTTTGATGTATGTAATATATTTGGTGAAAAATGTTTGAAGTAACTTGTTTTCTGTAAAATGTTTGGTGCAACATGTTTGGTGCAATATGTGTAATGTAACATGTTTGATGTAACATGTTTGATGTAACTTGTTTGATGTGACATATTTGAAGTAACATGTTTAATACATGTAGCCTGTTTAACGCATCCTGTTTGATTCAATATGTTTGATATAACTTGTTTGATGTAACATGTTTGATGCAACATGTTTGTTGGCATATGTTTGAGGCAACATTTTGTATTTGTTTTATATTTTTTTTTATAATTTTATAATTTGCGACACTAAATTTTGTTTCGTTATCTTTTTCCCAAACATCAACTCATTTCAATCTACCAAAACTGTTAGCACTTTGGTCCAATTAGTTTCGCACACGTGCTCATGTTGGCATTAACTCTATTAGCGCTCATTTTAATTGCACATGAAAAACTAATTTCGCACAATTTAATGAATTTGTATATTTTTTTTATTGTGTGGCAAACTGTGATTGGTTTAGTGGAAACGTTATTTGTTTTTTTTCTCTGCGCTTTTTCACATGCAATAAATTAAATTATTTAATTTGGCTATGCGCTCTGTATTTAATTAAAATGCATTTTTCGATAATACAAAAAAGTGAGCAATGCTCTTTTTGTTGGATTAATTAAAATGAATTTATTACATTAAACATGAAATAATTACATGCAATGCTAAATGAATTCCATACAATTTTTTGCAGATAATATTAAAATTTCTTTTGCAACACGAAATAGTGCCCAATGAAATAATCTCTTTTGAATAACACTTCTTGAAATTGTAAGACAAAATATGAATAGAAACAACTACATAAATTACTGCATTGCTTTACAACATTTTACTACTTGTATTAAAAATATTAAAAATAACGACACTTTGTATTTATATTCTGATAGCGTCAGTGTCTCGATTGGTAATTGCGTTGGACTACGAGGCAAAAAGTCATTGGTACGTTGAAGAGATTAATTAATTTGTAAAAATATTAGATACGTTAGTGCACCGGTTACTGAGCACCAAAATGAAACAAATTCGTGCCTTTTGTATGTAATCGCTATTTCTCGCATGAAAGTGGTAAAATAGTGACGACAGGTCAGTTTAAATATTAATAAAATATATATCAATATATAGCATCTCTCAAATGGCATTTACCGCATAATGTAAGTCATTAAATTATTGTCCTAAGAGCTTCCAATATAGAATTATAAAATAAGATCTAGGGAGAAACTGTCGGACGTCAATACAGGAGGCGCACATTTTCAAACGGTTGGGTGTATCATGATGCGATAAAATGCATTTGAAAGCCACCACTTTCCAATCACTACTGCAGTGCTGTGCCTCAGATGCGACGCCCTTATATACTGCATGCATCAGTTCAACCTGTTTCGAGAACCTTCTACTCGTTTCGTGAATCACGCATGCTATTGGCATTTCATTCGCACTTATGTGTTTCTATTGCGCTGATCTTCTATCTCTTTCTCGCTCATTGGTTCAGTGCGCTGAATGATCTTTCGTCTCTTTCTAACACATTGCTTAGTGCGCTGAATTGTCTTGCGTTTCATTTACTCTTGCATAGTGGAGCAAATTACCTCTTTTCGTAACAATATTTTATCAAAATTAAGACTGGCCTGTATCAAACTTTATTTCACTTGAAAGTAATACCATATAAATTAATATTTTCATTTGAAAGCTTGATAAAATCTCTACAAATCAGCAAATTGTTCGAACTCTACCCGAGACAAAATAATTGGCATTTTTCTGAAATATTTCGGGCATATTTCCGGCAAACATACAGATAAATAGAATATTTTGGAAAGTGTAGAACAGGTTGTACATATTTATGGAATTTTTATGGCAGATTCACGTCATATTTGGGGATTAGACAGAAAACAGACAGCTTCTGATACAAGCGCCACCGTTGTCTGTTTGAAATATGTCGAGGAAATATTTCTGAACTGCTTCGACCCGGCCAAATATTTTGTCTGGGGTACCTGAGCTACAAAATAAATGAAAAAAAAAACTTTGAAAACATAATTTCATTAAATTTTTCAAAAATAAGTGGCCACTCTAGAAAGTGACTAAACTAAATATTCAACCTTTATAACCAACAGTTCTGACGTCACAAAGGCGTCACAAACATTTATGTATTGCTTTTCACGTATACCAAATATGAATAATATGAATAATATGAATAAATAAATAAATAAATAAATAAATAAATAAATAAATAAATAAATAAATAAATAAATAAATAAATAAAGTATGCTGAGCCAAAATCGCGTGTAATTTTTGTTAGATATTTCTAGACAAAATCAAAAGGACGAATTTGAAAATTGTAAATCTTGTCATTCCAAAAGGGCGAATCTTTTCGTTTTTTCGCCATAAATTTTTATTGGTATAAGCTAGAATAGTAGTGTAAAGGCCTTTATTATTTGATTTCAAAGCACCTGTCGATCTGCATCATTAATTAAAAATATTTTGCCAAACATTAATTTGCCATTTGTTATTTGCAGGAAAAAATGTTTGGCAAAATATGTTTAAATAATGATGCAATTCGGTGCTTTAAAAACAAACAATTAATACCTTCACACCACTATTTTATCTTGTACTATTAAAGAGTTATAGCAAAAAAAAACGAAAAGAAAGATTTTCAATTGTTCCAATTTCTTCGTTTTTTTTTGCTATAACTCTGATGCAAGATAAAATAGTGATGTAAAGACATTTATTGTTTGTTTTTTTAAAGAACCTCTCGATCTGCATCATTATTTCAAAATATATTTCCAAACATTTTTACTGCAAATAACAAATGCCAAATTAATGTTTGACCAAATATTTTTAATTAATGTTGCCAATAGATAGGTGCTTTGAAAATAAACAATTAATGCCTTTACATTACTATTTTATCTAGCGCTAATAAAAAGTTATAGCATAAAAATCCAAAATATTTGCGTTTCGATCTGAATATAGCCTCACAAAATCCGTATTTATAATTCAGTAGGTTGTCCAAATCTAAAGATATTTTATATACGTTATAGTAATTGTCAAATAAACTAAAATAACAGAAAAACTTGAAAAAAATATAAATTTTTCTAATTTTTAAAGCATTTCAAACTTTAAAATTTGATTTCCCAACATTTTTAAAAATGCACATTTGCCCCTTTGGCATGACAGTGACGATATGTCGTCTGCTGTGTGTCCATACGGATATAAATTTCAATTAAAAAATTCTAAAGACAAATACGTACTACAGTTCCTAGAATATGAGAAAAACTGACTTTTAATACATTATGTAGTAAAATCCCATCAAATAAATACAAATGCAATAAATAACTAAATGTAGTAGAAATACATATTTTCAAAATAAATACTAAAATATATTGACACATTGATTCATTCATAAACAATTTAAAGTCGACTTTAAAAAGAAAGTCTGCTTTTGTGACAATTTTGAAAAAAATAAAATGTCAAATGGCTGGTTTCAATTTTAAAGTCGACTTTAAATTCTTTATGACAATACGTCTTATAAATTTAGTACATTATTTTTCTTGGTGTATTATTAATATTTGACTGAGTATTAGCCAAAAATGCCAAATCGCTACAAATTAATTTATTAATTAAATATTTTACAACTCATTAGATTATTTATAAGCAATCAATGCGAAATTGCTATGGTCGGAAACCATTTTTGTAACTGATGGAGCGGTCGTTAAAATTTTAATAATTTATTTATTTACAATTCATGGGTTGCTTGTTTAAATTTGTATTTTATATCTATATAAATTTTATACTTAACTCATTATAAATTTAAAAATACAATTAACAAATTACTTACCGCATGACTTAGAGCAATAATTATGGTAAATAACTCAAATTATTTCAAAAATAAAACAAACACAATTTTTTCACAAATAAATAAATTAAAATTTTAATCAAAGTATTCTTTGTACAAATTTAATTATTTATATTTATTAAATAAAATATAGTTTTTTAATAAATAAAAAAAGATTTTTATTTTTACAATTAAAAACTTAAAAAATACCTGTACGTTGTTGGATTTTTAATTATAACTTGTTTAAAATTCATATTAAAAGAACTTAACTTAATTACAAAAGGCAATAAAATGGACGACGGCAACAACGGGTGAGGATGACAAGAAACGAGCACAAACGAGACAAATAATGCCATGCATAAATAAAAAGGATGCACACGGACTGCACAGGATGTGCGACTGACTACTGGCGGTTGGAGGTTTTCATTATTTTTCATCTAGTGACGTTGAGTGTGTGTGTGTCTGCGTGTATTTGTAAGTATTAAGTTTTATGTATATAAAATATATTTTTTGGAACAAAGTCAAAGTCAGACAGAGTGTCACGTGTTGTATTAAATATAATTATTGAAAACTAAGTTCAATCAACAAAAGACTATTTTGTAGGATAATTTGTGATTTATAACATACATTAAATTTTGGTAAACAATAAAATTTAAATAAAATTTAAATTATAGTAAAAATTATAGTAAAAATTATAGTAAAAATATAATTGTAAAAAATTATAACCAAATTATATAAATAAATTATAGTAAAGTGTAAATAGCACAGTGTAAATTATAGTAAATTATAAATTATAGCAAATTAAATTTGTAGTAAATGACAAAATATATTTTGCTTTTTAAACTAAGCAAGTATAATAATAATTATAGTAAACTTTAAATTATAGTAAGCTCGATATTAAAAGAATATTTAAAATTTCTCACTCAGACAAATTTCATAAAATAAATTAAAATTTTATTTCTTCATTTTAATACAAAATTGCAATAGCAACAAATGCAATTGATAGTTTTCCAATTTTAATTTTAAAAATATCATATCGTCACTATCATGCCAAAGAGGTGAATGTGCAATTTTTGACATGTGCGTTTTTTTCCATTTTTGAATTTCGTTTATCCTCAAGTATGCTGTGCCAAAATCGCGTGTCATTTTGTTGGATATTTCTAGCCACAAAAGACAAAACCAAAAGGACGAATTTTAAAAATTGAAAATCTTGTTATGCCAAAAGGGCGAATCTTTTCGTTTTTTCGCCATAACTTTTTATCGGTATAAGATAAAATAGTGGTGTAAAGGCATTTATTGTTTATTTTCAAAGCACCTATCGATCTGCATTATTAATTAAAAATATTTGCCAAACATTAATTTGCCATTTGTTATTTGCATGAAATTTTTTTTTTGAAAAATATTTGTAATTAATAATGCAGATCGATAGGTGCTTTGAAAACAAACAATAATTGCCTTGGCATTACTATTTTATCTAGTACCATTAAAGAGTTATAGCAAAAAAACGAAAAGATTCGCCCCTTTTGGCATGACAAGATTTTCAATTTTTTTTCAATTTCTTCGTTTTTTTCCTATAATTTTTTATTGGTACAAGATAAAATAGTGATGTAGAGGTATTAATTGTTTGCTTTTAAAGCACCTATCGAGCACCTATTAGAGCACCTATCATTATTTAAAAATATTTTTCCAAACATTTTTTCCTGCAAATAACAAATTGCAAATTAATGTTTGGCAAAATATTTTTAATTAATGATGAAGATTGGTAGGTGCTTTAAAAGCAAACAATTAATGTCTCCACATTACTATTTTATCTTGCGCTAATAAAAAGTTATAGCATAAAAAACAAAAATATTTGCGTTTTGATCAGGATATAGCCTCACAAAATCCGTATTTATAATTCAGTAGGTTGTCCAAATCTAAAGATATTTTATACACGTGATGATAATTGACGAATAAACCAAAATAACATAAAAAAATGAAAAAAAAAAAAAAATAAATTTAGCTAATTTTTAAAACACTTCAATCTTTAAAATTTGATTTCCCAACATTTTCAAAAATGCACATTCGCCCCTTTGGTATGACAGTGACTATTATTAAATTGGGATTTTTTCTATTTGAAATTTTGATAATTTGAGATGAAATGTATATTTTACATTAGAAATTATGATAAACTGAATTGAATATGAGATTTTACATTTGATATGGATAAAGTATTAAATAAAATTAAAATTTTTCATTTTAGCTTTTGAAAAGTTCAATTTCAAAATTTAATTAAAAATTTAATATATCTCAATTTGAAATGAAGAAACTTAGTTTCAGTTGAATTTTTAACATTTCTAAACAGAAAAACTCAATTTTATTTTGAGTTTTTGCATTTATAAGTTAAAAATTTTACATATGTTTGGACATTTCTCAATTTTAAATAGAAAATCAAAAAAATTATTTGGAATTTTTCACATTTCTAAATGGAAAATCTCAATTTCATTTGGAACTATCACAACTTAAAATAGAAGAATATCAGTTTTTTTGTTGAAGTTTCTCAATACAAAATGGAAAATCTCAATTTTAATTCAAATTTTCGAAACATAATTTTATTTGTATTTATCATAGTTATATTTGGAAAAAAACACACATTTATTTGGAGTTTTCTCAATTTAAAATATAAATTCACAATTTTAATTTGAATTTTGCACATTGGACATTTTTAATTTTATTTCGATTTTGCTGATTTTGAAATTGAAAACCAAACTTTTGTGCAATTTCGTCAATTTTAAATACAAAATTTGAATTTGCATTGGAATTTTCGCATTTCAAATAAAATATTTTTAAGTTTTTTACTCAAAAACCTCTCAATTTCAATTAAAAATACTATGTTATATTTATATTTTCTTAAAAATATGGTAATTTATAATATACAACAATTTATAACAAACTATAATTTGAACAAAACAATTAATTTAAGTAAAGAAAATTAAAATAATTTGCAAAATTTAACAAAAATTACAATAAATAATAAATCATATTAAATAATATAAATAATTTATAGCATAAAAACGTTTACAGTAAAACAAAAAATTACAGAAAACTATAAAGTTGGATTTTTAATAATAATTTAGTGTTGGCAACACTGCAAGCGACTCGCCGCTTTCAAATTATTGCGCAATACATGGCGATGATGATTCGTTCGCGGACAACGTCTGACTGCGACGCTGTTGCTGCTTGTCTGCCGCATGCGACGTACGCAGTTTAGCGCCACAAAAACCAATGCCACCCGCAGTGACAACACCGTCATCCTCATCATCATCAGCACCACGACCACCATCATCATTATCAGCAGCAACATGCGGCAGCAGCAATTGTGGCGACGACGGTAACGCATCGCCGACCTCTGTCGCCGGCGTGCGTTGGAATATTTTGCAAACACGTAAACTGCGTTGCATAAAATGCGGCAAATGCAGATGACGTGCAGAGTGAGTTGGTGTCGGTGTCGCCGCAGTTGTTGTCGCATGCGACAAAGTCGCGTGACTAAGTGTCGCATTGTCCGCACACGGATGCATTATGTGACTGGTACGCAGTTGTTGCGCATTATGTTGGTCGTAGTGCTCGACAATAATGATGGGCGCACGTGGCAATGCGACACGTGTTGTTGTTTTGTGATGGTGATGTTTTAGTTGTTGTTGGGGCGGCACTTGCGTCGATGATGATGACGGTGGCGTTGGCGTTATGCAGTAGTGCGACGTTTGCGTTGGCTCAAGCGAGCGACAATTGCGCATATGCGTGCGCGACTTTGAACTGCGCCAGCGAAAGATGTTGCGCAATAGGCTGTGTTGATGCGGCTGCGCTGCAGCACAATCGCAGTTGCTCTGCTGCTGCAGCAGATCGCGCACCAAGTCGGGTTGATGCGAGTCGCTGTATGAGCGTTGGAAACCATTGTTGTTGTGATTGTTGTTTGGTGTTTGTTCGTGTGTGTTGTTCTTGTGTCGGTGTTGTTCCATGTGTTGCTGTTGTTCTTTTTGTTGCTGCTGCGTATGGCTGGATGGGATCACCGGATTGCCGGATGCAATCACATTCAAACTACACGCACTCCATGCAGCGGCGGGCAACGAAACGGGACGCATTCGCAGTGGCGAGGATACAGTATGAGAGGAGAAGGATGAGTGGAAGGAGGAGGAGCAGGCGGGAAGTGCAAGTCTATCGATGTGATCGAAGGACGCGGACAACATACCTGTGCGTTCGTCGTGATACTCATCGTCATCCGAAGACTCGAGACGATCTTCGACGAGCGACGTTTGTCGCGAGAGACCCTAAAAGTTGCGTTGCGTTGTGTTGGTGATTTTCGCGTTGATTGCAGACGCGAGCCGGCGAGTGGGTGTAAATAGTGTGAAAGAGAAAGAGAGAAATAGAGACAAAACGAAAATGATATAGAAAAAGCGAACATAAAATGTGTGAGTGTGAGAATTAGCGCTCTACTGAACTCGATACAGAGTTTTTGTGTGCAACTTATGCGCATTTATTATACTACTATAATATAAAGCTTTAAATTGTTGCAAAATGAAAATTTAATTTTTAAACTGTATCTATAAATAATTCGCAAATTTTTGCATTACTAAATGTTGTTTAAAACATTTTAAAGCTTTTCAGTTGATACATGATACGGAATTCTTGAAGTATAGTAAAGTTTTAAAAGCTTAAATTTTTAAAAATTTAGAAGTTTCAAAAGCACAAAGCTTCAAAAGCTCAAAGCTTTAAAAGCTCAAAGCTTTAAAAGCTCAAAGCTTTAAAAGCACAAAGCTTTAAAAGCTCAAAGCTTTAAAAGCACAAAGCTTTAAAAGCTCAAAGCTTTAAAAACTTAAAACTTTAAAATTTCAAAACATTAAAAGCTGAAGCCTTTAAAAGCTCAAAGCTTTAAAAACTCAGAGCTTTAGAAGCTAAACTTTAAAAGCTCAAAGGTTTAAAAGCTTAAATCTTAAAAAATTCAAAGCTTTAAAAGCTCAAAGCTCAAAATTCAAAGCTGTATAAGCTTTTTAAAAAAGCGCAAAGCTTTAAAATCTCAATGCTTCAAAAGCTCAAAGTTTTAAAAGCTCTAAACTTTAAAAGCTCAAAGCTTAAAAAATTCAAAGCTTTAAAAGCTCAAAGCTTCAAAATTCAAAGCTTTAAAAGCTTTTTAGAAAATTTTGTGCAATACTAAAAGTTCTATAAAAAAAGCTCTGAACTTCTTTAAAGCTTTTGTACGTATTTACTATCGTAAAATGTACAATGAGCACTAAGATCGTGTACTCTTCATGTATATTCGAATGCAACTTAAAAGCTTGCAACAACTACCTACCGCATTGTGACGTCGCCGTGGCGGTGAACGTTTGTTCCACAGCGCCTCCAGTTGATCGAAGTGCTGTGATTGTGCCAACGCTGCCTGTTCTGGTCCCAGATTCGCTTGTGAGGTGATCGTCTTCATTTCGGCGATCTTCGAGATCTCCTCCATGCTGGCAGAGACCGAAAAACGACGCTTGAGACGTTCATCGACTTGAGCCATCATGACGGACGACGTAAGGTGGCCGTATTTCTTTTGCCACGTGTAGGTGTCCAGTGAGACCTCCTTCTTGAGTAGGCGTTTCATCTGACGCTTTGGTCCCTGTGGTCGTAGATCTGCGAAGAATTAATAAAAGAAACCACAAAAGCTTTACCGGGAACTTAGGAAGGGGGGGGGGGTTCTAAGATAAGATTACCTTCGACATCACGTGCTGGTGCTGAATACGTCGGCAACTTGACATACTGCGCCGGCGTATTGTGCAGACAGATGACCGGCAGGTTGAAGCTGTCGACGAGCTGCACGAGAATGCGCGAACACTCGAGGCTGATGTCGAAGCGTATGAAGGGCACATGAATCTGGAGTGAGGTTAAGGCGAGACCGCGTTTGGTCTCCCAGACGATGAGGGTTTTGTCGTCGCTGCCGGACACGGCGGTGGTGCCTAGTTTTAATTAGTAAAATAGAACCAAAAAAATTAAATTTAAATTTAAGCTACATTTTACAAAAAATATATATTGTCTAAGAGGGCGCTAGTTTTTTTTAACTTAAAAATAATGTATACCAAATGTACTACCAACTCACCATCCGCGGAGACTTGCACACATGAGACCGCGCCCAGATGTCCTGCCAGTGTGTGTATCTCCTCGCCCGTGTGCAAATCCCAAATAATGAGATTATAGTCCTTGGAGCCGGAGATGACTTGGGTCTTGTTCGTCACCGATGTGGCAACACATGTGACCGCATCGGTGTGACCGACCAGCACTTGTGCCAATTTTCCGCCTGTCGCCTGCCACACCTTGAGCGACATGTCGCGTGAACCCGTGATCACGTACAGACTGTCGGCGGTAATGGTGAAGCAGCTGATTTCGCCCGAATGGGAGACACTGTACTTTTCATCTTCGCGCGTTAACGACCAAATTTTGAGTGTGTTGTCGCCATTGGTTCCGATCTGTGTGGGAGGGGAGGTTCGAAAATTTGCATCAAATATGAATAACAAATCATAAAATGTGTCGCAGAATCTATTTCAATTACTCATGGCTTATACATAAAACAAAAAAATCATATATTATGAATAAAAACCAAATCATTATGATTACTTATTCCTGATTAATTTTTTCAAAATTGTATAAAACATGTTTTATGGGAATATTTCTCTCCGTGTATGTTCGTGTTAATTACTATCATTGGCTATATTGAAGTACCTAATCATTTTATGATACTCTTCAAATATAATATTTATTTGTTCTGTAAATTCCCACTTACCGCATATTTCATGTTGTTCGTTACGCCCAGACTCTTGTAGGGCCCCTGAATGGTCTGCAGCAGTGTCGCCTCATCGGACAGCCACACATGCAGCACGCCCTCGCGATCCGACGACAGTATACGACGCGAATCCATTAAAACGACGACACAATGCACGCTCGCCGCGTGTTCCTTAAAACTCTGCGCCAGCTGTCCCATCGTTAGGTTCCACACATGCACGACGCGATCATCACCCCCCGAGACGAGAAATTCGCCGTTGGGCGCAAAATTCAGACATGTTACGGCGCTCGTGTGCCCATCGAATGTCGTCTGATACTCGGGTGTATTGATTTTCATGATGTGCACACTGCGACCGGAGGCAACTGCGACCAGTTGCGAGTCACGCGACACATCGAAGCAGCTGATGGGCGGCAACGTCGTCGATGGCGAACGCTGCGACTGTAGCGAACGCTTTAACGAACGTTTACGCCGCTGATTGTGCGAGTAGGGATGCACGTAAAGCTCCTCGTTGCGAAACGAGTAGAAGGTGATTTTATTGCCACCCACCGTGACCAGGAAATCATCATTGTCCATGGCATAGACAGCGGTGACGGCGGCCGGGTTCGGCGGCATTGAGCGTATCAATTTGCCGGAGAACATGTCGTAGATGAGAGCGCGCGTATCGTCGCAGCCGACAATGGCGCGTTGACCGTCTTTGGCGATGGATAGAGTGCGTATCTGTGGCATTAAAATATAAAATACAAAAAATTAAACGGAATAAACGACACGGTGATTAAAAACAAAGTTAATGATTGCTCGGAGATTAGAGTGTGGATTAGAGTGCGGATTAAAGGTTGGGTACTGCGTAAGTACAGGCAGCTTTTGTGTTGCCTGACCCTTCGTCAGCAGGCAGCACAGCACTTAGAACATAAAAAAGCAATTAAAAGTTTTGCCAACGATTTGCATGCGCTGCATTTAGTGCGCGTCGGGCGAAAAACTTTCGATGGCCGCATATAGAACTTCGAAACCCATAATAAAAAAATTAGGTTTAAATAAAATTCGACCAAGTTTTGTGTAAATTAATCTGCAAAAAGTTTTATAATTTTCAGCTGAATATGAATTTTTTGAAAACAATGCCTTATGAAAACACTCAGCTATTAAAACTTTTAAATCTTTAAATAATTAAAAAGCGCAACTAGGGGTTTTAAATATTTTAAATTTAAAAATACTTAAATCTTTTTTTTTCATAAAATAATTAAAAATATAAAAACCTCATTTTTAATTTTCAGGAGAATATAATATTTTTGAGTGAACTCAAACAGCTATTGAAACTTTTAGAAATTTCAGTTTTTAAAAATCTAAATTTTTTAAAAGTTAAATAATAACATATCTGCTAAACATCATGAGCACTCTTTATTAAAAAAATATTTTAGAATTATTGCAATTATTTTTTTGTGTACTTTTTTTTTTAAATTTCTACCATAAATCTTTTTTTTTTTATTTGATTTTATTTATAAAAAATGCAATTTTAATAAAATTTAAAATCGCAATATAATTTAAAATCGCAAATAAAATCCAAAAGCTCAATAAAAGCTGTAAGCTTAATAAAAGTTTAAAAGCTCAATAAGCGTTGAAAATTTCAATAAAAGTAGTAAGCTTAAGTTTATATTAAAGCTCAAAAAATTCTTCAAGTTTATAAATAGCTCATTAATGGCTGAAAGCTCAATAAAAATCCAAAGCTCAATGAAACCTTAAATCTCAATGAAGGTTCGAAGTTTAATAAAAGCATACCTCTCAATAACATGTTAATGCGAATAATAGCTTAAAGCTCAATAAAAGATTTAAGCTTAATAAAAGCATTAAGATCAATAAAAATATAAACTTCACTGAAAAATTTGAAGTTAATATAAAACTGAAACTTATAACACTTAAAGCTTTATAAAATCTTAAAGCTCATGCAAAGCTCATTACAAAGTTTAAGCTCATTAAATGATTAAAATTCACTAAAAGCTTAAAGTGTATTAAAGCTAAATAAAATCTGAAAGCTCAATAACAGCTTAAAGCTCAATAACAGCTTAAAGCTCAATAATAGCTTAAAGCTCAATAACAGATAAAAGCTCACTAACAGCTTGAAGATCAATATCAGCATAAAGCTCAATAACAGCTTAAAGCTCAATAAAATCTTAAAGCTCAATAAAATCTTTAAGCTCAATAAAATGTTATAGCTTTATAAATCCATAAAATTTTCAAAAAGCATGATGTTCATTAATAGCTGAAAGCTCAATAACAATTTAAAGCTCAATCCAAACTTAAATCTCAATGAAGGTGTGTCGTTCAATAAAAGCTTAACGTTCAATAAGATCTTAATGCGAATAGTAGCTTGAAGCATAATAAAAGAATTAAGCTCTATAATATCTCAATAAAATGTTAAAGCTCAATTAAATATTTAACTCAATAAACACATAAACCGAAATGAAAATTTTGAAGTTTAGTAAAAGCTTAACACTTCAAAAAAGCTTAAAACCAAATACATGTTCTAGACTAAATTAAAGCTTAAAGCTTAAATGTTAAAAGCTAAGTAGGAGCATTAACTCTATAAAAGCTGAAGGATCTATCAAATACTAAAGCTTAATTAAAGATTAAAGCTCAATAAACTATTACAGCTAAGGAAATAAGGATTAATAGCTTAAATCTCATTGAAAGCTCTCTAAAAACTAAAAGATTAATGAATACTTAATAAAAATGAAAATTAAAAAATAGCTTAACGATCATTAAAAGCGTAAAGCTCATTAAAAGCTTAAAGCTCATGAGAAACATTAACAAATTGTGCGTTAAAAATAAAACTTAAATGTTAATGCTCATTAAAAGTTTAAAGCGTATTAAAAGCTAAAAGCTCATTAAAAGCTTAAAGCGCATTAAAAGCTAAAAGCTCATTCAAAGTTCATACAAAGCTTAAAGATCATTAAAAGCTCAAAGTTTATATAATTATAAATGCTGAATGAAAGCCTAAAGCTTCCTAAAATTTTTAGTTGAATGAAACCTTAAAGCTTTAAATAGTAAAAGCTTAATAATCTATTTAATCTGAAATAATTTAGTAATTTTATGTATTAAAATTACTAAATTGCGCTTAAAGTGCATTAAAAGTTTAAAGCTCATTCAAAGCTCAACGTTAAGAAAATGCTTAAAGATAATTAAAAGCTCAAATTTTATATAAAGCTCAAAGCTCAAAGCTGATAACTTTTAGTTCAAAAAAACTTATAGCTTTAAATAGCAAAAGCTTAATCATCTATTTAATCTGAAATAATTTAGTAATTTTATGTGTTTTAATTACAAAAAAAAAAATAATATGCATCAAATTTAAGCGTTATAAATAAATTAATAACTTAAATTGCATATTTTAGTAAACACTAAAGGAGCTTTTATAATTTACGCCATTTGTTTACCTGTGATTTGTGTCCTTTCAAGGAATTCAGCTCTTTGCCAGTGGCCGTGGCACGCAGATGCACAATGTTGTCCTCGCAATGTGCGGCAAGAAAAACCTGAAAATAGAAAAAAACGAAAAAAAAAATAAAAATTGATGATAAATCAATTTAGGCAAAATGATGCCGTTAAAGGAAAAGCAGAAAAACAACTTGTTATTGTCGTCATAATAACCAGCAATGTGCGCATTTTTCATGTTTTTCTGTTTTGGCACAATTTAAGAGGGAGAACTTGGATGCTTTTAGTTTTTTGCAGTAAAAAAAAAGAAAATTCCGATGTTGATGATTTTATGGACATTAATTTGGTGCTGACAGCTGTTGACAGTTTTTCAGAAACGCCGATTATTTATGACAAAACGCAACGCAGAATGCGTGAGTGCGCTGTGTTTTGGGATACTCGCGCTAAGATTATGGCGAGGCTCTTCATGGCGGCACTGAAAAGGTCTGCAAGTGAAATTGATTAATTGCCGCCAAAAGTGTGTCAACGCATAGTGATTTTATATTTATCATATTTTATTTTAGACATTTTACGAAGTAAAAGTTTTAAAAAGATATTTTTAATGAAATTGTGAAAAAATTTAAGAAATAAAGCTTTTTTATAATATAAAATAATATCAAATATTTTTTTTATATTTTTTGTAATTTTTACCACTGTAAAAACCGCTCAAATGTTTTTGCCATTGACTGATCAATCTGAAATATAACTAAAAACCTATTATACATAAATCATACGTCAAACGCATTGCATGTCAATTGGCGTTAAGGATACCACTTAAGCTAAAACATATTTCCGTTTCCGGTCGAAGTAGCCTGGTGGCTTACGTGTGAAAAAGACATAGACTGCCATAAAAAGCGTTTAAATAGCGATTTACAGACAACGCTATTAAAGGCTAACAAAAAACCATATTCGAATTTGCATGGCATAGAATCAAATTCAGCACCAACTCACGAGTGCCATGTTTTACCTTCACATTTAACGTTACGGGCGAAATTGAATTTTTCATGGACGTCAGTTGCGTGTTTTTAAAAAATAAAAAAATAAAAATAAAAACCACCAACTACTGTCGATTTAACCGCGTATTTGTTTGTTTTCACTTCGATTTATGTTTCATTTTTTTCGATTTTTTTTGTTGTTTGCCACAAAATGAAATCGAAAACGTTGAATATTTATTGCCCATCATTTGTTGCACACAGTTGCATATGGTTCTCTGTGTGTGTGTCTGTCTGTTTTTTGATTTATTTGAAGTGTTTTTTAAATGTGATTTGTAACTGCCTAGACATGGGCATAAAAAAGATTTTACAGCCATGTTTAACACTGAAAACAGAACGTCCCAGGAGAAAATAGAATTTTAAGGTCTGTTCAATTCAGCCAAATTATATGTAGTATTCATGTATCACATCTATGTATGGCAGTCACGTATGAAGTACTGAAATAGTTTTTGAGATATAGCCTATTTTTTATCTTTTTTATCTTCTTTTATTTTTAAAAATTTCTCAAAAGAAACTATTTAAACTATTTAAACTATTTAAATAAAACTAGAATATATTTTCGATTCTAGACGCAGAAAAGTTTGCGATACATGATTTTGCAGACATTTGTAGGAAATTAAAAAAAAAAACAAAAGAAATCATGGGAAGATACATTTTCTGCTGGGGTCAAGAGGCAAAGAGAGAGAAGATTGATTTTAATTTCCAGTTATTGAATTTTTTGAGGTTTTTTTTATTGTTTTTGTTTTGAGAATTTTAAATGAAATTTTGGGACGTGTGGTATAGATTTAAATGCTTTTTACTCTTAATTAACACTAAATATGCGAATTGCTTCATATTACAAAAAATATTATAATAAATGCATATTATATACATTTAGCATATAATATGCAAAATGCACATAATATTCAAAATGCATATAATATGCAAAGTGCACATAATATGCAAAGTGCATATAATGTGCAAAATTCATATAATATACTAAATACATATAATATGCAAAATGCATATAAAATGCAAAGTACATATAATATGCAAAGTGCATATAATATACAAAGTGCATATAATATGCAAAATGCATATAATATGCTAAATGCATATGCAATATGCATATAATATGCAAAATGCATATAATATAGAAAATGTATATATTACACAAAATGCATATAATATGCAAAATGCATTTAATATGCAAAATGGATATAATATAGAAAATGTATACATTAATATGCAAAATGCATTTAATATGCAAAATACATATAATATGCAAAATGCATAAAATATAGAAAATGTATAAATTACACAAAATGCATGTAATATGCTAAATGCATATAATATGCAAAATGCAAATAATATGCAAAATGCATATAATATGCAAAATGCATATAATATAGAAAATGTATATAATATGCAAAATGCATATAATATGCAAAATGCATATAATATGCAAAATGTATATAATATGCAAAATGCATATAATATGCAAAATGCATATAATATGCAAAATGCATATAATATGCAAAATGCATATAATATGCAAAATGCATATAATATGCAAAATACATATAATATTCAAAATGCATAAAATATAGAAAATGTATATATTACACAAAATGCATATAATATGCAAAATGCATATAATATGCAAACTGCATAGAATATGCAAACTTCATATAATTACTAAAATGCATATATTAATGCAAAATGCATATAATATGCAAAATGCATTTAATATGCAAAGTGCATATAATATGCAAAGTGCATATAACATGCAAAATGCGTATAATATGCAAAATGCATATAATATGCAAACGCATTAAATTTGCAAAGTGTATATTTTGCAAAATGCATTTAATATGCAAAATGCATATATAATCGAAATGCATGTAATATGCAAAATGCAAGTAATATGAAAAATGCATATTATGTGCAAACTGCATATAATATGCAAACTTCATATAATTACTAAAATGCATATAATAATGCAAAATGTATATAATATGCAAAATGCATTTAATATGCAAAGTGCATATAATATGCAAAGTGCATATAATATGCAAAGTGCATATAACATGCAAAATGCGTATAATATGCAAATTGCATATAATATGCAAAATGCATATAAAATCAAAATGCATGTAATATTCAAAGTGCATGTAATATGAAAAATGCATATTATATGCAAACTGCATATAATATGCAAACTTCATATAATAATGCAAAATGTATATAATATGCAAAATGCATTTAATATGCAAAGTGCATATAATATGCAAAGTGCAAAGTGCATATAATATGCAAAGTGCATATAATATGCAAAGTGCATATAATATGCAAAGTGCATATAATATGAAAGTGCATATAATATGCAAAGTGCATATAATATGCAAAGTGCATATAATATGCAAAGTGCATATAATATGCAAAGTGCATATAATATGCAAAGTGCATATAACATGCAAAATGCGTATAATATGCAAAATGCATTAAATTTGCAAAGTGTATATTTTGCAAAATGCATATTATATGCAAAATGCATTTAATATGCAAAATGCATATATAATCAAAATGCATGTAATATGCAAAATGCATTTAATATGAAAAATGCATATTATATGCAAAATGCATATAATATGCAAAATGCATATAATATGCAAAATGCATATAATATGCAAAATGCATATAATATGCATTTTGTATGCTGAGTTCTCTCACTGTGCTATGATGTGCGTGTTATATAATTTATACTCAAAATGTTGGGAACTACAGTTTAATGCCGAATTTGAACGTCAAATCCGAACATCGAATCTGATCGCCGAATCCGAACGCCGAAAGCAATGTTTTACTCTCGTAGGTTTGCCATTGATTGCCGAGATAGCGCGGCATAAAAAAAACAGTTCTATGAAAAAATATTTTTAGTCCCAGATCTGCCCAGATTTGAATCTGTGCTTAGACTTTAACTTCAGTTCAACGTACTAACCGCTAAGCTACCGACACTACTTGGTGCATGTTTAAACAATATGCTAAAGTTCAACTAGTTAATCTAACAAATGTTATTTTTATTTTAATTTTATTTTGTTCAATTTATCAACTAAAGATTGCATCAACTTGAAGCACATCATCTATACGCATCATGCGTTTTTATCAACATGTAATCTTACATCTGAAGTAACGCATTTGGAAGATATAATGCAAATATCAAAAACTGGTGTAGAATTGAAGACATGTTTTGTATGCAGATTTAAACATGGCGCGCTATTTGTGCATTTTCGACATTTTTCTTTATATCGGACACTTGCTAGATGTTGCCGGAATCAATAGAAATCTCAAAGAATTTCAAACGCCGACGACGACGGCGACAAAATTGAATAGTAGAGATTGCTATATATTTTACATATTTTTTTGTAATATGCACGCTGCCATCTTGAGTTTATATAGAGCAAAAAGTATCAAGGAAATCTGTAGTAGACATGCGTCAAGTGCAAATGGCTCAATATTCAACAAACGTCAAGTGGTACCAAAATTGGATGTGTAGCAAAATAACTATAACTTTTTGTTGGATGAATCGATTTGAATATTTATTATTTTATATTAAAGCTAATATATTCAGTATTTTTGGATTTTAAAACTATTATAATAATCTTAATAGTTTTGTAGTTATATTACTTTATTTGCTACAATTAAATTTTTGACTTTAGGCTAATTATAAATTATTATTAAATTAAAGAATAAAGAACTTAATAAATACATTAAGAAATGTATTTTCAAAATTAAAAACTTACCGAATCACACGAAATCGCCAGACGCAACACCGGACTGCTCATTTGCATCGTATTCAGCAGCGTATAGTCGTCCAGCGACCAAAGACATATCATTTTATCATGACTCGCCGAAATCATGACATCACAGGAGTTGCACACTTTGACCGCCGTCACTGGACCACGATGATATGTGATTTTATGGCGCTGCAATTAAATAAAATAAAAATAAATCAAAAAATAAATTTAAATTAATTTTTCTATTTGTTTTTCAAATGACATGACATAAGTTTTACTTAATAAATTATTTAGTGTATTGTCAACATTTTGAAATATTCGTATGTCCCATGTAGTTTGCGTGTTCTAGCAGAAGAATTAGTTGGCGGCACATGTGTCGGCAAGGCTGTAATTACTTTCATTGTATCGGGTACATTTATTTCGCAGCGATATTCACGCACGCACGCTACGCTATGCTGTTTTGTGTGTAACGAAATTAGCACAAAAATAACTATAACTAAAAGACTTTAATTATATATTCAGGGCAGGGTCGCAGTGCTTTAATGCCATGCCATGTAATGACGCCGTGTGTGTGACATGTAGACTTAATTAAAGGTTGCTCATACGAGCTGGGGGCGCTAGACATGGCAAGCGATATACGGTAAGTTGGCAGAGTGAAAGTTAAATTTTTGTATTTAGTAATTTTAAAATTAAAGTAAAGATTATAAAATAATGTAAAAGATTTAAATTAAAATTATTTTATCTTTAACTTAAATGAAGAGATATAACACATTGTAACAAAACGATAAAAAAATGTTCATGGATATGCCATACATCAATTCTATATAAATTGCGTTTGCTGGTTTTTATGCATATAATGTGCATATAATATGCAAAATGTACGTATACAATACATACAATATGTAAAATGCATATAATATGCAAAATGCACATAATATACATAATGCATATAATATGAAAAATGCATATAATATGCAAAATGCATATAATATGCAAAATGCATATAATATGCAAAATGCATATAATATGCAAAATGCATATAATATGCAAAATGCATATAATATGCAAAATGCATATAATATGCAAAATGCATATAATATGCAAAATGCATATAATATGCAAAATGCATATAATATGCAAAATGCATATAATATGAAAAATGCATATAATATGCAAAATGCATATAATATGCAAAATGCATATAATATTTTTGTTTTTAAGATATTTGAATTTAAACTCGAAAAATTAAGATTTTTAGACTATTTTTTAGATGATTTTAAAAAAAATTAAAAGTATAAATTCTTGCATATTTTACATATAAATGACTGTTGTTTTACCAGAATTTTACTCAAAAATGATATGTAGTATAAACGAGTTGGGAAAGTTAGGTCACATGGGTAGTTCGGTCACACGGGGCAGATTTTTATAGTCGGTCGAGCCCGACTATGGAATACCCTACACTTTTGGTGGGGATATTAATGTTAATTATGCTGAACCTCCCCACCCTCAGAATATTTTTCATATATCAGAAATTTACGTCTTATATCCCCATAAATTAAAAAATGTTTATAAAAGTATAAAAGAACTAAAAAAAAAAAAATTGAAAAATATAATTGTGCTGACCACGCTCATATTTAAAATATTGAAAGGCTAATATTTCATAGAGTTGATTTTAATAATTTACGGATCAAATTTCCACTATAAAAACCCGGGAAATAATGAAAAAAAAAGTGGGCGTATCACGCCCATTTTTGGATCACATATTCTTAGGTGAATTCTAATAATACGTTTTAAATTTTATAACTATACCTTGAATACTTTTCGAGTTATTAGTTCCGAAAGAGTTATATAAAAGTGACTTGTTTGGGAGGTGGGCGTGTCCGTTGACCGATTTAGCTCATTTTCAAACTCAGTTCCTACTTTTGGCTAAAATATATTCAGCCTAACCAATAAACGAAATAATGTCGACTTTAAAGAAAGTATGAGCTTTTTGACAAATAAATATAAGAAAAAATTGTCGGAAAAGCTGATACTATCTTTAGAGTCGACTTTATTTCGTTTATTGGTTAGGCTGATTGAGACGAAATTTCATCGCATTCTGATCAGTATTTCTAAAGTTATTCTGTATTCGGACAGCAAGACGGACAGACAGACAGACAGACAGACAGACAGACAGACAGACAGACGGACATGGCTAAACGGACTCGGGTAGTGATGCTGATCAAGAATATATATACTTTTCCATACCGGACACGCCTCCTAAGGGGCGTTACAATATATGCACAAAGTTAATATACCCTGTACCTCATAGGTGTAGGGTATAAAAAAGATATAATAAATTTTTTATACTACAATCATTTATATAAAAAATCATTTATATAACACATTTTTTTATAAATCTAAAAATTACACTACACAACAAAATGAGAAAAAGAAATTTTCGCTTTTTGTATTATTAGAAATGACCCGCAGAATTCAAATACATTAATTAAAAAAATTTCAATTGATAGGTTTACGAGATATCAGCTAATAACTTTTGAACCGAGCTTTCAAAAAGGTGTTCACATATACTTGCAAATAATTCGCGTTTTAAATAACTGATTTGATCAAATTTTATACCAAATAAAAGATAATTAAAAATGCAATATGCATTTCTCACGATATTTTGAAATAGTTTTATTGGTATGAGAGAATTCTATAGAAGAATTCGTTAAATGTTATTTTTTTGACAAAAATTTAAATGAATGACGTATTTAAAAAATTGGGAAAAATCGAAAAGTTTATTCACAGTCTGTGATATTCCAAAAATAGCCTTTACTTTTTAGAGAAAACAGCGTAAACATAAAAGAAATCTATGGATAAATTTTGAGTACAGAAAAAATCATGTGAAGCATTAGAATTGGGTGTAAACTAAAAAAAGCTCATCTTAGAAGGCGTGACCGGTATGAAAAAGAACACAGAAAAAAAATCTTCAATATGATGAATTTATTCATAAATATTATGAATTTATTCATAAATATTATGAATTTATTCATAAATATTATGAATTTACTCATAAATATTATGATTTTATTCATAAATGATACTATTTTTAATGTAAACAAATCATAGATCAAAACTTAAAGAATGAGGACAGAACATAACGAATCAAGTATCACTAAAGAGCTATAATTAAGAATGCATAATTTAGTATTAAGTATTAAGAATATCAAATTAAGTATTATAATCAAGAAACAGAATTTCTCTTCGTTAATTAAAATAAATTAAAAAAAAAGCAAAAAAATAAAATTACCATAGTTGTTGTCTAATAGTTAAAAGCTACTTACTTATGATATAACACTCAAAATGAGTTCATTATTTAATGTTTAAAATTTATATTTAGGTTTCATGTGTGCAAATACCCCCCGATTATCCTTAAGAACGGACACAAATACACACACACCCGTGCACAAAATGATATTTTGTTTTCTCATTTTGAAGAGAAACGCAAATCAGACACCAAATTTGCATAATTTTGTGGTATTCAAAAATAAATTCTAAAATCAAATGCAAAAAATTATGTGGCACGTAGCTCTACTTACAACATGCAAAAACATGAGGCATAATATATGCATGAAACATATGAAATTTATATCCTACATATAAAAATATATATGTATGTACTAGGTATGTATGAAAACCAACACATTTACACAGCACAGCAGCACATGTCGTATGTAAATGGGAATTTATACCGCAAAGTATGCGATTTCTATTTAGCGGTTTGTGTCTGCTTTTGACGTGTGTTGGAAGTAAAGTGGTTTGTTATATCTTTTTGTTAGATTAATTTTAAATTATGATATATAACTTCATTTTAAATGCAAAAATAAAAATACCTAACGTTAATATTCTTAATTCCAACACCTTAATGAATTTTCAACTTTAAACCCAAAAGATAAGAGAAAAAACACAAGTCAAAATCGACAGATCATGCTCATTTTCAATGCCAGACAGTATAGGTGTATGAATAATATAATTTTCGAAGATTCATTAATCTATCTCTTTTAATTTTCCGGTAATCGTAATTTCAATAGAGAGTTGGTCACCGCTAGGACAATTCTTGCCGAACGGTTTTTCCCTGAGACAATTTTTCACCGAGGCTATTTCTTACCAATCAATTTTTCCCAAGACAATACGTCCCAGACACTTCTTACCAGAGACTTTACTTTTTTGTGCTTATTCTTCCTTGGACAACATGATTGCCACACATATTCATCCGAGACAATTCTTTCCAGGTACAATACTACCCCGTGACAATTTGTCTCCTAGGATATTCCTTCCAAGACAAATACTTCTATAAACAATTCTTTTCACACAGAAAAAAAATGCATCAATATGAAGAATTTATTCATAAATATGAAGAATTTATTCATAAATATGAAGAATTTATTCATAAATATGAAGAATTTATTCATAAATATGAAGAATTTATTCATAAATATTATGAATTTTTCTACCAACTATCAGATTCATCATATTGATACCACCATTCATTAAATGAAATACTGATGAATACATTCATTATATATATATGAAATTATTCATACTATCAAACATCATAGTGAAGAACGAAATATTCAATAAAATGAATTTGAATCGTCATATTGATGAATTTGTTCATAATATTTATGAATATAATTTTTTTTATGATTTAAAAAAAAAAATTAGAAATTAAAAAAAAAAGAATTATACAAAAAAAAAAAATGTTTTCGAAAAAAAAAAATTCGGAATTTTTTTTTTTTTAGATAAACGTATTTCAGATAAAAAAAATTGGAAACTTTTTTTTTCAAAAAATAATGTTTTTCAAAAAAAAAAAATTTTTTTGAAAAAAAAAATTTGTTTAAAATATATTTTTTTTTAAATATATTTTTTATAAATATAACTTTTTATTAATAATTTGTAATTATAAATAAATATATTAGAAAACATTTTACTAATTTATGCATGTCGAGCAAGTATTATGACATACAAAACTACTTGAGAACTGAGAAGTACGGCAAAAATGGAGTAAAAATTTTGACATATATTTTGTATTTTATGTTTTTGTTCATTAATATGATGAAATGTATTTTTTTACATACAATTCATCATATTGAAGAACACTTGTACGACAATTACCAAGCGTTCATCATATTTATGATCGCATTCATAAAATTGATGTCGTTATTCATTAACATTATGAACGGTTCTTCAATACAATGATGAATCATGGTTTGAATAATGAAAGTCATCAATATGATGTACATTTTTTTTCTGTGCAGATTTTTCCAGATTCTTCCTGGACAACTCATCCCAAACAATTAATGCGATCGACTGAAAATCCAAGAACTTAGTTTAGTCTTGAAATTTAGACAAATTCACACTCACCCTAAATGCCCATGTTTTGGCTATTGTTTAATAATTATTGTGATATTTCATTTGAATTTTATTTTGGATATTATTTATTAATTTTTGACATTATTTTGTTGTGATTATCATTGGGTTTCTGTTTATCATAATGAAAAAAATATATTTTTCGATAAATCCAAATCTTTCACTTATTTATCTTAGGGACTATCTTGGGATTTTGGTTTACATTTAAAAAAAAAATACACGCTTTGCTAAATGCTTATTCTTATTGCATACTCAGTTTTTTTCTATTGCATAGCATTTATGGTCATTTTTCAGTAATTTGTATGTAAAATATACAAGTTTTTTAAATTTTAACAGTTTTTGATGGAAACTGGGTTGATAGGGAATATTTAAAAAATAAGAATCGATATGAAAAAGTTAGTAATTTTCAACGTTAGCTTAAACTATGTATTACATAACAATAAAAAAATTTCCTATTTAACATTAGATCTAAAATGGTGAAAAAATCGTCGAAAAATAGTCTAAAAAAATCCATATTTTTCGAGTTTAGATTCAAATATGTTAAAAACCTATCGGAATAATAGTACTTATCGGTATATTGTTATTAGTCTCGAAAGAAAAATGGCGTCGACAGTTTTATTGAAAACTGATTGTGTAAGGGTCAGTATTTTTTTTTAATTCTAAATAGTGACTCAAAAAGGCCTGAAAAATCGAGAGCATGGAAACTTGGTACGATAAGTAAGTAATAGAAAAAAAAACTTAGTTTGCATTTAAAATAAGCATCCACGAATTATATAGAAATAGCAGGACTCGTGCACGACTCGTGCAAAGATTTTGTGAATGCAAGGATATGGAGCAATTTTATTAATAAAAAAAATATTTTTATTATTTATATCAGGGACCCGTGCTTTGCTGTGTACGTTTTTTATTGGTTTTATAAATGTAGTAACCAAAACAAAACTAATTCTCCGCAAAAACAACTTTTCTCATAGACAATTATTTCTCAGACTGTGTTCCCCGTAGAATTCTTCCCAGTAGAATTCATCTCCGTAGAGTTTTTCCCAGTAGAAGTGGTGAGTTTAGGCGTGGTGAATATTGGTGTGGTGAGTTTTAATGTGAATAGTTTTAGTGTGGTGAGTTTAAGTGTGGTGAATTTTTGTGTGGTGAGTTTAAGTGTGGTGAATTTTAGTGTGGTGAGTTTTAGTGTGGTGAATTAAAGTCTGGTGAATTTTATTGTGGTGAGTTTTAGTGTGGTGAATTTGAGTGTGGGGAATTTAATAGTGGTGAGTTTTATTGTGTTGAGTTTTATTGTGTTGAATTTTAGTGTGGTGAGTTTTAGTGTGGTGAATTAAAGTCTGGTGAATTTTATTGTGGTGAGTTTTAGTGTGGTGAATTTAAGTGTGAGGAATTTTATAGTGGTGAGTTTCATTGTGGTGAATTTGAGTGTGGTTTTTTGCATTAATGTTTTGATTTTGTTTTTATGCTTTTAATTTTGTGTAATTGCTCTTGTGTTTTTTCTTTTATTTATGCGTTTTTGTTATTGTATTTTTATTTTTATTTTTGCTTTTGTTTTTGTTTTTGTTTTTGCTTTTGTGTTAAGCTTTTGTGTTTTGCTTTTATTTTTGTGTTTTTGCTTTTTTTTTTGTGTTTCTGCTTTTGATCTTTGTATTTGCTTTAAATTTTGTTTTTACATCATCTTTTTTAATTTTTCTGTTGTTTTTGAGTTACTGCATTAGTTTTGTGCTTTTACTTTTGTTTTTGTGTTTGATTTTTGCTTTTGTTTTTGTGCTTTTGATTTTTATTTATTTTTTTCTATTTAATATTTTTGTTTTCAATTTTTTCTGCTTTAAAAATTATCAAAATTTATATTTTTTTCAATTTTTTCTGTTGTTTTGGTTTATTCGTCAATTATTATCACGTATATAAAATATCTTTAGATTTGGCCAACCTACTGAATAAATACGGATTTTGTAAGGCTATATCCTGACTGAAACGCAAATATTTTTGTTTTTTATTCTATAGCTTTTTATTAGCGTAAGATAAAATAGTAATGTAAAGGCATTAATTGTTTGCTTTGAAAGCACCTATCGATCTGTATCATTAATTAAAAATATTTTGTCAAACATAAATTTGCCATTTGTTATTTGCAGGAAAAAATGTTTGGCAAAATATTTTTAGTTAATGATCCAGATCGATAGGTGCTTTAAAAACAAACAATTAATACATTTACACCACTATTTTATCTTGCACTAATTAAAAATGTTAGCAAAAAAACGAAGAAATTGGAAAAATTGAAAATCTTGTCATGCCAAAAGGGCGAATCTCTTCGTTTTTTTGCTATAACTCTTTAATGGTACAACATACAATAGTGATGTAAAGACAATTATTGTTTGTTTTCACCTATCGATCTGCATCATTAATTATAAATATTTTCCCAAACATTTTTTCCTGCAAATAAGAAATGGCAAATTAATGTTTGGCAAAATATTTTTAGTTAATGATGCAGATCGATAGGTGCTTTAAAAACAAACAATAAATGCCTTTACATCACTATTTTATCTTATATCAATATAAAGTTATGGCGAAAAAACGAAAAAATTCGCCCTTTTGGCATGACAAGATTTTCAATTTTTAAAATTCGCTCTTTTGTTTTTATCTTTTGTGGCTAGAAATACCAAAAATATTTACACGCGATTTTGGCACAGCATACTTCAGGATAAACTACATTAAAAAATGTAAAAAAACGCAAATATCAAAAATTGCAAATTCACCCCTTTGGCATGATAGTGACGATATATAGATTGATTTATCGTTTTTCTCGTTTTATTGATATTTTCAAATACAATCATGAACTTTGTAACAAATGCCATCCAAAAGTCACATAAAATTTCCAGGCTGCAAATGTCAAAACGAAGCTAATTTATTTCTGTGTGTTTTTATTTTTCGATATTTTCCAATCAATTGATTTATCCTGAGTTTTTGTTGGTCCAACCGTCGCGCCATGGCAGATATACTCTTGAGCCAGAAAATTGCCTGGGTACTGTTCGTCGCCTATTTAGGGCTAAGCATTGCAACATTCTACTTGCACCTGGATTTCAAGCATGCCTCCAGTCACCCGAATTTGCACGCTCCGGTATCCTTGGGCGGCATGGTGTGCATGGGCGGCGCCATGATGGTCTATCAGCTTTTTCGTGGCACTCGGACGCGCTTACTGAAGTACGTGCACTTCGTGTTGCAAACCATTGCTGTGATTTTGCTTTTTGTCGGTTATTTATATACGTACACCCCGCATCCCATATCGGAAAAGATGGCCAAACTTCTGGACTACGAGAATACGTTGTCCAGACACATAACCATTGTACCGCATCGCATTATAGGCTATCTGCTGCTTGTATCTGTAGGACTTCAGGTAGGCTGAATAAGCTCTTTGTTCTTTCAAAGTATTTTAAATATTTTTCGCTTTCGTTTATATATTTGTATTATTGTTGCAACTACGTAGTACATCCTCGCCGCGATTATCTATCTCTATATGTATGACTATCCGTGGCTGCGTCAGGGTTTTGCGCCGTTACATGGCCTCCATGGCATGTATATTTGCTCCGTCACTGTGGTCGCCTATATGACGGGTGTCTTTTTTTTGTATCAGTCCTATATCTGGAACAAGGCGCTTTACGAAGACGTCCTCGAATGGCTATCATTCTATTCTTACAACGCTTTTCTTATTGTTATTATAGTGTTGATATGTCCGGCTTTCGATTGGGATTTGGTATGTTTTGCAAATTTTGTTACCATTTAGTTGTGAAATTAATATTTAAATATTTTCATTTAATAGGTGGGCAACATTTAAGTTTATGAAGAGTTCAATGTTTGCGAGTTTTTGATTTTGCATTATATTTGCTATGTTCTTATACATCAGTCGATCAGCGGAAATATACGTTGGACATATTTATATGCATTACAGATATGTTAAAAATTCACACAGTTTAATATAAAAATACATTGTCAATCAGAATATATTTTTCTACTTTAAGTATTCCCCAGACAAAATTTTTGGCCTTTTTCAGGAATATTTCGCGCATATTTCCGGCAAATGGAATATCTTGGGAAGTGTATAACAGGTTTTAAAATTTGATAACATTTTAATGGCAGATTCACGTCATATTTGGGGAATGGACAGAAAACAGACAGCTTTTGATACAAGCGCTACCTTTGTCTGTTTAAAATATGTCGAGAAAATGTTTCTGAACTGCCTCGGCGCAGCCAAAAAAATTGTCTGGGGTATCCTAGACAAAATGTTTGGCCTTTTTCTGGAATATATCGGGCATATTTCCGGCAAACGCCCAGATATATAAAATATTTTTGGAAGTGTATAACAGGTTGTAAAATTTGATGGCATTTTAATGGCAGATTCACGCCATATTTTGGGAATGGACCGAAAACAGACAGCTTTTGATGCAAACGCCACCTTTGTCCGTTTAAAATATGTCGAGTAAATGTTATTGAAGTGCCTCGACGCTGCCAAAAAATTTGTCTGGGGTATCCGAGACAAAATTGTTGGCATTTTTCTGGAATATTTAAGGAATATTTCCGGCAAACGCCCAGATATATAAAATATTTTGGGAAGTGTATAACAGGTTGTAAAATTTGATGGCATTTTAATGGCAGATTCACGTCATATTTGGGGAATGTACAGAAAACAGACAGCTTTTGATACAAACGTCTGAAACAAATGTCTGTTTAAAATATGTCGAGAAAATGTTTCTGAAGTGCCTCTGCCATAAATTTTGTCTGGGGTATTCGAGACAAAATTTTTGGCATTTTTCTGGAATATTTCCGGCAAACGCACAGATATATAAAATATTTTGGGAAGTATATAGCAGATTGTAAAATTTGATGGCATTTTAATGGTAGATTCTCGCCATATTTTGGGAATGGTCAGAAAACAGACAGCTTTTGATACAAACTCCGGCTTTGTCTGTCCGTTAAGATAATTCTTCTTAAGATAATTAACCACTGATTTTTTTTTTGAATATTTTCAATTTCATTCTCAATTACTTAATTAATTAATTATTAATTCTCAATGGAATCAAAATATTTATATTAAAAACTTATATATCGTCGTTATAGAACGAAAAATCACCAAATACATTTCTATGAAAAACTTAAATTTCGAGTTTGCTGATTAATATTATTAAAAGTAATCGATGCATTTTTAAAGTTGAAATACCAATTGATAGATTTACATTTTTTTATCATGTGGTATTGAGATCATCGATTGAGATCATCGATTAAAAATTGACAGATATATAAAGATTTTTGTAAATGATTATTTGGCATTTTGAAAATGTATTTGGTGACTTTTCGTTACACAACGACGATATTGAATTCAGATTTTTGTTTTCCGAAAAATCTTTCAGGCACAATTAAATCTTGTATTAAATATTTGTATATTTTTTTCCCGATCTAATTCTTCCCAAAATAATCCTGCTAAAGAAATGAAGGATTTTTGGGTAGCAACACTCAATATTGTCTGTTATTTCCCAAAAGAATGGATTCAATACTCCATCCCCTCAATATGGGCGCTACGAATAGTGGGGAGTCAGTTTCTCTTGACGTTCTGGTCATCTAGGCATGACCTTCATTGGAATGAGCAAATATTTGATGTGCTGAAAGAAGGAGTCAAGTGCCTCGGTCTTTTAAGAGCCTAGGCCAAGCTCTTTCACCATAAGCCCACCCATTTGTAGTTAACTCGGCTCTCAACCGTACCACGCATTACAGAGAGAGAAAATTCATTCGTCGTCAGTCGCACGATACGTTTTGTGGCTCTCTGCATATGTTTTTTGTCGACATTTTTGATATTGGCAAGTTCAAAACAAACATTCATCGATACTACTTCATCTATTCTCCCTCCATTTAACCTATTATCCCTTCCTACGATCAACACTATGCATTGCATGTGGGGCATCCCCTATGTCTTAGGTATTAATTCTTCTGGAGAGATATGGTTGTATTATTTTCCCTAGTATATCATAATGCTTCTCATATTTTTGGGAAGGTTTATTGAAAATTTCTTCTCCGAAAAATTATTCCTCGGATAATTCTTTCTTGAATTATCCGTCACAGAAAAGAATTATCACGAAATAACTATCTCGGGCATGAATTATCCAAGAAAGAATTATATGGAGAAAAATTGACTCTGGGAAATATTATTTCATGAAGAATATTGTTTTCTATTAAATTCTTCATGAGACAATATTTCCCAGAGTCAATTCTTTCCCATACAATTAGTTCTTGGACAATTCATACCCGAAATAGTTATTTCATGATAATTCTTTCCCGAGAAAATTCATTCCCGAGAAAATTCATTTCCGAGACAATTCATTCTCGAACGACAACTACCCGGTCAATTCTTCCCTGAATCTCTTCGCACAATTCTTCTATGGACAGTTTTTGCGCAACATAATTATTTTCATAAAAACTACTTCTTCGAGAGAATTTATTCAGTATAATTTTACATAGACAATGGTTCATATTAATAAAAAAAGAAGTATTAAAGTAAAAAAAAGGTAAAAAATTTATTATAAGAGGTTAGTTTAACACAAATTAGTTCGCCAAATTCTTCCCCATATCTTTTGTTCCCCGGTTCTACTAAAAATCATTTTACCCTATATATTACTTCTCCTAGAAGATTAATCTCCTAGAAAAATATTTCCTAGAGAGATTTATTTCCGGAAAATTATTTCATTAGGATTATTTTCACCACTAATATGTCTTGCTTTAGATATGAAACGCCGAGATTATGCTTTTTTGATAACGCTTATCTGATAATGCTTGTTTCTCAAAACAATTCTTGCTTGAACAATTACACTAAACCACAAATGGAGACCTTTTTTAATAATCCCCAATCTAAGTATGATTTTCCGATGGATTTCAAGATACTAATCACGACCTCGTACTCAGTTTTTTCAGATTGCCTAAAGTTTTTGAGTTGTTACGTAATATAAATATATGGTAATTTTTGCATTTTTCTACATATTTTGGACTTTAACTTTTTACAGGTTTTAGTTATCGATCCAATTTCATTCATATTTCTCTGAGAATACTTGAGCTAATTTTTTGAAATAAACTACATGAAATTCGGTTTCATCTAACCGAAGTTATGACCAGTCAAACACAAAAAATATTGATTTTAAGGTGTACCTATTATGTATTGCATAACATATAAAGTTTTCATATTTCAATAAAATTATATATTATATGTGAAACTAGATCCCTAATTATATGATTCCTCTTACTTTGTTTTTGCAAATCACTCTTTAATTCTTCAGATTAAATACAAATTCACGCTTACGATTTTTGATTTAAATTTTCTTTTGTAGTGCTCCTTTTATTCAATATAATTTTTTTGTCCATCAGTTATTCATAGAAATTTCAACAAAGCCTTAAACTAGTAGAATTCAGGTTTTCATAAATGTTTTACTTTCCATAGGTTTGCCTCAGTATCCTGCAATAGAGTCTAAAGAAGATCACCTACTAAATTTTGATACTTTTAAAAATAAATAAAATATATTCACGCTTATGTTCGTATTTCATTTCACTTTAAACTGAGGACTTAAAGAGTCATTTGCAAAAACAAAGTAAGAGGAAGTATAGAATTATAGATCAAGTCTGATATAAAATATGTACTTTTATTTAAATATGAAAATCATAGTAACAAATAATAGGTACACCATAAAATTCATATTTTTTGCGTTTAACTTGTGAAGTATTCTCAATGGAAAACAAGAGAAATGTGATCGAAAACTCAAATAAGTTATAGACCAAAATCTGTAGAAAAACACGAGAATTACAATATATTTGTAATAACTCAAAAACTTGAGGCAATCTGAAAAAAAAACTGAGTATGAGGTAGTGATTAGAATATTGACGTCCATCGGAAAATCATACTTTTGTTGTGCTGTGTTATTTACTCAGACAAATATTTCCTGAAAATTATTTGCTGATAATTTCACGGACAATGCGATTCCAACAAAATACTTTCCAGAATAATTTGTTTACTTAATAATTTTTATACAATACAATTCTTCTTCAAAATATGTCTTTAGCAAACTTTTACATCAGCGAGGAAACATCGGACAATTCTTCCCAGAGAAAATTTTTCCCCGATACAATTCATTCTCCACTACAATTCTTCTCTAGGACATGTCTTTTGCTGAATTCTACATCAGCATAAGAAATCGTCCCGGACAAATTTTCCCAGACACAATTTTTCTCGAACCATTTTGAAGCTCTTTCGGACCTTTTACGAAAACAAGCACGTTTAAAATGTTTGTATGAAAATTGAAATACAAAAATATTAAACGTGCTTGTTTTCGTAAGAGGTGTCGATTTCATTGCGGCAAATATATTCTAGAGATAATTATTCCCAGAACAATTCATTCCCGAGACAATTCATTCCCGAGACAATTATCTCTTATTAATTCTTCTAAGAGATATTTTGTCCGCAGACAATTCTGTCCTGAGGCAATAAATCTCAGAGATAATTATTTCCCAAACAATTCTTTCTCAGTAGAATTCTTACTGGACAATCCTTTTTTGTAGCAATTGTTCCCAGTTCATTGTTCCTTCACAAACATAATTTCTACCTCAAATAAATTTTTATTATATATTTGAATTTTATTACCTGGTTTTTTGAGCAGTTTTTTTTTGCTTTTCACATAAATAAATAATGCGCTATTGTTTAAGAGCTGTTTTTGTGTTCTTCGACATTTTGTTATTTTCTCAAGTGCATGATTTAAGTATTTTAGTCATTTATCATGCATCCTAACATCTGCAGCCATAACTTCACCTTGACATTATTGTGGCACGACCACTTTTAAATTTATGCACTTCATAAATGTGGGAAAAATAATTTATTAAAGAAAATTTGTAAAAAAAACGAACAAAATAAATAAAATATTATAGGGCAGCTGCGAGAAGGTGAACAAAAGGAGGCATTTGAACTAAGAAAAAGAAGAGGATGCAACGCTTAAGTGCTGTGAAAACAAATTTAGAAAGGCTGCTTGTGTGCTGATGCCATTACCGTTGCCGCTACTAACTGGAAATAATTTTAGAACGAAAGACTATGACAACGGTGTTCGTCTAATGCCATTAAAACGGAAACGGAAGTGGGAACAGTAGCGACGCCAGCAACAGCAGGCAAACGTGGCATTTTCTAAGTCATTAGAAGATACAAAGATTTATTTTCTGTTGTTATAATTATTATTGAGGTTTTGGCAACTCGCGCTTTTTCAAATTGTTTTCATTTTAGATTTTATATTTTATATTTTATATTTTATATTTTATATTTTATATTTTATATTTTATATTTTATATTTTATATTTTATATTTTATATTTTATATTTTATATTTTATATTTTATATTTTATATTTTATATTTTATATTTTATATTTTATATTTTATATTTTATATTTTATATTTTATATTTTATATTTTATATTTTATATTTTATATTTTATATTTTATATTTTATATTTTATATTTTATATTTTATATTTTATATTTTATATTTTATATTTTATATTTTATATTTTATATTTTATATTTTATATTTTATATTTTATATTTTATATTTTATATTTTATATTTTATATTTTATATTTTATATTTTATATTTTATATTTTATATTTTATATTTTATATTTTATATTTTATATTTTATATTTTATATTTTATATTTTATATTTTATATTTTATATTTTATATTTTATATTTTATATTTTATATTTTATATTTTATATTTTATATTTTATATTTTATATTTTATATTTTATATTTTATATTTTATATTTTATATTTTATATTTTATATTTTATATTTTATATTTTATATTTTATATTTTATATTTTATATTTTATATTTTATATTTTATATTTTATATTTTATATTTTATATTTTATATTTTATATTTTATATTTTATATTTTATATTTTATATTTTATATTTTATATTTTATATTTTATATTTTATATTTTATATTTTATATTTTATATTTTATATTTTATATTTTATATTTTATATTTTATATTTTATATTTTATATTTTATATTTTATATTTTATATTTTATATTTTATATTTTATATTTTATATTTTATATTTTATATTTTATATTTTATATTTTATATTTTATATTTTATATTTTATATTTTATATTTTATATTTTATATTTTATATTTTATATTTTATATTTTATATTTTATATTTTATATTTTATATTTTATATTTTATATTTTATATTTTATATTTTATATTTTATATTTTATATTTTATATTTTATATTTTATATTTTATATTTTATATTTTATATTTTATATTTTATATTTTATATTTTATATTTTATATTTTATATTTTATATTTTATATTTTATATTTTATATTTTATATTTTATATTTTATATTTTATATTTTATATTTTATATTTTATATTTTATATTTTATATTTTATATTTTATATTTTATATTTTATATTTTATATTTTATATTTTATATTTTATATTTTATATTTTATATTTTATATTTTATATTTTATATTTTATATTTTATATTTTATATTTTATATTTTATATTTTATATTTTATATTTTATATTTTATATTTTATATTTTATATTTTATATTTTATATTTTATATTTTATATTTTATATTTTATATTTTATATTTTATATTTTATATTTTATATTTTATATTTTATATTTTATATTTTATATTTTATATTTTATATTTTATATTTTATATTTTATATTTTATATTTTATATTTTATATTTTATATTTTATATTTTATATTTTATATTTTATATTTTATATTTTATATTTTATATTTTATATTTTATATTTTATATTTTATATTTTATATTTTATATTTTATATTTTATATTTTATATTTTATATTTTATATTTTATATTTTATATTTTATATTTTATATTTTACATATTAAAAAATACCACCTTGTCGTATGAGCAACATTTAAAAATTATCTGATTTAAATCAAAATCATATTAAAATTGCATGGAATTAATTTTGTTTTGCTATTACATATTATTGCAATATAGTCAAGCAACCATTTTATGTGGCTAATTTGTGACAACAACAATATGTTGCTGCCGGGAAAATTGCAGCTGCTTTGATTGCATTTAAATGCGCATAAATATAAGAAATTTCACGCATGCTGCATGCAATTTCGCATAAGTAGCAACAGCATCAGCAACGACAACAAGTAGTTACGAAAAATTTCAATTTAAATTCTGCATTTTTATCCATACAAAATGCATGTATTCGACCGACACAGGCAACAGGAAGGTATAGCGGCAACAGACGGTATGGCGAAAAGTGCTTGGTGCTCAGTGACAAAAACACAAGGACGCATTATTATGTTGAGAATGTATGTGAGTGAATAATATATGAGAGAACCAAGTAGAAAAACAGTGCAAAGTTTTCTCAAAATGAAAATTTTATTTGATGATCGAAAAAATAATATTTAAGGTATTGTGATCTAAATATAAAAAGATTTAGATCACACTTTTCACACATTTTCGATGAATTTAATTATGAAATATTAAAAATATGTTTAAAAATTAATGAAAATAAATAGTACTAAAAAAGTAGTAAAATTAGTACTAAAAACTGTAATAAAAAAGTAGCTAAAAATAGGCTCAAAAAGAGTAATGTATGTTTTGAATTAAATGAGAGTAAGAATATTATTAAGAATAATACTAAAATTATAAAGAAAAATTGTAGCATTTTAGTAAAAATTGTAGCAAAAATATAGCAACATAAAAGATGTACAAAATTTGATATTTTTGGATTTTTCAGATTCTAGTATTGGTAAAAATAGTATAAAAAATAATAGTAAAAAAGTATTAAAAAGGTAGTTAAAAAAGTAGTTAAAAAAGTAGTAAAAATAGTAGTCAAAAAAGTACTAAAATAAATATTCAAAAAATTATATAAATATAACCGTGAAGAAATTTAATTTAGCATACGTCAAGTTCTTCGTAAATACTGAAAGAAAATTGTAGTCAAAATAGTAGCAAAAATATGGCAACATAAAAGACGTAGAAAATTGATGTTTTTTTTATTTTGCAGATTTTAATTTTTGGAAAAATAATATTAAAAATAGTAGTAAAAACAGTAGTCAAAAAAAGTACTAAAAAAATACTAAATATAATATTAAAAATATTATATATAAATTAATTATCGTGATAAATGTTAATTTAGACTACTTCTTTTGAATTCGCGAAACAAAATATTCGGCAGGTTACTGGCAGAATATCGAAATATTTGTGGCAAAGCGTAGTTTTCTGGCACATCAAGTAGTTTATTTACAGCAAGTTTTACGCTAATAATCGGCATGTTCAAAAATAGGTATGTGCCAGGGAAGATTTATGGATTGTTTTCGATTTGAAATAAGTTTTCGGCAGAATATTGGAAGGCATATGTCGGCAGACAAATGATTTTATTTTTAATATGCAGAATAACTGCTACACAGCAGATTTTAGAAATAGCAAATCAGACTGCTTCATACTATTGAAAACAAACATAAATTTTAATGTTGCCATATTTTTGCTACTATTTTGACTACAATTTTCATTCAGTAATTACGAAGGACTTGACGTATGCTAAATTAAATTTCTTCACGGTTATATTTATATAATTTTTTAAATATTTATTTTAGTACTTTTTTGATATGAAAATTTTGTATGAAAAATATTTAAATTGCTTGTCTCACGGCAGCTTTTTGGCATACAATAGCAGCTTTATTCAACAAGTGTCAAAAAAATGATACCTATAGCAAATATAGGCAACAAAGCAGCTTTAAAGCTGAAAATCAGCAGATTTTTATAAGGCAGCCAACACACCAGTTTTAAAGCTGGAAATTAACAGATTTTGAACAGGTTTCTGGTACACATTGGCGGTGTTTGTAAAACCTGTCTATCATCTGCCCGAGAACAAAACAGCAGTTCATAGGTAAGAGATTGGCAGATATATAGAAAGTAAATGAATGCTGTTGGCAACTAAAAATGTTGTCAACTTGTGACAAAATATGCGGCAGATTACTGTCAGCATATCGACATATTTATGGAAAAGTAAAGGGTTTTTCAATAAGAGCGCTACAAAAGTTTTTTTCAAGGGTTTTTCAACAGGGACGCTACAAAAGTAGAGTGATAGGGACAGCAAACGACGCCATATTTCTTGCGGCTCTTTTGTCATTTCTCTTCAGTAAGGTTTGCCATTTCATGATGGATAGATATACGAGCCAACAACCAGTCAAAATTATTAAAATTTACTACCGAAATTCGAATTCGTATATCTTTACTACCAAAATTCGAATTCGTATATCTTATCATCATGAAATGGCAAACTTTACTGAAGAGAAATGCTAAAAGAGCGGCAAGAAATATGGCGTCGTTTGCTGTCCCTGTCGCTCTACTTTTGTAGCATCCCTGTCAAAAAATCCTTTTTTTTAGCAGAATTTACACAGAGCACAGCATGTGGTTTGTATTTGTGGACATTTTTATCCTGTGGAAGATTTATACCCTGTAGAAGATTTTCGACAGAAAATTGGAAGGCAGTTGTCTGCAGATTTTATTTTAAATTATATTAAAAAATAGTACTAAAATAAATATTAACAAATTATATAAAAATAAACGTAAATAAAATAAATTATAAAAATTATGAATATTTTGAGATTATTAAATAAATATTTTATTTATTTTTATTTTTATTAAATAAATATTAGGTACACGAACGATAAGCGGTTGTAAAAAAATTTGAAAACTTAAATTTTTGAAAAGTAGAAATTTTCGAATATCGCATTTATTGAGTTCTTTAAAAATAACATAAATATTAAAATTAAATTTACTGTTCCCGAGTTGTGCATTTGTCATAAATTCTGTGGTAGAAAATACAAATCATCAACTTTATGAATAACATCAAGTGCAGCCAACCACGGACCGTCCGTATAGTTGATGAGTTTTCTACGCGATGAATTTTCTACACATGTCGACATTAATATTTACACACACACACACGCAGATATATGAAAATACAAATAAAGTGTGCTGTTTATGCAGCGATGCTGGTGCTGTCTGCAAATAATAATATTAATAAAATGCCATAAATTGTCCACAAAACGTTGCTATGGCTGCTGTGCGTTGTTGCCACTGCATCCGGTATTAAACCGGAAATGGTTGTTGTCGTGCGCACACAGATGCACCGTGCAATACACCGACACAAGCAAACATTTAGGTTTTGCACTCATAAAACTAGCGCAAATATTTTGTTTTTATTTATTTCTTTTATTTTTTTTTTGATATTTTTCTGTTACAAATATTTATGTGTTTATTTTGTGCAGTGCTCGCGTGTTAGAATAATTGCATTTTATTTATTTTTTGGTTGTAAATATTAAAAATTGTTTTTTTTTAGCATAATTTAGTATGGGTGATTTTAATTTTTAAAATAAGGTTTTATAATGAAATTTTAAAACCTGTTAAATTTTTACAAATGAATTCGTAAATGCATTTGTAATATATTAAACATTGAATTAAAACTAACGAAAAACATTTTAAAAATTTAATTAGTATTTCGTCAAAATTGTTGTGTATTCGATTATTCGAAATTTAATAATAATGCTCTGCAAAATATTAAAAATATATTTCCTATATATATATATATCATACGTCAAATTTAAATAATAATACGGTGCTGATTATTTTTTTGCATACTCACTTTTTTTTCTATAACGTAACGATTTGAAGCAAATTAAAAATTGAGATTTTTTTCCATTTCGAAATGAGAAAAGTCCGATTAAAATTTAAAATTCCATTGAAATATACATTTTTTTCTTTAAATTGTGAAAAGTACATTTAAATTTAATTTTTTTTCATTTTATTGATGAAAATACAAATAAAATTATTTTATTTATTTTGAATTTTATGTAAATTTTTTCAACTATTTCTTAGAATAAAAAAGTAATGAAAATAAAAAAAAAATATTTCAAAAATTTGTGTTTTAGAGAATTTTTTTAAATTCTTTTTTTAAGCATTTAAAATCTTATGATAAACCCGAGTATAATGTATGAATATACAAAATATAGTCTAAATTAACGATCAAAAATTGTAACATTTTTCTATCTGTTCTACTTATAAAAATATTACAATTCCAAAAAACACAAAAACAAGAGAAAAACAAAAAAAAAAGTAAAAACAGAAGCAAAAGCAAATATAGCAAAAATCACAAAACAAAATCAAAAACAAAAAAATTAATAAATATTACAAAAGTAAAAACACAAAACAAAAAATGCAAAAACAAAAGTAAAAACACAAAAAAAAGCAAATACACAATTATTGCTTTTTTACAAAGGCAAAAAGACAAAAACAAGAGAAAAATAAAAAACGTTAAAACAGAAGAAAAAAATCACAAAACAAAAGCAAAAAAAAAAAAATTAATAAATATTACAAAAGCAAAAACATAAAACAAAAAATGCAAAAACAAAATAAACCAGTTGGGAAGGTAAGATCACATGGGAAATTTTAAAGTAGGTGTAATTATGATAGTTAGGATTATCAAAATTATAGTCGGTCTAAGCCGACTATAAATACCCTACACATATGTGTGATTCAAAGTGGTATATAGGTCACCAGGGTATACAAATCCTGAAAATAACTACAAACTTTCAATCGCTGAAGAATTTCCATTCATTTGATACCCATATTTACAAATGGGTAGGTGTACCGAATTTCGATTTTTTTTTTGTGAACCACAAGTCTTTTCGCCGGAAAACATTATTATCATGTATTTGAGCATGATGTCAATACATATTTGACCAAAAAAGTTTACCTAAGCACGTATACAGTAAAATTGATCTGTATATGTAAATTTTATATGAGGTATTTGAACATAAGTGGTCGGATCATAGGTCACAATGGACCGATCTCGCCAATTTTTTCGCACATACAGCGTAGGTATATTAGTAATCTAAGTTATAAGTTTCATTTATCTAGCTCTTCAATTTTAAAAGTCTTAGGGATTTCAACAGACAGACAGACAGACGGACAGACAGACAGACGGACAGACAGACGGACAGACGGACGGACATCGCTAAATCGACTCAGGAGGTCATGCTGATCAAGAATATATATACTTTTCCATACCGGAGATGCTTCCTTCTGGGTGTTACAAATGGCGTACCAAACTGAATATACCCTTTCACTCTTAGTGTAGGGTATAAAAACAAAAGCAAATACACAATTATTTCTATTTGCAAAGGCAAAAAGACAAAAACAAGAGAAAAATAAAAAAAACGTAAAAACAGAAGAAAAAATCACAAAACAAAAAAAAAAAAAATATAATAAATATTACAAAAGCAAAAATCCAAAAAATCAAAAGACAAGACCAAAATAAAAAATGCTAAAACAAAAGCAAAAACAAAAGTAAAAATACAAAAACAAAACCAAATACACAATTATTGATTTTTTACAAAGGAAAAAAAAAAAAAACAAGAGAAAAACAGAAGCTAAAATCACAAAACAAAAGCAAAATAACAAAAAGTTAATAAATATTACAAATGAAAAAACAAAAAATCAAAAAACAAGAGAAAAATCAAAAATGCAAAAACAAAAGTGAAAACAAAAAAAAAACACACACAAACAAAAGCAAATACACAAAAGCAAAACCGAAAACGCAAAAAAACACACAAAACAAAAGAAAAATCGAAAACAAAATCTAAAACATAAAAGCAAAGAAAAATTCAAAAAAAAAATTAAAAACACGAACAAAAGCAAAAGAAAAAATAAAAACAGAAGTAAAATTAGAAAGTCAATCTCAATAACAAAATCAAAAGCAAAAACAGAAACAAACAAATAAGAAAATGCGAAAAAAGAAAAAAAAATAATATAAAAAAATTGGAAAAAAAAGTTTTTAGCTTAAATAATACAAAAGGCTAAAATAAAAAAAATATATATATACAAAATAAAAGCAAAATCCAAAAAAGGCTGTACGGTCAGCCAATAACTTTTTGTTTTTGTCAATTGTTGTTTGTTTCACTCCTCAGTACATAGTACTTTGTATCTGGCAAGACCTTGAGCGTGCAAAAACAATAACTAGGTCGAAAAACAAACTACGAAAAAAAAACAAAACCAAATAAAATTTCTATTTTAAATAAAGCAAAGTCCAAATAAAATTCAGGTTTGAGAATGAGAGTTCGGAAATGAGAAAATTACAATAAAAATTGAGATTTTCCATTTCGAAATGAGAAAAATGAAATAGAGATATTTTCTTCAAATTGAGAAAAGTACATTTAAATTTAAGATTTTCCATTTAATAGATTGAAATACATTTTATTTTTAATTTGAATTGAGAAAATTTAAAAAAAATAAAAATTCAGATTAAACAATTCCGATTGAGAAAATTGCAATTGCTATTGAGATTTTACATTAATAAATGAGAAAAATCCGTTTGAAATTGTAAAAATTTTATATTTAGTTTGGTAATTGAAATTTATTTTTACATTTTAAGTATTCTTTTAGAATTGAGATTTTTATTTTCGAAGTGAGAAAATTTAAATACGAAATTTCACAGTTTGAATTCAGAAAATTCCAATGAAAATTACACTATTGTATTTAGTATAATTAAGAAAACTTCAAATAATTTTTAGAAACTCCATTTTAAATTTATAAAATTCCAAAAATTCCGATATAAATTTAAGTTTACGAAATAAATTCAATTGAGATTTTCCATTTGAAATTGATAAAAATACCAAAAAAAATATTAAGATTTTTCTAATTTAAATTTAGAGAATTTTAAACGCATATTAAAAACTGACATGTTGAAATTTAAAAAAAAGCGATTAAATATGAGAACATTTTTTTTTGTTAAATTGAGAAAAATACATTTTAAATTGACGGTTTTCATTCAATTTGAATAAATTCCAAATAAAATGAAAATTTTCAATATAAAATTATGAAAATTGAGAAAATTTCTTCAAGAATTAATATTTTCCATTCAAAATAGAATAAATGCAAATAAAATTGAAAATTTTCATTTCATATTAGAAAAATTCCAAAAATGGATAAATCTTCATTTTATTTGGAAATGTTGTAGTTAAATGTATTTGGTTACTTTAAATTTTACAAAAGATGTATAAAGCATGAATTTTAATACTTAAACAATTTCACTATACTATAATAGTACACTCAGAAAATAATACCATTAAATCTATAGTTTTTTTTTATTATTATTAAATTTAGTTAATAGGATAAATTATTATTTTAATAGGTAAGTACCATTAAATACTACAAAATAAATAGTATTTCGTAGTAAACTCAAATATAAATACCATTAGTATTTATTTTTGAGTTTTTTATGAAAATATTTATTTTTTGTATATTATTAAATGAAAACTTGTCATATTAAACCAATTTTAATAGGATTTTACTGGTTTTATTTTCAGAGTGTACTAAACACTTAAATGTGCTTTTTTTATAGTCTTCAATTTGTGCTCGAATCAAACTCATGCGTCCATGTTTATCAGCAAATCAGTGCCCACTGTCAATCGCATTAATAAAAGAGTTTCTATCGTCACGACTATGTCGTTCTATTTGTTCTAATGACCATTCTTAGGAGATTCATCGAAATGGGGTGTTGTAATCAGTCGCACGGCTACTACGTGTCTTGATGTGCGAATGATTTCTAAGTCAGAGGAAACAAAAACACAACGAAATCACTCACCAGTTTGCCAGTGTGCATGTCGGAGATGATGATTGCGGCGTCCTCGCTGCTGCTAATGGCCAGTGTGTTATTGACACCAGCGGCAACGCACGTAATGCTGGCTGTGTGGGATCTGCAAATAAAGTAGTTCAAAAATAGTAGTTAAAAAAAAAATAACAATCGTATGTAAACAAAAATAATATCAAAAAAATTAGTAAAGTTTCAAATACAATTTGGATGCTTATTTGAAAATGAGATTTTCAATATAAAAATTAAGATACAATTTTGATTTTCCATTTGAAACTCAGAAAATTCCGAAAGAATTTTAGAAATTGTAAACATTTCAAGTAATATTTATATTTTCCAATATAAATTTATTAAAGTTTCCACGTGAAATTCAGAGTTTAATATTAAAAATGGACAAAATTCCAATGCATATTGGATTTTTTCAATTGATTTTGAGCACATTACAAAAGAAACTGAATTCGATGGTAAAATGTCAATTTGTATTGAAATTTTTTGATTTTTAAAGTGAGAAATTTTACTTTTAAATTCGAATTTTCTCAATTTGAGTTTTTTAGTTTTTTGAAAAATTTTAAAGAATAGTAAAAGTAATAATAAAATAGTATTAAATATACTGATACAAATAGTAGTACAAAATAGCAGTAAAAAATAGTAGTAAAAAATAGTAGTAAAAAATACTAGTAAAAATAGTAGTGAAAAATAGTAATAAAAAAGAAATTAAAATGTGCAACTAAAATAGTTGTTAATAAAAATAGTATTAAAAAAATTAAAGTAAAAAAAACGAAAAAAATGATAATGCAATTTAAAAAAAAGCGAAGGAAATTATATAACTTAAATGAGTAGTAAAAAAGTCATAACTAATACTTAAAAATGATGTTAAAAAATTAGTAGTCAAAAAATACTAGTGAATAACGTACTTAATAAATGGTAGTTACAAAGAAATTTAAAAGATTAATTAATTGAGTAGTTTTAAAAATTTGTAGTCAAAAAATAGTAGCGAAAAAAAAGTACTAAAAATAGTAGTAAAAAAAATTAAATAGCAATTAAGAGTTGTAATAAATAGTATTAAAAATTGAAGTAAGAAAAAGAAAGAAAAAATTTATGTAAATTTTCAACAATATAAGAATTCAATTTAGTAGTAAAAAATAATAACAATTAATTATACTAATTTTTTTTTTTTAATATAGTAGAAAAATTTGTATTCAGACTTTTTCAGAATAGAAAAAGTAATACTAAAATAGTATTAAATATACTGATACAAATAGTAGTAATAGTTGTAAAAATAGTACTTAGAAATAGTAGTGTAAAAAAGTATGAAAAATAGTTATTAAAAAAAAAATTAAACTAAAGGAGTTGTTTATAAAAATAGTATTAAAAATGGAAGTAAAAAAAAAAAAAGAAAAAATGATAATGCAAATTAAAAAAAGGTAGGAAATATAAATATAACTTAAATGAGTAGTAAAAAGTAGCCATAACTAATACTTAAAAATGGTGTTAAAAAATTAGTAGTCAAAAAATACTAGTGAATAATGTACTTAATAATTGGTTGTTGAGTAGTTTTAAAAATTAGTAGTCAAAAAATAGTAGTGAAAAAAAAGTACTAAAAAATAGTAGTAACCAAAATTTAAATAGCAACTAAGAGTAGTAATAAATAGCATTACTAAATTGAAGTAAGAAAAAGAAAAAAAATGTATGATTTTTTTTCAAAAAAATAAGAAAAATAATAACAATAAATTATACTAAACATATTTTTTAAAAATATAGTAGTAAAATTTTCATTGAGAATTTTTCAGAATAGTAAAAGTAATACTAAAATAGTATTAAATATACTGATACAAATAGTTGTAAAAAATAGTTTGAAAAATAGTACCTAGAAATAGTAGTGTAAAAAGTATGAAAAATAGTAATAAAAAAGAAATTAAAAAGTGCAACTAAATGAGTTGTTAATAAAAATAGTATTAAAAAATGGATATAAACAAAAACAAAAAAAAGGTTAATGCAAATTTAAAAAAAGTAGAAAAATATATAACTTAAATGAGTTGTAAAAAAATAGCCATAACTAATACATGAAAATGTGTTAAAAAATTAGTAGTCAAAAAATAGTAGTGAATAACGTACTAAAGAAATGGTAGTTACAAAGAAATTTAAAAGATCAATAAATTTAGTGGTTTTAAAACTTTGTAGTAAAAAATTAGTAGTGAAAAAAGTATTAAAAAATAGTAGTGAAAAAAGTACTAAAATAGTAGTAAAAGTTAAAAAAGCAATTAGGAGTTGTAATAAATAGTATTAAAAATTGAACTAAGAAAAAGAAAAATATTAATGTGAAAATACAAAAAGCTCATTTAGTAGTAAAAATAATAACAATAAATTATACTAAAAAATTTTGTTAAAAATATTGTAGTAAAATTTAAGTTCAAAAATAAGTTAAGTGAATATAAAAATATTGGAAGCATTTAATAATAAAAATATTAGTAAATATGAACATACAAAATAGTACTTAAAAATAGTACAAGAATATGGATACAAGTAGTAACTAAAAACAATATTATAAATAACAATTAAAAATGTAATAAAAAATAATATAAAAAATAAAAGTAAAATTGTAGCAAAAAGTAGTAGTAAAAATGACAATACCCGACATTTCCGATTAGCAGCTGATAAAAAATATCCATATAATTCGCGGGTGCTGATAATGATTGTGTACTCAGTTTTTTTTTTCAATTACTTAACGTTTTTAAGAAAATTACAATCGAATGCTTGGACATTTTTAGACACTTTCTACAACTTTTTAGATTACAAAAAAAACAGTACTTAACAAAACTAGTTTTATAAAAATATTTAAACGCAATTTTTCTTTTAATTGTATGGTCTAATTTTAATATATTTTTAAATGCCAATAGGTACTAAGAAAATAAAATATTATTTCTCTGAGGTAGAATATGACTGAAAAATTTAATACGCTAAACATAATATTTCGGAAAATGGGTACGCAATAGCAAAAGATAGAATATGCAATAAGACTTATTCATATTAAGATATCATGTAATGATGTTTTCAAAAATAAGTTGGTTGAAAATTTGTTTATGTTGATTATAAAAAAGCGGTTAAAATTAGTATTGAATGCGAATATTTAAAACAATAGAACAGTTAAATAAAAATTATTATTTTTAAATATTACTTTGGACTATGTTCTGTATAATCGTAAACTTTTTTCTTTTTTTATCATTAATTTATCAGTACTAAATAAAATGTCCAATAATATTCTAAAAACAAAATTTTCGAATTTAGTTCAAAATATTTTTAAAACTGCTTACAAGTAAATTAAAATTAGACCATACAATTTAAACAAAATTTTTATTATTTTTTTTTTTTGAAAAACTACTTTTGTAAACTACTGCATTTTTTTATTCTAAAAAGTTGCAGAAAATGGCCAAACATTTCATTTACAATTTTCTTAAAAATATTAGGTAATAGGAAAAAAACTAAGTATGCAGTCACGTGAATTATGTAGAAATATTAAATCGGATTGCCATGGGATTTTTTCTAATTTTCTAATTTTATTGAGTAGTGTAATAATTATATTAGTTGTAACAAAGAATAATAAATAAAAAGCAGTAAAAATAGATGCATCAATTCAATATTTCAATTCAAAAATAAAAATTCAAAAATAAAAAAATAAAAAATAAAATTAATAAAAAAAATCAATAAATAGAATGTAGTAAATGAATAAAAAAGTTAAATACACTTTAAAGAGTCGAAAATAGAAAAAATACCGAAATCCAAAACAAAGACAATATGTAGTAAAGCAACAACAATAAATGGTACAAGAGAAAAATACAACAACAACAACAATGTAACTTACTTAATATGCGTCTTTAGCTCACGATTGCTCACGTCCCATACAATCACCGTACCGTCCTCGGAGCCCGTCAACAGAATATCAGATTGCGGTGCGACTAGTAGGCACGTGACCGTTGCTGTGTGTCCTGTAGAAGAGAAAGAGCGCCGCAAAGAGCGATAGAGAAATTGTGTGAGAGAAGTGAAAAACGAAGAAAACAGCGACATAATTGATAAGTGCTACAGTGTGCATCAGCGAGATACAACTTAATGCTGCTTCTTAATTTATCGAATAGGACAGGGATTAGGTTAGTATTAGACCCGATTAGTGGACATATTGTTTAAAACGATTATTCAATTAGAGAAGCGATAATTATACACTTAGCAAAAAAAGAAACATCCGATAAGTTTGAATTTTTTAATTCATAAATATTTTCAACCTAATATGACAAACAGCCTAATAAATAAAAGTTGACTTTCAAAATATGAACAGCTTTTTTGACAAACTTTCTCTTATATTTATTTGACAAAAATCGAACTTTAAAGTCGAATTTATTTCGTTTATTATTTAGGCTGCATAAAAAATATTTTTAAATTGAAAAATTGTGACTCGCCGCTTTAAAATCGTCGGGAATAGAATAGGAAATTTAATGAAGTTCGAAATTTTAATTCAATTTCTATATGCACTATAATAACACCCAGAAAAAATTCCCTCAAATCCCATTAAAATTGGTCAATAGGACAATTATTGATTTAATAGTATACAAAAAATAAATCTTTCATATAAACTCAATGACAATGTAATGGTATTTTCTAGTATTTAATGGTATTTTCCGATTAAAATAATAATTTATACTATTGATTATTTTTAATAGTAAAAAACTATTATTTATATAGTATTTTTTCTGGGTGTAGCTTAAACTTAATATACCCGATAAATCCCTAATCCCAAAACCCTTCTGCCCCCTTTAAATTTCAAATACCTACCCTTGAATATGTGCTCCAGCGAGTTACTCATTATGTGCCATAATTGCACATCGCCCGTTTTGGTGGCCAACACCAGATGCTGCTTCGTTGGGCCGACGCACACATCACGTATGGGCCCCGTGCCGGACACAGTCATGGTGCGTATTTGTGAGGGTATGGGCGCGGGTAGCCACCCGGTGAGTGGCACCAGCAGAGGCACAGTGTAGCCGTCGCACCAGGCGGTCGCCGAACGAACGGTGATGCTGAGCAGCGAGTTGTCATTCTCGTCGTGTTCGCTGATGGGGCGCAACCAGGAGATTAACTGTATTGAGTGATGCGTGCGTGCGTGATAATTATTATTTAGGTTTTTGTTTTATTTTTGTTGTGTTTCAATTAGTAATTTTTTTGTAAATTTCCAAAAAAAAAAAAAAATTGTTACAAAGTTCATTTACCTGTGAGCCTAGTTGCATGGGGTCACGTGTGAGCACATCACTCGATTTGCGTATTGTGTAGTAAATCAGCTCAATGTCACGATCGAGCAAATAGCAGCGCACGTGCTCGATGAGACAGCGCAGATAGCTGATGGAAACGGTTTGTACCTGAAATGAAATAGTTCAAAAATATATAAAATTTTTTGCAGTGTAAAATAATTAATTTATTCATAATATATTAATTAGTATTTAAATTACATGAATAACTGTTGGATAGTTAATAATTACTATGAAAAATTGCATGAATTACTATAGAAAATATATGCATTACTCTTTATTATGTATAAATTACTTTTATAACATATGAAGTGTAAAATAATGAATTGCTTTTTATTCATAATATATGAATTAGTATTCAAATATATGAATTACTGTTGGAAATGTTTGAATTACTATTTAAAATTATATGAATTACTATTTAAAATATATGCATTACTCATCATGATATATAAATTACTTTTATAATATATGAATGACTATACAATTGTATAAATTACTGTTTAAAATATATGAAATACTATTAAAAAGTGTTGAAATCCTGTATAAAATATATGAATTACATTTTAAAATGTATGCATTATTATAAAAAAAATAAATTACTGTTTAAAATGTATGCATTACTATTAAAAATTGTGTGAATTACATTCAAAATTTGTGCATTACTATTAAGAATGTATAAATTACTATACCGATTAATAAATGACTATTTAAAATATATGAATTACTACTCACACTGTATGCATTACTACTCAATATGCATTGATTACTTTTAAAATAAATGAATTACTGTACAATTGTATAAATCATAATTTAAAATATATGAAATACTATTTAAAAGTTATGAAAATCTGTATAAAATATATGAACTACTTTGTAAAATGTATGAAATTCGAGAAATATATGAAATACTGTTTAAAATATATGCATTACTATAGAGAATCTATAAATTACTATTCAAAATGCTTAAATTAATAATGAATTTTTATGCAGTACGACTAGAAAATTTTCAATTACTTTTAAAATATATGAATTACTATACAAATGTATAAATTACTATTCAAAATGTATGAATTACTTTATAAAAACTTTGAATTACTAATGGTAATTTATGAATTACTATCGAAATTAATTAGTCACTATTTTAAATGTATGAAATATTATTAAATATATATGAATTAGTATACAAAATGTATGAATTACAATTTAAAATATTTTGATTACTATTTAAAATGTATGATTTACAATTTAAAATATTTGAATTGCTATTTAAAATGTATGAATTACAATTTAAAATATATAAATTACAATTTAAAATGTTTGAATTACTATTTAAAATGTATGAATTGCCATTTAAAATGTATGAATTACTATTTAAAATGTATGAATTAATAATTTTTATTAAAAATATTAAAATTGTATGAATAACTAATTAGAAGTAATGAATAACTATTTTAAATATTAGAATTGCTATTTAAATTATATTAATTGTTGTTTCAAATGTTCGAATTACTATTTTAAAGTTTTGAATTACTAGAAAACGTATGAATTACTATGCAAATGTATAAATATCTGTTCAAAATTGTTGAATTACAGTTAGAATAAAATGAAGTACTATACAAAATGTAATCATTAAATAATTAAAGATCATTGGATAATTAAAGATTTTGGGAATTTCTTTATAAATTAAACAAAATCTTATTTTATATGGGGTTTTGGTTTTTGGGGATTGGTTTATTTTGGAGATTTGGCTAATTTAAGATTTTGGGAATTTATAAATGAAATAAAACCTGAAATAAAACCTAATTTTATATGGGATTTTCGGTTTAGTTTTTTGGTTTCATGGGTATTTGGGATTTTATTTTATCAATGGGGTTTTATTGCGTTACAAAAAAATCACCAATTTTGGGGAGTTATTTGATTTTTGGATTTTGTTAGTGGGCTTTTTTTTCCTGTGTCCTTATTTGAGAGAGCTTTAAACAAGCATTCCAAGATATATATTATGTTCATAATTTAGAAGTGGTGTATTTTTGATATAATTTTGAATTAAAGATACAGGCGCATAATCATAGACAATTTAAAGTCGACTTTGAAAGTAAATTTTGACAAATTTTGTATAGAATAAATTATCAAAAAGCTGGTTTTAAATTAAAAGTTGACTTTAAATTGTCCACACGCATAAAAAAATTGCCTCAAATCCCATTAAAATTGTTCAATAGGACAATTATTGATTTAATAAAATCTTTTCATATAAACTCAATGGCAATGTAATGGTATTTTCCAGTATTAAATGGTATTTTCCGATTAAAATATTAATTTATGCTATTTTTAATAGTAAAATAACTATTACTTATATAGTATTTTTTTCTGGGTGCATGATTATGTGCCACAATTTTTAATTTTTGGACTACAAAATATGATTTTATATAATTTTAAAAGCAAATTTTTGGTTTACTTTGAGCAAAGAATAAAGCTTTGACTGCACCCAGAAAAAATACTATATAAATAATAGTTTTTTGCTATTAAAAATAGTCAGTAGGATAAATTATTATTTTAATCGGAAAATACCATTAAATACTAGAAAATACCATGACATTGCCATTGAGTTTATATGAAAAGATTTATTTTGTGCATACTATAAAATCAATAATTGTCCTATTGACCAATTTTAATGGAATTTGAGTGAATTTTTTTCTCGGTGTGTGCCACTGAAATATTAGATCTTTAAAACATCAATAAATATTATTACAACCTATAAATATATCGAACAAGGACACATTTAAATGATAAGCAAGGACGAAGGTAGCATTTGCTGCTGACATTGATGTTTATGGTGATGATGATGATGCCAATATTGACGTCATTACAACTGTTGTGTGCGCAATTGATTTGACAACAAGGACATTGATCCTTTTCATACAACATATCTCTGCACTCCCTCCCCCGCTTTAAGGTAAATTTTCGCTTTTGCACTTGAAATAAAAATTAATGACATAAACGCGATGCTGTCTTAATTTAATTTGAAGCGAGCAAAACTTTGCTAATTGCAGGGAGCGCGCACCACACTGCGAGGTACCAAAGGATACAAGCGAAAGGATACAAGCGAAAGGATACTTGTCGTGGCGCGCATCAGCTGCTGTTGCTGCTGAAGCTGTTGCCGCATATTGACAGCGAATGAATAATGTTGCTGTTGCTACTGCTGCCGTTGTCGGTTGTCGTTTTTAGTTGTTGTTGTGGCAAATTAAAACATAGCTTTGACAATATGAGCGTAATTAAATTTGACCTCTTTTAGGAACGGCGTGAAAATGCTATTTTAATTAATATTTCAAAAGAGACAATATTCATATAATTAGATGTCTTGCAGAAGGTTTTTGGTAATTTCTTGAAAGTGATATGTAATTTGTTTTATTATTGGATATTTTGCAGTTATTTATATTTTCATTAGCTGCGACTTAGATAGGGAAGCATTCTATATTGCATGGGTATATCGTAACTATCATGCCAAAGAAGGCGAATGAAAATTTTAATTTTTTACATTTTTGAATATAGTTTTTCCTCAATTATACTGTGCCAAAATCGTGTGTGTTTTTTTTGGACAATACTAGCAAAAAATGACAAATCCCAAAGAGCCAATGTTATTTCTTACCTATTTGAGTCATGTCAAAAGGGCGAATACTTTTGTTTTTTTGCCATAACTTTTCATGGGTACATCATAATGTAGTGGTGCAAAAACATTAATTGCTTGTTCTTAAAGCATCTATCGAATGGCATCATTACTAAAATATTTTTTTTTTGAATTTTTTTTTTTTGCATGAAAAATGTCTGGGAAATTATTTTTAAATAATGATACCAATCTATAGGTACCTTAAAAGAAAACAATTAATGCCTTTACACTACTACTTTATCTTAAACCTACAAAAAGTTATGGCTAAAAACATAAATATTTCCGTTTTGATTAGAGTCGGCAAAATCCGGCCCGCGGGACATAATCGGAACGCGGAAAGTCGAACTATGTATCCCCAAATATTTTTAATAAACCGTCTGTGTATTTTTTTGTAATATTTTTTATTTGTGTTTAATAATTACTTAAATAAGGCAATATAAAAACTAGAGCTGAACTTTATTTTATAGGGTCGGTCGAAATTCCCAAAAGAAAAAAATGGTATGCCCCTATAAATGGGAGAGAATGACGAAAGCATGCCTTTTCCTCTGGCACCCTACAACTACCAAAAAACGAAAACCTACCGAAGTCATAAGTGTTTTTTTTTTAATTATAACGAAGAGGCGGGGCCAGAAAAAACAAACACGATGTGAAATCCAGGTTTAAAAATTTTAAGAAATATATGTATATAAAAAAGCGACTTCAAGGTCATGAAAAACACATTTGGAAAATTGAAAATAATAAAAAAAAATCAAAATCCTTAAAAAAATGTACAAAAATAATATATTTTTATTATTGTACATTTTTATAATAGACAGGTCTTCTAGAGAGGTCACTAAATTAGCGATGATTTTAAAATATTTAAAAAATAAAAATTGTCATTACATGTATTGACGTTCCAAGATATTTAATTTTAAATATCACAAAGATCTATGGAAATGGAGACGAGAAAACGTAAAATTAGTAATGCAAATCGGGAGAAATTTCACCGCCAACACAACAAGAAATTCGGTTTTGTATAAAGGGGACGCTACAAAAGTAGAGCGACAAAGACAGCAAACGACGTCATATTTCTTGCTGCTCTTTTGACATTTCTCTTCAGTAAGGTTTGCCATTTCATGATGGAAAGATATACAAGCCAACAACGAGTCGAAATTATTAAAATTTACTACCGAAATTCGGAGTCAGTGGTCAACGTTAAGAGCGCTACGTCCAATTTATGGTCGTCATAATCGTCCTAGCAGATCAACAATTGAGCATCTAGTGGACAAATTTGAATCCATAGGCACAGTACAAAATGTTCCCGTGCCAGTGAGACAAAGAATTGCACGTAGTGTCGAGAATATTGCTACCGCTGAGGCTTCAGTTGAAGAAAGCCCAAATGTGTCTCTCACACGTCGTTCTCAAGCGTTGGGCATTTCTGTGAGGTCCTCGTGGCGAATTTTGCGAAAAGATCTTGGCCTACATCCTTACAAAATCAAATTGACGCAAGTCGATTGAAGCCGCTTGACCACCAGAAGCTTCGTATGTTCGTGATTTGGGCTGAGCAACAACTTGAAAATCAGCGATGAGGCTCATTTCTGGCTGAATGGCTTCGTCAATAAATAAAAATGCATTATTGTTCAGACAGCAATCCATACGTACTCCATGAGTCATCATTGCATCCCGAAAAAATTACGGTTTGGCGCGGTTTATAGGCCGGCGGCGTCATTGGGCCGTACTTCTTCCGTGATGATCAAGACCGGTACGTTACTTTGAATGGGAATCGCTATCGTTCAATGATACCCGAATATTTTTGGCCCCAATTGGATGATATGGACTTGGACGACATGTGGTCAAGCGCCACAAGCCACACAGCGAATGCCACAATCAATTTATTGGAAACTAAGTTTGGAGAACGTGTTATCTCACGAAATGGGCCAGTCGATTGGCCGTCTCGGTCGTGCGATTTGACACCGTTAGACTATGTCCTGTGGGGCTACGTCAAGTCTATGGTCTATGCCAACAAGCCAGCGACGATTGGTGAACTTCGTACGAATATCGAACGTAAAATTGCAGCAGTATCGGCCGATTTATGCTTGAAAACCTTCGAAAATTGGGTTCAGCGTCGGGACTTCTGCAAGCGTGCCCGTGGTGGCCATGCAAAAGAAATCGAATTCCATACATAATGGCATCGAACGTACTTTTACAGGAATAAAGAATTTTTTTTTGTAGCGCTCTTATTGAGAAACCCTTTACAAATGGATTTCGACGACAACTAAAACCAGAGCAAATTTTTAAAGATTGTCAAACAGCATTTGGGATTAATTCACTAATGTTCACTGTTCACAATTCACTGTTTAAAAGTGGTTCCAAAGATGAAAGACTAAACATTTTTCTGTTGAATATGATCCTCGTGAAGGTCATCTCAAATCTGATACAAATGTGGCCCTGGTGAAGTAAAAAATTGAAGAAGATCCAATACTGACACCAGAAACTAGGCTTGAATGTCATAACTGTATCACGAGTATTAAATGATCAGCTGGGATACACCAAGAAATCTGCTCGATGCTATACAGAAAAATGCTTTCCAGAACAGAATTTGAAATAATAAAAAAAAAATTGTATTTTTCAGTATACCGAACATTTTCGGGTTATCAAAATTTCCATGGTCTTGTTTATGTCTATGTAAAGGATTTTTTATTTTCCTTTTGTCACTCCCCATTTCCAGGGAATTGAATTAAAAAATATGTTATTGATTTTATAGGGCCTCGTGACATTGAAGTCACCATTATGAAAGTCTACTTTTTTCGACTGGCCCATTAAAGTAAAGTTGTACCAAAACTAGTAAGAATTAGGAACATTTCTTTCTGTTCCTCGACCAAAATTTTGAACAGTATCCGGACTCCATTTGAAATTACTTGACGACCCCTGATATAGCCAAATAATATCGGTATTTATAATTTAATAAGTTGTCCAAATCTAAAGATATATTATATACGCTATGCTAATTAATGAATAAGTCAACATACCAAAAAAAAAAAATTGAAAAGAAATAATTTTTACTAATTTTTAAAGCACATAAACTTTAAAATTCGATTTTTTAACATTTTTAACATTTAATGTCTGTCTGTCTGTTTGTTCCAGCATCACGTCTAAACCGCTGAACCGATTTAACTGAAATTTTGCACCAGGATACTATGGACTCCGGAGGGTGTCATAGGCGGGATTGCACAAAGGGGCGTATTACCTCCCATACAACCTAAACTTTCAAAACGACATAACTCAGCACATACACAATCTAAAAAGATGAAACAAAAAACTAAAATTCACCACACTAAAACTCACCACACTAAAACTCACCACACTAAAACCCACCACACTAAAACTCACCACACTAAAACTCACCAGACTAAAACTCACCACAATAAAATTCACCACGCTAAAACTCACCACACTAAAAATTCACCATACTAAAACTCACCACACCAAAATTCACCACAATAAAGCTCACCACACTTAAACTCACCACACAAAAAATTCACCGCACTAAAACTCACCACACTAAAACTCACCATACTTAAATCTCACCACACCGAAACTCACCACACTAAAACTCACCACACTAAAACTCACCGCACTAAAACTCACCACAATAAAACTCACTACACTAAAACTCACTACACTAAAAATTCACCACACTAAAACTCACCACACTAAAACTCACCACACCAAAACTCACCACACTAAAACACACCACACTAAAACTCACCACACTAAAAATTCACTAAACTAAAAATTCAACACACTAAAACTCACCACATTAAAACTAACTACACTAAAACTTCTACTGGGAAAAACTCTACGGGGAAGAATTCTACCGGGAAGAGTTCTACCGGGATGAATTCTACGGTAAAGCGTTCTATGGGGAAGAATTTTACGGCGAAGATTTCTACTGGGAACAATTCTACGGCGAAATATTCTACTGTCTGAATTGTCTTTGAGAAAAGTTGTTTTGGCGGAGAATTATTATTTGGTTACTACATATATAAAACCAATAAAAACTTCCACAGCGAAGCACGGGCCCCTGATATAAAAATAATAATAGTGTTTTTTTATATTAATAAAATCGCTTTATATCTATGAATTCACAAAATCTTGGCAAGAGTCGTGCACGGGTCCAGCTAGTTATTAATATTTCCAAGATAATTCATAACAAAAACATCACTTACTGTGCTAAAAATACTTTAATATTTTTGTTTTAATTTTTTAAGTATTCCGTTTTTAGAAATTTTATTTGTCAAAATTTCAAAATTAATTTTCATTCGCTTTAGTTTCTTCAAAAATAAAAATTTAATGGTTCTCTAAAAATTATATTATATTTAAACTCGATAAAGCGATATTGGTGACCCCCACATTCTAACCCGGACAAACATTCCACGTACAGTATTTTACTAAGATATTTCTTAACCGATATAATTTATCGAAGGTTATTTCTATTCCGTACATTTTTTCCAGATAAATATTTTCGAATACAATTCATCCCCTAGATAATTCTCTACCATACAAGTTTTTGCTGAAACTATGCAAAACAATGGTTACCCGTGACAATTATTTCCCCAGCTATCTCTTCAGATTCATATCATCCAATTTTTCCACCCAAAAGCCTTCCCCGAACAATATTTTACTCACATCATTCTTTTCTGATACAATTTATACTTGAACAATTCTATAACCAATAACACAGCACAGAAACAAAATTATACGCGATCTTAGTATGATTTTCCGATGGACGTCAAGATTCTAAACACTACATTATACTCAGTTTTTTCAGATTGCCTCAAGTTTTTTTTTAGTTATAACGTAAAACAAAAATATGGCACTTCTCGTGTTTTTCTACATATTTTGGTCTATTACTTTTTACATATTTCAGTTTTCAATCAAATTTCTTCTGTATTCTATTGGGAATACTTCAACTAAATTTTTGAATTAAACAACATGAAATTCGGATTGTTTTGACCACAGTTATGACCAGTCAAACGCTAAAATATGAATTTTAAGGTATACCTATTATTTGTTGCATAACATCTATAATATTCATATTTAAATAAAAGTATATATCTTATATCACACTTGAGCTTTAATTCTATACTTCTTCTTACTTTGTTTTTGCAAATCACTCTTTGAGTCCTCAGCTTTAAATGAAATTGACAAATTCGATTAAAAAAGTACCTTTTTTTGTTCGATATGAACAAAAGTATTACCATTTAGTATGTGATCTTCCATAGACTCTATTGCAGGATACTGTGGCAAACCCATGAAAGTACTACATTTATGCAAAGCTGAATTCTACAGGTTTAAGATTTTGTTGAAATTTTGATGGACAAAAAAATTATATTGAATAAAAGGTGTATCACAAAAGAAAATATTAATCAAAAAATCGTAAGCGTGAATTTGTATTTAATCTGAAGACTTAAAGAGTGATGTGCAAAAACAAAGTAAGAGGAATCATGGAATTATGAGTCTAGTTTCACATATAATATATAATTTTATTGAATTATGAAAATTTAATATGTTATGCAATATATAATAGGTACACCTTAAAATCAATATTTTTTGTATTTGATTGGATTAAAACAAATTTCATAAAGTTTATTTCAAAAAATTAGCTGAAGTACTCTCAGAGGTATATGAAAGAAATTAGATCGATAACTCAAATCTGTAAAATGTTAAAGTCCAAAATATGTAGAAAAACGCGAAAATTGCCATATAATTGTACTACGTGAATAAAATGATGAAATTTTTTAACAAAACGCCATTTTTTTATTATTAAATTTTCATTTTTTTTACTGTTACATACATAAAAGGCCCACTAAGAGTAATCTGTAACAATTTTTCTTATAACATTAACAGTTTAAGAGATATGAGCCTTCAAAGTTAGGAAAAAAATTGCATTCCATACAAAAATATATGAAAATACATATTGGAACATAACTAAAATATCCTTGCATATCCTATCAAATCCTTAAAATAGTATTTAGACTTTTACAAAATACACCTTCTGAAAAAAAAGTAGCTTCCGGTTTGCTCCGGTTTAAAAGAAAATTGTAGTGAAATACTACCATTTTCGTTAGAAATTTACTTATTTGATTTTAAGTGTTTAGTGTTTGATATTATAACTTAACACACACTAACTGCAAAAAATTTATATTTACACAAATTTTTTGAAATAGTTTGAGGAAAAATATAAAAATACAAATATTCCATTAGTACATCCACATTTCGTAAAATTTTACGCCAAAACTTCCAATTTAAGAAATATTATGAAAAGGTAATAATTTTATATCAATTAAACCTTCAGATATCCTTCACACACGCTAACTTTTTTCTAATCACAATCAATGTGGTAAAAAATAAAAAAAATGTTATCGTGATATCTGTCTCGGATTAGGAGAAATTACATGTCAAAAATGACCTTTTTTATTCTAATTTCATGCATTTGTGCTTTTTTTTGTAAATTTATTCCAAGGACTGCAAGTAATATCCTCTGTTCGCACTAACTTTTTTCTAATCACAATCAATGTGGTAAAAAACAAAAAAATATATCTTTCCGATATCGTTCCCGGATTAGGAGAAAAAATCATGGCACAAATTACCATTTTTTTTCCTAATTTCATACATATGTGCCTTTTTTGTAAATTTATTTTACGGACTGCAAACGATACCCTTCATTAACACGAACTTATTTCAGATCACTATCAATGTGTTCAAAACAATCACATGTCAAAAATTGCCACAAAATTCTCGAAGTTAAATTATTTTTACATAACTTTTGTGAATCAATAGAAGACATTTTGTAAAGCATAACTATACCCTGATATTTTTTTATTAAGTCAGAAAGAAATCAACGAAATCTACTGATTTGTTTTGAAGTTATATAATTTTGTTCAAAAAAGTGCTTTTTTGTTCACCGTGCGTCATAACTCAAAAATCTTGACGCAATCTGAAAAAACTGTGTATGAGGTCGTGATAAGAATCTTGAAATCCATCGGAAAATCGTACTTTGATCGTGTATATTTAAAAAAGGTCTCCATTTGTTGTCTAGTGTAATACAATAGTAACTACCATAGATATTGTCTGAATTCCTTTACAGTTCTGTTTAATCATCATCACGATTTCATGATATTTATTTAAGTTTTTTTATTTTACTTTCTTTGGCTTACTTATTTAAGTTTCTTTTTATGCCTCATATATTTTCACAATCCTCTGGGGTTTTCTGATTTCTCATTGTTTTGCAAAAGTTGAGCCTTGTATTTTTGCTATAAATAAGAAAAACTTTTGTCCACCTTGGCTGTCATTACAACGGCGCGTAAAAAAAACGTCATACAGCACGTCAACATCATAACTTTTTCCATAAAAAGGAGTACAAAAAAATGTATACAGTTTTTTTTACGATTTCTCATTATTATTAAAGCCATTAAAAAGGTGCTATAAAATAGCTGTAGTGTATATTTGTTGGCTCTTTGCGTGTATAATTTAATGACGGAAATTATTTAACATGGACGAGCGAACGCGTGTTAAAAAAGGCTTAAAATTGTTATGTTCATAAATAAGAAATACCACAAAATTGTCTATTTTTTTATTATGAAAGAAAATAAGTTGATAAGTAGTATGAGAAATAATAGAAGGTACATTTTAGTTGCTTTAATTATTATAAAAAAAAAAACAAGAATAGAGTGTTAACATGCGATGAATGCCATGAAACAGATATGGCATAAATCTCTAGAATTTTGAAAAAGCGTCGAAATAATTTATATGAGGAGTTGTTGTAAACTAGAGCGCCTAATGTGGCATTCGAAAAAACGCACTATTTTCTCTTGCACCAATAAAAAATTATACCAAAAAAACGAAGATATTGGAAATATTGAAAATCTTGTCATGCCGAAAGGGCGTATCTTTTCGTTTTTTTGCTATAACTCTTTAATGGTACAAGATAAAATAGTGATGTAAAGGCAATTATTGTTGGTTTTCAAAGCACCTATCGATCTGCATCATTAATTAAAAATATTTTGCCAAATTGTAATTTGCCATTTGTTATTTTTTTTGGCAAAATATTTGTAATTAATAATACAGATAGGTACTTTGAAAACAAACAATAATTGACTTTACATCACTATTTTATCTAGTACCATTAAAGAGTTATAACAAAAAAAAAAAAAGATTCGCCCTTTTGGCATGACAAGATTTCAATATTTCCAATATCTTCGATTTTTTGGTGTAATTTTTTATTGAAGCAAGATAAAATAGTGGTGTAAAGGTATTTAATGTTTGTTTTTGAAGCACCTATCGGTTGGCATCATTATTTAAAAATATTTTGCCAAACATTTTTTCCTGCAAAAAACAAATGACAAATTAATGTTTGGCAAAATATTTTTAAATAATGATGCCAATCGATAGGTGCTTTAAAAACAAACAATAAATGCCTTTGCATCAATATTTTATCTAGTACCATTAAAGAGTTATAGCAAAAAAACGAAAAGATTCGCCCTTTCGGCATGACAAGATTTTCAATTTTTCCAATTTCTTCGTTTTTTTGCTACAATTTTTTATTGGTGCAAGATAAAATAGTGGTGTAAAGGTATTTATTGTATGTTTTTGAAGCACCTATCAGTTGGCATCATTATTTAAAAATATTTTGCCAAATGTTTTTTCCTGCAAATAACAAATGGCAAATTAATATTTGACAAAATATTTTTAATTAATGATGCCAATAGATAGGTGCTTTAAAATCAAACAATTAATGCTTTTACATTACTATTTTATCTTGCGCTAATAAAAAGTTATAGCATAAAAAACAAAAATATTTGCTTTTTGATCAGGATATAGTCTCACAAAATCCGTATTTATAATTCAGTAGGTTGTGCAAATCTAAAGATATTTTACATACGTTATAATAATTGACAAATAAACCAAAATAACAGAAAAAATTGAAAAAAAATATAAATTTTGCTAATTTTTAAAGCACTTCAAACTTTAAAATTTGATTGCCCAACATTTTTAAAAATCCACATTCTATGGCATGATAGTGACGATATTAAAATCTTAGAATAGGTATTTCGATGTCTATTTAGAATTTATTTGAAGGCTGGAATTAAAATTGTTCAATCCCGAAATGCCCTATGCACCGCTAGGGATTTAAGGAACTGAAGAAGTAGCGCGAAATCACAAAATTGAAAAATGAACCGATGGAAATTTTATACATGAAAATGGTAAATTTAATTTTTATGTTTTCTTTCAATTGAAATATTATTTGACAAAAAATAACTTAGAACTAATATCCTGAGTCAATAAACAAATAATCACATAAAAGCCATGTTATTTCAATAAAATTGTGATTTTTATAGTTTCCGAAACATTTTTTTCCATACTACAAGACTAAAGCAGAAAACGAACAATTGCAAATTTTGCATACAAAATTAAATGAGAAAAAAAATAATAAATAAAAACTTCAAAACAATAAAACAAATAAAAAGTATTTAAAAACAAAGTGGAAAAGACAAAAAAAAAAAATTGAAATAATAACAAAAATTGCAAAGAATTATTCAAACAAAACAGCTTCATATCAATGCCAAGAATGCAGCTGCTACAACTGACTTGGCCCAAACAATAGAACCCAGTATCCAAAGTGTCGAAATGCAAAACAACAATAAAAAGTCTGTCGTTGAGGTGGTGGATGAGAGTGGGAGAGAAGAGCACACAAAAGTTGCAGAGAAACAAAAGCAGTTCAAAAGTAAGATAAACAGATAGACAGACCAAGAAACACATAGACAAATTGACAGTGAGAGGACCCGACCCGGCAGAAGGACAATAAATGCAAATGACAACAGAGAAAGACAAATATTAAGATTGAGTCAATAGTCATGGAGAGAGAGAGAGAGAGAGAGTGTGAGGGAGAGAGGGATAGAAAACGACGACGACGATGACAGATCAACATGCGAACATTGTAGTCCGGCTGTAGACAGTTAAACGTACAAAAGGACTGGAAGCCAAATCAACTTAAATGCACTGAGAAATGAAACTTAATAAGTAAAGAGGATTTTATAATAAAGAATACAAAACTTTTATGAATCCCAAAAAGGAATTCAAAATTTACTAAAATCTGGCTCACAAATATTGGACCTACCTCTTAAATACTCTTAAATTCGTATTCAGGACCCGAATGTTTTAACTACCTAATTCTAATTATATTTACGTTTTTATTTGTTTAATGATTTCAATTCAATGAAATATATTTAAAATTTTAACAACTTCTATTGGCAATGGTTTTTAAATACTTTCGAAAACATTACTCGGATTTAACTAAGATTTAACTCGGATTTAACTTGAATTTAACTCGGATTTAACCCAGCAAAACATATTTTTCGCTTAGTCAGTTATTCTCGGCCAATTATTATTGAATTTTAATAAAATTCCTTACCAGAGCGTACGGAAAATTTAAAAAAATAAGAAATTAATACTCTTCGAGATCAAATTTCTTAAATTTTCTGGAGTATGTGAGTAAACACACAGAGACATTCATGTTTAAAGGAAGAAAGTTTATAGCGGGTTATCAAAATATGATGAATTTTAAAGACAATTTCCGGTCTATTTTGAAAATGGAGAGAAAATGGGTTGTTTGATACCAACACCATTTTTGGCTGCTTGAAATCATTTAAAAATATTTTTAAATTATTTTAAATATGTCAAAGATTTTGTCTACACAGAAAATAATAATTGACGTAAATACAGCAATCGATATTAATTGCATTCATTATTTAATTCAGCAAAGAAATTCACTAATTTTATGAAAACATTTTCTATTCTTAATTAAATCAGCAATTCCGTTTGTTAATATGAATATTTTTACGTCAATGCAGCAAATTAATTAGTGGGCGCAGTTTCAGCAATTATATTTGTTAAAATTGCGCCGACTAAATTATTTGCTGCATTGACGTACAAATATTCATATTAACGAATATAGCAAATATGTTCATTAAATTAGTGAATTTCATTGCTGGATTGATTAACGAATGCGGTTGCTATATTTGCGTCAATTATGTTTTCTGTGTAGGATTGTTCAGAAGTAAAGTTCTGATCCATTTTTAGGGTGGGGAAGAAATGTGAGTTGTAAAAAAATTATAATAGGAAAAATTGTCAATTTTATGGGAAAGAATTGTGACATATAGAAGAATTACAGGGGAAAAACATTCAATATCTTAAAAATTGTCTTGGTGAAGAATTTAAAGTATGAACTCAGTGGAGAATAAACTTTTCTTGGTAGAAATGATCTCAGGGAAGAATTGTCTTGCAAAAATTATAATGGTCTTTGGTATAAATTGTCTTAGGATGTATTATCCGGTGAAGAATTGTTCGAGTAAAAAAATATCTGGGGACAAATATTCTAAGGTAAAAATTCTCTATGCGATAAATAGTCTTGGGAGAAGAACTATTACATGAATGCAGTTGTCTCACAGAATATTTGAGAATATTATCTAGGTTGGGGATGAATAGTCTCAGGGAAGAATGGTATTGAAAAATATTATATTGAAACGATTGTCTCCGGGAAGTATTATCTCGAAAATAATTTACGTGAGCTGAAAATCTAGGGTTTGAATTGTGTTGTTTAAAATTGTATTGGGAAAAAGGTTTTATTGGTTTATTTTGTCTCGGGGAAGCATTATAAAATGAAAAAAAGTAGTTCGGCGAAGAATTGTCTAAGAAAATAATTATCAAATTAAAAATGGAAAAATTATCTGGCAATATTATCTGTAGATAAATATATAGAAACATACCATAAAATTAATAGTTTTTACTATTAAATTTAGTCAATAGGATATTTGTCCGATAAACTATTAACTCTATCGGTGAATCCTATTAAATGCTACAAAATACTATAAAATTTATTTGAGTTTGTATGAAAATATTTATTATTTGTTTACTATTAAATCAATAACTGTCCTAAATAATAGTTTTTTACTATTAAAAATAGTCAGTAGGATAAATTATTATTTTAATCGGAAAATACCATTAAATATTAGAAAATACCATGACATTGCTATTGAGTTTATAAGGAAAGATTTATTTTTTGTATACTATTAAATCAATATTTGTTCTATTGACCAATTTTAATGGTATTTGAGGGAATTTTATTCTGGGTGTATGTACAATTTTTAATGGGATTTTATGGGTTTTATTTTATGAGTGATAGAGAAGAATTATCTAGTCGAAAGAAAATAATCTATGGGAAAATTATCTTTGCGAAAACTTGTCATGGGTTAAAAATTGTATCACACCAAAAAAAAAAAATACTATATAAATAATAGTTTTTTACCATTAAAAATAGTCAATAGGATAAATTATTATTTTAATCGGAAAAAAACCATTAAATACTAGAAAATACAATGACATTGCCATTGAGTTTATATGAAAAGATTTATTTTTTGTATACTATTAAATCAATAATTGTCCTATTGACCAATTTTAATGGGATTTGGGGGAATTTTTTTCTGGGTGCAGGAAACAATTGTGTCAGGTAAAAATTATTTATGGACATTTTTTTTTTTGGAGAAACATTGGCTAGCTGATAAATAGTCTAAGGGAAGAAATGTGTTAAAAAAAACTATATTCCTAAAAACTGTCTTTGGTATAAATTATCTCAGAAAAAAGTTATCCGTAGAAAAAGTACACGGTGAAGAATTGTACAGGGGAAATAATACAGGGGAAAGATTATCTAGAGGAAAAGATTTAGGGGAAACATTGACTTGAATAATTATCTAGAGGAAACTTATCAAAGGAGCAAATCAATTTGAAAACGAATTATCTTAGTAAAGAATAAAGTCAGGGATGGATAAAATTATTTTGGGAAAACTAAGTTTGGTTTATATTATATCGCGAAAGCATTGTGCAATAATGGTTCGGCGAAGAATTTTTAAAGAAAAAAATTTCTAGGGGAAGAATTGTCTAGGAGAAAAAAGAATCTATGGGAAAAAATGATCTTTGCGAAAAATTGTAGCAGGAAAAAATTGTCTCAAGAAAGAATTTTTTAAATGAAACATCATACTGATGAAACATTTTTCTAGAAAATAATAGTCTTAGGGAAGTATTGTGTTGGGAAAAAACTATATTTGAAAAAACAGTCTCTATATAAATTATTTCAGGGAAGAATCTCAGTTCATGGATAAAGAACTCGGTGAAGAATTGTTTCAGAAAAGAATAATCTAAGGAAAGATTATTTAGAGAAAAAATCTCGAGGGGAAAATTGACTTGAAAATGTATTATATTGGAAAAGAATAGAGTCTGCAAAGAAAAGTGTTGGGAAATTACTTAGGGTATAAATTGTCTTAGGGAATTTACAAAATAGAATAAACATGGTCTGTAACCCAATAATTCCATATTTTATTTATTCTATAACTTCATATTTGAAATAGTTTCGTAATTTATATTTCGAATTCTCTTCGGATTTGGTAAGAGTCTATAATTTGTATTTACATAGATAATGGAATACAAATTATTTTATTAAATTCATATTCAATTTATTAGCACTTTCTCTGCGTGTAAATGAATTAATTAAATCTGGCTGTGTGTGTCAACAAGTCAGCTCTCGTTTACAGAATGCTAATTGCAATTTGACGTGGGACAACAGCATTTGCACCTGCACCTGGCAGTTGCGTGTCCTTGCACCCAAGAACCTGGTGCTAACCTGCAACCAATGCACCTTCGCCTTCGCATATTTTAACACTTGCACCTTGATGCGTTCGTTCGCATACTCACCGCTGCCAGAAGGAAATCAAAATTGCAGACGGCAATTTGCTTGAATTTCGCCGTGTCATCGGAGCGCATCAAATGGTGCCAGGATTCCTCCACATGCCGCATGCTGTACGAGACATCTGCCGCAATTGGATTGTAAAAGGTGGAGGTGTCATCGTTGTGATGCGAGGAGGATTTGCGACCGGCCGAAATGTTGTCTTTGCTCTGACTAACAACTGTTAAGGGGGAGGAGGGCAATATAAACGAGTTAAGTGATATCAGTCAAGTATTAAATTTTTGTTTGTGAATTATTTAAATTTATTTAAATAAAATGAAGTCCCTATTAAAGCCTACCCGATTGGCGGTCCGTATCGGCAGACTCTGCATTGCTGGTTGTGTCGTCGTCGCATTCCTGCTGAAAGAAGATATTCGCGATTTCAATGTGCATGGCTCGCGTACTGTTCGAGTCCATGTAACGCCGTTTCGACAAGTGGGCGCAGTAACGGTGGCGCCATTGTATGAGCACTTTGCCGGACATGATTTTCTTGCGTAGGAGAAATGCTGGAAATTTTAAAAGTAAAATTAAAAATGGAATTATATATTAAATAATATACAATTTTAAATAAGTAAATTTTAAAGTTTAAAAGCTTTAAGTTGACATTAAGTCAATTTTAAGGCAGGTTTTAGTTAACTTTAATTCGGGTTTACAACAGTTTTATGTGTTATTTAAGTTAGCTTTAAGTCAGCTTAAAGTCGGTGCGGTATTAAATCAGATTTAATTCAGATTTTAGTTTACTTTAAGCCAACTTTATGTCATATTTAAGTCAGCTTTAAGTAGGGACTAAAACACTTTAGAAAATGGGTTACGGTTTTGGTTCCAAAATTTTTGAAATAGCTGTTTCAATTTCGGTTCTAACCAAAAAATGTATCTGTGTCCTATTCCGGTTACACACAATTTTTAATAACCGTTCCGATTCCTGTTCCGTTTCTAAAAATTAAAACGGTTCCGATTTCGGTTCTTGGTGGTCCCTGACAGGGTCTATAATATCGGTTCTGGTTCTATTTCTATATTTTTAAAATTGCGGTTCCGTTTCGATTCAAGTTCCAAACAAAAAATTACATGAGTTCCACACATTTTTATAAGAACGGTTTCGATTCCTGTTTCGGTTTCAAAAAGCTAACCGGTTCCGGTTCTAATAGCGGTTTCGATTCCGGTTCTATGAGGTCCCTAGCTTTAAGTCAGCTTAAGTCAGATCTCAAAATTTGATTTTTTGAAATTTTACAGATAAAAAAATGTACAGAAAATATGAATTTTTAACGAAATTTCAAAATTTTACTGAATTTTCGAATTTTTACTGAATTTTCGAATTTATACTGAAATTTCGAATTTATACAGAAATTTTTGAATTTTTACCACCTTTTGGAATTTTGACTAAAATTTCGTTTTTTTTTTTAATGAATTTTCGAATTTTGACTGTATATTCGAATTGCTACTGAAATTTTGTATTTTTAATGAAATTTCGAATTTTTATTGAAAATCAAATTTTTACTAAACATTCGAGTTTTACTGAATATTCAAATTTTTTTGAAAATACGATTATTTTTTTACTGAAATTTCGAATTTTCACTGAAGATCTGAAATTTCGAATTTTTATTGAAATTTCAAATTTTTTACTGAAATATCGAAATTTTGATTTTTTTACTGAAAATTTTAAATTTGGACTGAAAATTCGAATGTTGACTAAAAATGCGAATTTTGACTGAAAATTCGAGATTTCGAGATCAGGATTTTGACTAAAAATTCGAATACTGACTGAAATTTCGAATTTTGACTAAAATTTTCGAATTTTTTCTACAAATTCGAATTTTTACGGAAAATTCGAATTCTTACTGAAAATCAAAATTTTTACAGAAAATTAGAAATTTACTGAAATTTCGAATTTTTACTGAAAATTCGAATTTATACTGGAAATTTCAAATTTTACTGAAATTTCGAATTTTGACTGAAAATGCGAATTTTGACTGAAAATTCGAGATTTTGACTGAAAAATCGGGATTTTGCCTGAAAATTCGACTTTCGATTGAAAATTTGAATTTTTACTGAAAATTCGATTTTTATCTGAAATTTCAAAATTTTTATTGAAATATTGACTAAAATCTCGAATTTTTTTCTGAAAGTTCGAATTTTCAATGAAAATCCGAATTTTGACGGAAAAATTTGGATGAAATTTCGAGATTTTGACTGAAAATTTGATTATAGTCTGAAAATTCAAATTTTATCTGAAATTTCGGATTTATACTTGAAATTCGAAATTTTACTGAAATTTCAAAATGTTTATTGAAATTTCAAATGAAAACTCGAATTTTTACTGAAAAATCGAATTTTTACTGAAAATTCGAATATTGACTTTATTGAAAATCCGAATTTAGGCTGAACATACGAGATTTTGACTGAAAATTCGAATTTTTACTAAAAATTTTAATTTTATCTTGAATATCAAAATGTTTATTAAAATTTCGTATTTTGACTAAAAACTCGAATTTTGACAGAAAATTCGAGATTTTGACAGAAAATTTGAATGTTGACTGAAAATCCGATTTTTGATAGAAAATTGGAATATTGACTGATAATTCGAATTTTATTTGAAAATCGGAATTTTGATTGAAAATTAGAGTTTCGACTAAAAATTCGAATTTCGACTGGAATTTTGAATTTTTACTAAGAATTTTTACTAAAATGTCTACTTTCGGTCATTCCACGGCCAAGATCGTTTTTAATAGAATTAATTCTCACATAATTCACATGACTATATATCGTCAATTTGATGTCATACGTAAGTATTTATTAATGCATTATCAAGTTATTCTCAAGTCAGTTTCAAATAAATTTAAGCAATTCCCAAAGGCATTCTCAGGTATTTCTTATGTCATTCTAAATTATATCTCATGTCATGTATATCTCTTGGCATGTATAAGTCATAATCAAGCCTTTATCAAGCCATTCTAAAGTAATGCCATATTTTATCTATGCTAAAATTAATAATAATAATGTGCTGACATTCAACTTACCCATTTCATTGCGTATTTTACGAAACGTGGAAAAACTAAAATTTCCCTCTGCTGCCTCAATAAACATCTCCGGATCATGGATGGGCATCAGCAATTCCAACAGCTCGGTCTCCGTGAGTCCATACTCCGAACACGTTATATACGATGCCAGTCGACTGAAGCCCTTGCGACCGTAACGTTGCTCAAAGCGATCAAATTGTTTTTCCACATACAACTCAAAGGTGTCCAGACTATCCGGAGGCTTACTCAAAACAGTATGATTTATATCCTGCGACAGATCGAACAAAAACTCCAACGACTTGAAACGATCTTTTTGCATGGTGGTGAACTTCAGCTGTTCGATGGGCGTGGTCGTCGAACAAATGAGCTGCACATTCCACGGTAACGAGATTGGTAGCCAGGATAAAGCCGCAACATTATCGCAATCCAACGGATTCAACAGATGTAGATCATCGATAAACAACACCAAAATATCATTATTCATATCCTCGATGCGACGCAACAGACTCTGGAACCAATTGTTGATGTATAGAGGATCGAAGGAGGCATCCTTGGGCAGATAACCTTCGGGAATATTGAAAATTATCGAAATCTGTTGACAGATGACGCGCAACAGTTCCAAATTGTAGGCGGAACGTGGTGTGGCCGCCGCAAAACGCATCACACGATTTACGCGCAACGCCGTTGACTTTGGATGTTCGCCGATGCGAAACCAATCGGCAGCCTGTTTGTACAGCTCCGCCATGAGGCTGCTCTTGCCGGAGCCATGTGGGCCGTATATAAAATAGGGGGCGTGACGACTGCCATTGCGATAGTTGGCGATGAGATTCTGACGCAGCCGCTCGGGCACCGTGGACGAGACGAGAATGTCGGCGTCCTGATGCTCCTGCAGGAAGCGCAGATGTGTGGAGTGTTCGTGGAAAATCTCCTGCAAAGAAATAGCGAAAACGAAAAGAAAGCAAATGTGAGAAATGTAAGTATTTGGTGCTGAATTTAATGCAGACTTCAAGTCGTCAAATGCAATGCCGGAAATATTGAATATTAATGAATGGGGAGGCGGCGCACTTAAGGCATTCAATGGAAATGTTGAAAATGGTATAAATTGATTTTAAGCGATTTTAATATGATTGCGCTGTGGTGAGTCGGGAAATATTTCAAAGATCAAGTGGTTTCTTTTTGTCAAATCAAGAGAAATAGCAGAAACAAGTGGTATTGACAGATTTCAAGTTTTTAGAAATTTAATAACGCTGTTACTTCGACATTTATGCAACAGATTTATTCAAAATTAGTTATAAAATAAAATATAGAAAACTTTAATTAAATATGTTTCAATGTTTGCATAAACTATGTGAAGATTTCTTGATGCAATTTGCATTTTGCAAACAACTTCTTCTGTTTGCAACGATTTACAGCATTCATCAACCATGCACCTGAGTTCAACATGGCATCTTGAATCTGCAATGCAGTATCTTTGTTTTGAAGTGTTGTCCGGAAATCAACATTACTCAATATATAGTATAGTATATAGTTTAGTTTTAATTAACAAAGCGTATTTTATGTTGACTATGCTGTTTTCATTTGGTCTTTTGTAAATTATTTTTCACAGAAAATTCTTTTTTTTAGTACTTTTTTTTTGCATTTTTGCCGTAAAGGAATTCTTACGAATAAATATAAATTTAAAATATAAATAATACATTTATTTTGCTGATTTTTGTTTAGGGATTTTACTGGAAAAACAATTATTGTCTTCGAAGAAAATTTGTTGTTCGAAACTATTTTTCAAGAAACAGTATTAAAAGGGAAATAGGCTTTTTTTAATAAGAAGATAACTCTTTAAAGTATTTGTAATAATCAGAATTACTCAGTACGAATAGCATCTTCTTAAGGTGTAGCAGAAAACTATTTGGAAGCAAGAAACTGACGAGGTTTCTCAGACAACATTTTTGGCAGAATCATGACAGTTTAGCAACATATTTTGGACATATTTAAAACAGACAAAGGTGGAGTTTGTATCACAAGCTGTATATTCAAAAATATGCCGTAAATCTGCCATTAAAATACCACAACATTTTACAACTTTTAGCAATTGCTTTACAGTTTCCAATATATTCCATTTATCCGTGTGTTTGCTAGTAATAATTCGGAAATATTCCTGATAAATGCCATAGATGTTGTCTCGGGTTGTATCACATTTGTATTAATTCCCAGTTGGCTGGGTCGAGTCAGTTTAGAAACACGTTTTCGTCATATTTCAAATAGACAATGGCGGTGTTTGTATCACAAGCTTTTTGTTTTCTGCCCGTTCCCAAAATCTGCCAATAAAATACCACAAAATTTTACAACCCAACATTTTTTTTTTACAACCCAACTTTTTTTTTCCATTGTTGTTTATTTCGAATAATTTTTTTTTTACATTTTTAACAATTTTCTTTTCAAAAGTTTTCGAACATTGTTGTTTTTGTCGAATAACATTTATTCGTTGGTAAATGTTGTTTTCGAACATTGCGTTAATTTTGTCGAAATTTTTTTGTTGACATTTTTTTTTTTGTATTTTTACCAATTTTCTTTTCAAAAAATTACGAACATTTCGTTGGTAAATGTTGTTTTCGAACAATGCGTTGATTTTGACATTAATTTTTTTTAGAATTCGCGAAAATTTTCGACTATTGTTAGTTTTTGTGAATACACATTTTATGTTTTTTTTTTTTTTTTTTTCGAACATTGTTGTTTTTTCGATTAAATTTTTTGCTTCAACATTTTTTTACAATTTTCTTTTCGTAAATTTTCGAACATTGTTGTTTTTGTCGAATAACGTTTATTTTTTGTTAAATGTGTTTTTCGAACATTGCGTTGATTTTGTCGTTCAAAGTTTGTTTACCATTTTTCCCGAAGATTGTTGTTTTTGTCTAATACATATTTTTGGCTGGACTTTTTTTTCGAACATTGCATTCTTTGTGACGGTCAACATTTTTCCTAATTTTTTGAACATTGTTTTCAAACAATCTTAACAATTTTCTTTCCAAAAACTTTCGAACATTGTTGTGTTGGTCGAATAACATTTATTTGTTGGAAAATGTATTTTTCGAACAATGCGTTGATTTTGTCGTTCACATTTTTTACAATTTTCCATATATTTTTGAACATTGTTGTTTTTGTCGAATACACATTTTTATTGGATAATGTTGTTTTCGAACATTGCGATGTTTGTGTCGCCTAACAAGTTTTACTTATTTTTCGAACATTGTTCGAATAATAATTTTTTTACAATTTTATTTTCAAAAACTTTCGAGCATTGTTGTTTTTATCGAATAACTTTTTTTGCAGGTAAATGTTGTTTTCGAACACTGCGTTGATTTTGTCGTTTAACTTTTTTTTTTAATTTTTTCCGAACATTTTCGAACATTGTTGTTTTTGTCGAATATACATTTGTTGTTAGAAAATGTTGTTTTCGAACATTGCCCGTTTGTGTGGCCCAATTTTTTTATTATATTTCTTCGAAAATTTGTGTTTTTTTTCGAATAATTTAATTTTGTTTGAATTATTTTTTGAAAATTTTAACAATTTTCTTTTCAAATAGTTTCGAACATTGTGTTCTTTGTAGAACAATATTTATTAGTTATAAAATGTTGTTTTCAAATACTGCGTTGTTTGTGTCACCCAACATAATTTCTTAAATTTTTGAAAATTATGTTTTTTTTTCGAATTTTTTTTTGTTTGATTATTTTTTACACAATTGAAAATTTTATTTTCGAAAATTTTCGAAGATTGTTGTTTTTGTCGAATAACATTTATTTGTTGGAAAATGTTTTTTTCGAACATTGCGTTGATTTTGTCTTTCAAATTTTTTTTACAAATTTACCCGAAAATTTTCGAACATTATTGTTTTGGTCGAATACACATTTTATTGTTGAAAAATTTTATTTTCGAACATTGCATTCTTTGTGTCGCCCAAGTTTTTTATAATATTTCTTCGAACATTGTTGTTTTTTTCGAATTATTTTATTTTTCATTGAACTTTTTTTTTTAATTTTGACAATTTTCATTTCAAAAAGTTTCGAACATAGTTTTTGTTTTTTGTTTTTGAAGAATAATATTTATTTTGTTTTTTAATTTTTCGAACATTGGTGTTTTTTCGAATATTTCTTTTGTTTGAACATTTTTTTTTACAATTTTAACAATTTTCTTTTCAAAAATTTTCGAACGTTGTTGTTTTGGTCGAATATAATTTATTGGTTGGAACATTTATTTTTCGAACAATGCGTTGATTTCGTCGCTCAATTTTTTTTACTATTATTTTTCGAAAATTTTCGAACATTATGGTTTTGGTCGAATACACATTTTTTTGCTGAAAAATGTTCTTTTCGAACATTGTGTTGTTTGATCGCCGCACATTTTTGTAGAATTTTTCGAATATTGTTTTTTTTTCGAACATTGTTGTTTTTGTCGAATAACATTTATTTGTTGGTAAATTTTGATTTCGAACATTGCGTTGATTTTGTCGAACAAATTTTTCCCGAAAATTTTTGAACATTGCTGTTTTGACCGAATACAAAATTTTGTTTTTTAATTTTTCGAACATTGTTGTTTTTTCGAATAATTTTTTTTTGCTTGAACATTTTTTTACAATTTTCTTTTCGAAAATGTTGTTTTCGAATATTGCGATGTTTGTGTCCCCAACATTATTTTTGCGAATATAGTTTTTTTTTCGAATAATTTTTTTTTTACCTTTTTATGTTAATTATAAGTTAAATTATATCTATTTTTTATTACCTAAGTAATATGTCCACGATATATGCCCAATTTCAGTTATTTTTCGATTACAAATCGGTCACAGTAAAGGAGTTGTAACTTAAAAAGCACATGAAAGCGCCATGAAAGTAAACAAATAAATCTTTAGAATAAAAATTGAAATACCAAATTAGAAAAACTAGAAAATATTCTTATTACGTCCTATCGTGGTCAAAGACAAGACTATATAAAATGTTAATACTAGACAAATGAACTACAAAAAATGTACACAACTGATAAGTGAACCATAAAGCTTCAACCAACGGACCATATCACGACTTTGACACCAATAAGAAGACCAACAACAGAAACATCAGCAACATTAATAGTGGCAACTACAAAGTAACCTCTTTACATGCAGGTAACAAAATTACAAAAACTTGTAGAAAGTATAAAGTCCAAAAAAACACAAAAACTCCTTTGATGTTGCTGCCATTCGATAATACAGCTGTTGGCTGCTGCCTGTTGTTGCTGACCACTGATTGCTGCCTATGTTGTAAGTATTTGTGCTTCAAGGATATCGTTGGAGCTCGTTGGATTTTACAATATTTTATCTTATTTTCTACATGCAATTCATGTAATCTGTGAGGATTTAGTCAGTAACAAAGCAGCAGCAGCACTAGCTACCAGCAACATATGTGGCTCTGTTTGTGCAGCAAGGATCCACATGTCAATGGCTATGTGCCATATGTTCAAAGCTGTTGACCTTGGCGACGACAAAAACAAAATTCTTTTGTTGTTTTTTTTGTTGCTGCTACTCTGTAAACATCTTGCTGTTGGCTGTTAACTGCTGTTGTTGTTGTCGTCGTTATTGTCGGATGCATAGTGACTTGGCATCCGTTTGCATTATCCGCTGCAGGTCGGACAATGTAAAATGTCAAAAGTGAGTTAAATTTAATAAAAAATTATTAAAAAAAAATGGAATTTAATGTAATTTTTCAAAAAATGCAAAAAATGCAATTTAATGATTAAAAATTGCTTTAGAATGAAAAGTATTGCCTACTTTTAGGCCGCGTTTATATCGTACAATTTTCTTAATTGCAAAAATGGGCGTGCGTATTTTTTATTTTTTGCGTCTTCTTGCTAAACATTGTTGCCAAAAGATAGTATAAATAAATGAACCAAAACTATTTAAACCACATTTAAAGTTTTTCACAGCATGTCTAAAAGTAGGCAACAATATTTTAAAATAATGAATTTAATTTACGTTGCTGTATTTTTCACTTATTCAGTTTATCATAATGCTATCAAGTAATATTTTTTCTTTTTCTGTTTTTTTTTTCTTCTCTTTTCTATAAATTCGTATTTATTTTCGGTTTTTTTTATTTGCATTGCTGCCAACATTAAAATGTAATTCATGCCAAATCGCATTAAAATATTTTTCGTTGCCGCATATTGGGCGAAAAGTCTTGGGTCTTATTATTTATACAGCTTTGTTTGATTATATTTGCAGATCTGCTTTTCTGCTTTTATTTAAATTATTTGCTTTCATTAAATAGTTATAAATAATTCGTTATTTTGGTCTGTTTTTCACTTAACTTCTTCACTTTAAATGTTTTATTTTAGTGACCTCCTTAAAGTATGCTTTAAAATTTATTTGCCAGCTTAAAACATCTATAATTTTGTTATTGCATAATCTGCGTAATTAATTATTTTGTTGCTTCTCTATAAATATTATATATATTTAATTAGTAAAGTTTTGCTGCACTCAAGATCAACTAATATTGCGCACTTGCCTAAAACTATGTTATACAATTACCGCAAATTGTTCAAGTTGTTTTAGTGGTCTCGCGTAGGTCGAATTTGTGGTGTTTTGCTGAGGATTTGAGTTTTAAGGAGCATGGCTTTAAATTACGTACACAATGCTTAATTAGTTGTTGGCTTAGTTGGATTAATGTTTGTGTTAAGTTTATGTAGGTCATTTGTAATGCTTTTGAAGTAATTATATATTAAAAATTGCATTTAAGTCGTATTTCTGAAATTTTTTATTTATTTTATTCAATTTCATTCGATTCTATTCTATTATATTCTGCTCTTTTCTGATCTGATATGTTCTATTTTATTTTTTTTTATTTTATTTTATTTTATTTTATTTTATTCTGTTCTATTCTATTCTGTTCTATTCTGTTCTATTCTATTCTCTTCTATTCTATTCTATTCTCTTCTATTCTATTCTCTTCTATTCTCTTCTATTCTCTTCTATTCTCTTCTATTCTCTTCTATTATCTTCTATTATCTTCTATTCTCTTCTATTCTCTTCTATTCTCTTCTATTCTCTTCTATTCTCTTCTATTCTCTTCTATTCCTATTCCTAGTCCTATTCCTATTCCTATTCCTATTCCTATTCCTATTCCTATTCCTATTCCTATTCCTATTCCTATTCCTATTCCTATTCCTATTCCTATTCCTATTCCTATTCCTATTCCTATTCCTATTCCTATTCCTATTCCTATTCCTATTCCTATTCCTATTCCTATTCCTATTCCTATTCCTATTCCTATTCCTATTCCTATTCCTATTCCTATTCCTATTCCTATTCCTATTCCTATTCCTATTTCTATTCCTATTCCTATTCCTATTCCTATTCCTATTCCTATTCCTATTCCTATTCCTATTCCTATTCCTATTCCTATTCCTATTCCTATTCCTATTCCTATTCCTATTCCTATTCCTATTCCTATTCCTATTCCTATTCCTATTCCTATTCCTATTCCTATTCCTATTCCTATTCCTATTCCTATTCCTATTCCTATTCCTATTCCTATTCCTATTCCTATTCCTATTCCTATTCCTATTCCTATTCCTATTCCTATTCCTATTCCTATTCCTATTCCTATTCCTATTCCTATTCCTATTCCTATTCCTATTCCTATTCCTATTCCTATTCCTATTCCTATTCCTATTCCTATTCCTATTCCTATTCCTATTCCTATCCCTATCCCTATTCCTATTCCTATTCCTATTCCTATTCCTATTCCTATTCCTATTCCTATTCCTATTCCTATTCCTATTCCTATTCCTATTCCTATTCCTATTCCTATTCCTATTCCTATTCCTATTCCTATTCCTATTCCTATTCCTATTCCTATTCCTATTCCTATTCCTATTCCTATTCCTATTCCTATTCCTATTCCTATTCCTATTCCTATTCCTATTTCAGATTTCAGATTATCGGAAAAAACGGATAAGTGATACAATTTTATTTTAGCTGTTACAACAGCTGCAATAAATTATTTATTCTAAATTTAACATAATTCGTAGGTACTTTTTTGTCCACTGTGCAGCACAAAGTATGCATAACCTTAAAAGCTACAGCATTTGAAGCAACAAAACAACAGCGCCATTAAAACACAAAACTCAACAAAATAGTTTTGTGTTGTTTGCAACACATTCGTGTGAAATTCGCAGTAAAAAGCATTAACAATGCAAACAGCACTTAAACTGTGAAAATAGTGAATATTTATATGGTGTTTTTATTTAGAAGTCACCAAGTGTCAGGTAACATTGTCGCCACCACTGCATTTTATTACTTACTACCTGTTGTCAGTACTTTCAGTTTTCATAGAGACTACTAAATGTTTTCATTTTTATGTGTTATATACCCCAAAGTCTTAACTACTTTTTAAACTACTACTATTATTACTACAACCACTACTGCTTTGTCGCTGCTACTTCCGGTCGCCATCAATGTTTTAAGCGTTCTATTATGCGCCATTTTGCATCACAAGGACTTTGCCTTCAACCGTCTGCAATTCAGCGATATGCGTAGTACACACCGTGAGATGGAAACACTTTGTCGCACATACCGTTGCGTCACAAAGGTGCTTAAAGTGCGACAATATTAAAAGCTTCGAAAAGCGCAAAAAAAGCAACCGCAAATATTTTACAGCAACATTCGTCGTATTGCTTGCTCTACATGGAGTTATTGTTGTAGCTTGGCAATGCTTTTAAATTGTTGTAGTTGTTTTTATAATAATTTAAAAGTGCTGCGAAGGTTGAACTTTTGTGTTATACAAAAAAGAAATAATAAAAACATTTAAAGCGTTCTTAAAATAATACCTCATATTATTGCCAAAGTAAGCATTTTCCTTAGATGTTCGACAGATAATTCCGAAGTTGTTTCTTTAAATTTGGCACTAAGTTTAAGTGTAGCTTTTAAGCTGTACTTGCTGCACCTTGAAGCTTTTCTTATTAATGCAGTCACCGAAAGAAATTGAAGAACTTGGTTTTGTGTGACTTTAAACTTTTGTTCAAAGCTCATATTAAGCAATTAATTTCTAATTTTATCTGCATTAAACTGAACGCACATGAAGTGCACTTTTGACAGACAGTTTTTAGTGCAGACAACAGAGATCAGACCTAAGCACGCAGCTTATGACTGACATTTATTGCAGGTGATGCTGAAAAATGTGCTATGTTTTGTCTGTTTAAGAGCTCTAACAGTAGTGAAATTATTTAAATTTGAGAGTTTAACTAAATTAGTGTTTTCGAATTGAATGAACGCAGCGTAAACAACTATTTTCATGTTATATATATTTTTTAAAAATAATTACATATTATTTAAGCATTAAATAAACTTTTCCGCCGACTTCAAAATATACTAAACTCTTAATTTTTTTAATGTTTTTATTAGTCTGAATTTAAAAATTGTTTTGGATAATACAAATTGTAAGAATCCAATAGATAAAGCTTTATATATTTTTTAATCATTAATTAACTTATCCGCCGACTTCAAAACATACTAAATAATATACGGATAAATCGGATAATGTTTAAACTATTTATTTTTATTAAATTTTTTATTAGTCTAAATTTAAAAATTGTTTTGGATAATACAAATTTTAAGAATCCTATAGATAAAGCTTTATATATATTTTAATCATTAATAAAACTTATCCGCCAACTTCAAAATATACTAAATAATATACGGATAAATCGGATAATGTTTAAACTATTTATTTTTATAAAAGTTTTTATTAGTCTGAATTTAAAAATTGTTTTGGATAATACAAATTATAAGAATCCAATAGATAATGCTTTATATATTTTTTAATCATTAATCAAACTTATCCGCCGACTTCAAAATAAACTAAATAAAATACGGATAAATCGGATAATGTTTAAACTATTTATCTTTATTAAAGTTTTTATTAGTCTGAATTTAAACATTGTTTTGGATAATACAAATTATAAGAATCCAATAGATAAAGCTAAAACTATTTATTTTAACTTTTTATTCTATAGATTTTGCTAGATTTTTCATTGATTGAGCTAAATATAATAAAAAAAAGCGAAGAACATTAAGAAAAAGTTTATCCAGTGAAAAATTTTATTACAATTCAATAGTTTTTCTCAAATATATAAAATAATTTCTTCAAAGTTATAAAAATGGACCTGTATATATTTATAGCTAATTTAAATATGTTAATGGTTATGCGGATAAAACGGATAAAAGTTTTTTGCATAGTTAAATGGTATGCGGATAAAATGGATAATACTTTTTTAAATAGTAAAGTATACTACTATCCCGCATGATGCATAAACTGTTTGATTTTATAAAGTCTTAATTCTTTTCACTTTAAAAATTGTTGCGGATGAAAGTGATGATAACAATTCGTAGATAAATCATTTCGGATAAAAAAAATTCAAACAAATGGTATACTGGATAAAAGGATACTGTATAATATATACTGGATAAAAGTTTGCATATTGAAAAACGCATTGATAGATTCTCAGAAAAACAAAAATAATTGGTTTAACTTAAAAAAAATGATTTATATATTTTTGGAGATATTTTGATATGCTATAAGTTGTATCCGCACAAACGGATAATATATTTTTAAATATTTATATGTATTACTATCCCAATACAAGAACATAACATATATATATTCAACTTTGTATCACTTTTCACTGTCACGGATAAAACGAATACTTCAAAATTAATTTTTTTTTTATTTTGTGTATACATTATAAGTAATTTTTTATGCATATTGTTGTTACAGCTATAGCAGATTAATTGTATAAAGTGCATAATTATTATAAACATGCTCAGAAATACTATTGGATATCCACTATATTTATCCGATATTTATCCGTAACATTATAATGCATCAGAAAATACTAATAATTTATATTTTATGCACAAAACATAAAATAAGGTTAATTTCGGTTTATCCGTGACTGTTAAAAGTGACGCAAAGTGATTATTATCAATTAAATGTTCATGTATTGAGATAGTAGTGCACTTTGAATTTCAAAAATGTATTATCCGTTTTATCCAGACAAAAGTTGTGCGGATAAAACGGATAATAATTTTTTTGCATAGTTAAATGGTATGCGGATAAAATGGATTATCGCGAATAATGCATAAACTGTTTGATTTTATTCAGTTTTTATTATCTTTACTTCAAAAATGGCTGCGCATGAAAGTGATTATAACAATTCGTAGATAAAGCATTTCGGATAAAAGAAATTCAAACAAACAAAAAATATTTAAAAAACTAGTATACTGGATAAAAGTGTGCTTAGTGAAAAACGCATTTATAGTCAAATTCAATGTATGAAATATTTCGTTGTTCACTATTATGTTAGATAGTATGAATAACATTTTTTTTGTTGCGAGATAAACATTTTTTTTTCGGACAATTTTTTTTTTACATTCTCGTATGATTTTTTTTCTACAAAATTTTTTTTTTATAATTTTTTTGAAAAATTCGTAAAAAAAATGTCTTTCAATAAATATATTTTGAAAATGCTCTGAAATACAAAAATAATTAGTTTAACTTAAAAAAAATGTATATATTTATTTTTTGAGATTTTTTTGATATGGTAAGAGTTGTGCGGATAACACGGATAATATATTTTGAAATATTTAAATGCACTACTATCCCAATACAAGAACATTTAATATACAAAAACAACTTTGTATCACTTTTCACTGTCACGGATAAAACGAATACTTCCAAAATTATTTTTAGAACACATTATTAGTACTTTCTTGTGCATATTATTGTTACAGTTAAAGAAGATTAATTGATAACAGTGGATAACTATAATAAACAAGCTCAGAAATACTATTGGATATCCTTTATATTTATCCGCTATTTATCCGTAACAGTGTAATGCATCAGAAAACACTAATAATTTATATTTTTTGCACAAAACATAAAAAAAGATTAATTTTGGAAGTATTCCTTTTATCCGTGACTGTTAAAAGTGACGCACTGTTATTATTATCAATTAAATGTTCTTGTATTAAGATAATAGAACACTATGAATTTCAAAAATGTATTATCCGTTTTATCGAGACAACTTTTAATATTCAATTATCTAACTAACCTACGTAAAAAATAATAAAATATTTCAAAATTATATTGAAGAATTATGAAATTTAAATACGTTTTTTATACCCAATCTTCGACACATTATATACCTATTTAAAGCCTTTTAAAGAAGCGTACATTTCTAGACCCTTGAACAATTTCCACAACTATGTCATCGTCTCGTTCCGTCTCTATCCGGACTGCTTCCTGGGCTCCAATTAAGTTCTTCACGGTTACATTTTCAGGCGCTACATTTCGACGCCATTAAATTTATATAGTTTTTTTGTTGTCTACTTTGACTGAGTTTTTCTGCTGCTTTAAATATGCAAAATGTTGCTGCTTCTTTTGCTGCTGCTGCATCCTGTGCACAGCGCACTAATGCCACCATCCGCTTTTGCTACTGCATAAACCTGCTGCCAGTCATGTTGTTGCATTTACTACACTTTTCTGTGCAATTTCAACATTTTTTTTCGGGTGCCCTTTGATTCATCAGCGGCGTCAGCACAGAAAACAAAGAAGACACCGGCAGCGGCTGCAGCAGCAGAAACCGTCGCCACAACAGCAGCAGCAACCACAACAATCAGAGCAATAACAACAATAGGTGCGGTGCGGCAAATTATGAACCGCATAAACCAAATCTAGTGCTGCACAAAAAAGTCAAAAAAATATCTAAAAACAAAAAAAAAAACGTAATAAAATGGGTAAAAACACACACAAAAAAATCCTTGAAAATTCTTTGTATTTCATAAATCGGAATTTTTTGTGTGTGTTCGTGTTGCCAACATAAATTGGAGCATGTTGCTGCCTCGGACCGAGTATGGTTTTTGGTTGCTGCTTTTTCATATGAAATGCATATTAAATTCAATGTCTGTGTATTTCAATTACACGCAGCTGTATTCTTGTACTAATTCCTATGAAATAATACTTATATGTATAGCATACATTTGAGCAATCTGGTAAGTATACTTTTGTGGTAGAAATATTGCATTTCAAATATTGCATTAACCCATTAATGCCTGACCCGTCGTTCTATATTTCTGTTTTTGATGAAAAATAATTATAATATTTGTATTGTACCATATTTTAGGTAAAACTATTCTATTTTATGATTAACCATATAAAATTTAGTCTTTTTCTTGAAAATACATATTTCATGTGACATCCCGATTAAGATTTTTGATTTTTATGAAGTTTCACTTGAAAAATATTTAGAATATTTCTATTGAATATATATCCTTCGTAAAAAATGTTATATATTACATAATACCACATTTTTAAATGATAATTCTATATATTATGTGTTTTGAAACATCTAACCCACTAAAGAAGAACCCACCTCTCATAAGTTTGTCCGCGATTAATGAAACTTTACGCTGACAATATTTATTATATTTGTAGTTTCTTCATATTTTTCGAATAAAATTGGTTTTATTTCACGATTTACAATATTTAGACACTCGATTAATTTGTCCGGTTTTAATATATATTTAATAACTATATGTAACGTATTATTATTGACTCCTTATTTTCGAATTGGAATTATTTGAATTAATAGTAAAAAATAGTTGATATCGAAAAGAAAAATTTCATAATTCATGTGTTTTAGAATCCTCTGAGCTCGATTTCCGATTACAGAGCCATTTACTGCAATTTTTTAATCCAGGCACCAAATAGATTACTTTATATTTGCGTATTATTTTACCCAACAGTCATTAATGGTTTTATAGACACTGTGGTTAGACCCTGTGATCACGATGTATTCGAAACATGTTTAAAAACACCTGAAATTCTGGCACCGTAAAAATATTTACGTATTCCCTGTCTCTATGGTCCAATATTGTATATTCAGTAGTTTTTTTTTTTTTTCGGTTCGAAAGGTTGTTAGTTATAAGATTTGCAGAACATAATACAGGGTTTTTCCAATGGGACGCTACAAAAGTAGAACGACAGGGACAGCAAACGACGCCATATTTCTTGCCGCTCTTTTGACATTTCTCTTCAGTAAGGTTTGCCATTTCATGCTGGAAAGATATACGAGCCAACAACGAGTCGAAATTATTAAAATTTACTACAGAAATTCGGAGTCAGTGGCCTCAACGTTAAGAACGCTACGTCCAATTTATGGTCGTCATAATCGTCCTAGCAGATCAACAATTGAGCGTCTAGTGGAAAAATTTGAACCCACAGGCACAGTACAAAATGTTCCCGTGTCAGTGAGACAAAGAAGTGCCCGTAGTGTCGAGAATATTGCTACCGCTGAGGCTTCAGTTGAAAAAAGTCCAAATGAGTCTCTCACACGTCGTTCTCAAGCGTTGGGTATCTCTGTGACGTCCTTGTGGCGAATTTTGCGAAAAGATCTTGACCTAGCTCAGTGGTTAGTGCGTTGGACTACGAGCCGAAAGGTGCCCGGTTCAAGCCTGGACTGGGGCTAACAACATCTTTTCATAGAAACATGTTCTATACCGCGCTACCTCTCGTCAGTAAATGGCAAACCTACGAGAGTAAAACTATTGCCTATGAAAAGCTCTCACCTGCCGTTCGGATTCGGCAATAAACTGTAAGTTCCACCACTTTGAGTACAAATGTTACACGCACAGCTCAAAATGGTGAGAGAGCTCGGCCGAAGTTCTATACAGGACTGTAGCGTCAAACTATTATTATTATCTTGGCCTACATCCTTACAAAATCAAATTGACGCAAGAAATGAAGCCGCTTGACCACCAGAAGCGTCGTATGTTCGTGAATTGGGCTGAGCAACAACTTGAAAATGATTCGAATTTTCAACGAAAAATCATCTTCAGCGATGAGGCTCATTTCTGGCTGAATGGCTTCGTCAATAAACAAAATATGCGTTATTGGTCAGACAGCAATCCACACGTACTCCATGAGTCATCATTGCATCCCGAAAAAATTACGGGGTTTGGTGCGGTTTATGGGCCGTACTTCTTCCGTGATGATCAAGACCGGCATGTTACTGTGAATGGGAATCGCTACCGTTCAATGATAACCGAATATTTTAAGCCCCAATTGGATGATATGGACTTGGAGGACATGTGGTTCCAACAGGACGGCGCCACAAGCCACACAGCGAATGCCACAATCAATTTATTGGAAACCAAGTTTGGAGAACGTGTTATCTCACGAAATGGTCCAGTCGATTGGCCGCCTCTGTCGTGCGATTTGACGCCGTTAGACTATTTCCTGTGGTGCTACGTCAAGTCTATGGTCTATGCCAACAAGCCAGCGACGATTGATGAACATCGTACGAATATCGAACGTGAAATTGCAGCAGTATCGGCCGATTTATGCTTGAAAACCGTCGAAAATTGGGTTCAGCGTCTGGACTTCTGCAAGCGTGCCCGTGGGGGCCATGCAAAAGAAATCGAGCGTACTTTTACAGGAATAAAGAATTTTTTTTTGTAGCGATCTTATTGAAAAACCCTTTACTATATAATCACAAGATAGTCTAAATGTAGTCCTATTATTTGTCTACGTTATGGTAGTCATTAATGGGTTAAGGTAGTTGAAAGACTTTGTAATACCATTTTAGAAATGCTCAACATTATTCATATAAATTAAAAAAATGCTATTTATTATTATTTTTATATAAAACTTTAAATGACAGTTTATTTTAGATCTCATACAGTTTTTCTATATTTGAGACTCATTTTTGTGAGAACAATTTTAATCAGGACTTATTCAAGTGCAATAGTTAAATTGATGGATAATTTTTTTTCTAGTGGAGAATTTGAATTTATTTCTATGGCGCACAATCATAGACAATTTTAAATTTAGGTACTAACCAATAAAAACCCCATAAAACTTAAAGCAATATTCTTGATTTAAGTATTAAACTCATTTCAAATAAATATTTCTAGTATAAACTATTTAGTTCAATTCTGTCAAATAATACTTGTGTTGTAAATCTTTTTATTTTAATTCAAACCGCATTTTTCTAACTTTCTATGAATTCCAGAATTTCAGTTTTTAATACAAAAATAAACATATCTCTATTGAATTCTATTTGTTAACATTCTGTGAATCGAATTTAATTCGATTTTTGTTGTCAAAAATTTGAATTTAGTTCGAAAGTGAGGATCAGAACATGCTTCTTTTTTATATTTTGAGAGTAATACGACCATTTTATGAGGATAATTTTTGGTGGAACGTTTAAAATTTACACAAAGAGAAATAATTTTTAACTCGAAGAATTTCGAAAAGGGTTAATTAGACCCAATTAAATGTATGGGTAAATATGTTTTTTAAAAAGATTTCCCAAAACTGTATTAAAAATTTTATAAATATATTTTTTATAACCTAAATTCCATAATTTTAATATTATTCTAAACCATATGAAGCACTTTTTCATTTATTTTAATACACTTTAAGTGTTTAATAGAATTTAACTTTTATGGTTTGAAAAAATCTCATACTGTAGGGTTTAAATGTTGAAATGTCTACCAAATTTGCAAATGTCAAACAAAAAAATGTCGAGAATATAACTATTTCGGTTCAGAAATGACACATAATGTAGTGTTTTAAAGTAAACAAGCTATACAAAAAAAGATTCTCGGGGTTTTTGAAAACAAAAATTAATTCAGATTGAAAACTAAGCTAACTATAGAGTAAAAAGTTTGAAGTGAAAACTATTGAATCTGAATATTGCTAATTTTTAATTTTATTATAAATTTAAAAACGGCAATGCTCTCATTTGATCCACATAAGTGTGAAATATTAAAACAAAAAATATTTAATCATTAAATGACAAAATAGATTTAAAAAGAATTTTCCAAAAATTAGGTGATACATTTAGTTACTAGAAATATAATGAAATTTTACATCCCGTATACTACCGTCCAGTGTTTTGGTCAAAACATATTTGCACAATTGAAATAAAGTATTTTGCTACACAGATAGAAAAGATTTGTTTGAATATGCACGAACGTAATTATGACGTTATTAGAAATCACCATATACATTTTAGGAGTAAAATCTAATTAAATTGTAATTGAATTGTATAATTATTTTGATTAGATTGTAATATTATTATTATACGATATTTAAAAATACATTGCGTTAATCGCGGATTTACATGAATTCACTATATTTTCAGTGAAATATCCAATTAATATTTAATCTCAAAATTATAACTTATTAACGATACATAAAAGCTGTGTAATAAAATAAATAAAAAATGGTTTAAGTTTATAATAATATAATATAAATAAAAAAAAAGGTGAGGTAAACATATTTGCATATAATTAATATTTTATTTACATTCTATCATATATATTTTTGCAAGTAGGAAGCAAATTATGCATTCTGATCATAAATATGTTTAAATAAAAACAAAAATATGTTTGGCTGTCATTATAATAATTTTTGCAACAATACTTTAGTTTGCAACTTATATTTACTGAGAACATATATATGTTTGCAAGAACGTCGAAAATAATTCATTCTGAACATAAATATGTTTAAACGAAAACAAAAATATGTTGGCTGCTATTATAATAATGTTTTGCAATGCAATAATACTTTTGTTTGCATAAAGCACCAAAGATATAAGCAATGTCTGCAAAATTATGTTTGGGAGAGCACTTTTTTGCAGCGTGTACTGGCAACCTATATTTACTGAGAACATATATATGAAAGCATGAGAACATATAAATGTTAGAAAGAACGCCGAAAATTATGCATTCTGGACATAAATATGTTTGAACGAAAACAAAAATAAGTTTGGCTGTTCTATGCATTCTGAACATAAATATGTTTGAACGAAAACAAAAATAAGTTTGGCTGTTTTGCAATGCAATAATACATTTGTTTGCATAAAGCTCCAAAGATATATGTAATGCCTGCAAAATTATGTTTGAGAGAGTCCTTTTTTGCAGCATGTACTGGCAACCTATATTTACTGAGAACATATGTATTCGTATTTCGTATTTATTTAAGATATAATTTGTACAATAAGATACAATATGTTTGCAAGAACGCCAAAAATTATTCATTCAGAATATAAATATGTTTGTAAGAAAACAAAAATATGTTTGGCTCCTATTATAATAATGTTTTGCAGTGCAATAATACTTTTGCTTACATAAAGCACCACAGATATATGTAATGCCTGCAAAAATTATGATTGGGAAAGCACTTTTTTGCAGCATGTACTGGCAACTAGCACCATAAACGTATAATGCAAATGTTTGCATGTTTTTACATAAATTAATATGGGTCATGACACATCAGGAAAAAATTATTTAATGTTACATTAGATATATCAAAGTTGGATATTCTCATACGTTTTTCATGAAATTTAGTTGAAAGTAATTTGTATTATAATAAATTATATACAAAAAATATTAATGAATTAATAAAATTTTTCGGTTTTATAATACTTGTGCCTAATAATACTTTCGATTGAAAAATATGCCAAATTTGCATAATAATAATGCGCGCATAATTCACCTTCAAACTGCCGACGGCTGTGACAGCCACAAATGAACGGACACTTGGAATAAATGGCTCTTAAATGCCGCTAATAAATTATAAATATCTCACGTAATTGTTGGTGTGCCTGCGGCAATTGCTGCGACAATAACAATACGTTCTACACAAGCATACTTTTGGGCACGCGAACTTAGAGTTCACCTCCTAGGCTGCTCACACAAGAGGACACAAAAATATAATTAATAAAATTGTGGTAATTTATATAAATACAATTATTAGCAAAGTGTTGCAATGGAGAAATATGATTTGTTTGCGGTATTGTGCAGATATTTGGCAATGCAAAGAATTTGGTAATTTAAAGATAAATTATGATACTCGCTGAAAGAAATAAATGGCGATAAAGTTAATTGTAACACCTACCTGCACAGTCTTTTTTCTCCCCTTGATCACATCGGGGTCGTTGGCGATGTGCTGCTCTATGAGATTTCGCAGTTTATCTGAGATTTTATTCTTGAATTTGCTTAGATAACTTTCGTGCTCATCGATTTCGGCATCGATGGTGTGATCGTCGGTTTTGCCAGAGACGCTAAATGACGAAATTTTTGAAATTGAAAAATAAAAAGTTAGTTATTAATAATAAAATATTAAAAATTTAATATATACATGTAAAATATTTAAAAAACATATAAATTTTATGACTAAATGTACTACACTGATTATTGCACGAAATATACAATAATAATTTTTGAGTTCAATGAGCTTTTGAAAATCCATTCGAACAGAACTCGATATTTTTATATTTAATTCGAGAATAAAGTAAAAATAGAATAAATAAAAATTTCGAAAATAATAATGTCGAAAATAAAAATTTCTAAAATAGTGTCGAAAGTAATAATGTCGAAAATAATAATGGTAAAAAAACAATTTCGAAAATAAAAATGTCGGTAGTAAAAATATCGATGAAAAAAAATGTCGAATGTAAGAATGTCCAAAATAACATTGTCAAAAAATATGAATGTCGAAAAAGACGACCATAATAATGTCGATAATTTAAATATCGGAAATTAAAATGTCGTTAATAAAAAAGTCGTAAATAAAAATATCGATTCTTAAAAGTCGAAAATAAAAATGTCGAATATAATAATGACGAAAATAATGTCGAAAATATAAATATCGGACATTAAAATATCGATAATAAAAAAGCCGAAAATAGAAAAGTCGTAAATAAAAATGTCGATTCTAAAAAATCGAAAATAAAAATGACGAAACTAAATTGTCTAAAATAAATATATCCCATATAATGTCGAATAATGTCGAAAATGAAAAATTTAAAAAAAAAATGACGAATATTAAAAGACGAAAATAAAATTGTCGCACATAATAAGGTCGAAATTAAAAAAAGCGAAATGAAAAATATATGTCGAAAATATAAAAATCGAATATGAAAATGTCGAAATAATATTATCGATAATAAAAAAGGCGAAAAAATGTCGGATATAATAATGCTGTAATTAAAAAAGTCGACATATTTAATAATGTCAAAAATAAAATCTTGAAAAAGTCAAAAATAAAAATGTCGAAAATCCAAATAACGAAAATTGAAAAGACGAAGAGAAAAATGTCGTAAATAAATGTCTAAAATATTAATATCGAAAACGTAAATGTCGAAAATAAAAATGTCGTTAATTTTAATGCGGAAACTAAAAATGTCAAAAATTAAAATGTCAATAAAAATATCGAAGTTAAAAATGTCGAAAATTAAAAATTCGGATATAAAGTGTAAATTTTAAATAAAGTCGAAAGTAGAAATTTTGTATATAATAATGTCGAAAATAAAAAGATCGAAAATAAAAATGTCAAATATAATAATGTCGAAGATTACAATGTGGAAGGTCGAATATAATACAATAATGTCGAAATTAAAAATGAAGATAACAAAAATGTCCAAACTTAAAAAATCTATATAAAAATATTGAAAATAATAATGACCAGAAAGTCGAAAACAAAAATGTTCGAAATAAAAATCTCAAAAAATGTCGTAAATAAAAAATTTTAAAATTTAAAAATATTTAAAATAAAAATGACAAAAAGTGAAAAACAAAAATTTCGAAAATAAAAATGTCGAAAAATAAAAAGATCGAAAATAAAAATATCGGATATAATAATGTCGAAATTAAAAATGTAGTAAATGAAAGTGTTAAAATTTAAAAAATGAAAAGTGAAAATATTAAAAAAAAATGTCGGAAAATAAAAATCTCAAAAGTAAATCTCAAAAAAATGTCGAAAATAAAAACATCAACAAAAAAAATTTTAAAAAAATAGGTCGAATATTAAAATATCGAACATAAAAATGTCTAAAAGAAAGTCAAACCTAAAAATATTGAAAACATGAAAGTCAAAAATAAAAATGTCGAAAATATGAAAATCAAAAATAAAACTGTCGTAATAAAAATGTTGAAAATTGAAAATAAAAATGTCGAAAAATAAAAAGGTCGAAAATATAAATGTCGGATGTAATAATGTCGAAATTGAAAATGTAGAAAATAAAAGTGTTGAAAATTAAAAAATTAAAAATTAATATATTAAAAAAATGTCGAAAACAAAAATAAGTGTCGAAAATAAAAATATCTATTGTAATAATGTAAAAATTAAAAATGACGAAAAAGAACTCGAAAATATATGTCGAATATAAAAATTTTAAAAATAAAAATGTCGGAAACATAAAAATCGGAAATAAAAATGTCGAAACAAAAAGTTTGAAAATAAAATGTTCAAAATAAATATGTCGAAAATATGAAAGTCAAAAATAAAAATGTCGAAAAAATGAAAGTAAAAAAAACTGTCGTAAAAAAATGTCGAAAATAAAAATATCTATTGTAATAATGTAAAAATTAAAAATGACGAAAAAGAAATCGAAAATATATGTCGAATATAAAAATTTTGAAAATAAAATTGTCGAAAACAAAAATATCGAAAATAAAAATGTTGAAACAAAAAGTTTGAAAATAAAATGTTCAAAATAAATATGTCGAAAATATGAAAGTCAAAAATAAAAATGTCGTTATAAAAATGTCAAAAAAATGAAAGTAAAAAAAACAGTCGTAAAAAAATGTCGAAAATTAAAATATCTTACATTTAAAAGTAAAAAAATTAAGGTGTCGACAATAAAAAAACAAAACTGAGAATATCGGAATCTGCGGTCAATGGGTTTTTTTTACTACATTTTAAGGAGTCGAGATATTTTACGAATACTGAATAAATGGTAAAAAATTGAAAACCTACACCAAGGTCGTATAATTATCCGCCGACAGATTCATCGTCAGCTCATCCTTCAACTTGCGCAGCCGTTCGCCGGCCTCAACATCCGGCGGACTCAGATGGCTGGACCATTCGCGGAAGACGGCCATCATCTTGTCGGTGGAAAGCGCTGCAGTAGAAATTAAAACGAAAAGATTGACATTTGTTTTAAAAGTCTTAATTAAATGTCAGCTAAATCTGGCAACACCGTACCTAGAGCCTTGTGCACTTCGCGCTCAATGGGCGTCTGTCGCAGCCGTTGCAGGCGCTGCATAAACTCCGCGCTGTGCGTTGACTTGATTTTCTGTGCCTCCACAATGCGCTGCAGGGATTTTTCCACCGAATCGAGCAGTTGCAAGTATTCGTCGTGCCAGGTCTCCAGTGGCAGAGTGCTGCAATAATGGAAGGCCATATAATTGGATTTTGATTTTTGAGGAAATTTGAAATTTTATTAAATTCTATATTTAATTTGAATTAAATGAAAATTTGCCCTAATGAATTAGTTAAAATATAATTCATAGACAGATGTTATAAATATATTTTTAAAGATACATTTTAAGAATTCAATTTAAAAAAGATACATTAATGAAATTATTAAAGGAAATTTGTTCATTCCCTTTTTAATAGTTTTTATATTATTTTTTAAAAAAGAGCTTTAAAAATAATTATTTAAAATTGTATTTTGTACACTCGCAATGCATAGATACATTTTCTCCATGTTTACGATACTTTTGTTATCGTTGAGAACAAAAAAATACATAGTTTTGTAAATCTCACTGCTTAACTATGAATATCCCACTCAAGCCCACTATTGTTGTCCTATTTACATTCACGAAACTCGCGTCTACAACATTGTGTATCCTTCAGATACGCGAAAAGTATCCGCCTGCCAACAAAATGCATTTCGCCGACATTTCAAAACATTTGCACGATTGAATGCTGCACAACTTTCTGTTTTTATATCATGCTGTCTTTCGTTTTGTTTGTTTCTAAGTTTTACTTTACCTTTTCTTTACTTTTTATAAAAATACTATCTAGATACATTTGCAGTTGTTTGTATCTCTGTGTTTTTAAACAACTAAAATACTGCAAATATTTTCATTTTTATTAAAATATTATTTTTGCAATAGTGTAAACGGAAAAGACACTTAAAATAAACAAACTTTGCTGCGATTCCTTCTCAACTTCAAGCAGCCTTTTAAACTGACTGTCTGTCCTGTCATATAGTCTGTCTTTTCATTGGGTTTTAGTTTGTATTTGTTTGACAATTTAAATTGCTTTTTCCTGCTTTACATCCTGTTCTAATTGTTGTTGCTTTGTTTAGTTTTTTTAAAATTTGTTTTATCCTTTTTGTTCTGTTTTTTCGCTCATTTTTTTATGTAAATCTTTGTTGGCTATACAGGCTATGAAAGATACACTCACTATCTGCAACACCCAGTTCTTGAACTTTTTAAATTTTGTTGTTAAAAGTTCGAAAATTGCTGATAGTTTGACATGGCGATGAATAAGAGATTTTGCCAATTTTTTTATAGGTCTTACAAAACATGTTTAGTTTTTAAGTACTTTTTTTTAAATTTTATGTATTTTTTAAGTTATTTTCTTTTAGTTCTTTTAATTCTTTTAGTTCTTTTAGTTCTTTGAGTTCTTTTAGTTCTTTTAGTTCTTTTAGTTCTTTTAGTTCTTTTAGTTCTTTTAGTTCTTTTAGTTCTTTTAGTTCTTTTAGTTCTTTTAGTTCTTTTAGTTCTTTTAGTTCTTTTAGTTCTTTTAGTTCTTTTAGTTCTTTTAGTTCTTTTAGTTCTTTTAGTTCTTTTAGTTCTTTTAGTTCTTTTAGTTCTTTTAGATCTTTTAGTTCTTTTAGTTCTTTTAATTCTTTTAGTTCTTTTAGTTCTTTCAGTTCTTTTAGTTCTTTTAGTTCTTTTAGTTCATTTAGTTCTTTTAGTTCTTTTAGTTCTTTAAGTTCTTTTAGTTCTTTTAGTTCTTTTAGTTCTTTTAGTTCTTTTAGTTCTTTTAGTTCTTTTAGTTCTTTTAGTTCTTTTAGTTCTTTTAGTTCTTTTAGTTCTTTTAGTTCTTTTAGTTCTTTTAGTTCTTTTAGTTCTTTTAGTTCTTTTAGTTCTTTTAGTTCTTTTAGTTCTTTTAGTTCTTTTAGTTCTTTTAGTTCTTTTAGTTCTTTTAGTTCTTTTAGTTCTTTTAGTTCTTTTAGTTCTTTTAGTTCTTTTAGTTCTTTTAGTTCTTTTAGTTCTTTTAATTCTTTTAGTTCTTTTAGTTCTTTTAGTTCTTTTAGTTCTTTTAGTTCTTTTAGTACTTTTAATTCTTTTAGTTCTTTCAGTTCTTTCAGTTCTTTCAGTTCTTTTTGTTTTTTTAGTTTTTTTGTTCTTTTAGTTCTTTTAGTTCTTTTAGTTCTTTTAGTTCTTTTAGTTCTTTTAGTTCTTTTAGTTCTTTTAGTGCTTTTAGTTCTTTTAGTTCTTTTAGTTCTTTTAGTTCTTTTAGTTCTTTTAGTTCTTTTAGTTCTTTAAGTTCTTTTAGTTCTTTAAGTTCTTTTAGTTATTTTAGTTCTTTTAGTTCTTTTAGTTCTTTTAGTTCTTTTAGTTCTTTTAGTTCTTTTAGTTCTTTTAGTTCTTTTAGTTCTTTTAGTTCTTTTAGTTCTTTTAGTTCTTTTAGTTCTTTTAGTTCTTTTAGTTCTTTTAGTTCTTTTAGTTCTTTTAGTTCTTTTAGTTCTTTTAGTTCTTTTAGTTCTTTTAGTTCTTTTAGTTCTTTTAGTTCTTTTAGTTCTTTTAGTTCTTTTAGTTCTTTTAGTTCTTTTAGTTCTTTTAGTTCTTTTAGTTCTTTTAGTTCTTTTAGTTCTTTTAGTTCTTTTAGTTCTTTTAGTTATTTTAGTTCTTTTTGTTCTTTTAGTTCTTTTAGTTCTTTTAGTTCTAAAGAACTAAATTCTTTTTTATTTTAAAAAATTGAAGTTTTACCTTTAACTAAATTTGTCAACCTTTTGTTTAACCTTGTTGTAATAATGTCAACTATGTTTTGTTTATTTTCTATTAGTATTAAAGGATTTGTGGTTATTGTGGCTCAGAAATTGATGAACAAAAACCTTAAATTTGCAGCTTTTAAGCTGTTAAAATTTCTATTTTTTGTCACAGTTTTTCGTCGAATATTTGAGCCAGCAATAAAGCTACTCAAGTTAACAACGACCTATAGATTTACGTCCACTTGATGGGCAAATACTGCGTTCGACATGTTGTTGCCTGTTATTTTTTTTGTATTGTTTCTCGTTGGTTTGTTGGATTTTGAGTTGACGTTTCGAGTGTGAAATAAGAGTTTGGTTTTTTTTTTATTGTGAGCGCCCTTGAGCGGTTCTGGTTCAAGTGTAAAATCGGATTAAGTGTCCAAACATATTTTTGTTGTTATAAAGGAGAATTGTAAAAAATATAAATCATTTATAATGCGATAAATAGCTTAAATTTGACAATTTGAATAGCAAATAATAAAATTTTGAATAATGCAAAAGTTGTACAAAGCATGAACGTAATAAGTTAAATAAGTAAAGGAAAAAAAAGAATATTATATAAAATAAAATAAACATTTAATGTCGTTTGTATTCTGCATAATATTCTGAGAATATGAATTTTAAATATTTAAGTACATCATTGGCTTTTCAAAGGTTCTTATAGGGTAAATAGGAGGGTCAAACAAAATCACTTATTCTAAGTGGATTTAAAAAGTTAAGTGAAAAATAAATAGAGAACAAATAAAATTATACGAGTCAAGAATGAGCTTTAATTTAAAAGGGTCCTATAGAAAATAAAATATAAAATCTAAAGGAAATTGATTTATGTGGCAAATTTATGAAAAAAAACAATCGAAATGATTTTTCATATCGTCGTTGTAGAACGAAAAGTCTACAATAAATACATTTTAATGAAAAACTTAAATTTCGAGTTTGTTGATTAATATTATAAAAAGTAATTGATGCATTTTTAAAGTTGAAATACCAATTGATAGAATTACATTTTTTTAACATGTAATAATTAAATTGAGATCATCAATTAAAAAATAACAGATATATGAAGATTTTTGTAAATGAATATTTGGCATTTTGAAAAAGTATTTGGTGACTTTTCGTTCTACAACGATGATATTATGAATTAAAATCGATAAAATTATTATTAATTGATTTTTTTTTATATTAAAAATTTCAGTTTTAACCTGTTTTCAGTAGTAGTTAAACTTAATTTATAATTTAAACTAAGTTTAAATTGAGAAGTTAGTAATCGTGATTTTAAGTTACCGTTAAGAGTTCGTTTAACCGACCAACTTAAAAGGGTTAAAATTAGTTTTTAACTACTAAGACGATTGGTTCGAATTTGTTTTGTAAAAAATATTTTCTATTGAAGTTTTAAGGATAAAAAAGTACTACATTAAGTGAAATGTATTGTGACTTATTCTATGAAGTGCAGAATTGTATTAATAATAGTTGAGAGATATTTTTAATAACCATTTGTATAGATTTTCAAAAATACCATTATATAGTATTTAGTTAGTATTATAGTTTAATAGTATTTAGATTTAAACTAAGTTTAAATATAGAATCAAGTGCTGATTCAACTTTAATCTTTCGTCTAAATTTAGTTTAACCGATTTATAGCAATAAATTAAGTTTAATTTTTAAATATTTAAACATTTTCATTTATTAAAAACCTCTTTATATATTTTCCTTAGGTTTAAACTGAGTTTAAATCAGTCATTGTCGAATATTTAAGTTTTGCTTTTAATTATCTAGATAATTTTATTTATTTAAAACCTCTTTAACACATTCAACTTCAAAGGATTCCTTTAGAATTATTTAAATATTTTTAACTATTAAAAAATAATCTGTCATTTAGTTTAATGGATCAGCGATCTCCATTTTTAATAACTAAAACATTTATAGATCGCTTAAACTTAGTTTAACTAATCAACGTCCAAAGATTAGGCCTCGTTTTGAATAATTTAAATATTTTTAATTATTGAAAACCTATTGAAAATATTAATCTATCGTTTAAGTTTAGTTTAATCGATCAGCGATCTTCGTTTGTATTTATTTAGACATTTTAAATTTTTGAAACATCTATCGTTCATTTAAACTTAGTTTAACTAATCAACGTCCTAGGATTAGGCCTTGTTCTGAATTATTTAAATATGTTTTATTATTGAAAACCTATTTAAAATGTTAATCTATCGTTTAAGTTTAGTTTAATCGGTCAGCGATCTTCATTTTTAATGATTAAAACATTTATCGATCGCCTAAACTTAGTTTAACTAATCAATGTTCAATGATTAGGCCTCGTTTTGAATTATTTAAATATATTGAAACTCGATTTACAATATTAATCCATCCTTTAAGTTTAGTTTAATAGATCAGCGATCTTAATTTTTATTTACTTAGACATTTGTAATTACTGAAACAGCTATTGTTCGCTTAAACTTAGTTTAACTAATCAACGTCCAAGGATTAGGCCTCGTTCTGAATTATTTAAATATTTTTAATTATTAAAAACCTATTTTAAATATTAATCTATCGTTTAAGTTTAGTTTAATCGGTCAGCGATCTTCGTTTTTATTAATTTAGACATTTTCAATTATTGAAACATTTATCGTTCGCTTAAACTTAATTTAAATATTGGTTTTTAAATATTAAAACATTATTTTATTATTAAAAAACTTTTTTAATTTAAACTAATCGATCAATGTCGTTGGGTTAAACTTGGATTTTGATTATTTAATTATTTAGATAATTGTAATAATTAAATACTTTTTTTAAAAAATATTTTTTAGTTTAAACTTAGTTTAGCCGATCAATATAAATAAAATATTTTTTTATTATTAAAAACTTCTTTAATGCATTAATCTTTCGTTCAACTTTAATTAACCAATCATTGTCGAAGCGTTAAACTTGCATTTTAATTATTTAGTTATATTAAATTATTAAAGACCTCTTTTAAAGATTAATTTTACGACAAAACTTAGTTAAACCGATCAATTTGTTAGTTTTTAGCTTGCATTTAAATTATTTAGACAATTTTCATTATTAAAAAAACCTTTTTTAAATCATCAAGACATCGTTAAAACTTGGTTTAATCGATCAAAAAAGATGAATTTATCTTTCTTTTTATTTGTTTAGGCATTTTTTTATTATTAAACTACCAATATTTTGTTTAATCTTAGTTTAGCCATTAAATGTCAAAGGCTTAAGCTTTGTTTTCAATTTTTTCGAAATTTTTAATTGCTAAAAAACATTTTTTTAATAATAAAAACATCTTTAAAACATTAAACTTTATTTCAACTTGGATTTTAATTTTTTAGTTATTTTAAATTATTAAAGACCTCTTTTAAAAAATCATTTTACAACAAAACTTAGTTTAACCGAATAATTTGGTAGGTTTTGACTTGGTTTTAAATTAATTTAAAAAATTTTATTATTAAAAACCTTTTTAAAAACCACAGGACATCGTTTAAACTTGGTTTAATCGATAAAAAAATATTAAATAATCTTTTGTTTTATTTATTTAGGCCTTTTTTTGTTCTTAAACTAACAATTTTATGTTTAATCTTAGTTTAGCGTTTAAGTGTAGAAGGGTAAAAACTTCGTTTTCAATTATTTAGATATTTTTAATTGCTAAAACCTTCTTTAGTTATTAAAAACAATGCAAAAAAAATACCATCCCCCCACATAAGACAGACTAAATCGTTGGTCTGTATTTTAATGAATGCAAAGGTCAAAGTACAAACTGCATAAATAATTCCGGATGGTCGATGGAACGCCATAAATACCATCGCAAAAATGTATTTAATAATTCAGACAACATTTAGCAGCCCGTAATTTTCATTAAATAATAAATAAAAAATAGAAAAAATAGAAAATACCAGCAACATTAGTCATTTGTCACTGCTATTAAGTGACAGCGACAGTGACACTGACGTCTCGTTGAACAGAGCAGCAGGATATGCGACGCAATGTTGAGTGCCTGGTATTAAATAAAAATTGCGCACTTAAAGCCTTCGGGGCCTAGGAACGTAATAGAAAGAAAAGCGTATCAAAAATAAAAAAAAGAGTAATGGGTGAAATAGAGTATTAGGGAGGTATATAGTTGACTTGCGTGTTCCTACCATAGACGTTCGTTGCATGTCATTGAAATGACTAATTAATTGCTTTAGAATGGATGACAGCAAATGGAAAATAAGGCACGACAGGAGACCACTTTATTGTTAATTTCGAACTTAGTGCACCCTTCTGTTTGTCGTTTTGGGGGCAGCAGACAACAGACGATTGAATCAACGGGTACGCTCGAACTTGAACATTAGCCACCCCCTCCCCCCTTCCGGCGCATAGAGTTAACTTAGCATGTTTTAGTTGCCGCCCTCTTAATGAACCACCATCACTCAAACGCCTTTTGTTTTTTTTAGAATTCTCACATATTTGGCATCGTCTTATAAATACTTAATTGGTACACTTACCGATAGGCCTCCTTCAGCGCGTACACTTGTGCTCCCTTGGTGCCACCACCTGTGCCATTTGGCGCTGCCGCATACCACTTGTTCAGCAGCAGACGTTCCTCGGAGCTCGTAGACTCCTCGGTGCGAATGGCCACATAAAGGTCCTCGTCGATGTGTGTGGGCAGGGGCAGGCGCCCGATGCTGCCGCCGATGAGCGCCTAAATGGAAGGCAATGAAATGTAATATATAGCGGAAGTTGAAGATGTGGAAGAAAATTGGAAAAAATTGATTGACAAAATGAAGAAGAAGAAGATAAAAAGAAAATAAAAATAAGAAGAGGAAGAAGAAGAAATTAAGGAAGGTTAGGTCACATGAGAAATTTTCAAATGGAAACATTTGATAGTTATGATACTTATAGTCGGTCTATCCCACTAAAAGAAGCTATAAGAACCTATGAGGTTAACGGTAAAAGGGATCCAGATATTATAAAGATGTATGAATATTGAAAACTAGCGGGAATCCGTGCTTCCCTGTGGATGTTTTTTTACTGGTGTTATAAATGTAGTAACCAAAACAAATATAATTCTCCGCCAAATCAACTTTTCTCAAAGATAATTCTTCCTCGGACTGTTCTTCCCCATTGAATTCTTCCCCGTAGAATATTTCTTCCCCGCAGTGTTTTTCGCCGTAGAATTCTTCCCCGCAGAATTCTTTGCCGCAGAATTCTTTCTCGCAGTGTTTTTCACAGTAGAATTTCTAGTGTGATGTGCTTTAGTGTGGTGAGTTTTAGTGTGATGAGTTTTAGTGTGGTGAGTTTTGGTGTGGTGAGTTTTAGTGTGGTGAGTTTTAGTGTGATGAGTTTTAGTGTGGTGAGTTTTGGTGTGGTGAGTTTTAGTGTGATGAGTTTTAGTGTCGTGAGTTTTAGTGTGGTGAGTTTTAGTGTGATGAGTTTTAGTGTGATGAGTTTTAGTGTGGTGAGTTTTAGTGTGGTGAGATTTAGTGTGGCGATTTTTAATGTGGTAAGTTTTAGTGTGGTAAGTTTTAGTGTGGTAAGTTTCGGTGTGGATGATTTTGGTGTGGTGAGTTTAGGTGTGGTGAATTTCAGTGTGGTGAGTTTCAATTTGGGGTGATTGGTATACCCATGTGTGAAGTATCTTAAATATCACTATAATAACTTCTATATACAGCATCTTGATAAAGTATCTGATCCAAAAGTATCAAAAGTATCACTGATCCAATCCCGATCACATTCGGCGAGACTGTTTAGAATGGATAAATATAACGCTGACCAAAATTTCATTACATTTTTTATTTTAATTGCTGATAATGTGTTTTTTTTTTGGTTTATGTGGGAGGTGTCACGCCCAGTCCACCACTATCACCAAGATATATCCTATACTCTGCTCAGGTGCAAAATATGTACATATTGTGTAAAAAGTTTATTCGATTCGGTTCCGCCGTTTTGACGTATATTTAGATCTTACAGCAAATTAGCAATCGGGAAAATATAAAAGGTACATCATATTGATGAATTCCGTTCTTCAAACCATGATTCATTGTATTGAAAAACCATTCATAATATTAATGACTAACGCCATCAATGTTATGAATGCTATCATAAATATGAAGAATGCTTGGTAACTGTCGAAAAAGTGTTCTTCAATATGATGAATTGTGATTTTTTTTTTACGAAATTTTTATTTTCGAATTTTTTTTTCTATAATATTTTTTATTTCGAATTTTTTTTTCGGATTTTTTTTTCTCGAAATTTTTTTTTCGGAATTTTTTTTTTTGTCCGAAATATTTTTTTTTGTATAATTTTTACATAAATTTGTTACTGTAATTTTTTAAATAAAATTTTTAACAACACTTTTTTCCAATTATTTTATAATTTTTTTTTGTTGATAAAATTTATGAACAAATTCATCAATATGACAATTCAAATTCATTGTATTGAATATTTTGTTCATATATATAATGAATGCATTCATTAATATGTCATTTAATGAACGGTGGTATGAATATGATCAATCTGGTAGTTGATGGAAAAATTCATAATATTTATGAATTAATTCATCATACTGAATATTTTATTATCTGTGCATATGGGTAGTACCCTGTACTCATATGGGCGTAATGGATGGATCCGATGCAATTTTGTTTAGTTTTTATGGGGAACATTTTTGCCGAAGAAAGATACCAGTTTCTCAAGCGTTAAGTATTGTTAAAAGACATAACATATTTTATTATTTTTATTTTTAGGACTTTTGGTATACTTATAAAGGGTTTTCAACAGGGACGCTACAAAAGTAGAGCGACAGGGACAGCAAACGACGCCATATTTCTTGCCGATCTTTTGACATTTCTCTTTAGTAAGGTTTGCCATTTCATGATAGAAAGATATACGAGCCAACAACGAGTCGAAATTATTAAAATTTACTACCGAAATTCGAATTCGTATATCTGAAGATAAATGTCAAAAGAGCGGCAAGAAATATGGCGCCGTTTGCTTTCCCTGTCGCTCTACTTATGTAGCGTCCCTGTTAAAAAACCCTTTATAAGTATACCAAAAGTCCTAAAAATAAAAATAATAAAATATGTTATGTCTTTTAACAATACTTTTATTTATGACCAATATAATCTGTCTGTGATTCCATAGACTAAAACTAACTTTACTGAGAAATTAGGTTCAGTACCCTACGGGGAAACCATTTTAATCGGTCCTAGTTCTGTAACTTTTATATGAAACCAACTGACAACTTTAACACGACGTTGTCTTAAAATCATTCAACTGTTCTTTAATTGTTCGGTCTAAAATAACCCAGATTTGGTTTTAAACTTCCAAAAACAAAATTTGGGTACCGAATAAAACTGACAGGTACTAAAATTATTTTGATCGGATGTATATGTCATACTGGAATACTATACAATGCCTTTTTATGGATGTCACAAACAAATGGCCAATGTGAAAATCGTCGTTGTAGAACGAAAAGTCACCAAATACATTTTCAAAATGCCAAATATTCATTTACAAAAATCTTTATATATCTGTCAATTTTTAATCGATGTGCTCAATTGTTTTTACCACATGTTAAGAAAATGTAAATCTATCAATAGATATTTCAACTTTAAAAATGCATCAAGTACTTTTTATTATATTTAACAACAAACTCGAAATTTACGTTTTTCATAAAAATGTATTTGGTGACTTTTCATTCTACAACGACGATATATCCTTTCACTTTCAGTGTAGGGTATAAGAAGAAAATATAAGAAAAAGAAAAAAATATATACCAAAGATAAGTCAGGCACATAATGCACAAGCAAAATAGGAAAAAATAGAAATAATGTCAACGACTCATAAAGTACGTAGTCGCCATATCGAATGGGTATGTGCGACACAATTATGGGTTCATTGGCATTTTACGGTGCCGTTTTGAAAATATTTGAAATACTTACGATAAAGAAAACGCTCTTGGAGCAGCGTTGACACAGCTCGATTTCGTCCATGTAGTCCTTGAGTATGTAGGGATCCCGTTCGACTTGTGTTATGTTGAGTGGGCCAGTGCCGAAGTGCATATCAACGAATTCGATCTGTGTGAATTGTAGAGATTGGTATTTTATTTATTTTAATAGTTATTGTGTAGAGTATGTGAAAATTATACTACCCTGCAGATTAAAAAAAAAATATCGATAGAGGATATCATTGAACAATTTTTATAATTCAAGTGTGCTAATTTTGACGGCATACCTAGATTTATTCTATCACATACCGTTTTTAAGAAATTTACAATTGTAGACACTTTTTAGAATAAAAAAATGACGGAATCGTTTAACAAAAAACTTGTAACGCCATTTGTTCTTCAAATGAAAGGGGATAATTTATGTATAATAAGGAAAAACAATATTTCAATTCAATTTTAGTTATTTGAATCTAGAATCGAACAATGTTGATTTATTTAGATCTTTTTTTTAGAGCTAGTATTGAAACAAATTAATAATCTATAACATAATCTATACCAGCGATTAAAATTTTCGATTTTCAGATATCTATTCTACTTTTTAAAATACCAATCTATATATATAAAACTCTTGGTCCGTCTGTCAGTCTGTCGGTCTGTCTGTTTGTTCCAGCATCACGTCTAAACCGCTGAACCGATTAAACTGAAATTTTGCACCAGGATACTATGGAGTCCGGAGGGTGTCATAGGCTATATATGGGTGGGATTGCACAAAGAGGCGTGGCACCTCCCATACAACCTAAACTTTCAAAACGACATAACTCAGCACATACACAATCTAAAGAGATGAAACAAAAAACTAAAATTCACCACACTAAAACTCACCACACTAAAACTCACTACACTAAAACTCACCACAATAAAACTCACCACGCTAAAACTCACCACACTAAAAATTCACCATACTAAAACTCACCACACCAAAACTCACCACACTAAAACTCACCACACCAAAATTTACCACACTAAAACTCAACACAATAAAGCTCACCACACTAAAATTCACCACACTTAAAATTCACCACACCAAACTCACCATACTAAAAACTCACCACATCGAAACTCACCACACTAAAACTCACCACACTAAAACTCACCACACTAAAACGCATCGCACTAAAACTCACCACAATAAAATTCATCACACTAAAACTCACTATACTAAAAATTCACCACACTAAAACTCACCACACTAAAACTCACCACACCAAAACTCACCACACTAAAAATTCACTAAACTAAAAATTCAACACACTAAAACTGACCACATTAAAACTAACTACACTAAAACTTCTACTGTGAAAAACTGTACGGCGAAGAATTCTACCGGGAAGAGTTCTACCGGGAAGAATTCTCCGGCGAAATATTCTACTGTCTGTGTCTGAATTGTCTTTGAGAAAAGTTGTTTTGGCGGAGAATTATTATTTGGTTACTACATTTATAAAACCAATAAAACTACCACAGCGAAGTACGGGCCCCTGATATAAAAAATAATAATTATGTTTTTTTATATTAATAAAATCGCTTTATATCTATGAATTCACAAAATCTTGGCACGAGTCGTGCACGGGTTCAGCTAGTTAAACATAATACTAACTAAATAATTAAAGAAAAATTACAGATTTTGAAATAAGAAAGAAAAAAAACAAATGTTTTGTGTTTTTTTATTTAAATAATTGAAAAACTTATATTGATATTCCTTTTTATATTGTTTTTTTTTTTTTTTTTTTTAATTAAAATCAAAAAATTATATATTTCGAAAACAATTATTCAAAAATCTTTAAGTGCTTTTTTAAAAAAATCCAAAATTCTGACTTTAATTTACTTAAAAACCATACGTGATAGGAAAACCCGAGTATGCAACATCCTCGAATTATATACAAATGATATATGGACTATTCTATAAAATAAGAGTTGAGGTTACCAATTACCTCTATTTGACGATCATCGTATATAGACTGTAGTTCAGGACCGACAAGTTCCAGTAGCATACGACGTTCTTGACAAAATTCTGCAATTAAATGTAGAGTTATTAAATTTCGGACATATGAAATAAAGAGTGGTTCATGTATTCAGAAATAAAGGGGTTTTCAATAAGAGCGGTACAAAAGTTTTTTTCATGCGTTTTTCAACGGGGACGCTACAAAAGTAGAGTGACAGGGACAGCAAACGACGCCATATTTCTTGCCGCTCTTTTGATATTTCTCTTCAGTAAGGTTTGCCATTTCATGATAGAAAGATATACGAGCCAACAACGAGTCGAAATTATTAAAATTTACTACCGAAGTTCCAATTCGTATATTTTTCCATCATGAAATGGCAAACCTTTTTTTTATTTTTTTTTATTTTTGGAATATAAACTAAGATCCACAGCACTCAGACAGACTATTTCCATTGTACTGTGAAATATATTGCCTACAATTTTGTGGTTAATATCACCACGAGCGCCCATACCCAAGCCGGGATTCGAACCCGAGACCTTCAGAATTCAAGTCCAGCGCGCTACCTCTGCACTGCTGAGGTGGGCAAACTTTACTGAAGAGAAATGTCAAAAGAGCGGCTAGAAATATGGCGTCGTTTGCTGTCCCTGTCGCTCTACATTTGTAGCGTCCCTGTTGAAAAACCCTTTATTAAAATTTAAAAACAAAAAAAAAAATGTTTTTTGAAATAAAACAGACATTTTTATTATTACCAAGCCCAAAAATAAAAATAATATTTTCATGCATTTAAAAAATTCTTGGTCCGTTCATCTGTCCGTTCGTCTGTCTGTCCATCTGTACATGTCTATACCATGGAGTATATAGGGTGACATAGGCTATATATTAGACTGATTCAATTTTGTATGAAAAATCTAGAACTATTTTTTCTTTTGATCCACGTCGACTTTCTGAAACTAGGACCTCTAAAACTGACCTCTAAAACTGATAGATATAACGATATCTAAAAATGTAAGAGTTAATTATTATTTTAAAGATAATTGTATGTGCAATAATATAAAAATATTATTCCAAACTCGTTAGAATAAAATTAGAAAAATCTCAACCGTTAAAATTACGATAGTAAAAAAGTCTACATTTTACGTGTTTGGCAAGCCATGAAACATGTAACTGTTAATTATAAATTTATAATTTAAAAATCATAATTTCAGTATGAGATTTTAAATTAAATAAAACAAGAAAATTGTGTGATATCTTTTTACTTTTGGCGTAACAATTATTTTATTGAAAATAGTCATTAAAAGTTCAAAAATGTCCTTTAAGCTCTATGCGCAACATCACAGGATCACTGTTTTTTGGGTTTTAAAAGCTTCTTCTCTGTTTTAGAGGTAATTGTATCAGAAAGTCGACGCGGAGCAAAAAATTTTAAGATTTTTGGTTTTTGAATCAGTCTACTATATAGGGACGGGATTGGACAAAGAGGCGTGAACCTGCCATACAACATAAACTTTCGACGATATAACTCGGCACTTTAACGTAGCTGGTGAACATGAAATAAAAATCTCAAATACAAAAATAAAGCAACAACACAAAAAACACAGCACAATCAAAAACACAAAAAGAACTAAAGCACTAAAACAAAGTCACAAAACAAACAAAAATTTGTCAAATATCCGTCACTAAATTTAGTGTTGCACTGTGTAATCGGATGTCAATACTTGATTGATTAATAAAAAAAATTTTAAAGATTTACTATTTCCATTTAGTTTTTCTTTTAACTATCAAAATTTGTTTTCATCCTTTTTTTGTAGTCCAAATACTCACCCTGCTTGAGACTGGAAATATAAATTTTGATCAGCAGCGGTTTCGGCAGACGCGTACTGCTGGTGGTGACACCCCGCAGGGCCTTTAAGACGCCATCCTCAATAGGCACAGCCATTTTGCTTATTGTATCCCTGTTCGTGCCTATATCGCAACACTTTGAGTCCAAATATTTTAAAGTCTTCTATGTGCTTGATGGATTTGGTGATTATGTTTTTCCCTTTTTTTTTTTTTTTGGTGTTTATCAAGTTTTTCAAATGCGCTGCGTGGTGCTAAAAATTGATTTCTTTTGTATTTATTGCGTAGTCCTTAATATATGCTGTGCTGTGTGCAAGCCAAGACTGATTCTCTTGCTGCACGTATTTTTCTGTATTTCATTTGTCATTAAATTCTACTTTGCTGTTTAGGTGATCAATTGAGGGTTCAACATTTTAGTAACATCAACGTTATCGACAACGGCGTCGTCGTCATCGTCATCATCATCAACAGCATCGTTGTCGTCCTCACTGTTGTCCTGCAAAAGGATAAACGTGAAAAAACTGTTAACAAAAAACGAAATATAAATATTTATTATTGTCAAGACGAAAGGATAAAACAAGCAGGCGTATAAAACTTTTTAAATTTATGCCAAGGATGCGAATTCGTGCGGCAAGCGGTTTCGCAGTTAATCTGGGTTCGAACAGCGGCCGAGAAAATTAGGGAGGATGGGTGATAAATGCGGAAAGATGCGTAAAGAAGCGGGAAGATGCAGGCTAAATACGGATTATGTTAAAAGCAGTTTTTAGGTTGAGATGGTGGAAGGTTTTTTCAAGTAGAAAATTTAAAGTTTAAGGATTTGTGATTTTAAATTAGGGTTGCAGGTGGTAGTAACTGGTTTGATTTTGGTGACAACAACTGACAGTGATAGATGTTAGAATAGACAGAAACGCAGACAGACAGAACGCAGACAGACAGATATATGGAAAACAGACAGAGAGGTGGAAAGGCAGACAGAAAAGTGGATGGCAGATCGAAAATTGGAAAGGCAGACCGAATTGGGTTGACCGAAAGAGCGATGGAAAGGCAGATAGTGCTGTGGCAAGGTAAACAGAGATGTGGAAAAGCAGATAGAGAGTTTGAAAGACAAACAAAGAGGTGGACAGAGAAACAGAGAGATGAATAGGCACACAAAAAGGTAGAAAGATAAACAGAGGGATGGAAAGAGAAACAGAGAGGTGAAAATGTAGACAGAATGATGGAAAGGCAGACATAGATATTGAAGGCAGATAAAGAGATGGAAAGGCAGACATAGAGATGGTAGGCAGACAATGAGGTAGAAAAGCAGACGAAGAGATGGAAAGGCCGACAATGAGATGGAAAGACAATCAGAGAAATGGAAAGATTGAGGGATGGAAAGGCAGACAGAGATGTGGAGAGACAGACAGATGGAAAGGTAGACAGAGAGATGGATAGACAGAGAAATAGATAGAAAGGCAGACAAAAAGCTGAAAAGGCAGACAAATAGCTAATAAGGTGGACTGAGACAGATATAAAGGCAGACAGATAGGTAATAACATAGAGAGAGACAGATGGAAAGGCAGCCAGAGAGTTAGAAAAACAGACAAATAGAAGCACAGATATAGAAAGTAGACAGAGAGATGGAAAGGTAAACAAAGAGACAGAAAGACAGACATAGAGATGCTAAGGCAGTCAAAGAGGTGGAGAGGCAGACAAAAGAATGGAAGGGCAGAAAGAGGAATAAACAGACAGACTGAGAGATAGAAATGTAGACAGAGAGGTGAAAAGATACGCAGATAGAGACAGAATGGCAGACAAACACAGAAACATAGACAGAGAGGTGAAAAGATATGCAGATAGAGACAGAATGGCAGACAAACACAGAAATATAGACAAATATACAAAGAGATGGACCGGAAGACAGCTGGTAAGACCAGAAGATAATTGAAAAGACAGATGGAGAGATGGAAAGTTAGTTATCCACCGGAAAGGCAGACAGAAAGATGGAAAGACAAACATAAAGATGGAAAGGCAGACAGAAAGATGGAAAGGCAGACAAAGCGATAGAAAGGTAGACAGAGTGATGGAAAGACAGACAGAGAGATAGATGGAAAGGCAGGCGAGAGATGGAAAGACAGACCGAAAGATGGAAAGACAGAAAGAGAAATGGGACAAAGAGATAAGGTAGGTAGAAAAATGGAAAGCCAGGCAGATATGTAGATAATAAGGTGGACAGATACAGAATAAAATGAAAAAGGCAAAGACAGATAGATAGAAAGGCAGACAAAGGTGGAAAGATAGACAAAGAGATGGAAAGGAAGAAATGGAAAGACAGACAGACAGACATACAGAGAGATAAAAAGGCAGACAAATAGGTGGAATTGCAGACAAATACGAGGAACGGTAGACAGAGATGAAAAAGTAGACAAAGAGATATAAAGACAGACAGTGTAGTGATAAGGCAGACAGAGAGATATGATGGTAGACTTAGAGATGAAAAGACAAATATATGAAAGGCTGACAAAGAGGTAGAAAAGCAGACAGAGAGTGAAAATATAGACGGGGAAATGAAAACATAAACAGAGAAGAACAGAAAGAAAGAGGTAAAGGGAGGGAATGGGAGGTAAAGGGTGGGAAAGGGATGGACAGGGAGGGAAAGGGAGGGAAAGGGAGGGAAAGGGAGGGAAAGGGAGGGAAAGGGAGGGAAAGGGAGGGAAAGGGAGGGAAAGGGAGGGAAAGGGAGGGAAAGGGAGGGAAAGGGAGGGAAAGGGAGGGAAAGGGAGGGAAAGGGAGGGAAAGGGAGGGAATGGGAGGTAAAGGGTGGGAAAGGGATGGACAGGGAGGGAAAGGGAGGGAAAGGGAGGGAAAGGGAGGGAAAGGGAGGGAAAGGGAGGGAAAGGGAGGGAAAGGGAGGGAAAGGGAGGGAAAGGTAGGGAAAGGGAGGAAAAGGGAGGGAAAGGGTGGGAAAGGGAGGGAAAGGGAGGGAAAGGGAAGGAAAAGGAGGGAAAGGGAGGGAAAGGGAGGGAAAGGGAGGGAAAGGGAGGGAAAGGGAGGGAAAGGGATGGAAAGGGACGGAAAGGGAGGGAAAGGGAGGGAAAGGGAGGGAAAGGGAGGGAAAGGGATGGAAAGGGACGGAAAGGGAGGGAAAGGGAGGAAAAGGGAGGGAAAGGGAATAGGAAAACAAAACAGACACACACAGTTATGGAAAACCAGATAGCCTAATAAATAATCCGCTCAGGCGACACCGAACGACAACCGCGACCGAAAGGACGACGACGCACGCACAAAAGGCGCAAAAATTAATAATGCAAAGTGAGGTTAAATCCTTAAGCAACGTGTTGCGAAAGTTAAAGGCTTACAAATTGAAGTTTTTTTTTTCAACTTTTACAAAATGTTACGACAACAACAAAAAGCACAAAAACAGTAACAAGGACACGCGTCAAGGCTTACAAGTGACTACAAATGCAGCATGTGTTTGTGTGTGTATATCTCTCCATCTATATAGATGTGTGTGTGTTTGTAAAAAGGATGTCAGCGCTTATGCAAAGTTGTAACATATTTTTGTATTTTTTTTGTTAATTTATTTCATTTTTATGTTGATTTTTTTTGATATCCTTTCATTTTGTAGTTACTGCTACTGTTGGGTATTCATGTGTGTCTGTATTACATATAAAATACATGCCACATACACACAGACATACATATAATGTCCTGTAGTTGTGTATGTGGACTTTGACATCAATCGATTATAATTATTTTCATTTCAACGAGTTCACCGCATATGGTGACCGGCCGAGTGAAAGGCAACCTGCAATCAACAACGAGTAAATACCAAGAGAGAGAGAGGGACGTGTGTCGAGTAACGAGCAGCAAGGCAACGCGACGAGTAGCGCACAGGCAGCAGCCGCCGCAACACTCGTTAGTCGCATTTGTTGTGTTGCGAAGAAGAGCGGTGGCGTGAAGAATGCGCTGCATCTCAGTCAACGTAAAAGTTGACTGAAATGGTGGCGTTGTTATTTTTGATATATTTTTCTTTTTTGGCTGTGCACGAACAGCAAAACGTGTATTCAACATTTATCCTTTCATTTCAATTCACTTTGTATGCAGGATACAAAGGATTCGAACAGGAAGCACTACAGCAGCCTCAGCAGCCTCATCAGCCAACACAACACACACACACAGACACACTGAAAGAGAGCAGGACAGACACGAACAAGGACGTCACTCTGTATGTTGCATATTTATGGTTGATTATTAAATATTTAAGAGGCCGCAACATGCTGAAACCGACAACATGTTTTCAATTTGGTTTATGTAATTTAATAAAATTGTATTTTTTAAGCATTTTAAGCTATTTAAAAATAATTTAGTATTAAAGTTAACATTTTAAGTGTTGTTTAAAACAGTGCTCCGAAGTGTAATTTTATTGTAAGAGTTTCCAGGTGTAGTTCCGTACAAACTAAGATAGAATAAACAGTTTCCGTAATAAGATTTTTGGTTTAAATGAAAAACAATGCGTCTAAGCCGAATTCTCGTCCCTCAAACAAAATAAAAACCAGTAAAAAAATTTAGGCTACAATTTTGAAGTAGAAAAATGAGCATACCACAGGTCGAAGATTGAGCGATCATTTATTGGAATATTGTAAATAGTATTGAGAATTTAAAGAAAGATTGCATTTAAATTTTTTTGAAAAACTAGTTGTGTAAGCGGAAGTATTTTTTCTATTAAAAAAAAGCGACTGAAAAGGGCCTAATATGGAAAAAAACGTGATTCGTCTGAAAAAAGCACCTTTTTCTAAAGCACATCTATTATTCCATTTAGATTTGGCTGGGAAATACCGCGACCGTATTGAGTTCATTTTGCAATGACAGTCTACTATCTTATAGTGAGGTCTTCTTCAGCGACTTCACTTCAATGCAGTTTTTGCTTCATTGGTGTCAAGTAATGTCAAGACATTCAATGTATTGAAAAACCAAACCAAATGGCACTACTGTCTCTGTACATAAAGTGCAGTGAGTGAGCGCAACGAGTAACGAGTGAAGATGAATATGTCAAGTAATGTCAAGACATTCAATGTATTGAAAAACAAAACCAAATGACACTACTGTCGCTGTACAGTAAATGCAGTGAGTAAGCGCAACGATTAGCGAGTGAGAAGATGAACATGTTAAGTAATGTCAAGACATTCAATGTATTGAAAAACAAAACCAAATGACACTACTGTCGCTGTACATAAAGTGCAGTGAGTGAGCGCAACGAGTAACGAGTGATAAGATGAATATGTCAAGTAATGTCAAGATATTCAATGTACTGAAAAACAAAATCAAATGACACTACAGACGTTGTACAGTAAGTGCAGTGAGTGAGCGCAACGAGTAGCGAGTGAGAAGACGAATATGTCAAGTAATGTCAAGACATTCAATGTATTGAAAAACAAAACCAAATGACACTACTGACGCTGTTCAGTAAGTGCAGTGAGTGAGCGCAACGAGTAACGAGTTAGAAGACGAACATGTCAAGTAATGTCAAGACATTCAATCTATTGAAAATCAAAACCAAATGACACTACTGTCGCTCTACAGTAAGTGCAGTGAATGAGCGCAACGATTAACGAGTGAAAAGACGAACATTGAAACAAAAACAAATCTGCCACTCGGCGTTCGGCGATTTATAATAAATACAACAAACATTATTAAACTACGACTTTAGATTCAAATATCTTAAAATATATCGGCATATTAGTATTTATTGGAATATTGTAAATAGTCTAGACAATTTTAAGAATGATTGCATTTAAACTTTTTGGAGAAACTAGTTGTGTAAGCGTCTGTATTTTTTCTATTCTAAAAAGTGACTGAAAAAGACCTAAAATTACGATTGTTATTTTCTCGAAAACTTTACGTATTAGATAAAACAGAGTTTGCAGTCCAAATCAGCAACCGCGATTATATAGAATTAATGTATGGAATATGCATGGCAACATTTTTCTCATTTACTTCAGTTTTGTAATTATTAGATATTTATGTAAATTAGTTCTAATTACAATTACGATACTGGAAACATTTATATAATTGCAGCAGCAGCAAAAACAAAAAAAAAAAAAAAAAAAACAACTGTAACAATTAGAACTACAACAATAAAAAAACATGTACAACTATTATAGCATGAAATAAACTAATCACCCTCCATAAACTCATTACCGCCTATGGGGCAATCAATGGTTCGGCCCGCTGGCTTCCCGTTCACTGAACTGTGACCGAATGAATTTCATTGATAACATCGACAAAACGAAGTGAAAAAAAAAACGTTAACGAAAATTTGTATTACACCAAGTAACTACATAATTAATGATATGTTTACATAAAACATACAAAAAATCTCTATAAATAGAAACACATTAAAGTTTGGCGTGGCATTGAACTAAACAAAATACTGCGTCGAGGCTTCCGTTGGAGTTTATGTTAATTTTTGTAGTAATTTTGGAATATTATCAGAATTGTGTTTAGTAATTATAGCACCTAATTTATAATAATAAAACAGAATGAAAGTGGTTTAGTAAATTAAAAACAGTAGGATCAAATTTTGGAATATTTTATATATCGCTGCTGTCGCAATACAATACAATTTGGAAAAAAAATCTGATTTGTCCGAAAAAATCACATTTTTCTAAAGAACATCTGTAACTCCATCTCAACTTGGCTGGGCATAATTGTGATCGTAAATGTATGCCATGTGTTCATTTAAAAATACAAATCTACTTCAATAAAACCTTTTTTGTTGAGAAAACAAAATTTCAACACGTTTTTTGATATATTATAGACATTTGCACAAATGTATTTAAAGTTCCATCTGCAAAATATGCACTACTGTACTCTATAGTATTGAGTGTATTTTACAATGACAGTCTACTGTATTATAGTGAAGTTTTCTCCAGCGACTTCACTTCAGTGCAGTATTTTTTTCATTGGTGTCAAATAATGTCAATACATTCAATGTATTGAAAAACAAAACCAAATGACACTACTGTCGCTGTACAGTAAGTGCAGTGAGTGAGCGCAACGAGTAAAGAGTGAGAAGACGAACATGTCAAGTAATATCAAGACATTCAATGTATTGAAAAACAAAACCAAACGACACTACTATCGCTGTAAAGTAAGTGCAGTGAGTGAGCGCAACGAGTAAGGAGTGAGAAAAATTCAAATTTTTCAGTGAAAGTAAACATAGTTTAAACAGTCCACATTTTTTAAACGTTAATATTTCCCAACCAAAACGGCCGCATGTTTAGTAATGTCAAGACATTCAATGTATTGAAAAACAAAACCAAATGACACTACTGTAGTTGTACAGTAAGTGTAGTGAGATGGATTACAAATTGTTTATCTGTCTGCAAAATTAAAAGACATTCGGCCGTTTTGGTTGAACGTTTAAAAAATGTGGGATAGTTTAAACTGTGTTTAAACTAGCACTGAAAAATTGGAACTTAAGCATGAAAAACACGATTGTATAAACAATCAACTTTTGGATCAATTTTCAAAACAATACAAAAATCTATCGTGTGATTGCCTAAATTTCCAGACAAAAATTGAACAATCACACAATTGATATTAAAATTATTTTAAAATTGATTCAAAAGTTGATTTTTTATTCAATCGTGTGATTCAGGCTTTAGAGTAAGTATGATAAAGAAAAATGTAAAATAAACTGAGTACTAGGTGTCAAAAGCAGTTCATTTCAGTATTTGAATTTTTATTGCACATCAATATAGATATCTTCACTACAACTACGTCTTGTTTGTATTTTACATTGACACTACTTGTGCTTTGATGTTGTGAAAAACACATTCATTTGATATTCAAGCATAGAGTTGGCGAAAGTAAATGTCTTGAAATAAACGAAATGTCTTGAAGTGGGTTTCAAATGCATTTGCGCAGATATCTATCAGAGAACTGGTCTTCAATATCCTGTCCTTTGTCGGTATCAATGGAATCGGTCACGTGATAGGTAGTTTTACAGTAATAGACACCTTTTTATTACAGGGTCAAAATACACTGAAACTTAAATTTTAGTCTATTTTATACTAAAAGTCTCTTCATTTCAAAAACAAAATAAATTAGCACTTAATATAAAAATGCTATACGAATGTAGTCCTAATTACAATTATTTCAAGAATATAAAATTCGCTGAATGGGTTCCTTAAAAAAGCACAATCAAAAAATCAACTAACCAAAACAATTACCTACATTCTGTACTGCCAAAAAAATGTGTATTAATTAAAATGAAAAATGTTTTATTATATGCTCCCCCTCAAAAATTCGAGGTATTTATGTTTATTAAAAAATTCTGGGAACGTGACCGAAATCAGGGCTCATAAAATAAATTCAAAGTTAATTTTGTTAGCATCATAAACGAGCTCATCATCATTATAAAATATGTACAAAATACGGGGTTGATTTTCATGGATTTCGACAAACACAATACAAGCAGCAGCAGCCGTCGCAGCCGCAAAGGTGCAGAAAGGAAACGCCAAACAAACGCCATAAAATCAGAGCTACAGGTAAAAAGAATTTGCCCCAAAATTTGCGCCGAGTTAATAGAAAACAAATATTTGAAAAGTATCAGTAATTGATGGGTACATGACGGGGGCGCATCGTACAAAGTGCTGTGGGGCGTAGAATTTTACATTGGGAATTGGTAAATTTGGAATTTTATTAAATTGCGTTAAAAATTGTGTGTATTGTATACTGGATGGCTGACTGGCAACCGCAAAATTCACTTCAGTACACTGCATTACATAATATTTGGCATCGAATTTTTTACTTTGGAAAAATTTCAATTGAAACTTGTTGGAAATGTGGCGTCGTACGCAGTCGATCCACGGCAACACCTTTGAAATATTTTCGCGCATAAGTGAAAATTTAATTCTTAAGTTGTTGGTAAAAGTAAAACCACAAGAAAAGAAAAACAAAATGACTGCTGGAATATTGAAAAAATTTAGAAAACAATTTTTGTTTGGCATGTTTAATATTTTTATTTTTGTGTTTTTGTTCTATTTGAGAATGCTGGGCTGGGAACACTGCCAGCATGTGCAATTAATTTAATTTAACAACAATTTAAATTTTCCAAATTCAATTGAATACACTTTGAGTATCGTCTACAGGCGTTATATATGCGGTGAAGCATCATTACTTTGGCTTTAAGTGGTTTCCGCATGACTTTGAGTATGGGTGGCACCCAGTTGAAAAATTTAAAATAATTTTTTTTGTTTAAATTGATGTATTTAAATTTCAATTTCGATATAAAGTTCTCAGGTATAATACAAATATGTTTAGATTTTTATTAAAATATAATCAACTTTAAATTTTTTTTCTATTCGAAAACGAAAAACTTTGTGATATCGTCATTCTAGAACGATAAGTCACATTTTTATGAAAAACTTAAATTTCGAGTTTGTTGATTAATTTTGTAAAAAGTAATTGATGCATTTTTAAAGTTGAAATATCAATTGATATATTTATATTTTCTTAGCATGTGGCATAAAAATTTGAGATCATCGATTAAAAATTGACAGATATATAAGGTTTTTGTAAATGAATATTTGGCATTTGGAAAAAGTATTTGGTGACTTTTCGTTCTACAACGACGATATGTCAATTTTTTCCATTTGTTTTCAAGCTTTAACTAAAATAACACAAAACCTAACTCAAATTCATGGTTTTTGATGTTTTGTAAATGTTTGGTAAATGTTTTGTAAATGTTCTTTAAATGTTTTGGAAATGTTTTAAAAATGTTTTGTAAATGTTTTGCAAATATTTGGCAAATGTTTTGTAAATATTTTGTAAATGTTTTGTTAATGTTCTGTAAATGTTTTGTAAATGTGTTGTGAATGTTAAGTAAATGTTTTGTAAATGTTTTGTAAATTTCTTTAAATGTTTTGTAAATGATTGGTTGATGTTTTGCAAATAAATGTTTTGTACATCTTTTGCAAATGTTATGTAAATGTTTTGTCAATATTTTTTAAATGTTTTGTAAATGTTTTGTAAATGTTTTGTAAATATTTTGTAAATATTTTGTTAATATTTTGTAAATGTTTTGTAAATGTTTTGTAAATGTTTTGCAAATGTTTTGCAAATGTTTTGTAAATATTTTGTAAATGTTTTTTTTAATGTTTTGTTGATGTTTTGTTGATGTTTTGTAAATGTTTTGTAAATGTGTTGTACATGTTAAGTAAATGTTTTGTAAATGTTTTGTAACATTTTTTTAAATGTTTTGTAAATTTTTTGTAAATGATTGGTTGATGTTTTGCAAATGTTTTATAAATGTTTTGTACATCTTTTGCAAATGTTATGTAAATGTTTTTTAAATGTTTTGTAAATGTTTTTAAATGTTTCGTAAATGTTCTGTAAAACTTTTGCAAATGTTTTGTAAATGTTTTGTAAATGTTTTGTAAATGTTTTGTAAATGTTTTGCAAATGTTTTGTAAATATTTTGTAAATGTTTTGTTAATGTTTTGTAAATGTTTTGTAAATGTGTTGTAAATGTGTTGTAAATGTTTTGTAAATGCTTTTTAAACGTTTTTTTAAATGTTTTGTAAATTTTTTGTAAATGATTGGTTGATGTTTTGCAAATGTTTTATAAATGTTTTGTACATCTTTTGCAAATGTTATGTAAATGTTTTGTAAATGTTTTTAAATGTTTCGTAAATGTTTTGTAATTATTTTTCAAATGTTTTGTAAATGTTATGTAAATATTTTTTAAATTTTGTGTAAATTTTTCCAAAAGCTTTGTTAAAGTTATATATATTTTGTATGAATTTTGTCGTAGACTCACGAATTAAATTCATAATATTATTTTTGTATTTTAATTTTTTTTAAAATTAATTCATAAAATGTTGAAATAAAATACTACTTAAATAGTAGACACATCGCAAAAAGTAGAAAATTCGTTAAAAGCAAAAAATCTCGTAAAAAATTTAATTTTATAACATACCTTGTAAACTTTTCGTATATAGTAGACACTTCGTAAATAGTTAAAAATTCGTTAAGTGTTGAAAATTCATAAAATTTTCAAAATTTGTAAAAAGTTGAATGTTTGTAAAATACTTCACAAATAGTAGACACTTCTAAATATTAAAAAATGTACTTCAATGTCGCTTATTTCTATGTAGTAAACAATTCGTTATCAATTAAATATTCAAAAATAGTAAAAAATTCGTAAATATTACAAAGTTCGTTAAAACCATTTGTTGTAAAATATTTAAAATGCCTAAAATCGTAAAAAGTAATAAATCCTTTAAAGTAGAAAACTCGAAAAACAGACTTTCGTGAACTATAGATCTTTTGGAAAATTAGTAAATTCTTAAAAAAATCATATAAAGTGTTAGTTAAGATTATTTTTATTAAAAAATATTATAAAACGTTAAAAAATCGCAAAAGGGTAAAAATTCGTTAAAAATTATTTTATAAAACTTTTTTTTTGCACTTTTCTGAAATATAAATCTGTTTTAATTCAATTAAATCAAATCTTTAAAAAATTATTTTCGAATTTTTTTTTTTTTAATTTTTATTTTTCAAGTTCTCGTTAACGCCAATTTGCCCGTTGGGTGCAACCTAAAGTTGTATATTTTACATAATATGTATATTTTCAGAGTTTTTCGAAAACACATTAAGAATGTGTGTATTTTTGCTGCTTGTGTAAACAAGAGCATTTAAAAATGTTCAAATGAAATGAAGTGAGTAAATCTTAATGCGTCCATAAATTATTTCCACTGCATAGGTACAAAACAATCAGCCAAACAACCAAACAACCAACCAACCCACACACCTAATGTTTTTCTATACTTCCTACACTTTGTCTGCTCTTTCTTCTTTTTTTTTTGTATACTCTTTTCTCAGTGTTACAAATTCAGCTTTGCATTTTTTTGTTTTGCAAATTTAAATCTAAATTGTTTCCACTTGTATTTGTTCTTTTAAATTCAAAAACTTAAAACATTTTTAGTCTTTATTTTATTTTTATTTTTGTTTTTATTTTTTGTTGTGTATTTTTTCTCCGTTTTCCCCGTTTGGCGCCATAAATTATGCAGCACCATATTTGACTTCTAAATTTCAGCAAATTATGCATGAAAATTTTGCGCTAAATTTGCGCTTCGTTAATATTTATATTTATTTGTTGTATGTGCTACATGTTGCGTTATTTATGCTCGTTTCAATAATTGTATTTCTATCTATATAACATGTAAAATATTTTATTATCATAATAAAATAAACTTCAAATTGTTTATTGTATTTAGCTAAATTTGCATTTGCTAATAGACATATTTTCTGCAAATCGTACAATTATTTATTAACTTGTGCCAATGAAAGTGTGCATATTTATAGAAATTTGAAATTCCAATAATTTATATATATTGTTTATAAAAGCTTAAAAATAACAATCAGTCATTCATGATTCTGATGCATGATTCATGATTCGGGTACAAAAGATATGTAATATTTACGTCATTTGGAAATTTGAATTTTATTTGTATTTATAATAGAGATGTATTTTTTTTATTTTGTTTTAGGTTATATGTTATTTTTTTTATTTAATTAAAAGGTTTTTGAGTATTTTATAATTGTTTTATAAATTTTTGTAAATGTTTGGTAAATGTTTTGTAAATGTTTTGTAGATGTTTGGTAATGTTTTGTAACAGATTTGTAAATGTTTTGTAAATATATCGCAAATGTTTTCTAATTGTTTGGTTTACATTGATAGTTTTTTCAATTGTTTTGTAAATGTTTTGTAAAGATTTTTTAAAGCTTTTATATATGTTTTGTATATTTTTTGTAATCAATATCAATAGAGGAAAATGAATTTCAGAGCATGTAAGAATATGATTTAATTTGTACTTGAAATATTTTATAGTTTAAGTTATTTATTCTTCAACGTTCGTTATCGTTATTTTTTTTTTAAATTTTCAAATGGAAAATTTTTACAACAACAAAAATTGAGAGCTAAATACATGAAACAACTTTTTTTTTGTTGCAGTTATTTTTAAACTTTTCAACTAATTTAGTTCATAGATATTTTGAAAATGTTTTGTAAATGTTTTGTAAGTGTTTTGTAAATATTTTATAAATGTTTTGTAATTGTTTTGTAAATGTTTTATAAATGTTTTATAAATGTTTTGTAATTGTTTTATAAATGTTTTGTAAATGTTTGGTAAATGTTTTGTAAATATTTTTTAAATGTTTTGTCAATATATCGTTAATGTTTTTCTAATTGTTTTGTAATTGTTTGTTTAATATTTTGATGTTTTTTCAATTGTTTTGTAAATGTTTTGTGAAGATTTTTTAAATGTTTTATAAATGTTTTTTATATATTTTCTTAATACTTTTGTTAATGCTTTTTAAATGTTTTGTAAATGTAACGTAAATCTTTTATAAATGTGCTGTAAATGTTTTGTAAATCTTGTGTTAATTTGTGGTTGTTCCCAAATTCGATGTTTCAATAAAAAATAAAAGAATATCAATAGAGGAAAATAAATTTCAAAACATGCACGAATATGATTTAATAAATTATACTTGAAATATTTTATGGTTTAAGTTATTTATTCTTCAACGTTCGTTATCTTTAAATTTTTTAATATATCAAACAACACATTTTTTAATAACAAAAATCCAGAAACTGCCAAATACTTACAACAAACTTTTTTTATAGCTAGTAACTTTTAAACTTTTCAAAACTCTTACAAAACGCTTGCATCACAGTTTGTTAATATTTTGTAAATGTTTTGTAAGTGTTTTGTAAATGTTTTGTAAATGTTTTGTAAATGCTTTGTAAATTTTTTGCAAATGTTTTGTGAAATCGTTTTTTAAATATTTTCTTAATATTTTGTAAGTGTTTTGTAAATGTTTTGTAAATGTTTTGCAAATGTTTTGCATATGTTTTTAAATGCTTTTTATTTTATAGTATATAAAACCCCAATTTTATTTAAACAACTAAAAACCAGAACCTTTAAAAAAATCATCAATTACTGCAAGTCATTTAAAAACTGTCTCAAAATTCATTAAATTGCTTGCAAAAATCCGACTTGTTTCGTAAATTTTCTGTGAATATTTTTTTGAAGTTTTAAAAATATTATTTAAAATGTTCACAAAATAAAATCATAAACTTAAAAAAAAACTCTGTAACTTAAAATGTAGATCCCACCATTTTGAGTAAATATATCACACGCACAGATCAAATGACCTAGTTTCTTCCGAGCTGAAGATTTCAACTAGTATTATTGAATAATTTAACATTTCACAAAACTGATAAAACTGTTTGCAAAACGTTTGATAAACTCTTACAATGCAAGTAGTAAAGATTTTTGTAAATGTTTCATAAATGTAAATGTTTTGTAAATATTTTGTAAGTATTTTTTAAATATTTTGTAAATTTTTTTGTAAATATTATATAAATGTATTGGTAAAGATATTGTAAACGTTTTATAAATGTCTTTAAAACATATTGCAACTATTTTTTTTTAATTTTGCTATTGCTGGAAAAAAAAATAAAATAAGAAAAAAATTACAGCAAAATAAATTTTGTTAAAAATTGAATTGAGCTATTATTGAAAAAAAAAATTACTAAATATTAAATGTTTTCGCATTCTTTGACATCATATCTAACTAACTAACTAACTTACTAACTAAATTGTTCTAAAATGCTATAACAAAACAAAACGATTTTCACCACTGAAATTGTATTTTCTGTATTATCTCACTTGGTAAATCAACGCAACGAGTATTAATTAGGTGCACAAAATACTCAACAATAAAACCAATATTTCAAAGTTCATCATCGAATAAATAAAGTGTAATAAACACTTCCGCAACAAACCGAAAAGGCACACATAAATCAGAACAAACACATTGAGTGTTTTTAGCCAGCAAAATGGCACTGACAACACTTAGTAACGGCAACAGCAACAAAAACAATCTGTTTAAAAACTGTACAAAAGAAGACCAAAAAAAAAAAAGAAGTACAAAAGAAGTAACAACTGAAAGAACCAAACACAAAAAGTGCGCACACTAAGCAGAAGATTGAGATGCTTTTCGACACAAAGTTCAGAACAATTGCAACAAAAATATGTTGCAAGCGATGGGGCGTCGACGTGTGCAGCAGACCGGGAAATAGTGGCAACAACAGTGCCAAACCCACATTGTGGGTGTAATGCATTTTATCAGCAAATGTGGTAGATGGTAGGACAAAAATGAAAAAAGCAGATACTAACAATGGCTTCGAGTGCAACATCTATCAGCAGCAATTGCGTGAGTGTGAGGGCGGCAACATTTTTGGTTTGCCTTGCCTTTGTTGCTTCCTCTGTAAAATATCAAGTTTAAAAGGTCGAGGTTCGAGTAACACGTATAAATATGCAATAGTTACAAAGCAATTCGTATAAATTAAAATCTATGTGTATTGGGTACTTCAAACAAAAGCATGTTCTCGAGTTTAATTTCAATGATTGAAAATGCTCAGAGTAAAGAGTAGAACGTGCTTGAATTTTCAATTATTCAATATGTTTCTCATATGTTTAGGTTAAATATTAATTCAATTCATAATCAATTCGAATCAATTGTTAAAAATACTTTGAAAATATGAAAATTATTCTATTTAATAATAACAATCTAAAACTTATAGCAAAATAAAATTTAAATTTTGTGTCCTGCATGTCATATAGTGTTTTCAAAACTTTTACTAATGCCTTACAAAACTCTTAAAAAATTCCAACAAACTATTTTCTTCTATTTTTCAACATTTTTACATCTAAAAAAAACTTTTCCAATACCAAAAAAATTATAATTATTTATAAAATATTAACAAAATTTACAAAAGTCTTACAAAACTCTTATTAATCATTCACAAATCTAAAAAATTTATTTTATTAAATTCATTATTTATGTCAACGTCAGCCACATCACAACTTTGCGTCCTGAATGTCATTTCTTTTTCAAAACTCTTACTAAAGGCATACTAAAATCTTACAAAACTCTTACCTAATTCCTACATACAATGTTCATCAAATTTATAACCTTTTGACATCTAAAAAAAAAATTCAATATCAGACAAATATTTTTTTTTAAATATTTGCGGTATGCACAAAAAATTTACAAAAATATTACAAATCTCTTACAAAATTATTATTAATCATTTACAAAATCTGAAAAATTAATTTTATTAAATTTATTTTTATGTCATCGTCAGCTACATCATAATTTTGCGTCTTGCATGTCATTTCTTTTTCAAAACTCTTACTAAAGTCTTACTAAAATCTTACAAAACTGTTACAAAACTGTTACAAAACCCTTACAAAACTCTTACATTATTCCTTAAAGATTTGTACATAATATTTACAGAACATCTAAAAAAATTCTAACAAAATGTTTATGTTACATTCATACTTCAGTCCTAGAAAATTCTTACTTAATTTCTACATACAATATTCATAAAGTTTTTAACCATTTCACAACTAAAAAACTTTTTCAGACAAATGTTTTTTTTATAAAGTGTACAACAAATTTACAAAAGTCTTACAAATGGTTTACAAAACTCTTACTAATCATTTACAAAATCTCATACATTTTTTTAATTACATTCACATGAAATCTTTTATTTCACAGAGCATTTTAAAAATGAGAAAATATTTCGTTCCGAAACTTTTACAAAATTTTTACAAAATGCATATATTATAAGGGTTTAACAAAGGTTTGAGTTTAAGAACTAATTTGAGTAAAATTATTAAAAAAGAATTGAATATATACAAAAGTAAACTCTTAAAAATTTGTACAAACCATTTACAAACCATTTACAAAACATCTACAAAACTCTTACAAAATTCTTATGTTACATTTATACATCAGGCTTTTAACTGACGAAACATTTAAATGGCGCAGAAACAAATTAATATTTATAAAAAATATTAGGTGAATATATACTGAGATTTATACTGACTATTACAAAATGCTTACACAATTTTCGGAAAACTATTAGAAAATACTTGAAAAATATTTACAATACATTTACAAAACCTTTAACAATTTCTTTTATTACATTTATATGAAATCTTTTGTTGAACGCAGCATCCTAAATATCAGTAAATGTTGACATTTAATAACACTTACAAAACTCTTAAAAAACTCTTACAAAATGTAAAAAAAGTGTTTTACCTGAAAAAGCAACTAAGTAAGACTTAAAATATATGAATTGCATAATACAAATATGAACTCTTAATAATTTAAAAAAAAATATTTAAAATGTCTACCAAAATCTTACAAAATGCTTATGTTACACTTACATTATATTGCGGTACATTAAATTGTTTATTAAAAATTTAAATTTATAAAATATTAAATGAATCTTTCAAAATTAACTCAAAATATTTACAAATCATATAGAAAAGTATTATAAAACTTTTAAACACAGCTTTTGAACATTTCAAAAAAATAAAACAAAAAAACTTAAACATTTATTACAAAAATCTTACAAAAGTCTTACGAAACATTTACAAAATACCTATAAAACACTTACAAATCATTAAGAAATCAATTTAAAAATACTTATTAAATATACACTTTTTAAATATTTGCAACATACATTGAAAATGATTTTTTTTTAAATATTTGAATACAAAATATATATTTACTTTATTTTTTGGAATTTTTGCAAAACATCTTCAATTAACGAGTTCTTATTTATCTATGTATTTTTCTGAGCATTTGTTGTAATTTACTAAAACTTTTGTGATTTATTTTTTAATAATTTTCAGTTCATTTAGCAGTTCATTTTATTCTTTTTTGTCTGCGTATTTTTATGTAAGTCTTTGCAACAGCGCAGCATTGCCATCGTCAGCCACATCATGATGTTGATCATCTGCATGTCCTTGACAGTCAGCTAGGATAAATGTGCAGCACGCACACAGACAAATTTACGCAAATACTAGCGTAATTTGGTACGAGAAATTTACGTTTATTTGTGTAAAAACATAACATTTTACGATGCAAAACATGACGCAGTCAAAATAAAAATAATAATAGTAACGAAAGAACATAAGAAGAAAAGCTTAAGACGTCGAATAAGAAGTTGAAGATTTTGTTTTTATTGAGATTCAAATAAATTTCTGTATTATAAAAACAGGGTGCTATTTTTAAAATGCTTATATTATATTTCTAAAAAATAAAATATTTAGCTAGAGTAGACTTTGTTTTTGTATTTAAATTAAGACCATTTTTTATAAATTTTTAAAATTATTATTTGTAAATCAATCACTAAATACAGAACGTATAAAAAATCAATTTTAACACATTTGCAAAAAACACTTGTAAAACATTTACAAAACACTTACCAAACACTTACAAAACACTTACAAAACACTTACAAACCAATTACAAAACACTAAGAAAACCTTTAGAAAACTATTACGAAACACTTACAAAGCCATTATAAAATTTATAAAACACTTAGGAAGCACATTAAATGTAATTTACCAAGTAGTTTAAACATCAGTTACAAAACGGTTATAAAACACTTTCAAAACATTTAAAAACACGTTTTGCACATTAACAAAATACGTCAAAAAATTACAAAGCACCGCTTACAAAATGGTAATAAAACCGTTTACAAAATGGTTATAAAAGCCCTTTCAAATCATTAAAAAAATGTTTAAAAATCAATAAAAATATATTACAAAAGACGTAGCAAAATAAAAAAGAAAACATTTAAAACACTTAATAAAAAATATAAAACATGTAAAGGGTTTTTCAACAGGAACGCTACAAAAGTAAAGCGACAGGGACAGCAAACTACGCCATATTTCTTGCCGCTCTTTTGACATTTCTCTTCAGTCAGGTTTGCCATTTCATGATGGAAAGATATACGAATTTGAATTTCGGTAGTCAATTTTAATAATTTTGACTCGTTATTGGCTCGTATATCTTTCTATCATGAAATGGCAAACCTTACTGAAGAGAAATGTCAAAAGAGCGGCAAGAAATATGGCGTCGTTTGCTGTCCATGTCGCTCTACTTTTGTAGCGTCCCTGTTGAAACCTTGAAAAAAACTTTTGTACCGCTCTTATTGAAAACCCCTTTAGAAAAAGCGAAAAAAAAACTCTTGTTAAACACTTATAAAACACCTACGAAATATTTACAAAACATAAATATACATTTTAAAGAACACAGAAAAATAATTTACAAAAAAACACTTACAAAACACTTGTGAAACATTAATAAAACACTTTAAACCACATTTGAAAAACACTTATTACAAGTTGTGAGTTAAGGTAAATTTTAAAAAATGATTTTTGATTTTACAAAACCCTGTGTATTTTATCGAAGATATGTCGTCTACTTGTAATGGTCGTATGCATTCGTGTCGTCTTTCGGTATTTTATTTGTGACAACAAGAAATAAAATAAGCAACGTTCTATTTAATATTTTATTTTCTTTGGCCAACTTCACCAGAAACTGCAGCTCAATACCAGCAACACATAAAATAGTAACTCTAAAATTCAGAAATATTTTTAGTATACTGAAATATAATACGAGCCATAGCAATTGGCAAAATATTTGTGGCAACTAAATTTAAGTATCATCTATCAAGTGTATCTAGTGCTGCATGGTTGGTAAAAGTTTAATGAATTCGTTGAACTAAAAAATATGCCATTCAAAATTTAATTATTTTTTTCCGAAACAACGTTAACATGTACGGCATTCGGTATTCGCTCGTTAGTCAAGTCAACCCTGGATAATACACCGGATGAGAGGAGACTCTCAATGCACTTGAATCTATTTCAAGTTTTGGTTTTCATTACAGTTCATGTAGCAAATATAATAACGATTGCAACCAGCAGCAATTTAGCTCTGCATGTTGCATCTTTCAAGTGCATAATATCTCTGACATTTGAATGGTTTCATATATCAGCGAGTTTTTATTTTTAATATTATTTCATTATTTTTATGCTGGCTGGTACTGAGAGAAATTATTTGAATACAATCAAAAGGAAGAAAGACGTATTTGCAAAATAAAAAATTAAATCGTTGATGTTAAATTTCATTTAATTTTAGTATTCAAAATTTTAAAACAAAATGTTTAAAAAATAAACGTAATAATTTAATAAATATATATTTCTTAATTGTTGCAGACAAATTTTAAAGTAATTATTTTTTTTTATTGTTTGGTGTATATCTTGCAAATGTACAAAATGTTTTTTAAATAATTTAAAACAATATTTTATATTTTGTAAGTGCATTGTAAATATTTGGTAAATGTTTTGTAAATATTTTGTAAATGTTTTGTAAATGTTTTTTAAATGTTTTTAGTATATGCTTTGTAAATTGTATGTAAATGTTACGTGAATGTTCTGTAAATGTTTTGTAAATGTTTTGTGAATGTTCTGTAAATGTGTTATACATTGATGTAAATGTAAATATTTAGTAAAGATATTGTAAATATTTTGTAAATTGTTGATGAATGTTCTGTTAATGTTGTGTACATTTTTATAAATGTTTTGTAAATGTTTTGTGAACATTTTGTAATTTTTTTTTTAAATGTTATGCAAACATTTTTCTAATTGTTTTGTAAATGTTTTGTGAATGTTCTTTAAATGTTTTTTTATATGTTACTTAAATGTTGATTACATTTTTGTATTTTTTTTTGTAAATGTTTTGTAATTGTTTTGTAAATGTTACGTGAATGTTCTGTAAATGTTTTGTAAATGTTTTGTGAATGTTCTGTAAATGTGTTGTACATTGATGTAAATGTATATATTTAGTAAAGATATTGTAAATATTTTGTAAATTTTTGATGAATGTTCTGTAAATGTTGTGTACATTTTTATAAATGTTTTATAAATGTTTTGTAAATGTTTTGTGACTATTTGTAAAAATTTTGTAAATTTTATGCAAACATTTTCTAATTGTTTTGTAAATGTTTTGTGAATGTTCTTTAAATGTTTTTTTAAATGCTACTTAAATGTTGAGTACATTTTTGTATTTTTTTTTTTTAATGTTTTGTAATTGTTTTGTGAACATTTTGTAAATGGTTTTAAATGTTTTGTAGATCTTTCAGCCAGCCTCAGCAGTCCAGTCTGGCTGACTTTATTCTGAAGGTTTCGGGTTCGAATTTCGGTTTAGGCATGGGCGCTCGTTGTGATATTAACCATTAAATCGTAGGGAATATACAGTACAGTATACAGCACAGTACAATGGATATAGTCTGACTGAGTGCTGTGGATCTTAGTAGATATTTAAAAAAATTGTAAATGTTTTGTGAGTGCACTGTAAAGGTTTTCTAAATTTTAGTAAATGTTTTATAAATATTTGTAAATGTTTTGTCAACATTTTGTAAATGTGTTGTATATGTTTTGTGAATGCTCTGTAAATTTTTGTAAATGTTTTATAAATGTTTTGTAAATATTTTGTAAATGTTTTTTAAATGTTTTGTGAATATTCTGTAAATGTTACTTACATTTTTGTAATTGTTTTGGATATGTTTATTTTATATTTTGTAAATATTTAGCAAATGTTTTTAATTTTCATATATCATTATTTAATGACTTTTGTAGTCAACTTCATTCTCTGTAAATACTTTTCGAACTTGATCTCTATAATCCGGAAACTGTTTTTATATCTATCCTCTGCATGTTCTTATATCCAATAACTTTTTCTTCTGCAAGTCCCGCATATTCTTTAGAAAACAAGTAAATATTTCATTGCAAACCCAAAAATTGTGTTGCATGAATTTCCCGCAAAAATTTCACCTGCATACTTTTTGCTTCTAACATATCCATTTTGCATACTTTTCATTCACAATCTTTTTATTTCTATATTTTCAGTTTTTGTTTCTTCATAGAGAATATGAAGTTTTTCGTTATTTTTTATTGCAGTTGGCAGTATGGCGAATGTGTGGCGTGCATTGGAGACAACTGACGACAACAAGGACGGCAATGTCATTGTGTCCTGACAGTGATATAGTATGTGTGCGTCTGTCTGTATATATTTCACCGGTATACTGAGAGAATACAAAAATCCAAAAACTATTTATCGCAAAATAAAGGTAGTGGCTAAGTAAAAATACTACGTTTTGTGGCAACAACACATCACTTTTGTGATGTTTTCAGACAGTTTGACTATTGTGTTATGTGCTGCTACTTTGTGTTTTATTGAATTTTTTGAGTATAAAGTTATTATAAATTTTCTTTATTTTATTTTTATTTTAATAAAACTTGAGCAGCTACAAATTCTATAATCTCATGTGTTTTACAACTATAAAAACAGCAACATTAAATAAAATATTTCTAGTTGTTAAACTTTCGAATTTCCGGAGTGAAAAACAAAAGTTAAACTTCAACTTTTAATGTTCGATGAGGACGATGATAATCATACTGCTGAAGGTGGTGACTAACATGATGATGTTGATTGTTTTTATGTAACGTTATATTTAAGTTATGTTAACGATGTTTATATTATGCTGTTGACATTACTTAAAAAGTGCAGTTTATGCACTTGCGATACTTGGGCAAAGTTTTTAAGCAGCTTATAGAAGTGGTTTGTGGTGAAAAATGTTGATAACTTAATTTTTGGTTGCATTGAAAATTAGATTGAGTGAATTTATGAAATGCAGGTTTATGAATTGTAGGTTTAATTGTAGTGAAAAATATGTTTCTTGTTGTGAATAATTTGCAATAGTTTTGTAAATAATTTGCAATCGATTTGTAAACATACATGTTTTGAATATGTTTTAAAATGTTAAATATGAATATGTTTTAAATTTAAAATATTACATAAATTTTTTGTAAATATTTTAAAAATGTTTTGTAAGTATTTTGTAAATGTTTTGTAAATATTTTGTAAATGTTTCGTAAATGTTTTATAAATGTTTTGTAAATATTTTGTAAATGTTATTTAAATTTTTTGTAAAGTTTTTGTAAATATTTTGTAAATGTTTAGTAAATGTTTTTTAAATGTTTTGTAAATGTTTTGTAATTATTTTGTAAATGTTTTTAGCAGTTTTGTGATATAATTTGCAATTGTTTTGTATATATTTTTTAATCAATTTATTAACAATAAATATATATTTTGTATGTGCTTTAAATTTTTATATAAATGTTTTGTAAACATTTTTTAAATGTTTTGTAAATACTTTGTAAATATTTTGTAAATCTTTTGTAAATATTTTGTAAATGCTTTGTAAATATTTTGTGAATGTTTTGTAAAAGTTTTGTAAATGTTTTTTCAATATTTTTTTAAATGTTTTTGAATTATTTTTTAAATGTTTTTAACAGTTTTGTGAAATAATTTGCAATTGGTTTGTAAATATTTTTCAATCAATTTATAAACATTTAACATATATTTTGTATGTGCTTTAAATTTTTATATAAATGTTTTGTAAACATTTCTTAAATGTTTTGTAAATACTTTGTAAATATTTTGTAAATCTTTTGTAAATGTTTTGTAAATGCTTTGTAAAAGTTTTGTAAGCGCTTTGTAAACGATTTGTAAATGTTTTGTAAAGTTATTGTAATTATTTCGTAAATGTCTTCTAAATAGTTTACAAATAATTTGATTTTTTTTTGTATAAATTAAATAGAGTTTTAAAATATTTTCTGAGTTTTTGCAATTTTACATTTGGTTCTTTCCTGAATGCACATAATTCATATTGAGTTCTTTGGTAAAGGATATATCTGCAGAGAGAGATCGCTGATGAAGGGTTGGCTACTTCTGAATGTTATGTAAATGTTTGATAAGTATTTTGAAAAAATATCGCAAATATTTTGTAAAAGTTTTTTAAAATGCTTTATAAATGTTTTTCAAATATATCGTAATATTTTGTAAACATTTTGTAAATGTATTGTAAACGTTTTGTAAATGTTTTGTAAAGGTTTTGTAAAGGTTTTGTAAAGGTTTTGTAAATCTTTTGTAAATGATTTGTAAATGTTTTGTAAATGTTTTGAAAAAGTTTTGTAAATGTTTTGTAAATGTTTTGTAAATGTTTTGTAAATGTTTTGTAAATGTTTTTTTAAATATTTGGTAATTATTTTAATATTATGTAAAATTTAAATAGATAATTTTATAAATGTTTGGTAAGTATTACAGAACAAAGGTCTTTATAAATTCTTGAATTACATATGAAATATTTTTAATTTCATTTAATTTTTTATTAAAATAAAATTTTCTTCAAGCACCATACATCTGATGAAATTTAATTGTTAAAAATAAACATATAATAAAATATTATTTATTACAACATTTATTGACGACAACTGCTCACTTTCAATGACATTTTTGTAATTTTACATAACTCAATAAATCCGTATTTATACCTCAATTACGATATTCATTGTATTTGATTTATTGCATGTTATTTTTTTTTTAATTTTTCGAATTTCTATACTGCAAATGCAGTCAATTGTATGTTGCAAAAATACTTCAATTCACAAATAATTTTATCGAAATCATTCCAAACATTTTATTGTGCGTTGCTCATACGACATGGTGGGCGTACCGGTTGAAGAAGTGGCTGCAAAATGTGGACGTACCGCATTGACGTTTTATGCCACAATAAATACACAACATGCCGTCGAATTATTGATTTTATGATTGAATTATAAAGTTATAGTTAATTGAATTTGTGAGTGTTCTGGCGCATTATTCTATTTGCTAAGCTGTTTGCTCGAGTGGCTGCCATTTACAGTGATTTCATGTTTAACCGCAGAATGTCAAAATGTGCTATAAGTAATTCACATTAATGTGTTAAACCAAAATGCTTGTAAAATTGGTAGTAAATTTGATTAATATAAAATTTTCAAATTTTGCTAATTATACTCTGAATTGTGTTGAGTTAAACTCAAGGTGACAATAATTTTATTTAAATATTTTCGGTTATATTTTAGAAAAATAAAAAATTGCTGCACTTGTATTTTATTTGCAGACAACACGAATATTCAAGAGTTTTATGCTGCTGCCATCAGCATGATTTATGCCAAAGTTTTGCAACATTTTATCTGATTCAACATGTTTGTAGCAATGTTGTTGCTTGTATTTTTTTGTTTTAGTTTTTCTGAGAAAAATCCTTTTATATTTTTTGTTGTTAGTTGTTGCTTTAGACATTCCTTATGTTGTTATCTCCTGTTTACGTGTTGCACGCCAGCGAAGATTGATGTCGCATAGTTTTTCAATGTAGTTTATTTAGTTTTTAGTTTTTAGTTTATTTTTTATTTTTAATTTTTTTCAGCATACACATTTTATACACCCAACTTGCAAATTTGTAAATGTTTTGTAAATGATTTGTATATTTTTTGTGAATGATTTGTAAATATTTTGTAACTGTTTTGTAATTGTAGTGTAAAGGTAATATTTTGTTAAATGTTTTATAAATGTTTTATAAATGTTTTATAAATGTTTTGTAAATGTTTTATAAATGTTTTATAAATGTTTTATAAATGTTTTATAAATGTTTTATAAATGTTTTATAAATGTTTTATAAATGTTTTATAAATATTTTATACATGTTTTATAAATGTTTTATAAATGTTTTATAAATGTTTTATAAATGTTTTATAAATGTTTTTTAAATGTTTTATAAATGTTATTTTAATGATTGGGAAATGTTTTATAAATGTTTTCTAAATGTTTTGTAAATATTTTAATAATGTTTTTTAAATGTTTTATAATTTTTTTAAAAATGTTTTATAAATATTTTTTAAATGTTTTATAAATATTTCATAAATGTTTTATTGATATTTTATAAATGTTTTATAAGTATTTTGTAATTGTATTGTAAATGATTGGTAAAAGTTTTATAAATGTTTTGTAAATGTTTTATAAATGTTTTATCAATGTTTTATAAATGTTTTATAAATGTTTTATAAATGTTTTATTTATATTTTATAAATGTTTTATAAATATTTTGTAATTGTATTGTAAATGATTGGTAAATGTTTTATAAATGTTTTGTAAATTTATTGTAAATATTGTAAGTGTCTTTTTAAATGTTTTTTTGTTGAATTATTTCATATGTAATTAATTAAAAAAAACTTATGAAAGTCTTCTAAACGTATGTAGATGTTAGAAAGTTTTCTTAAATGTGAAATATGAATATATTGTTTTTGAAAAGCTTTGAATTATTTTATAAATGATTTGAAAATATTCTGCAAATGATCTTTAATCATTGATAATTATTCTATTCATTTAATTTTATTTTATAAATGTTTTCTAAATGTTTTGTAAATATTTTTTTAAAACTCTATACATGTTTTATAAATATTTTGTAAGTATTTTTTAAGTGTTTTGTAATTGTGTTCAAAAGTTTTGTAAATGTTGTCTACATATTTAATAAATGTTATGTATATGTTTTGTACATATTTTGTAAATGTTTTGAAAACGTACCGAGTACCAAGCATCAATAGAACCGAACTAAATATTTCAAGACAGTAACAAATTCATTGAATTCTTTTGAAGCACATGGTAACAGAAGGACTAAACGTCAAATGAGGTTTTATAGAAAATTTGACAAGCTTTCATTGAAAAATATACATTATTTGGTAATAATTAATTTCATATATTTTTTCAAATTTGAAATGAATACTGAAGAAAGGCCAGTTTTTATTTTAAAAATTATAAATAAAATTAAAAATCTAAATTAAAATAAAATTCTGCTATACAGCTATATGTTGTTGCCACGCTGATCATCTGCTGGCAACAGCTTGAGCAACAAAACAATTATTGCTGCCAGCAGATGACCCGCTGCCGGACACAATAAGTCGTTATACAAATAAATGCGTAATCACAACAGCAACTGAGAACATCAGTAGCAGTAGCTGTAGGAGTAGCAGCAACAGCAATGCAAGCAACTGTCAACGACAGCAAATAATTAAATAGCAATCGACAGTGGCACCAGGCACATTGTTACATGCAATCGCCGCATTTCAACAACAACAACAGCAGCAGCAACTACAAATGTTGACGTTGACAACAACAACATTATCAGTAACAATATTATGAGCCATAACAGCAACAAATGCCTTAATTATGCTGACAAAGAGCAAGGCTAGCAATGCGTTATCGGTCACTGGCTTGACAGCAGTTGCTGATATTGTTGGCGTTACTAGTATTTTTGTTGTTGTTATTGCTGTTGTTGCCACTGCTGTTTTGTTGTCGTTGCTACTTTGATGCTGAATCGAAAGCCGCAATGCGTTTTCAATTGCTGCCGTTGTTGCTGCTACTTCAATTAAAATGCAAGCAGCAATTGTTGCGGTTGCTGCTTTTATTGTTGCCATTATTGATAAAATTGTAACGCCATTAAGTTTGCACTGTCAAAGGTCATGGAAATTAGCAATTATTGTCAACTGTAGTTTTACGTTAACATTAAAAATTTTACTACAAACGTTTTTTAAATTAATTTTTTGTGTAATAAATTTTATTAATTTATTAAATTTGAATTATTTGTATACTACATCTACAAATTAATATATCATGTATTTTTATTATTCTTTAGATTAAAGGTTTGAGATCACCAAATATACGTACAAAAAAACATTTAGTAAAATCAAATAAAAATAATAGAAAAAATTGAAAACCTCTAGCAAAAGTACGACATTAATGACGCAGCATTTGGCACTGATTTGATTTTTGTGCTTCCGCCATAAAAATTAATAACATTCGAGTGTGGCACAGGCAAAAGATATGACGCGCGTCGCAGATAAATTTCAACGGCAGCAACAGATTTTATGGCTGCCGTAACAAACGACGACAGCAATAGCAGTAGTAATAGCAAAAAACAGTAGCAACAACGTCACTTCAATGAAATCATAGTAAAGCCAATAAAACGCATTTTATTGACGCGCGTAATAACTGCCAATAACTGAAGGAAAACATGTCATAAAATTGATTAAACATGTTAAAAATTATCAACCTGTACATAAATATATTTGATAGAAAATGTATGCTATTTAATTTTTTTTATAACTTAAGTAGCAACTGTGCAAATGTTAAAATCAGTTGACTTTGGTGCGCCAAGTGGCGGCAGTCATTATGATAATCGCATTAAAGTATTTTTTACGCTATTCGCATTGAATACAGTGGCAAAGTTGCGGACAAAAGCGGAATTATGCGAATATTAAAAACAGAGTGATGAATATTAATTGTATTTTTTATATTTTTTATTATTTGAAATGTATAACTTATGAGAAATATTAAAATTATATAAAAAATATTAAAGAACATGAGTGATAATTATGTTTATTCAGAAGATAAATAACAATTATATATTTTAAATATTTAATTATCATCCAGGAAATAAATTCTAAATATTAAAATATATTTACTGTAAATAAAAAAGTTACTTATTTAAGGTACAATTTCACATAATTTGAGATTTTTCCTTCAAAACAATGATTTATGTTTTTATGTATTTATGTATTTATGTATTTATGTATTTATGTATTTATGTATTTATGTATTTATGTATTTATGTATTTATGTATTTATGTATTTATGTATTTATGTATTTATGTATTTATGTATTTATGTATTTATGTATTTATGTATTTATGTATTTATGTATTTATGTATTTATGTATTTATGTATTTATGTATTTATGTATTTATGTATTTATGTATTTATGTATTTATGTATTTATGTATTTATGTATTTATGTATTTATGTATTTATGTATTTATGTATTTATGTATTTATGTATTTATGTATTTATGTATTTATGTATTTATGTATTTATGTATTTATGTATTTATGTATTTATGTATTTATGTATTTATGTATTTATGTATTTATGTATTTATGTATTTATGTATTTATGTATTTATGTATTTATGTATTTATGTATTTATGTATTTATGTATTTATGTATTTATGTATTTATGTATTTATGTATTTATGTATTTATGTATTTATGTATTTATGTATTTATGTATTTATGTATTTATGTATTTATGTATTTATGTATTTATGTATTTATGTATTTATGCATTTATGTATTTATGTATTTATGTATTTATGTATTTATGTATTTATGTATTTATGTATTTATGTATTTATGTATTTATGTATTTATGTATTTATGTATTTATGTATTTATGTATTTATGTATTTATGTATTTATGTATTTATGTATTTATGTATTTATGTATTTATGTATTTATGTATTTATGTATTTATGTATTTATGTATTTATGTATTTATGTATTTATGTATTTATGTATTTATGTATTTATGTATTTATGTATTTATGTATTTATGTATTTATGTATTTATGTATTTATGTATTTATGTATTTATGTATTTATGTATTTATGTATTTATGTATTTATGTATTTATGTATTTATGTATTTATGTATTTATGTATTTATGTATTTATGTATTTATGTATTTATGTATTTATGTATTTATGTATTTATGTATTTATGTATTTATGTATTTATGTATTTATGTATTTATGTATTTATGTATTTATGTATTTATGTATTTATGTATTTATGTATTTATGTATTTATGTATTTATGTATTTATGTATTTATGTATTTATGTATTTATGTATTTATGTATTTATGTATTTATGTATTTATGTATTTATGTATTTATGTATTTATGTATTTATGTATTTATGTATTTATGTATTTATGTATTTATGTATTTATGTATTTATGTATTTATGTATTTATGTATTTATGTATTTATGTATTTATGTATTTATGTATTTATGTATTTATGTATTTATGTATTTATGTATTTATGTATTTATGTATTTATGTATTTATGTATTTATGTATTTATGTATTTATGTATTTATGTATTTATGTATTTATGTATTTATGTATTTATGTATTTATGTATTTATGTATTTATGTATTTATGTATTTATGTATTTATGTATTTATGTATTTATGTATTTATGTATTTATGTATTTATGTATTTATGTATTTATGTATTTATGTATTTATGTATTTATGTATTTATGTATTTATGTATTTATGTATTTATGTATTTATGTATTTATGTATTTATGTATTTATGTATTTATGTATTTATGTATTTATGTATTTATGTATTTATGTATTTATGTATTTATGTATTTATGTATTTATGTATTTATGTATTTATGTATTTATGTATTTATGTATTTATGTATTTATGTATTTATGTATTTATGTATTTATGTATTTATGTATTTATGTATTTATGTATTTATGTATTTATGTATTTATGTATTTATGTATTTATGTATTTATGTATTTATGTATTTATGTATTTATGTATTTATGTATTTATGTATTTATGTATTTATGTATTTATGTATTTATGTATTTATGTATTTATGTATTTATGTATTTATGTATTTATGTATTTATGTATTTATGTATTTATGTATTTATGTATTTATGTATTTATGTATTTATGTATTTATGTATTTATGTATTTATGTATTTATGTATTTATGTATTTATGTATTTATGTATTTATGTATTTATGTATTTATGTATTTATGTATTTATGTATTTATGTATTTATGTATTTATGTATTTATGTATTTATGTATTTATGTATTTATGTATTTATGTATTTATGTATTTATGTATTTATGTATTTATGTATTTATGTATTTATGTATTTATGTATTTATGTATTTATGTATTTATGTATTTATGTATTTATGTATTTATGTATTTATGTATTTATGTATTTATGTATTTATGTATTTATGTATTTATGTATTTATGTATTTATGTATTTATGTATTTATTTAATATAATATTTTAACCTTATTACAAGTAAAATAACAAAGTGTCGGCAATTAGGTGCATGGTAATTTGCATGGTTTGTAATTCCGACATAGCTGTCAAAATTAAAAATAATTTTTTAATTGTAATTAATTTGATGATGCTACCAGACACTTGATTCAATTGATATGGAATGAAACATATTGAAGACCAATTGACAACTAAATTATTAAAATAAAATTAAAAATATATATATTAAAATTTTAAAATACTTGGTATTTTTTACAAATTAACAACTTAAAAAGTGTCTGAAAAAAGACTTTTTTATACTTTTATATTCCATCGCTTTCATTGATTTATTGCATTACACTTATGGGTAGCTGGGGCCATATCCATGACTGGGGCCATATCCATGACTGTTGTACGTCAACAGACAGACTGATTAAAAGCAAATACACACGTAGCTACAATTCTAGCTGACAGCCTCAATGTTCGACGCGGATCCAGACGTGAGTTCACGTCTGCTGCGCAACGCCTTTGTTGATGCGCGACGTGTGCAGGATATAATAAGAATTCGATGAATAAAGTATTAAAAAACATAAAACATACAAAAATGTGTAACGTAAATGTACTACATTCGACATTTTATATAGTATTCTATAAAAAGAAGTAAATGTACACTAATTTAAAATGTTTTTTTTTTATTAAAAACAATACTACTTGTCAATTTAACGAATAAAAAGTCTCTGTTTATTTAATAAAAATATAAAAACATTAAAATTTGCATTTTTGCAAAGTGTCGGTATTAGATGCATGCAGATTTGCATGGCACGTAATTCCGACGCAATGAGAAAAATGCAGATTTAATTAAAACAATACATTTTTACGTTGAACAGCTATGTCGGCATTGCGAATAGTGTAAATTTAAAAAATTTAAAAAACCAGGAATATTAATAATGTTGCTGAGATGACGGAATTATATTCAGAGCTGTTTTTTATGTCGAAAATTTGTAAATTTTTGATAATTTTAATGATTGTTAATTATTTAATTGTGCTCTGATAAAATATAAAGAAAATAAATCTTTAAAATGAATAAATTTCATTAGAGAATTAGGCATTGAATAATTTACATTTTTTAAAATTATTATTAAAATTTTATTTTTTATATATTTTGGAGTTCAAAGTAAAAATTTGTAAATTCAGTACATTTACCTTATTAGAAAATACAAAAAATCAAAAAATAATAAAAAATAAAAAGTGTTAACTGTAAAAAATCAAAAAAAAAAAAAAAGTGTTGAATTTAAAAAACAAATAAAAAAAGTAAATTCACTCTTTTTTGTTTATTTTTGCAGCAGCAACATTTTGCTGATTTTTTTCGTTTTTGTTTGTTTTGCCAGCTCAACAAAGTGCGTAAATCAAATACATATTTGTGCAAAAATCATATTAATGCTGAGCACACAATGAAAAGATTCAACAAAGAAAGAAAAAGCGTAAATCCTGCTGTTCAATAGGATTTCAAAAAGCAAAAAATAAGAACAAAAAAATGCAAATAAACGATAAAAAATCAACGCCCGCCATCAGTCAATACATTTGCGTCGACTACACTGATTGATTGCACGTCTGGCTGCAAGTGTTGTCCATGATTTATTTATGCGCAAATTCATCAATTTATTCACTTCATTTTGTACTCTTCATTTTTTTCCTTAATACACAGCAAACAATGGCTTAAAGTCTACGCCAGCTGCTTTAAACACAAAGTGTGATCGACGTGACGTATGAGTGATTTTTTAACTTTTATATAGGATTGGCTGCGTTTTTTTTTGTTGTTGTTGTTAAATTTTGTTTGATTTTTCTTTAGATAATTAATTTATTAACACTGACAGTTTGGGTTTTTCGGTGTATCTGTCTGTTATTTGACGCAGTGTAACAAAACATAAAATCACTAATTAATTAATGTCACTCATACGTCAACGCCTTGCATCAGCTAATCATGGCTGTTGCCACATTCATTAACGCCAAAACCACAGCAACAATTTTAATAAATTTTACGCCACTCAGCAAACTGTTGTGTTCAAAATATTTTACCGCACAACATGTGCACTACGTGTTTAAGCGGTGGTAAATGTGCAAAATTTTTGTGGATAATTTATAAATTGCAAATTTAACAAAATTTAATTAAATTTAAAAGCAATTTACACTAAAAATAGTTATTGAATTTTTTTTATAAGCCTGTCATCAAAATATTTTAAATTAAATGATACATATACTTCAAGGCATTTCATTGTTTGTGCTATTTATTAAATTATTCTTTTTTTCATTCAATATAAATATGAATTTTGTATGTAGTTTTATGTATTAATATGCTTATTACTCAAGAATGCATTGAGTTTTAAAAAAATTTAGTTTAATTTCTAGAATCTAATATATATTTGTGAATGTTTGAAATTTTCTTTATATTAATAAAATCACTCCATATCCTTTTATTCATAAATTATAAATAAAAATAAATTCTTTGCATGAGTCGTGAACGGGTCCAGCTATTTTAAATATATGACACTCATACGTCAATTCATGGTAATTTTTATATATCTTCATTTTCAACTTTTTCTTTTAAATCATACTCAATTTTTTCTACTATCGTTTTAAAAAGCCTATAAATATTAATTACTTAATGATTATTTTAGTTTAACCAATTTAAAATTAAATTTCAAGACAAGCAGGTAGTAATAAAGGATTTTCCAATAAGAGCGCTACAAAATTTTTTTTCAAGGGTTTTTCAACAGGGACGCTACAAAAGTAGAGCGTCACGGACAGCAAACGACGCCATAGTTCTTGCCGCTGTTTTGACATTTCTCTTGAGTAAGGTTTGCCATTTCATGATAGGAAGATATACGAGCCAACAACGAGTCGAAATTACTTACTGTCACTCTTCTTTTGTAGCGTCCGTGTTGAAAAAACACTTCAAATATAAACAAAAAATTATAAAAATTCCCTGGACTATTTTTGCGCGTAGAATACTTCCCAGAGTAATTTTTCCCAGAGATATTTCATTTCCTGACAATTATGTGCTGGACAGTTTTTTTTATAAAAATGTTGCACTGCAGTGGTAAGTAGTTTTGGTGAGTTCAGTTTAAGTGAGTTCAGGTGTGGTGAGTTCAGGTGTGGTGAGTTCAGGTGTGGTGAGTTCAGGTGTGGTGAGTTCAGGTGTGGTGAGTTCATGTGTAGTGAATTACAGTTTGGTGAGTTCCTGTGTGGTGTATTTCAGTCTGGTTAATTTTAGTATGGTGAATATCAGTGTGGTGAGTTTCAGTGTGGTGAGTTTAAATGTGGTTAGTACAAATATGGTGAGTTCAGCGAGTTGAGTTTAGTTATGGTGAGTACAAATGTGGTGAGTTCAGATGTGGGGAATTACGTTTTGGTGAATTACGGTGAGGTGAGTTCAAGTGTGTTGAAGGTTCATGTATGGTGAGTTCAGGCATGGTTAGTTTCGGTGTGGTGAGTTCAGGTATCGTGGTTTCATGTGTGGTGTGTTCAAGTGTGTTGAGAGTTCAGGTGTGCTGAGTTCAGGTATTTATAGTTTCGGTGTGGTGACTTCTGGTATTGTGAGTTCATGTGTGGTGAGTTCAGGTGTTGTGACACTCATACGTCAAGTGGTTCTCTATTTCAGGTTACTGAAATTATGTTTAATAAATTTCAATTTATGCTTGAAGTTAATTGCTTAATTTAAATATGATATTTTATAATTTTAATTATAAAACTTTTAGTTTAAAGGTTTAAATTTCAAATTGCAAAAACTAAATGATACTCATACGTCAAGGCATTATTAAATTCTATGTATATTTATATATTTATGATTTATGTTTAGTTCTTTTATATAATTGTTAAATGTATTAAAACACATTATTTTAGAATGCTTTTTAGTCTTTTAAAATTTTTTTAATTTGATTTATTACAATTTAATTGTATAGTAAATTTTAATTGCACTTGGCAACCACAACACACAATGCACCAAATTAGCACATTTAATGCTTAAAACCAAATTTATGTTAAAGCGTGCGTTATATAATGCCTCATTAAGCAACGTTAATGTGTTCTAAAATTTAATTATAAAACACACACACGCAATCAACGCAAATTGATATTTGTGTCATGTGTGGCAAGTTTGGTCAGATTGTCCAGATAATGTACTCTATTTTATTTTAACTAATTAAAAAAATGTGTTTTGCTAATATTTGTATAAAGTTTCAATTATATGCATGAAAAATAAATTAAATATTTTAAATTTTAATTTAAATTTGACGTAAGTTTAATGAATAATGAAAACAATAAGAATATAAAAATAATATAATATATACTATAAAATTAATAGTATTTTTTAAAGGATTGATAAATAGTATTTTAAAAGATTTTATAATATTTAAATCAAGCAATAAGTATTATTATTATTCAAAGATTATAAAACTATAATACAAAGGAACACTTTGCTATTAATGTGAAAAATCTAATAATACATATACTATAAAATTAATAGTTATATTATTACTTTGTTAAAAAGGCATTTTTTTTAAATTATAAAGGGTTTTTTTAATAAGAGCGCTACACAAGTTTTTTTTAAGGGTTTTTCAACAGGGACGCTACAAAAGTTTTTTTTAAGGGTTTTTCAACAAGGACGCTACAAAAGTAGAGCGACAGGGACAGCAAACGACACCATATTTCTTGCCGATCTTTTGACATTTCTCTTCAGTAAGATTTGCCATTTCACGATGGAAAGATATACGAGCCAACAACGAGTCAAAATTATTAAAATGTACTACCGAATTTCGAATTCGTATATCTTTCCATCATGAAATGGCAAACCTTACTGAAGAGAAATGTCAAAAGAGGGGCAAGAAATATGGCGTCGTTTGTTGTCCCTGTCGCTCTACTTTTGTAGCATCCCATTTGAAAAACCCTGTAGATAAAACCTCATAAAAACAATTGTGTTGATACAACTAATTAATATTAAAATTGTATAATATTAATTTTAAACAACAAATGTAAATTATAAAAATACTATAATACCATAGAATTAATAGTATTTATTAAATTTTCAATTGTATGCACTTTAAAACATTTTATGGTATACAAACCAAGCAATTAATAGTAGAGCACTTCCAAATACTACGGAACTATATTACGACTAATTGAAACTTTTGTATAATGTGCAAAATCTATTAACATATGTACCATAAAATTAATAGTTTTACCATTGATAGTTGCATTAATATAGTCAGATTTTTATGAGCATTGATGTAAACATTTAAAAAAATAGTAGTTAATTATTCAATATTTACATTGGATCATAAAAACAATAAGACAAAATTATAGAAAATGATTGCTGAAATACTATAAAATCAATAGTATTTATTTATTTTCTAATAGAATGCCTTATAAGATATTTCATAATATTCAATTCAAGCCATTAATAGTGTTGAATTTTTCAAATACTAGAAAGTTATAATACAATAAAATAGTAACTATTGAAAAAATATGAGAAGAACTTTAGTACATGTACTATAAAACCAATAGTTGTAACATTATTTATTTAAACAGTCAGAATTTTATAATTATTAATGAAAACACCTAAAAATAACTTTGTATTTATACTACTACTTAATAAACAATTGATTCGTTAAACAATAAAGTCACATTATAAATAATAATTTCTGAAATACTATAAAATTAATAGTATTTTAATTTTAATTTAATAGTATGCCTTGTAAAACATTTTATAATATGCAAATAAGCCAATTTATATTATTTTATTTTCTAAATACTATGAAACTTAATAAAAAAATGTTTATGGAATATGACAAAACTATTAATAGATATACTATTAAATTAATAGTCGTAGTATCCTAAAATCAATAATATTTGCACTATTATGTATTTAGTATTAACAGAGTTTGGTACATTTAATCATATTTATTATATTGTGTATATTAATAGAATATTCGATATGTACAGCAAGCCATTAGCTACAATCAGAGAAAATTATAATTAAATTAATAGTTTTTCTGTTATTACTTTCATAGTTTTAGTTATAAAAATCGGTGAGGATTTAAATATTTAAATAAATTTTAAACTAATGAAATTTTATTAAAATATTGTTTAGCCTATGTGAAAATAATTATTTTAGAGTGTATCTGCGTAAAACTAAGCTTATGATTTCAAAAACATTTTATGCTCTGCAGAGGTAATGGCTTGCTTAAAAATCACTAAAATAAAATGTCATGAAGCCGTGTAACGTATGCGGCTGCTGTCTGAAAGCTGTCACAAAGTTTTTCGATAAAATGAGGCTGAATTAAGTAAGCGATTTAATGGAATTTACAATGTAAAAACTGTAAAGGAAAAACAGACTATGATGTTGCTAAAGATATTAACATCTAAAGATGACGATGATGCTTAAAAGTTTAACAAGTTGCTTTAATATTGTTCATGTTGTTGCTGACGTTGTGCTTTTATTTTTCATTTTTTTCTTCATGTATATCTTTTTTTTTTGTTTTTCTTTCAAAAGAACACATTGAAGCAGCAGCAGCAACAAATGCCTATTCAAAGGACACTCATTTTGATGACTGTTAAATATTTCATTTGCCGTTATGCGCATCGGTGACATTAACTTAATAAAGCGATGAGGTTTTTGCATATTTATTAATTTTATTATTATTTTTTTGTTGTATTTTTTATTATATTGTTTAATTTTGTGTTGCTTTTTGCGTCTTTTTTTATAAAATATAATTTTATTAATTTAAGAACGCTTTAAAATGGAAAAATTGTAAAAATTACAAAAATTAAATGTTGCTCATACGCACTGTTATACTCCATTGCATCAATTGTACAATTCTTTTAATTTTTTTTTAATTGAAAAATTGCTTTTAATTAACATTTTAAATGCATATCAGCCTTCAACATGCAATCAGTGCATTTCAGCAGCTGTATGCAGGCGATTCCTTGAAAACGGAGCAATTTATTCATCAAAAGGATGAGTGTCGTGCCATGCAGCTGCTACTTCAAGTAGACGTAGTCTACACGCAATGCTATCAATCAGCTTAAAGCAATCAGTGGCAAAAATAAAAAAAAACTCAGCACATACAATGCATTTTCAACGACCAACAATTGTTGCTGCAAATATTGTTGCACACATTGTTGTTTGCTACCAACGTTGTTGGTTGGTTGGTTACGCCGACAGTCAATTAAATTATGATTTATTGACTTGCGGAAATTTGCAATTAATTAGATTACGTTGCGAGTGTAGAGTTAGTAGGCATTTGAAATGTTTGCTTGAAAAGCAATAATGTGTTTTAATTGACTGCAACAATAAAGGCATTTTCGGCTAAAAATAATAAATTTAAAATGCTAAAAACTAGCATTTAAATTAAAGTATTCCATTACATTAATTATAATGAATAGAAAATTCAAATAATTGCAGTATTTTAGTAATTATAAGCGAATATAAAATATTACTCATACGTCACGTTTTGAATTACTTGCAATTCAAAATGATTTAATAATATTTAAGCAAATAAAATACAAACATTCTACTACATAATTTTATATAAAATAGAGTGCTTTTTTACAAAAAATGTGCAGATGAAAAAAGAGTCATCGATACAGTAAATTTTTCTCGTTAAAAGATAAATGAAAAATAGCGAATTTTAGAATTTAAGTTAAGTCATAAAAAGACGCACAGCTCAAATGGTGAGAGAGCCCGACCTAAGTTCTTCAGGATGTGTAAAGCCAAACTATTATTTTTATAAAAACTCGTTTATTTTCGATCGGGATCAGGAAAAACTTTAATAAAACCTTAACATATGTAGTTTATGAGATTCTTTTTTAACTATAATTCCATATTAATTAGCTGCATACTTTAAAAAGAGAGTATAATAAATTAGAACTTTATATTTTTTAATAAATTGCCAAAACAAATTTCAAATATGCTGCATATAACACAAAAATATTCGCAATTTTAAAATGTTGCTCATACGTCAAATGTTTTTTTTTTAAACTCTAAATTAGTGATAACTGAAAAACGTCAGATTAATAATGCTAAAACTAATTAATTAATACATATGAATTATAAAATATTCTTTATTTAATGATTTTAAATATTATTCATTCGCTTTTTTATAGAATTTTTTAATAAATATTTGAAACTTTGCCCATAATTTTCTTTTTATATATTTTGTTTTTAAATTACAAGTTATTCTTCTATTTTAAAACATGTTCCTTAAGTTGAAAAGCACGTCTTTGGCGCAACACAAATGCACACAAATTGCTGTTACTATTGCTACTGCTGCTGTCACAATTCGTGCATAATTCAGTGAAACGCATTAGAAGTTGCTACATCGAATGCAGCAGCAGCAGCTGGTCAAATGAGTCAACAACATTGAAAGTGTCTCTAAATCAAAGTTTTACAAATGCAGCAGACACATTACTTTGCACTATGTGTGACTTCTATGCAGCAGTTGCCACTTTGAACTACTAGTCGACTGTCTTGGTTGTGTGTTTCGGTTACCATTTTTAGCGCGCTTTTGGTGAAATTCTAAATTTCTGGCGAAATTTGCAAAATGCAGAGCACGTCGTATCGGTGCATGTAAATATATATTTTTAGCAGGATTATATGCAGTTGATATACATATCTAAAACTGCACATATTGCACAGAAAAAAAATCTGTAATATTATTAATTTATACGATGAATTTGTTCATCAATAAGATGAATTTTTTATCAATATGATGAATTTTTCATCAACATAATGATTTTTTCATAAATATGATGCATTTTTAATCAATATGATGAAGTTTTCATCAATATGCTGAATTTTTTAATAAAAATGATGAAATTTTTATAAATAATGAATTTTTCCATCAATATTATAAATTTTTCATTAACATAATTAATAATATAAGATGTATTTTTCATCAATATTCTCATCATCAATATGCTCATCTTCAATATGCTGAATTTTTTAAACAATACGATAAAATATTATTAAATGACAAATTTTTCTATCAATATGATAAAATTTTCATCAAAATGATGAATTTTACTTTAATATGATGAATTTGTTCATCAATATGATAAATGTTTTAATCATTATGTTGAATTTAGAAATATATTATTTAGATATATATTATTTAAGAAGAACAAAATTTATCTCCAGAACTGTAGCGCCATCTAATATTGTTATGTGTTTCATCAATATGATGTTTATATATTTGGTGTTCATAAATCTAATGAAACATAGTATTTGCCTACACTTTAGCAAATTAATTAAAACTAATTCAGTTATTCATCAAATTGATGATGAAATCATAACGGTGATGTTTTGCAGTTAGTAATATTATGAATGTTCTTTAATATAAAACTTCTTGGTTATAAGTACAAAATTCTTTAATGTGATGTATATTTTTTGTATAGGTTTTATATAAATTTTCTTCGCAAACATGTCTTCAAATTATGGAATACTTTTTTTAAAAATGCATAATGCAAATGCATAAATGCATAATTGTTCCTAAATTCATAACATTGATACTTTACAGTGATTATTATTAAGAATTGATATTCAATATAACGAATCATGGTTTTAAGTACAATATTCATTAATATGAAGTACATATTTTTTATATATATATATATCTTATGTATATTTTTGTTAAGGAGATGAACGAAGTATTCGGAAATTCTTTTCAAAATTGAAGAACACCTTTTTGTCATTCATCAAAATGATCATGAATTCATTACATTGATATTCTTAATAGTTCATATTATGAATTGTTCTATAACACAATGAGTCATGGTTTGTAGAACAAAATTCATCAATATGATGTACGTCATTTGTATGTTTTAGAACTCGTTCATAACATTAATGAAGAAATAGTTAGAAAAACATAAAAATGATGTACATCAATTGCAATTACCTTTCAAATTAAAGAACACCATTATTCCACCACTATTCATCAAATTGATGATAAACATTGTTTTCTTGTTATTATGAAATTTACTATTATAAATTTAGTATTATGAATTATTCATCAATATGATGAAGAGTTGTTTTTCTGTGTGTATGCTACAGTGAGTGTGTGTGTGATAAGTTTTTGCTTAAACATCACGTCTTTCGTTTATGGCATCTTTTTGTAGCACGCATATTTAAAATATAATAATTATTATTAAGCGCACTCTATGGCGTTGGCTTAATTTCAATTTAACTAAAACTTGTTAGTTGCTAAAAGTGTGCGAAAAATTATGTGTTTGTGTGGCGTGAAAATTTTAATTGAATAAATTTCAATTTTTTTTTTGTATTATTTTAGTCAAAGCTAAGTCTGAGAAATTTTCATATTTTATAAACATAATTGAATATGTTATACAGCATTATGTCTTATGAAGTTTTGAAGTCAATTCTTTGGTTTTTGCCTGTCTTCAAGATAAGTTGATTTATATTCATTTTTAAAATTGAATTTAAATAGTTAGTAAATAATAACAATAATTTAGAAATTGTATAAGATTTTTATGTTTAATGTGGTATATGTGCACAGGTGGTCAGTTATAGGTTTAGCTAAGCACAAACTGCATACAAGACCGCTGATGAGGAGGCTTCGCTGCTTCCGAAACAGCTGTACGGTCGGCCAACAAGTTTTTGTTTTTTTGTCAATTACTGTTGTTGTTTTTAGAACCAGTGCAAAATACATATTGCATTTGGTAGACCTAGAGCCCGACAAATTAGTTTTTGCATTGTTTTATAAGTGCTTTGTAAATGTTTTGTAAATGTTATGTAAATGTTTTGTAAATATTTTGTAAATGTTTTGTAAATATTTTGTAAATATTTTGTAAATGTTTGGTAAAAATTTTGTAAATATTTCGTAAATGTTTATAAATGTTTTGTAAATGTTCTGTAAATGATTTGTACATGTTTTTTAAATGTCTTGTAAACGATTAGTAAATGTTTTGTAAAGATATTGTAATTATTTCGTAAATGTCTTCTAAATAGTTTACAAATAATTTGAATTTTTTTTTTATAAATTAAATAGAGTTTTAAAATATTTTCTGAGTTTTTGCAATTTTGCATTTGGTTCTTTCCTCAATGCACATAATTCATATTGAGTTCTTTGGTAAAGGATATATCTACAGAGAAAGATCGCTGATGAAGGGTTGGCTACTTCTGAATTTTTTGTAAATGTTTAATAAGTATTTTGAAAAAATATCGCAAATATTTTGTAAATGTCTTGTAAAAGTTTTTAAAATACTTGTAAATATTTTGTAAACATTTTGTAAATGTAATGTAAACGTTTTGTAAATGTTTTCCAAAGGTTTTGTAAAGGTTTTGTAAATGTTATGTAAATGTTTTGTAAATATTTTGTAAATGTTTTGTAAATGTTTTGTAAATGATTTGTTCATATTTTGTAAATGTCTTGTAAATGTTATGTAAATGTTTTGTAAATGTTTTATAAATGTTTTGTAAATGTTTTATAAATGTTATGTAAATGTTTAGCTAATAATTTGTAAATATTTTGTAAATGTTTTGTAAATGTTTTGTAAGTGTTTTGTAAATATTTTGTAAATGTTTAGTAGATGTTTAGCTAATAATTTGTAAATGTTTGGTAAATGTTTTGTAAATGTTTATAAATGTTTTGTAAATGTTCTGTAAATGATTTGTACATGTTTTTTAAATGTCTTGTTAATGTTTTGTAAATGTTTTGTAGATGTTTTGCCAATAATTTGACAATTTTTTTAAATGTTTTGTAAATGTTTTGTAGATGTTTTTCCAATAATTTTTAAATGTTTTGTAAATATTTATAAATGTTTTGCAAATGTTCTGTAAATGAAAACATGTACAGTTTTGTAAATGTTTTTTAAATGTTTTGTACATGTTTTAAAATAGCTAATAAAAGTCTTTTTTTTAATATTTCTTAAAGATTTTGTAAATGTTTTTAAATAGCTAATAAAAGTCTTTTTTTAATATTTCTTAAAGATTTTGTAAATGTTTTTTTTTTAATTGTTTTGAAAATACACAATTTTTTTGTATGTTTTGAAAATGTTTCGGAGTATTAATAATGTTTTAGTTGATTTGTTAATATTGTGTATATTTTTTGTGCTTGTTTTGTAAATTTTCTGTTTTTTAATGCTTTAGAAATATTTTATTACATGTTTGATAAATGTTTTATAGGTGATTTATAAATGTTTTGTAAACATTTTTTCAACATTTTGTAAATGTATTCTAAATATATTCTAAATAATTTGTAGTTGTTTTGAAAAATTTTGAATTAAATATGAATTAAATATTTTTAAAAATCTAAAATTTATATATAATTCGTTTAACATTTACGTATCGAGGGTTTTCTAGAACTTTTCTGCACCCTGCCCTGTTAAATTCCACATTTTATAAATGCATTAGATGCATTAAATATCCTGACAGCGAAGCCATTCATTAAACCATCCATCTATGCAGCGACAGAGGAATCATCGTATGAACGACATGCCAAGCAGGCGGAAGCTAAGCCACCGGAAGCATACGACATGCTGCTGAATGGCGCAGCTTCCGTTCACATAGACAGACGAAGAGTGAAGTGAGAATAGAGAGTGAGAGAGGGCACATGTGAATCTCTGTGTGATTGTAACTAAAAGCAGTGGCTTAAAGAAAATATTTTCAATTTACAAAATCGATTTGTTGTTGCGCGTAACGCAACGCAACGCATCACATTCACTCACTCACGAATGCACAAACGAACGTATGAACGAAAGAATGAATGAATGAGCAAGCAAGAAGTGAGCAAATGCCGCGTGAGTGAACAAATTCCAAAGACATTTGACAATGTCAACGGCAGCGCATATTAATCAGCTGTATGTCCTGTGTGGGTGCTGTGCGGGTGCGCCCACCCACTGCGGCATTGGATGGGCTGCAAATGCAGATTTCCGTTAATAAATATTGCGACAACATTTTGCTATTACTCAGCGTAATCAATACTCGAGCTGAGACCACAAATATCCGGCTCTAATGGTTGCTTACTCGAGCTGCCTGTGGCACACTGTGCGGACATAGTATGAATTTCTATGGAGTTCTATGGAAAATTTTTAAATCAAAAATATCAGAATCATCTGCACAAATTTCATTTGAATTCAAAACATAAAGAAGTTGCAAAAAACAGTATCATGTAAAAGTTAAAAAGTTTTTATGTTAGCAGAAAATTCAATATTCAACTAATAGGTTTTATTATATAGGCTAAATGTACAAAAGTGAGCGAATCTTGGTCACTGGTCAATCGATTACTTCCATTTTACATAACAATTAGTGTAGATATACAAGTAACTTAAGTTCAAAATTTCATTAATCTAGCTGATCTGATTATTCGGAAATCGTCGTTTCAATGGACAGATAGACAGACGCACAAACGGACTTCAAAGAGTCAGATGCTGATCCAGACAAATTTGATATTTTAAACGGGGACCAAGCAAGAATATAAATTTTATTTTTATTGTAAGGTCTAAATAAGTGTCGCGACTTATAAAACCAGGAAAAAGCACAGAATTTGGTTGTGACAACCTTAATTTGGTTGTGACAACCTTAAATTGGTTGTGACAACCTTAATTTGGTTGTGACAACCTTAATTTGGTTGGGACAACCTTAATTTGGTTGGGAATACCTTAATTTGGTTGTGACAACCTTAATTTGGTTGGGAAAACCTTAATTTGGTTGTGACAACCTTAATTTGGTTGAGAAAACCTTAATTTGGTTGTGACAACCTTAATTTGTTTGTGACAACCTTAATTTGGTTGGGACAACCTTAATTTGGTTGGGACAACCTTAATTTGGTTGTGACAACCTTAATTTGGTTGTGACAACCTTAAATTGGTTGTGACAACCTTAATTTGGTTGTGACAACCTTAATTTGGTTGGGACAACCTTAATTTGGTTGGGAAAACCTTAATTTGGTTGGTACAACCTTAATTTGGTTGGGACAACCTTAATTTGGTTGGTACAACCTTAATTTGGTTGGGACAACCTTAATTTGGTTGTGACAACCTTAATTTGTTTGTGACAACCTTAATTTGGTTGGGACAACCTTAATTTGGTTGTGACAACCTTAATTTGGTTGTGACAACCTTAATTTGGTTGTGACAACCTTAATTTGGTTGTGACAACCTTAATTTGGTTGGGACAACCTAAATTCGGTTGTGACAACCAAATTTTCAACAAATTCTATTCTAACAAAGTATTTTTCATTTTAGATGCACAAAAAAGTAATACAAAACAGTTGTGACAACCTTAATCCTTATACATTTTATGTATTATTTGCTCTGATAACCGAATTAATTTTAAAATTTATTGACAAGAAAATAAAGTAATAAAGTTTCGAATGCCATTGTTAGTGCATAACACACTAATACAAATTAGTTGTGACAACCTTAATCCTTTTACTGTAAATGTATAGGTGTTATTTGCTCTGATAACCGAATTAATTTTAAAATTCATTGACAAATAAATGAAGTAATAAAGTATCGATTAATGCCATTTTTAGTGCGCAACAAACTTATACAAATTAGTTGTGACAACCTCAATCCTTATACATTATAGATGTTATTTGCTCTGACAACCGAAAATCCATTGAGAAGTAAATTAAGTAATAAAGTATCGGTTTAAGCCATTTTTAGTGCACAACAAAGTAATACAATTTAGTTGCGATAACCTTAATCCTTATATTGTAAATATATCGGTGTTATTGGCACTGTCAACCGAATTAATTTTAAAATTCATTGACAAGCTAATGAAATAATAGAATTTTTGAATTAAAAAAAAAAGAAAACATTCAAACATTCAAGCATCGCAAACATCTTTTATAAAAATTTATTTGATGAAATTTTAAAAATACGGTTGTTGCAACTAATAATATTTATATTTCAAAAAGTCGACAAATAGTGACTTAAATTTTGAACTGAAATTTTCTAAAAGAAAGCTCGACGATAGAAAGAATCTGAGAACGCAATCAATATCAGCACTCTCAAGTTATATAGAAATGACATAAGAAATATTCGCGCTTTATAGAGTGAACTACATTGAACAACAGAAATTCGGTTATCCCAAAAAACGTTTTTCTTTTTTTTACAGATTAATAAAGTCAACGGAATACAGAATACTTTTCTTAAATTTCTCAAATTTATTAATTTTACAAAGTAGCTAAAATATTCAAATATTAATTGCAATTTACCATTTGAACAACTAAAATTCGGTTATCACAAAAAACTTTTTCCTTTTTTTTACAGATTAGCAAAATCAACGGAGTACAGTATACTTTTATTAAATTTCTTAAATTTTTTAATTCTACAAAGTAGCTAAAAAATTTAAATTCTTATTGCAATTTACCATTTGAGCAACTGAAATTCGGTTATCACAAACAACTTTTTACTTTTTTTCTGCAATTTACGGTGCAAGTAAACTTTATGGTCTCCATTTCTGTATTTTTTTTTATTTATTCCCTATTTTTCACAGAATTTCAAACATTTTCAGTTATCATAAAACTTTTTACTCTTCTCTAATACGTTCTTTTTTGCTGCATCATCCAATATCATAATGGCTGCATTTCTAGTTCCATCAGCAATATTAACAACAACAACATCACAAACATAAAACTGGCAACAAAAACTCAAAGTTTTTGGGCAACATGAAAAACCCAAAATGATGATTAAAATGATGTGGACTAGAATGTTGGTTATGATGACTGTAATGATGATGATGATGATAGCTGTTGTCATGACGTCTATATTGCTATCACTGTATGTTGTCTACGACGAGGATGACGATAATCGTAGATTGTCGATTTTCACATTGATGAGAAACATTAGAACGTGTCACATTTCGCAGGAAATCAACTTATAATCGGGTTAAACGTTTTGTCAATCATTTGCAGCCAAGGTAATTGCGTGATGAATGAAATGGAGTGGCTCATATTGTTGTCTACAAATACAGTTTATGGTTTTTTTGTTTGTGCTTGATGTTTTTTTGTGATTTGAGGTAATTTGAGGTATATTGGGAAATGCGATATGACAGCAATTGACAGCTGCAAATGAGTGTAAAGCATGAAACGTTGTGGAACTTTTGCTGTCAATTTAGTTAGACAGTCAAATTGAATTTTGTGTTATATATAAATTGTTTTTAAAGAAAATAGATACAACAACATTTAAAACTCAAAATTAAGCATTTTTTTTCGTATAGAATTTTTTTAATGTTGTCAAAAATCATTTTATTAAATTTTGTAGAGTAATTTAAAAGTCCAATTAGAATAAGTTATTTTCAAATATAGTACATAAATTAAAATAAAAAAAAAATGCAAATTACTGAGTGTGCTGCCCAAAATAGTTCTAAACAAATTAGACGAACATAAAAATACATTTGCACTTTTTCAATTACATTTGCAAGAGAATGTGTTTCCTAAATTCGAAGCACGAACAAAAAAAAAAAATGTTAATAAAAAAAAATATTTCTGCCAGCATTCAAAAGACCGTCCAAGGCTGTCTTTTTACAATCGGCAGCAAAATAAAACTTTATGTGAAAAACACAGCACACGAATGAAGAGAGAATGAAAAAAAAAAAGAAAAACTCATAAAAGCCTGATGTAAATGAAAAGAAATAAAAACACATGGCAAAAAATTGAAGTAAAATTCAACACAATCAATGGCTCAATAATGGGCTCATGTGTGCGCCTAAATTTGTGTGTGGCAGGGAGGGAAGTAGGAAGGTAGGTAGTGAGTGTGTATAGCAAACCGTTAGTAAATATGAGCGTATAAATGAAATGGCAACAAATGAAATGAATTGAATTGTGCATAATATTGTGCTAAAGAGAAAAATAAAAAGAAAAAAAAAATGAAAATTAATATTCAACAAGTGTTCATGAAATAATTTTAAAGTTACAACATTTCTGCACATTTTAACTAAACAATTGATATTTAGTTTAGTTAAAATGTGCATATTATAAGAAGTTGAATTGATATTCGAAATTTTCATAAGTAATATTTTTTACTTAGTCTGCCATGTCCCGGAGACTTTCGATGTTTTGAAGCTTTCTTGAACAAATTTAGATCAAAAATCGCATATGATTTTTTTAAATTTCTCGTACATTCTCGTACATTTAAGTACAAAATACGTTATTTAAATATTAATCACATCTATATCCAAGAATTCGCGAACTCTGATTGTTTTTTCAACGATACCGTTTCAATTCGAAACAATTTCTCGTGCCGTGAAAACTTTGACATTACGTACACAGAAGAAAAAAAATCATCAATATGATGAATTTATTCATAAATATTATGATATTATCTACCAACTATCAGATTCGTAATATTGATACCATCGTTCATTAAATGACTTATTGATGAATGCATTCATTATATATATGAACGTACTTAATACAATCGAACTTCATATATTGAATATAATGAATTGAATCGTCATATTTTTCAAAAAAAAAATTGTCAAAAAAAAAAAATTATTGAGAACAATAAATTTGTCCGAAAAAAAAATTTGTTTTTAAAAAAACATTTTTTTTTTGAGAATTTTCTTCAAATTGTAAAATTAAATTTGAGTATAAAATAAAATATCAGAAAAAAAAATTTGTCCGAAAACAAACAAAATATTTTTTTTTAAATTTGTTTTCGAAAAAAAAAAAAATTTTTTGAGAATTTTCTGCGAATTGTAAAATTAAATTTGAGTATAAAATAGAATATCAGAAAAAAAAAAATTGTTCGAAAAAAAATTTTTTTTTTTTAAATAAATGTATACAAAAAAAATTTATTTTTGAAAAAAAATTTGTTTTTGAAAAAGAAAAAAAAAATTTGAAAATTTTCTTCGAATTGTCAAATTAAATTTGAGTATAAAATAGAATATCAGTAGTCTAATTAGGTTTCATTAAATTTTGATCTTAAATAGGATTTTTATAAATTTTTAAATTATTTTATTTTAATACTAGCTGGACCCGTGCACCTCTCGTGCCAAGATTTTGTGAATTCATAGATATAAAGCGATTTTATAAATATAAAAAAAACATTATTATTTTTTATATCAGGGGCCCGTGCTTCGCTGTGGGAGTTTTTATTGGTTTTATAAATGTAGTAGCCAAATAATAATTCTCCGCCAAAACAACTTTTCTCAAAGAAAATTTTTTCTCAGACTGCCCCGTAAAATTCTTCCCCATAGAACGCTTTCCCGTAGAATTTTTCGCGGTAGAAATCTTCCCGTAGAACTCATCCCGGTAGAATTCTTCCCGGAAGAAATCTTCCCGTAGAACTCATCACGGTAGAATTGTTTCCCGTAGAATTCTTCCCCGTAGAGTTTTTCACAGTAGAAATTTTAGTGTGGTGAGTTTTAATGTGGTGAGTTTTAATGTGGTGAGTTTCAGTGTGGTGAGTTTAGGTGAGGTGAATTTTGATGTGGTGAGTTTTAGTGTGGTATGTTTTAGTATGGTGAGTTTTAGTGTGGTAAGTTTTAGTGTGGTGAGTTTTAATGTGGTGAATTTTAGTGTGGTGAATTTTAGTGTGGTGAATATTAGTGTGGTGAGTTTCATTGTGGTGAGTTTTAATGTGGTGTGGTTGCTTTTGTATATTATTTTTGTATTTGAGTTTTTTGTTTCATCTTTTTAGCTTGTGTGTGTTCTGAGTTATGTCGTTTGGAATGTTTAGGTTGTATGGGAGGTACCACGCCCCTTTGTCCAATCGCGCCCATATATAGCCTATGACACCCTCCGGACTCCATTGTATCCTATTACAAAATTTCAGTTAAATCGGTTCAGCGGTTTAGACGTGATGCTGGAACAAACAGACAGACAGACAGACAGACGGACCAAGAGTTTTATATATATAGATTTTGGTTTCAGTATTTTTATTTTATACAATTAATTATCCGTGGTATTTTTCGTTTCGATATTTTAAATTTCGAGGTAGTTAAAAAGAACTTAAAATAGCGATACCATTTTCTGACAAATGTTATTGTGATAGAATTAATCTGAGAATGCAGTCCAAATGAGTATTCTTAAATTATATTAAAATGTTGTATGTGATGTCCATAGACAAATTCTGCTCCGTGGAATAGTAAAATATATTTGACGTTCCAATTAAGCTCACTGTCAGTTATTTGAAATAAATATATTTTATAACAAAAAGTGAATAGTTTTAATGAACTTTTAATTAAAAATAAACTTTTTTAATTTGCAAAAATAACTATAATTTGCAAAATATTTCAAAAAAATAAAGAAAAATATAAATATTATGCATTACTTTATTTAATTTTAATTTTAATATGAATTTTATTATTATAAAAAGATGAACAGTTTGCAAATTACCAAACACAAATAGAAACAGCAGTGAAAAAAAAAAACAGACCAGCATCTGCACAAACAGAGCTGCTGTTTGCCACAGATACAACGTTGTATCCAATGGATTTCATTTATTTTGCACAACACAGCAGCCGAGCGAAAATATTTATTTATTTAATACGTTTTAGCGGTAGATTTGCTGCTGTTGTACACGAAATAAATAAATGAACAGCAACAGCATTCAGAGTAATAGCACAAGTGCTTTAAGTGCTGCCGTCGCCGTCGCCGCGCACAGATACAAATGTAACTCTTAGATACATATTCAAATGTTTGTTTATATTGAAGTATATTTCAGCGATAAGCTGCTTAAAGCAATGATAATAAATATACCATATACATTATAATTTTTTGTTGTATTTATTTATATGCCAAAATGAAGATGCTTTTCCGACTTGTAAGTTACGCTTTAGCCAAATGTATCTAACACAATATGTATCTGCTGGCACGGCCATGTGTAGTGTATCTTTGGGTTTGCATGTGGTGTGCGCGCAAATTTATTTTAAACTGTTTTGCGCTCATTTCATTTTGAAATTGCATTGAAATTGATATTAAAAATTTATTGCAATTGCTTTTTATTTGGTTATATGTTGCCGTGGCACATCTGAGTTGTGACATCACACAATATAAAACCACAAATTATAGCATATATTTATATTTTTTTTTTTTCGTAAAAAGACAGCCACAATAAATTACACACTCTGTGGCACAATTTTATGCAAATGATTTTTATTGTTACACACAAAACATTGATTATTTTCTACGTCCCGGCATATTAATGCTGAAACAAACAAACAGCTGTTGGTAGTACAAATAACCTATTTTTTATTAAATGGAAAATCATGCTTTTTCTTTTTTCTTTTTGTAAAGTACTTAAATTTTATCGATTGTAAATGTTTTGACAAGTGGAATATGCGTAATTCGTAGCGACAGCAGCAAATAAATAATGTACAGCGACAGATTTGCAAATGTATCTTTTAGATACAATGCGGATGACATTTTTGGCAGCACGGAGAATATAATAAATGCGTTGTAGAGGAAAGTAATGCAAATAAATAAAACTGACAAGCGACAACTCGAGATACAGACAGTTGAAACCTGAACAAACATTGAGTAAAAAAATGGCAGATGCTGAATTGGAAAAATTAAGATAAAAGACAGACAAGGTTGGGAAGGAATTTGTGGAAGCTAAGGAAGAAGGTAAGAAAAAGGAAGAATACAATAAAGAAGATAAGGAAGGGGATAAGGAAGAAGATAAGGGAAAAGGAAAGTAATGAATCTATGGAAGCAAAGGAAGAAAATAAGGAAAGATATAAAAAAGGAGGAAAAGAAGGATGTAAGGAAGAAGATAAGGAAGAAGGTATGGAGAATGTAAGGAAGAAGATAATGAATAAGGCACGGAAGAAGGTAAGGATGAAGGTAAGGTAGAAATTAAGGTAGAAGGTTACATAGAATACAAGGAAGAAGATAAGAAAGTAGGAAAGGAAGAATGTAAGGAAGGAGTTAAGGAAGCAGGTAAAGATGAAGGTAAGGCAGAAGGTAAAGAAGAATGTAAGGTATAAGGTAAGGAAGCAGGTAAAGAAGAATGTTAGGAAAAAGGTAATGAGAAGGACGGAATAAGGTAAGGAAGAAGATAAGGAAGTAGGTAAGGAAAAAGTTAAGAAAGACTTTAATGAAGCAGGGAGGTAAGGAAGCTATGGAATGAAAGGAAGAAGTTAAGGAAGAAGGAATGGAAGATGATAATGATGAAGGCAAATAAGAAGGTATATAGGAAGGTGAGAGAAAGATAAGGAAGAAGGTAAGGAAGGTAAGGAAGGTAAGGAAGGTAAGGAAGGTAAGGAAGGTAAGGAAGGTAAGGAAGGTAAGGAAGGTAAGGAAGGTAAGGAAGGTAAGGAAGGTAAGGAAGGTAAGGAAGGTAAGGAAGGTAAGGAAGGTAAGGAAGGTAAGGAAGGTAAGGAAGGTAAGGAAGGTAAGGAAGGTAAGGAAGGTAAGGAAGGTAAGGAAGGTAAGGAAGGTAAGGAAGGTAAGGAAGGTAAGGAAGGTAAGGAAGGTAAGGAAGGTAAGGAAGGTAAGGAAGGTAAGGAAGGTAAGGAAGGTAAGGAAGGTAAGGAAGGTAAGGAAGGTAAGGAAGGTAAGGAAGGTAAGGAAGGTAAGGAAGGTAAGGAAGGTAAGGAAGGTAAGGAAGGTAAGGAAGGTAAGGAAGGTAAGGAAGGTAAGGAAGGTAAGGAAGGTAAGGAAGGTAAGGAAGGTAAGGAAGGTAAGGAAGGTAAGGACGGTAAGGAAGGTAAGGAAGGTAAGGAAGGTAAGAAGGTAAGGAAGGTAAGGAAGGTAAGGAAGGTAAGGAAGGTAAGGAAGGTAAGGAAGGTAAGGAAGGTAAGGAAGGTAAGGAAGGTAAGGAAGGTAAGGAAGGTAAGGAAGGTAAGGAAGGTAAGGAAGGTAAGGAAGGTAAGGAAGGTAAGGAAGGTAAGGAAGGTAAGGAAGGTAAGGAAGGTAAGGAAGGTAAGGAAGGTAAGGAAGGTAAGGAAGGTAAGGAAGGTAAGGAAGGTAAGGAAGGTAAGGAAGGTAAGGAAGGTAAGGAAGGTAAGGAAGGTAAGGAAGGTAAGGAAGGTAAGGAAGGTAAGGAAGGTAAGGAAGGTAAGGAAGGTAAGGAAGGTAAGGAAGGTAAGGAAGGTAAGGAAGGTAAGGAAGGTAAGGAAGGTAAGGAAGGTAAGGAAGGTAAGGAAGGTAAGGAAGGTAAGGAAGGTAAGGAAGGTAAGGAAGGTAAGGAAGGTAAGGAAGGTAAGGATTTGATACCCACACATCGATAGGTGTACTGAATTACAAAATTTTTTTTGGAACCCCGAACACCGGTTCACGGGAAAACATTATCTTAAAATATCTGAGCATAAAGTCAATATATATTTGACCGAAAAACTTCATTTTAGTTCGTATAAAGCAAAATTCATCTGCAGATGTAAATTTTATGAGTTATTTGAACATAAGTGGTCGGTGCACAGGTCACAATTGAGCAATCATGCCAATTTTCTTACTGGTACAGCGTCGATATATATGTTATCTAAATTAGTAGATTAATTGATGTAGCTCTTCTAGTTTTTGTGTAATCGTGAATTCAACAGACAGACGGACATCGCTAAATCGACTTAGGAGTTTGCTGATCAGGAGTATATATACTTTTTCATCTGGGTATTAAAAATGGCGTACCAAACTGAATATACCCTTTCACTTTTAGTATAGGGTATAATAAGAAAATAAAAAATAAACGAGACAAATTAGGTGATGAGGGTATAAATAACAATATAAAAGAATAACAAGACAAAAGACTTTTTGTACACTTGCGGCAATAAACTTCTTTTGTGCTGATAAAAACTCACTCAATCGCATATGTAATTTTGCTTTGACAACTGAATAGTTTTATATTGACTCTATAGTCATATTATAAACCTTGAATAAGCAACTAAAATAGAAGAAGTAGAAAAAAAGCTATTGTAACTTTTACCGCCAATTCACCTGCTGTCATTTCATATCATTTTCTGTACATTTTCAATATAGTGGTGGGGGGTTTCTTTTTTGCACTTTTATATACGATATGTGACAATTTATGTGTGTTTCGAAAACGTTTTGTTGTACGTTTCCGTTTAGACTACACACGTAAAAGCCAAATGTGAGACACTGAACTGGGTGATAACTTTGGTGTTTATCTGCTGGTTTTTTTTTTTGTATTTTGTGTATTTTGAAAATGACAGTGATTTATTACATTACATTACAGGTTTTTATAAAGGGAAATACTTCAGAATCGACAAAATTGACACCTTTTTAAAGCTAATATGGTGCTTTATTTGGATTTGTTTTTAAGTTTTGCATTAGAAAAACATTTTTGTGTTCAAAATATTGACTTTGTTTTTTTTTTTAAACCAACATAATACAAATTAGTATCGATATCGTTGATTTGAAATGATTTTTTTAATTACTGTAACCGAATTAATTTATAAAATCATTTAGAATTTAATTTATTTGGAAAATTTACTTGATTAAATGTAAACATAATTTTTATTTTTTGAGTAATAAATTTTAAAAATTTTACGGCAGACTTGAAACATAGGAGATTAAAAAAAATAGCACTAAAATATAACCAAGTTCTAAAAATTTAGTTTTTAACCTTGAATTGTGCTTTTAAACACCAATCAATTATACACTTTTCGACAACATTTTAAATACATTTTTACAGCACAAAACTCAGCTAAAACATGACATAAAATTATAAAGCATAAACCCGGTAGATTGTTAAAGACAACCCAAATAAGCAGCCAACGAGCACAAAAAGAGGCCACCGTAGAACCATAAAATCCACAAAGAAAAAAACAAAACCCACCGAAAGCTATATAATTAGAAATTCTTTGCAAGTACTTTGGGTGTTTTTCGATTGTTTACCAAACAACTACAGCCCAAAGGCGGCAGTATTTAGTGTGGTCGGGGGTGGACATAAGCCTGGCCCCAACCGACTAAACTGGGCTAGAATGCCTAAAGGAAGCAACTGCTCGCTCATGTGTTACATTGTATTAAAGACGATGAAAGGGCAGATGAGCGCAACGACAGACAATAAAAAAAAGGAGAGCAGGAGCAGGAGAAACAGGCCAGAGTGGAGACAGGCAGTCTATAAGAACTGGAGATAAAATGAAACTAGTGAAAGTAGATAGCCATAGGTCAGTTCGAATGATAAGGGTAGAGGTAGAGCAAAGTTCAGTATGTGTAGAAAAACTCAATGTACAAATAATTTTAATCGAAAATCAATTTCAATTAAAATTAAGTCTATGCGTGTCAGTGAGCCGGACAACTTGAAGAGTATCTCCGTGTGTGTGTGTCGGATTTCAGGATTCTGTCGGTCTATAAGTCCTTTGGTAGTTTGTGAATTTTCGTTTTTTATTCAATCACTATGTGGCTTTTGCAAATCTCTGTCTGCATTTGTAGCCGCTCAGGCAGACAATAAAGTAATACTTGTTGAAAATAAATATATATTTTAGAACTTTGCTGATTTAAGCTCTTATTTAATGCGTCAAAAGATTCAATGGAATCTTGCTTTTTATGACTACGTTGTAAGCCGAGAAATATTGAAGATTTATGGCTATAAATAGAAAAGGACAGCAGCAGCTGTTGAAATAATAAATAGCATCAAATTATGGAACTCGAAGTAATATTATTGGTTGAGAAGCAATTCAAAAAAAATAATTTTAATAAATTTTAAACAAAGTTTTATTTTTAACAAAGACATTGTATAGGTAAAATCTAATTTCAAACTTTTTTGAAATATAACTGAATTTTTAAGTTTATTGCTTAATATAATAAAAATGTATTGAATTAGTGTTCACCGAGAAAATGTGTGTAATTAAATTTAATGCATTTTCGACATTTAATCACTTTTTAAGTTCATTTGTATTTTTTGTATTATACTTCACTGTATCATCACTATCATGTGTAATTTTTGGCATTTGTTATTTTTTACATTTTTGACTGTAGTTTTTCTTCATGTATACTGTGCCAAAATCGTTGGTGGTTTTATTGGATATGTTTAGCCACAAAAGAAAAAACCAAAAGGGCGAATTTGAAAAATTGAAAATCTTGTCATCTTTTCGTTTTTTTGCCATAACTTTTACTGTTACAAGATTAATAGTAGTGTAAAACACCTATCGATTGGCATAATTGTTTCCAAATCATTTTTTGAATTTTTAATATTTGTAATAAACATTTTTGGAAAATTATTTTTAAATAATGATGTCAATCGAAAGGTGCTTTAAAAACAAACAATTACTGCCGTAATATTACTAATTGATCTTGTCTTCATGAAACTTTATGGCAAAAAAAAAATAAAAATATTTGCGTTTTGGTCAGGATATAGCCATACAAATGCTGTGTATATAATTCAAAAGATAAATTATATACGTTAAACTAATTAATGAATAAGGACGTCGAATAAAATTGTCCATTACATATCTTCCCATAATGTGCTATTGCAAAATTCAAATTAAAAAAATTTGATCATAGTAGCTCTGAATTAAATGGCAGAAAATAATTTGTGTCAGTTTAGTCAATACAAAATTTATTTAACGCGAAAATGGCAAACGAAGTGGAAGTGCGAGAAAATATAATTAAAATTTTTCAAAAACAACCTAGTTGGTCTTTTAAAAAAATTGCCAAGGAGGTAGGGGCTAACCCTAAGACCATTTCTCGCGTTATCAACCGCTTTAAGGAAGACCTGAGTATTGATCGGAAGAAAGGTTCTGGTAAAAAAAAGGCCCACATGATCGTGAAAAGTCGAAGAAGGTTGTGAATATTTTAAAGAAAGATCCAAGCATATCCGGAAGGAAATTGGCGAGAAAGGCGGATTGCTCAGAATAAGTTCGTGCGCAGGACTAAGAAAGAAGCTGGGCTGAAGACGTACAAGGTGCAAAAAGTGCCGGATAGAAATGCCGTCAAGAATGAAACCCCAAAACAACGAGCTAAAAAGCTGAACCAAGTTTTTTTTTTAAATTCGATTGCTGCATAATGGACGACGAAACTTATGTTTTAACGGACTTTTCTCAGCTACCTGGGCAGGAATTTTATACAGCCGATTCTCGAGGAAATGTCGCTGAAAAATTCAAATAAAAAAAAAATGACAAAACTCCCAAAGAAATTCCTTGTTTGGCAGGAAATTTGCAGTTGTGGAAAAAGGCGCAGCTCATTCGTGACATCGGGTACAATTAATAGCGAAATATATGTGAAGGAATGCTTGCAAAAGAGATTGCTTCGATTTTTACACCAACATGAAGTGTCCACATTTTTTTGGCCTGACCTCGCTTCATGTCACTACAGCAAAACGGCCTTAGAGTGGATCCAACAAAATGCAGTGATTTTGGTGCCTAGAGAAGCCAATCCACCAAACTGTCCAGAACTCAGGCCGATTGAGAATACTGGGCTTTAGTAAAAAGGGAGATGAAGACAACAAAAAAAGTTGCCAAAGATCTTCAAGACTTTAAAAGAAAGTGGTCTTCAGCAGCTGTGAGGGTGTCGGACGGAAAATACCATTACAACATTAATGGAAGGGGTTCCGGAAAAATTAAAACTTTTTATTAAAAAATATTATTTTCTGGTTTTTTATATTTTTTTTTTAAATCTAAAAATAATTTGCAAAATAAAATATTTTATTCTATAAAAATTCGATTACTAGATTTCTAGATTTTTTCATTTTTGTAGCGGATAATTTTATTCGACGCAGTCCTTAAATCAAAATAACAAAATAAAAAAAATTAAAAAATATATAATTTTTACTCATTTTTAAAGCACTTGGAATGCCAACGGCCATATCATATCAAGACATCTCATACCAAAACATGTCATACCAATCGACAACTCTAAACAACATGAGAACAATACACCTCATGCCAATGGACATCTCATACCAAGAAACACCTCATGCCAAGACAACTCATACCAAATCCAGTGTAATAATGCAATGAAAATGTGCTTCATTAGCATAATTGATGCTATTTTGTATAGCACATTTTGGTATCAAAAAAATACAAACATTCAAAAGTATACCCAAAAAAAAGATGTTTATTAAATAAAGGCTATAGAAATTTTAGACACATCAAAAATACAGTACACCCAGAAAAAAAAATCCCTCAAATCCCATTAAAATTGGTCAATAGGACAATTATTGATTTAATAGTATACAAAAATAAATCTTCTCATATAAAATCAATGGCAATGTCATGGTATTTTCTAGTATTTAATGGTATTTTCTGATTAAAATAATAATTTATCCTATTGATTATTTTTAATAGTAAAAAACCATTATTTATATAGTATTTTTTCTGGGTGTACATTACACAACCAGTTTCCAAAAAAACTTGAATGCTATTTTTCTTTTAATTGTTAAAACTAATTTTAGTCTACCATGTTTTTATTATATTTGATTGTATAGACTATTTTTCGATTATTTTTTTAACATACGTATTTAACTTTAGGATATATTAGAAAATGATTTATGAGTATCCTTATCTTAGGCCAAATTAACAATAAAAAATACTAACTTTTTTTATCTGCACATTTTTCAGACGAAATGTCTTGGTATGAAGTGTCTTGGTATGAGATGTCCATTGGTATGAGGTATCCATTGGTATGAGGTGTCCACTGGTATGAGTTGTCTCCATATGAGTTGTCTCGATATGAGTTGTCATGGTAAGAGTTGTCTCGATATGAGTTGTCTTGGTATGATGTGCATTGACGCCGACTCGACACTCTTAAAAAGGTTAACAAAGTCGATGGGCCAAAGTCACCCCATTCGACATTAACCCATTTGTGTGTGTTTTAAGAGTTCTCAGAAAATCAAAGACTTACAAAAGCAAAGAATTTAAGATTATTTTCGTCGTTCTCAAAATAGTACACATAAAATACTCTATTTTTGGTGTTTTTAGAAGCCTTCATAAATTAGACGATAAAAAAATCTTAAAATTTTAAGTGTTAGAGAAGCGCTCCGAAAGCGAGGTCACGTAATATTATGGAGTATTTTTTGCGCAATCTATAACATTTTTCAAAAAACCCGAGTTATCAAATGAGATTAAATGTAATGTGTAAGGGAAATGTCCCAGTAGATGAAAAAATTAAAAAAGGACATGAAAAAAAGTTTTAAAAACTTTCCCCCTTTGTCGTACATTTTACTTACAAAAAATGACTCAATAATATTTTTATTAGTTATTTAAAATATAAAAACAAAACTCTTATTTACCAAAACAATTTCTTCATTATAATATTGTTACGAAAAGAGTTAATTTGCCCCATAGTGCAAGCAATCAACAATAATTAATGAGACGCAAGACAATTCAGCGCACTAAGCATGTGTTAGAAAGAGACGGAAGATCATTCAGCGCACTGAGGCAGTGTGCGAGAAAGAGATGAAAGATCAGCGCATTAAAACACATGAGTGCGAACACGTCGAAGCTTGTCGAAACGTGTCGAACTGATGCATGCAGTATATAAGGGAGCCGCATCTGAGGTACAGCACTTCAGTAGTGATTGTAAAGTGGTCGAGTGCAGCTCGTTCGATAAATGTCAAGTTAAATAGTGGACATGCAGCAGTTGTTAGAATTTGTTATTAGTAAAGTTTTTTATTTAAGTGAATTAATAAAGTTAATTGTTTTAATTAAAACTAAACATAAGAGTGTTTTTATTTTGTACACAATCCAGCGATCAGAACTCGTAGACTGAGAATTCAAGTTAGATTAAAAAATCATTAAGCGCGGTAGCTCTGTGGTTAGTGCATTGGACTGCGAGCCGAAAGATCCCCGGTTCAAGTCTGGACTGGGGCTAACAACATCTTTTCATAGAAACATTTGTCTATACCGCGCTACCTCTCGGCAGTAAATGGCAAATCTACGAGAGTAAAACATTGCCTATGAAAAGCTCTCACCCGTCGTTCGGATTCGGCAATAAACTGTAGGTCCCACCACTTTGAGTACAAATATAACATGCACAGCTCAAAATGGTGAGAGAGCTCGGGCGAAGTTCTATACAGGACTGTAGCGCCAAACTATTATTATTTTTAAACGCGATTGTGTAAAAAATCAAATAGCGTGTAAGCATCGAAGTATCGCGTTAACTGTGGAAGTTTGTGGAAACTTCTAGAATCAAACTACGAGCGACACATGACTATAGAGAGGATGAAGATATCTTACGAGCAATACATATGCTCGTGAAGTGTAAAATTGTGTGACAACTTATAGAATATTGTTCATAGTGTCATTCTGTGTCAAATTACTTTACTATAAAAACACCAATATTTTATTTAAAACCTTTAAATATACTATATTTTCACTTAAGTTGATTAAAAACAGCAAGTCTACTTTGTAGAGTACACTCTCTAATATTGTTATTGAATTTCATCAACCATTGAATAGAAAATAACTAAATCAATTTGCTACAATATAATTTCTACTTAGCTATTTTTAACTCAATATGATGCAGCATAGTAAATGATGCTCTTAAAATAGCCACTCTCTAATTGGATTGTAAAACAGGCGAAAGGGACAACTAGTGCAGATGATGCTATATACGGTTACGCTGGCAATTCGCCTGAATGCGTACGTGGAACCGCGAATGAACAGGATGTGGCAGGTCTTTGAAAAGGACATTGTGCACAAATTGTGTGACGAAAGAGCAGAGTGCACAAGAAACACTTGTGTCATTGCGGGGGGTGCAAAACAAAATTAACAAATGAAATGTTGTAGGTTTTACTCACCCAAAACTAAGCGTTGGATTGCGGCAACTGTTGCTATCAGAGATGATGATGAGATTTGTTTTGCTTTTGTGTCGTAGTAAAACTGCTGCTACTATTGCTATAGGCTGCAAAAATGTCACAGATGATGATGTTGTTGCCGTTGATGTTGCTGCCGTTGATGTTGTTCCAGCAGCTGTTGATGTTGCTACTGTTGCTGCTAATGTTGTTACAGCTTTGGCATTATTAAGCGCGTTTTTCGGTGGTTCTAGTCGGTGGTCGGTGAACACGCATGTTGCTCAAAATTGTTTACACTTTTTTTCGGAATTTTTTGAATACCTTTTATAGGACAATTCTAGTTTGGGAATAGGTTCTATATGCTGAACTAAAAATTTAATTTTTGTTTATTTTTATTTTTTAATTGACACAAATCAATTTTTCATATTTTTTTTAATTTTTAACTTTATTTTAAATAGTACCACTTTTTATATATTTAGTTTTCTTCTTAAATTTTTCTGTTTTATTTTCAACTTTTATAATTTTAATTTTTATTTGTTTAAGTTTTAAATTTATTTTTTACATTTATTTAAAAAATTATCTTTCACGCACTTTTCATGTTTGTCAATTTTCTGCACATTTGCTGCATTTAATTTTTTCTAACTGCAATTAAATTTTTTAATTAAAATCACAATTACACCTATTTTTAAATTATTCAACACTAATTGTATACACTACGCTGCGACTCGTTGAAAATCTAATTTAATTAAAATGCAACACGTTTTACAACAGAAAGTTACAATGTTTTGTTGCCGTTTATTGCCATGTTAATGAAATCTCAACACCACGCTACCCTCACACACACACATTAAATCTGATTAGGTCATTTTTTGGCGGCATGTTTTAGGCCGCACAGTTGTCGGTCGTTGTAGCCACTACGCACCAATGAAGTTAATTGAAAAAAAAAACTGTTTATAAAGTATTCTCTAAGTAACAAGTTGTACAAAGAAATATGTAGTAAAAAGAAAAACATTAAAAAATTATGTCCATAAAAAAAGAAATAAAACATTTAAATATTTTATCTAGTAGAAAATTAAAAATTAAAATATTAAATTTTACTTTTTTACTGTTCTAAATAAGACCTACTTAAAAAACAAAAGTACGTAATAAGTTTAATTCTAAATTAGTATTTCAAAAGTTGGCAAGATTAGGACACAATAAAAATTTAGAAGTACACATAGAAAAATCTGCTTTTGGCATGAGATTTATTGAGCCAACGTTTCAGTGTTGCAACCGAAACACATTTGTTGTAACCTCATGTCATTGAAATTAACGTACCATTTTTTACTCTAACCGAAATCGCCCGCGCAACTGCACGTTCGGTTGTCGTAAACTCATGATTGTATTTTTCACTCGTATCAACAAGAAAAAGGACAAATTCGGTTGCCAGTTTATTGCGTCCAGGGTTCTTCAAATAGGACGCTACAAAAGAAGAGCAACAGGAACAGCAAACGACGCCATATGTCTTGCCGCTCTTTTGACATTTCTCTTCAGTAAGGTTTGCCATTTCATGATGGAAAGATATACGAGTCAACAACGAGTCGAAATTTTTAAAATTGATTACCGAAATTCAGATTCAGTGGCCTCAACGTTAAGAGCGCTACGTCCAATTTATGGTTGTCATAATCGTCCTAGCAGATCAACAATTGAGCGTCTAGTGGACAAATTTGAATCCACAGGCACAGTACAAAATGTTCCCGTGCCAGTGAGACAAAGAAGTGCACGTAGTGTCGAGAATATTGCTACCGCTGAAGCTTCAGTTGAAGAAAGCCCAAATGTGTCTCTCACACGTCGTTCTCAAGCGTTAGGCATCTCTGTGACGTCCTTGTGGCGAATTTTGCGAAAAGATCTTGGCCTACATCCTTACAAAATCAAATTGACGCAAGAACTGAAGCCGCTTGACCACCAGAAGCGTCGTATGTTCGTGAATTTGGCTGAGCAACAACTTGAAAATGATTCGGATTTTCATCGAAAAATCATCTTCAACGATGAGGCTCATTTCTGGCTGAATGGCTTCGGCAATAAACAAAATATGCGTTATTGGTCAGACAGCAATCCACACGTACTCCATGAGTCATCATTGCATCCCGAAAAAATTACGGTTTGGTGCGGTTTATGGGAATATTTTTGGACCCAATTGGATGATATGGACTTGGAGGACATGTGGTTCCAAGAGGACGGTACCTGTGGGGCTACGTCAAGGCTATGGTCTATGCCAACAAGCCAGCGACGATTGATGAACTTCGTACGAATATCGAACGTGAAATTGCAGCAGTATCGGCCGATTTATGCTTGAAAACCGACGAAAATTGGGTTCAGCGTCTGGACTTCTGCAAGCGTGCCCGTGGAGGCCATGCAAAAGAAATCGAGTTCCATACATAATGGCATCGAACGTACTTTTACAGGAATAAAGAATTTCATTGATATCCAAAACCGTTTTTGTTTTATTTAAAAATTTGTATTTGTAGCGCTCTTATTGAAAAACCCTTTACTAGGAGTCGAAATTTAGAATATTTCAAAACAATATTTCGACTATGCAATTATGTAGAACTGTTTTCGAAAAAATTATACGTAATCGGATTTTCGATATTTCGATAATTTTCCGAGTTATCGATTGTATACATATAAATCAAAGGATATTTTTTTAAAATATAAAAACAAAATATTGGCACAAAATTTGTATACCAATTGAATATAAACTAATTAAGCTTTTTAAAGGATGGCATACTAAAAATATTATTTTTGATTCATATATGATTTATTGTTGTATAAAACAATCGATAACTTGGAAAATTTTCGATTGTCCCAATAAACAATCCTAGGGGGTGAAAAAGTAAGTAACACCTTAATATGGAGGCATTAGTAATAGTTTTGCATTTTGTTTAATTGTGGTGAAATAAAATGAGTCGGTTTTTATTTTTAAGGAAATAGTGGCGTGACATATTTACGCATCAAAAATACATACAGAAAACTTTACATAAATAAGTTATTTATAATATAAGTTATATATAAAAAATATAAAAAAATTCTTAAAATAAAATTTCAATTGTGGAGATTTCGACATGATTGCTGACTTGGAGGTTGGCACATCCCCTTGCTGACTTCGATTTCAACATGCAATCGGTTGTAAATCGTCTAGTCGACTCAGATGAAGTTCAAACTCAATATTCAATTTCAATTTGTACCATAGGAAAAATGACTATTATAAATCATCTTTGTAGTACTATAAGTGGTTTGTAAAACATAATTCTTTTGCGAGTTTTACTCCTATATTTCGTATAACTAAACGGTAAAAGTGATTCGTCAAAAATTCCAGTGACTGTATTTTTTTTACTTGTTCATTTCGTCATTGGACGTCAGAAAAATCAGTACGTACGAATTATTAAAAAAAAAAAACAAGTGGCAAATGCAAACTTTACTTGAATTGTTATTGTGCCTTTAGAACAAATTAAGTGACTCTTATTTTTTTTTTTTTTTCAGTCAATAGTAAATGTTAATTGAAAATTTATTTAAAGTTGCTAAGGAATTGCTTGGTACTAATTTGCGACGTTTAATAAATGTTTATAAAAAATTGTATTTATGAATTACAAACCAAATACACAATCTACAAGTTTTATATTTTTTTTAATTTTAAAATAATTTCGTTTTGAAATAATTAGTAAATAAGTCAAAATAATAATCGAATCAAATCCATTATCTGTACATATTTTCGATTTGATACTAATGAAAAGAATTAGTGAAAAAAGTCATACTATTTTGATAAATTACTAAACAATGTTTAATTTATATTTGAAAAAAAATATTATACATTTTCTTTTACAAATTTAATTTGAACCATAATAAAGGGTTTTTCAATAAGAGCGCTACAAAAGTTTTTTTTAAGGATTTTTCAACAGGGACGCTACAAAAGTAGAGCGACAGGGACAGCAAACAACGCCATATTTTTTGCCGTTCTTTTGACATTTCTCTTCAGTAAGGTTTGCCATTTCATAATGGAAAGATATACGAGCCAACAATGAGTCGAAATTATTAAAATTTACTACCGAAATTCGAATTCGTATATCTTTCCAAAATATGTATGACATTTTGTATGAAAATGTCATCAATGCTTTGCAAGGCGAAAATGCTATCGGTCATCGATTTTTATGACCTGACATAGGGGAATCATTAAGGAATCATTATGACATTTCCTACTGGGATAATATAAAAAATGCGAACAAAATATATTTATCGAGATTCAAAGACTTTTAAACGTGTTATGTTCAAAAATATTTTTTATTTCATATATTTTTTTTAATTAATCGATAAAAAAACAATTAGTGAAATAAGTGAAATGTTTATTCTTCATAATGTTTTTCAAAAAATTAAATTTTCTGTATAAATAAAATTTGTATATCGAAACAAAATTTAATAAGCTCAATGATTAATGACTAAAATAGCGACATGTATGTATTAAGATCCGAAATTACCGAAAACACTATCATTTTCGTATCATTATTGATTGTTGATAGCGCTAACTCGTTTCGATATCATTCAAATATTATTTTTTTGGTGGAAATTGACAAAAACTAATTATAAAATATGCTAAAATATTAAAACAAATAAAAATTAATTCGCGTGTATGCAAAAACTCACAATTACGCGTTTCTCAAGTGTATTTGGTACATTTTTGTACGCAACAACAAACAAATATGATATATTTCGTTTTTATTAATTTAATCTTCGAATTACCATTTTCGAATGACATTAGCGTATGTTTTAATAAAAGTTAAGGTTAACGCATGCTTTTTATTAATTAAAAACAATTAAAAATAAAAATGATGTTCTCTGCGTAATACGAACGCAAATTATGGCTGTTGAGTTCGAACAGCTCAATAATAATAACAATTATAATTTACGTATTATGCTTATTGAACGTTTTACTTTATTTTGCTATTCGACCGAACGAACGACCGACCGACCGTTCGTGTGACGTAATGAGGCGCGTACCATGTCAACCGTTTATTGACAGCATCGACAGCATTATGAGTGCGTAGTCAATGACAGCTGTCAAATGACTGTCAGCTATTGAGTTTATTATGATATTTATTATGGCATACGATATAATATTTTATTTTTTTATTATTTTTTTTTTTTTACTTAGTATCGCTGAAACTTTAAATTCGAGTTCAGCAATATTTTTTTTTAATGATGCATTTAACAGCCATGTATTATGGGCAAATTAAGAGCAATTTAATAATGCCAATTTAATAACGCTTATAAAAGCAATAATAATATATGAAGTTAATTATAATAGAAAAACATTGTATTTTATCGTATGGTATTTTGATTTCAAATGAACACACCATATAAATTGAAAAAAATATATGTTTTTTGTTTTAATAAAAATGTGTCTCGCAAAAGGCTTAAAATGTCAGCTGTTTTTGTGCGTTTATTAACAACAGCATTAAGAATAATGACAAAAACTCTGTTTGTAGCAAACACATATTTAAAGAAAATGAAATTTAAAAAAAATGATAAATTTCATATCAAATTACGCGCACTAACGAAGCATGGCTCTCAGGCATTTTCGCACACAATCGGCTAATGTTATTAAAACATGAATACAAATTGTACACGAATAATACAATAAAAAAGTAAAAAATAAATGTCAGAAAATGAAAATATGTGACACAGCGTAAAATTAAAATATGCACGGAGCATTGTATTTGCTGAGCAATATGAAAAAAGTTTTTTTTTAGATTTTTAAAAAAGGTATTAAAAGTGAATGAAAATATAAAATGAAAAAATACCTAATTTTGCACCCAGTTTAAGGGTTAATGTATTTAAGAAATGCATATTATGTCAGTAATATTCATGATGGAAAGATATACAAGCCAACAACGAGTCGAAATTATTAAAATTAAACCGAAATTCGAATTCGTATATCTCTCCATCATGAAATGGCAAACCTTACTGAAGAGAAATGTCAAAAGAACGGCGTCGTTTGTTGTCCCTGTCGCTCTACTTTTGTAGCGTCCCTGTTAAAAAACCCTTTAAGATATAATAATACATAAATGTCTAAATTGAGACAAATTTTTTGTTTAAAATTACATTTTATAAAAAAATATTGAAAATGAAGAACATTGAAAACATCAGATTATAGTTCAATGAATAAAATCATCAATATGATAAATACTGATTGTTGTTGAAAAAAAACATTTTGAGGGTGTCACGCATTTTTTTCTTATTTATAATGATAGATCAATTCATACCCAGTATGTTTTTATCAATCATAGTGACTTTTACCTAGTAACTAATGCTGTAGTAATAACACCTATATATATCAATTCTATATACATCAATTGTATATAACTCAACGTTGCTGATTTTTTCATACTTAGTTTTATCTTATTAAGTCACGGTTTTGAAAAAATTTAAATCGTTATTTTAAGACGTTCTCACCCACTACTAACATGAAAATAAATTTAGTACTGCTGAAAAATAGTTTCAAAAAAAAAAAAATCTTAAAAGTAATTTTTCTTTTAACAGTCAAGCCTAATTTTAATATACTTTAAAATTCTAATATTTGAATTCTTTTATTGATAATTGATTCTAAACTTGGAAAATGGTGCTTTTTTTAAACAGTTTTTTATATTTTTTTTAGCATTTAGAGTCTAGAATAAACAAAATAAATATTTATAGACCACACTTATTATCAAATTACTAACTTTTTTCTATTTCATCAACTTTTTAAAATATGTCCTGTAACCAGAGTCCAGTTATAAATCTTAACCTTTCCGTAGTTTTCTGCATAACTCTCACTAAATAACATTTAAAAAATAAATCGGCGAGAAACCAAAAATTAAGGAAACAAAAAAAAAAATGTTTGGTCTGAGAGAAATCAGTATTTTTAAAATTTTTCGATTTCGATCTGTGAGAAATCTTTATTTTAGAAAAATTACGGTTTTGGTCTGTGAGAAACCTTTATTTTTGAAAAACTACGGTTGCGGTTGTACAACGAGTAATATTAAGTCCAACAAAATATATCTCGCATTAATCATTTTTGAAAAGCTGAGAAGCGTTGATGCTTAATACATTTTTTAGATGACTTTAAATATTTATTTTGATGTTTATTCTTGCCGTTCTTTCCATCATGAAATGGCAAACCTTACTGAAGAGAAATGTCAAAAGAGTGGCAAGAAATATGGCGTCGTTTGCTGTCGCTCTATTTTTGTAGCGTCCCTGTTGAAAAACCCCTGAAAAAAAACTTTTATAGCGCTCATGGAAAAACCCTTTATGTATTGCGATTTGAAAGTCAATTTAAATCGAAGAACAAAGTGTTACGAAGGAAAATTCATACAATCTAACGGAATTGAAAAGGTAGCCGTGTTGTCAATTTGTAAATTTGAATACGAAAGTTCCAAATTTTAAGGCGAAAGTCACACTACCAAAGTACCATTTACTTATTAGAATGCGAGTAATATCACTTTCAAATCGTATTGCAGAGTAACTCCCCTGCTCACATATTTTTTGAACAACTGTAATCAACCATTTCTGAAGAATAAATGGACATGTTTTTATTTTTTTACAATACCCTTATTTGGAAAATAGGGTTTTTTTTAAAGAGTTAATTGTTAATTTTTAATGGGGGAGGGCGGTTGTGATTGCAGAGAGTATTTTTTTTTTAAGTATTATATGAAGCTCTTAATACTGCAAAACCTGCAAATTTTTTGTTACTTCATCATTTTACCATTGAAATATACTTGAAAAACCAGTTTTTATTCCCCCTCGTTTTTGATTTTTGGAAAGATACAGGGGGGGGGGCACATCTTAAATTGATTGAACTTATATTTTTCATCAACCTACACTCTAAACATCTTAACGTAATCCGTAGTAGAAAATGTACTAGGTTCATGGTAGGAACCTGATCATTAAATGTTATCTTTGTCATAGCCCGATCAGCTATATGACGAACATAATCTGCACATGATCATTTCTATCCTAATAGGGTACATTTCTATTAGGAAATAGACCAAAAAATATCTTTTTAAATAAATATGGCTATCTTGTTTTTGCAATAACTCTTTAACAACTTTCAAATGGAGTGAAAATAAATTAATAGCACTTTGTATATTTGCAGTATTAAAAGCAAGTCAGTGAAATGCAGTTGTAGCAAAATAATAAGAATTTTATTTTTTATGTTACAAATAATAAAGGGTTTTTCAATAATAACGCTACAAAAGTTTTTCAACAGGGACGCTACAAAAGTAGAGCGACAGGGACAGCAAACGACGCCATATTTCTTGCCGCTCTTTTGAAATTTATCTTCAGTATGGTTTACCATTTCATGATGGAAAGATATACGAGCCAACATCGAGTCGAAATTATTAAAATTTACTACAGAAATTCGAATTCGTATATCTTTCCATCATGAAATGGCAAACCTTACTGAAGAGAAATATCAAAAGATCGGCAAGAAATATGGCGTCGTTTGCTGTCCCTGTCGCTTTACTTTTGTAGTGTCCCTGTTGAAAAACCCTTTAGATTTCAACAAAATATCAACATTACAATGTCAATCATTAACTATAACTTGTTTACTTCATTCCAAGCGGTCAATTAAAATTCTATCGTAAATCGCTGAAATTCATCGACGATTTAATTAAAACCAACTGTGTTGCACAGTGTAATTAAACTGAACGCACTCAAATGCACATGTAGTGTATAAACAAGATTCCAAATTAAGCACAAAAATGTAGCAGCAACTTATGTTGTTGCTGTTGCTGCTGCTATTGCTGTTGACCCGCTGACAGCAATAGTGGCAATGATGACAGTCAAAGGTTGTCTGACTGACTGTTGGTCTGTCTTTCTGTCTGTACATAAACACTAACATTATATTTGCATGAGATGAAGTAAAACAAATAAACATAAATCCAAAATTACAAAAAAGAAATAAAAAAAAAGAAGTAGTGAAAGATTTGCCACCCCGGCAGCCACACACAATGCACACAAAGACGCACAACGGGTGCAAAACACTTGAAAGCTCACGCACGTAAAACTAAACTAAAATATATATGAAACAACACACACACACACTAAAAACGAAAAAAAACTAAATAAAACACTTTGTTATTTGTGTGTGTTCGTGTGTAGCTAACGCCTCATCTGCCACTTCTACTCGCACTCCCACTTTCGCGCTCTTCCTCTCTTCCACTCACTGACACCATTTGCCGCATTTTCTTTCCGCACATTCGACACACTTTCGCACTTAATTTAAATACCTTGTTTTGCGCGTTTGTTTTTTTTTTTTTTTTTGGTTATATTTCTCACTGCGAACGTTTCACCTGATTACTAAAATTTTTCTTTTATTTCATTTGTAAATTTTTCACTTCTTATTTCATGTAGTTGTTGATATTTTTTTTATTTCATTTATTTATTTTTTTTATCGTCGTTTTTGTTTTTTCACCGTTACCGTACCGAACACTTTGAGAGTTGCCGCGAGACTAATGCATCTGCTGGAAAACTGTGTCGTTCAGGGAACCGCAAAAGCTTTTGCCGTTTGCCGGAATGTTTTGAGCACATGGAACATGACCTGTGTTTTCTTTTGCCTGTTTATTATAGAGAGAGTGCGTGTGTTTTGTGAGTGTTGCATGTTGCTCTCATATCATACATCATCTGACGCTCTTTGCGTAGTTATTGTGCTGCATTGTTTTGCGTGCTCTTGGCGCCACCCTTGCGTTGTTCGTGTTGTTGTAAATGCATATTAAACTGGTTTGTTTGTTGCTGAAATGACACTTGTAGCATGTTTGACAACATGTTGCACAGTTGGCGCGTGCTTGCTTTGGACACCAAAACATGTTGTGATGCAGGTGAAAATTGTTGCAGGTGTCTAGAAAATCATGTGAATGCTTACAAAATGTGGTTTTAACATAGATAAATGTTGCCTATATTTTAAACAGTTACAGATAACTTAATAATGTTGTAGTTGTATTTAAATGGTTGATTTGCAGGGAAATTTAAATAAATATGTTGATGCTACTACCAAATGTAAATGTTTCATAAGCCATCAAATAAATGTCGTCACTGACATTGCCAAAAGGCGAATGTGCATTTTTAAAATTGTTGGAAAAAACAAATTACAGAGTTTGAAGTGCTTTAAAAATGTGTAAAAATTATTTCTCTTTCAATTTTTCCTATTTTTAGATATTTTGCTTTATTATTTTGTTACGAAAAGAGGTAATGTGCCCCACTGTACAAGAGTAAATGATACGCAAGACAATTCATCGAACTTAGTAATCTGTTCAAAAGAGGCGGAAGATCATTCAGCGCATTAAATACACATAAGTGCGAATGAGATGCCAATAGCATGCGTCCGTCATTCACGAAACGAGTAGATGGTTCTCGAAACATGTCGAACTGATGCATGCAGTATATAAGGGCGCCGCATCTGAGGCACAGCACTTCAGTTGTGATTGAAAAGTGGTCGAGTGTGTCTCGTGTGAGAACAATGTCAAGTTAAATAGTGGACATGCAGCAGTTGTTAGAATTTGTTTATTAATGTGAATTATTAAAGTTATTTGATATAATTTAAACCAAACATAAGCGTGTTTTAAGTTTATTTTGTACACAATCCAGAGGTACGAACTTGTAGGATAGTTTTCCGTAGACTGAATTTTCGTAACAATATTTTGATTTGGACAACTTACTGAATTTTTAAAATACGGATTTTCTGCTGATCAAAACGCGTTTTTTTTTTACATATCTTTTCATGGGTACAAGATCAAATAGTAGTGCAAGGCCATTTATTTGTTTGTTTTTAAAGCACCCATCGATTGGCATCATTGTTTTAAAATAATTTCTAAAATTTTTATTATTTGCAAGAAAACAATTTTTGGCAAATTATTTCTAAATAATTATGCAAATCGACAAACATTGAATTACACCACTATTATATTTTGTACCCATGGAATGTTTAAAAAAAAAAGTACTTGAAAATAGCAAAATTCGAAAAATTTTAAATGATGACTGCCAAAATGGCAAATCTTTTCGTTTTTTTGCCATACATTTTTATTAGTATAAGATAAAATAGTGCTACAAAGCAATTAATTGTTTGTTTTTAAAGCACCTATCGATTGGTTGCATTATTTAAAAATAATTTTTTGAATTTTTGTTATTTGCAAGAAAAATATTTGACAAATAATTTTTAAATAATGCTGCTAATCGATAGGTGATTAAAAAACAACCAATTTATGCATTTACACCACTATTTTATATTTTACCAGTAAAAAGTTATTGCAAAAAAACAAAAAGATTCGCCCTTTTGGCATTACATGATTTTCAATTATTCGAATTCGCCCTTTTGGTTTTGTCTTAAAAATATCCAACAAAACCACATACGAGTTTGGCAAAATGTAATTGAGAAAAAATGCAAAAAAATCGCAAATGTCAAAAATTCCACATTTGCATTGGTTGAAAATTTGTCAATCTTACATACCTGCGGGAAAAAGGTGTCAATTGCTCTAAAACTACCTATTACGTGGTACCGACTAAAGACAGAATCTTGAAAACCAGTCTGTGATAGGTCTAAAGGTCTGCATGAGGAAAAGGATCGTGTCCATGCTAAACATGTCGCTAGTGAAGCGAAAAGGCACTAGGTGGCGCCATAGTTACGCGACTTATTTAAGCGCTGCAACTTATGCGTCTATAATTCGATTCTATATGGATTTAAATACAGTATGTCTTCCATCATTAGTGAAATGAGAAGGACAAAATAAAATATAATGTAAAGTAAAATAAAAAAACTAAAATTTAAAATATATAAAAAAGTAGCAATAAAAAAGAAATAAAAAAAAAAATTTTTTGTTACTGATATTGATACAGAACCGTATTTTGAGGTCTAGTTCTGTGATAGGTCCCTGTACAGAACACGATTTTGAATACCATTCCTGTGATAGGTCTAAAGGTCTGCAGGAGATGTTAATTGACCCCTCCCTAGGACAACTCCAGGTTAAAGTTGCCGGTTGGTTTCATATAAAAGAGCCAAAACTAGAACCTGTTACCTATCTCCGAGGAACCTGTCACGTGCCTAGTCTAGGACCGGTTCGTTTCCCCGTAGGGATGCTTCAGAAATATGTTTGCTTCCGATTTGAATGAAATTTTCTGAACTTTTAATTTAAGTGGGCATCATTAAAATCTGTTAAGAAAAATAGGCTAGTATGACGGATTAACGTGATATTGGGGGTCCAAATATGGCAAATTTTACCGGGAAGACTTGTATTGAATTATTTATAACTTGTATCAGAGTTGCTCAATTTTAAACATTTCTCATGAGCTTTACAATATTGTAGTAATCCATACAAGTAAAACACTTGTTTCAAATTTTATAAAAAAATAAAAAATATAAAAAAATTAATTTGTAAACACTTTCAAAAAAATTTTCAAAAATAAAATTATTCTAATTTTGGTGTTCAGCATTTAACGAACATTGTTTTATTAAATTAAAGTCGTAAACCATTACTTTAAACTGGTGACCCTCAGTGAAAATACACAGAACACCACCAGGAACACCATCTTCGGACGCTCCGGTCCAGAACGCCTCAGAATTGGTAAGCGCAAATTCGCAGCAACCGGAAACAGAAGGGTACACAACAAGCGTACAGAAATTTCCTCCATTCTGGACAAAAAATCCGAAAGTTTGGTTCCTGCAAATAGAATCTATTTTCTCCATCGCTCGAATCAGCGCTGACGAAACTAAATTTCGTCATCTTGTCGCAAATGTAGATGCTAACACGTTGGACTTGGTAAGCGATATTCTGGAAACGGCTCCAGCAGGAAACAGATATGAAACACTTAAAACTCGCATCATTTCCATGTTTTCGGAATCCGATGAGCGCAAGCTCAAGCGTTTACTGAGCGGTCAAGTTCTGGGAGATCAACAGCCATCGCACTTCTTGCGAACGATGCAGAACCTCGGAAGTGGACAAGTTGGAGACAACGTCATTAAAAGTCTTTTCCTTGAGCAGCTTCCCGACAACGTCCGTGCAATTCTTGCGATCAGTGAACAGCAGGATATCAACAAGCTCGCAGAACAAGCTGACAAAGTCATGGACATGGCACGTCCTGCCAACATCTCCAGCGTTGCAAATACGCCAGATTCCTTACCATTCGATCGCTTGTCTCACCAAATCGAAGCACTCGAAAAACGGTTCGAGAATATGAATCGTGGCAGAAACGTGCAGCGTAATCGCAGTTCATCGCGCAGAGATTCCAGAGCTAGGAACGCAAACCCAAATTACTGTTGGTACCACAAGCGCTTTGGTGACAAAGCCACCAAATGCACTTCGCCATGCAGCTATCCAAAAAATTAATGAGCTTTTCGGATCCTGCGGCCTCCGAAATAGCTGATAACACATCAGGCCGCCTCTTCATCAAGGACAAGACAACAAGAAAAACTTTTTTGATTGACACTGGTGCTGACATCTCGGTTATACCAAGGGATGTATACGTGAGCAATTCATCGCACTCTTCAGTACATTTGTTCGCAGCTAACGGTACGCCCATAAAAACGTTTGGCGCAAAGATTCTTCAACTCGATCTTGGTCTGCGGAAAGCATTTTCTTGGCTGTTCATCATAGCAGACGTCACAAAATGCATCATCGGTGCAGATTTCCTGAAACATTTTCATCTACTTCCCGACCTCAAGAACAGAAGACTCGTCGATGGATCTACGCTTCTGTCAGTACCTGCAACAATCTCAAGAGAACCATCCCTCGGCATAACAACAATTGTCAATAATCAAAGCATTTACCAGAAACTTCTAGAAGAATTCCCGGAAATTCATAATCTCTCAATGTCGCTCACCAACAACAAGAACGGTGTATTCCATCACATCGAAACATCAGGACCTCCAGTTCGCGCAAAGGTAAAACCTCTTGATAACAAACGTCTTATTATCGCCAAAAAAGAATTCAAATTCATGCTGGACAATGCAATTATTCGTCCATCGAAAAGCATGTGGTCAAACCCTTTACACATGGCTCCTAAAAAGAACGGAGATTGGCGACCCTGTGGGGATTACCGATTTTTAAACAATATTACTGTTCCCGATCGGTACCCCATCCCATTCATCACAGACTATGTGCATTGCCTACATGGTCGAAAGTTTTTTTCGAAGCTAGACCTCATTAGAGCTTATCATCAGATCGACATGCATCCTGATGATATCCAGATGACTGCTATCATTACGCCATTTGGCTTATTTAAATTTCTCAAAATGCCTTTTGGCATGAGATGGATGAGATTTGTCGCGACTTGGACTTCGTTTTCACGTATATTGACGATGTATTGATTGCGTCATATACTGAAGAACAGCATATTCAACATTTAAGGGCAATTTTTGAACGCTTTCGAAAATTTGGCATCATGATTAATCCTGCAAAATGTGAATTTGGATCCCCTGAAATTGATTTTCTTGGATTTCACATAACCTCTCTTGGTTTTTCCACAGCCCAAAACAATTTTGGAACTTCGCCGATTCACGTGCATGCTTAATTTCTATTGTCGATTTCTACCGCACGCTGCTCATGATCAAGCTCTATTAAATGATTACTTAAAAGGCGCGGTAAAGAAAGATAAGCGTCCGGTTATATGGACAGAAGCCGCAACCGAATCATTTAAAAGATGAAAAAAACAAATTGCAAATGCTGCACTTCTAGCACATCCCGTGAAAGATGCAGATCTTCATCTCAAAGTTTACGCTTCAGACTTTGCTATCGGTGCTGTGGTAGAACAACAAATTGGTGAAAGTTGGCAACCACTCTCTTTCTTCTCACGAAAACTGAGTCCTGCAGAGTGCAAATATAGCACGTATGATCGCGAACTACTTGCTGCTTATAGTGCTGTAAAACATTTTCGGCATATCCTAGAAGGACGAGATTTTACATTGCTAACGGATCATAAACCCTTAACGTACGCCTTTCACCAAAATCCGAACAAAGCCACACCTCGTCAATTTCGTCACCTCGATTATATCGGTCAGTTTACTACGAAGCTCGTGCACATATCCGGAATTAACAATACTGTTGCAGACGCTTTATCACGGATTGACGAAATATCTACTTTAAATTATGCGAAGCTCTCGGAAGAACAAAAGGAAGATGAAGAACTTGCCAATTTTCTTAATAGCGATACCGGACTCAAGCTGAAACTCGTACAACTTCCCGGATCCAACATTCAAATTTACTGCGACGTATCACAAGGTAAAACAAGACCCTTTCTTACAACCAGCTTCCGTAGATCCGCCTTTGACAAGCTTCATAATTTTGCGCATCCTGGCATAAGATCTACGAGAAAATTAGTTGCAGATCGTTTTGTATGGCCCGCGTTAAATAAGGATTGCAAGATGTGGACGAAATTCTGTCAAGCCTGTCAAAAATCAAAAATTAATAGGCATACGATATCGCCTCTTGGTAATTTTCCAGTAACGTCGAACCGATTTTGTGAAGTTCATGTCGATATCGTTGGAAAATTACCACCGTCCGAAGGATATTCATATCTGTTGACAATAATAGACAGATTCTCAAGATGGCCAGAGGCAATTCCTATTCGTGACATCACCGCTGAGACAGTTAGCCGAACTTTCTTCGAAGGTTGGATATCAAGGTTTGGATGTCCCAACAAAATCATTTGTGACCGTGGACGGCAATTCACGTCTAAACTCTTCCACGAATTGTCTGAATTTCTTGGCGTAAAATGTCAACATACCACATCATACCATCCTCAAGCGAATGGTATGGTCGAAAGACTTCACAGGACCTTAAAAGCTTCGTTGATTTGCAGAGCAAATGCGCAATGGACAAAATCTTTGTCATCAGTGTTGCTTGGTTTGAGGACCGCGTATAAGGACGACATTAAAGCATCTGCTGCAGAAGTACTGTACGGCGAAAATCTCCATCTGCCTGGTGAATTTTTTATTCAAAAAACTAACGATCGTCTTAATGCAACAGACTTCGTAAGTGCTTTGAAAGACCCAATGCAACAAATTCAACCGAAAACTGCATTACCACATGGTAATCCGCATGGATTCATTTCAAAGGATTTTCTACATTCAAAATCGGTTTGGGTACGTCAAGATGCAGTAACAAAACCTCTTCAACCTAAATATACTGGTCCATATGAAGTTGTGAAGAGATCCGACAAATATTTTATTTTAAAGATGAACAACAAAGATGACAGTGTTTCGATTGATCGATTAAAACCAGCATACATCGAATCAAGCATAATCGCAGCCTGTTGCCAGGAACAATCATCATCATCTCTACAGTTGACTCAAAGTTCAACTCAAAATTCAAAAACCCCAAAAAGAGTCACGTTCCGCTAGGGGGTACTGTAGTAATCCATACAAGTAAAACACTTGTTTCAAATTTTATAAAAAAATAAAAAATATAAAAAAACTAATTTGTAAACACTTTCAAAAAAATTTTCAAAAATAAAATTATTCTAATTTTGGTGTTCAGCATTTAACGAACATTGTTTTATTAAATTAAAGTCGTAAACCATTACTTTAAAATATATTTATTAAACCGAAATTATTGAAGTTTACATTTTTTTTAATAATTTTACCACAATGGGGAATCCTGGGGTCAAGTGGTACACCTTTTGATGTTCTTCAAAAAAAAATACATTGGAATAATTTATTAAATTCTCTTAAAGGGTCTATTTCATGGACTGGTTCATGATCTCACTTTTTTGCATCAACAGAATACCTTTTATGTGCCTTTTAATTGAGTTTTGAGCTATTTTTCAAAACAGCTTCATTTCGGACTTCTTTAAGAATCTTGGGGTATTTCAAATTTTACCAAAATGCTGTTATAGGTTTTTTTTAAAAAAAAAAAAGTCAAATTTATTAAGGATAAAAAATATAATAAGGTAATAAAAAAAAATGGTAATGCATGAAAAAATATAAGAAGTTTAAATTTTAAAAAATTTGGTGCATTTACTCAGAATATTATGAGTGGCAAATGGACACTGGTGTAGTGGTCTTCAAATCAAATGTCAAATATGCAGTTAGTTTGCAGATATTGCAGTTCACTAAAATGTTAAAATTTATTTTTTTATATCATACAAATTTTACAAAATTCTTCTTCTTTTTCTGATAAGGTGGACAAATATTTACAGCTGAAATCTTTTTGTTCTTGTTAAAGGTTTGCTTCTCGGCTTTTTCTGAAATTCAGATCTTATCCCAGCGAAGTCAAAATGTTGCTTTCATTGGTTTGAGGTCAAGTTTGATTTTATTTTGTTGGCTAATTTTGCAATTTGCCACATTACTCCATTTCCCACTTTACCCAAGGCTCTGCTACTACAACACACAAATTATAAAATAAATACACAAATTTTATAAAAACTTTAAAATGTTTATAGAATAATTATAATTTATTTACCATATAAAAATCCAATTTAAAGATACAAAAATTATACATAAAATTATTTGCCGTTATACGTAAAACCAATTTTTGAACAATATAAACCAGAACAGTACTTGACGTTGTTTTTAGGTATTGAAAGAGTCATTCAGTTGATGTTTAAAAGTGCAGAAAAACTTAATTAATTATAGTGCATTAAGTATAAATATATATAAAACATAAAAAATACATTTCAAAAGTAACTCACACCTCATGTCATTATAATTTTCAATCACTCGCATTTCAGAAGAAATATAAAAAAAAATAAAAAAGAACTGCTGAAAGTGAAAAATTGCTTATGAGAATTAAGCACATCAAAAATTTTAAATTTGTATAATTTTCTTTTTTTTTTCTACTCCAAGAAAAACCAAAGGGAAAAGAGCACGTCTAAGTTAATCTAAACAAATAATAAAATTTAAGAAATAAAATAAAATGAAAAGAAAACAAAACATAAAAAAAAACAAATATAAACAATCACAAACAAATAGCTAAACACAAAATAAAATATTTAAACGCGCGGCATTAAACACTCTCAGATACATACGAACGACGCGCATCTTAAGATATCCGAGCACTTTAGATTCGAGCACTGCTGTGTATAGCCTACAGTCGGCAAAACAATTAAATTGCGTTCGCACTCAGGTGTATCCGACAGATACCTACAGCCGAACAATTATCTTCTTAAAGCAACGCCGCGGCGCACAAACTACCCGACGAATGCGAAAAACATCAAATGTACGACTGACGGCGACCAGTTGTTTATGGAGTCATGCAAGGCGCCAAAAAGAGCCTCTAAAGGCCGCCGATCGTTGGCGCAGGCGTCAAACGTAAAATCGTTGTACTTGGAACAAACATAATAAACAATGAGAGAGTGCTAAACAGTGAGAAAAAAAGAGAGATAGGATGGCTTCGGAGAGACTTGAAGTAAAAGAAAAACAAAAGTATGGAATACCTGCTGTTTGGGGTGGCAAAAGCTTAAAATGTTTTGTTTCACTTTCATTGCGTTGCGTTGCGTTTCCTTTTATTTGATAAAACAAATAACGGAACGTGGTGCTGGCGTTGGCGGCCACCTGTAATGGAGCAAAGTATAAAAGGAAATCGTGATAAATGAGGAAGTAGTGAGTGTGAGTAAGTAAAATTGAGAAAATAATAACAGAGCATATTAAATTAGGCAATAAGTGTCAAAAATTAGAGAAAAAAGAAAACCAAATCAATTTAAAATTATTACACAAAAAAAAAAATGACAGATAAATGAACATTATTTTATTACACACAGAGAAATATACTGGGCGTTTTCGTTTCGTAAATCATTTTAGAGCAGAGTTCTGAACATGATCTGAATATTCCGAATATTGTCAGAGTTGAACGCAATCTGAACTCAACCAGAAGACTCTGATTTAAATTAAAAACAACTTGAGCAGGAGTTGTCTAATTTGTATGAAGTCTTGTGTTTGTCAAATAAAATTAACGTGAAAATCAGTACATAGAAAAAAAATTTACATCATATTGATGAATTCCGTTCTTCAAATAATGACTCATTGTATTGAAGAGCCATTCATAATATTAATGACTAACGCCATCAATGTTAGGAATCTATGCTTATTATAATTACAACTTTTTATTAATAAAAAGTTATATTTATAAAAAATAAAGTTTTGAAAAAAATGTTTTTTCGAAAACATTTTTTTTCGGACAAATTTTTTTTCCGAAAAAATTTTTTTTCGAACAAATTTATTTTTTCGTTTTTGTTTTTGTTTGAATAAATTTTTTTTTTTCGAATAATTTTTTTTCGAAAAATTTATTTTTTCAAAGACATTTTTTTTTGAAAATTTTTTTTTCTGAACAATTTTTTTCGAAATTTTATTTCGGATAATTTTTTTTAAATTTTTTTACTTTTATTTTTTAAATAAAATGTTTACAACATTTTTTTTTCGAATTATTTTATAATATTTTTTTTTTAATTATTATGAACAAATTCATCAATATGACAATTCAATTCATTGTATAGAATATTTTGTTCATATATATAATGAATACATTCATTAATATGTCATTTAATGAACGGTGGTATCAATATGATGAATCTGGTATTTGGTGGAAAAATTCATAATATTTATGAATAAATTCATCATATTGAAGAAATTTTTTTTCTGTGTACTGTTCAGCCAGCTCGAAAAAATAAAATCGAGCACGTCGATTCTGTTCTGAACAACCGACTTCGATAATCTGAGCGAATAAACAAACGCAAACTACTGACTCTGAATGTTCAGAGTTTAAAAACAAACGCACTTCTTTTTTTGATAGTTCGAGCTCAGTTTAAAACTAATAAACGAAAACTGCCGTTTTATGCTATTTTTCGACACTTTCTACTGTTGAAATAGAGCCGTCAGTAAGTTACTGTTGAAAAAGGGTTAGAACGACAGTAGAAAATGTCGTGTATTCTAGGTAAAGGGTTTTTCAAAAAGAGCGCTACAAAAGTTTTTTTCAAGGGACGACAGCAGCAACTGTACAATCGTCAGTAGATACTGTTAGTTGAATATATGATAAAGGGTTTTTTAACATGGACGCTATAAAAGTAGAGTGACAGGGACAGCAAACAACGCCATATTTCTTGCCGCTCTTTTGCCATTTCTCTTCAGTAAGGTTTGCCATTTCATTATGGAAAGATATACGAATTCGAATTTCGGTAGTAAATTTTAATAATTTCGAATCGTTTACCCGTTTCGACCCTTGAAAAAAACGTTTGTAGCGCTCTTATTGAAAAACCCTTTAAAAGCAAAAACAACAAAAAGAAAAATAAATATACACAAAAAAAAGCAAAGACAAAAACACATTATAAAATCAAAAAACAAAAACGAACAAAAGGAAAAAACAAAAGCTAAACGAAAACAGAAAATCAAATACAAAACAAAGGCAAAAACATAAAAACAAGAGCAAAAAAGTAAAACTTAAAACATGAGCAAAGCATAAAATCAAGCACAAACAAAACAAACACAAAAATAAGAGCAAAATAAGAAACTAAAAAAAAAATAACCAAAAACAGAGCAAACACACACATTCTAAAGCCAAAACACAATAACAAAAACATTTTGCTTTTGTTTTTGTTATTGTGTTTTGACTTTAAAATTTGTGTTTTTGCTCTGTTTTTGGAAACAAAATTAATAAAACCAAAAACAAAAAAATAAAAGCAAAAACAAAAACAACAAAAAAAGGAATGCAAAAATACACAAAAAAAAAGAAAAGACGAAAACAAATTACCAAAGCGAACAAAAGGAAAAAACCAAAAGCTAAACGAAAACAGAAAATCAAATACAAAGCAAAAAAAGAAAAACACAAGGTCAAAAAAGCAAAATTAAAAACATGAGCAAAACGAGAACAGAAAATGAAGCGCAAACACAAAAATAAGAGCAAAACAATAAACTACAAAAAAATAATCAAAAACAGCAGTAAAAAAACAAATTCTCAAGCCAAAACACAATAACAAAAACAAAAGCAAAAACACAGAAACAAAATTTAAAAAAAAGCAAAAACAATATTAAAATTCAAATCAAAAACACAAAATTTAAATCAAAAACACAAAATTAAAATCAAAAACACAAAAGCAAAAGCAGAAAACAAACACAAAAGTAAAAACACATACAACCTAAAATTCAAAAAGGAATTAAAATCAAACTTCAAAAGAATAGCAAAAACAAACACAAAAAACTAAAACAAAAATAAATTTAAAAGAAATATCCAAAATAAACAAAAATAACACATATACTTTAAAAAAAGGTAACCAGATATATTTAAGTATATTCTATTACTATAATATATCCTGTATTACAGCAAAAAAAAAGCAAAAACGTAAAAACAAAAATAAAAAAAACACAAAAAAAAAACAAAATCATTACCTACAATAACATAAATTTATTCAAAAACACAAAAACAAAAAGAAAAGCAAAAACACACAAACAAAAGCAAGAACGAAAACACAAAAACTATGGGTACACGCAAAAATACAAGAGCAAAAACACAAAAGCAAAATTAAAAACAGAAAAAGTAAAAGTAAAAAAACAAAAACAAAAGGTTGTAAAGTACGAAAATATGTGTCTAAGTTTTTTGTAAACTAACCTGAAAGGTAACTTAAAAGACTCTTCTCAGTATGCAGAACTCAGTCAGTGTTACGAATTTGTCTTTGAATTTAAAATATTACAACTTTAAAGTCTAGATTCAGGTCCAACAATGTCGGTTTTTAAATTTTTATATCAATACTTTTTTATCAGTTTATTGAGTTAAGATGTTATAAAACATACATAGTACTTAGTAAACAATTATTGTAAAAGGTTAAACAATACAATAAACAATACTATATCATGATCATGAAATATTTTTAGTACCGCACATTTAAGAAAAATTACCTTAAATTCCTAAAATAATTTCAACTAACGACGATACATATTCATGTGTATTATATGTAGTTAAGAAACATTTGTTGATTATACACAAAGTCATATCAAAAGTCCTAACTACTGACTTGTTGTACATCCCAGCTGACTGAAGTTAACACAGAATTGAAACTTTTTGGATTAACAACTTTGTGTGTTCGTTAACTTAACGGACGGCATGACGTGGCCGTGTGTTTCAGGAAGTGGCTCGAATAAAAAATGTACTACTTACTTATTTACTAAACATACAGACTACCTACCTTCTGCTACGATACAATATATACTTACGTATCAAACATATTCTTTTATAATACCTGAATATGGTTGGAAGGATGTAGTGCGCTATTATTCCGCTCACGCGTCCAGCCGTGTTCGCCGGCGAACGGCAGGAAGGACAACATTAATATTCCCAACAGTTGTATGTGGCATAAAATTTGATATAGTAGTATGAACAGGAAAAAATTATATAAAAAAAAAACAAATGATAATAAAAATAACATGCATGGCAAGGTCAATCATTGAAGGTGGGAAAGGTGGATTTGTCATAAAAAGCCTTCCAAAAGCAGGGCATAAAGTTTGGTAATAATACAGTATATTAAATGACATGTTGATGAATACATTCATTATATATATGAAATTATTTCTACTATCGAACATCATAGTGAAGAACGAAATATTCAATACAATGAATTTGAATTGTAATATTGATGAATTTGTTGATAACATATATGAATATAATATTTTTTTCAAAATTTTTCAAAATTTTTTTTAGAAAATAATTCGAAAAAATTGTATTAAAAAAATAACAGTTTTTTTTTATAAAATAAATTTGTATTTAAAAAATAACATAAAAAAAATTTTTTTTTCAAAAAAAAAAATATTAGAAAAAAAATTTTACAAATAAAATTTTTCGACCAAAAAAAAATGTTTACGAAAAAATTTTATTTTTCAAAAAAAAATTCTCTTTTTTAATATATTTTTATTAAAAATTTATTTTTATTAATAAAAAGTTGCAATTATAAATAAATAAATATATAAATATATAAATAAATAAATAAAATAATACTAAATTATGATGTCGGGCAAGCATTAAGTAAGAAATAATATACAAGAACTACTTAAGAACTCAGAAGTACTGAAAGAAATGAACAAAAAATAGATATTTTGATTGAAATTTGCTTTGATGAATAGCATTCTTCAATATGAAGTAAAAAATGTTGTATTTTATGTTCTTGTTCATTAATATGATGAAACGTATTCTTCACATAGAGTTCATCATATTGAAGAACACTTCTTCGACTGTTAACAAGTGTTCATCATATTTATGATCGCATTCATAACATTGAGGTAGTTAGTCATTAAAATTATGTGTGGTTCTTCAATACAATGAATCATGGTTTGAAGAACGGAATTCATTAATATGATGTACATTTTTTTTCTGTGTACACTTCAAATCTTATCACAGGTGAAGTTAAAATGTTGCTTTTTATTAGTTTGTTGCCACGATTGGAGTTTTTTTTTTATTAAAACAATTAAATAATTCTTATAACACATTATTATCACACAGAAAAAAAAACTTCAATATGAAGAATTTATTCATAAATATTATGCATTTTTTCACCAACTACCATATCTATCATATTGATACATCCGTTCATTAAATAACATATTTATAAATGCATTCAATATATATATATGAACAAATATTCAATACAATGAATTTGAATTGTCAGATTGATAAATTCGTTCATAATATTTTTTGAAAAAAAAAAAAAAAATTTTATAAATTTTTTTTTGTTTATAAAAAAATTACGATGAAAAGCGTTGCAAAAATTTTATTTATAAAATAACAATAACAAATTAAAAAAAAATCCAAAAAAAAAAACTATTTTTTTCACTTATTCTCGAAATGCATTAACATGGTATTAATTATACCCTACACCTATGAGGTACAGGGTATATTAACTTTGTGCATATATTGTAACGCCCCTTAGGAGGCGTGTCCGGTATGGAAAAGTATATATATTCTTGATCAGCATCACTACCCGAGTCCGTTTAGCCATGTCCGTCTGTCTGTCTGTCTGTCTGTCTGTCTGTCCGTCTTACTGTCTTGCTGTCTTGCTGTCCGAATACAGAATAACTTGAGAAATACTGATCAGAATGCGATGAAATTTCGTCTCAATATATTTTAGCCAAAAGTAGGAACTGAGTTTGAAAATGAGCCAAATCGGTCAACGGACACGCCCACCTCCCATACAAGTCACTTTTATATAACTCTTTCGGAACTAATAACTCGAAAAGTATTCAAGGTATAGTTATAAAATTTAAAAAGTATTATTAAAATTCACCTAAAAATATGTGGTACAAAAATGGGCGTGATCCGCCCACTTTTTTTTTCATTATTTCCCGGGTTTTCATAGTGGAAATTTGATCCGTAAATTATTAAAATCAATTCTATGAAATATTAGCCTTTCAAAATTTTAAATATAGGCGTGGTCCGCCCAATTACATTTTTAAATTTTTTTTTTAGTTTTTTATACTTTATATAATTTTTTTAATTTATGGGTATATTAGACGTAAATTTCTGATATATGAATAATATTCTGAGGGTTAATATCCCCACCAAAGGTGTAGGGTATTCCATAGTCGGGCCCGACCGACTATAAAAATCCGCCCCATGTGACCTAACTTTCCCAACTCGTTTTATTATAAAAATGAATGAAAAAGTTGATGCCATATTAAAAGCACTTGACAATGGTTTTATTTTTCTAACTGCAAAAACACGTCCAAATATTGCAATTTCCCACATTACCCCATGTTCCACTTTAGCCTAGGCATCCGGCATCACTTTAAATCTTAGAATTAACTGGATAAAATTGCATTTTACAGGTCCGTAGACAACAAACAAAACTATCGTAACCAAAATCATAACGTAGAAGAAAAAAAAGAAAATCTAAACCGTTATACATTCGGTTTGAATTCTTGGCTCAAAAGTAATGCGTTACGGCATTTGTAAGGACTGCTCACACAATACTTAATAAAATCAGAAGCAACGTGTCACTTGAAACGAAATCTCATTAAAAATACATACGTCAGCAGACAAGCAGCACACACACTCACACACATGCACAGAGTCTCCCACACAAGCACAGATTGAATTTTAATCCTTTTGCCCTTTTTCAATGTAGCAAGCAAAAAAAAAAATTGAAAAGAAAACACAGCTTACAACATGTTTTCATTCTCTTTGGTCGCATCTTCGTGCAATGCGCTTCGTTGCGCATTCGGCCTTTATTCGGCATCACATGCAAATAAAGTGGGCGAAGGACTTGTGCCATTCAACGTCAACTCAAGTGTGTGAATCCTGGTTATTGTTGTAACATTTTATTTTATTTTTTCTTCTTCTTCTTCATTTTTGTTTAGCTGCCTACTTTTTAGTAATATTTTTATTTCTCTTATTATATTTACTTGCTGAACCCTGCACGTTTTTGCTGTGTGGCTGTGTGTGAGTCCTGTCGTCCTTGACTAAGTTGCGTGCACGCCCAAGCATATGCAGCACAACTGACAGCAATGACTTTGAGCGGATTTTAGTTGTCGTGACAGATATATATTTGACGCATTTGCAGCAACCAACATATAATTGTGTTGCCTGGAGAGAAAGAGAGAGACAGAATGAGTGCGTGGGTGGGTGAAGAAGAGTGCAATGCGTTGTATTTAAAATATCTAAGGTGAAACTGCTTTAATTGGATTTAGTTTGTGTAAAAGATTTAGTTTAGGCAAAGGTTCCAATGAGTAAATAAAGCATTTAAATAAAGTCTACATACAGAAAAATGTGAAAAAGTTGTTTTTGAATTTGGCTTTACAGAGTAAAATAAACTTCTGCAAATCAAGAAGTATTCGATGCAAATGTAATATAGTCGAATTATGTTACTATGAAAAGAATGTTAATCAAATCTAAGCATGTAAATTGCAATAGAAGAAAACATCATTAATTATTTTGTAATTATAATATTCTTGATTTAAAGAAGTTTATTTCGTAGCTATAACAACGTCCGACACTATTTGGCACATAATCGACCAGTACGTGAAACTAGGGATCATTTTAATGACTTGTGTGCACCCAGTTTTTTTTAGATCAATTCGTTTACAGTTTTTATTTTCATTTAAATTGCAAATGCATATCACATTTTTATAATATTTTTTTTTATGGCACATATTTTGTAGCTGCGATCTCTTACAGTATGAATATGAAAACGGTTTTCCAATATCAATTCCACTAAAGGTTTTATTTCCATTTCACATGGTACGATGAGATTTTTGAAAAATCAATTTAAATTTATTCAATACAAATAAAAGCTACGACTTGAAATAGCGTAACCATTTTCATATTCATACTAAGTGATATCTGAGCTATGAAGTACATCCAATTTTTTTCAAACGTTCGACCAAAAAATTGATTTTCATATACAAATAAAACCATTTAACGAATTGATCCGGAAAAACTGTGATACACATGTATTTTATTTTTTGCGTAATTTAAGAATATATAGGATTTTCTCATTTGTGCCTCCAAAAATTGAATTTTGTCGTACTGTGTAATGCGTTATATATTGCGTTTAATGTTTTAAGATAAATGCACATCATATTCAAGAAATCTTTCTCATGACTATTAGAATTCTACACCCACAAAAAAATACTATATAAATAATAGTTTTTTACTATTAAAAATAGTCAATAGGATAAATTATTATTTTAAACGGAAAATACCATTAAATACTAGAAAATACCATGACATTGAGTTTAGATGAAAAGATTTATATTTTGTAAACTATTAAATCAATAATTGTACCATTGGCCAATTTTATTGGGATTTGAGGGATTTTTTTTCTGTGTGTATCGAAGTAGTAAACAAATTAGCGAATAATACTCTCGAGTTAAAGAACATATATCGTGATTATCAAAGAATAAAGAGTAATATTTTACTTGCGTTGTAGCTACTATAAGAAAAATCATCACGCAATATACTTCTTGATGTTGGCTGGTGATTACTTCAAAACTGTAATGCCGTATCATTATTATTATATTCGGACCTTATTCTTCTTAAGTCAAAGAAGTTATTTCGTTGGTTATAAAAACAACGCGTCTTATTTGTCTTGAGGTTGTTTAACGATTTTCACATCTGTTCCATTTATCCAGCGATTGATGACACTTGTTATACCCTACACCTATGAGGTACAGGGTATATTAACTTTGTGCATATATTGTAACGCCCCTTAGGAGGCGTGTCCGGTATGGAAAAGTATATATATTCTTGATCAGCATCACTACCAGAGTCCGTTTAGCCATGTCCGTTTGTCCGTCCGTCTTGCTGTCTGAATACAGAATAACTTGAGAAATACCGATCAGAATGCGATAAAATTTCGTATTATTATATTTTAGCCAAAAGTAGGCACTGAGTTTGAAAATGAGCCAAATCGGTCAACGGACACGCCCACCTCCCATACAAGTCACTTTTATATAACTCTTTAGAAACTAATAACTCGAAAAGTATTCAAGATATAGGTATAAAATTTAAAAAGTATTGTTATAGTTCACCTAAAAATATGTGGTCCAAAAATGGGCGTGATCCGCCCACTTTTTTTTTCATTATTTCCCGGGTTTTCATAGTGAAAATTTGATCCGTAAATTATTAAAATCAAATCTATGAAATATTAGCCTTTCAAAATTTTAAATATAGACGTTGTCCGCCCAATTATATGTTTCTATTTTTTTTTAATTAGTTTTTCTATACTTTTATATCAATTTTTTAATTTATGGGGATATAAGACTTAAATTTCTGATATGTGAATAATATTCTGAGGGTGGGGAGGTTCAGCAAAATTATAATCTTTAAAATTAAAGTATGCAATTAAATATCCCACATTAATATTCCCACCAAAGGTGTAGGGTATTCCATAGTCGGGCCCGACCGACTATAAAAATCCGCCCCATGTGACCGAACTTACCCATGTGACCTAACTTTCCCAACTCGTTTTATTCTATTTAGTATAAATAAATAACATTTCATATTATTGATGTTATTCCTATTGAGTCGAAGAAGTTAATTTCGTAGGTAACAAAAAAATATATATATTTTAAATTGAAAATGTCCATTCACCTTTAATGTAGCATATAAAAATAATGATGTTCTAGCCATTAAAAAATTAAAATCTTGATATCGGTTGATTATTTCTTAATTCAGCAATATCTCTTAACCCATTCTACGATTGTAGATTTGTCAAAATAATGTTGATCGATTTGAATTCATTTCACAGAAATTGAAAAAATTAAATTTAATTGAAATATATTTTGTATTGTAAAATCGAATTCTGAGATAACAAAAAACACATTCAATGGAATTAAAGTTTTAAGAAGATTCTGATTGAAAATTGAAACATCCCTACAAACCATTTGACGATAACTTTTAAATTCGATATAATGATAAATTTTAGATATAAAACTGAAAGTATTTGACAATTTAATTGCGTGTTCTTTGTACTTTTTGTCAAAAAAATATAATTTTCTGAAGAAATAAAGTTTGTTAAATCCATTTATTATCATGCCAAAAGGGCGAATGTGCATTTTTAAAAAGGTTCTGAAATCAAATTTTAAAGTTTAAAGTGCTTTAAAAATTAGCAAAATTTAGATTTTTTCAATTTTTTCTGTTATTTTGGTTTATTCATCAATAAGCATAACGTATATTAAATATATTTGGATTTGGACAACTTACTGAATTATAAATACGGATTTTGTGAGGCTATATCCTGCCAAAAAGCAAATATTTGTATACCCCACACTAAGAGTGAAAGGGTATATTCAGTTTGGTACGCGTTTGTAACACCCTGAAGAAAGCATCTCCGGTAAGGAAAAGTATATATATTCTTGATCAGCATGACGTCCTGAGTCGATTTAGAGATGTCCGTCTGTCCGTCTGTCTGTCTGTCTGTCTGTCTGTCTGTCTGTCTGTCTGTCCGTCTGTCCGTCTGTCCGTCTGTCCGTCTGTCCGTCTGTCCGTCTGTCCGTCTGTCCGTCTGTCTGTCTGTCTGTCTGTCTGTCTGTCTGTCCGTCTTCCTTCTGTCTGTCTGTTGAAATCACGATTACGGAAAAAGTAGAAGAGCTAGAGCAATGAAACTTTAGATTTAGATTACTTATATATCTAAGCTGTCTGAACAAGAAAATTGGTATGATCGATTTATTGTGACCTGAGAACCGACCACTTATGTTCAAATACCTCATATAAAATATTGACATCATGCTGAAATACATGAAAATACTGTTTTCCTGCGAAACGAGTTGTGGTTCTCAAAAAAAAAAAAATAGAAATTCGGTACACATACCCATTTGTAAATATGGGTATCAAATGAAAGGAAATTCTTCAGCGATTGAAAGTTTGTAGTTATTTTCAGGATTTGTATACCCTGGTGACCTATATACCATTTTGAATGGTAACCACACTTATGTGTAGGGTATTTATGGTCGGCTTAGACCGACTATAATTTTGGTAATCCTAACTATCATACTAAAACCTACTTTAAAATTTCCCATGTGATCTAACCTTCCCAACTGAGTGTTTTTTGTGCTATATGTATTGAAATCATTATTTAAAAATATTTTGCCAAACATTAATTTGCCATTTGTTATTTGCAGGAAAAAATGTTTGGCAAAATATTTTTAAATAATGATGCCAATCGATAGATGCTTTAAAAACAAACAATACATACCTAGATAAAATAGTAGTGTATTTTATCTTGCACCAATAAACAATAAATGCCTTTATACTACTATTTTAGCTAGTATAAATAAAAAGTTATAGCAAAAAATAGGAAAAATTGAAAAATCTTGTCATACCAAATGGGCGAATCTTTTCGTTTTTTCACCGTAAATTTTTATTTGTACAAGATAAAATAGTAGTGTAAAGGTATTTATTGTTTATTTTCAAAGCACCTATCGATCTGCATCATTATTTAGAAATATTTTCTTGCCTACAACAAAAATTCTAATTGTCATGCCGAAAGGGCGATCCTTTTCGATTTTTTTGCCATAACTTTTATTGATACGAGATAAAATAGTGCTATAAAGTCATTTGTTGTTCGTTTTTAAAACTCCTATCGATCTGCATCATTAATAATATAAAAATAATATAAAAAATAAAATTTTGAAATATTTGTCATATGTCGAAGCGACAATTTTTTTTTTTTTTACATATTAACCAACGCTCAGGGGATGCCCCCTATTCATGCAATGCACAGTGTTGATCGTAAGAAAGGATTAAAGGTTTAAGAGAGGGGGAAAGATGGAGTAGTGTCGGTGGATGTTTGCTTTAAATTTCCCAATATTAAAACTGTCGGGAAAAACAGACGCAGGGAGATTATTCCACAAACGTATCGTGCGACTGAAGAACGAATTGTCTCTGTAATGCGAGGTTCTATTGAGAACCGAGTGGACTACGAAGGGGTGGACTTGGTTTGATGCCCTAGTACAACGAGAGATCACACGACCTGGTGGAATCAGGCCATGTATTTCCCTCGAACACTTACCATTGTAATACCTATAAAACAGGCTTACACACCCTACGGTCCTTCGGTGCTCAAGAGAACCAATAGAGGACGAAATATTTTCGTCCCCTATTAAATATATTGCACGTTGCTGGATTCGATCCAGGAACTCCAAAGAAGATTTTGAAGCCCGAATTGTATTCCATCTTAGGCCGAATATAGGTGGTGTAGACAATGCACAAGTCAGCAGGAGCGAAGTATGTTTTACACCGTTTTAAAAAACCGAGGCACTTGGCCGCTTCTTTCGACACATTAAATATGTGATCATTCCAACGGAGATCACATTGAATTGATATGCCCAGAACGTCAAGAGCAGCTGACTGCGCAATATCCACAGCACCCATATTGAGGGGAGGGAGGGGTGAATCCATTCTTTTGTGAGATAACAGACCACATTGGGTCTTGCTTGCATTAAAATCAACTCTATTTGCAAGACCCCACTCGGAGATTGTTTTCAGGTCATTATTGAGTGTGTCATTCATTGAGCGCCTTTTACTCTCAATCTCCAAAGAGTTTGGGCGCTTGTTGAACGAATATGAATGACAAATGTAACTGTGATCTGCAAAGGAATCAATTGGGTTCTGGGTCAATGACAGAAGGTCATTGATAAATACCAGAAATAGGGACGGGGATAGGTCGGAACCCTGTGGAACTCCAGAATTGATGGAATGTTGTTCGGAAAACACACTATCCATCGCAACTCGTATTGAACGACTCTGGAGAAAACTCGATATCCATCGAGTAAAAGATTCACCGACACCAAATGCAATTAGTTTTGCAACGAGGGCTTTATGCCACACTCGATCAAAAGCCTTGGAAATATCCAGAGCAACAACCTTAATTTCCCCGAAGAGGTGAACAAAATTATTCCACTTTTCGGAGAGGACCGCCATCAAGTCACCTGTGGATCTGGTGCTACGGAAACCACATTGTCGGTCACTAAGTAATTCGTTTGTGTACAAAATAAAAACACTCTTATATTATAAACAAAATACTTATTAATTCACTTTCATAAACAACTTTACTAATTACAAATTCTAACAACTGCTGCATGTCTAATATTTAACTTGACATTGTTGTCACACGTGACGTACTCGAACACTTTCCAATTACTACTGAACTGTTGTGCCTTAGATGCAGTGCCCTTATATACTGCATGCTTTAGTTCGACAAGCTGCGACATGTTCAAGAACCTTCTACTCATTTCGTGAGTACTGCATGCTATTCGCATTTCATTCGCACTTATGTGTTTTAATGTGCTGATCTTCCATCTCTTTCTCGCACACTGCCTCAGTGCGCTGAATGATCTTCCGTCTTTTTCTAACACATTGCTTAGTGCGTTGAATTGTATTGCGTCTCGTTTATTTTTGTTGATTGCTTGCTCTATGGGGCAAATTAACTCATTTCGTAACAATATTTTACTGAAAAGGCGGATTATTAGCATATGGGCATTTTCTAAGGTACCGGACGGGACATTCGTAGTATTTAAATAGCACTAAAAATCTTTAAAAATAAGAAAATTATATACGGTAGAAAGATATACAGAAAACAGAATTGCATGTAGAATTTGTAGCCGTGGTAGCTCAGTGGTTAGTGCGTTGGACTGCGAGCCGAAAGGTCCCCGGTTCAAGCCTGGACTGGGGCTAACAACATCTTTTCATAAAAACATTTTTCTATACCGCGCTACCTCTCGGCAGTAAATGGCAAACCTACGAGAGTAAAACATTGCCTATGAAAAAGCTCTCACCCGCCGTTCGGATTCGGCAATAAACTGTAGGTCCCACCACTTTGAGTACAAATATAACACGCACATCTCAAAAAGGTGAAAGAGCTCGGCCTAAGTTCTTATAGGACTGTAGTGCCAAACTATTATTCTTATTATGTAGAATTTCATATGGAAAATTCAACTAATTTTTTTTGCATTATTTTAGAAAATTGCCTTGGAAATGTGCTTTATATTTAAATTTACACTTTGTCCCTAAAGTTTATAGTTTTTTCATAATAAATCACAGAACATTTTTTCGGAAGGGACAAAAATTTCGTATAGAAATTTTCACTACGATTTTTTTTTCTCTAAAAAATATTAAATATTTTTTTGAATTATTTTAAAAAATACCATTTAAAATGTTCTTTTTTTTGAATATCTACATTGTTCCTAGAGCCTATAGGTTTTTTTAAATAAATCAATGAAAAAATCAAAACTATCCGGATGGAAATTTTCACTATGATTTTTTTTTTTCAAAAAATAATTTTATATCTGACAATATTAATAATCATTATAATGAAATGCACGATTTATGTAAAGTCCTATTGTTTTTAAGTTTTGTAATTTTTTTACATTTTTTGATTTTTTTTTTTATACTGTTCTTCTAAAATTTTAGTAGGTACTCGCAGTACCGGAGGGACAGATTTCAATTAGTTGTAAAAATGTTTCTAGAAATACTAGGAAATCAATGTTTACATTTTTGAAAATGCCGAGTAAATTCTGCTTTAGAAACAGAATTTAAAAAAATAATTTAATTTACAAGAAATTTGACTATGTTTTAAACCCCACTATGTTTTAAACCCCATATTCAAAGCAGCCTCTAGGTTGGGTGGCTCTACCTGCATTTTCTTCACTTAATTGCCTTAAAATGTTTTAGTCTATGTCGCGTAGTCCTTGTCAGGAATTTTAGACATAATTATTGTTGTTGCTGCTACTGTCATTATTGCTGCTACTGTCATTATTGCTGTTACTGCTGCTTCTGCTGTTAGTATTAAGTTTGAACATTAACGTAATACTCGAATAATTTAAGGAACACAACGGAAATCAGGCAGTATCGTACTTTGTCTGGTTGTGAACTAAACGAGCGAAAGATGAAGAGCAACAGCAGTTGATGTTGCTGGAAATGATACCAGGTGTCGCTGCGGCATGCCAGACAAACTGGCGTGCAGAAGAAGAAGAATTAAAAGAAAAATAAGAAGACAAATAAAAAGAAGAAAATAAGAAAAAGAAAATGAGTTGAAGGCGATTATAACAATGATGAAGAAGCGGCAGCAACATCAAATTAACGCAAAAACAACAAATTTGACGAAAAGCAGTTGCTACAGCAAGAGGAGAACGTCTTAACTAGAAAGATTCAAGAACATGCCATGGTTTCAAAACGAAAATAAAAATAATTATAATAGAAATAATAATAATAGAAATAATAATAATAATAATAAAAATATGAATAACGAAAAAAACACCAACAACAATAGCTGTCAAGTACAAAGGCATCTTATCACAAATGTTTGGAGAATGTGACAAAAAGATGAATTCCATCTTCGAGGTACAAACAAAAAAAATAAATTTTCGTTGAGAACACAGGTGGCTTCATTCAGTACAAAAGTGGCTAAGATTTGTGCAAAAATTTTGCTTTGGATTAAATGTTGGCTTTGCGTTGAAAATGCTGCAGCAGTCGTTATCCTGATGGTATGATGATTAGTTGGCGTAACAACAAGGAGGGATAAATTTCAGGATATTCTTCAAAATTGTCACTCATTACGGGGTGCGGCGTGTAATTTTGGGTGGAATTATTTTCGTATAAACGGATATTAAGCGGCTTAAAATGTACATGACAATGAGTTGAATTTAATTTAAAATAAAGTCAAATATTTTGTACGTTTACAGTAGATTAATAATCTGCTAGAGAATTTGTTCTTCTTATATATATGTATTTCGAGCTGTTATAATGTAAAGCGAATTAAATTCAAAAAAGGAAATGAAAGCATTTTAAAAGTGCTATAAGTAAAATGTAACATTTATGCAATATTTATGCAATGTTTAGCAATGATTGTCGATCTTTAGTCAACATTTAAGCAAAGTTCATATAACATATGCATCTTTAATGCCTTTTTACAATACGATTCTTATACAATGTGTCTGCAAGTTTTATGCAACGTTTATAAAACAACTAAATTCAATAAGTGTTTATACAACGTTTATAAGACATTTATATAACGTTTATGGAACGTTTATATAACGTATATAGAAAGTTTAAACAACGTTTATAGAACATTTATACAACGCTTATAGAACGTTTATACAACGTTTAAACAATGTTTATACAACATTTAAAGAACATTTGTAGAATGTTTATAGAACGTTTATAGAACGTTTATTGAACGTTTATAGAACGTTTATTGAACGTTTATAGAACGTTTATAGAACGTTTATAAAACTTTTACAAAACGTTTATAGAACGCTTATTGAACGTTTATACAACGTTTAAAAAACGTTTATACAACATTTAAAGAAGTTTATACAACATTTATATAACGTTTATAAAACGTAATAGAACGTTTATAAAACGTTTATAAAACGTAATAGAACGTTTATAGAACGTTTCTACAACGTTTATGGAACGTTTATACAATGTTTATGGAACGTTTATACAACAATTATAGAACGTTTATACGACGTTTATATAACGGTTATACAACGTTTATAGAACATGTATACAACGTTTATAGAGCGTTTATAGAACGTTTATAGAATGTTTATACTACGTTTATAGAACGTTTTTACAATCTTTATAGAACGTTTATAGATCGTTTATACAACTTTTATATAGGTTTTATACAACATCTATTTAACGTTTACGGAATGTTTATAAAAAAAACGTTTATGGAACGTTTTTACAATGTTTATACAACGTTTATAGAACGTTTATACAATGTTTATACAACGTTTATAGAAAATTTATACAACGTTTATACAACGTTTTCACAACGTTTATATAACCTTTATACAACGTTTATAGAACGTTTACATAACATTCATACAACGTGTATGTAATGTTTTTGCAATCTTTATACCACGATAATGAAACCTTTATACAACGTTTATGCAACGTAAGTACCAAATAACCAAATCTTAAGGATTTCAGTATCTGCTAATTATGCCAGTCTGAGTAGTTGAATATTTCGAAGATACATAGCATAACGAAGATACATATAACTCTTCAAAACAAAGACAACTGTTGCCGCCCATCCTGCTTTACCACGTTCATCTTGTTAATGATTAAAATGCGTGACTCTGTGTGTCTATCTTGACTGCGGGTCTCTCTATCTGTGTGTCTGTCTATATAATAAGCCATTACCGCCTACTTTCGGAAGGTAATATATGTTTCAGAATTCAGTAAATTGTTGCTCATGTTACTCCGGCGCACTTTTCTAATAGCATTCCCAGAGGTTCTTGGTGGTGGTACTGCTGCTGCATCTGTTGCTATCATTGTATTGCCATTTCTCAATTAGCAAATTAATTCGTTGTTTTAATGAAACACAACAATGTCATTGTCTTTGTCTTCAACGTCTTTCTTGTCGATGTTGTTGTCATTACAGTAAACCACCCCATTTTATTCTACACACAATTACTTCGGTAATGAAATAATTGTCAACAATTATCGTGTATTTCACTGCGTTTTCTCGTTCTATGTGTGGTGATTACTAGGAGTATGATAATGTTAGCATAATTAACAGGATTTTGCTGATATTCTGATTAATCTTTGACGACACAATGAGAATATTATAATTAAAACCTATGCAGTATCCAAATTGGATGAAAAACAAGAACATAAATTAAAAACCGTTGATAGAACGTTTATAGAACGTTTATACAACATTTATGGAACGTTTATACAACATTTATGGAAAGTTTATGCAACACTAATAGAACGTTAATAGAACGTTTATAGAACGTCTATACAACGTTTATACAACGTTTATACAACTTTTATACAACATTTATACAACGTTTATTCAACGTTTATAGAACGTTTATACAACGTTTATACAACGTTTATACAACGTTTATAGAACGTTTATAGAACGTTTGTAGATCGTTTATACTAAGCTTATAGAATGTTTATATAACGTTTATAGAAAGTTTATACAACGTTTATAGAACGTTTAAACAACGTTTATATAACGTTTATACAACGTTTATAGAACGTTCATACAACGTTTATAGAACGTTTACACATCGTTGCTACCACGTTTATTCTTAGTTTATACAACGTTTATAGAATGTTTGTAGATCGTTTATACAAAGCTTATAGAACGTTTAAACAACGTTTATAGAAAGTTTATACAACTTTTATAGAATGTTTATACAACGTTTATATAACGTTCTATAAACGTTGTATAAACGTTCTATAAACGTACGTTTATACAACGTTTATAGAACGTTTACACATCGTTGCTACCATTTTTATTCTTAGTTTATACAACGTTTATACAACGTGTATGCAATGTTATACATGATATATGCTATACTTGATATAAAATATTCTCAAATATTAAATTATGTTCCATAATTTCATATATTATTAATATATGTTGCATTTCCTGTACTCCCCCAAAATCCGACTGCAACATACCTATTTAACACAATTGACACATTGACATCTCTGTCATTCGCCAGCGCTAATAATGAATGGCTGTGGCTGAAATTCTACACAAAATAACAGCAAAGTAGAACATGTTACAAATGATGATGACGATGATGATGCGGGTGAAAATAAACGTAATATTTTTCCACAATTTCACCGGAAATTACGACAAAATCATCAGGAGCAACAAGAGACCGAAACGAAGTCACACAGTTAATAACAAAAAGCAAATTCCAAGAAGAAAAAAATAATAATAAAAATATGGCGAATTGAGCTGCCTGCCTTCATTTTGTTACCACTATTACCGTTCGGTTACCTTTACCTTGTGGCGCAATATTTCCTCCGCAGTCTACAGACTTCAGTCGTGTGTCTGACATTTGTATATTTGGTTCTGTGTGTGTGTAATTTGTGCCTTTGTTTGCGTCTGCTTTCTGTGTATTAGTATTAGTCGGTGTATTGTATGCACTGTGACTCGCAACTGTTTAACTTAAATTTCCAAATGTTTACCAACATCTCGGTCACAATTTGTTGCTGCCAGCGAGTAAGAACAACTGTGACTGTGATGTTGTCGACTTCATTGTTGTTGCTGTTACTACTACTGCTGCTGTTGCTTTGTACAAATGTCAGCAACTGTGGTTTCGCTGTGGCAGTTGTCGTAGCTTTTTGTTCATGATTTTTACAGATTTTGCAAAATAACGAAGCAATGTATTATGGATTATGTTGATAATCCGTTCAAAAATAAAAATTATTAAATTTCTTGTGTGGCAACTTTTAACATTTTTTTAAAATACAAATTTTAATAATGAAGGACTTCCATTTAGTATACATTGCATTGTAGTCTACGATTCTAAAATTTGTCTATAATTAACCAATAACATTTTCAGTATTGTTTCTTAATATCATAATTTGTGAAATAATTTCTTTTATAATGTTATTTTTATTTTTACCCGATACTAAAAGTGAAATTTTATATTAGTTTGGTCATCCTATATATTACCGATCAGCATGACTTATTCAGTCGATTTAGCGTTGTAAAGGGTTTTTCAATAAGAGCGCTACAAAAGTTTTTTCATTTGACATTTCTCTTCAGTAAGGTTTGCCATTTCTTACAGAAGAGAATTGTCAAAAGAGCGGCAAGAAATATGGCGTCGTTTGCTGTCCCTGTTGCTCTACTTTTGTAGCGTCCCTGTTGAAAAACCCACTTTTGTCCATCTATCAGTCTGTCTGTCTATCCGTTAAAATTACTATTACAGGAAAATGACAAGAGCTAGAGTAACAAATTTTCGAAATTAGATTACTTATACATCTAGGCTGTCTGGCATTTAAAACCGTTATGATCGGTCCATTGAGACCTGTGATCCGACCACTTATGTTCATATAACTCATATAACACTAACTTCTACGACTAAATTTTACTTTATACCAGCCGAAAGAAGTATTATAAAATTTTTAGTCTGTATATTTCGTAAATAAGTACTCAACACATATGTGTTGACACACATATGTTACTCGACGGCTCACATCAACTTTGAATAAAAGAAACCCTTCACCGAAAAATTACTGTAGTATATTAGATTTCATTTATATCTTTGTTTTGAAAAAAAGTAGGCCTACCAAATTTTTTAGTTTTTAAATACATTTGTATTTATTTAAATTAATTTGAATACATCATGTAATGAGCATTCTGTGTCTATACATTTCAGAAACTGTATTGTTGTTTAATTTTTTGCTTACACTTAAAATTCGTGTGGACCAATGTATTACGAAAGGTATAAACGTCTTCTACGACTTCTTGGCAACATATTACATAAACTGGTTATTCACACACACCTTCACATACAGGACGAACGACTACGAAAGTGAGAAAGTATAAAATAAAAACACAAGCAACACAAACATCTGACCGAAACGTGAACTAGTGATGCCAACTAATTGAACCAACAGAATATTTTTGGTTTTGAATATAAAAACTCTAAAATAAAAGTTGTCAATTCTGCAAAATAACAAAGAGTAATATATATTATGATACTCTCTTAGAAGAAACATAATTTTCTGACTACTTGTTAATGGCTGCATTCAGCGATCTCAACAGTTGCGAAACTGCCGTTTTTGTTTTTGTTTATGTTTATAAATATTTGAGTTAAAATGTGATTCAATGTCATCGAATGTTATCGATAACAAAGGTAGCGTAAAAATTTTTGATGATACCAATGACGACCGCGGCTAGCATGAAATTCAGCCAAAATTTACACCACAATTGCTCAACAGTTTAGCTCGCTGAATGCAGCCAATGGCAGACACATGATGATATCATAAAAGTGCCGAGTCTCAAAGTTGTTGTTGTTTTCAATGATTGCTCTCTCATATTTTGTTCGTCGCCTGTCTTCTGTTGAGAGAGTAAGGGTTTATATGCCATCAGTATATATATGACATATTTATGGTTTTACCATTGACATGCATATTATTCATATGTGTTCTAACTGAAAAACAATACTTAAGTTATTCCTTTGAGACATCAGAACTGATGGTGCTTATTGGTGTTTGTTCCATTTCATCATCAGTATAATATTTATATTATAATATTATTTATTTTCTTATTTCTTTATTTCTTTTTATACCCTACACTAAGAGTGAAAGGGTATATTCAGTTTGGTACGCCGTTTGTAACACCCAGAAGGAAGCATCTCCGGTATGGAAAAATATATATATTCTTGATCAGCATGACCTCCTGAGTCGATTTAGCGATGTCCGTCTGTCTGTCTGTTGAAATCCCTACTACTTTTAAAATTGAAGAGCTAGATAAATGAAACTTATAACTTAGATTACTAATATACCTACGCTGTATGTGCGAAAAAATTGGCGAGATCGGTCCATTGTGACCTATGATCCGACCACTTATGTTCAAATACCTCATATAAAATGTACATATAAAGATCAATTTTTATGTATACGTGCTTAGGTAAACTTTTTTGGTCAAATATATATTGACATCATGCTCAAATACATGATAATAAAGTTTTCCGGCGAAAACACTTGTGGTTCACAAAAAAAAAATCGAAATTCGGTACACCTACCCATTTGTAAATATGGGTATCAAATGAATGGAAATTCTTCCGCGATTGAATGTTTGTAGTTAATTTCAGGATTCGTATACCCTGGTGACATATATATCACTTTGAATGGAAACCACACATATGTGTAGGGTATTTATAGTCGGCTTAGACCGACTATAATTTTGATAATCCTAACTATCATAATTACACCTACTTTTAAATTTCCCATGTGATCTAACCTTCCCAACTGGTTTTTATTTTTTTATTTCTTTATTTCTTTATTTCTTTATTTCTTTATTTCTTTATTTCTTTATTTCTTTATTTCTTTATTTCTTTATTTCTTTATTTCTTTATTTCTTTATTTCTTTATTTCTTTATTTCTTTATTTCTTTATTTCTTTATTTCTTTATTTCTTTAATTCTTTATTTCTTTATTTCTTTATTTCTTTATTTCTTTATTTATTTATTTATTTATTTCTTTATTTATTTATTTATTTATTTCTTTATTTCTTTATTTCTTTATTTCTTTATTTCTTTATTTCTTTATTTCTTTATTTCTTTATTTCTTTATTTCTTTATTTCTTTATTTCTTTATTTCTTTATTTCTTTATTTCTTTATTTCTTTATTTCTTTATTTCTTTATTTCTTTATTTCTTTATTTCTTTATTTCTTTATTTCTTTATTTCTTTATTTCTTTATTTCTTTATTTCTTTATTTCTTTATTTCTTTATTTCTTTATTTCTTTATTTCTTTATTTCTTTATTTCTTTATTTCTTTATTTCTTTATTTCTTTATTTCTTTATTTCTTTATTTCTTTATTTCTTTATTTCTTTATTTCTTTATTTCTTTATTTCTTTATTTCTTTATTTCTTTATTTATTTCTTTATTTCTTTATTTCTTTATTTCTTTATTTCTTTATTTCTTTATTTCTTTATTTCTTTATTTCTTTATTTATTTCTTTATTTCTTTATTTCTTTATTTCTTTATTTCTTTATTTCTTTATTTCTTTATTTCTTTATTTCTTTATTTCTTTATTTCTTTATTTCTTTATTTCTTTATTTCTTTAATTCTTTATTTCTTTATTTCTTTATTTCTTTATTTCTTTATTTCTTTATTTCTTTATTTCTTTATTTATTTATTTATTTCTTTATTTCTTTATTTCTTTATTTCTTTATTTCTTTATTTCTTTATTTCTTTATTTCTTTATTTCTTTATTTCTTTATTTCTTTATTTCTTTATTTCTTTATTTCTTTATTTCTTTATTTCTTTATTTCTTTATTTCTTTATTTCTTTATTTCTTTATTTCTTTATTTCTTTATTTCCTTATTTCTTTATTTCTTTATTTATTTATTTATTTCTTTATTTCTTTAATTCTTTATTTTTTCGGTGTATGTATACAGATAATCTGAGTTTTGAGAATTATTATTGTAGCTCTTCCTGTTTTACTGTAATCGTAATTTCAACAACATACTTAGAGATAAACGGTCATCACAATATAGACACGGAACGTGACACTTTTCCAAAAGATACATTTTTTTATTAAGATATATAATCTTAATGAATCTATCAGAACCGAAAAAGACGCCTTCTAATTGTTACCCTTTCAATTAAAGTTAAATATATAATTAATAAAAAATACAATAAGACTAGAAAAACTCAATCAATACACAATATATTTTGGATTAGGTTCTAGAGAAAAGAAATTTTATATTGTGAAATTCCATTTTAAAGCTAATTAAAAATGGTATCATTATAATACAATGTATTTATTTCACCGAAACCGTAAACAAAACCATTATACAAAAAAAACAACAACTTCTAAATATATTTATACATTTATTATTCATAAATTATAATTAAAAAATGCTGGTAATTATAAAAATTTTTGAATTATAATTGGTTTTTAGTATCTGAGTTTGTGAAATAGTTTGGTTATTTTTTTTCAGAGATCTAAAATATCAAAACTTAAATCGAAACAGTTATTAAAAACATGTATACCGAAACCATATCATTATAAAATTCAAACGAAAAACGTAAACCAAAAACATATCCCTCAGACGGTGGAAAATACGGAAACCGATATCAACACCAATTGAGGAGCTCATTTCCAAAACGTGCTTTCCATTTAAATATAATATGCTTTTATTTACAAATATACGGCCCACAAATTATTATTTCAAAAAAGTGAATAAACAGAACTAAAAATGAAAATATTAGGTGTGGAAAACACCCTTGGTTCAATTGTATTCTACCATTAAATAGGAGTAAATCAGGTTATACTAAATCTATCTTCGTTTCACATAGTACGTTTTGGAAATGAGCTCCTCGATTCATTTCGGTTTCAATTCATGATTTTGCAAACTTTTTCGTTTGTTTCTCATAGGTTAGTGTCCTAGCCTACGATAGGTTGCGGACTCAAATATCGCAAATGGAACCAATAAAATTAAAAATTATTTTACTATACTTTGCGACCTAGGCATAAAAATTGGCAAACCTCTGTTGACTATACTTGTCTGCAGAAAGCTGCTCATTCCTTCTAATAGTATTCAACATTAAACTGTATGTCCCACCACATTGAGAGCACACATTTTTTTACTCTTCATAAAAAAGATTTTTTTTAATTTTCTTATTTATGAGTTATATTCATGAATTGTGTATAATATTAAAAAAAAAACTGCAGTAACAAAAAAAAAATAAAATCACTATGTATTTATTATGAATAGGATTCATAAGTTTAAGAATTTTATTTAATTAATCATAACAAGCGAAATTATGATTATTTATTTATCACTTGTATTTCATATAGCGTATTCATTTTCTTAATGTGCAATTCACGCCAGTTCACATTGGGAAAAAATTCCAATTTTATGGCCAGAAACCAACTATATGACATCGAAATCGATAGGTAATGAATCATAGCAGATATTCATATAATTCTTTTTAATATTTGGTTTGAACTTTTTTTATAATTCCTATTTAACCAAAAAAATATTAAAAATTTAATTTTTGTGTCCCACCCCTTTGATAAAATTGTAACATATTCTATATCATTGATATTGAAGATAAGAAAAGGTACATTCATTAATAATTCGTAATAAATTTGGATCTGATTATTTACGAAATTTAATTGTAGAGTACAACTCAAAATATTCTATTATTTATAATATTGATAAAATAGTAATTTTAACTACTATGAATTTTTGTAATATTAAAAATATTTGACTATATTTTTCGAGAGTGTAACTATTTCATGTTTTGTCTACGTAATAACTTACACAACAGTCGTCAACATGAATTATTGTGATTTATATTTTTCACTCTGAGTTCGGGGACACAAACAACAACAACGCCAACAAACCAACAATTCCGTACTTTTGCATAAAAATGACAAAAGTCCCCCATTAGAAGGATAAAGGACCGCCCATAAAAACGGCGACTAATGGAACCGTGAGATTTCATGCGAGTGTAGTGAAAAATGATAAATGGTTGCATTAGTGTCACGCGGAAAGAATGCAATTTTTTGCGTAAACGAATTTTTTTAAATTTCGTGAACTTTATTTTTGTAATTTCTTTGTTTTATTTTTACCTGAAAACTGCATGAATTATTTAATAAAACTCAAAAATCACACAAAATCCACATTTCTCTCAGCCAGTTTCACATTGCAAGTAAGTGATAGCATTAGTAATTGATATGGCTTTTAACATAAAACATTATTTTGTTTGTACTTCCTGCAAACAAAATTGATATCAACCACAGGCATAAATACACTTGTTGTTGTAACCACTCGACATTCAGCCCCCAACCGCCCGACCACAAACAAAAATATTTATAAATGTCAAAAAGTGTATGAAAAATAATAAATGTGTCTGTCTGTCTGTACGTGTACGAGACAGGAAGATGGAGTGCGTACAGAAAGTTCACTGGTCACCGGAGAAAATATTCGATGCTTTCTTTTTCTATTTTTCCTTCTTAGCTGCCTCATATTTGTAATCAAGCCAGACAAGAATTTACTACGGATGCCGTGGGGAATTTGATATTTTCTTAAAGTACCTTTATTTGATTATGGCTTTGTGTTTATTCAGTAACTACAATTTGTAAAGTTCTTAGTTTCTATCAATTTTGGTATAAATTATACTTAATTCGACTTTTTCACAAATTAAGGATGGCAAATTTCATTTAAATCGGTCCAGAGGTTGGCAAAGATATCATGTGAGAAGTCCAGCATTACTTTAAATGCTCATATATTCTAAACGGACAGTCCAAAGAGGGTCCAAAGAGGTGTTTTTTTTTATAGAAATTAAACAAAAATAGATTTATCCAAAATTGCATTTAAATCGGTCCAGGGATATCAGAGATATCAGGTGAGAAGTCAAGCATTTCTTTCAATGCTCATATCTTCTTAACGGAGAGTCCAAACAGGGTCCAAAGTATGCGTTTTTTTATGGGAATTGAACAAAAATAGATTTACACAAAGTTGCATTTAAACTGGTCCAGGGATATCAGATATATCAGGTAAGAAGTCAAGCATTTCTTTCAATGCTCATATCTTCTAAACGGAGGGTCCAAAGAGGGTCCAAAGTAGGTGATTTTTTTATAGGAATTGAACAAAAATAGATTTACCCAAACGGAGCGTCCTAAAGGCTCAAAATTGCATTAAATCGGTCCAGGGGTCTCAGAGATATCAATGAAATGTCATGATTTCTTTAAATGCTCATATCGTCTAAATGAAGAGTCCAAAGAGGGTCCAAAGTATGCGTTTTTTATAGGAATTGAACAAAAATAGATTTACCCAAACGGAGCGTCCTAGAGGCTCAAAATTGCATTAAAATCGGTCCAGGGGTCTCAGAGATATCATGTGAAAAGTCATGCATTTCTTTCAATGCTCATATCTTCTAAACGGAGGGTCCAGAGAGGGTCCAAAGTAGGTGTTTTTTTTTTTTTAAGGAATTTTACAAAAATAGATTTACCCAAAATTGCATTTAAATCGGTCCAGGGATATCAGAGATATCAGGTGAGAAGTCAAGCATTTCTTTCAATGCTCATATCTTCTAAACGGAGGGTCCACAGTAGGTTTTTTTTATAGGAATTGTACAAAAATAGATTTACCCAAAATTGCATTTAAATCGGTTCAGGGGTCTCAGAGATATCAGGTGAAATGTCAAGATTTCTTTAAATGCTCATATCGTCACTGTCATGCCAAAGGTGTCAAATGTGCGTTAACAAAAATGTTTGGAAATCAAATTTGAAGTGCTTTAAAAATTAGCAAAGTTTATATTTTTTTCAATTTTTTTTGTTATTTTCGTTTATTTATCAATTATTATAATGTATGTAAAATATCTTTAGATTTGGATAACCTACTGAATTATAAATACGGATTTTGTGAGACTATATCCTGATCAAAACGCAAATATTTTTGTTTTATATGCTATAACTTTTTATTAGCGCAAAATAAAATAGTAATCTGAAGGCATTAATTGTTTGATTTTAAAGCACCTATCTATTGGCATCATTAATTAAAAATATTTTGTCAAACATTAATTTGCCATATGTTATTTGCAGGAAAAAATGTTTGAACAAATATTTTTAAATAATGACGCCAATCGATAGGTGCTTTAAAAACAAACAATAAATACCGTTACACCACTATTTTATCTTGCACCAATAAAAAATTATAGCAAAAAAACGAAGAAATTGGAAAAAATGAAAATCTTGTCATGCTAAAAGGGCGAATCTTTTCGTTTTTATGCTATAACTCTTTAATGATACAAGATCAAATAGTGATGTAAAGGCAATAATTATTTGTTTTCAAAGCACCTATCGATCTGCATCATTAATTAGAAATATTTTGTCGAACATTAATTTGCCATTTGTTATTTGCAGTAAAATTTTTTTGGCAAAATATTTTTAATTAATGATGCAGATCGATAGGTGCTTAAAAAAATTAATTAATTAATACATTACACCACTATTTTATCTTGCACCAATAAAAAATGTTGGCAAAAAACGAAGAAATTGCAAAAATTGAAAAATCTTATCATGCCAAAAGGGCGCATCTTTTGGTTTTTTTGCTATAACTCTTGAAAGGTACTAGATCAAATAGTGATTAAAAGGCAATTATTGTTTGTTTTCAAAGCACCTATCGATCTCCATCATTAATTAAAAATATTTTGTCAAACATTAATTTGCCATTTGTTACTTGCAGGAAAAAATGTTTGGAAAAATATTTTTAAATAATTATGCCAAACGATAGGTGCTTGAAAAATAATCAATAAATACCTTTACACCATTATTTTATCTTGCACCAATAAAAAATTATAGCAAAAAACACGAAGAAATTGGAAAATTGAAAATCTTGTCATGCCAAAAGGGCGAATCTATTGGTTTTTTTTGCTATAACTCTTTAATGGTGCAAGATAAAATAGTAATGTAAAGGCTATTATTGTTCGTTTTCAAAGCACCTATCGATCTGCATTATTAATTACAAATAGTTTGCCAAAAAAAATTCCTGCAAATAACAAATGTCAAATTAATGTATGGCAAAATATTTTTAATTAATGATGCAGATCGATGGGTGCTTTAAAAACAAACAATAAATGCCTCTTTAATGCCAATAAATAAACACCACTTTTTATGTTATACCAATAACAAGTAATGGCGAAAAAACGAAAAGATTCGCCCTTTTGATTTTCAATATCCAACAAAATTACACGCGATTTTTACAGCATACTTGAGGATAAACAACATTCAAAAATGTAAAAAAAGGCAAATGTCAAAAATTGCACATTCACTACTTTGGCATGATAGTGACGATATCTTATAAACGGGGAGTCCTTACGGGCCCAAATTAGGCGTATTTTATAGGAATTAAACAAATTTCATATAAATGTTAAATATCTTTCATTTGCTATATACATTATTGATAAAAAATAAGCCGACTTCAAATATAAACTCTATATGAAATAAAAATTTGACTTTCAATTTGAAAGATTTTTCTATCAAAGAAAACACGAAGTATATCTTATAAAAAAAGCCATTTTGGATGAATTGTTGTAGTCTATAAAAAGTTGATGCCCAAGCAACAAAAAAAAAGCTGAATAAGCGCTGACTTTTAACACAGGTTACAGAGATCAAATATAGAAAATAAAACTTGACCTTTTTTTTGCGCTTGCAAATTCTTTGATGTCGACTGCGATGTCATGAAAACTAAGTGGCAAATATTTATGTTACACGAATGAGTAGCAGTAAATAATATTGGACCTTTTTATCTATGCGTTATATAGATTGAAAATAAAACTGCAACCTATTTCTTGGTTACCTTTGTAAGTTCGACCCTCCTAAAGTTGCTGTCCAGTGTTTTTTTTTTCTTGGTGGATTAGCCAGACAGACAGTCGATATTAAATGCCAGTCACTACTTTACTACTCAAATTCGGTCACCTTTACCAAACAATATTTAATGTGATTTTTTTTATTAAAGTGGGATTTTAGGCGTTCACACACGTGTTCACAATTAAGTGAGTCGATGTGTGGAACGCAATCCTGTCAAGTCATTGCCTTGGATTTAGCAGCTCAGTTGCGCTTTTGACGCTCAGTTCTTTTAAGTCGTTGGATGATGCTGCAGCAGTGGCAGCAGTTCTCCTGTCTGTCCTTGGACCTTGCCTTCGTCTTATCATTCTTCATTTTTCATACTTTTGTTACCTCTATTAGTTTCTCATGTTGGGGTTTTCTGTGTGTTGTCTGCTCGCACTTTGTTCCTGCTGTTGCTGCGCATATCCTTAGGGTCGTCCGCTCCATTAGAGCCACCTGCGTATCCTGCGGTTTTGAGCGTCTTCGTTGTGTTGGCAACGTTGCTTTGATGATTTTATAGCAATATTTTGTTCTGGTTGTTTTTATTCTGAAATTACTATCTGTCTGTTGGTCTGACCATGACCATCTAATCGTTATTAATGCCAAATAGCCAAACAAGGACTAATTAAAATTAATAGTTGCTTCCCTGCGCTGTGACTCACTCTCTCTTACTTTTTTTTATAATAAAAGTTTTATATATTCGATTTTTTTATGAAAAAAATCCGCAAGTTTTTCATTTTAAAGAAAATCGTCTGGAATGTACAAAAAAAATGTTGAATATAAAATTATGAATTTTTATATTTTCTTTTACACTTGGTTTTATTAGTTGTCTCTTTAAATTAAACAACATTCTAAGTTTTTTTTTTTATTGATAACACCCTCCAACACAATTTTTGCCGCAGACATCCCATACATCAATTATATATAATTCGCTGGCGCTAATTTTGACTGCATACTCAGTTTTTTCCTCTAACGCAATATTTCTGTGAAAATCGCCGACATCATTTTAAGCCTTTCTGAGCCACTACTATGCAAAAAAAAATAAAATAGTACCATTGAAAAATAGTTTTACAAAATAAGTATTTTTTCTTTTTTCTTATCTACACTTATTTTAATATATCAATGAATGCTTATAATCCAATTCGATTTTAAGATAATTGCATCTTAAATTGAGAAATATTGATTAATTTTTTCAAACTATTTTTTTTTTAACTTTTCGAATCTAAAAAAATATTTATGGTTATCTAGCAACCAAAATTTTTCTAATTGAATTTTTAAAATTTTTAAAATATTCCAACACGATTTTTATACCCTACACTAAGCGTGAAAGGGTATATTAAGTTTGGTACGCCGTTTGTAACACCCAGAAGGAAGCATCTCCGGTATGGAAAAGTATATATATTCTTGATCAGCATGACCTCCTGAGTCGATTTAGCGATGTCCGTCTGTCCGTCTGTCTGTCCGTCTGTCTGTCTGTCTGTCTGTTGAAATCCCTACTACTTTTAAAATTGAAGAGCTAGATAAATGAAACTTATAACTTAGATTACTAATATACCTACGCTGTATGTGCGAAAAAATTGGCGAGATCGGTCCATGATCCGACCACTTATGTTCAAATACCTCATATAAAATGTACATATAAAGATCAATTTTTATGTATACGTGCTTAGGTAAACTTTTTTGGTCAAATATATATTGACATCATGCTCAAATACATGATAATAATGTTTTACGGCGAAAAGACTTGTGGTTCACAAAAAAAAAAATCGAAATTCGGTACACCTACCCATTTGTAAATATGGGTATCAAATGAATGGAAATTCTTCAGCGATTGAATGTTTGTAGTTATTTTCAGGATTCGTATACCCTGGTGACCTATATACCACTTTTAATAGTAACCACACATATGTGTAGGGTATTTATAGTCGGCTTAGACCGACTATAATTTTGATAATCCTAACTATCATAATTACACCTACTTTAAAATTTCCCATGTGATCTAACCTTCCCAACTGGTTTCTAATTGATCTACTTTTTTAAGTACTTTTTGTATATAACTAATTTTCAATAAAAAAAATACTTTTGCCTATAATCTAAAAATATCATTACTTCATATATAAAGTATGCTTATTCTTATTGCATACTCAGTTTTTTTTTTCTATTACGTAGCATTTTTTTGAAAAATTATAGTAAAAAGTGCTATTTTTAGTCTATTTTAATGATGTTCAACAATTTTTTTGTTCTTGTACCTTGCATTTTTTGGGAGCGCAAGAACAAGATCGTCATTTTCTTGCAACTGTAAGAGCATGATATGAAGTGCAAGAGCAAGACGAGACTAGCACTGCAAAAAATGCAAGACTCTTGCAAAAAACTTTTTTTTTTCAAGGCTAAAAGCATTTTTTTTTTTAACAACATATTTGCAACAACAAAAACATATGCAACACCAAATATAAAATAGACCAAACTCTGCTGTTTCTGTTTTCTTCGCTACGCTAGTGTCGTTCGTCGTTTGTGTTTCACACATATGTACTGAACTAAGCTTGTGATCGAAATTATTCGCGGGACATTTTCTGTACAACAAATAAAACTAGGGAGTGTTGTTGTATAATAAATTTTTATTGCAAACTGAATGGCTGTACAAGAATGCACACATTACGTGTGTGTCATGTGTCTGTTTGTTGTCTTTGGAGAATACGTCATGAGAGCATACCGCAAAACGGATTAAATCGGTAACCGTATAAGTGGCGATCAATATTTCTTTTATAATAATTAATAAAAATGGTCTTTAAATTATGCTATGGACAGAGATTATTACTATTCTAATGTGATCAATTTCTATGAAAAAGTGTGCAGATAAGGCATATTGCACAATATTATAGTGGAGTCAGATCAAAACCTTATGTTCATGGAATCAACGTTTTGAATTAATTTTTTTTGAAAATATCCTGGTGTAATCTATACCATAATCAGAGACTTAATTTTTGTTCTATCATTTAATGTTCACGAGGTATATTATTGTTAAGGGTTTTAGTATTCAGCATTCTAATTGGAGACTAATTGGAAGTGTAAACCCTTGTAGGTTATTTTAAAATCATTAATTTTATTCGAAATTTATTAACTAGTATGCTGTTTCGGAGGATTTGGATGTATTGACCTTATATATGTTATGAATCGTTAACATAACTGAAAGTTTACTTCAAAAACGTCTTCAAAAACATCTTGTCTGGAGATGACATAAAGGCAATGGTGTAAAATAGAGTTCTTCGGTATATACTAAATTCAAATTTCATATTAGGAAAGGTTTGAAATACAGGATGTTTACGAAATGCATACTTCTGACATAACCTAATCAAGAAAATTTGTTATGCAGTATAATCTGTTGATAAATTAATATCAATTGTTCACTCTTCTTTTAGACAATTAAATTAATATTACAATGGTATCACACCTTTGAACCCCATGATTTCTGCCTTTTTAACAAATTTTCATTATAACCAATTTTCTTGACTAAGTTATGACAGTAATATGCATTTCTTAAACACCCTGTATCTTAAACTAGGTGCAAAATTAGACATTTTTTATAAACATTTTTTGTTTTTTGAGTAATAGAATGACTGGCATCGATGAGAATTCTATATAGAATTGTTAAATATTACCCATAAATATTTCAAAAACTGTATTATCATCTCAAAAACCTCAGTATAATTTAATTTATTTAATCATAAAACTGTGGCACAAACAATGTTCAAAATTCTATTTCATCTATTTCCATATAGAACGGACTAGTTAAATATTTGCAGCCTTTTGAACCAGTTCAAAGCTAACCATTTATCAACCCGTTAGCAGCAACATCATGAAATCCATAACTACATGCTGCCCTTTCACACAGGCTTAGTTTGTCTACCGTTCAAGTATTCCACATCAAGTGGAAAATTAAAGTAATTAATCTACTAAATGTCCTTGATGGTCTGTCTCATCATAAAGTTGTCGAAAAGAAAATGTTGCTGCTGATGACCGACAAAATGTAATCGACAAAAAAGGCAACGTTCGCATTACGGAAAATGAGAAAAGACGTTATAGATTCTGTTGAAACTATAGAAGTTGGTTAATTAATTAAAAAGACTTTTTGTAATACTTGTATCAAAAGAACATCATTTGCATAGATGAATAAATTATTTGAATTCCTATTATTTACAATCTAAAATTATTTTATAATTTCATTTTATGATGTTGTACATATTAGTTTAAAAGATTAAATTCAAAATAGTATCCTGTGTGTATTCGCAAAGTATTTGTAAGTTTTTAAAAATACATTGACTACACAGAGCAAAAACATTCGAAATGGGTTTCCGATAAAGTAAATTCAATAACACGCACTGTTTCCGATATAATATAGCTTAATACTCCTCACTGTATTTAACATTAAATAAAATATTATTAGCATTAGATAAAATTTAAAAAAATTTTCCAAAACGATTTTTTCCATGGACTTCTCTTTTTGATGGTATACTCAGTTTTATCCTATTACGTAAAGTTTAAAATAAAATTGTAGTCACTTTTCAGCCACTTTTTAGCATTAAAAAGTTATAGTCCCTTACACAACAAGTTTTCCAACGAACTGTAAACATAATTTTTCTTGTAATTGTCAAGACTAATTGCAATTTATCAACAAATACTAATATAAGATAGGTTGGTATTATAATTTAAATTAACAAAGTAAAATTAATACAAAATGTAGTAAAATGAAAAGCAAATGTAGTAGTTTCTCTATATATCTGAGGACGTTTAAATAAAGACAAAATATAGTTGTTTTAATACACATGTTTGAAATTTTATATAGAAATGCAATTTATGTAGTTATTTTCCATACAAAATCAACTACATTAATGTAGTAAAAATAAATACATATACTTTTATTTTAAAGATATTTTTATTAATTTTTAATACTATATTTTTTCGGTGTAATTTTTATGTTCTCGTTATCTTTTTAGAACCTAATTGTTTTACTTTCCTTTACCCTAAACTACAACATTTATTAATCGATTAACACACATTCTACAAATCAAAGTGTTGGCACTTTTATAGCCTTCGCACATAATTTCAACTTAAGATATAAAAACTCGTGAAGCACGCACTCTACGCTCCTATAAAAACCCACATAATTTGCTGGAATTTTCGTATAGCCTTTGCGATAATTTTTTTTTGCTCGCCCCATTACAAAAAGTGCTAAAATAGAATTTATTATCGTACAGCTGCACAATTTTCTAGTTAATATATGAAACTGCTGATATTCAGCAGAATTTTTTTTTTTACAGATTAACCAACACTTAGGGGATGCCCCCTATTTAAGCAAAGCACAGTGTTGATCGTAGGAAAGGATTAGGGTTAGAGGAAGGGAGGAAGGGAGGAAGGGAGGAAAGGAGGAAGGGAGGAAGGGAGGAAGGGAGGAAGGGAGGAAGGGAGGAAGGGAGGAAGGGAGGAAGGGAGGAAGGGAGGAAGGGAGGAAGGGAGGAAGGGAGGAAGGGAGGAAGGGAGGAAGGGAGGAAGGGAGGAAGGGAGGAAGGGAGGAAGGGAGGAAGGGAGGAAGGGAGGAAGGGAGGAAGGGAGGAAGGGAGGAAGGGAGGAAGGGAGGAAGGGAGGAAGGGAGGAAGGGAGGAAGGGAGGAAGGGAGGAAGGGAGGAAGGGAGGAAGGGAGGAAGGGAGGAAGGGAGGAAGGGAGGAAGGGAGGAAGGGAGGAAGGGAGGAAGGGAGGAAGGGAGGAAGGGAGGAAGGGAGGAAGGGAGGAAGGGAGGAAGGGAGGAAGGGAGGAAGGGAGGAAGGGAGGAAGGGAGGAAGGGAGGAAGGGAGGAAGGGAGGAAGGGAGGAAGGGAGGAAGGGAGGAAGGGAGGAAGGGAGGAAAGGAAGGAAGGAAGAAAGGAAGAAAGAAAGAAAGAAAGGAAGAAAGGAAGAAAGGAAGAAAGAAAGAAAGAAAGAAAGAAAGAAAGAAAGAAAGAAAGAAAGAAAGAAAGAAAGAAAGAAAGGAAGAAAGATGAGGTAGTCTCGGTGAAAATTTTTATTTTGAATTTGCCAATATCAAAAATATCGGGAAAAACAGACGCAGGGAGATTGTTCCACAAACGAATCGTGCGACTGAAGAACGAATTCTCTTTATAATGCGTGGTTCTGTTGAGAGCCGAGTGGACTACGAAGGGGTGGGCTTGGTTCGATGTTCGAGTAGAACGAGAGAACACACGACCTGGTGGAATCAGGTCATGTATCTCCCTCGAACAATTACCATGGTAATACCTATAAACAGGCTTACACAACCAACGGTCCTTCAGTGCTCAGGAGAGCCAATAGAGGATGAAATATTTTCATCCCCTATTAAATATATTGCACGTTGTTGGATTCGGTCCCACCAAATCCAAAGAAGATTTCGAAGCCCCTGCCCATATGTGCGAGTTGTATTCCATCTTAGGGCGAATATAGGTAGTGTAGACAGTGCGTAAGTCAGCAAGTGCCTCGGTTTTAAAAAACCGAGGCACTTGGCCGCTTCTTTCAACACATCAAATATGTGATCATTCCATCGGAGCTCACACTGAATTGATACAGGGGCGGATCCAGAAGTATGATTTGATGGGTGGCGATTGATTTTTTTGCGCCTTTTTCCAATTTTTCCTAAAATGCGCTCGAAATTTTATGTTTTTTTGAAAATTTGGTGCCTTTCTCTATATTTTGCGCCCTTCTATAAAGGCGCAAAAATTTTGTGAATAAGGCGCATTTGCAATTTTATGCTTTTTTGAACATTTTGCGCCCTTCTATAGAGGCGCAAACATTTTGTAAATTAGACGCATTTGCAATTTTATGTTTTTTTGAAAATTTTGAGCCTTTCTCTATATTTTGCGCCTTTCTATAGAGGCGCAAAAATTTTGTAAATAAGGCGCATTTACAATTTTATGATTTTTTGAACATTTTGCGCCCTTCGGTAGAGGTGGAAAATTTGCAATTTTATGATTTTTTGCAAATTTTGCGCCTTTCTCTATAGTTTCCGCAAAATTTTGAATATTAGGCGCATTTTTTTCATGTTGCGTTTTTTTTTTAATTTGATTGAAAAATTCAAAAGTGTGCCTTTTTTGGGGGGGGGGGGGTTGATCGCATCCCTCGCCACCCACTCAGCTCCCCCTGGATCCCCTTGATATGCCCAGAACGTCAGGAGCAGCTGACTGCGCAATATCCACAGCACCCATATTGAGAGGAGGGAGGGGTGAATCAATTATTTTGTGAGATAACAGACAACATTGGGTCTTGTTTGCATTAAAATCAACTCTATTTACAACACCCCACTCGGAGATTGTTTTAAGGTCATTATTGAGTGTATCATTCATAGTGCGTCTTTTACTCTCAATTTCCAAAGAGTTTGGGCGCTTGTTGAACGAATATGAATGACAAATGTTACTGTGATCTGCAAAGGAATGAATTGGGTTCTGGGTCAATGACAGCAGGTCATTGATAAATACCAGAAATAGGGACGGGGATAAGACGGAACACTGCGAAACTCCAGAATTGATGGAATGTTGTTCTGAAAAAACACCATCCATCGCAACTCGTATAGAACGATCCTGAAGAAAAGTCGATATCCATCGAGTAAAGGATTCACCGACACCAAATGCAATAAGTTTTGAAACGAAGGCTTTATGCCACACTCGATCAAAAGCCTTGGAAATATCCAGAGCAACAACCATACTTTCCCCGAAGACGTGAACACAATTATTCCACTTTTCGGAGAGGACCGCCATCAAGTCACCTGTGGATTTGGTCCTACGGAAAACATATTGTCGGTCACTAAGTAATTCGTTTCACTCTAGATAGTTCACAAAGTGGAAGTAAGCTTTGTATTTTGGAATTTTAATCCAACTTATTTTTTTTTACATAATTATTAAATTTTCGTTTCGAATATAATTTTTTGCAATTCTCAAAATTTGTATTAACTTATTCGTGTACCAATAAACCAAATCAAAAATATAATTCGTATGTTCTTAGATTACATATGGTCGTTGTAGAACGAAAAGTCACCAAATACATTTTCAAAATACCAATTATTCAATTACAAAATTCTTTATATATCTGTCAAATATTAAGCGATGATCTCAATTTTTTTACTACATGATAAGAAACTATAAATCTATCAATTGATATTTCAACGTTAAACATGCATCGATTACTTTTAATAATATTAACCAACAAACTTGAAATTTAAGTTTTTCATAAAAATGTATTTGGTGACTTTTCGTTGTACAACGACGATATTTACAAAAATTATATATGTTTTTTTAATATTTCAGTATTGTCTTATTTTCTAGATAATTTTACGATATTTGTTTTTATATACGACACACTGTCAACAATTTTGACTGTCATAATACTACTGTAATTTTTTAACGGTTGAAATTGCTCAAGCAATTCCAAAACTCTTGTTTTTTGATTTTTTAAGTGCTGTTTCGATTTCAATTTCATTCTCGCTCTTTGCTTTTTAAATGCTTGATTTCAAAACTATTACTCTTTGAATTTTAAATACTACCAGACAACAAAACTCTCGCTCTTTGCTTTTTAAATGCTGCACTAATTCAAAACTCTCACTCTTTGGTTTTGAATGCTGCCTCGATACACATACGTTCGCTTTTTTATTTGTATTTCAAATCATAAAGCATTGCACAAATAAAACAAACAACTTTGAAAGAAATTCAAAGTATTCCTCCGAAGTAAAAGCAAATATAGCTGCCTTTCGAAGCATCGCTCCGTAAAATTTTCAAGCACTTGCTTCCGCTCGACAGCAAAGCAATAAAAAGTGAGAGTTTATGCTATGCTTCCGAAGATTTCGTGTTAGAATCACGAACCTTTCAGCATTCAAAATATATAAATACTATCTATACGATTATATATCTATCTATCTATCATTCTGCATCCGCGTTCGGAAACTAAAGGGTTTTTCAACAGGAACGCTACAAAAGTAGAGCGACAGGGACAGCAAACAACGCCATAATTCTTGCCGTTCTTTTGACATTTCTCTTCAGTAAGGTTTGCCATTTCATGATGGAAAGATATGCGAGCCAACAACGAGTCGAAATTATAAAAAATTTACTATCGAAATTTGAATTCGTATATCTTTCCATCATGAAATGGCAAACCTTACTGAAGAGAAATGTCAAAATAACAGCAAGAAATATGGCGTCGTTTGCTGTCCCTGTCGCTCTACTTTTGTAGCGTCTCTGTTGAAAAACCCTTGAAAAAAAACTTTTTTAGCGGTCTTATTGAAAAACCCTTTATAATTTTGCATACAAAACCTGTTAGCCAAGTTAGGTCGCATTGAAAATTTTTAGGTTTGACTTTGTATTTTTGAAATATTAAATAAAATATTCGACATTTTAAGCTCTACATAATTTTATAATATAAACCATATGTTCAATACTAAATATTTTGGAAAAAAAAAATTGCTTCAAAAATTTACTCTGAAGGCCTTTCAATGTTCAAGGTATTTCGGGGTAGAAGTTTACTTTATATAACCGCTCAAATACAATAAAAAATGCACGGGTAGTGCCTCCCTTTTCTTTCTGTAATTTTCAAGGCTGTTTTCCACATCACGTTCATTTTTTCTTTGCCCTGCCCACATTGATATAATTCAAAAATCATTTGTGACCTTAGCCCGTTTTCGTTTCGTATTTCCGTCACTATCCGAAAAGACGAGAAATTATTTTTCTTTTATTTCAAGCATCCTATAAAGTAAAATTCATTACATTTCAGCGATTCCGACCCATTTTATTCACTAAAAGAGCAACCAATAAAACCATACATCGTCGTTGTAGAACGAAAAGTCACCAAATACATTTTTAATAAAAAGTAATTCGTGCATTTTTAAAGTTGAAACATCAATTGCTAGATTTACATTTTCTTATCATGTGGTAAAAAAATTGGGATCATTGATTTAAAATTGACAAATATATAAAGATTTTTGTAAATGATTATTTGGAGTTTTGAAAATATTTTTGGTGACTTTTCCTACTACAACGACGATATAATAAATTTCCTAAGTCACATTTTAAATTACCAAAATCAATATTTATCTACAAAAAACGACAAAAACAAATATACCCTATGTAGATTTTTAGAAATAAACTTGAAGTGAACTTAGAAAGTGTCCTCATCTATTTATATTGATTTCTAGAATATTTTCAACATTTAAATGTGTTTTTTTCGGAATAAAACTTTCAATAAATTTCTAAATCATATTTTTTTAGGATAGTAGGATTACCTAACTTCAGTCTCAGACATGGATTAAATCCCAAACGAATAATGGTTTCGATTTTCTACTTTGTTTCGGTTCCAGTAACGTTTTTATGTTAGAAAAATAAACAGTTTCGTTATACCGATTCGATTTCACGATTTTATGTTTCGATTACGGTTTTTGTTTTTAATTTAAGGTATTTTTGTCAATTTTTTAAATATTTTGAACAAAAAATCAATTTTAATAAAATCACTTGTTAAGAATGTATAATAATTTTAGAACAAAATGAAAAATAAATAAATATTTATAAAAATGTTGTTTGTTTATTTTTCATATTTATTTGGAACTGTTTTAAAATATAAATCGTTTATATCGGTCTTAAATACTTAATATTTTAATATAAAAGTAGAAAAAATGAATTAACGGTTTCGGTTTTAAAAAAGAAACGGTTTTAAACGGATATCGGTTTTGGTTTCAATCCCTGGTGCCATCTTAACCACCCATTTGTGCTCAGTTCGAGCCCTAATTCAATTATAATGCTTTGTTTAAGTTAAATCTTTTTATAATTTTTCCCGCTTTACAGCAAGTCAAAACCAAATAAATTTGCATTCTCAACAATGCAGCGTACATTTGTACAAATTCAACAATCCCAGGTAATACCATGCAATGCATATTTCATGCCAGAAGTTTTTCCCACAAAGAAAATCTTTGCATTTTCCATAATTTAATTGTTTTCGCTCTTCCCCCTGTTTAAGCACAGCACGTAGCCTTTAACAAAAACAAATTAACATTTTAATTGAATTAATTAAAATACACAAAACAGCGTAGAACAAAACGTGAAGAAATCATTTATTTTGTACTTCGTTCTGTCAGTCTGACTTTCTTGAGTGGGTCATAACTTCCAGTTTGGCGTTCGTCTTCAGCTGTCACAAAGTCTGCACGGCATAAATCAACATTTAATAAAAAATTTAATTACATGCATATTTCTTATACTTACTTCTTCTACTTCCATAAAAGGGCTATACAAAGTGGGATAATAAAATTAAAAATATATTAAAGTGAAAATGGGAAATTTCTGTAAAATATTTGTTATTTTATTAATTGCCTAGTTTAAGAAGTAACTTTCAAAGTAATAAGAGTTACTGATGCTGTTGAGAAAATAGTTGAACATTTTACTTTAAACATTCTTTGTATATGCTTCATTCTTTCCGACACTTAATTCAATAAATGTTTCACTTTATTGCAAACTCATCGGTGGTTAAATTGAATAACGTCAAGTATTAATGGCTTTTTAAATGGCCCACTCTCTTCCGGAAAATACCTGAAAAGAATATTTTTAATGTGGCTGCAGTTGGGTGGATCTGGTAACAATGCCGTGAGTCTCTGGCTGGGCAACAATGTCTGACGTTACCATGGTGACAGGAAGTCTGCGGATTAAAAACAATGAAAAAATACGTATAAAAAATTAAAGTGCTCGACAGCAATGAGGATAAAAAGCGTTCGATTAAGACGCAACGATAACTAATAAAGTGTAGCAATAACAAAAAAAAAATATTCAGAAAATCAGAAGCAAGAATGTCTTATATAAAATGCAATCTTTAGAAAGTGTAAAAGAGATGTGGCAAAATAAGTGAGCTAAATAAAATTGGATCTTCAATAGTTTTATATTTAAATGATTTTACATTTGAACAATATATTTTTCAGTTTGTTTTTATAATAATTATGGGCTTTATTTTTCGAATTTCATGTGCAATTTTTTTTACTGACGGTTTATTGTTCTGAAATATTCTCTAGAGGATTTTTATTTTTTTTTGTTCTATGGTTATGTTGAGTAGCTTATTTTGGTGCCCGGACTTAGACCCCTCACGAATATAATCACCATTTCGAATGTGGGAATTTTGTCACAAAAATTCACCCATTTTTTGAAACTAAAAAAATGGGTATTATGACCACTTCCCAGAAGGTTATAAGCCCCACGGGGATTATGTACTTTCCTCTAGTGAAATAAATTGAAATAAATAATTTCAAAATGTACATTTTATTGAAATATGAAAAAATTCGAAATTTGCAGAAGTATAGTGTTTTTCAATAAGAGCGCTACAAAAGTTTTTTCAACAGGGACGCTACAAAAGTAGAGCGACAGGGACAGCAAACAACGCCATATTTCTTGCCGCTCTTTTGACATTTCTCTTCAATATCCATTTCCATTTCATGATGAAAAGATATACGAGCCAACAACAAGTCAAATTATTAAAATTTCCTACCGAAATTCGAATTCGTATATCTTTCCATCATGATATGGCAAACCTTACTGAAGAGAAATGTCAAAACAGCAGCAAGAAATATGACGTCATTTGCTGTCCCTATCGCTCTACTTTTGTAGCGTCCCTGTTGAAAAACACTTTATACAATTCAGTATTGGTAATTCCACATCAAATCGACAGGGTTTTAAATTTTTTTTCATAGATTTTCGTGAAATTTAGTTTATGGCTATGAATATATAAAATATATATATAAGTTGATTTTTTTTTCGAAATTCGAAAATTTCACAAATTTATGATGCTTCCAAAAAACACAACTTTTTCTTATAGACCTAACTTCGTAAGCCATTATCTAGGTCAATAATGTCGCTGAATGGATATATTTAGTATCTATTATGATAAGAATTGAATGTAGTTTTTGATTCTGGTATACATTTTTTTTTTATAATTCGACTTATAACACTACACAACATCCATTCTGCGCATCAGTCAAGGTTATTTTTGTATTATGTAAAATGACGCCCGTATTCCGAAAATATGGTTTAATAATATTTCTTTGAATAGGTTTATGGGCCAATAACTTTTGGACATAGCTTTCATAACGATGGTCACATATATTTGCAAAAATCTCGCGTTTTAAATAACACATATGATCAAATGTTATATCGAATGAAAGTTAATTGAATATCGAATAAACATTACTAAGAACATTTTTAAATTGGTTCATAAGTTTAAGTGAACTCGAAAGGAGAACTTGAAAAAACATTTTTTGTCAACAAAAATTTAAGAAAAAATTCATTTAAAAAAATGGAAAAAAATCGAGAAAGTAAGAAGATATACAAATTTTAATATTTCCAAAATAGTTCACACTCTTTTGAAGAAATTGAGCTATAAATGACAAAAATATATGGGTAACATTTGAGGATAAAAAAAGTTATGTGAAAGCAATATAATTGAGTGCTATACAAATAGGCATAAAAATAAAAAAATAAAAAATCTGAGCGAATCACGATTATTTTTTGAGCACCTCTTGATCTTGATAGATGATTCCTTGTAATTAATTTTAAATTTTATAACTTTATCTTTAATACTTAACGAGATATGTGATTCTAAAAAGTAAACCCATATTTCGTAGTGAATGTAGTAGATTACGTTGACTAAATCGATTCATTTTCGAACTTCGAATTACTATTCTACTAAAATATATTGAAAATAAATTTCACATCATTCGGAATATCGTGTTTAGGCGGACAGACGGTCATATCTAAATCTAAATCGACTCGGAAAGTGATGTTGACCATGAAAATATATACTTTTTCATACCAGTCACGCCTACTAAGAGGCGCTAAAATATCCTCACATATATTTTGTAACTTGCAACCCATGGATATAGGGTATAAACATATTATGCGATTTTTTTTTTAGTTAATACCCAATTGTAATGCTTCTAACGATCTAAAGATCCCTTATTTAAAAAAACACTCTCCAAATTTCAGACAGAATATTTATAAATAATAGAAATAATTTTGGAAAAAAATTCAGTCAAATCAAAATAGCTGATTTTGCCGAAATTCGAGTTCGAAAACTTTACAATAATTTAATAATTACACTACACAACAAAATGAGAAAAAAAAGTTTGCGCAGTAAATTCCATTATTTTTGTATTATTGGAAATGACTTGCAGAATTTGAATATATGAATTAAAAAATTTTCTACGGATAGTTTTACGAAATTTCGGGCAATAACTTTTGTACTGACCTTTCAAAAAGGTGGTCACATATATTTGTAAATATGTCGCGTTTAATAAAACCCATAAACTCAATTGTTATATCGAATGAAAGATAATTAAATATTCTATAATTATTAAATATTCACAGGATTTTTTCTGTTCTCAAAATGTATTCATAGATTTCTTTACTTTTTACATCATTTTCTTTAAAAATGTACAGGCTAATTTTGCAATATTACAAAATGTGCATCATCTAGCGTTTTCAATTTTACGCCATTTTTTAAATGCATTTTTTAATAAAATTTTGGTCGACAAAATTGACATTTTTCGAATTCTTCTATAGAGTTCTCTTCAACCAGTAAACCAATTCCAAACTATTGTAATACACGTTTATTGAATATTTAATTATCTTTCATTCGATATAACAATTGAGTTTATGGGTTTTATTAAACGCGAGATATTTACAAATATATGTGACCACCTTTTTGAAAGCTCAGTACAAAAGTTATTGCCCGAAATCTCGTAAAACTATCGGTAGAAAATTTTTTAATTCATATATTCAAATTCTGCAAGTCATTTTCAATAATACAAAAATAATGGAATTTACTGCGCAAACTTTTATTTCTCATTTTGTTGTGTAGTGTAATTATTGAATTATTGTAAAGTTCTCGAACTCGAATTTCGGCAAAAACAGCTATTTTGATTTGACTCAATTTTTTTCCAAAATTATTTCTATTATTTATAAATATTCTGTCTGAAATTTGGAGACCTGTTTTTTTAAATAAAGGAGAAATATTTTTTTGTATATAACATATTTTTATCAATGAGAAATTTTTAAAAGTGCAATTAACGTAATGACTTTTTTGAGCTCTTTAAACTTCCCAAAGTGGTCATAATTACTATTTTCAAATTTCGAAAAAATTTCGGATTAATAAACATTTTTCTGATATAATAACCAATATTTAGCACATACTTTTAGGCCTTAAACTAAAATGATCTTTAAAATTTAACATTCCAGCAGTTAAACAGTAAAAGAGCTATCAGTTGAAATGCAAAACATATGAAAACATATACTGAAAAGCTTTAAGCTCTCTATACAATCTATCTTGATAAGTTTTTGTATTATGTATTTATTAAAATTACTATTTATTATTTAGCATATATTAGATTTGCTCTCGTTTATTTTCGATACCAGTTTGTTCTGTGTGGCATTCTCGCTCTACTTATTCATTTAATCGCCTCCTCTCTCATATTCTCTCATTAATACTCAAATATGATTACCAGACGTATATTTTAAAAAATGTAATTGTACATTTTCTACTTTATGTAAATCAAAGAAAAGTTAAGTAATAACATTATTTTTGAATTCTTAATCGAAATGAAACTTGATTTTGGTTTTTTGTTGAATTTTCGTTAATTTTATTTTCAGTGTTTTTATTCTTCTTTTTTTTGGGCTGTTTTCTTGTGTGTGTGTTTTTTTTTTGTTTTTGCTCATTTTGTGTTTTTCTTTTGTTTATTTGATTTTTGCTTTTATTTTATTTTTATGTTTTCGTTTTTCGCCTTTTCTGAGTTCGTTTTTGTTTAAACAAAACTGTTCTTTTGATTTTGCATTAATGCTTTTGTGATTTTGTTTTTACGTTTTTACTCATGTTTATGTATTTATGCTTTTATTTTTGTGATCTTTAGTATTCTTTTATGTCATTGCTGACGTTTGATTTTGCTCGTGATTTTGCTTTCGGTTTTGCATTTTTGATTTTGTTTATGCATTGATCCTTTTGCTTTTGTGTTTTGTTACATTTTTGAGTTTATTCTTATATTTTTGTGTTTTTACGTTTTTTCTTTTGTTTTTCGTTTTGGTAATACTTTTGTGTTTTTGCGCTCATTTGTTTTTACTTTTCTTTCGGTATTTTTGCTTTTTTTTTAGTTTTGCGTTTTTGCTTTTTATACCCTACACTAAGAGTGAAAGGGTATATTCAATTTGGTACGCCGTTTGTAACACCCAGAAGGAAGCATCTCCGGTATGGAAAAGTATATATATTCTTGATCAGCATGACCTCCTGAGTTGTTTTAGCGATGTCCGTCTGTTCGTCTGTCTGTCTGTCCGTCTGTCTGTCTGTCTGTCTGTCTGTTGAATTCACTACTACTTAAACAATTGAAGAGTTAGATAAATATATAAGAGTTAGATAATAATATACCTACGCTGTATGTGCGAAAAAATTAGGCATATCGGTTTATTGTGACCTGTGATCTGACCATTTATATTCAAATAACTCATATAAAATTTACATCTACAGTTCAGTTTTACTGTATACAACTAAGGTAAACTTTTTTGGTCAAATATATATTGATTTCATGCTCAAATATATGGAAATAATGTTTTCCCGCGAAACGACTTGTGGTTCCCAAAAAAAAAAATCGAAATTCGGTACACCTACCCATTTGTAAATATGGGTATCAAATGAATGGAAATTCTTCTGCGATTGAATGTTTGTAGTTATTTTCCGAATTTGTATACCCTGGTGACCTATATACCACTTTGAATGGTAACCACACATATGTGTAGGGTATTTATAATCGGCTTAGACCGACTATAATTTTGATAATCCTAACTATCATAATAACACCAATTATAAAATTTCCCATGTGATCAAACCTTCCCAACTGGTTTGTTTTTGCATTTATGTTTTTTTTTATTTGAGTTTTATTTTTCACGTTCGTAGCCGAGCTACATATATCGTCTTGAGAGTTTATATATAAAAAAAAGAAAATTTGAAAAAAATCCAAACAAAAATCGAAATTTCCGTTTTGTAGTGATATTTGTACGGAAATGCTCCATGAAACTGGCTGTTCATCTCCCCACGTAGGCACGCACCCTAAAGTACAAAAATATTGCTACGTGGAATGTAAGCTTGATTGACTAATTGACTAAATTGTAGTGCGGAAATAGGTTACCCACAGTTATTCGAGAACTATTTGGTGTATCTGTATAAATAGCCTTTTACTAAACTCTCGTGCACATGTATTCTCTCGTTCAATCGGACATTTAACCAAGTCCATCCTTTCGTAGTTCATTCGGCTCACAACAGAACTTCGCATTATAGAGACAATTCGTTCTTCTGTCGCACGATACATTGGGGCATCTGTATTTTCCGACATTTTTGATGGTGGCATATTCAAGACAAACATATACCGACTCTACTCCATTTTTCCGCCTTCTCTATTACCCTAAACCTTTCCTACAATCAACAAATTCATAATAAATTTATAATTTTGGTCACACATTATCATTGTGACAAATGTTAAATGTCTGCTGTTACAAAAAATCTATTTTTAAGTAGCAAATCTAAAAAGATATCCACCCAAATCATGCTGCCCTATCCCACCTATCAACCTGTCTTAGGTTTTCAATATTTTTGGAAAGTCTCGTTCAGCTGTTAACAAAACTATAGCAGACTTGTTAAAAAAAAAACTAAAATAGAATTAATTTCTCTTCAGATGACGTCATTTTCGAAAAACAATTAAAAATGGCAACCCTAGGCGCACTCACAGCCTATCTTAACATATTGATACATTGAATAACGTAGCTCTTCAGTCGTTATCGCGCCGGCAAAGCAAACAGGTAAAATTAGCAAAACGCGTGATATTGAATTATTTTTTTTTTGTTTTTGCACATATTAAATATGATATTTTTTAACTGTTTATTTTAGCAATTTTGTGAAACAAAAAAAAAACTATCAACATGTCAAGCAAACCGGTTTTGTACTACACGCCACGCAGCCCGCCCTGCCGCGCCGTGCTGTTGACAGCCGCCGCGCTGGATCTCAAGTTGGAGCTGCGGTAAGTATTTTAAAATGTTGCCACAAAAAAAAAAGCATAAATTTTATAAAAAAAAATAAATCCTATTAGCCCCATGAACCTCAAGGAGGGCGATCATCTGACACCCGAGTTTCTGAAGCTCAATCCGCAGCACACCATTCCTGTGCTGGACGACAACGGCACCATCATCTCGGACTCGCACGTAATCTGTGCCTATCTGGCGGACAAGTATGCGCCGAATGAGACGCTCTACCCCAAGGAGCAGCTGCAACGCATGCAGGTCGATGCGCGTCTCTACTTCGACTGTGGTCATCTGTTCCCGCGCGTGCGCATCATGGTGGAGCCGGTCATCTACTTTGGCGCCGACGACATCAGCGACGAAAAGATCGCCTACATGCAGAAGGCCTACGATGGACTGGAGCACTGCCTAAAGCTGAACGATTATTTGTGCGGCGAGCAGCTCACGATTGCCGATTTGTGTTGCGTGGCATCCGTCTCAACGGCGGTGCTATTTGCGCCGATCGATGAGTCGAAATTTCCCAAGTTGGCCGCCTGGCTGGAGCGCATGTCGGCGTTGCCGTACTACGAGAAGAACAACCAGGAGGGCGCGAATATCTTGGGACAATTCGTGAAGGAGAAGTTGGTGGAGAACAAGAAGGCGAAAGAGGCCTAAACTAACAGAAAGAGAGCAGTTATGGTAATGTGTAAATTCTTTGCAATTTGATGTGAAAAATGAATTAGTGAGAGAAAGAGACAATAAAATGCGCTTTTGTGCAAGCTTTTTGGTTTTTGCTGTATCAGGGTTTACAAGGGTATCACAAAATATAAAATACAATATTAAAAATACAAAATTGGAAAATATTTAAAAAAACTAAAATTAGCATTGTGAAATTATTTTTTTAATGAAAAATTGTGAAAATTTTAGATTTTAATTTTAATGTCTACAATACAAAAAACAATTTAGTGATCTTCGTATGAAATTCGATGGAGTTTAAGATTTTAATCAAAACACCAAACTCATTAAAAATATTACCTAAAATTGTTCTTTTAAGAATTTAAAAAAGGGAGTTTTTCTATATATTTTGCAATTTAAGTTTTAAACTACGTCTAAAATTTTGAAATAAACCCAATTAAATTTAGATTATTCTTATTTTAAAATTGTATAAGGCATTTTATCTTTCCCTAATATACAAAAAGTGTATTTTTGACAAATAATATATTTTTATACTAGCTATCCTCAATATCATGCCAAAGGGCGAATTTGTAATTTTTGACATTTGTGTTTTTTACATTTTTAAATGTAATTCTTCCTCAAGTATCCAGTGCCAAAAACGTGTGTGGTTTTGAATGATATATATATAGCCATAAAAGACATAACCAAAAGGGCAAATTCAAAAAATTTTAATATCTTGTCTTGCCAAAAGGGCGAATCTTTTCGTTTTTTTGCCATAACTTTTTAATGGTATAAGATAAAATAGTATTGAATAGGAATCAATTGTTTGTTTTTAAAGCACCTATCGATTTGCATTATCATTTTAAAATATTTTGAAATATTGTGAAAATATTGTGATTTGCAACAAATATACTTTTCAAATAATGAAGGTGCTTCAAAAACTAACAATTAATTCCCCTACAATACTATTTTATCTTGCGCCAATAAAGAGTTTTAGCAAAAACAAGAAAAGATTCGCCCTTTTGGCATGGCAAGATTTTCAATTTATCGAACTTTTTCGTGTTTTTTTGCTAAATCCAAAGATTTTAATTGATAAATAAACCAAAATAATTTTTTTGTTAATTCTATTTTTAAAACACTTTAATCTATTAAATTCGATTATATCATTCCATTTTGAACTCGATTTCCCCCACTATGAAATTCTCGTTACGCATTTCTCTCAATATTTGCACCACATTTTAATATACGACAATCTCAAAGAGTTTAAATAACTTTTTTCGAATATCATTTCAAATACTTTTGCCATTGATTTACGCAAACGTGCGTCTAAATATTTATTTAAACGACTTATTTCAATTTTCCTTGCACACTCAATCGAGTAACACTTGACTTTGTATTTCAGTGCCATTCCGTCTCGTTCTTTGTCCCTCTCTTTTTCTAGAATCTTCTGACTTTTGACCACTTTGTGGTGCTTATTATGCCCGCCGGCGTCTCGCACTTGCTCACTCGTGTTGCATGTGCAACGTGCTGCTGGCTGTTCGTATGAAATCGTATCAAATAGCATTCAATTTAAATGTCTTCTCGACTCACAACGGAGTCCACGTAGCACATTTGTCCGAACATGTGTGCTATTTTTCATATTTTTCCTTTTTCATTTATTTTTCCTATAATACTTTCAGTTTTGTGATGATATTGGACTTACGTTGCTGTATTGCATGCGTGTATAAATGGAAAAAAAAAATATTATTTAGTCAATTTTAAACAAACTTCAAATGACTTTGAGTATATTTCAATGCCCACAAAGTTGATTTATTTATTTCTTGCTATATTAGTACATATTAAGTCTACATTATTTTAAATCAACAAACAAAGTTTTTTTAATATAGAACTATAACAGTAATCCCTATTATCTCCTCTATACATTTTTTACAGTATGAAAGCCCTTCAACAATAATATTAGAGAAACCTGACGTAAAGTGGGACACGTTTTGATTTTCCCCCAAAAAAGTACATTAATTGCTATATCGTCATTGTCATGCCAAAAGGGGCGAATGTGCATTTTTAAAAATGTTGGTAAATCAAATTTTAAAGTTTGAAGTGCTTTAAAAATTAGCAAAGTTTATATATTTTTCAATCTTTCGTTTATTTATCAATTATTATAAAGTACGTAAAATATCTTTAGATTTGGACAACCTACTGAATTATAAATACGGATTTTGTGAGGCTATATCCTGATCAAAACGCAAATATTGTTGTTTTTTATGTTATAACTTTTTATTAGCGCCAGATAAAATAGTAATGTAAAGGCATTAATTGTTTGGAATTAAAGCACCTATCTATTGGCATCATTAATTAAAAATATTTTGTCAAACATTAATTTGTCATTTGTTATTTGAGGGAAAAAATGTTTGGCAAAATATTTTTAAATAATGATGCCAATCGATAGGTGCTTTAAAACCAAACAATAAATACCTTTACACCACTATTTTATCTTGCACCAATAAAAAACAATAGCAAAAAAACGAAGAAATTGGAAAAATTGAAAATCTTGTCATGCCAAAAGGGCGAATCTTTTCGTTTTTTAGCTATAACTCTTTAATAGTACCAGATAAAATAGTGATGTAATGGTATTAATTGTTTGTTTTTAAAGCAGCTATCGATCTGCATCATTAATTTTTAGCAGCCATTTGTTTTTAGCAGGAAAAATGTTTGGCAAAATATTTTTAAATAATGATGCTTTAAAATAAAACAATAAATACCTTTACACCACTATTTTATCTTGCACCATTAAAAGTTTTTGGTGAAAAAACGGAAAAATTCGTCCTTTTGGCATGACAAGATTTTCAATTTTTCAAATTCGTCTTTTGTGGCTAGAAATACCCAACAAAATGACACGCGATTTTGGCACAGCATACTTGAGGATAAACTACATTCAAAAATGTAAAAAAACGCAAATGTCAAAAATTGCACATTCACCGCTTTGGCATGATAGTGACGATATGATCTTACTTTTTGGCATTAACTGAATATTATTTTTTTAATTGATTTTTCAGCGACTTTTCGTTTATGTTTCCCACTTTACCCTAGAACATGTTTAACACTTTACCCCAATATGGCCATTTGAACATAACATAGCACCGTCTAAGAAATGTTTAATTATTTTGAAAATCCGTTTGTATTTCAAAAGATATACAATATGCGATAATTTTAAACATATCGTTTTAATTAAAAACAATAATTGATAGCAAAAATACCAGGGGCACTGTTCTCGTTTGATGAGAAATATGAGATTCGAACATGCGATTCTGAACTAAATTTAGTAAGTATGGTTTACAATTTAACCTTTTATTGTTTAAATTATTAAATAAACTGAAATAAAACTATTTGTGTTTAAATTTTAAACCTTTGTGGTTTAAAATTATTAAATAAACAGACAAATAAACTATTTCAGTTTAAATTTTAATACAATCGGATTTAGTTTAAATTTATAAACCATTTGGATTATTTTATAAACTTAAATAATTACATTTCCATGTTTAATAAGAAATATATTAAATTTCAATCTGAGAAAGTTTAAAAATGGGTGTAAACTATTGATAAGTTTAAAAATTAGACATCAAAGTATAGAAATCAGCTGTAATCCAAAAATATTCCAGCCTTTTTTACCGTGTCTGTTAATAATATAAAAATAGTTTTTGTCTCATTTTCATTCTCATTTATATTTCTCATCAAACGAGAATAGGGCCACAGCACTCTAAAAAAAACTTTAAAAATCATTTTTTTCCCCTTTTTTCGAATGCAATAAAAAGGTATTAATTTGAATATAACCATGGATGTCAAAGTCATTTTAAGAAACACTTACAATTGTTTCTATGTTTCGAAGTGCAAAAACATATCCAAAAATTGCAGTTCCCATGAAATCTGTTACAAATGTTAGGGGATAAAATTCCGTGATTCAAAAACGATAACGATAACGAAAAATAAAGATTTCTCGAATAAACTTCGATACAAAAATGTTTAGTTTCGTAGGCTTCTATTTTCTAAACTTCCACGTACATTCTCATTTACGACACGACACGATTTTTAAACATTTATCCCTATTTAAACATTTATCATCTTCGATGTCTTGAGTATTACACGGACTAACTTTGAAAATCTCGCAAAATTGTCTAGTACATTCAAATTATATGACAAGACACGAATTTTGGATTTTTTTTTTATTTTCTTTTCGACATCGATTCGAGAATAGGTTCTACCACTCCCGTTTAAGTCTCAATTTCCAAGAATGAAATAGGTCTGCTCTGATCGGTTCCATTGACTACTGAGATATTCTTAAACATACCGGAGCATATTGGAGCCTCCTCATTTTTGGAAATGGCATCCATATAAAAATTCAATTTTATCTTATTATATAGAATTAAATTTAAAGCAATCGTATATAAATGTTTCGTACATTTATCGGACCTGAAACTGATCGCTTTATTATATCGATTCTAATTTTATTTCAATCTTCGATATATCTTCGATATCGGATCGATATTAACCGACTGTTTTGATAAAACTTTTCATATAATCTTAGTTTGAGAACAGGCATTTATTCGGTCGGAAATCGATCATACAACATGATCAGGCCATTTTCTTTCCTTTATATTTTTTTTCGAACAACATTTTTTTTTTCGAAATTTTTTTTTTTGGAACAATTTTTTTTTGTCCGATATTTTTTTTCGGATAACATTTTTACTGTTATTTTTTAAATAAAATTTTAACAAAACTTTTTTTTCGAATTATTTTATAAATTTGGTTTTTTAATATTATGAACAAATTCATCAATATGACAATTCAAATTTATTGTATTGAATATTTTGTTCATATATATAATGAATGCATTCATTAATATGTCATGAACGGTGGTATCAATATAATGTATCTGGTAGTTGGTGAAAAAATTCATAATATTTATGAATAAATTCATCATATTAAATATCGTCGTAAATATCGTCATTATCATGTCAAAGGGAGCAATGTGTATTTTTTGACATTTGCGACATTTACCTTATTGAATGTAGTTATTACTCAAGTATACTGTGCCAAAATCGTTTTGTTGGATATGTCTAGTACAAAAGATAAAACCAAAAAGGCGAATTTAAAAAAACTAAAATCTTGTCATGTCAAAAGGGCGAATCTTTTCGTTTTTTTGCCAGAACGTTCTACTGGTTCAAGATAAAATAGCGGTGTAAAGCAATTAATTGTTTGTTTTATAATCACCTATCGATTGGCAGCATAATTTAAAAATATATTTTCTTGCTAATAACAAAAATTCCAAAAAATATTTTTAAATGATGATGGCAATCGACAGGTGCTTTAAAAACAAACAATTAATTGCTTCGCACCACTATTTTATCTTGTACCAGTAAAAAGTTATGGCATAAAAACAAAAAGATACGCCCTTTTGGGATGCCAAGATTTTCAATTTTTCAAATTCGCCCTTTTGGTTTTGTCTTTTGTGGCTATAATTAATTTATAATTATAATTAATTTGTAATTATAATTAATGTGTAATTATAATTAAATATTTGTATTTATTAATTAAGTATTTTTAGATCTACACTTTATTTTGCCATTTTCAGGCATCAGTTACTTTCTAAAACTCTATCAAATTTACAAAATAACCTTCTCAATTCATAGAAATTATGTCTTTAAAATATAGAAACCACAAAGAAAGTTTATATTTCCTTTAATTTCAAATAGTTTCCATAGATTGTGTGGTTTAGCTTGATGTGTTAAATAAACCACAATCAGAATGTGTCAAATAATCGTACGTACCATTTAATTTCCTAGTTTCCCGATTACTTTACTTAACATTCTGATTGAAAATGAGCTGGCATTTGCCACTCAAAGGTATGCAGATAACTGAATATTTCCTAATAACTACAAATCAAATTTTGTTGTCTCAACAACAAATGCCACAAGTATTTCAATTAAATCGGAACCAAGTGAATGGTATGGAATATCATTCAGTTGTGCTGCACACTCTGTACGAATTCGAAAAGACAGCAGGACTTATGAAATATGAAAAATGTTGAACACATCGAGTGCTGAATGTGCAGTGTGCTGAATCATTTTATAGTTGATGGTTAGGTGGTAAATGTGGGATTTACAAAAGTCTACTGTAAGTTTTTAGATTTGATATCTACAGAATATACAAAATTCTTGGATGTGTAATTAAACATAGATGTGTAAAGCTTCATATGTTTATCTAGGTGTTTTCATGTGAATTTTTATGGTAACTGTTTCATTAAACTTGATTAAAGGCTTCTAATATTAAAATTCTTCGAATACAGTGAGTTAATGAACTGTTAAATAGGTGGTATTTATACATTCTTTGATATGTGAATTAATTATAAATTCTCAGAATATTGTTTCGATGAAATAACTATTAATATTGCTATATCAAATTCAAAACCTTTTGTTTACGTATTTTATATGAAATTCATTTGGAATTTGATCGAAAGTCGGAACATGGCTTATAAAAAATAAATTTTGGCATTTTGAAACATTTGTAAAATAACAATTTTATTTAATGTCTTATACTCAAAAATAAAACATTGACATATGTATAGACCCTGTAGAAATTTATTTATTTTCTTAAACTCAAATGTAAAACACAGAAATTTTCTATAGAACTTTGCCATATCTTGAAGACCTTTAATGCCTCGAAGCTCGAAGTTCGAAAAAATTCTTAAATTTTATGAAGACCCAGTCTGCCATACGTTTCGAAATTGATACGAGAACACTACGTCGGAGAATTCGTACCATATTGAATCAGATATTGCACCAATATCGTAAGCCAAAATGTTCTTAACAGCAGGAATAGTTAAAGCGATATATTATAGTTTATTTTTAAACGAAAATAAAAACGATTCTCGATTGACATCGCAACGAATAGTGCAAAAATATCGATATTGTTTCGAAAAGCATAGCAACATCGATGTGAAAAATGTTTAAATATTGTATGTTGTCATACAATTTTATTGTTTTTTTTTAAATTAGTACCGATAAACCAACGAGTTAGATATTTTTTATCGAAGTTAATTCGAGAAAACGTCGATCATCAAAGAGTTCTGAGACATGGTAGACTGGGGATATTCAAAATTTTATCATATCGATTCGATATCCTAAAATGTCTATAGTACAATACTGATAGATTTTCTGGTACACAGAAAAAAAAAATGTACATCATATTGATGAATTCCGTTCTTCAAACCATTATTCATTGTATTGAAGAACCATTCATAATATTAATGAATGACGACATTAATCTTATGAATGCGATCATAAATATGATGAACGCTTGGTAACTGTCGAAAAAGTGTTCTTCATTATGATGAACTGTATGTGAAGAATACGTTTCATCATATTAATGAACAAGAACATAAAATACAACATATTTTACTTCATATTGTAGAATGCTGTTCATCAAACGAAACTTCAATCGAAATATTTATTTTTCGTTCATTTTGTTTGCAGTACTTCTCAGTTGTCAAGTAATTCTTGTATGTTATTTCTTATATAATGCTAGCTCGACATCATTTTTTTTCAATAAAATTTGGATTAAAACAAAAATTGCGAAAAAATTGTTTTTGGGATAATTTAATTTTTTTTATTTTCTGTTCTTTTTTAATAAAATGTTTACACCAACACTTTTTTCGAATTATTTTCTAAAAAAACATTTTTTTAAATTCGTAAAAAAATATTATATAATTAAATATATTTATAAAAAATTTATTTAAAAAAAAAATTGCTTGAAACATTTTTTTAAAAAAATATTTTTTCTTAAATTTTTTTTTTCTTAACATTTTTGTTTCAATAAAATTTAGTTAAAAAAAAAAAATCGAAAAAAAATTTTGGGATATATTTTTTTTTTTTAATTTTTTTTTTCTGTTCCTTTTAAATAAAATTTTTACAACACTTTTTTCGAATTATTTTCAAAATAATTTTTTTTTTTTTAATTCGTAAAAAAATATTATATTCATAAATATTATGAACAAATTCATCAATATGACGATTCAAATTCATTGTATTGAATATTTCGTTCTTCACTATGATGTTCGATAGTACGAATAATTTCATATATAATAAATGTATTCATCAATATGTCATTTAATGCACGGTGGTATCAATATGATGAATCTGGTAGTTGGTGAAAAAATTCATAATATTTATGAATATATTCATTTAATTCATGATGTTTTTTTCTGTGTACGTAGAAAGTGTTCAATATTGTGTAAATTCTCTTACATCCCGCACACAAATAAAAATTTCACCAACTGCCAGTATTCATCATATTGATGATTTCATTCATTGAACTAAAATCGTATTTTTTCGATGTTTTTCATTTTTAATATTTTTTTATATCATTAAATTTCAAACAAAAATTGGTCTCCATTTACACATTTACGTATTTTTAATTCTTATAAGATTGATGACATTGGTTTGATGACCAAAATTCATCAATATAATGTTCACTTATTCATTAATAGGCTTCGAATCTTTAGCAATTATATAGTATAAGTCATTTAAGAATTATAAATATATAAATGGAGACAAATTTTTGTTTGAAATTTGATGTTAAAAAAATATTGAAAATGAAAAACATTTAAAAAATACGATTTTAATTCAATGAATGAATTCTTCAATATGATGAATCCAGGTAGTTGTTGAAATTTTTGGTAAATTTCGATTCAACATCGCTTCGAGACTGTTTCGAGTTGTCGAGGAATTAATTTAATATCAATTACGATTTCGTATCTAAATTAAACAACCATTCGTTCTAAGATGCACGCAGATATCGTAACGAAATAGTAAAGTTTATTCAAAACGAAAAAAAAAAAACGATTCTAGATCTAATATCGAGATTGTTTCGAAAAACATTGCGATATTTAAATATCGTAGTTTTTCTTTAAATTGTATTGTATGAAAAAATAACCAGTTGAGAAGGTTAGATCACATGAGAAATTTTAAAGTAGGTGTAATTATGATAGTTAGGATTATCAAAATTATAGTCGGTCTAAGCCGACTACCCTACATAAATACCCTACACATATGTGTGGTTACCATTCAAAGTGACGTCACCAGGGTCACGAATCCTGAAAATAACTACAAACATTCAATCTCTGAAGAATTTCCATTCATTTGATACCCATATTTACAAATGGGTAAGTGTACCGAATTTCGATTTTTTTTTTGTGAACCACAAGTTTTTTCGCCGGAAAACATTATTATCATGTATTTGAGCATGATGTCAATATATATTTGACCAAAAAAGTTTACCTAAGCACGTATGATCTTTATATGTACATTTTATATGAGGTATTTGAACATAAGTGGTCGGATCATAGGTCACAATGGACCGATCTCGCACATACAGCGTAGGTATATTAGTAATCTAAGTTATAAGTTTCATTTATCTAGCTCTTCAATTTTAAAAGTAGTAGGGATTTCAACAGACAGGCAGACAGACAGACAGACAGACAGACAGACAGACAGACAGACAGACAGACCGACATACAGACGGACAGACGGACATCGCTAAATCTACTCAGGAGGTCATGTTGATCAAGAATATATATACTTTTCCATACCGGAGATGCTTCCTTCTGAGTGTTACAAACGGTGTACCAAACTGAATATACCCTTTCACTCTTAGTGTAGGGTATAAAAATAGTAGTGATAAAGCAACGAATTTGAAATTTTTTATCGCAGTTAGTTCGAGAAAACTTCGATCATGAGAATCTTCTAACTATATCGGGTACATTCTTAATATTTCTAAACTATCTATTTTAATCTATTAAACTCTAAAGTAAAACAGATAATTTTCATATATCCAAGGCGAAATTTAGGTGATGATGATATCTCCGAGTGGAAATTTAGTTCAGGATGTAATCATTGTCTGATCAGCCTTACCTGATTTCAAATAAGGTAATGATCAGGCTTCCCTCATCAATGCTTGATTCAAAACGTGAAGTTATTTGAAGTTTCTTTGCTGATCACGTAGCCTGGTTTCCAGACTTACTTATCTTACACTAATCCTAAACTTAATTCATTCAATGTATATTTAAAATCTTCTGATACTCTTTTTTATGATTTAGAGGCCTTATTTTAATAGAATATAGATTTTTGAATCGACAAATCCATACAAAGTTCGGAATCTAAATAAGGAAGTTCCGATTTTTAAAAATATAAAAAATAATAATAAGGCTAAATAAGGCTAACCTTAGTAAATAAATTTCTACTCACGTAGTCTTCTATGGGCCATTCCACACCAAATCGACCAGCGGTTGGAACTCACCTTCTTCGATTACAATGAAATCTTGGGAATTGATAAAGGATATTGAGACATGCACTAACCATTTTTTTTTTTATTTTTTCCGACCAATATTTCCAGAGATACAGTGGATCAAAGTTGGAAAAAAAGGACCAAAAATCACTTTTGTATGGTTGTTCATATTTAAATATCTCTTGAACTAGAAATGCTAGAAATTTCAGTGATTGCTCGTTTTAAAGCTAATATAACAAGTTTTCAGAACAAATAAGTTGTAATTTCTAAACGTCATTAAAATCTAAAAGGAAAAATCTCAAATTTGACTTTTTTTGGTCGATTTATATATATGGCCCATATATTTATTATTTTTTTAGTTATTTCGGAATCTTTGTTAAATTGTATTTCTTTTTTAAACTGTAATCTAAATGTTCTGAAAGAAGTTGAAACAAGTGAAATAATTTCCATCTAATTTCATTGCTTAAAATTAGCTACGGCGACATCCAACCACCCACCCACCCAGAAAAAACTAACTTTTAGAACCGCAAAAAATAAATAGACTTAAAATCAAAAAACACAACATAAACAACAACCACAATAATAACAATAATAACTTGAGGTCATTTTAGTTTGTTGTTGTTGTAGTATTCTGTACAGATATTGTGTAGCCATCAGCAAACAAAAACACAATCTTTACAAGGAAATACATGATGCCTGCCGCTCCTTTGGTCGTTTAGTCCTCGGGTTGTTCGGTTAGGTTGTTGGGTCCTTTTTCGGTTCGGTCATAATATTAGTTTGTCAGCAGAATAATAGCCCGAGGGCAAATGCAGCTGAACAAAAAGGAAAATATCCGCCGACAGTCTGTATTATGTATGTGTACAAAGGATAATCATGTCCTTTTTGCATAAATGTAATTTGCCACAATTTGCTTAGAAAAACATAAAATGCTGTGATTTTTTTTTCGGTTTTTTTTAGAGTGGTTTGGTTTGGTGTTTGAAATGACTTTAAATCTAATGGGGAAATGTAAAATTTAAAAAACAATATTCTGTATCATAAGAAAAATATTAAATTCAAACATTTTTTTTATTTTTTTTTTATATTTTACATAAAGCCTTTGGTAACTGTTGGCAAACCGCGCAAATAAAATTCCAAAAATTCACATCACGCGCGTGCTATTAATCATTGCTGTGCAGTACTTTTTTTTAAATTAACAACCTTTTTATGATTGTTTTAATATGTAAAGTGTAATTTTAATTTGTAACATTTAAATAGCAAACAAAAAACAACGCACCTTATTAAACGGTCCAATCAATTTTGAAATATATTTAAAACATTTTTAATTCATATAAGAAACACAAATTTTTAGAAAATTTGTTGAATTATTGAAAAATGCTATTTATTGATTTTATATATTATTGGTCAATACACTCAGAAAACAAAAAACCAATAGTACGACTATTGATTCTAAAGAACAAGAAATAATAGTTTTTCCTATTAATTCAATAGTTTGTATAGTATTTCGTACTATTGTTTAATTCAATAGGACATGTTGTAGATAAAAAAAAATAATACTAATTGTTTCAATAGTTTATTTTATAGTGCAATACTATTGATTATTAATATGTAGAGTCACATTAAATAAACTATTATATTAATGTGATAAAACCATTAAAAATACAAAACAGTACTTTTTCAATGTTGCTTAAAGAAAAAAATAAATAAATATTCATAGAGAATAAAGGTATTAAAATATTTAATATCAAGGTTATTTATCAAAAAGTATGTGAGCATCGCAGAGCATATTTTATTCAAAAAAAATATATAGACAATATTATTGACTCGTTTACATTTATTTTCCAATCATTTTCAGTGGAAACTCAATTTTTTTTTTAATATTATCTACTTGAAATAAAAATACATATTATCAACAATATTTAATAAATATCATTTCGGATTAATACGGCCAATCCTTTTGAATACATATACAAAAATTTGAATAGTATGTTCGCATAGAAATTTAATAGTTATATCCTTTAAAAATAATGTGATCTCTTATTACATTTAAATGATTTAAACAATTTAATTTATATTGCAATATATTTAAAACAATAGTCTGAGTTATTCAATCAATCATTTTATCATATTGATATAATAGTATAAGTAAGTATATTATCTTAATGTGATAAAATATTATTTCAATGGGACGTTTTAGTATAAATAGGACGTCACATTAATATTTAATACTAAAAAAATTATAAAATCAATAGTGTGACGCCACTATAAAATTAATAGTTCATACATTGTAATATAAATATGAAAAATTCACATTGCTAATTTATAGTTTTTCTTTTTTTTTTTTTAATGTATATTTGAGAAAAAAGAATTGTCTCTGGGATGAATTGTCCAGAGATTCGTTCGGCAAAGAATAATATTGGGGAAGAATTTTTGTGTACAAATTTTTCAGTTCCCTTCAACAAATCAGAAATTTGGCGGATTGTAAAAATATATGTGAAAATTGGTAATAAGTAGACATCCGCACAAGTGCATTTGAAACCCACTTGAAGACATTTACTTTCTTTCAAAACATTTACTGTCGTCAACTCTATGCTTGAAAATCAAATGAATGGCTTGCTTACAACAATAAAGCACCAAGTACTGTCAAAACATAAACAAAACTAAACTGCAGTGAAAAGGTCTATGATGATGTGCAATAACAATTCAAATACTGAAATGAACTGCTATGACATCGACTACTTAGTGCATTTTACATTTTTTTTTTAGAATTCTTAAGCTCGAATCACACGATTGAATAAACTGTCAAATTTTGAATCAATTTTCAAAACAATTTTTATATAAATCATGTGATTTCCTAATTTTCCATACAAAAATTGGGTAATCACACGATTGATATTAAAATTATTCGAAAATCGATTAAAAAATTGATTGTTTATTTAATCGTGTGATTCAGGCTTAAGGAATTTTCATTAGTATTGAAATATAAAAAAATTCAAAAGGTATAGGACAATCATATAATATTTTATTTTAAGTTTTTATACCCTACACTAATGCCCGTAACTTCAACGAGTAGATATCTATTGGTGTTCGTACCGAACAGATATCTCTTACCTATCCGGTGTTTTTACTCCTTAACTATGCGTTGAAGTTACGAAATTTTGCTTACACGATAGATAACTAAGCACCAGTAGATATCTATTCGTTGAAGTTACGGGCATAAGAGTGAAAGGGTATATTCAGTTTGGTACGCCGTTTGTAACACCCAGAAGGAAGCATCTCCGGTATGGAAAAGTATATATATTCTTGATCAGCATGACCTCCTGAGTCGATTTAGCGATGTCCGTCTGTCCGTCTGTCTGTCTGTCCGTCTGTCTGTCTGTCCGTCTGTCTGTCTGTCTGTTGAAATCCCTAAGACTTTTAAAATTGAAGAGCTAGATAAATGAAACTAATAACTTAGATTACTAATATACCTACGCTGTATGTGCGAAAAAATTGGCGAGATCGGTCCATGGTGACCTATGATCCGACCACTTATGTTCAAATACCACATATAAAATGTACATATAAAGATCAATTTTTATGTATACGTGCTTAGGTAAACTTTGTTGGTCAAATATATATTGACATCATGCTCAAATACATGATAATAATGTTTTCCGGCGAAAAGACTTGTGGTTCACAAAAAAAAAAATCGAAATTCGGTACACCTACCCATTTGTAAATATGGGTATCAAATGAATGGAAATTCTTCAGCGATTGAATGTTTGTAGTTATTTTCAGGATTCGTATACCCTGGTGACCTATATATCACTTTGAATGGTAACCACACATATGTGTAGGGTATTTATAGTCGGCTTAGACCGACTATAATTTTGATAATCCTAACTATCATAATTACACCTACTTTAAAATTTCCCATGTGATCTAACCTTCCCAACTGGTTTTATTTATGAAACAACATTTTTTTATTATTTAATTAAAAAAATATTGTTTGATGTATTGCTTTTCGATCAAAGCGTTGTTTTTGTAGGGATTTTTTTTGTTTATTTATTTTTTTTTTTTACGAACAACTACATTAATGCCTTCGAACGCCGAGTGGCAGATTTGTTGTTTTTTTCAATGTTCGTCTTCCCACTCGTTTCTCGTTGCGCTCCATCGCTGCACTCACTGTTTCCGTTGCATGTTCAGCGACAGTAGTGTCAATTGATTTTGTTTTTCAAAACATTGAATGTTTTCAATGTCTTGATGTTTTGACAGTACTGGACACCAATGAAACAAATACTGCAGTGAAGCGAAGTCGGCCGAGAGACTTCGCCAGAATACTGCCGACTGTTATTTGCAAAATGTATTCAAAACGGTAGAGTGCAGTAGTGCATATTTGAATTATATATGAATTTTAAGTTATAATATGAATTTTAATCACAAATTTGAACCTTATTATATGCTTTATTCATTCAGATATAGTACCTATGTGTTAGGGAATTTATTTGATCGATGGCTCCAGTAAGGTGAATTTTATCAGACGATATCATGAACCTTATTATTATTATTATTATTATTATCATAATACTTTTCTGGTTGATTGTAGCAAAAAATATCGAAATATCTTTGCAATAGATTGACATCCTATAAGACACCATATCAGTCAACATACCGGTGTTAAATCAGAGAACTATAAATAGATATAAAAATCGAACATAATCTAAACTATCCCAATAGGAAATGACATGGTTTACAACAAGCTAATCCATGATAAAGCGAAGACATCGTAGAATTTCGTTACTGATGACTTGTCTATAATAATTTCATAAAGGACATTTTATTAAGGACTCGTAGACAATCAGCATTTAAATATTTAAGATATCCCAGCGGGAAATCGCACATCATTGACAATAAGGGCATCAATAATGAACGTTGATTTGTCATTGATAAATATATCTATAACTATTTCAAGAAGAACGTTGCATTAATGATATCAAGGACATTACGAACAGCTTGTTAATTAAGATATGTAGAATTGATGTAGCTTTCTAAGACAAGTCATAAATCGAAATGTGTAATGGTCCATAAACCCCAAAACTGATTTCTTTTTTCCAAAAATAAATTTTATTGTGGAACCCGATAGCAGACTTCTGGAACCATTTGGTGTTGTCATGACACGGTTAAAAAACGATACATAATATATGAAAAGTGTTTTAAACATTTTATTTCCGAAAAACGTGCATGACATCGTCAATGACAGGTCATGCATGAAGTACTGGACATTTGTATAAAAATGTCAGTTGTATAACGATTAAAACTTATTTTAGAAAAGTATGAAAATCAATTTGAACAAATTTCAACTAATAGAAGGTAATAGGTACTATACACCTCTTGTGTGCGTGTAATAATCTGATTTTGTTATGTAAAATTTTGAAATAATGAAGAAATAGTAACCGATTTATCAAAAAGGGTTCCGTTATAGAACTGAAAACCGTAAAAATGGATAAAAATGAAACCAATTTCGAAAGCGTTTTTCGTTTGGGCTTCAAATCTCTTGTTGAATACGACAAATATTATGTTTAAAGTGCATATTTTATATATTAAAAGTAATAAAATGTATTAAAGAGTTTTTTTTTGTACTGTGTAATTTAAATTTCCGTTATTTTTCTGCTTTTTACATTTGTTTTTTTCTTCTTTCTTCTTTTTTTTAGTTACTGTTTGCACAACTTTTGCGTCAACTTCGATCGCTCAAATTACGACGCAGTTTCAGCGAAAAAGAACCCAAAAAGCAGCCGGAGGCCTGCCGCCAAATTGCACGCAGGCACCGCAAACAACAAAAATACAGCAGTTTCATTTTTTATTTTTATTTGGCTACTTTTTCTTTGTTTTAAATGCTGCTCAACTTTTTATTATGATTTTATTTTACACTTTCTACTACGTTACTTGTAACGTTTTTTTGACGCACGATTTCTTTTTTTTCTTGTTTTTCGAATAAAACTTTTCCAAAGGATTTCAAGGATACAACGTAAAAGTGCTGCATGTTGAATTTGGCGCAAATGTTAGTCGGCCGTTTAGTTGTTGCTTTTGCTGCGTAGACAAAAGTGTCACTAACACTTTAAGGCAGATCCTTGCGAAGGTCCTGCAGCAAGCAGAAAGTTTTCTATTTTGTATCTGTTTTTGTGTGCGTTATTTTTGTTGCTGTTGTTGTTGGCTACAACAAATCAGAAAATCTAATTGTTATGCCAAAGGACGTGCAACGGCGCACACTTTGCCTAAGGACATGAACAAAATCCTTGTCGACGGACAGACAGACAGACAAACAGACAGCAAAACAGACTGTATAAAGTTGAGAAAAGGCAGCTAAACGGACGGACAGACATACTATAAAGATGAAAACCGACGATAGCAGAAATTGTAGGTTATACGGAAGTCCTGCATTGAAAGGACACTTGCGAGGAGATCAACAAAACTATTTTCTCCTAGCTGCCGCCGGATGCTGAAACGCAGTCTAATAGAATCATAAAGTCATGAAGGCGGATGTATTTATTGCGACAGTCATGCGCGCGCGAATTAAGGATGTGCCTAGTAGCGGATAGAATAACAGCAAAAAAAAATATCATAAAAAATAAATAGAAAATAAAGTAAATATTTCCATTGAATTGAAACGTTGGCACAGTGTTTCGTGTGCTGCCTACTGACAGCAACACAACTGTGTCTGGCAGGATGTGTGCCGCAGGATGTGCTCATCGCGTGCGTGTCTCTGAATTCATGAATTACAATGGGGTGCCTTCAAGTGGGGCTGTGTATCGTCGCTATGCGAATTTGTGTGTTCTCTGCCAAAAGTCTACTTAATATTTTTGCAGTAATTACAACATGACATCTACGAAATAACTAATTGACTCTGTCAATATTAATTAAATGATTTCAAGATTTAGTTGTGCTTCTTTTTAATAACTATATTTAATATATATAATTTTCAATATTTAAGAATTTAATGTGATTTTGAAAAATCACTTCACATATTTAATGTGGCCTGTTTTTCTATAATATATTTAAATATATCATAATTTCATTAAATATAAGCCAGATAAAAATTATGGCGGGAACATGGAAGGTAAAAGACACATGTTTACATATATTATTGGTAGATAAAGGTCAGAATGAGTAAAAACCTGACGATTTTCTGCTATTGTGAGTGTAAAATTGGTAGATAAATAGCAGGCATTGGTAGAGATATTGTAGGCAATACGGGTGGGAGCGAAATAGAGGGCAGTTATGGGATATATAAGACAATACGGGTGGACCCAAAATGGTAGGCCAACCTACTGCCTAGGTTGGAAGCAAAACCGTAGACATACGTAGGGTATGGTAAGCAGTACATATGGACGCATAATGGTAGTCAAAAATGAGGCATGTTAGACAATACGACTGAAAGCAAAATAGTAGGCACAGACAGGATATAATGTCAATGGGTAGACAAAAAAGGTAGGAATGCTATACAAAAGTAGAGTATGGTAGGGTGGAAAATCTTAAGCAAATATATCATGGTAGAGAAAACTGTAGACACCGGCATTATATGATAATCAATAGGCTGGAAGCAAAATGGTAGAAACGCGCCGGGTATGATAAGCAATACGGATGGTACTAAAATAGTAGGCAATGATAGGTTATGGTAGACAATAGGTTGAAAGCAACTGGTAGTCATAGGGAGGGCATGATCGCAATGGGTAGACAAAAAATACTAGGAAGGCTAGACAAAGGTATTATGGTAGGCAATACATATAAAATTAAATTTTAGGTAACGACATGATACGATAATCAATGGGCTGGAAGCAAAGGGGTAGACACACGTTGGGTATGGTATCAGTACGGATGAAATCAAAATAGTAGGCAAAGATATGGTAGACAATACGGCTAAAAGCCACTGGTACGCATAGATAGGACATGATCACAATGGGTAGACAAAAAAACTATGAAGGCTAGATAAAAGTAGGGTGGTGGTAGTATGGAAAAAGTTAAGCAAATATAACATGGTAGACAATACAGATAAAATCAAAATTGTAGGTACCGGCATGATACGATAATCAATGGGCTGGAAGCAAACAAGTCGGGTATGGTAAGCAATACGGATGGAACCAAAATAGTAGGCAAAAATATGATATGATAGACAATATGGCTAAAAGCAAATGGTAGGCACACGTAGCACAAATGGTAGGCACATGATATGATGGCAATGGGTATCAAATAAAAAAACTAGGAAGGTTAGACAAAAGTAGAGTATGGTAGAGTGGCAAATGGTTAGCAAAGTTAGGGAGCATTTACTCATATACCCTAGTAGAAATTCGAGGTAGATCGGGGTTTCGTTGGGTAAACCCTATTAGAGAAAATATTATCATTGCCTTTCCATGTCCTTATCATGCTTACCATATCAGGGTTTACATTATCTAAATAGTAAATGTTCCCGATCATAGCTACATTATTTGTTCTTCATAACGATATTAGCATCAGACAATGATCGAGATGTAATGAGAGAAACCCTATTATGCTCGGGCTCTGACAAGCCAATTGTCGGGTAAATAATAAAATGGGGAATTGACCGATCATGATCATGGCCTGAGGTCAGTACATGATCAGGACACTGCGTTACAAGGACATTATGGGCCTAGTCATATTCCGATCATCTCAAATAATGACATGATCACTTCATCAACATTGCCCTACCAAAATTTCTACTAGGGTAATAAAGCTAATGATATCAAGTAGCATAAATCTATTGAAATACGACAATTGAGCATAGATTCTAAAATTATTGGCAGAATACACAACAAATTACCACATTTCTTCTCGCGTAACAAAGAAAAAAGCCAAACAAATTTTTAAAATGTGTCAAAATTAACTGCACATAACAGGCACATTTTTGAATTGGACATTTTTCTGTCGACAACTATTTCTAAAAGCTGCCTTGCTGTGGAGGTTAATTTGAACATTTTTCAAATAATAGATCAAATACTGTTTTGCCTGTTAAGTGCTGGGTCTCCGTCTAACCATTTATATGCAAAAAATATACTTTTAAAAACTTCAAAACATAAATTTTTAAATAATTTTCTTGTCTGCCCTACGAAAAAAGATACCATAAAATTAATAGTTTTTACCATTGAAATTATTCAATAGAATAGTTAAACTATTAGTTCAATAGGTAAATCCTATCAAATACTACAAAATACTATAAAATTATTTTTAAGTTTGCATGAAAATATTATATCATACTATTAAATGTGAGTGCGAATTCATCAAATTAATATCCATGATTAGGACCCTGACGAAAAACCGTTGCGATTTCGATTTCAGTTTTTAGTTTTTGGTTTTAAGTTTTGGGTTTTAAGTTATTTTTTTAATTCCTATGCCTTATCCAAAAAAAAATAATAATTATAAACTGTTTCTGTTTTATAGTAATTTTAAAATGGGTTTTATCAAAGGATGACAGAAAAAAAAAATTTTTAGTCAATTCAATTAAATTCAATTAAAAACTTAACATAAAACCAAAAACATAACACCGAAAACTAAAAACTAAAACCAAAATCGAAATCGTTATTCGACTGGCGTCTGTCTGAGTCTCCATCTGTTCTCGATCTTGTTTGGAGAAAAACTACAATATGCTAGGTTATTAAAATCCAAAAAGTAGATAGCTTATATTCCTACACTGTCTGTTATTGAAAATGAGCATGATCGATCGATTGAGATCCCGGCGGGTCTATTCTCCATATTTGGAGTTCGCAGAAAATTCGCCACATCGTTTTTGGGACGTATTTCCGCACATTTAGAATCAATCAACTTGTCCAACAACGAGTATAATCAAATGTATTGCTTTTCGATAATAAGTGAAAAAAAGAATGCAACGGTTCTATTTTTTCAATCAAAAATTTTAACGCTTTTATTTAAATGTTTCTATTTAATGTTCTTGAGTCAAATCAAAACGTTTTCCACTTTAACACTGGCCTGGCCTACATTTCATCTATATGCCTTACATTTTGTATTGTGTTTTGTACTGAAATACAGTATGGGCTTTAAACTGACTACCAGGTGCAAGAGGCTTTACAGCATTTTCATTAAAAGCATATCAATGAAAGCACCGACAGACAGAAAGACAGACACACACACACAAAAGATACACAACAAAAAATTAGTTTTATTGTAATAAGAAAAAAATATTTTTATATAAATAAACTCAATAACACAATTAGACAACAAATGAAGGCTTATTAACATTAACCTTTCATCTTTAAATTTATATTTTTTTGCGTTTGCCTGGTCATATCTTTGGTCACATCCAACTGAATTTAATGTGGTTTATTTCAAAATATTAGCTGCAATATTCTGAATGAAATACAAAAGAAATCAGATCAAAAAGTAAAATCTGTAAAAAATTATAGTCAAAAATAAATAGTAGCACACACCAAAATTTCGGTATTTTTGTTTTACGTAATAACTCAAAAACTTTAGGCAATCAGAAATACAGATTAGAATCTTGAAGTCCATCGAAAAAATTATACAAAGTTCGTGAATAAGTTTTATTTTTTGTTGTTGTGCGGTGTAATCGAATAATATTGAGTATTATTCTGTATTATTTTAGTAAAAGAACCGTAATCGAAATCGAGCCTGGAACCATAATCGGCACCCTTACCATTTTTTTTTTTTTTGGTTGGAACCAGAACTGTTATTTAAATCTTAGAACAGGAACCAATATTCCAAAGGATATTAGACTCTGTGAGGGACCGCAAAGAACAGTAATCGTAACCGAAACCGGAATCATTTGATATTTGTAAGCGGAATCGGAACCGTTATTAAAAATGAAAGAACGGGAATCGGACTATTTTTTTTTTTTTTTGTTTTTATGGAACCGGAACCGATATTTCAATGGAATTTAGGATTTTGACGGTCCGCAAAGAATCGAAACCCATATATTTTTTTGGGTTAGAACTGGAACTGCTATTTAAAAATCTTAGAAGAGGAACCCATATTCCAAACGGTTTTAGTCTCTGTGAGGGACCGCAAAGAACCGGAATCGTTTTGATTTTTGGAACTGTAATGGGAATCGTTTTTAAAAATGTTAGAACTGGAATCGGACCCATCGGACCAGAGCCGAAACTGATATTCCAAAGGGGTCTCTCCGCAAATAACCCAAACCTTTTGATTTTTGGAATCGGAACCAAACCTGAAACCAGAATCGGAAGCTTTATCATATTTTTATTTTTGGTTCGATCTGGAATCGGAACTGCTATTTAAAATCTTAGAACAGAAACCGATATTCTAAACGATTTTAGTCTCTATGTGGGTCCGCAAAGAACAGTGATCGTTACCGAAACCGGAATCGTTTTGATAGTTGTAAGCGGAATCAGACCCCTATATAAAATGTAATAACTGGAATCGGACCCATATATATATGTTTTTTTAATGGAACCGGAACCGCTATTTAAACGGATTTTAGTCTCTGTGCGGGTCCGCAAAGAACCGTAACCTACATATTTAACCTATATAGTTTGGTACGCCGTTTGTAACACCCTGAAAAAAGCATCTCCGGTATGGAAAAGTATATATATTCTTGATCAGCATGACCTGCTGAGTCGATTTAGCGATGTCCGTCTGTCTGTCTGTCAGTATGTCCGTCTGTCTGTCCGTCTGTACTTCTGTCTGTCTGTTGAAGTCACGATTACGAAAAAAGTAGAAGAGCTAGAGCAATGAAACTTTAGATTTAGATTACTTATATATCTAAGCTGTCTGAACAAGAAAATTGGCATGATCGGTCTATTGTGACCTGAGAACCGACCACTTATGTTCAAATACCTCATATAAAATTTACATCTACAGATCAATTTTACTGTATACGTGCTTAGGTAAACTTTTTTGGTCAAATATATATTGACATTATGCTCAAATAAATGAAAAATTGTTTTCTCACGAAATGACTTGTGGTTCCCAAAAAAAAACAAATCGAAATTCCTTACAACTACCCATTTGTAAATATGGGTATCAAATGAAAGAAATTTCTTCAGGGATGGAAAGTTTGTAGTTATTTTCAGGATTCGAATAACCTGGTGACCTATATACCACTTTGAATGGTAACCACACATATGTGTAGGGTATTTATAGTCGGCTTAGACCGAATATAACTTTGAAAATCCTAACTATCATAATAACAACTACTTTAAAATTTCCCATGTGATCTAACCTTCCCAACTGGTTTTTGGTTGGAACTGGAACCGGAACTGCTATTTTAGAACAGGAACCCATATTCCTAAGGGTTTTCGTCTCTGTGAGGGACTGCAAAGAACCTGAATCGGAACCGAGTCGTTTTGATTTTTGGAACCGTTATTAAAAATGTTAGAACTGGAATCGGAACTGCTATTTTATAAATCTAGGAACCAGAACCGAAACCGATATTCCAAAGGGGTCTCTGGTGTGTGTCAGGAACCGGAAATAAACGGAATCATTCGATTCGAAACAAATTGTGAAACCGGAACCAATACAATTTTTTGCTTGTAACCAGAATCGCTATTTTAAAAAATTGGAACCAGACCCATCGCATTCGGAACTGATATACCAAAGAGTTTTAGTCCCTGAAAAAGACCAATTTAAGTATTATCAAAAAACTATAAATTGTATGTTATATTTTCTTAGTGTAGCAGCCTATAAAAGAGTACCATGTATGGGATAGCAACGCACATTTACATTTATATTATGGGCAACAACATGTACCTGATTATAGGTGTATCTGTGCAAGTATTTGTGAATGTTGATGGCTTTGTGTGTGTGAGTGTGTGTGTGCGTGTGTGCGTGTGTGTTTCTGTATGACTGTGTGCTTAGACAATAAAATAGTGTCCCAGCTTAATTTACATGACAAGGGTTACAAAATTACAAAATACGTGTCGAACCGCCGAACATGGCCACAAAAGAAGGCGCACGAGAGATATACGTGGCTAATACCTAATATTACACATACACACAGACAGACACACACACAGCTATATGTACGGCTGTTATTAACGAAAATTGCCCACCGCAAAATAACATCGCAAGTACCATTGTGCTTGGTATCTGTGTGTGGAGTTCGAGTGTTGCCAACTGCCGTCGCCGCCCCCCCTATGAAGTACTTGTTACAGCATGTTAAAGGCTTCAGAAGAGCTCTACACTCGCTTACGAAGCATAAATGCTTTAAATACATTTCAAAAAATAGTTCAAAAACCGCAAATACTTCAAAGGACTTTGTGAGTTTTTGCTGTTTAGCACAACCACTTCGTGTCACGAAGCACACATATGTTTTTAGCATGTGCTATGTATTTGTGTGTGTGTCTGTCTGTCCCTGTTGCAATATATGTGCGTTTGTGTGTGTGTGTTTCATGTCCTGGATTAGTTGAAAATTCGCTGCATAGTTTTAGGCTGTTTAGCAAATGAATAAAATTACGTTGGCTGAATGACTGACTGGCTGTCTGACTGGCTTCGTGCCAAAAAGTGTTTAATGTACTTTTAAGCTTGTAATTTGCTCAAAATAGTCAGCACATGGTATACTTTTAGACGATTTATTACAGGTAAATGTGCTGCTTACTTTAATGAGAGTACTTTAAGAAAAACTATTGGTTTAATAGTATATATATTAGTAATTTTAATGGTATTTTTAAGAGCGCTTCAATCCTATACATTAAAAGTAATTCTTGTTATTATTAATAAATTTAATACATTATTTTCATTTATATCATATTATCATTCTTAACATCCGTACTTAACCACTTCTAAAAAGCAGAAAACAATTCTTAGTAGTTTTTATGTTTACATACATTCATAAAAAATACTATAAAATCAATATTTGTTTACTATTAAAATTAGTCAATAGGATACATTATTATTTTAACATATAAATACTAGAAAATACTATTAAATTGTTTTTGTGTTTATAAGAAAATATTTATTTTTGGTATACTATTGAACCAATAACTGTCCCATTGACCAATTTTAATAGGTTCAACTTCAGATGGACAATTGATTTTTATGATATTTTTTCATAGAATTGAATTGAAAGAGTCAACCACTAAAAATGCTCTATTTTATGAGACAAACATAATTTGTCGTCGCATTAAACAAAAAAAGATATATTTCATATGGGCATTTTCTGGTGTACCGGACGGGACATTCGTACATTTAAATATCTCATAGAAAAATTAATAATTTTATTGGATATTTTCTGTGCATTTTTTTTTGTCAATAGAATTAACATCTGCAAAATTGTATACCGTTTTTCAAAAGTTATAAATTAAATAGATGTCGAACCGGAAGGTGCTGAAAACGTGAGTGCATGTGAAGTTCATATGGAAATTCCAAAAAGTCAGAAAATGTTGGGCACAAATTATCTTTTTTTTTATGATTTCCAAAAATTTCATTTACTTTTATATTTTTTTGGTTCTTTTCCCGGATGGGACAAAAATTTCCGTTTGGAAATTTTCACTATAATTTTTTTCTAAAAATATTTTATATCTGATAATATTAATAAAAAGCGATAAAAAATGTTTTTTGTGAATTATATATTTTAGGAACGCAAAATAATGGTTATTCTTTAAAAAAAAAATCAACGTTAAAAAAATGCAAATTTTGAAAATGCAGAATCAATTATTTTCACAAGCTAAATTGATTTATAATTGTTGATTTTTACGGGAAAAAAATCAAAAAATAACTAATACTACTTACTTACTTTACTTAAATGGCCCTTACAACCGTGGGTCGGTTTTGGCCGCTGAGATGAAGCCGCGCCAGTCGGATCTGCTTTCGCGGATCTGCCGCGCGCTGACGCCAGTTAGAAATACCAAGCGTTGCCAGGTTGTCCTCAACTTGGTCTTTCCAACGCAGATTTGGTCGCCCTCTTCTACGCTGTCCACCTTCGAGTTTCGATTCAAGCACCTTCTTGGCTGGAGTGTTTTCATCCATTCGTTCGACATGACCTAGCCAGCGAAGCCGCTGGATCTTGATGCGCTTGACTATGTCAATGTCGTTGAATAACTCATACAGCTCGTGGTTCATCCTGATTCGATACTCGTTAGCAAAACCGATAGGGCCAAAGATTTTACGGAGAATCTTTCTCTCGAACGCTCCCAGTACTCTCTCATCGGTGGAGGCCAGCGTACATGTTTCTGCACCATAAAGTAGGTCCGGCGAGAGAGAGCTCTGCTTCTCAATTGCCTACTGAGCCCAAAGTAGCACCTGTTGGCAAGAGTTATTCTCCGTTTGATCTCCAGGCTGACGTCGTTGTTGCTGTTTACGCTGGATCCCAGATAGACGAAGTCCTTCACAATGTCGAACTTGTGGGTGTCAAAATCAGCTTTTTGTCCAAGACGCACGGACTCTTTTTTGTTGTTGACACAAGGAACTTCGTCTTGTTCACCGCTAGACCCATTCGATGCGACTCTTTCTCCAATCTGGAGAATGCTGCGCTGACTGCTCGTGTGCTCCTGCCAATGATATCAATATCGTCGGCATATGCGAGCAGCATGACACTTTTGTTGAGGATAGTGCCGCTTTGACGGAGTTCGGCAGCTCGAACTATTTTCTCCATCAAACCTCGTCTGAAACCTCGTTCGGTATGAAATGGCTCGGAGAGGTCTTTTCCTATTCTCACTGAGCAACGTGTGTTGCTCAGGGTCATCCTGCAAAGCCTTATAAGTTTCGCAGGTATACCGAACTCAGACATTGCGGCATATAATCGTTCCCTTATCGGAGTGTCGAAGGCGGCTTTATAGTCGACTAATAGGTGGTAGGTGTCGATCTGTTTTTCTAGGGTCTTTTCCTGGATTAGGCGCAATGTCAAAATCTGGTCTATGGTGGACTTTCCAGGTTTGAAGCCGCACTGATAGGGTCCAATCAGTCTGTTGACAATGGGCTTCAGTCTTTCACATAATACGCTCGATAGAACCTTGTATGCGATATTGAGTAGGCTGATCCCACGGTAGTTGGCGCAGATAGTGGGATCCCCTTTCTTAAGGATTGGGCAGAGTACACTGAGGTTCCAGTCACTGGGCATGCTTTCATAACTAACTAGTACACTAGACAAAAAATGGAGGCTTTTTATATATATCCACGATCTTAGTGTGATTTTCCGATGGACTTCAAGATTCTTATCACGATCTCATACTCAGTTTTTATACCCTACACTAAGAGTGAAAGGGTATATTCAGTTTGATACTCCGTTTGTAACACCCAGAAGGAAGCATCTCCGGTATGGAAAAGTATATATATTCTTGATCAGCATGACCTCCTTAGTCGATTTAGCGATGTCCGTCTGTCTGTCCGTCTTTTGAAATCCCTACTACTTTTAAAATTGAAGAGCTAGATAAATGAAACTTATAACTTAGATTACTTATATACCTACGCTGTAAAAATTGGCGAGATCGGTCCATTGTGACCTATGATCGGACCACTTATGTTCAAATACCTCATATAAAATGTACATATAAAGATCAATTTTACTGTATACGTGCTTAGGTAAACTTTTTTGGTCAAATATATATTGACATCATGCTCAAATACATGATAATAAAGTTTTCCGGCGAAAAGACTTGTGGTTCACAAAAAAAAATCGAAATTCGGTACACCTACCCATTTGTAAATATGGGTATCAAATGAATGGAAATTCTTCAGCGATTGAATGTTTGTAGTTATTTTCAGGATTCGTATACCCTGGTGATCTATATATCACTTTGAATGGTAACCACACATTTGTGTAGGGTATTTATAGTCGGCTTAGACCGACTATAATTTTGATAATCCTAACTATCATACCTACTTTAAAATTTCCCATGTGATCTAACCCTCCCAACTGGTTATAATTGTATTTAATATGAAGACTTAAAAATCTTCATATTAAATACAAATTCTTGTATTCGATTTTCGATTTAAATTTTCTTTTATGATGCTCCTTTTAATCAATACAATTTTTTCTACCTCAATTATTCATAGAAATTTCAACAAAAACCTTGTAAAAAAATACATACTTTTGTTTAATTATGAAAATCATAGATATTATACAATAATATTAGGTACATCTTAAAATTAATATTATTTTGTGTTTGACTGATTATAACATTGGTCAGATCAATCCGAATTTCATGTAGTTCATTTCAATGATATATTTATATATCATTTTTGTTTGTTAAAAAAGAATAATATTTATACTTCATACTATAATTGTTGTCTGAATTTGTTCTTAAGACATGGAAAGCGATGATGATTCGTATTACCAGATGTTTTATACAGTTTTTTTTTAATATTTTTACAATTTTTGAGAATATTTTTTTTTTGTTGATTTTTCTATTTGGGCATTTCCTGTTAATAAATAGCACTAAATATCTGCAAAAACTTTGGAAAATTATATACGGTAGATCAAATGATATAAATAATATAGTAGTCGTTCCGGACTGGACAACAACGTAAGTAAATGTCGAGGCTCATAAGGAAACTCCAAAAAGACAGCAAATTTTGCGTAAAAATTATTTTTTTGAATTATTTCAGAGAATTGCTGTATATTTACATATTGTTTCCAAAGTTTATAGTTTTTTTCATAATAAATCACAGAATAATTCCGGACGGGACATTCCGGATGGGACAGAAAGCTCTGTTTAGAAATTATTACCACGATTATTTTTCTAAAAATACTTTAAGTGAACAATATATATTTTTGAATTATCTCAGAACATAGCTGAGACATTTTACTTTATTTTAGTCAATGTACACTTTGTTCCTAAAGTTTATAGTTATTTCGTAATAAATCACAAAAAATTCCGAATGTTCTGTACAAAAATTTTATATCTGACAATATTAATATTTATTATTTCGAAAAAAAGTAATGTATGATTCGAATTTTCAGATTTTTTTAAGGTTTGTAACGAACTTTTTAGGCCGATGCCGAGGTATCACTCGTCGTGTCCACTCGTCGTTGCAAAAATTTATATTTTGCAGAGTAACACAACTTTTATTAAATTTTTAAATTCACAGTTTTATTATTCAATAACAAAGTTAGATTTACTTAGAAAATATATTTGTAACAAAATTAAATTCACTTTTTACACTATTCGTCGCTCTCCCGTCGTGCAGTGGGATACGGGTATAGGCCGTAATCCGTGGCCGGACTGCAAAAAATCCGTATACTCACAACTCTGCGACGGCTCTCCTATGGTTTAACTCCACTCGTCTGCCTCTCCTGCAGTAGGGTGTCTTGACCAGCGGTCACAGTCACGGCCTACTCTCTGCCTGCCTCTCCTGCATTAGTGTGTCTTGACCAGCGGTCACAGCCTACTCTATGTCTGCCTCTCCTGTAGTAGTGTGTCTTGACCCGCGGCCACAGTCACAGCCTACTCTCTGCCTATTCGCAATGGGGTGTCTTGACCAGCAGTCAGAGTCAACTACCCATTCGTTGCGACTTACTCTGATCAGCGATCACTGCCAACTACCTTGATCCGCAACCAGAGGTGAGCTGCCACTTGCAACTACTGGGACTGTTGTGATCCGCGACCACCAACGAACTGAACGATTGCTGCTGTCGTCGTTCGAATGAAACCTCGCTTTGCCAATTCGAACATGTCAGCTGTTCGGCCATTTGCAATTTTCGAAGTCCAATCGATCAGGGTGGCGGTGTTGCATGTGGCCTACTACTATTTTGTAAAAAGTAGTAGTTCATCTTCGAATCTCATTATACGGCATTTTATACATTCGTCGTAGTTGTTATAACTTAATAATATTCCAATTAATAAAAATAGCTTAATATTTATAATACAGTTCGTTGTGTTAAGAAAAACATGATTTAAAATAAATGATTAAAAATACTTAAATATAGTAATAATAAAAAATATAAAATATAAAGCAGCCCAGCTGCTATGTTGACGAAAATGAGGCGCCGCCGATTTTCGTCGTTACAGGTTTTAATTTTTTTTGTCCTTTATTGTAAACATTTTTTTTATACTTTTGGTACTCAGAGTTACGGACGTGACAGATTTCAATTAGATGTCAAAAATGTTCTAGAACTACTAAAAATCGGTGCTTACATTTTTGAAAATGCTCAGAAAACTCAGCACTAGAAACAGAGAATTCAACTCTTTAAAAAATGTTGTTAGTTTAATATAATAAAAAATTTAGCTTTTTGGTTGCGTGAGGGACAATAGGACATCCTTATACAAATTTTTGGTCGGGTTTAACATTTTTCTGTAAATTGCACATATGGTATTCAATGTTCGGGACAGGAAATTATGTTTTTTTTTTTTAATAATTTAAAATATAATTTTTTTGGTTTTATTTCAATAGGTTATGGACGTTGTTTCATTTTCTTTGGGTATTATTTCATTTTGTATTCATATTTTTTTTTAGTAGCGCCTAAATACATTTTAGTTTGCATTATTTTTTATTTAAATTATTTTATTTTTTTTAAATAATACAGTTATTTTGTTTATAAATTTAGTTCACATTAAATTACATTTTATACTTAATTTTTTATTATTTTATTTAAATTTTATATTTAAACGTTTCATTTAAAAAGTAATTAATTAAACATGTTGCTTTCAATTGCATACCACAGGGCGCACATTAGACACAATTCTAAATTGACAACCGAAACCGTTGTTATTCCCCAAGCACTTTGATTACACAAACATTGCAATGCGACACGAACTGACATGCGTTGCGTTGCACCGTATGTACTATTTGAAACTTTAATCAATTAAATTTGCAACAAGTTCGGTGTCAACACCTAAAAGGCTGCAATGCATACATTGTCGCTATGGCATAGATATGTGCGCCAGAAATATGTTTGTATTGGTGCATAAGTCTCAATGTGTGTATTTGCGTTCGTGTTTGGCTGTCACGCATCGCAGCCTATTTGCATGTTGATGATGATCATGATGACTCCCTGCAGCAACATTTCAGCAGCAACTTGACGCGCGAAAGCAACACACATTGTTGACTACAGCAACAGTAGCAACAATAAAATTGGCAACCGTTGATGACTGACAATAATCAACAGCAAATGGAGGAAACTTTATCAGGCATTATGTTGCCATTAAAGTTGCTTGTAGTTTGTATTTAGTATATGTTGCTGCAACTATTATTACATTATTCTAATAATATTGTTGTTATCATCATTTTTTTGGTTGCTGTTTTTCTACTTATTCTTGTTCGCAGGCACGACAACATAACACAGAAACCGCATTAAAAATCAACATTGTAAATTTTGCTGCCATGAAAATATATATCAATGTTGTTGTTGTTTATAGTTTTTGCTGCTGTCTATTTAACACAATTAAAACTTTGCAAAACATTTGTAATATTTTACTGAATTAATGCTAATTAAGCATTTTGTACTTGTAACAAATATTTGGCGACATAGAGAGAAATACATTTAATTGCTAAAATACCAAAAACATCGCAACCTTTAATAAAATAATTTTTATAATTAGTCTGTATGAAAAATATAATTATCATAATCATAAATATAATAAAATACATTAGAGTTTTGTAGTATATCAGATAAATTGATAAAAATATGATAATGCTTAGTAGGATATTAAGCATTATCATGTTTTTATAATCGTACAAAACGTAAGCAATTATAACAAATTTAAGCATCCATAAAAATACATTTCGTAAGAAATTGTATTTGTTTGCAGCAAACATTATGAGCCTGCACTAGTTTTTAAAATAGAATATTTAAAGATTATCAACTCTATCGCAGAAAAATATGAACATAAAACAAGTATTACGTGTTTTTAAACCCATTTTTACAAAGCTGTTCATTATGTTTTTTATTTTTTTTTTTGCTGTTGCTTTTATTTATGTTTTAAGTTTTTTGATTTATTTTTGCTTTTTTGTTTTTTTTTCTTTTCTCATTTTATGTTTTTGCTTTTGTTTTTGTATTTTTGCTTTTGTGTTTTGGATTTTGTATTTTTGATTTTGTGTGTTTGATTTTGTGTTTTTGATTTTCTGTTTTGCTTTTGTTTATGTTTTTTTTTTTTTGATTTTGCCGTTTTATGTTTTTATTTTGTTTTGCTTTTGTGTTTCTGATTTGTCGTTATTACTTTTAGTTTTATTTTTGTGTTACCTTTCGTTTTTTGCTTTTGTTTTATGTTTTTTTTTTTTTTGATAATGTTTTTTCTGTTGGATTTACTTATGTTTTAGGTTTTGTCTTTTTCCTGTTTTTGATTTGCTATGTTTTTTCTTTTTTCATTTTATGTTTGTTTCTGTTTTTGCTTTTGTGTTTTTGCTTCTGTGTTTTTGATTTTGATTTTGCATTTTTAATTTTGTGTTTTTGATTTTGTGTTTTTGATTTTGTGTTTTGCTTTTGTGAATTGTCGTTATTACTTTTAGTTTTATTTTTGTGTTACCTTTCGTTTTTTGCTTTTGTTTTATGTTTTTTTTTTATTTTTGATAATGTTTTTTCTGTTGGTTTTACTTATGTTTTAGGATTTTGTCTTTTTCCTGTTTTTGATTTGCTTTTTTTCTCTTTTTTCATTTTATGTTTGTTTCTGTTTTTGCTTTTGTTTTTGTGTTTTTGCTTTTGTGTTTTTGCTTTTGTGTTTTTGCTTTTGTGTTTTTGATTTTGTATTTTTGATTTTGTGTGTTTGATTTTGTGTTTTTGCTTTTGTGTTTTGCTTTTGTTTATGTTTTTTTGTTGTTTTTAATTTTGCCGTTTTATGTTTTTTTTTTGCTTTTCTGTTTTTTTTTGTTTTGCTTTTGTGTTTCTGATTTGTCGTTATTACTTTTAGTTTTATTTTTGTGTTACCTTTCGTTTTTTGCTTTTGCTTCATGTTTTTGTTTTTTTTTTTTTGATAATTTTTCTGTTGCTTTTATTTATGTTTTAAATTTTTGTTTTTCCTGTTTTTGATTTGCTTTTGCTTTTTTGTTTTTTTTTTTTTCTTTTTTCATTTTATGTTTGTTTCTGGTTTTTCTGTTGTGTTTTTGATTTTGTATTTTTGATTTTGTGTGTTTGATTTTGTGTTTTTGATTTAGTGTTTTGCATTTGTTTAGATTTGTTTTTGTTTTTGAGTTTGCCGTTTTATGTTTTTTTTTTTGCTTTTCTGTTTTTTATTTTGTTTTGCTTTGTGTTTCTGATTTGTCGTTATTACTTTTAGTTTTATTTTTGTGTTACCTTTCGTTTTTTGCTTTTGTTTTATGTTTTTTTTTTTTTTTTTGATAATGTTTTTTCTGTTGGATTTACTTATGTTTTAGGTTTTGTCTTTTTCCTGTTTTTGATTTGCTATGTTTTTTCTTTTTTCATTTTATGTTTGTTTCTGTTTTTGCTTTTGTGTTTTTGCTTCTGTGTTTTTGATTTTGATTTTGTATTTTTAATTTTGTGTTTTTGATTTTGTGTTTTTGATTTTGTGTTTTGCTTTTGTTTTTGATTTGCTATGTTTTTTCTTTTTTCATTTTATGTTTGTTTCTGTTTTTGCTTTTGTGTTTTTGCTTCTGTGTTTTTGATTTTGTATTTTTAATTTTGTGTTTTTGATTTTGTGTTTTTGATTTTGTGTTTTGCTTTTGTGTCGTTATTACTTTTAGTTTTATTTTTGTGTTACCTTTCGTTTTTTGCTTTTGTTTTATGTTTTTTTTTTATTTTTGATAATGTTTTTTCTGTTTGTTTTACTTATGTTTTAGGTTTTTGTCTTTTTCCTGTTTTTGATTTGCTTTTTTTTCTCTTTTTTCATTTTATGTTTGTTTCTGTTTTTGCTTTTGTTTTTGTGTTTTTGATTTTGTGTTTTTGATTTTGTATTTTGTATTTTTAATTTTGTGTTTTTGATTTTGTGTGTATGATTTTGTGTTTTTGATTTTGTGTTTTGCTTTTATTTAGGTTTTTTTTGTTGTTGATTTTACCGTTTTATGTTTTTTTTTTGCTTTTCTGTTTTTTTTTGTTTTGCTTTTGTGTTTCTGATTTGTCGTTATTAATTTAGTTTTATTTTTGTGTTACCTTTCGTTTTTTGCTTTTGTTTTATGTTTTTTTTTTCTTTTTGATAATGTTTTTTCTGTTGGTTTTACTTATGTTTTTAGTTTTTGTCTTTTTCCTGTTTTTGATTTGCTTCTTTTTTCAATTTATGTTTGTTTCTGTTTTTGCTTTTGTGTTTTTGCTTTTGTGTTTTTGATTTTGATTTTGTGTTTTTGATTTTGTATTTTTAATTTTGTGTTTTTGATTTTGTGTTTTGCTTTTGTTTAGGCTTTTTTTTTTGTTTTTGGTTTTACCATTATATGTTTTTTGCTTTTCTGTTTTTATTTTATTTTGTTTTGCTTTTGTTTTTGTGAATTGTCGTTATTACTTTTGGTTTTATTTTTGTTTTTTGCTTTTGTTTTATAGTTATGTTTTTTATTTTTGATAATGTTTTTCCTTTTTTATGTTTTTATACCCTACACTAAGAGTGAAAGGGTATATTCAGTTTGGTACGCCGTTTGTAACACCCAGAAGGAAGCATCTCCGGTATGGAAAAGTATATATATTCTTGATCAGCATGACCTCCTGAGTCGATTTAGCGATGTCCGTCTGTCCGTCTGTCTGTCTGTCTGTCTGTCTGTCCGTCTGTCTGTCTGTCTGTCCGTCTGTCTGTCTGTCTGTCTGTCTGTCTGTCTGTCTGTCTGTCTGTCTGTCTGTCCGTCTGTCTGTCTGTTGAAATCCCTACTACATTTAAAATTGAAGAGCTAGATAAATGAAACTTATAACTTAGATTACTTATATACCTACGCTGTATGTGCGAAAAAATTGGCGAGATCGGTCCATTGTGACCTATGATCCGACCACTTATGTTCAAATACCTCATATAAAATGTACATATAAAGATCAATTTTTATGTACACGTGATTAGGAAAACTTTTTTGGTCAAATATATATTGACATCATGCTCAAATACATGATAATAATGTTTTCCGGCGAAAAGACTTGTGGTTCACAAAAAAAAAATCGAAATTCGGTACACCTACCCATTTGTAAATATGGGTATCAAATGAATGGAAATTCTTCAGCGATTGAATGTTTGTAGTTATTTTCAGGATTCGTATACTCTGGTGACCTATATATCACTTTGAATGGTAACCACACATATGTGTAGGGTATTTATAGTCGGCTTAGACCGACTATAATTTTGATAATCCTAACTATCATAATTACACCTACTTTAAAATTTCCCATGTGATCTAACCTTCCCAACTTGTTAAAATTGAAGTTGTATTTATGTTTTTACTTTTGTTCTGTTTTTTCGTTCCTACTGTTGTTATTGAGTTTTTGCTTTTGTTTTATTTTTTTGTATTTGATTTTTTTTTATGTTCGTAACTACTTTAAGTGCCGAATTATATCGTTTGGTCCAATCCCTCCCATATGTCACCCACCGAACTCCACAGTATATTTTAGTCAAATGTGTAAAATTTCAGTCAAATCGGTTCAGGGGTTTAGACTTAATGATGGAACAAACAGACAAAAAATAAACAGACAGAGAGATAGACTGACCAACAGTTTTATATGGGGTATTTCGTGTCAGATCGGCAACCTAAATTTTTAAATGTTGCGTATTTGGTTCTAATTTTGTTTGTGACTAATACCCAATACCCAATTTACCCAATTTGTGAAAAATATTAGACCTCTTATGATCCGGTTACCGAGTACCAAGTATAAATAATACCTGATTATTTCCAGATGTCACATATTCATTGATTTTTTATAAATTACATAGTAACAAAAGGACAAATCATCAAACGAGATTTTAAAGAAATATGTACGAGCTTTTGAAAAAATATATACATTATTGGAAAATTTATCATTTCATAAATATGATTACATTTTAAAATATACACAGAAAAAACAATGTACATCATATTGATGAATTCCGTTTTTCAAACCATGATTCATTGTATTGAAGAACTTAATATAATATTAATGACTTAAGACATCAACGTTATGAAAGCAATAATAAATGATGAACGTTTGATAACTGTCGAAAAAGTGTTCTTCAATATGATGAACTGTATGTGAAGAATACATTTCATCATATTAATGCACAAGAACATTAAGGGTGTGAGCGAATTCGACTAAATTGCTGACTAAACTAATTTAGGTCGGTAATGCAGTGTTCGACTTTTCAATTTAGCAAATTTTCGAGCAGACTATATGGTACTAAATTGGAAGACATCAAACAGACATATGATAATCGATTTATTAGAGACTTTAACAATTATCGGTTACCGAATGGCGGTTGAATAAAAACTTCCAAAATTTAGTTTAGTCAGCAATTTAGTCGAATTCGCACACACCCTAAATACAACATAATGTACTTCGTATTGCAGAATGTTTATCAAACCAAACTTCAATCAAAATATTTATTTTTCGTTCATTTTTTGCCGTACTTCTCAGTTCTCAAGTAGTTCTTGTATGTTTTTCCTTATATAATGATTGCTCGATATGTTTTGTAAATTATTTATTTATAATAACAACTTTTTATGAATAAAAAGTTATATTAATAAAAAATATACTTAAAAAAATATATTTTTGAAAAATAAAATTATTTTTTTATTTTTTGAAATTTATTTTTATATTTTTTTTATTTCAAAAACATTTTTTTTTTCGTTTTTTTTTTTATTAAAATTTGATCTAAAAAATTTTTTTAAGTAATTTTTTTTTCAAAATATTTTCAAAATTTTTTTTTTTTTTTTTTTTTGAAAAATTCGTAAAAACAAATTTTTTTAAATAATTCATAAATATTATTATTATATTCATCAATATGACAATTCATATTCATTGTATTGAATATCTTGTTCATATGTATAATGCATATAATGCATGCATCGATATGTCATTTAATGAACGGTGGAATCAATATGATGAATCTGGTAGTTGATAGAAAAATTCATTATATTTATTAATAAATTCATCATATTGATGATTATTTTTCTGTGTACTAAACATTGACCACAGTCAAGTTTTGATTTCAATCAAAAATACTTCAAAATATAGCTACATCTGATTCCTTCTCTTCGCCCTTTAATTCATTATGGGACATCCAGGCATTTAGAAGTTATACCTTTTTAAGTGAAAGTAGACAATAATTTCACCAAAATTTGATGTCCTACCTAAATTTTTGAATAATATGTTTGCACATTCCTCTTGTGTGTTTTAAAATCAAATAAAAAAAGTTATTAGCAGATTTTTTTTAAATATCTTTGTTTAAATGGATCCAGTGAAGGTCCTAGAATGCTAGTTATTTACTAGTATCATTGACTAATGATTTTGACGACTTCACAGTGCAATTAAAATTAAAATTTTTCTAAATATTCGGATCGAATAAAGAACCAGTCCTAATTACTAGATTTATCACTAACTCTGTTATTTCTTTTACGCTGCAAATAAGAAATTAATTTACATTATTATTTCAATGTTTAAAAAGTCATATAATGGAATATCTAAATTTGTCGATGAAAGTTTAAATCATGAAAACAATTTGAGTTGTAGTAAGAAGTATCTAAATCTAAAATGTCCCGATGAAGTTTGAAATTGTTATTTAGGGCCAGTTTTTCAGACCTAATTCAACTTCATTCGTAGTTTAAACTATGTTAAAAGACCGAATCGATCGAATTTTTCAGTGAACTTCATTTGTAGTTTTAACTTAGTTTAAACGACCGCTGTTGAAGGGTTAAACTTCGTTTAAACTTTCAAGTGAAAGTAGAGGAAATTATCTCAGAATACTTTTGCTATTTTCTGTTGCTGCGTCGGATCACAATTCGTTCTTTATTTTTAGATAGTTGATCAATATTTTGCTAATATTTCAAATAATAATCATTGAATTTTTCTGAAACATTTATTTAAAAAACTGCGGCAACCCTAGTAGATATTTGCCCGATGCGCCATCGGGAAATGATCGGGTTTTCGTTGCGTAATCCCTATTAGAGAAAATATGATCATTGCCTTTGCATGCCCTTATCATGCTTACCATAGCAGGGTTTACATTATCTAAACAGTCAATGTTCCCGATCATAGCTACATCATTTGTTCCTCATAACGAAATTAGCATCAGACAATGATCGAAATTTAATGAGAGAGACCCTATTATGCTCGGGCTCTGGCAAGGCAATTGTCGGGTAATTAATAAAATGGGGAATTGCCCGATCAGTACATGATCATGGCCTGAGGTCAGCACATGATTAGGACACTGCGTTACAAGGACATTATGGGCCTCGTCATATCCCGATCATCTCAAATAATGACATGATCACTTCATGACCATGGCCCTACCAAAATTTCTACTAGGGAATATGAAACATCGCGACGCATCGTTTAATTAAAAGAGATCATTAATTAAACGAAGTTTTAACTTGGTTTAAACTAGCACTGAAAACTGGATCTTAAACGCATGTAACTAAAAGTAATATAAAATGTCAGATATGCTGAACTATGTCTCGTACTGTGTAACACAGTGGCAAATTTTTTGTGGATGTATAAAAACTTAACTAAACTATAATTTAAATCAAAATTTATGATATATTTATGTTTCTACAATTTAAAATAGTGATTTCTCTGCGTGTTCCAACCTTTTTGTAACCCCTCCATATATAACCATCCAAACTTTACACAAAGCTCTGTGTTCGCAGTGCTGTCGAAAGTTTTCCAATTAAAATAACATAAATAAGAATTAATGTCTGACTGCTATTAAACGAGTTACACAGCAGCATCCTTCGTAGCAGGCAGTAGAAATTGTGGAAATTTGTTATACAAAACAAAAAACAAAAAATGGAAAACATTTAGAAATCACTTGTAGCTCGCAGCATCGCATATTACAAATGTTTTTTTGACTGACATTCAGTTAAACGCACTTTCTACCATTACGACAGTTACCAATACAAACCACACAGACAAAATTTTGTTCATAAATGGAATGAATTGCGTCCACTGAGGTATTCATATTCATTTTTTGAAGCAAAATCTATATAAATAAAAATTAAATGTCCTGTGTGTGCCAGAGCATCACGAGAGAATGAACAGACGGATTTGCCTAATTCCTTTTGTATTTTGTTCGTGTCAATGCAAGAGTGGTTTAGGAAAAAATAAAAGTCGGAAAAAACCCAAAGGAAAAGACGGATAATCGAAAATATCTAAATTTGACCCTAGGACTATGAAATTTGGACAGGGTGTTCATCTCTTGACGTATGAGTGCACTACGAAGGGATTTTTTGAAATTCCTCCTCCTCCAAATAGGCGTGGCAAAATTTAAAAATATTAATTAAAAATATCGGTGAAATAAATATAAGCACAGTCAGGAAATTTGGCTCAGTGACGTATAATGTAGTTCTTTATGTTTTTTACAAATGTGGGCGGAATTGGACAAAAGAGCGTGTACCTTTCCATCCCTAGTAGAAATTTGCCCGATGCGCCATCGGAAAATGATCGGGTTTTCGTTGGGTAAGTCCTATCCCTAGTAGAAATTTACTCGATGCGCCATCGGGAAATGATCGGGTTTACGTTGGGTAAGCCCTATTAGAGAAAATATGATCATTGCCTTTACGTGCCCTTATCATGCTTACCATACCAGGGTTTGCATTATCTAAATAGTCAATGTTCCCGATCATAGCTACATTATTTGTTCCTCATAACAAAATGACACCAGACAATGAACGAGATTTAATGAGAGAAACCCTATTATGCTCGGGCTCTGACAAGGCAATTGTCGGGTAAATAATAAAATGGGGAATTGCCCGATCAGTACATGATCATGGCCTGAGGTCAGTGCATGATCGGGACACTGCGTTACAAGGACATTATGGGCCTCGTCATATCCCGATCATCTCAAATAATGACATGATCACTTCATGACCATGGCCCTAACAAAATTTCTACTAGGGATTAGAGAAAATATGATCATTGCCTTTGCGTGCCATTATCATGCTTATCATACCAGGATACGCATTACCTAAATAGTCAATGTTCCCGATCATTGCTACATTATTTGTTCCTCATAAAAAAATGACATCAGACAATGTTCGAGATTTAATGAGAGAAACCCTATTATGCTCGGGCTCTGACAAGGCAATTGTCGGGTAAATAATAAAATGGGTTATTGCCCGATCAGTACATGATCGTGGCCTGAGGTCAGTGCATGATCAGGACACTGCGTTACAAGGACATTATGGGCCTCGTCATATCCCGATCATCTCAAATAATGACATGATCACTTCATGACCATGGCCCTACCAAAATATCTACTAGGGATATGACTAAAACTATAAAAATGTTGTAACTCCTGACGTACTAAGATTAGAGTTATATAAATCGAAACTAAGGTTTATATTACAACCTCTAATAGTCACATGGAATGTGAGCAGGATTGGATTAAAGGGCGTGACACCACCCATATAGCCAAAACTTTAAAGTTGATATAACTCCTGACATACTAGGAGTAGAGTTATAAAAATCGAAATTAAGGTTTAAATTACAAACTCCAATCGTCACGTAGAATATGAGCGGGATTTCACAACGGTGCGTGGCATCTCTCATATAACCAAAACTTTAAAATTTCTATAACTCTGTACTTACTAAGAGCAGAGTTATAAAAATCGAAACAAAAGATTATATTAAACATTGTAATAGTGATTTAGAATGTAGACGGAAAGGCACAATGGGGCGTGACACCTCCCATATAACTAAAATTTTAAAAATGCTAACTCCTGACTTACATAGAGCAGAGTTGTACAAATCGAAACGAAGGATCATTTAAAAAAGTTTAATAGTAAAGTAGAATGTAAGCGAAATTGGAAAAATGGGCATGGCACTACGTTCCATGTGGGCGGGAAAAAAACATGACTAGGCTTGCACTAAAAAGGGAAAAAGGGTCGTAAATGTATCCACACTTTATTAACGATATAGTTTATATATATATAGAGTCCAGCTAGTAATATAATAAAAATAAAAAGTTATATTTATAAAAAATATATTTAAAAATTTTTTTTTTAAATTTTTCGAAAACAAACTTTTTTTGAAAAAACAAAATTTTTTCCGGATTTTTTCGAAAATATTTTTTTTTCAATTTTTTTTTTTTTTCAAATAAATTTTTTTTTTTTAAAAGTTATTTTTTCTGTTATTCTTTCTCAAATAATTTTTTTTTTTGAAATTTTTTTTTTTCTGTTATTTTTTAAATAATATTTATACAAAAAATTTTTTTTTTTTGAAAAATATTAAATATTATATTCATAAATATTATGAAGAAATTCTTCAATATGACGATTGACATTCATTGTATTGTTCATAAATACCATGCATTTTTTCATAAATATTATGAATGCATTCATCAATATTATGAAATTTTTCAATACGGTTTCATGTACGATTCATATATGGGATGACTTTGTTCATTGGTTAAGTAGTAATGACAAATTCATAATTCATAACATTGATGAACAAACACATTTGAAAAAAATATTTTTATGAAAACTTTTTCAATTTTTCGATAAAAAAATTTCAAACATTTTTTTTTTTTGAAAACAAAATTTTTTCCGGATATTTTTTTTTTTCAAAATAATTTTTTTTCGGTCAATTTTTTTTATCCGATAATTAAAAAAAAAAATCTGTTATTTTTTAAATAATATTTTTACAAAATACATTTTTTTTTGAAAAATATTATGAAGACATTCTTCAGTATGACGATTCATATTCATGGTGTTCAAGGTACCATGAATTTTTTCATAAATATTATGAATGCATTCATCAATATTATGAAATTTCTCATTACGGTTATATTTACGATTCATAAAAGGTTTATGATTTATTTTAAATAGTTTAAAGTTGATAAACACCATGAATTCTTTCATAAATATTATGAATGATTCATCAATATTGTGAAATTTTCATTACGGTTATATATACGATTCATAAATGGGATGAATTTTGTCATTGGTTGGGTCGTAAGGACAAATTCATAAAATTGATGAACAAGTCATTAATGGTATGCACTTTTTTTTCTGTGTATCATTACGACAGATATTATTTCAACCCATATTCTATAGGTTCCATTGGTTTTTCTGTTAGTGTCACTTGCGTAAAATATTTATTTCTATACAAAAGGGCTACAAAATAAATCTCAAATGAAAAATAAAATATACCCAAACTTTTCCTAAAAAATTTAGCCTTTTTTCAGTTCGAATAATACTCAATTCTTTTGGAGAAGGTTTTATATATTTTTTATAGTGTTTCACATATTGCTTTAGTAATTTTATATATTAAATTGGGTCCCAATGAAATATAACAACATGAACATTTGTTTGTGGGTTATTTCATTTGAATATTATTTTGGTTATTATTTCATACAGATTGGGTGTTTTTTCACTTTCTTAATTTGGGTGTTTTTATTATTGGAGGTTATTTTGTAGCGCCATTTACAAAAAACTGTGGATTATATTTTGATGCTACAAACTGTTTTGGTTAGAAAAGGCCTTCGCTAGTAGCCACAACCCTTAGTATCAAACCAGAACCTACCTCTACCACCTACCCTCGATTCCATTTTTTTTTTCTTCTTCTTAGCCAACCTGCCGCAGCGCCTATTGTGCCAACGCATTACAACACATTTCATTGTAATGCCATGAAAACCTTGTGCTGATATCACAATAATTAAATGAACTCCACAGGATAACGGCAGGATATCATTGTTTTGCGTATTTTATTTTACTCTACTCTGCTCTGCTCAGTTCTGCTTCATTTCATTTGAATGCTAATTATTTTGGGTGTGAATTTCGTAGCCTTTCGAACATGTGCCGTTGTTGCATGCTGTGCGTGTCAGAAATACTCGAAATGTTCAAAATGTCTGACATGTCCTGGAGCGGTAACGGCACCTTGTATTGGTATAAAATGAAATTCTCTCTTTCTCTGTCTGTCTCCTGCTGTTAATGATTATTTTTGATGGCAGTTTATATTGTCTCACAGAAATTTTAATTTTGCTATATTAATTTTCAATCGAAAAAGGCATTCGCAAACGTAATTAAATTCTTCATTTTGATTTGAATTTTTAGAGAATTTATGAAATATTATACTCAGTACATAATACTTTACTATTTAAAATGCGCCTATATGAAAACTAATAATATTTAAAAAAACTAAATTTTAAGTTTTTACACTAAATTTCGATAAAAATTCAGAGTGACCCATTTTTTATGCTTAATTTTAAATCGTTCTTTAAAACCCATTTTTTTAACATAGAAAAAATTCATCAATATGATGAATTTATTCATAAATATAATGAATTTATTCATAAATATTATGAATTTATTCATCATATTGATACCACCGTTCATTAAATGATATATTAATGAATGCATTCATTATATATATGAACTTGAACTTATTCACACTATATTGATGAATTTGTTCATAATATTTATGAATATAATATTCAATATGATGAATATTGTTAAACTAATAATTTTTTTCAAAATAAATTAATAAATGATATTTTTTTAAGAATTTTTCAAAAAAAACATTTTTTTTGAAAATAATTCGAAAAAAAGTGTTATTGTAAAAATTGTATTTAAAAAAAAAAACAAATAAATAAAAAAAAAATCAAAAAAAAAAAAGTTCCGAAAATATGTATTCGAAAAAAATAATTATAATATCTATGAATAATTTAAATTTCTTTGTAAACTGTTCATAACATTTATGAATATATTATCCAATATGATGAATATTGTTTAACTAATATATTTATAAATAGACATTTCTTTTTAAGAATTTTTCAATAAATTTTACTAATTTATGCATGTCGAGCAAGCATTATATAATAAATAACATACAAGAACTACTTGAGAACTGAGAAGTATGGCACAAAATGAAAGAACAATTAATATTTTGTTCAAAATTTGATTTGATAAACAGCATTCTTCAATATGATGTACATATATGTTGTTTTTTATGTATTTGTTTATTAATATTCTGCAACGTATGCTTCACATACAGTTCATCATATTGAAGAACACTTTTTCGAGAGTAACGAAGCGTTCATCATATTTATGATGGAATTCATAACATTGATGTCGATAGTCATTAATATTATGAATGATTCTTCAATACAATGAATCATGGTTTCAAGAACAGAATTCATCAATATGATGTACATTTTATCTGTGTTATTATCGGAAGGGAATATACATTTTTGGATTCTATCCGTTTAAAAAATATATTCTGAAATAAAACAATTTAACAAAAATCAGTATAAAACATGAAAAATAATATTTTTTTCCCATTATCAATAAAAATTACAATTAAAGATTTTTGCAATGATTATGCAAAAAAATACCAATGAAAGAGTTAATAGTTTTATTAGTAGAATCTCTACACAGACAAAAAAATATTCATAAATAATATGAATTTTTTCATTAATATGATGCACATTTTTTTTCTGTGTACTAAAAATGTTAACGAATATTAAATTCTTAATAATTATATTATTGGTTGTATCATTTAAGATACTATGGAGACTAAAGTATTATATTTATTAAATTCGATTTTTATACCCTACACCTATGAGGTACAGGGTATATTAACTTTGTGCATATATTGTAACGCCCCTTAGGAGGCGTGTCCGGTATGGAAAAGTATATATATTCTTGATCAGCATCACTACCCGAGTCCGTTTAGCTATGTCTGTCTGTCTGTCTGTCTGTTTGTCTGTCCGTCTTGCTGTCTCGCTGTCCGAATACAGAATAACTTGAGAAATACTGATCAGAATGCAATCAAATTTCGACTCAATATATTTTAGCCAAAAGTAGGAACTGAGTTTGAAAATGAGCCAAATCGGTCAACAGACACGCCCACCTCCCATACAAGTCACTTTTATGTAACTCTTTAGGAACTAATAACTCGAAAAGCATTCAAGATATAGTTATAAAATTTAAAACATATTGTTATAATTCACCTAAATATGTGTGATCAAAAAATGGGCGTGACCCGCTCATATTTTTTTTTCATTATTTCCCGGTTTTTAATAGTGGAAATTTGATCCTTTAATTATTAAAATCAATTCTATGAAATATTAGCCTTACAAAATTTTAAATATAGGCGTGGTCCGCCCAATTACACTTTTCTAATTTATTAGTTTTATACTTTTATATCAATTTTTAAAATTATGGGGATATAAGACGTAAATTTCTGATATGTGAATAATATTCTGAGGGTTTAAGGTATGCAATTAAATATCCCACATTAATATCCCCACCAAAGGTGTAGGGTATTCCATAGTCGGGCCGACCGACTATAAAAATCCGCCCCATGTGACCGAACTTACCCATGTGACCTAACTTTCCCAACTCGTTATATTTATTATTTTACATAACTTATACAGTATTCAGCAACATTTCAATTAGTCCAGTTTAAAATATTTAACTTCGTATTGAAAAAACGGATACACTTAAGAACCCAGTAAATATTGAAATCTGAAATAAATTTTTAAAAAACCAGGTATGTTTTCAAACATATTTTCGATCGTAATTAAAATATTTGACAGACAAATTTTATTAGAATTCGTTTCACAGAACTTGCATTCGATTGGAACAGCAAAAGTTAATTCGATTGAATTCAAAAGCAGCTAAAAATAAATTTGATTTAATTGAAATTTATATACCAAAGATTGAAACCTAAACGGTTAGGATTTCCCAGTCGTTTCGGTTTTAACTACCATTTCGAAACGGTTTCATTATACCGATTTCAAGTTTTGTTTTCGGCTTTACTTTCAGTTGTTGTGTTATTTTTATTCCAATAATTATTTAAAATTTTTAGTTATAATTTAATAATAAATTATTACAAATTTATTTATAAAATTTTATTGACTAAAATTTATTGTTTTCGTTCATCTTCATATTTCTGCGAAATCATCTGAGCGGCACACAGATAGGTTGAAATTTATAGGCAGCATATTTTAGACCAAAACAAAATTAGATCAAGGCAGTTTAGACATTTTTTAAACCTTTTTCGACATATTTCAAATAGACAAAGGTTGACTTTGTATCACAAGCTGTCTATTTTCCGCCCCTTCTCCCAAAATATGCCGAGAATCTGACATTTAAATTTCATAAAATTTTTCAACCTACTACCTACTTCCCAAAATATTCCATTTATCTGTGTGTTTGCCGGAAATAAGACCGACATATTCCTGAAAAATACCAGAAATTGTGTCTCGGGGAAATTGTTAATGTTTATGAAATTTTATTGCCAGACTCACGGCATATTTTATTGTGTCTCGGGGAAATTGTTAATGTTTATGAAATTTTATTGCCAGACTCACGGCATATTTTGTGTACAGGCAGAAAGCAGACAGCTTGTGATACAAACTCCGCCTTTGTCTGTTTGAAATGTGTCGAAATTTTTTTCTAAACTGCTTTGAACTTTCTAAAAAGTTTGTCTAGAGATCTCGAGACAAAATTCTGGCATTTTTCAGGAATATTTCCGACAAACTCATAGATAAATTAATGTTTTTCGGAAGCGTACGGCATATTATAATTCGAGAAAATTTCTGTTTAGGAATATTATGAAATTTAAAGGTAGATTTCTGGAGAATTTCTTTAAGAGGGTAGAAAAGGCAGCTTTTGATACATAATCCACCTTTTTTCTGTTTAAAATATTTTAAACATCACGAGACTCGAAATTTCTAGCACTTTTCATAAATATTGGGGGCCTATTTCTGAAAAACACTGATTTAAATGGAATATTTTGAGAAGTTGTCAAATTTTGTGGAATTTTATGGTAGAATCATGGCATATTTTGGGAACATGCTGAATATTATGGGTCTTTGATACGAACTCCATCTGTGTCTTCTTGAAATCTTTCGAAGATGTCTCTCTGAACTACCTGACGCTTTCGAAAATTCAATCTGGGAATGCTGCCTTCAGCCTCCAATAATATTGTCTAGGGTATCCCAGAAAAAATGTATGGTAAATGCATTTTTTTACTAACACAGGGATTAGTGAAAGAAATTGAAAAATGTTAAGCAGGTCGTTCAATTTTAAAATAACCCGACACAAAATTGTTGGCATTTTCCTTGAATATTTCCGGCAAAAGCACCGATAATTGGAATATTTTGGTAAGTCTTCAGACACATTTTTGGAGGGTCGAGGCAGTTTAGAAACACTACTTCGACTTATTTCAAACAGACAAAGGCGGATTTTGTATCACAAGCGCTTTATTTTCTGCTCGTTCCTAAAATATTCCGTAAATCTGCCAATAAAATTTCACAAAATATTAAAACCTGCTATACACTTCCCAAAATAAGGACTGCGTCGAATAAAATTGTCCGCTACAAAAATGAAAAAATTTAGAAATCTAGTAATCGAATTTTAATAGAATAAAATATTTTATATGGCAAATTATTTTTAGATTTAAAAAAAAATATAAAAACCAGAAATTAATATTTTTTAATAAAATGTTTTAATTTTTCCGGAACCCCTTCCATTAATGTTGTAATGGTAGTGTCCGACACCCTCACAGCTGCTGAAGACCACTTTCTTTTAAAGTCTTGAAGGTCTTTGGCCACTTTTTTTGTTGTCTTCATCTCCCTTTTTACTAAAGCCCAGTATCTCTCAATCGGCCTGAGTTCTGGACAGTTTGGTGGATTGGCTTCTCTAGGCACCAAAATCACGGCATTTTGTTGGATCCACTCTAAGGCCGTTTTGCTGTAGTGACATGAAGCGAGGTCAGGCCAAAAAAATGTTGGCGTAAAAATGGAAGCAATCTCTTTTGCAAGCATTCCTTCAAATATATTTCGTTATTAATTGTACCCGATGTCACGAATGAGCTGCTCCTTTTTCCACAACTGCAAATTGCCTGCCAAACAAGGAATTTCTTTGGGAATTTTGTCATTTTTTTTTATTTGAATTTTTCAGCGACATTTCCTCGAGAATCGGCTGTATAAAATTCCTGCCCAGATAGCTGAGAAAAGTCCGCTAAAACATAAGTTTCGTCGTCCATTATGCAGCAATCGAATTTAAAAAAAAAAACTTGGTTCAGCTTTTTAGCTCGTTGTTTTGCGGTTTCATTCTTGACGGCATTTCTATCCGGAACTTTTTGGACCTTGTACGTCTTCAGCCCAACTTCTTTCTTAGTCCTGCGCACGAAAGATTCTGAGCAATCCGCCTTTCTCGCCAATTTCCTTCCGGATATGCTTGGATCTTTCTGTAAAATATTCACAACCTTCTTCGACTTTTCAAGATCATGTGGGCCTTTTTTTTTACCAGAACCTTTCTTCCGATCAATACTCAGGTCTTCCTTAAAGCGGTTGATAACGCGAGAAATGGTCTTAGGGTTAGCCCCTACCTCCTTGGCAATTTTTTTAAAAGACCAACTAGGTTGTTTTTGAAAAATTTTAATTATATTTTCTCGCACTTCCACTTCGTTTGCCATTTTCGCGTTAAATAAATTTTGTATTGACTATAACTGACACAAATTATTTTCTGCCATTTAATTCAGAGCTACTATGATCAAATTTTTTTAATTTTAATCTTGCAATTGCACATTATGGGAAGATATGTAACGGACAATTTTATTCGACGCAGTCCTTATTTCATTTATTAGTTTGTTTGCCAGAAATACGCTGAAAATATTCCAGAAAAATGCCAAACATTTTGTCAAACTCCGTCTTTGTCTGTTTGAAATATGTCGAAAATAGGTTTCAAAACTTCGACCCTGCCAAAAATTTTGTCTGGAGAAACTCTGACAGCATTCGAACGTTTTTATATCACCTCGACTCTGCCAAAAAAAATGTTTAGGGCATGTCAAAAATTTTATCACGGAAAATACTAAAATATAATTGTTAATTTAAACTCATATCTGAAATTTATTACAATATTTCAAATTCCACTGAAATAAGTTGCTGAACTGGACGGAGAATAGTTAGATTTCGAATGAACAGTTTTTATGACGAACACTTTTAAAGTGGAAATTGGTGAAAATATGAATTTTAAAAATATAAATTTTACATAAAAACTGCATTATACCGAAATAAAACGGTTGAATCATTTTCTACTAGTTACGATTAACACAAAACATTTGATTTTAATTTTTTTTTTGTGTAAATTGTTACTATTCATTTGCATATGCTTTGGAGCTCTACGAATTTGCATCAGTTTAGAACAATATTTCTGAATATTAATTACTACGACTATATAATATCTGCTCCTGTGACTCATTTTTGTATGAAGCGCCAAAAAGGAAATTAGTTTTTTTTTAACTGTTTAAAATTTTAAAAGTTTGTAAAATTTAAAATATGCAAATGTGAAAATGTATCATGTAAATTTCTGTACTTGCCACAAAAAAAAAACTTTGCTGAATACGCGTCAACAAATCGCTGAACCTCAATGAATGTTAAAAACAAATGACAGACAATTCTGCGAGTGTCCGTCTTCTATCTTTCTATCTGTTATATATACAAAAAAAAATCCTATTTCTTGAAAAGAACGCACACAGCGTTAAATCACAAGGAAGCGCATAATTTATTTCTTACGCTCGTTAGAGCTAAAATATCACTCTCTGGATATACGTCACAGATACTTGTGTATCTTTAAGATGGAGTATATATATTCATCTTCACTTTTTTGTGCTCATTTGTAGCCCACGTTTTTACACTGCCATCATATGCAAAATTATAACGTAATACAGCAAAAACCTTGGAAATTAATCCCCCGCGGCAAGTATCTGTAACTGTAACGCATCGTTACGTCGTGTACAAAGTATCTGCGGCAAGCATATGACACTTGTAACCACTATATGTAGATGTTGGCTCTTTTTTTTATATAATTTCTACATTCAAGGCAACTCCTCGGTGCTGGCTGACTTTAAGGACTTTGGCATTGAGGCGCATTAAATTACCTGACAGCCAGGCAGCCAGACAGTTTCAGTTACAGTCACTGATAAACAGAAGATACATTTGTATCTTGTAGGTATCTTTTTTTGTTAATATATGTGGCTGGCAATGACAAGTCAAAGCTGCTTTATGCGCTTATTTTAAGTAGATTTTAGAGCTATATATAATGATGACATACTTTAAGGCGCATTAGTGTGATTTTCCCTACAGATCCACTTATGCACGCGCATCAATATAGAAAATTTAATATATTTATTTCATATTATTTGTATTTTTAATATATATGTAAAATTGGCACTCATATTTTATTCGAAAACATATTTTCAAAGCCTCTAGCCTTTTTTTTTGTCAGGCTAAAGGCAGATAAGACAAAGGTACTTTATAAACATTCCCCATACAACATTTTTGAATGGTTCAGCGCCGTTCTGAAATATTTTTTCGAAAAATTTAAAGCAGACAAAGCCGTAGTCTTTATCAAAAGCTACATATTTTCTGACTTTCTCTCAAAATATTACATTTTTCTATGTGTTTGCCGGAATTATGCCCGAAATATTCCTGAAAAATGACAGACATTTTAGTTCTGGATTTCTCGAAAGATCTCAAAGACAAAAAAGGCGGAGATGAAGATGTCTATTTTCTGACCATTCCCAAAACATGCCGTGATTCTGCCATTAAAATTACATAAAATTTGCAAACTTGCTATACACATTCCAAAATATTTGTCTATGTGTTTGCCAGAATTATGCCCGAAATATTCCTGAAAAATGCCAGACATTTTAGCTCGGTATTTTATCGATAGATATCAAGATAAAAAGGGGGACTTTGTATCAAAATATGTCTATTTTCTGCCCATTCTCAAAATTTGCCGTGATTCTGCCAATAAAAATCTACAAAATTTGACAATCTACCATATGTTTCCTAAAATCTTTCAATTACATAAAGCTACATTTTTTCTTCATGTTGCCAATATATGCCGTGATTCTGCCATTCAAATTCCATAAATTCTGTTAAAAACTTCCCAATATATTCCATTTTTCTGTATGTTTGCCGGAATTATGCCCGAAATATTCCTGAAAAATGCCAGACATTTTAGCTCGGTATTTTATCGATAGATATCAAGACAAAAGGGCGGAGTTTGTATCAAAAGATGTCTATTTTCTGCCCATTCTCATTGATTGCCGTGATTCTGCCAATAAAAATCTACAAAATTTGACAATTTGCCATATGTTTCCTTAAACCTTTCAATTACCTAAAGCTACATATTTTCTTCATGTTGCCAATATATGCCGTGATTCTGCCATTCAAATTCCACAAAATTTGAAAATCTGTTAAAAACTTCCCAAAATATTCCATTTTTCTGTGTGTTTGCCGGAAATATGCCAGAAATATTCCTGAAAAATTCCAGAAATCTCCAGATTTTCTCGAACAAAGACGTAGTTTATATCGAAAGCTGTCTATTTTCTTTCCATACCCAAAATATGACAGGAATCTGCCATCAAAAGTCCAAAAAATTTAACAATCTGCAATTAGTTTACTAAAATCATTCAATTACTTGGTTGTTGGCGAAAATATACACCAAAATATTCCACAAGAATTTTTCCCGAAAAAGACAAAACAACCATAGTTTGTAACAAGACCCTGTATGCCATTCGTATCGAAATTGTTTCGAGTTCAATGAGAGGAAAAGGAGAAATCACACGATATCGGACACTTTCTCGTACTTACATCAAGCGTCAAATTGGATATACATGGTAGATAGATATCGATGCGTTTTGTTGCAATCGTAACGATATCGATGAAAAAAATGATCAAAGTTCGTTATTGCTACAAAAAATATTACGATATCGATGCGATAAATGTTTATATATCGTATCTCGTCAATAAATTTGAATGTTTGAGAAATTATAAAAATTAGAATCGATAAAGCAACGAGATCGAACTTTTTTTTCGAATTATTCCATAAAAATTCGAGGCATCGGAGGTCTCCGAGACATGACAGACTGGGGAGCTGTCTGTTTTTTATCCATTGCCAATATATACCGGGATCTACCTTCTTAATTCCATAAAAAATGATAATCTGTCATACGATTTCCACTAACTTTATTATATTTATTTGTATGTTTGCCGGAAATATTCCATTTTAGTTTGTATCAAACTCAATATATTTTCTGCCCGTTCCCAAAATTTGCCAGGTTTCTGCCATTAAAATTCGACTAATTTTCAAATCTGCTATACACTTTCTAATATATTTCATTTATCTGAAATATGCCAGAAATATACCTGAAAAATACCAGATAATCTCGAAAATTTCAAGCAAAAAAATGCGGAATTTTCTTTTTTTCCTATACACAAAATAGGCCTTTATGACTTATAAATATGACTTTAAAATCCCACATAATTTAGCAACCTACCCACAGGCTACCATATGCGCCAAATATTTCAGAAGAATGCCTGAAATTCTGTGTCGAAATAGACAAACCAAAGAAAGATGTAGTATGTAACAAGAGCTGTCCGTTTTATGCCCGTTCGCCAAATATACCGGGAATCTGCATTCAAAATCCCATATAATTTATAATTTGCCATATGATTCCCACTAAATTCCATTCTTTGATTTGTTTTCCGGAAATATTACTGAAAAATGACACATTTTTTACTTAATATTTTGAACTGGATAATGCGGAGTTTGAATCAGAAGCTGACTTTTTCTGCTAGTTCCCAAATGCCGGGAATCTGCCTTAAAAATGATATAGATTCTGATAACCTGCTACATACTTTCCAAAATCTTCTATTTGAAGACTCCAGTGCACAGAAAAAAAAATTCATCCGCCACAATTCTTCTCCAAACTATTCTCCGCCGGAAAATTTTCCCGAGATAGTTTTTTCCGTACAATTCTTTCTCAAACCATATTCTCCAGCGCAATTGAAGCATTGGTTGTTATAAGGGCGTTAACTGAAAAAAAAAAGTTTTGATTCGAAATTTTTGAAATGCCTCTAACTCTCAAAGATTTGAACCAATTTCACATTAAAATTTGTTCGGTGAATATTTTACACAACTTGTACGAAATTTCAAATATAATTTTTAACAAACCCAGTCATAATTAAACCACAACAAATATCAAATATAACCGATTTTTCAAAAGCCACAACATGATAGACAAATTTAAAATCCTTTTATGCTATTTTTTGTCCATGGTTCAACCTCGAACTATTTCAAATGCGACTCAATAACGCGACCTGATGTTTTCAATGCACATGACAGCTAATCAAAAACGTGGCCACACAGCCATCAACAACCGTCAACAGTAACAGCAACAATCGACAATATTATCGTCATCATCATCGTCATTATCATTCTAATCGTCATCATCTTCAACATCGTCATCACAATGCGAAAACATTAAAAACCTTTAACACGCATTCACCATGAAATTTAGCGTCTAATTGCCTTCGGCTGCATACGTTGCCTTGAGTTCGAATACGTTCAACTTGTTTCAGCAATTATGTAGCTCAGTCGAAAATTTATTTGAAGCCACCCGCTCACCGGCTAAATTCATTTCAAAAAGCACTCTAAACCGCTTTAAGCACAATTTTAAGCGCTTTTTGAAAACTACATTTCACTCAATTTCAGGAGCGTACTTAAAATACGAGAAATTCGAACATTCCTCGATGATGCACGGTCATTCATTATATCATTTTTCAAATAATATACATAATTTCTAATGGTAAAATCTTGTCCAGACTTAGAGAAATCCTATTTATTAACATTTCAAAGAGCACCATTAACATCGATGGCTCAGTGGTTGGTGCGCTGAACTTGAAGCCAAATAATTTCCAATCCTTGATCATTCTGCTCTCAGTTTAGAGCAACCAGTTCAGAGCAAACACCACTGAGCAATCGAAGTTATTGGTTCTATTTATATAGTTTCATAAATAGGTCTTTAACTAGAGAGCATGCAGTGCTTTTTTCGTGTCACGACCCGAAATCTGAGTTCGAAATAGGAAATATACTCTCGGGTTAAATCTAAAAAAAATGCTGATGATGGAGCAATTCGTAATCTGGTGAGTACCTTTGACAGATACTTCTTTCATACAGAAATAAAAAATTCATCAATATTATGAATTTATTCATAAATATTATGAATTTTTCACCAACTACCAGATTCATCATATTGATACCACAGTTCATAAAATGATATATTGATGAATATATTCATTATATATACGAAATTATTCGTACAGGGTTTTTCAAATGGGACGCTACAAAAGTAGAGCGACAGGGACAGCAAACTTTTGACATTTCTCTTCAGTAAAGTTTGCCATTTCATGATGGAAAGATATACGAATTCCAGTAGTAAATTTTAATAATTTCGACTCTTTGTTGGCTCCTGTATCTTTCCATCATGAAATGGCAAACTTTATTGAAGAGAAATGTTAAAAGAGCGGCAAGAAATATGGCGTCGTTTGCTGTCCCTGTCGCTCTACTTTTGTAGCGTCCCTGTTGAAAAACCTTTAAAAAACCCTTTGTAGAAAATAATTCGACAAAAAGTTTTGTTGGAAAAATGTTATTAAAAAATAACAAAAAAAAAATATTTAAAAAAATATATCCGAAAAAAAAATTTTTTTTTCGAAAAAAAAAATTCTAAAGTAAAATTATCTGAAAACAAAATTTTTGAAAAAAAAAATTTCGAAAAACAATCGAAAAAAAATTCATTTAAAAAATTTTTCGAATAAAAAAATTAAAAAAAAATAATTTGGAAATTATTTTTTCGTGTTTTAGGCCCATAGTCGTATTTGAAAGATTGATTTATGTTAAAGAAAACCCGTTATATCATTTTAAACACTTCTGGATGTAACAAAAAAGGCTTTAAAAAACTTAAAAAAAAACTTCAAAATACGAAATAAAATTTGTTGGTCCGAATAAAAACTCAAAGTTCGACCTCAGTCCCTCCCTGCTCAGTTTCAAAATATTTTTGCAGCAAACGTTACCTAAAATGTGGCAGCACTATTCAGGTTGATGATTTGCACTTTTGCTGAAGTGTGGCAGCAACAGCAACAACTTCTGCTGCTACATCATGCACTTGACATCAAAATCAGCTGCTAGTTGAGGGTAACATCGACCAAGCAACTGTTCATGGTGATGATAATGTTGTTGCTGCTGAAGATGATAATGTTGTTGAGGTGAATGATGATAATGATGCTATGGATGTTGGGCATCATGTTTATGATGTTGATGTCGGGTCATTGCGGCACATCAGGGTGTTAAACCGGGCAAAACTACTTTGTACCTTGCATTCGAATGAAATTCGCTGTGTAACAAAAACGCAATTGAATGGCCAAACAGCTAAAAACAACAACAACAATATTTCAAACAACACCTTCAGTAGCAGTAGCAACAACAACAACAACATATACAACAACTTGAGTGGCAATCTGCATTTCGCATTGTAGCTGCTGTGGCTGACTAACTGAATGAATGGCAATTTGGTTCGTCATTCGGTTGGTCGGTCGGTCTGTCTGCCTGTTTGTCCGTATGTCTATTGGACGATTGCATTCTACTTGAAAAATCCATTTATACGTTATTAGAGTGATCCTGTGCTGCTGGCTCTGACATCCTTCAACTGTGATGTGCACCTACTACTTCAACTACACTCAGAAAAATTCCTATTAAAATTGGTCAATACACAGAACAAAAAAAAAGTACATCATATTGATGAATTCCGTTCTTCAAACCATGATTCATTGTATTGAAGAACCATTCATAATATTATTGACTAACGACATCAATGTTATGAATGTGTTCATAAATATGATGAACGCTTGATAACTGTCGAAAAAGTGTTCTTCATTATGATGAACTGTATGTGAAGAATACGTTTCATCATATTAATGAACAAGAACATAAAATACAACATATTTTACTTCATACTGAAGAATGCTGTTCAACAAATTTCAATCAAAATACTTTTTTTCGTTCATTATTTGCCGTTCTTCTCAGTTCTCAAGTAGTTCTTGTGTGTTATTTCTTAAATAATGCTTGCTGGACATGCATAAATTAGTAATATGTTTTTTAATATATTTATTATAATTACAACTTTTTATTAATAAAAAGTTATATCTATAAAAAAAACATTTTGAAAAAAAAATTTTTTTTTTCAAAAAAAAATTTGTTCGAACAATTTTGGTTTTTTTTTGAAAAAAAAATTTTTTTTTTGACAAATTTTTTTTTCTGAAAAATTTTTTTTTTTGAAAAAAAAAATGTTTCTGATATTTTTTTTTGTCCGAAATTTTTTTTTGAATTTCTTTACTGTTATAAAATAATAAAAAAAAATCGTTTGAATACATTTCTTGTTGTAATTTTCTATTTTCGAAATTTTTTTTTCCTATATTTTTTTTCGAAATTTCGTTTATTTTTAAAATTTTTTTTCCTATATTTTTTTCGACATTTTTTTTTCGTTTATTTTTTAAATACAATTTTTACAACAACACTTCTTCGAATTACTTTCTAAAAAAATTTTATTTATTTTTTTTGAAAAATTCGTAAAAAATATTATATTCACAAATATTATGAACAAATTCATCAATATGACGTTTCATATTCATTGTTTTGAATATTTCGTTCTTTTCTATGTTGTTCGATAGTACCAACAAATTCATATATATAATGAATATATTCATCAATATGTCATTTAATAAACGATCGTATCAATATGATGAATCTGGTAGTTAGTGAAAAATTCATAATATTTATGAATAATTCATCATATTGATGAATTTTTTTAAATTTTTTACCCATCAAAATAATAATTTATAATATTGACTAGTTTTAATAGCAAATTGATTTTGTAGTATTTTTTTTGCGTGTTTAATTAAATTTATTATGTTATTGGTTTTTTTAGTTCTTGTGTTGAAAATTTGGAAAAAAGTAAAAAAAACGAATTCTTTGAGCGTTCGGTCTAAATTTTTCTGAATGGATTTTATATTGATTTTTAAACTAAATTTTTGATTTTTTTTTCTCAGTGTATTTCTACTACCATTGATACTACCTACACTCTGCCTACTTCTAATATTTGCTACCTGTACAAGTGGAATAATTGCGGTCAGTTGGTTGAAAATCAATGCTTCTGTATATTTTCTAGACATTTTGCAAAATCAATGGACCACAAAAAGACGTACACCCAGAAAAAAATACTATATAAATAATGTTTTTTTACTATTAAAAATAGTCAATAGGATAAATTATTATTTTAATCGGAAAATACTATTAAATACTAGAAAATACCATGACATTGCCATTGAGTTTATATGAGAAGATTTATTTTTTGTATACTATTAAATCAATAATTGTTCTATTGACTAATTTTAATGGGATTTGAGTGATTTTTTTCTGGGTGTAGCTAAAGGTGAGGGTAACAAACTATGTTATTGACAGTTATAAGAAGTATTTTCAATATTTTTATTGATTTTAGAACAATATTTAAAGCAACATTGAGTTCTACTATAGACTACACAAAATCTGTCTGTAGTTCACCTCAGAAAGTGAAACATAGAATAATTTATTGTCCTTTCCATATAATATCTAGTAACAAATTGCTCTATTAGGCTGAACATGATAACTATCTTTTCATATTTATCATGTCATTGGACAGAATATGGCAAGGGCAAGTTCAATGATCATTTCCCGACCAAACAGAAAAAAAATCATCTATATGATATATGTATTCATAAATATTATGAATTTTGTTGTTTGTTTTTCGACCTAAAATAGAGTTATTAAAAAAATATTGTTTTTGCGGGCTCAAGATCTTGCTAGATACAAAGTGCTATGTACTGGGGAGTGAAACAAACAACAATTGACAAAAACGAAAAGTTGTTAGCTGACCGTACAGCTGTTTCGGAACGGTTTTCACCAACTACCAGATTCATCATACCGATACTACCGTTCCTTAAATGACATATTGATGAACACATTCATTATATATATGAAATTATTCATATTATCGAACATCATAGTGATGAAAGAAATATTCAATACAATGAATATGACGCATCATATTGATGAATTTGTTCATAATATTTATGAATATAAAATTTTTTACGAATTTTTCTAAAAATATTTTTTTTTGGAAAATATTTCGAAAAAAAAAATATAGTTGCACACATTTTTTTTTTAAATAATAGAAGAAAAAAAATTATCCGAAAAAAAATTATCGAAAAAAAAAATTCAAAAAAAAAATTATTAATATAACTTTTTATTAATAAAAAGATGTAATTATACATGTCTAGCAAGCATTATATAAGAAATAAGATACAAGAACTACTTGAGAATTGAGAAGTACAGCAAAAAATAAACGAAAAAAAGTATTTTGATTGAAATTTGGTTTAATGAAATGCATTCTTCAATATGAAGTAAAATATGTTGTAATTATGTTCTTGTTCATTAATATGATGAAACGTATTATTCACATACAGTTCATCATAATGAAGAACACTTTTTCGACAGTTACCAAGCGTTCATCATATTTATGAACGCATTCATAACATTGATGTCGTTGATCATTAATATTATGAATCGTTCTTCAATACAATAAATCATGGTTTGAAGAACGGAATTCATCAATATGATGTACATTTCTTTTTTCTGTGCATGGTCCAATAATACTTTCTATTAGGGATGTTAGCTCTACCGTTAACCGTTCGTGAGCAGAACGCTTTCATAATAAACATTTGGTGATTCAAATAGTTGAATATAATAGAATTCCTTACTTTCATGGAAAACCAATAAAGAAAAATTAATTTTTGGTTCTTAAGATAATGGAGTTTTATGTTGGGGAAGGAGGGGTGTTGTATAATATAAATTCCCAGTCTGCCATTTTAATCGATATTGCTTCGAAACTATAACGAGATATCGAGGAATTCATTCGATTTTTGGATCTATGTATATTAAATATATATTTGGACAATTCCTGGGGTTCTAGATGGGAAATTCGTACGCTTAAAACCTTAATATCTTGAAGGAAAATTAATGAATTTATTTGGATACTATTTTTGTTCAAGTAGTAATTAAATAGGACTAAACAATTGCAAAAAGTAGAAACTTCTATACGGTATATCAAAAGATATAAATAAAATAGTGGTTGTTCCGGACGAGACATATGACGAGGTTCATATGGAAATGCCAAACAGCAAATTTTTCCTAAAAATTATTATTCTTAATTATTTTAAAAAATAGTTCAAATCATGTGCATTCTTCGTAACTTTACACTTTGTTCCTAGATTTTGTAGTTTTTTCATAACACATCAAAGAAAAATTTCGAACGGGACAAAAAATTCTGTATAGAAATTATCAGTAAGATTTTTATTCTAAAAATACTTTTTGTGTAAAATAAATTTTTTGAAATATTTCAGAGCATAGCTGAGACAATTTGATTTATTTTTGTCTATGTACACTTTCTTTCTATATTGTAAAGGTATTTCGTAATAAATCGCAGAATAATTCCGGACGTTCCCTATGGAAATTTGCACTACGTTTTTTTGCTATAAAATTTGAGTACAAATTTTCAATTTGAGTACAAATTTTCAATTTGAGTACAAATTTTTAATTTGAGTACAAATTTTCAATTTGAGTACAAATTTTCAATTTGAGTACAAATTTTCAATTTGAGTAAAAATGTTCAATGTGAGTACAAAATTTCAATTTGAGTACAAATTATCAATTTTAGTATAAATTTTCAATTTGAGTACAAATTTTCAATTTGAGTACAAATTTTAAGTTTGAATACACATTTTTAATATGAGTACAAATTTTCAGTTTAAGTACAAATTTTCAGTTTAAGTACAAATTTTCAGTTTAAGCACAAATTTTCAATTTGAGTTCAAATTTTAATTTTGCTACAAATTTTCAATTTGAGTAAAAATGTTCAATGTGAGTACGAAATTTCAATTTGAGTACAAATTTTGTATTTGAGTACAAATTTTCAATTTGAGTACAAATTTTCAATTTGTTCAATGTGAGTACAAAATTTCAATTTGAGTACAAATTTTGTATTTGAGTACAAATTTTCAATTTGAGTACAAATTTTCAATTTGAGTTCAAATTTTCAGTTTAAGTACAAATTTTCAATTTGAGTTCAAATTTTCAATTTGAGTTCAAATTTTCAATTTTGCTACAATATTTCAATTTGAGTAAAAATGTTCAATGTTAAAATGACAATATTAGTAATTATTATTACGAAATGGAATATCGTATTGAGAAAACTTCGATCATCGAAGAGCTCCGAGACATGGCAGACTGAGTTTCTAATGGCAATTTAATAATTTTTCTTTTTACTTTTTTTTACTTCTATTATTTATTTAGATCGTAATTAGCAAACTTTTAAATAATTTAGTTTTAATTGAATTCGATTAGTCATTACTTTTATTTAATATTTTCGAATTTTAGTATTTTATAATTCATTAAAAGTTTGACTAAAAAATAATCTAGAAACTTTTATAGAATATCAAAATAACTAAAGATTGCCTGGCGTACTCAACACAATTGTCACCATACTATTTTCTGACTATATACCATCAATTATTAAATATTCAATTATTAATGTGTTTCAAATTTGCAAACTTTTAACAGCTTTCAATAAAAAAAATCCCTCATAACCTCAATAAATATGCGAGTGACACTCAAAATATAAGAGGTTCTAAAAACTTTCCCAAAACTTCCATTATAAACTGAACAATGTTGTGTGCTAATTTTATTAATATCTTGCAAAAGCAGCATAAGAATTTGACCTCCATAACCCTTATAAAGGCAACCTTTCAATTTCCACCCAATCTCAACTCATCGACGTTCTTTGGTAGTTGCGTTCTATATACAGGGACGTATTGACATCTTTGGAGCATAAAGGGCATAGAATATGATAGAGGAAATTAATATTAAAATATATTTTTATATTTAATATATTATTTTATATTTATTAACATTTATATTTTATTTCTAGTGGTATTTGATTAAAAATAAAATCCAAATACCGAGAATTTCTGTAACTAAGCATTAACATTTCTTAAATAAAGAAATATTGAATATATTTTATTTAATAATTTAAGGGTATTTTCTTATATTATTCATACAGTTGTATCATCTCTTTAAAAAAACACTTAAAACTTATAATTTCTACATATTTTATAAAGCGCTCATTTTCTATAGTTGCCACTCCGCTCCTGTTCCTCGGTTCGTTTGTTCGATTCAGTTTGCTTGACGAACGAAACGAAGTTTTGCTGGTTTTCACATTGAATACGTTAAAAAAATTTGCAATTCAATTAAAATTTTAATTGACACCGACAACAACTTGTTTGGCGCTTTCGGAAAAACATCAAAAAGCTTTTAGTGGGCATTTTGGGTAATTGTATCAACTCAGCGTCGGGGTATTGTTGTCGCTACACTTTATTGTAGTTGTAATAAAATAAATTTTTGGAAATGTGCCGAGTACAGTGTCATCTATAATTACACGTGATATTTGCAACTAATTTGATAATTGAATCTATTTGGAATTTACTTGGTTAATTGCAGCAGTAAATTTTAATTGAAATTGAAGACAAAAAGTACTATAAACTAGCAAACCAAACGATATAATTTTCGAAAAACTATAACGATTCGAAATGATTGGGTTTTAAATAGAAAAAAAAATCTATCTATCGCTCATTTTGTCGTTATAGATATCGGTTTTTCGATAAATAAATTTAAATATGAAAATTAAACTAAAAAGTTCAAAAAGTTGAAAAAGAAGATCTTCTCATTCCCGAATCAGAAATCATGGACTTTACCAAGACACAGACAACTCTTTATTAAAATATTCTTCCTCCCACCCTACAGGAAATTTTACTATGGTCATCTGTAGAAACTGTAGAAACCCGAACAATTACATTGCAAAAAATTGGTCTGATCATGTTTTCCCTAATAGGATAAAGTTCGACTAGGTCAGAGACATCTTTTGCTAAACGTATTACTTCCTACTCAATTTGTGACCTGGTGAATCCTTTCATCACACAGAAAACAGAAGTTTGTTATTAGTAGAAAATAAATTAAACTAATGCTCGTTCCTGGAATTTTGCGGTGAAATATTTGTTGTTGGGAAGAATTGTCATGGGGATGAATTGTCTCTTGAAAGAATTGTGCGGGAAAGAATTGTCCAAGTATGATTAGTCTCAGGGTACAATTTTTTAGGTAAGAAATGTTTAATTATGAATTGATTGAGGGTAACATTATTCTTGAATATACATATACCCAATATACGCGGTATCTCAGTGGTTAGTACGTTGGACTGCGAGCCGAAAGGTCCACGGTTCAAGCCTGGACTTGGGCGAACAACATCTTTTCATAGAAACATTTGTCTAGTTTTTTCTAGTATTTAATGGCATTTTCCGATTTAAATATAAATTTATTCTATTGAATATTTTAAATAGTAAAAAACTATTATTTATAAAGTATTTTTTTCTGGGTGTCTCAATTATCTTGGAAATGAATTTTTTCGATGAGAATTGTCTGGGAAATGAATTGTAAAAAAAAAAATTTAGAAAAGATTTGTCGGTGAAATATTATGTCAAAGTAAAATAGTCGACAACAATTAGTTTCTTGGAAGAATTGTCGGGGAAAGACTTGTACAGCAAATAATAATGCGGGTATGTTTTGTCTTATGGTACAATTGGCCGGTTAAAAATTATCTGGGTGAAAAATTATCAAGACGAATTTGCTTGATGAAGAATTGTCCGAGTAAGATTTGTCTCAGAGAAGAATTGTAAGAGATAAATTGTCGGCGAAGAATTATACAAAGTGGGAAATAAATTTCTAAAACTGTAGAATAATTTGCCTCTAATAAAAAATAGCAGAATATCAATAAAGTAATACTAAAATTCTACAATTTATCATCTGAACATTAAGAAAGTAAATTATTTAAATAATATAATAGTTTGGCGCTACAGTCCCGTATAGAACTTTGTCCGAGCTCTCTCACCACTTGAGCTGTGCGTGTTATATTTGAACTCAAATTGGTGGGACTTACAGTTTATAGTTGAATCCGAAAGGCGGGTGAGAGTTTTTCATAGGAAATATTTTACTCTCGTAGGTTTGCCATTTACTGCCGAGAGGTAGCGTCGAATAGAAAAATGTTTTCTATGAAAAAGATGTTGGCAGTCGCTGGGGATCGAACCGCGGACTTTTCGGCTCGTAGTCCAACGCACTAATCAAACGAGCTACCGACGCTATTAGTTATATCGTCACTATCATGTCAAAGGGGCGAATGTGTAATTTTTGATATTTGCTTTTTTTACATTTTTATATGTAGCTTTCCCTCAAGTACTGCACTAAAAAAAAAACAAAACCAAAAGGGCGAATTCGAAAAATTTTAAATCTTGTAATCCCAAAAGGGCGAATCTTTTCTTTTTTTTGCGATAACTTTTTATTGGTATAAGATAAAGTAGGGATGTGAAGGCATTAATAGTTTATTTTTAAAGCATCTATCGATTGGCAGTATTTTTTTTTAAACGATTATTTGAATTTTTATCATTTGCAGCAAAAATGCTTGGCAAATTATTTTTAAATAATGATGCCAATCAATAGGTCCTTCAAAAACAAACAATTAATGTCTTTACATTACTATTTTATCTTGCGAAAATAAAAATATATAGCAAAAAAACAAAAATATTTGCGTTTTGGTCTGCATATAGCCACACAAAATCCGTATTTGTAAATCATTATGTTGTCAAAGATATTTTATATACAATTTGATAATTGATGAATAAAATAAAATAATAAAAAAAAAAATAAAAAATTATAATATTTTTTACTAAATTTAAAGCACTTCAAACTTTAAAATTAGATTTCCCAATATTTTTAAAAATGCACATGCGCCCCTTTGGCATGACAGTGACGATATATTCTCCTAGATTTTGGGAAGTTCATTTATTGACTATTAAAAACAAAAAAGAACACAAAAAATGTTGCTATATTGTTCGCAAAATTTAAAGAACACGTGTTCATGTAACTTTTATTGTTTTCAACGATCTTGCTTTGTATGTAATATTCGCTCGTATGCTTTGTTTTGCAAAGTCCATCTGTCATCGGCATCTGTTTGTTAGTGTGCCTTTCTGCCAGATTGAAAGTAATTAAGAGCAATTATTCTTGATATGTAGAGATTATGTTCTTAGATATTATAAAAAGAACTAAGAGCATTTTTTCTTGAGTTCCTCTCAACTTATCGACAGACACACTAACCAACAAATGGCGATGCCCAATTGACTACGCAAAACAAAACCAGTTGGGAAGGTTAGATCAGATGGGAAATTTTAAAGTAGGTGTAATTATGATAGTTAGGATTATCAAAATTATAGTCCGTCTAAGCCGACTATAAATACCCTACACATATGTGTGGTTACCATTAAAAGTGATATAGGGTCACCAGGGTATACGAATCCTGAAAATAACTACAAACTTTCAATCGCTGAAGAATTTCTATTCATTTGATACCCATATTTACAAATGGGTAGGTGTACCGAATTTCGATTTTTTTTTTTTTGGTAACCACTACTCGTTTCGCAGGAAAACATTATTTTCATGTATTTCAGCATGATGTCAATATATATTTGACGAAAAAAGTTTACCTAAGCACGAATACTGTAAAATGGATCTGTAGATGTAAATTTTATATGAGGTATTTGAACATAAGTGGTCGGATCATAGGTCACGATTTTTTCGCACATACAGCGTAGGTATATTAGTAATCTAAGTTATAACTTTCATTTACCTAGCTCTTCAATTTTAAAAGTAGTAGGGATTTCAACAGACAGACAGACGGACAGACAGACAGACGGACATCGCTAAATCGACTCAGGAGGTCATGCTGATCAAGAATATATATACTTTTCCATACCGGAGATGCTTCCTTCTGGGTGTTACAAACGGCGTACCAAACTGAATATACCCTTTCACTCTTAGTGTAGGGTATAAAAACAATAGCAAATATTACAGACTAAACTAAATCCGAAAAGCAATTATACGAACACGTGTTCTATAAAACAGCAACAACATTGTTGATACCTAAGATATTAACCACTGCATATCAAGAACAATTGCTCTTAGTTATTTTTTGACAACCAAGTCAATCAGTTTCTTAAAATCCAGAATATTTCCGTTCACTTCGAATACTACTTGATTCCTGCTGGATTTTAAAAGTATACGGATTGAACGGAAATATTCTGGATTTTAAGAAACTGATTGAATTTATTATCAAAAAAGTAACTAAAAGCAATTATTCTTGATATACAGCAATTATGATTAATTGGTTGTCAAAAAAAGAGCAATTATTCTTGATATAAGGTACAGAGGTACCCTTTGAAGAATTTTGTCACGGAACAACTGTCCATCAGTTTCTCAATATTAATAATACTTTTAATTTAATTTAATTTTATTTAAATAACTTAAGTTTATAAGAAAAAGGAATATCATTATTTGTGAAAAAAAAAGGTTTCCTAAATAAGAAAAATTCTTCTTGATACTATTTCTAGTTTAATATTGCTGAGCGTTTTAGTATCAACAACGATATACATATTTAACCAATATTAAATTCAAACGATTTAAACGATTAGTAAAAATGTTCAGCTACAAAAGGACAAGTAAATTTTAATTAAATTAAAATTTTCTTAGTTTATAATAGTTTAGCATAAATTTTGCGCTACTGTGTTGCCAACTAGCCAGCTGTTTTGCGAATGACGAAGTCACTAAGTGCTGAACTCAATGCAGTTTCACATTTTTCAACATAATAGCGGCCAGCAGTCTCTCAGACTTGCTCTGCTGTCAGTAAAGTTCGCAGGACATTTGCACGACGTCGCGTCGCACAGTGGGGCAGGGTGTACAAAAAGTTGGCGAAAACATTAAATTGTGTTATTTTTAGAAAAACAATAATGAGTATTGATTAATATTGTACGAATATTTTATAATCAATATTTAGGTGTAGATTTGTAAAAGAGAGCGTGGTACCTCCCATATATAACTGAAATGATTAAATTAATATATTTTGGGAATTACGAGAGCTACAGTGATGAAACTTTATAGTATAATGTTTTTCGTTGGTATAATTCGCTTGTACAAATTTCATGTTGATTGGACAAGTGAACGTAGTACCTCCCATACAAAAAAAAAATTTGAAATTGTTCATATTGGTATAAATGACCGGTCGCTGAAAAGAGAATAACTCCGAAAAAGCAAAAAAAAAGACAACATATTCATTAGTGTTTTGAAGAGCCTAATATGTGTAATAAGGTAGCGTCGGTAGCTCGTCTGGTTAGTGCGTTGGACTACGAGCGAACAGTCGCTGGTGCGTTCGACTACGTGCCGAAAGGTCCGCGGTTCGATCCCCAGCGACTACCAACATCTTTTTTATAGAAAACATTATTTCTATGCGACGCTACCTCTCGGCAGTAAATGGCAAACCTACGAGAGTAAAACATTGCCTTTGAAAAGCTCTCACCCGCCGTTCGATTCGGAAATATACAGGACTGTAGCGCCAAATTATTATTATTATATTATAAGTATGTGTATTAAATAACAATATAATAAGTTTTGCCGGAGCATGCCGAATATTTTGTAAATGAAAAATAATTTAAAAGAAAAATAAAAAAGTGAATTTACTCCAGCATTTTTTATTCTAAAGTATGAACAATTTCTTGTAGCCGCGGTAGCTCAGTGGTTAGTGCGTTGGACTGCGAGCCGAAAGGTCCCCGGTTCAAGCCTGGACTGGGGCTAACAACATCTTTTCATAAAAACATTTTTCTATACCGCGCTACCTCACGGCAGTAAATGGCAAACCTACGAGAGTAAAGCTATTGCCTATGAAAAGCTCTCACCCGCCGTTCGGATTCGGCAATAAACTGTAGGTCCCACCACTTTGAGTACAAATATAACACGCACAGCTCAAAATGGTGAGAGAGCTCGGCCGAAGTTCTATACAGGACTGTAGCGCCAAACTATTATTATTATTATGAACAATTTCTAAACAATAATAAGCTTAATAAATATCATATCATAAATATATATCATATCAATAAATATCATAAATATGCATTCCAAAAAAAAAATGTTTTTATGGTTTTTAAAATAAAAGTTTCAAAATATTGATTACAATTTGACAATATTTTTTCTTGCCAACATTTTTCTGTGTTTCAGAGAGTGTGGTGAAAATTTGGATTCAAATGACATAAGTTGAGTGATGCCACATTGTAGGCAATTTAATTTACAATGAACAAAAATAATAGTCCAATTTAACTTTTGAGGTTTTTGCCAATTTTAGCTACTCGCTGCCCCACTGTACATCGTCTGCACAGTCTATACAAAGTGGCAGCATATGCGCTGCCACTAATGAATATAAAAAGTATAAAGTCTGAATAAATGAGAAAGGCGTTGAGAGCTGGACAGGAGCTCGAGCTGGAACTGGAAAGGACGAAGTTTAGTAGAGAATCGGTTGCATGAGTGAAGTCACGCTGCCGTTTGTTAAGCTGCAAATGCGTTTAAAACGTGCAACCGACACGCTTGACATAATGAAATTATTTTTTTTTCTCTTGGATATTTATTTATTTTTGTATTTTTGTTTGGCTGCGCCCCATTTAAAAATGATCGACGCCAACATTAAGCAAACTTTGACTGCAATTGGCTGCATTGTCACGTGCGGAAATATGTAGCAGATGGAAATAACACGAATGAAAACAAAAATAAAAAAAAAAAAATTAAAAATCAGTAAATTGAAATACAAAATATATGTTTAATTATTTAGTTTTATTATAAAGTTATAATAGCGCTACTAAATAATCAAAATGTCAAAATGTTTCTCTTATTTCGACTCTTATTTTATATAAAGGGTTTTTTTTTGTTGCGATACAAAAGTTTTTTTTTAAATAAAACAAAAACGGTTTTGGATATCAATGAAATTCTTTATTCCTGTAAAAGTACGTTGGATGCCATTATGTATGGAACTCGATTTCTTTTGCATGGCCACCACGGGCACGCTTGCAGAAGTCCAGACGCTGAACCCAATTTTCGACGGTTTTCAAGCATAAATCGGCCGATACTGCTGCAATTTCACGTTCGATATTCGTTTCGTACGAAGTTCATCAATCGTCGCTGGCTTGTTGGCATAGAACATAGACTTGACGTAGCCCCACATGAAATAGTCTAACGGCGTCAAATCGCACGACCGAGGCGGCCAATCGACTGGATCATTTCGTGAGATAACACGTTCTCTAAACTTGGTTTCCAATAAATTGATTGTGGCATTCGCTGTGTGGCGCTGTCCTTTTGGAACCACATGTCCTCCAAGTCCATATCATCCAATTGGGGCCAAAAATATTCGGTTATCAATGAACGGTAGCGATTCCCATTCACAGTAACGTGCCGGTCTTGATCATCACGGAAGAAGTACGGCCCAATGACGCCGCCGGCCCATAAACCGCATCAAACCGTTTTTTTTTCGGGATGCTGTGATGACTCATAGAGTACGTGTGGATTGCTGTGAGACCAATAACGTATATTTTGTTTATTGACGAAGCCATTCAGCCAGAAATAAGCCTCATCGTTGAAGATGATTTTTCGATGAAAATCCGAATCATTTTCAAGTTGTTGCTCAGCCCAATTCACGAACATACGACGCTTCTGGTGGTCAAGCGGCTTCAGTGGCATGAAATGGCAAACCTAACTGAAGAGAAATGTCAAAAGAGCGGCAAGAAATATGGCGTCGTTTGCTGTTCCTGTCGCTCTACTTTTGTAGCGTCCCTGTTGAAAAACCCTTTTCAATAATACCCAAATTGTATGGGATTGAGTCATTTTTGCGTCGTGCTTTATCATTATTTTTTATTTGTCTTACTTCATATTCAAATAATACCTAATAAAAAAAAACCCAAGTGTTACTACTTTTCAACTTTATTTTGGGTGTTACTTCATTCAATATGGGTGTTATTAATTTTGATAATTGGGGTATATTTCATTTGAAATGTTCCTTTAGAATTTGCGGGTTCTTGCAATACAATTTTCCAAAAAAAATGTCCAATGACGCAAGTGAGTTCTGGCCAAATCCCAAAGTAACAAATTATTCCAAACAAAAAAAAGAAGATGAATCATTCTGAACGAATCCCAAAGGAACAAAATTTTCCAAAAAAATGTCCAATGACACAAGGGGTGGCCAGAACCCCTTGTCTCATTGGATCCCAAAGGAACTCAATTTTCCCAAAAAAATTCCAATGACGCAAGTGTGTTCTAAAAAAATCCCGAAGGATTACTTTTTTCCAACTATGTTTGCTCCTGTGCACAAAACAGTCTACTGGTATAATTTTCTTAAAGAAATATATATGCTTTAATTCTTAGAGAAATGATAGATGTGCTGTTTTTCGTAGTTAAATGTAAAAGTGTTTCTCCTGGTGGCGAAAAAAAGCTATGCTTCATTTCGTGGCTAAATAACGCATATTCTTCTTTTGGGTATAATAAAATTGTGATTGTTTTCGTGGTGAAATTGAACTTATGCTTCTTTTCGTAGTTACGAAAAACGTGCTGTTTTTTGTAAGAAAATTGAAATGTGTGGGATTTCGAAAGAGGGGTCGATAATAACTGAATGGCGATGTAAACCCTGTTCTGAGCCATACTCATATGAGGCATATTTATTAATTTTTGAAGATTATTTCATTGAAAACAATTTGGATTTGATCGCTCATTTATTCATTTTATGGAATATATTTTATTAGGGGTTATCAAATTGTTGGAGATTTTTTCGTTATAAAAAAGGTCTAAAATTGCCGTGATATTTGAGATTTTTTTTTTTGTTTTTGTAGTATTTTTCATTGGTTGCCCCAGATACAATTTTTCTTAGGGAAATGCACTCAGAAGAAAGAACTCTCCTCAGAAAATGTTTGTATTAAAAGCTGCCTACTTTATTCCTGTTCGAAAATATGCTATGAATTTGCCATTAAAATTCCACAGTATCTCAAAGTCTGTGTGTTTGCCGGAAACATGCACCAAATATAACTCAAAAAGGCCAGACATTTTGTTATTTCAAAGCGGTCCCCAGACACAATTTTTGGTACGGTCTAGGCAATTTAGAAACATTATTCTGTTCACGAAATTTGACAACCTGCTATAAACATCCGAAAGAATACCATTTATCTGTGTGTTTTCCGTATACATGCCCCAAATATTTCTGAAATATGTCAGAAATTTTGGCACCCCAGACAAATATTTTGACAGGACAGTTTAGAAACATTTTATTGAAAGATTTCTCGCAGAAAAAAATCCGATTTTGTGTCAACAGACGTCTATTTGCCGCCATTTCGTAAAAATAATATAATATAATAGTTTGGCGCTACAGTCCTGTGTAGAACTTCGGCCGAGCTCTCTCACCATTTTGAGCTGTGCGTGTTATATTTGTACTCAAAGTGGTGGGACCTACAGTTTATTTCCGAATCCGAACGGCGGGTGAGGTCTTTTTCATAGGCAATGGTTTTACTCTCGTAGGTTTGCCATTTACTGACGAGATGTAGCGCGGTATAGAAAAATGTTTCTATGAAAAGATGTTGTTAGCCCCAGTCCAGGCTTGAACCGGGGACCTTTCGGCTCGCAGTCCAACGCACTAACCACTGAGCTACCGCGGCTGTTTAAAAATAGTATAAATACTATTGATTTCATATGTTTGACTATTTGACATATGAAGTTTTCATCTTGAATACGAAAAAGTTCGGTTTCATTGCCGTTCTTACAGTGGGTTCAGTCCGTACGTCAGTCTCTAGTTAGGATACAATATTTTAATTGTAAAATTATAATAATTGATCCTTTTAAAATATTATTACTTCATATGAATGGCTTTATATTCAAACATGGTGTGAATTTTAATACTTTCATAACATGAAAATGTTTTGTGGGGAATCACCTTCCACATTTTTAATAGTAATATATTTTTTTATTTTTTTAAATTCCCATGAATGCCACACCATTAATTTAAAATAAAAACACATTTTTTAAATTGTTTTAATTACCATTTATTTATTAATATTGATATCATATATTTCTAAATTGTATAATGACAATAATATTGTTTGTAATTAATCCGCTTATATTATTTGTTTTGTTAATAAATACTTTAAATACAAAAAACATAATATTCATTGAGATATACATTTTTAGATAGTTTACCCAATTGAAAAACCGCCGAAAATTCTTTTATTAAAGTTTACACAATATTTTTAAGATTTGTGATTAAACTTTTGATAACTATTTTGCATTTTACAACATTTATAAATTAAAATATTTATTTTTGTTATTTTTTTATTTTTTTTTTGATGAAAAATGTTAAGTTTTAGAAAATATTGCATTCGACACAAACAGCACACACATGTTTTTTTTTTTTCATTTAGACTGTTGTGGGAAAATTTTGTTTTAAACGCACACACAGAATATTTAATTAAAATAATTTTAAGGTTTTTTTTTTGGTTCAGTTTTATGCTAAATAAATTTGATTGTTTAGCTAAAAACATTGTTTAACATCAATGACGATGAAGCACATTTGCAGATGCGCACTTTTCAAAAGCGCTGAATTAGTTTGAAACAATATTCAGCAATTGTTTAAAGATTTAATATGAAATAATAAATATCAAAGAATTTAATTGCAATATATATTTTATGTGCGCTGAATTAGTTTTCGAATTACTCAGCAATTGTTTTAATACTTGATAATTAAAACAAACATCAAACTATACAAAATAAATTTATACTGAATAATTCAGCAACGATTGTTATTATTCAGCAACTGTTAAGGTTTATTAAAAACAACAAAGGATAAAAATAACCCGAAATTTAAATGCTTAATTGGTTTTAGGACAATTCAGCAACTATTTTAGTACTTAGTAATTAAAACAAAAATTACAGTATCAAAAACAATATAAATTGAATGCGCTGAATTAGTTTTAGCATTACTCAGCAATTGTTTTAATACTTGATAATTAAAAACAAACATCAAACTATACAAAATAAATTTGTACTGAATGTGCTGAAATATTCAGCAGTGGTTTTATCTAATCAGCTACAGTTTTAAGATTTATTAAAAACAACAAATGATTCAAATAACACGAAATTTAAACGCTGAATTGGTTTTAGGTCAATTTAGCCACTATTTTAATACATAGTAATTAAAACCAACAACGCTGTATCAAAAACAATATAAATTGAATGCGCTGCATTTAATAAAAAGTATGAATTAACTAAAAAACTAATATTGAAATTAAAATCCATACGAGACAAATTCTCAAAAAAGATTCAAGAAGTTTCAACTTTTTCTTATTGCATGTACAGAGATATTTCACATCGACGTCAAATTTGGTCTGGCCATCCCTGGAAATTCTGCACAGACTAAAAGTAATATTCAAAATATATTATTCCATAATGACCTCTAAATTCTGACATTTAAAATAAAAAGCATTATAAAATGGCTGAATAAAACGTATTATATTGGAAAATTTGGTATTCAGCAAAATTAAGAATAAAAATAATTAAGCTCATATGCTAAAAAAACAATGAATTCATCAACTAAATTCTAAAACCTATTCAGCAAACTTAAAAATTCGATAGAATGGCTACATAAACCATATTATAATGGAAAATATGTATTCAGCTTTGCTGATTTTGCAGGTTTGCCATTTACTGACGAGAGGTAGCGCGGTATAGAAAAATGTTTCTATGAAAAGATGTTGTTAGCCCCAGTCCAGGCTTGAACCGGGGACCTTTCGGCTCGCAGTCCAACGCACTAACCACTGAGTTACTGCAGCTACAAATTAATGCTCAATATATTTTTCAGCGCATAAATGATAATACGAAAAATTGTGAAATCAATTAAATTAAGTTGTGAAATATTTTTTTTTTTTGCTGAATAGGTTATTCAGCAAAATAAAACTATGATGAAATGATTGAACAAATTAAAATATATTGGAAAAAATGTATTCAGCTTAGCTGTATTAAGGTTAAATATTTGTCAGCGCATACATTATAGTACGGAAATATTGAAAGTACAAAAATATCGAAAACCCATACTGAAAAATAAACACTATGATAAAATAGCTGAACAAAACGAAATATCTTGGAAAATATGTATTCAGCTCAGCTCAAGTAAACAATACGAAAAATTGATTATTTAACAAAAATACTTAAGACCTATACAGGAAAATAAAAACTATGATAAAATGGTTGAACAAATCGAAATATATTGAAAATCAATTATTTTAAGAACAAATATTATTCAGCTCATAAATAAAATAAAATAAAAAATACAAATTTAAGAATTTAATTCTAAACCCATTTCATCAAAAAAAATATATATAATATGCCTAAACAATTCAAATTATAAAGAAAACGAGTTGGGAAAGTTAGGTCACATGGGTAAGTTCGGTCACATGGGGCGAATTTTTATAGTCGGTACGGGCCCGACTATGGAATACCCTACACCTTTGGTGGGGATATTAACCCTCAGAATATTATACATATATCAGAAATTTACGTCTTATATCACCATAAATTAAAAAAAATTTTAAAATAAAAAAAATAAAAAAAATTTGAAAAATATAATTGGGCGGACCACGCCTATATTTAAAATTTTGAAAGGCTAATATTTCATAGATTTGATTTTAATAATTTACGGATCAAATTTCCACTATGAAAACCCGGGAAATAATGAAAAAAAAAAGTGGGCGGATCACGCCCATTTTTGGACCACATATTTTTAGGTGAATTCTAACAATATGTTTTAAATTTTATAATAACTATACCTTGAATACTTTTCGAGTTATTAGTTCCGAAAGAGTTATATAAAAGTGACTTGTATGGGAGGTGGGCGTGTCCGTTGACCGATTTTGCTCATTTTCAAACTCAGTTCCTACTTTTGGCTAAACTATATTGAGACGAAATTTCATTTCTTATCAGTATTTCTCAAGTTATTCTGTATTCGGACAGCAAGACAGCAAGACGGCAAGACGGACAGACAGACAGACAGACAGACAGACAGACAGACAGACAGACGGACATGGCTAAACGCACTCGGGTAGTGATGCTGATCAAGAATATATATACTTTTCCATACCGGACACGCCTCCTAAGGGGCGTTACAATATATGCACAAAGTTAATATACCCTGTACCTCATAGGTGTAGGGTATAAATATGACCTCAGTTTAGCTGATTTAAGGCTAAATATTATTCAGCACATAAACAAAAATACAGAAAACATACGAGTTAAGCAACTAAATTCTAAAACCTATACAGCAAAATCAAAACTCTACAAAATGGACAAATAAACCGAATTAAAATGCAAAATGTGTTCAGTATTACAAAATTAAAGCGAAATATGTTACAGTACATATATATATATATATATATATATATATATATATATATATATATATATATATATATATATATATATATATAAATAAATAAATAAATTAATAAATGAATAAATAAACAAATAAATAAATAATTAAAAACAAAAAAAAAATAAAACATAAAAACAAAACTCAAAAAAAAAACAACAAATTAACGAAATAAACCCTAAAACCTATTCAGCAAAATAAAAACTATAATAAAATGGTTGTACAAAACAAAATATGTAAATTGAAAAATTCTGAATTTAGAATAAATATTATGCAGCTCATAAATAAAAAAACAAAAAAACTACAAATTAATGAATTCAACTTTAAAACATATTCAGCAAAATTAAAACTATAATAAAATGGTTAAACAACTCGAATTTGAATAGAAAATAAATTAAATTAAAGAAATAAAAATAACTACAATTTATCGAAAACTAAAACAAAACTCGATGAGCATATCAAAATATATTGATAAATGGGAATTAATACATGACTTTATTATCCATTTACCTAATTGCTAACGATTTTGTAATAATTCGGAATTGCTGATCTCGAATCTGGGACCCAAATCTCGAGTTCATGCGAAATTTTTTTTAGTTTTATTTTTCGGACGACTTCGTATCATTTGAAATAAATCTCTCCTAAAAAAAATCATTGCTAAATCGACATTTTCGTGCGACAATTGTTCGATTTTTAAAAATTTCACAATCTCTAGAATGACTAATTTCATGCGTGATTCAGAGAAGTATTTTCTTAATTGACGAATGCAAATATTTCAAACGAACTCGAGAATTAAGTCACTGTACAGAGTCTCCGCCACGAATACGAATATTAAGCTATTGACAGAAAAAAAAATGTTCCCCCGTTTTGATGAATTCCGTTCTTCAAACCATCATTCATGGTATTGAAGAACCATTCATAATATTAATGACTAACGACATCAATGTTATTACTGATCATAAATATGAAAAACTCTTAACAATTGTCGAAAAAATGGTCTTCAATATGATGAATTGTACGTGAAGAATACGTTTCATCATTTTAATGAACAAATTCATAAAATTCAACATATGTGTGTACCTCATATTGAAGAAAGCTGTGCATTAAACAAAATTTCATTTAAAATATTTTTTTTTCTGTCATTTTTGGCAGTACTTCTCAAGTAATTCTCTATGTTATTTCGTATATGGGCTATTCCACACCAAATCGACCAGCGGTTGGAACTCACCTTCTTCGACTTCAATGAAATTTTGGCAACTGATAAAGGGTATCGAGACATGCACTAAATTTAGAAAATAATTTTTTAAAATATGATGCCATCAAAATACCATCTTGAAATTTTGTATGAACATTTATAATAAATTGACGAAAACTTAGGATTTTTTCAGAATTTTAAAAAGGGTCCTTTTTAAGGACCACAATTTTGAAGTGCAAGGATAATGACCACGGGCCACATGTTACCGTTTGGAAATTACAACTTAATTTTTCTAAAAGCTTGTTCTATTAGCTTTAAAACGAGCCATTAACGGAGTTTCTAGCATTTCTAGTTCAAGAGATATTTAAATATGAACAACAGTACAAAAGTGATTTTTGGCACTTTTTTTCCAACTTTGAGCCACTGTATCTCTGGAAGTAGTGGTCGGAAAAAATAAAAAAAAATTGTTTAGTGCATGTCTCGATACCCTTTATCAGTTGCCAAAAGTTCATTAAGATCGAAAAGGTAAAATCTCAAATTTGACTTTTTTTGGTCGATTTGGTGTGGAATGGCTCATATAATGCTTGCTCGACATACATAAATTAGTAAAATGTTTTCTAATATATTTATTAAAAAATATATTTAAAAAAAATGTTTAGAAAAAAAATTATAAAAAAAATTTCTTTAAAATAAATTTTGAAACTTTTTTTTTCGGAAATTTTTTCTGATTTTTTTTTTTGTAATTTTTTTTTAATAAAAATTTTCCAACAACATTTTTTAAGGACATTTTTTCCACTTATTATCTAACAACAATTTTTTTTTTTGAAAACATCGTAAAACAATAAAATTTTAAACTATTCATAAATATTAAGATTATATTCATCAAAATGATGATTCAAATTCATTGCATTGAATATTTCGTACTTCACTATGATTTTCTATAGTATGAATAAGTTCATATATATATAATGAATGCAATCATGAATATGTCATTTAACGAACGGTGGTATCTACATGATGAATCTGGTAGTTGGTAGAAAAATTCATAATATTAATGTAAAAATTCATCATATTGATGATGTTTTTTTTACGGTGTAGCATCCAATAATGTAACTTCAATGTAATTTCAAAATCAGCTGTTTTATCTTAAATCAATAGAAAAATCGAAACAAATTACATTTCGCACGTATTGTGTTCAATCGTATTTTCTGAATTTCGATTTGGATCGTACAATAACTAAATCCGAATTTGAATAAAAAAATATTCGGGTGTTTTGTGATTATGTTCGACAAATATGTTTCTCACGAAAAAGAAGGTGGGGTCTTCAAACACAAAAAACCCACTTTATATTCATATATTTAACAGACTAACATTTTTCAAAATTTGACTACAAATTACGTGTTACACAGACGTGATGGTAAATAACGGTATTCTGATTTGAGAACCGCGCAAACGAAATTATGCAAAAATCATAGTAGAAATGTACCCTATTTCAACAGACATGGTCATGGCCTGATCATATAGTTCAGTGTAATTCAATGATCATATTCCGGTCTTGAACTATTTTATTAATATAAATATGAATTTTCGCAAATAATACCTATATGATTTATCAAAATAATTAAAAAAAAATCTATTAAAAAACTAAAATAAAAGTATCAAACAAAATTAAAGAATTTATATTTTATTTAATGAAAAGAAAAATATATTTGTTTACAAATTACAAAGTTTTCATAACAATTACCAAGTACTCCTAACAATTGCAAACCATTTGTAACAATTACAAAAACAAAATTCATAGAAATTACAAACTAATCGTAGCAATTACAAATGAAATATTAAATATATGAAAAAAATACTATTATTGAATAAAATAATAATGTGCACATTTTAAGAGCGCTCATGTTGTTCTATTTCATTTTCAATTTTCATACACATCTTCGTGTTTTAAATAAAATTTACGAGCGTAAGTAGTATGTAATATATTGATGCGTGTGCAATAATAAAATATATTTAATTCGACAGTGTGTGTTTAAATAATAATTTACACTTTTTTTTTAATTAACTCTTAAATCCATTAATAATAATAAACGTCGTAATATTTTATAAACGTTTTTTTTAAATATATATTTTAGTAATATATATATATTTTTATTGTTAACATGGCGTAAATTGTAATTCGAATAATGAAAGAAATGTGTTACACATATATATTATATTTGCTTTTTTATTTTTTATATTATAAATATATAATTATAATAATAATTATAATGTATAAACTTTTATGTATATGACTTAAAAATTAATGTAAGCAATGCTTTACAAAATATTATTATTATTATCATCGATTTATTAAAATATATAATATATATAAATTGTTTTTTTATGTTTATTTTATTATTATAAATATTTAAATATTTTTAATTTTAAATAAGAAATCAACATTATTTGTAGAATATGTGTGTTATATATATTTTCATAAAATATATATAAAATGTAATGACAAACTCAACACATAGTGAATAGAGTAATAAATTGTTTAAATTTAAATGTGAAAAAGGAGTTTGTACCTTGTTAGAAATTTAGAGAATGAAAAAAATTCAATATTCAGTGCCCCAGTAAATTTTCTACTAGTTTTGTTAAGAATAACGTTTATTCAGCGCTGAATTCTTTTCAAAATACATTAATAAAGTTGATATTTTTTTATGATATAAGCATTTAAAGCGCGCTGAATATACGTTTAGGCTATTCAGCGCCATGGTATTAATGTATTTCGGTGCTTTCAATACAAAAATGGTCGAATATAAAACGCTGAATTTCCATTAAAATTAAAAATAACAAATTATAGAAAAAAGTCATGCGCTGAATATATTAACAAATGTTGTCAGCGCACGTTATTTTTTTTAAATAAATAGAATTGAATTGTTTAATGCTTCAAATATAATAATAATAATTGTCAGCAATATTTTATGGACACTGTAAAGTTTTATAATTGCAGCAAACATTTATCACGCCTTTTTTTTGATAATTAAAATTGTCAGCGCATTTTTTATTTTTATTTAAATAATTTTAACTGTCAGCAATGTTCGTTATTGGCTGCTCTAGTCCTAAACAAATATAAAATATGCAAAATTAAACGCTGTATTACTTTAAAGTGCTATTCAGCGCATAATAAACATTTTATAATTGCAGCAAACACTAAATTAAAATTATCAGTGCATTTTTGCTTTTATTCTTATAATTTTAATTGTAAGCAATGTTATTAAGTGGCTGCTCTTGACTTAAACAAATACAAAATATGCAAAATTAAACGCTGTATAGCTTTAAAGTGCTATTCAGCGCATTTTAAAAGTTTTATAATTGCAACTAACACTAAAGGCGCATTTAAACGCACTTTTTATGTTTTAAATATAATAATTATAATTGTCAGCGCATTTTTGCTTTTAATCATATAATTTTAATTGTCAGCAATGTTATTTTGTTGCTGCTCTTGACCTAAACAAATACAAAATATGCAAAATTAAGCGCTCAATAGCTTTCAAGTGCTATTCAGCGCGTTTCAAAAATGTTATAATTGCAGCAAACATATATGCGCTTTCTTATCGCACCTTTTTTGCTTTATTTATAATATAATTATAATTGTCAGCGCATTTTTAACTTTTTAATCAAATAATTATAATTGTCAGCAATGTTTTTATTGGCTTTTCTTGACTTAAACATATAGAAAAACTGGAAAAATTAAACGCTGTATAGCTTTCAAGTGTTATTCAGCGCATATATAAAATTTTATAATTGCAGCAAACACAAAAGCCGCATTCAAATTGCGCATTTTTGCTCTAAATAAAAAAATCATAATTCTTAGCGCATTTTTTTGCTTTTATTAAAAAAATGTTAATTGTCAGCAATGCTAAATATTAACTGCAGACATCTTAGAAAAGTTAATAATATGTTTTATTAATGCCGCAAACATATATTTAATTTTCAAAACCACAAATTATTTTCTAAATCTTTTTTTAAAACGAAAAAAAAATTAATTATTTTGTAAGCGCCCATAAAACCATAGCTGTATAGCATTTAATAGTTTAACAAATGATTATTTTTATTTGTAATTTATATTTTTAAATATTTTATTTATGTAGTCATCACTTGTTTAATGAATTTATTACAATGAGTTGCATGAAATTAAATTGCATATTATTTTATTTATTGCTTAGAGTTTAGTTAAGAGTAAAATACAAAAAAATATATATAGCATAAAATAACATAAAACATTTAATATAAATTGTTATTATAATTATAAGAAACATAATCAATGAGAGAGATGCAATAAATAGTGCTCAAAATGTATGGAATAAAAAAACTATATAAAAATGTTGAAATTATAAAAAAATAAACTTAATTTATAAAAAAGATAGATATTTTAACAATTTTTAATATTTTGTTTCTCAAAATTTTATTTATTTTATTAAATTTTTAATGCTCTGCTGCTGTCGCCGCCTGCCTGCTGCTGCTTTGCCGCATTCACCGCTGGCTACTCTTTTTCCAAAAGAGCAACCGGCGCTCTTACTTTCTTCTGCTCCTGCGCTCTTTGTTTCTCAAACTCTCACTCTATCTTTCTTTCGCCTCGCGTTCGGTTCTTGTCCCAACTATGTGTGAGCTTTTTAAAGCGTCGCCCAAGTGACGCCAATTCATGTGCTTAAAATTAAAATCTGTTGCGCTTTCGCCGCAAAGCTATGTGTTGTATTGTTGTGTGGTTGTTGGGGGTATTGTTGCTGGGTTGTGAGCTATGCTCACACCGCCAAATAAAAGTTCTAAACAAAAGCTCTGCTCTGCTCTTTCTATAAAATTAAAAACTTCCATCCAAAAGTTTCGCGCACCGCCGCGCATATTCAACGCGAAATGTGCTTTTTGATCAACGCCTGCAGCAGACGCGTTTTTGCCTTCTGCTCCTTGTACTGCGCGTACGTCTCCTCGATGAGCTTGCGATCGCTCTTCAGCATTTTACGTCCGTTCTGCTCCTCGAAGACGGTCTCAAATTCGCGTATCGTGCGCTTCAGCTGCTTTTTCTGCTCGCGCGTCTTGTCCAGCTGCTCCCACAGCTGCTCAATATTGAGGGCGCTAATATTTTCAAATGAAGACGTTGAAGTTGGACCGGCGGCGGCAACTTCTACGTTGCCTGTTGTTGTTGTGGTCTCCGAATCATCGGACGAGGCATTATTTGCGCTGCTGCTTGTCGTCGCCGTTGTCGTATTGGTCGGCTGTGATTCACTGGTCGGCGTATTGCTGCTGCTTTCGGTGCTGTTGTTCGACGAATAGTGTTGTGGCATCGACTCGAATACCATTGCCTCGTGTTCGAGTATGGTCGGTAGCTCGGAGACGCCTGCGGAGGCGCAACCCGAAATGGCAATGCTGCGCGACACCATTCGCTTCAGCTGGCGATAGCGATCGTAGAGCGGACGTGCTGCGTCGCGTTCGTCCTTGGTCGAGGGGCGGCCGTATTGCGACTCGAAGTAGAGTAGTCCATGCTGGACGGCTGTTTTCTCCTGCAGCAGCTGGTCGGCGGTGAGTTCGTCGAGGGTCTCGGAGCGATTGGAGTCTTCGCGTTTATCGGAGAGGTTCTGCAAGGAGAAAGAGAAGAAGACAAAACGTGATGAGTAAAATTTAAAATTTTAAAAATTTGTTCATAAATACTATCAAAAACTTCATCAAGAATGTATGAGAATTGTTTTATTAAAGATAGCTATGTATAAAATTCACCCGAATCTGATGAATTCTGATGAATTTTACATTGTTAAAAAGAAACGCAATTTTCATTTTTAAAATCATTTTAATGGTTCTTAAAATGTTTTTCTTTTGGAATATTTTTTATAAATTTCATATGAAGAATTGTTTTATTAAAGGTAGCTATGTAAAATTCACCCGAATCTGATGAATTCTGATGAATTTTACATTGTTAAAAAAGAAATACAATTTTAATTTTTGAAATACTTTTAAGGTTCTTAAAATGATTTCTTTTGAAATATATTTTTTTAATTTCATATGAAGAATTGTTTTATTAAAGGTAGCTATGTAAAATTCATTCGAATCTGATGAATTCGGATGAATTTTATATTGCTAAATTTAAAAAATAAACATTTTCATTTTTGAAAACCGTTTTGATAATTCATAAAATATTTTTTTTTTAAAATGTCATATTAATTTGATCAGAATATGTTAATCTAATATGTAATTATGTAAAATTCATCCGAATTCATCAGGGTTTGTAAAAATTTTAGCTACATTAATTTTAAGAAGTTTTAAAAATTAAATTCATAATATATATTTTATTTTCTTTAGAATAACTAGACAAACCTTATACCAATTCAATCAAAATTAACTAACTATAATAAGTATTAATGTAAAATTCATCCGAATTCATCAGTGATATGTAAATAATTTGAATGTAATCTTTTCATATTTAAAGTTTAGCCTGAATGCCCAATTCGAAACAAATGTTCTCACCATTATTTCATACTGAAAATATTCAGAAATTTCATAAAAAAATTTAATTTAAAATTTTAAAATATAAAATTCATCCAAATTCACCAGTTATTGTCAAAATATATAAATTGTTTAAATGAAATATAAGATTTACATTCAACCCAAATCCAAAAAAATGTGTGAACAACTATTTTCTATTTGAAAATAATCCTATGATTATATCATATGACTATATTAAATTCATCCGAATTCATTCGTTGTTGTCAAAATACGTAATTAATTTATATGTAATATTTTTATATTTTAAGTTTAAGTTATTTTAATTGAGTTGAATTAAATGTTCGCATCATTTTTTCATACTGAATATATTTTTCAAGTTTTATTTTCTAATTTAATAACTATATAAAATTCATCCGAATTCATTCAAATATATAAATTGTTTAAATCAGATATAGGCCAATTCGAAATAAATAATTTTTTAAACTGAAAATATTTTATTCTTTTAGTAAATGTTCATAAATTTTGAATTAGTATATAAAATTCATCCGAATTCATCAGTTATTTTTAGAAAATAAATATATTTCAATTAAAAATATTTGTTTATGATGCTAAACCTATTTTTCATTTACAATATTTTAATGAATTTGATACGTATTATATCATAGTTTGTTAATCAAAATCTAAATTCATCCGAATTCATCCAATAGCTCATGAATTCGGATGAATTTAGATTAGAAAATAAATATATTTCAATTTAAAAAATAAAAACAAATACTTTTTAATGATTCTAAATTTCATTTTCATTTCATATTTTCATAAATTTAATATGTATTTTATCAGATTTGTTAACAAAATTCTAAATTCATCCGCTTTTGTCAAAGTGTGTAATTCATTGAAATCAAAGATTTACATATTTCAAGAGATATTAATTTATCAAAACTCTTTTAGAAGAAATTTAAAAGTTTGCTGTCCATATTTAATACAGCATTTAAAGCATTCACCCGTATTAAGTAAGTATTCATCCGTATTAAGTAAGTATTCATCCGTATTCTTTACGAATTCATTAATACTCATTAAAAATAAGACAGTAATTTGTCTGAATTAAATATATAGTTTTTATCTTTTTATATTATACTAAACGGAAATATTTATATTTATACATTTATTCTAAAATTCTGTAAAAATTCATCAGTATTTACTTAAAATCAACTATGTCATCAGGATTTCGTCAGTGAAAACTGTGTACAAAATTTAACAGAGTTAAATTTAATGTACGACTTTTTGACAATTAATTCGATAAGAAAACTAAATAAAAAAACGTTATTAAATTTAAGCTTCAAGGTATTTTTGTCAATAGTATTAATTGTCAGTTTTTGCAACGTATTCAACAGCTTTTGTTTATAGTTCATAGGTATTAACTTGAATTCTAACAGTATACAAATTTTATTTATAATGTAGATGAATTTTGAAAATAATTCAGTATTAAAGAAAATGTATAAAAAAAATAATAATAATAATAAATAAATAACTATTTTAGAAAATGAAAAAAAGATATAAAAAATGGTTTTTATAATTTATTTATTAACATTCATCACTCTATTGTAAGAATTAAATAATAAATTATTTTAAATTGTATTTGCAATGAATTTAACAACATTTGTTTATAGTTCATAAGTATTAATTTGAAATTTGTCATACAAAAAAATTTGATATATTATAAAAATTTGAAATAAGTATTTTCTAATCAGGTTATTTAGTCGAAACTAATCAGTTTTTAGTCAGCATTTACGACCAATTTATTATTAACTAATTAAAACTTATTCTGAAAATTAAAATCATTTCCTCGTTTGCCATCAAAATAAATATTTTCTATACATTTAGCACAAATGCAAAATAATAAATCTAAAATTTATCACATTTATCAAAACAAGGTCATAGAAATCAAACAAAATCTAATAAAAATAGAAAAAAAAATAGAAATCTAACAAAATCTAATAAAAATACAAAGAAAAAATACAAAAAAAAATGTCTTTCAAATGTTTTTATAAACTCTTTTAAAGATAAATAGATATTTTTTTAAGTTATCTATATAACAAAAAAAAAAGTTATAATTACTCGCGTGTGTCAACAATTGGTTCCAGTAACTACCACTGATAACCACTAATAAACCTGAGAAAATTTGTTATTTCTATACCGACTAACGGCGAATTTTAAGAGATTGTTGGGGTTTTTGATAAAAGAACGTTTACGTTTAAATGATATCAAAAAAAACCGAAGTGGCTAAAAAGTGACGTGGGTCGTTTAGATTTTGTCGCGCCAAGTGCAGACATAATAATGGTGGTTTTGTCAACGATCACGTGTAAATCGATATTAGAGCCACTTAAGAATGCGTTTGATAAAATATAGAAACAAATACTTAATTCAGCAAATAATTAGTTTGTTTAACAAGCCGAATGGGCTGCATGTAATAAGTGGGAATTGGAAGCCTTTTAACGACACGCCAAAAAACGTGTCGCTAATTGTTGCTGCCTACATGCATTTTTATTTTGTCTTAATTTATAAGGTTTCGCTAATTAGGTTTCTATTTTTTTTTTTTTTTTTTTTTTTTTTTGAGACAATTTGTTAAAGTTATTTGTTTTTGTGGCATGCTATATTAGCTAAAAGCAAATGCAAAAATGTTTTAAACGTTAAAACGCAATTTTGAATTAATTAATATTGATTATTTGTTTCAATTAAGTATTAAAAAAAAAGCTGTATATAACAAAACAGCAAAGTCTCCAAAAGTGTAGACTTTTTAAGTTCATAAGCATAACAATTGATTTTATAGTGTTTATTTTCTATAAAAAATCGTAATTTGCTTATTTATAAAACTCTCCAAAAGTGTAGAGTTTTATTTTATGCAGTAAAAATACATGAAACATCTATAATATAGTTGAAGCATGCATTTTGAAGAATATAATTAAAGCATTTAATACTTTAAACATAGTTTAAACTGCTTTGTAAGGTGTAGACTTTTTCTTTAGCATTATTTTATTTAATTTGTTTATTTAAATTAAATATAATATTGTTAAAAAGCCGACTTTAAGAAAATTAGCAAACTCTCCACAAGTGGAGACTCTTTTTTGCGCTTAAAAAACATCATAATTGATATTAAGATATATATTACGTTAACACAAAACTAATTGTCGTACTAAAAAAACTCTTCAAAAGTGTAGAATTTTATTTTATGAACAACAAATACCTAAAAAAGTACATAAAAACTATAATTTAAAAAAATATTGTTAAAATAAAACTTTTAAAGGCTACAACTAGTTCATGTAATACTTAAAACGCCATTTGAACTGCTTTGTTAAGTGTAGACTTTTTATTACGCATTATTTTTATTTAAATTTGTTGTTTAAATTTAATAAACAATCGTCAAAAAGCTGAATTTAACAAAATTAGCAAACTCTCCAAAAGTGGAGACTTTTTGTTTGCACTTGAAAAACATCACAATTGTCTTTACGTTGTATATTTTGATAAAATAAATTTAATTTTCGTATTTATAAAACTCTCCAAAAGTGTAGAGTTTTATTTCATATTGCTAAAATAACTAAAAAATTAATTTAAAATTAAATTTCTCAAAAGAAAATTAAATAACATAATCATATCTACCCAAAAAATATGAAAATGTCAAATTTTGTGCAATTCTATATTTGAAAAACAATTTAAAATCACGCAATTTGCACATCAATCAACATTACTCTGACCACAGTTTGCAAAAAACTTAATCAAAGACCATATCTGTACGTTTATACGTCCCTCTGTCAGTCAATCAGTCAGTAGAGCAGTGAAACCAACACATGATGAAATTTGAACCATGCAACATATAAGCAAAACGTATTACGCCGCAAATATTTGCCAAAAATACAATCAATCAACATTAGAGAATTGCCAAGAAATGTAAAGCAAACCTGAAAAACAAATGAATAATAATAATCTTTTATTTAGGCAGCAAATATTTGGCAGAAAAACACACGCCGCAAGTAGATATTTAATAATTGAGCCGACCGACCTCTCTTCTCCGCCACTATACAAACAGTGGAACAATTTTGGCAAAATCACTAAAATCAACAGCACCAACGAACGATGAACAAATGTTAATTTAATTTAACTCTATTAAATGAAAGACACAACTAAAACGTAATAGCGCGCCGACTGCAAAAACAAAGCAATGTATAATTTGTATATTTCCGCAATTTGAAATTTTGAATTTTTTCTTTTGCGTGTCGCATTTAACCCTTTAAAGCCCAGTGTACCCAAAACGATATTAAATGGGACTTTTTTGTATTAATGTTTATTAACTCAAATGTGAAGATATTATTTAGCATGGTGCTATATAAAAGTTTTATATTTTACATCGTCGTTGTAAAAGTAAAGTAGTATATTTCAAAATTTCATTTACACTTCTTTAATGTTGTAGTGTTTAAAAAGTAGAACCGATAGAAAAAAGTTAGTAATTTTGTATGTTACTTTCGATTATCTTCTGTTGCAACATAAATCATTTTCTTGTTTATCATTAGTTTCTAAGTGCTAAAATAAAATTTAAAAAATAGTCTAAAAAATCAAAATTGTTTGAGTTTAGATTGAAATATCTTAAAAACCTATTGGAATATAAATTAAATTTTATAAATTAAAATTAGTCTTAGTAATTAAAAGAAATATGGCGTAGAAAGATTTTTGAAAATCTATTTTAGTAACGTACTATATTTTTTATACTAAAAAGTATCTGAAATATGTATTAACTTTCGATACACATTTCTTTTAGAACGTTATCTGATAGGAAAAAACTAAGTATGCAATCAACATAAGCACACGCGAATTATATAAAAATAATGTATGGAATGTCCATAGGAATTCATTTTGTTTTTACTTTTTTTCGTTTTGTAGAAAAATGGTTTACAAAAATCATTATATATCAGACAATTTCAGTTCGATATAGTCAATATTGATTCAAATTAATAAGGTTGAATAACTCTGACGTATGGCATTTCAAATTTGTAGATTTATTAAGTATTACTAATAATAATTAAGCAATAAACACCAACTTTAATATTTTTTACTGAATCTTATTTTGGTTCATTTTACTTCTACAACGTCGATATAAATTGTAAATTTTGAAAACTAATTTTCGAAAATTTGAAGAAGCATAATAAACTGTATTTAATATTTATTTATGGCATGGTCGTTAATGGGTTAAAGGCGCCCAGAAGAATCTAGCCTTAGTCACAACGCACCACAAAACAGAACTACCTCAATAATTTCTTGAATTCTACATAACTTGTTGTAAACACAATATCAAATAATAAAATAATAAATATAATTTAAGCAGATTATTTAGTTAAATGCGACTAACAAATTGATTGATGTGTCCGCAGAGTGGCTCTCAGGAGGAGCATGACAGCAAACAGAGAGAAGCGCTGCGACGTAAAAGAGACAAACAATAATTAGGAAAAATAAACAACGCAAAAAATATGCTACGCGCAGAGAGCATAAAGACAGCCATAGAAACCGAGAGAGAGAATGTGAGAGACTTTAATATAAAGAGCTATAGCTTCTTCAATGAGTACTAAAGAAACAAATGAGCAATACGAGAACATTCACAAATATTTGTATTAAATTTTGCAATATAACAAGAAAAATATTAAATATATAAATAAAATAATTGCAAAATAATATTTTTACATTTTTTTTTAAATTTATTTTTTATTTTGTTGACATTTGGTATAAAAGAAAATATTGCAAATTTTAAAACCATATACAAAAAATATTGAATGTACCAAATATTTGGCATTTTGTCAATAATTTGTTTTTGTTTTTATTATAATTGTCTAAATGTTTGAGCCATGTCATAATGGCGCAGATAAATCATCAGACACCCAAAATAAATACAAGAACAACAACTGGTCAGACATCGACGAGTGCTGACGCAGTTTTGTGTGAGTCGATTTTTTTTTATTTAGTATTTTTAAAATTTTCTTTTATTTAGATTTAAATATTTACAAATTTTTGCGTTGGCTATGGGTGTGAGAACTAAAGGAGGGCGCACGTGATTCAGGTGGCGAAATGTCTGAAGTATAGTAGTATAAAATAGACAAAAACAAAAAAATAATAAAAATATATATAAAAATTAATAATAAATAATAAAACAAAAATGAATAACCCAACTAGACCATTGTTGCCTTTAAATTAACTTTTAAATGTGCTTGCTATACGAATGTTGTCCGAATTATAACGAAAAAGTTAACTTTTAGTATCGCAAAAGGTCAACGAAAATATACAACTATTATATCAAAGATGTCTTTAAGATATCTTAAATATATTTTAAAAGTAGTTGATAACCGAAAGTTGTACGAAATGTTAGGAAATACAAAAACTAGATATTTGAATACTTAAAGATGACTTTAAGTTATCTTATTTGATGCCTGTATTCGATAACGGAAAATTTTCCGAAAAGTAGGCATTTAGTAAGACAAATGATTGTCTGTTGATAATCGACAGTTGTCCAAAATGTTAGGAAATACAAAAACTAGATAATTGAATACTTGAAGATGACTTTAAGTTATCTTATTTGATGTCTGTATTCGATTACGGAACATTTTCCGAAAAGTAGGCATTGCCTACAAAGTAATTCAAATAATTATTTTTAAACAGCATAGTCTGAATTTCATACTTATAAAAATAAAAAAAATTAACGAAATTAGAGCATTATTGTCTCAAAGTTATCCTTAAGTTAACTTTAAAAAGTTTTAGATAACCAAAAGTTATCCGAAAAGTTATCTTTTAATAAAACAAATGAAAAAAACCTCAACTAACCTGTTCAATCTCGTCCAAGGTATCGCGCATCTTCTCCAACTTCTTGGTCGCATCCATGCCGCCGCTCACCTTAAAGCCGAGCGCACCCAACGGATCTACGCGCAACTCGTGCTTCTCCTTGCGTAACTTGCTCAGCTCAGCCATGACATTCTTCATGTATTTGTCATTCTGCTTCTCTGCCTGCGACGGTCGGTAACCCATACGCGTCTCGAAGCCCTGCTCGAATTGTACCAATTTCTTCTTTAAAGCAGTCAGACGTTTGTTCACCTGCTTCAAGCGTTCCTCGGGCGACTGAAACGACATCATGGCGGGCATCAGCTGATGCATCACCTCGCGCGTCTTCAGATTCTCCAGCGAGGTGAAAGCGCGGTATGTGTCGATGCCCTCATCATCGTCTTCGGTGGCAGCCAGCAACTGCGTCGGCGACTGTTTGTGAAACTGTTGCGGATACGGCATCACCTTGGAGAGTTTGGCGGCGGTGTCAATGCAATCGGCAGGACGATGACGCACCGTGGCATAGCGGCGACTGAGCACAGGCTCCGATTGATCGGCTTTGCACCAGGGCAAAGCTTCAGCGGATGTGGTGGTGGTGGTGTTGTTGGTGGTGGAAGAATTGTTGCTTTTGTTGCTGTTACTGTTGCACTCGGCGGCATTCTTCTTTGTTGCTGCGACTGCTGCCTCATTTTGGCCATTGCTATTGCGCATTATATGAAAATCAATTAAATTATTGTCATTATGATCAGCGACTGTCGCTGGCGCCGACGTCGCACGTTCGCCGCTCACCAGCTTGCTGACAAAACCGCGCCGTTCATATTTCAGCGCCGACAAATCATATTTGTAGGCGTTCTCGTCGCCGCGCATTTTAGTCGGCAAATATTTGCCCGACTTCTTCATGACGCCGGACGCCTTGCGACCGGGTGGTGCGCGCGTCTTGCTGAAACGCTCACTGCTGCGACGGCGTTCATGCTCGCACTCGCTGTCATCACTGTCGCGATGATATTTGGCGGCGCTACCAAGACGATTGGGCGAATGGCGATGCGAACGCGCGGGGCTAGTTTCATAGCGCGTGCGTCGTGTCATTTCGCGCGCATGTGACGCTTCGTATTGCGTCGGCTGCTGTTGTTGCTGCGGTGTTTGACGGTTGGCGGCGTATGCGTCGTTTTCATCACCGCCATTGAAAGCGGCGGCTTTTGCAGAGCGCGGATCAAGCACCGCGTCTGTGTCGGCTGAAGCGCTGTCAAAATCAAAGGCGCTGTAGTGTAACTTCTTAAAGTCCTCAGAGGCGACACGTCTGACGTTTGAGCTGATTTTATGTTCGGCGTCGTCTTTTGGTTGCTCTTGATGATGTTGCTGCGGTTGCTCTTGATGCTGCTTTCTTTGTTCTTTTTGTTCTTTTAGCTCTTTCTGTTCTTTCTGCTGCTGTTGTTGCTGCTGATGTGTCGGCGGCGGTGGCAGCTGTTCCTCGCTGTTCGAACGTATCAATTTACGATCCTGCGTCGATGAGGATGTGCTGTCCAGCCGATCCTTGCGCTTGCGCGACTTTTGCCAGTCCAGCGGATCTATGAATTCAGGCAAATAGGATGAGTTGAAGTGGGCGCTGTTGTTGGTTGATGAATTTTTCAAATTCTTAAATTGCTCCGCATCGTGCGCTGAGAAATCCTTCTCAGCGTCGGCAACATGCAAAGGTTGCTGCTGTTGTTGCTGTTCGATGCGTGCCGGAGTTGACGTTGGTGACGTTGATGATGAGCTGCTGTTACTGCTGCTGCTGCTATGACTACAAGATGCTGTCGATGAGGATGAACCTGTCAGACGACTCAAGTCGTCTTCGCTCAGTCCAGTGGTAGGATGGCGCATGCCGCACTAAAAATAGACAACAACAAACAAATATTAGAAAATTAATTTTTTTTTTAAGTAATATTACATTACTTATAAAATAATAATTATTATAAAATAAATAAATAATTTTTTTTATAAAATAATCAAATTTTATTTAAAATTATTTTGAGCGTAGTAAGAGTTTATCTATATTATACAGAAAGAAGCTTATGTTTACTGTTTTTGTGACAAACATTAATATGTTTGTGACAAACATTAGTATGTATGTGAGAACCATAAGTACGTTTGTGACAACCATTAGTATGTTAGTGACAAATATTAGTATGCTTGTTATAATTATAGCTGATAAACATTAATTATTCCCTATTTTACATTACTTCCCTAAATTTATCAATACTAAAAAAATACAAATTTGATGTGGTTGTGGCAAAGAACAATATGATTGCTTTAATTTTTGTTGATAGAAATAATTATTACCTATTTTACAAAAATTCCCTAAATTTTCTATAATACTAAAATAACATTTTGATAGGTTTGTGACAACTATGATTGCTATGATTATTGTTTATAGAAATAATTATTTCCTATTTTCAACTAATTCCTTACATATATCAGTGCTACACTAATATAATTTTGATATGTTTGTGACAAACTACAATACAATTGCTATGATTATATTTTATAGTAATATAAATAAACAATTTTATAATAAATTGTTCGATATAGCTATAATAAAGACAAATATTATTTCGTATACATTCGTATTTTATAATTATTTTCTATAATATATATATATACTACACACAAATATAATTCAGATATATTTATGGCTAACAACAATAAGATTGCTATGATTATATTTTAATATATTATAATAGCCTGTTTTATATTAATTCCTGCAATATATCGATAATACACATAAATTTAATGTTGATATGTTTGTGACAAAAAATAATATGATTGCTATGAATATAGTTGATAGTAATAAAAATTCTCTTTTTTTAATACTTTTGTTATTCAGAAAAATGATTTCTGAAAGCAATTTATCATTCATAATTAGTTTGTGCCCAAAAAAAATAAATACTACAATGCCAATTTTAATTAAAACATGATTGGAGTAATCATACCGATTTTTAAATATTTTTGTTATTCAGAAAATATTTACTGAAAACATGTTATCATTCCTAATTAGTATGTGCACAAAAAATAAATACTACAACGCAAATTTTGATAAAGTATGATTCGAGTAATCATACACTTAATTTGCGCATGATTTTCAATATATTTTAATTACTTGAATGATAAAAGCGTCAAAATAAAAGGTTTAATCGGAAAGGTTTTACATTATTGCCTCAAACATATTACACGATTGTTAAAATCACAAAAAGTGCTGCTACTTATTTTTCTATTAATAATCACATTTATGTCTATTGAGTTATATTTTTTGGTATAAAAAGTTTAAAATATGACATTTTTAGTGCAATTTTTGATTATAAACATAATTGCAGTAAGTATGTAATTAATTTAAGCACGGTTATCAATATGATTTTATTGTATCAATGATAAAATGTCTCGAAACCAAGAAATTCCATAGAAGAATGCGATGAGGTAGACAAAGTTAGTATCTTGACATTATTGCTTCAAACATAAAAACAATTGACATAAACATAATATAGTGTTGCTAATTATTTTTCTATGAAGTATCATATTTATGACTGTTGTGTAATTATGGTATAACAAAAATCTAAAATATGACACTAATTTTGTGAAACATCATACAGTTGTGACAATCATAATGCAATTTACATGATACTAAGAATATTATAGATTTTATATAAAAAAACATATTATAATTTCTACATTTATTGTTTTTTTAATTTCAAAATGCACTTAAAATAAAACAGCTTCTGTTAATAATCAAAACCACATCCCACAAACATTAACTGCAATCACTAATTAAAATTGTAATATTAATAAAAACAGCAAATATTACTCATACGTCACATGTGACAATTCAAACAATTGCTGCAAATTAACAATTGCTGCAATTTGCAAAACAGAAGTTAAAATAAATTATGAAATCATAAACTAAATATTTTATCTATTAACAATTTGAGAAAATGTGATATTTATGGCATGACAATGCACAAAAACCTATCGATTACTCATGCATTTAATGTGTGAGAATCAACAAAATAGAAGAAAAAAAAATGTGTAAAAATATGGTAGCACAAAGTACACCACAAAACGTAAAACATCGAAAGCGCTTATCTTGTATTAATTAACATTGATCGGTCATTCGCTGGTTTGGTTGAATCATAAATGTTGCTGATTAATTATGTTTTATTTTCCCTTTATGTTTTTTGTATTTAGTATTATTTAGTAATAAATTAAGTAAAGCCCGTCTGTAGTTGAGTTTTCTTTTCACAGGCCGCCTTATTATAATCAATTGTGATGTTTTATTTATAGCGCTCAATCAGTAAAACTTTTATTATTTTTATACATTTTAATTGCGCTTAATAAATGTCAGCAGCTTACAACAAATGAGACGATGTAAATAATAATTTTATAAATGTCTCGAATGTTTTGCAGTAATTACTGAGTAGTTGGTGGCATGACAGACAGACTATTTGATGCATTTCTATCACATATTAAATTGAATTGAAATTGATAGGTATATTAAGGCTGAAATGATATTTATTTTGATAATTTCAGTCAATTTTCATTATTAAAAATATTTTCAAAAATCATAGAAAAAAAAATTAAAAAAAAAAAAATTTAAAAAAAAATAAAAAAAAAATAAAAAAAAAATTAAAAAACAAAAATTAAAAAAAAAAATATTTTTTTTTTTTTTTAAATTACATTTTACAACATTTCACACTGAATCTAAACATGAAATAGAAGAGTTTGGTGCAATAAGAGGTCGATTCATGCTTTCTTTTGCTTGGAAATCAATAAAAACTGTCTAAATTTGTAAAGTTTGCTAGTTTTTATTAAAACTATTCATTGTATCCGTCGTATGCAATGACTATGGAAATACTGCAAATATTTCTAACACCATTTTTAAATTGGTTCGCTGGATGAGGACTACTCGGAGAACACGTAAAAAAAATATATTTTTTTTTTTCAAGAATGTCGTTTAAAATATTAAAAAAATTCAACGAAAATGCATAAAGTTGCACAGTTTGTAATATTACAAAATTAGTCTACACTTTTACGAAGATAACAAAGTATCAATGTAGTTTATGGATTAATTCGGTGCATAGACAAAAAAATGTGAAAGCATTATCATTATTAAGTAATTTAACTTATTTTATTATAATATGTAGGGGGGCATATTTCAAAAACTAGAACCGATATCAGAAAGTTAGTTATTTTGAGCATTAGTTAGAATTATATTCTGTATAACTATGACCCATTTTCTTTTTTGGCATTCAAATTTTTATATTAAAAAATTCATTAAAAATAAAATAGATATTAAGAAAAATTAAAAAATCAAAAAAAAAAAATATATAAAAACATTACAATAATATACAAAAAAAAAATAGCAATAATGAATGTATAATTAAAAATTATGTATTAAGAAAAATATAAATTAAGTGTATACTAAAATGTTGAATAAAGAAAAACTAAAAAAAATATAAAATAAACTTCATTCACAATTATTAATTTATAAATAAATAAATAAATAAATAAATAAATAAATAAAAAAATAAATAAATAATAAATAAATTAAAAATAAAATTAAAAAAAATATATAAAAAGAAAAAGATAAAATAAAAGAAATAAATAAAAAGTAATTGAAAAATAAATAATAAGAAATTAAATAAAAAGAAATTTAAATAAAAAGAAATAAAAAAAAAGAAATTTAAATAAAAAGAAATTTAAATAAAAAGAAATTTAAATAAAAAGAAATTTAAATAAAAAAAATTAAATAAAAATATACAAAAAGATTAAAAAAAAATTAAACCAAAAGTGTAAAATGACATTGGAGTCAAAAAATATCAAAATAAAACAATGAAAAATTTACATAGTATAAAATGTATGTAAAATGCGGAAAATAACAAAAGCTATAAAATTATAAACAAATTATTAAAAAAAAATGAAAATAAAATTAGCAAATGGCAGGCATACCAGGAAATACGTGATTATCCTTGGTGTCATATTGTGCAATAACAATAACGAGTGGCGAAGAATTTCTGATTCTTATTGCGTTTTTATAGTGACGAACGAATAAAGCGTTTAATTTTGCGTTGCTTTATTTTGGAGGAAAACACCAAGTTTTTAAATAATTTATTTAGAAATTAAATTTTTTATTTTTAATATTTTTTAATTAATTTTTTTTATTTTTTTATTTATTTTTTTTATTTATTTTTTTATTTATTTAATTTTTTTTTTTATTTTTTTATTTATTTTTTTTATTTATTTAACTTTTTTTATTATTTTTTTATTTTTTTATTTATTTTATTGTTTTTTTATTTAATTTTTTTTTATCTAAAATTTTAGTTTTTTAAAATTGGTTTTATTTAAATTTTTTATACTTAAAATTTGTTTTATTTATTTTTTTTTATTTAAAATTTGTTTTATTTATTTTTTTTATTTAAAATTTGATTTATTAAAAATTGCTTTATTTATTTTTTTTTTATTTAAAATTTGATTTATTTAAGTTTAATATTTAAATTTTTATATATTAAAATATTGTATATTATTAAATTGTTTAATATTGTTTTTTTCACTTTTTTTATTTTCAATAATTTTTACACCAAAGTCTAAAAGACTTTGAATTTTTCGTATATTTAAAGTTGTTATATTATTTTCTTTTAATTTAAATTTTTGTATTTAAAAATGTTGTATTTTTTTAAAATGTTCAATTTTGTATTTTCACTTTTAATATTTTTAATAATTTATATTAAAAGAAAATTATTTAGCATTTCTTTATATTTTTGACTGTTTCTATTTGAATTTGTAATTTGAACTTTTCAAAGCTTTCAAGTTTATTTTGCGCACAAATTGAAAAGTTGCACTTTTTGTTGGTTATAGGTTGCAATTGTTGTAACTAAAGCTTTTTTTGTTGTAAGATACACCGATAATTATAACTACCTCTTGTATTTTATATGTTTTTTGTAGTAAAATCAAATGATTTATATTCTTTCAAGTTTGTACCGGAAGCTTTTAATTGACTTCAATTAAATAAAAGCAATATTTTTTTTTTAATTCTTAAAAAGTTTTAAATATTTTCTTTTCAATGTTAACGTTCAAAGAATTTTTAAATTCTTAAAGTACTTTTTGAATTTCAAAAGAAACTTTTTAATTTCAACACAATTTTTAATTATGCAAAATAATTGCATTAAAATTTCTCTATTTTCCGTTTGCTGTGTGTGTGTCTCTTCTACAATAATTTATCGCGTTTTTTGCTGAATTTATCTACGTTTCTTGATCACTGCGTTTGTGGTGCTGACGACGCGAAATCTCAATCGCGAATAAAATGTTTTTCCGCTCCGGCCCAAATTATATGCGAAATTTCGTTTTCAAGAACATTTGCTTCTTCCTTTTCTGCTTATATTTTATCGCCTTGTTTAAATGAGTTTCGATGATCAGGCTACAATGATAAAAAGCAAAAAAAACAACAACAGCAACACATAGATCCCGAGCAATAACTGTTTGCAGAGCGCACCAGTCGGTTCGTGAAAAGCAACACGTAAGAGCGAAAGTATCCCTCGCTCTCTTTTGCACTCTCTCTTTCTCGTTCTGTGTAGACAAACATTGCAAACGGTAAACAGAGCATCTAAATCATGTAAACAAACAAAAGAGCAACAAAACAAATAAAAGGCAAGAACACGAACAACAACCAGTTTGTGCGAGTGCGATCGAGAAAAGCCGACAAGAGAGACAGGAAAATGGGATTGTGTCACAGAGCGCTGTATAGAGGGATTGATGTGTTTCGATGTTATACACTTGAAAAATATTAGGTGAATATTATTTTTTTACATTTTCAGTAAAAATTCAAATTTTGTAAATAAATTGACTAAATAATTCATTGCTTCACAAATAATTTAAATACTCAAGTATTCATTATAAATTAAGATCAAATTAATATCACTGAAAATATAATATTAACTAAAAATTATATTTTTAACAAATAATTTAATTTTTCACTAAAAATTAAATTATTAACTAAAAATAAAATTATTAACTAAAATTTCGATTTTTCACTAAAAATTAAATTTTTCACTAAAAATTCAATTTTTCACTAAAAATTAAACTTTCACTAAAAATTTTATATTTTTCACTAAAAATTCAATTTTTCACTAAAAATTCATTTTTTCACTATAAATTCAAATTTTCACTATAAATTCAATTGATCACAAAAAATTCAATTATTCACTAAAAATTCAATTATTCATTAAACTTCCATTTTTCACTAAAAAAAAATCCAATTTTTCATTAAAAATTCATTTTCACTAATAATTAAATGTTTCACCAAAATTTCAATTTTTACTAATTTTCACTAAAAATTCAATTTTTCACTAAAAATTCAAATTTTCACAAAAAAATAAATTTTTCACAAAAAATTCAAATATTTCACAAAAAAATTTAATTTTTCAAAAAAAAATCAATTTTTCACAAAAAATTCAATTTTTCACAAAAAAAAATCACTTTTTCACAAAAAATACAATTTTTCACAAAAATTCAATAATTAAATTTTTCACTAAGAATTCAATTATTCACTAAAATCTCAATTTTTACTTATATTTCAATTTTTCACAAAAAATTCAATTTTTCACTGAAAATTCAATTTTTCACTTAAAATTCAATTTTTCACTAAAAAATCAAATGTTCACTAAAAATTCAATTTTTCACTTGAATTATTCAGAAAAAAATCAATTTTTCACTAAAAACTCAATTTTTCACTAAAAATTCAAATTTTCACTAAAAATTCAATTTTTCACTAAAATTTCGATTTTTCACTAAAAATTCAATTTTTCACTATAAATTCAATTTTTCACTAAAAATTCAATTTTTTACTAAAAATTCATTTTTTCACTAAAAATTCAAATTTTCACTAAAAATTCAATTTTTCACTAAAAATTCAATTTGTCACTAAAAATTCAATTTTTCACTAAAAATTCAATTATAATTAAAAATTAAATTGTTCACTAAAAATTCAATTTTTCACTAAAAATTTGCTTATTCTGTAAAAATATAAATTACCATTAAAAAATTCAATCTTTAACTAAAAATTAAATTTTTAACTAAAAATTAAATTTTTAACTAAAAATTAAATTTTCACTAAAAATTCAATTTTTCATTAAAAATTAAATTGTTCACTAAAAATTCAAATTTTCACCAGAAATTAAATTTTTCACTAAACATTCAATTTTTCACTAAAAATTTAATTTTTCAGTTAAAACTCTATTGTTAACTAAAAATTTATTTGTTAATTAAAAATTCAATTTTTCACTAAAAATTTAATATTTTAGTAAAAATTCGAAAATATTATTACATTTTTTTTTTTAAATTTTTAACAGACAACATTATTGTTTAATTATACAATTATTGCTAGTTATTCATGAGCCATTGCTGTTAATTTTTAAATTAAACACAGCCAAGTGCGTTGCACTTATTCAGCGGTTTTACGTGAGCAATAGATTTGCATAACGTACTCTTGAACTGTTGACGACATCAGCGGCAGTAGCAACTGTTGTTGGCAATGTATTTGAACTTGCGCACATAATACTCTGAACCGAACGAAATATTGAACTTTGATTATAGATTATTTCAATTTAATAAATGTTGTTAATTGAGATTTTTTTCTCTCGCGTCCGTCAGTCATTCGGTCATTCATTCATGCGTGCGTCGTATGAGCAAACATTAATTAAATGTTTTATAGATAAATTTTATATTTTGTTTATGCAATTCATTAATTAATTAATACATTATCGCATAATGCAAGTTAAATTTAGCAAATTGTAGTCAGTGGAGTGGAGTGAATGAATGAAGTAATTAAAAAACCATTAATCAATTGGCTAAGTGCGCTGTCGACGCGTGATCAATTAATAACTTAAATCCAATAATTGCAAATTTAGTTGTGTTGTTTTATTTGTGTCATTTGTTGTGAAATAATTAGGTAGTTTTTTTTTTGCAAATGTTTTAAATAAAATAAAAATAATAAAGCTTCAAATGATTAAATTTTAGTTAAGAGACAAACATCAACAGACTGCGGGGCGTATGAGTGATATTGATTTTATTTATATTATTTATGTTTTTCAAAAACTCCAAAAACTTTATTTAATATTTTTACATTTTCATATTACATATTTTTTTAAAATGTCTTTTATATTTTTATTAATTCTTATTTTTAAAATAGTTTTTTAATTAATTTTTTAAATTTATTACTAATATGTTAAATTGTTTGTTTATTTATTTCATATTTTTCAAATCAGTTTTTAAGTTATTTCTTATTCTTCAAATCAGTTTTTAATTTATTTCTTGTTTTCAATTCAGTTTTTAATTTATTTAGTATATTTTTATATCAATTTTTAATTTATTTAGTATATTTTTAAATCATTTTTTATTTTATTTAGTATATTTTTAAATCATTTTTTAATTTAATTTATTACCTCATAAATCATTTTAAAATGTATTTCCAATTTTTTAATTCAATTGTTAATATATTTCTTATTTTTCAATTTATTACTTATTTTATAAATAATTTTTGTTTTTTAATTATTTTTTAAATAATTTTTTAATTTAATTTTATCTTATATAATTTATTTCTTATTTTTTAAATACTTTTTAATACATTTCTTGTTTTAAAAATCATTATTTAATTTATTTCTCATTGTTTTAAATAATTTTTAAATTTATTTCTTATTTTTAAAAACATTTTTTAATGAATTTCTTATTTTAATGATTTTTTAAAATGTATTTCTTTTTTTTTAAATCATTTTTAATTTGTTTCATATTTTTTAAAACCTTTTAATTTATTTATTATATTGAAATCAGTTTTTAATTTATTTTTTATATATTTTATATTTTAATTTTTTATACCAATTGTTAATATATGTCTTATTTCTCAATTTATTTCTTATTTTTTAAATCATTTTTTAATTTACTTTTTTAAAATCATTTTATTCAATATTTTTTATATCATTTTTATATTATTTTTTAATTAATATAATTTTTATTTTGTTTTTTTTAAATATCTTTTTTTTATTTTTTGTTTTTTTTTATTTCTTAAATCAATTTAATTTATTTTTTATTTTTAAATTCATTTTAAATATGTATTTCTTATTTTTTTAATTTATGTCTTATTTTTAATATTTTTTTATATTATAATTTTCTTTTTTTTAATATTTTTTAATTTAAATCATTTTTTTTATTTATTTATTTTTCATTTTAAATTTAAACATTTTCTATAATTTATTTTAACACTTAATAACAAATCACGCGATTTTTTTTAATATTTTTAATTTGATTAACATGTTTTGTTTTGATGTTCAATTTACCAACTTTTATTAAAACAAAATTGTGATAAAAATAATGTTAATTAATAAGCTGCTGCCATTAATTAAACCCTTGGCAATGACGTATGTCTAATTATTTCACGGATGTTAATTACAAATGGCGTGCATGACATAAACATCGTGTCGTATGAGTGACATGAAATTCAAAAGTTCAAATGGTAAATAAATAAAAGTATTGTGGTCATACATTGTAGGCTATTTTTAAAAAATCTGCTAATTTAATGCATGCGCCATTTATTTTTGAATTATTTTTGTTTCCAACTCAAAAAATAATTAGAACATTCTGGCAAGGGTGTTAATTGCATGATATTCTAAGGTCCGTTTTCACAATGTCCTGTTAAGTATTTCAATTCCATATATTCTATGGGTAACTATCAGTTAAATTGTCAGTTAGTGCTTAACCGAAGATGGTGAAAACGGATGTAAGTCTTAAATATTTCAAATTAAGTTTTTTATTAATTCAAAATTTATATAATTCATTGTTTAAAAATCTTTTAATTGCAATGAAGCATGTATTTTCCTCTAGTTTCAATTAATTCGCAATTAATGCCAATTAAGTACAAATTGAATGTCATTAAACTTGCGACGGTCGTTGAGACTCTTTATGCATTGCATGTCACGTATAAATTATGGAAGACGCATTGTATTTGAATCATTATTAAGAGAAAATATTAATGTTTATATTTTAATGAAATACTTAATTTTTAGAGTGAAATTGATAATTTTAAGTTTTACTGAAATTTAATTTTAAGTGCAATATTGAATTTTTAAAATTAATTTAAGATAAGATATTGAATTTTTTGTTAATTTTAAGTTAGTCAATTTTTAGTGAAAAATTGAATTTTTAGTGAAAAATTGAATTTTTAGTTAAAAATTGAATTTTTAGTGAAAAATTGAATTTTTAGTGAAAAATTGAATTTTTAGTGAAAAATTGAATTTTTAGTGAAAAATTTAATTTTTAGTGAAAAATTGAATATTTAGTGGAAAAATGAATTTTTAGTGGAAAATCTAATTTTAGTGGAAAATCTAATTTTAGTGGAAAATTAAATTTTAGTGAAAAATTAAATTTTAGTGAAAAAATTGAATTTTTAGTGAAAAATTGAATTTTTAGTGAAAAATTGAATTTTTAGTGAAAAATTGAATTTTTAGTGAAAAATTGAATCTTTAGTGGAAAAATGAATGAATTTTTAGTGGAAAATCTAATTTTAGTGGAAAATTAAATTTTAGTGAAAAAATTTAATTTTTAGTGAAAAATTTAATTTTTAGTGAAAATTTGAATTTTTAGTGAAAAATTTAATTTTTAGTGAAAAATTGAATTTTTTTAGTGAAAAATTGAATTTTTAGTGAAAATTTGAATTATTAGTTAAAATTTGAATTTTTAGTTAAAAATTGAATTTTTAGGTAAAAATTGATTATTAATAAAAAATTTATTATTAATTTAAATTATCAAATGAATATTTAGTGGAAAAATGAATTTTTAGTGGAAAACCTAATTTTAGTGGAAAATCTAATTTTAGTGAAAAATTGAATTTTTAGTGAAAAATTGAATTTTTAGTGAAAAATTGAATCTTTAGTGGAAAAATGAATGAATTTTTAGTGGAAAATCTAATTTTAGTGGAAAATTTAATTTTGAGTGAAAAAATTAAATTTTAAGTGAAAAATTAATTTTAGTGAACATTGCATTTTTAGTGAAAAATTGATTTTTTTATTGAAAAATTGAATTTTTAGTGAAAAATTGAATTTTTAGTGAAAAATTGAATTTTTAGTGAAAAATTGAATTTTTAGTGAAAAATTGAATTTTTAGTGAAAAATTGAATTTTTAGTGAAAAATTGAATTTTTAGTGAAAAATTGAATTTTTAGTGAAAAATTGAATTTTTAGTGAAAAATTGAATTTTTAGTGAAAAATTGAATTTTTAGTGAAAAATTGAATTTTTAGCGAAAAATTGATTATTAATGAAAAATTTTATTATTAATTTAAATTATCATTTTAGTTATATTTGATTTTTTAAGTTAAAACTTTAATTTTAAAAATTGTCAGCAATAAAAACCACAAAGTCTAGACGGAAAAATTCCCTAAATTCGTCACTTAGTCTACGCAACAAATGATAAAACATTTTGCAACTCATGTTCAAAAAAAAAAAAAATAAAGATTGACTCCAAATAGTAGAATGTTGCCAAGTAGCAGGGGACAACTTTTGAATAGAACAACAGCTCATAAAATTTTCAAAGATTAAGTTCAAATTTTTAAACAAACAAATAAACATCTCTCAATTATGTTTTTAATTTAAACCCATAGAAAACTTCCTAAAATCTAACACGTTTTTTCGTTTTTATTACTTTGTTTTGACGGCACAACACACATGTTTTTTTTTTATATAACTTTTTGTAATTTTTATATGCTTCATTAGATTTTAATTACACTACGCAACATGTTTTTTTTTGTTTACATACATCATTTCTAAAATATATAATTCGAAACAGCGAAGTAATTTAGACTGCATAATCCGTTGTTTTCTTTTAAATCGTAACATGTTTACTAAAAATAAATACAATATAAAATTCAGGTACTTTAAAGACACATAACAGGCAACCTTACAGACACCTCTTAGACTCCTTATACACATCATAGACACCAGTTAGATACCTCTTAGGCAACCTGTTGACACCTCTTAAACACCTCTTAGATACCTCTTAATCACCTCTTAGACACCTCTTAGATATATCTCAGACACATCTTAGACACCTTTTAAACATATTTAGACACCTCTTGGACACCTCTTAGACATCTCTTGGACATCTCTTAGACACCTTCCAGACACCTTTTAGACACCTCATAGGCACCTCTTAGGTAACTTTCAGACACTTCTTAGCACCTCTTAGACATCTCTTAGACATCTCTTAGAAATCTCTTAGACATCTCTTAGACATCCTCTTAGGTAACTTTCAGACACTTCTTAACACCTCCTGGACACCTCTTAGACATCTCTTGGACACCTCTTAGACACCTTTCAGACACTTCTTATACACCGCCTTTCAGTAACATTTTATAATAAAACTACAATTTACCTAAAGTTTTTGCGTAAAAAGTGTCAAAGAAATGTCAAAGAAAATAATTACTAAGATTTTCTAAAGTATATATTCTCTTAGACACCTCTCAGACACCTCTTAAACATCTCTTAGACACCTCTTGGACACCTCTTAGACATCTTTCAGGCACCTCTTAGTCACCTCTAAGGCACCACTTAGTCACCTCTTAGGTACCTTTCAGACACTTTTTAGACACCTCTTAAACATATCTTAGACACCTCTTAGACACCTTTCAGCCACTTCTTAGACATTTCTTTTTTACACCTTTCAGACACTTTTTATAATAAAACTACAATTCTACAAACAAAATTTTTTCGTAAAAAGTACCAAAATGTCAAAGAAAATAATTATTATTCATATTAAAGGTTTTCTAAAAAGGTTTTCTAAAGTATATATTCAAATATCGTGCAATCTAATTGGAATATTGGCATTATCATTAATATTAAAATTAGCTATGACAATTAGATGAGGAACTTAATGAAAAACATTTTAAAAAACTACTTTTAAAAAGTTCTATAATTTGTATATGTTAAAAAAAAATAACTGAAAAATGCACAATATTTAAAAACAAATTATTTCAAAAACGTTACATGATATTAAAAAACTGAGTCTGCAGTCAAAATCAACAATCAATTATATAAAAAAAATATGTATAGTATGACCATAAATAAAATCATGTTGCGTAGTGTTTTTGTTACAACTTTTGTAAATGCTGCTAATTAGCTGAAAATGATTTATTTTTTCTGTTCGTCAATTAACATGCAGTAAAAAATCAATGCGACGATCACGTAGCTTATTTCAAATATCTACGTTCAATAGTGTGTTTTTTTTTATTGTTTATAGGACCCCTATATTGACGTAGTTCATAAAATATCGCATATATATATTTATTACAGTTAATGTTTTTATTATTGTCTTGGCGCGTCTGACAGCCATTAAAAGATCATAACCGCGCGCGCATCTGTTTTTAAATTGTTTAAAATGTTTTTCTTTGTTTTTGAGTTTTACCTGAAAATTTCTGTTGTAAATATTTTGCATGCATTTTTAAATTTAAATTTGCTGACACAACAGCTGCAATTATTAGCGAAATATATTTATGAAAATTTATTGTTGTGCAGCAAAAATTGAACTTGAAATGTTTTCAATTATTTTTGAGCCAGCTCATGATAATAAATAATGTCTGCTGTGCTGAAGTCGACGAAGCAAAAACAGATATATTATGCAGTGTGATTCGTAAATTAATTGTTTTTCTATTTAGTGATTTACAGTACAGACCTACGTGTATTTATTTCCGTAACAAAATATACGCAAATAGAAAATCGATTCAGTCATACTTTGAAGAATTGCATGAATTTATAAAGTAAGTAAAGACTATGTAGAAATATTTTAAAAATTGATTTTAAAAATCTAATCACAAGTCGGAATATGCCGAATAATAAAAATAATACCGAAATTGAATTGCATGAATTTTTAAAGCCGTTGCATGTCACTAATTCGCACTATGTAGTGAGGACTATGCATGCAGACGTGCGTGACCAGTCACGCGTATGTAAATTACCGTAACTTCACTAAGCACGCAACATAAAGTGGTGTAATAAACGTAGAATAAATAGAAAATTACCATTTAAATAAAGCAATTACAACAAGTGTAAAATGACAAAGTAAATGACTTTTAAAGAAAGCAAATTGCTGTATTACAACTGTTTTAAATTATTTATTAAAGAATTTAAATTGAATTTGAATAGCATTCTTTTACTATTATTAACTTTTTATTAAATAATGTGCTATTATTATTTTCTTTTAAATACCTTTCATTTACAAGGAGGGAACATAATTCTAAAATTCAGAAGAAATCAAGAAGTATACAGAGTGATATACAGGTAAACGAAAAAATTCTAGATTTTAAGAAACAGATCTACTTAGTTATCAAAAAGTAACTAAGAACAATTATTCTTATTAATGCAGAGGTTAATGTCTTGTTTTGGGTATCAAAAAAGTTGTTGTTGTTTTCTTCCCACACGTGTTTTGTTTTTGTTTTGTTTTTGTTTTTATTTTATTTTTGTTTTTGTTTTGTTTTGTTTTGTTTTTGTTTTGTTTTTGTTTTGTTTTTGTTTTGTTTTTGGTTTTGTTTTTGTTTTTATTTTGTTTTTGATTTGTTTTTGTTTTTGTTTTTTTTTTGTTTTGTTTTTGTTTTTTCGATCTTGCTTTGTGTGCAATGTTCGCTATTGTGCTTTGTTTTGCGTAGTCCGTCTGTCATCCCCATCTGTGTGTACAGTGTGTCTGTCAATATGTTAAAAGTAACTAGGAACAATTGTTCCTGATATGCAGAAATTATGATCTTAGGTATCAAAAAATGAACTAAGTGAAATTCTTCTTAATATGCAGAAGTTTTTTCTCGGTATCATAAGCGTAATTTATGCAACAAATTAATAATAAAAAAAATTAAAAAAAAAAGATTCATAGAAATACATTTTACTCACTATTCAAAAGGTTTAAAAGGTATTAAATGACAACAAATCCATACAAAGCCTCTACAAATATTTTTCACTTTTAATGAAAACAATTTTTTGGGAATCCTGTAAAATATGAAAAAAAAACTTTTCAAATTGTATCTGGAAAGTGTCGAATTATGGGAAAAATGTTATTTAGTAAAAATTGTTCGGGTACTCACAAAAATTGTATCATGGAAGAATTGTTAAGCTAAATAATTGTCTCTGGGAAATATGATCTTAGGCAAAAGATTGAGTAATAATTCTAGACGATAGTTCGCTATTGTGCTTTGTTTGGCGTTGTCTGTCTGTCATCGCAATCTGTTTTTTAGTATGACTGTCAATATGTTAAAAGTAACGAAGAACAATTATTCCTGATATGCAGAGATTATGTTCTTAGGCATCAAAAAATTAACTAAGTGAAATTCTTCTTAATATGCAGAAGTTTTTTCTTGAAATCAAAAGCGTAATTTGTTGCACAACATTTGATAATAAAAAAATTGAAAATACATTTTACTCATAGAAATACATTTTACTCACTATTCAAAAGGTTTAAATGGTATTAAATGACAACAAATCCATACAAAGCCTGTACAAATATTTTTCACTTTTAATGAAAACAATTTTTTGGGAATCCTGTAAAATATGAAAAAAAAAAAATTCAAATTGACGTCAATTGCGTTAACCGTATGCCGTACATGCCATGCAATTTTAATACACCAACTTAAATTCGCGCAGACAATTCGAAAATAAACGCTTTTAAACCATATTTAAGATCGGTATTATTTAATTTTGCAATAAGTACGCCAAACTATAAAATAAAACCAACATTTGATGTATTAGAAAAAGAGCTTAACACTAGTTAAATAAATGCAAATAATTAGGTTTTATAAATAAATTGAAAAACAAATAAATAAACTGAAAAACAAATAAATAAATACTTAAAAATAAAACTTTTCAACTTAAAAATGGAAAATGCGCGCACGCGGTGGGTTTAAAAACCCATTGTTTGCTAGTTTACTTAAGGCTTTTTTCCCTTTGTGACGTCGTCGTCGTCGATGTCGTCTGTACGTTGACGCATTGATGCCACCGTTACGTTAACAGTTTGTTTGCTTAGAAATCGCTTAAAAAGGTTTTTGTAGATTAAATTTATTTAAATGCTTTGTGGTTTTTATTTTTAATATGGTTTGTTTATTTTAGCAAAGCCATAAAACTTCGAAATAAAACTTTTCACTATGTTAAGACTTAATTTATTCTTTTCAGGCTACTTGCCAAAAAGTACAAAAAAAAACGAAATTAAGTACCTCGTAAAAAATTATGACGTGCGACGAAGCAGTTGTCAATTTTTGACTTAACATCACGTTTCACTTATTTACGCTAAATATTGACAGAAAATGACGCTGTCACTGAGTTCGAAAAATAAATACTTTAAATATGAACTGTAGGAATATTCAAATATTTCAGTGAATATTTTAGATTGCATTTTTCACTGAAGTCTTTCCTAAGAGCTTTGACACGAGAATTTTTCCCCATGAAATTAGTTCATATTTCCAGATACAATTAGAATATTTTTCTCCTAGATAATCCGTCCCTTTTTAATGGTAATTTGTTCCATCCAAATCAAAGATTAAAGACTAATATTAAATCTGACTAAATGTTTATAAACAAAAGTGCGATAATAAAAACAAAATTAGGAATCCCAATTTATTTCAAGTTATTTTTCTTCGAGGGACGGATTCCTTTTAATGGTTATTTGTTCCATCCAAATCAAAGATTAAAAATTAATATTAAATCTGGCTAAATGTTTATAAACAAAAATGCTATAATAAAAACAAAATTAGTAATCCCAATTTATTTCAAGCTATATTTCTTCGAGACCACTCTTTTCAAGACATACTAACGTCTAGAATTATTATTCAATCTTTTGCCTAAGATCATATTTCCCACAGACAATTATTTCGCTTAACAATTCTTCCATGATACAATTTGTTCACTAGAATTTGTGTGAGTACCCGAACAATTTTTACCACACAACATTTTTCACATAATTCGACACTTTCCAGATACAAATCTTCCCCAAAATAATGTATTATTTATTTAAATATATAATAATTTATGGAGAAGTATTGTGGGGCTAAAATTTGATCGGAGAGAGTTGCTCAGGAGAGGAAATTTGATCTGAAAGATTTATCTGAGAAAGAAGTATCTAGGGAGAAAATTGCTCAGGGTGCTTGGGAAAAAATGTTATTGGGAATGAATTGTTTCAGGTAGAATTGCAAGAATTTTATCGGATATTAATTGTCCGGGGTCAAATTAAATGGGACACAAATTGTAAAAGAAGTATTATTTTTAAGGAAGTCATGGTCTTAGTAAAGAACTATTCCAAAGTTTAATTATGAATATTGACAAAATGAAAAATTTATTTATTTTTTTACTTTAAAAAAAAAAAATAAAAAAAATAAAAAAATAAAAAAATAAAAAAAAATAAAAAAAATTAAAAAAAAAAAAAATTAAAAATAAATAAATAAATAAATTGCTGCACGCAACAACAACTTTGGCAAAATCTTGAGTTGATGCAGTTTTTACATTTTTGCTTTTGGTTCTTTCTTCAATGCACATAATTCTTATTGTGTTTATTGGAGAAGGAAAACTTAGGCGACTTGAAATGTAGAATCTGCAGAGAAAGATCGCTGATGAAGGAGCTTGGCTGCCTCTGAAACAGCTGTACGATCTGCCACTCAATGCATTTTGCCAATTGTTTGTTGTTTTATTTGTTGGTACAAAACACCCAATTTGTACCGACTGGACCTTGAGCACGTTAAGACAATATCTTAAAATAAATAAATAAAAAATAAAAAAAAGTAATGAAAAATTAATAATATCATAAAATAAAATATGTCGTTAAACAACAATATTTACAAAATGAAATAAAAAAAAAACTAGAAAAAAATAATTTTTTCCTTTTTTTTGAAATTTTTATTATTTTTTTTTTTTTCAAAAAAAAAATTAGAAATAAAAAAAAAATTAAAGTTAAATTAAAAATTAAAAAAAAAATATCAAGAAAAAAATAGTAAGGTCAATTAAAAACAAACAACTTTAAATTAGAACAAAATAATAAAATAATATTATAATAAAATAAAATATGTCGTAAAACAACAAAATGAAATAAAAATACTAGAAACAAATTTACATTTTTTTTTGTAGTTTTTTTTTTTAATATTTTAAATATAAAAAAAAAATAAAAATAAAAATAAAATAAAAATAAAAAAAAAAAAAAAAAATAACAAATAAAAAATAAAAAATTAAAAATATAATAAAATAAAATATGTCGTTAAACAACAATTAACAAATACAAAATTTAATAAAAAATGTTTTGTTTTTATTAAATTTTATATTAAATAAAATAAAATCGAAGAAAATATAAAAAAAAAAATAAATAAAAAAAACCAAACAATAAAAATAAAAACTTTAAAAATTGATTAATTTGACATAATTAGCTCCAGGAAAAAAGGCTTTAAATTAATCTCGTCGGCTTTTCAACGGTAAATCACACAATTATAATGAATCATATACAAAATATTGCAGAAAAAACCAATGTAATTATTAATTACCTCAAAAATACTACAATTGAAATGCAATTAATATTCAAGACATGAAACTATAATCCAACCAGAAAAAAGATATAATGAAAATCAAAATAAAACAAAGAAAAACCCCCACAATTATACTGACAACCTGCTCAAAATTAGAGCAATCGCCAAACAATCAATTAATTAGCAAATTTATCATTTTTACGTATATACTATATATATATTTTTTTTGTTATATTTGCAAAACCAATTTTAAAATCACGTCTTTGATAAACTTAATGCTGTTAATTTGTAAAAACCTTCAAATTTTAAACAAAGCAAATGATAGACATTTTGCAAAATATGTGTTTTATTTTTAATAGGTTTTTTTTTTAATAAATAACTTTTTTTATATAAAGACCAAGAGATTTGCTTTGAATGCCTATAATTGATGAGTTAATGCTTTAAATAAACACTTTTCAATTTTTATAAGAAATTCCAAAAAATAAGGGGATTTTTTAAATGTGACAAGAGCATTTATTACCTATATTCATATTCAAACTGTCAATTACAGGCACCAAAAAATGGAAACATTAAGTTTTAGTGAGACAATAAATTACGTTATAGAGATATAAAAGGTTTCAAAGTAACATTAATGGTATTTTAGACTATTAAATGTATTATTGAAATTACAGTATGATGTGTAAATACATAAATAAAATGAAAGTATAAAAAAGAATGTACAAAAAACTGTGCAAACCTCCAAGTGGGCCAACGTATACTATTTATAGCATTCGAAACATTTACCTCTACTAAATTTAGTTACGTCTTAGTCAGCATTTACTGCGTAAGCAATCAAAATTCGATCTAATTATAATTCGAACTCTTTACGTAAAATGCAGATTTTTATTAAAATTTATATAGAACTGATAAAGCGGATGCGATTAACTGTTTGTTGTCGGAAATATAACTTGTGGTAGTTTATTTATAACAAACATATATAAGTGTATAAAAAATATTTGACGAAAACAATATTCTTAAAGAATTTTCGTAAATCTTAACATTTTCGTATCAAAAACTCAAATGAAAATAATTATTTGGGGACTATTTTAAAATCGTAAAAAAATAATTTAAAATTATATAAAAAGTACATTCAAAGATCATTTCACAATGAAGTAAATTTGTCTCAAAAAATACAAAATTATAAATAAAATAAATATTAACAATCTGTCACGCAGCACGTACGCATTGTCGCCTTTCATCTGTATCAACATCCATATGGCGGCATCGCGGCCCAGTACCGCCCCTATCCCAGGCACACAGAGTTAAAACAACAAACGCATAAATATTCATATAAAAATAAATCAACACGTTTATAACTGTAATATTTTTTACAATATTTATATAGTGCACATATTACAGCCTGTCAAGGGTTCCCCGCTGTGTGTGTTCGTGTTATTGTGTGTCAGATGATTACAATGAGTATCAAGTTAATACGGAAAAAAAACAAAAATTACAGATATAAAATCATATATATATCAAGACTATATATAAAGAGCCAATGTGTGTCTGTGGGGGCCGGCACGTCGTCGTCATATCAGTGCCACGGCCTGTCAATCACTTTTTAAGCTCATTGTTTTCCGCGAAAAGTGCTGATAACGTTTAAACTGAAAACGAAATACTTTTATGAAAACGCTTTTTGATATTGTATAATTTTTAAAATAGTATTTTTTATATTTTTACTTTTTTTAAAATTTTTTTATTATTTAAAAAAAGTTTTATTATTAATATATTCTTATGTACATAATAATTTTAGTGTTGTTTTATATTTTATTTTGTGTTGTTTTATATTTTTAGGTTTTTTTTCTTATATTCTTTCCATTTTTTCTTTTATCTTTTATTTGTTTCTTTTTTTTATATTTTTTTATATATTTTAATATTTTTTTTATATATTTTAATATTTTTTTAATTTTTTTTTGATAATTTTTATATTTTTTTATATTTTTTAAAATTTTTTTATATATTTTTTATATTTATTATATTTTTTTTATTTTTTTTTATTTTTTTTTTATTTTTTTTTTTATAATTTTTATTTATATTTTTTATTTTTTTTATTTTTTATATATTTTTATTTATATATTTTTTTTTTTTTTTATTTTTTTTTTTTTATAATTTTTATTTATATTTTTTATTTTTTTTTATTTTTTATATATTTTTATTTATATTTTTTATTTTTTTTTATATTTTCTTCTTTATCTATATATTTAAAAATGAAATGTCCTGTGTGTGCCAGAGCATCACGGGAGAACAAACCAACGGATTTTCCTGATTCTTTTTGTATTTTGTTCGTGTCAATACAAGAGTGGTTTAGGAAAAAAAGAAAAGTTGGAAAAACCACAAGGAAAAGCCGGAAAATCGAAAAAATCTAAATTTGTTCCCAGAAACCAGAAATTTTTACTGGGTGTTTTAATTCAATATATCTGAGTAAATAAATTACCCACAGTTATGAAATTAGGCCCAGTAATGTATATTGTTGTTGTTTATCTTTTTACTAAATGTAGGCGGAATTTTATAAAGGGGCGTGGCACCTCCCACATAATCATAACTTTAAAAATGCTCCTATGACCACATATGAGTTATATAAAGGGAAACAAAGGTTCTTATTAAAAAGTAGAATCGTCACGTAGAATGTGGGTGGGATTGGAAAAAGGGGCGTGGCATCTTCCATATAACCAAAATATTAAAAATGCTATAACTTCTGACATGCTAAGAGTAGAGTTATAAAAATCCAAACAAATGAAACGGCCTAAGTGCCTGATCAAATCTGTTTTGAATGTCTTCTTTATAAGAGGACAACTCTTTAGAACCTAATAGATTCAATCACCGCATTAAAAATTGGCTTTAATTAAAAAAAACAAAAATCCTGGATTTTTTAAAGTGGATTTTTAAACATTTTAATAGTCACGTGGAATGTGAGTGGGATTGGAAAAAGGGGCATGGCACTACGTTAAATGTGAGCGGTAAAAATAGCGATGTAGACATACACTAAAAAGGGAAAAGGGGGCGTAAATGTATCCACACTTTATAAACGATATAGTTTTGGAATTACAAAAACTTAGCACGGGCGAAGCTGTGCACGGGTCTAGCTAGTTTTTTATATTTTCTGATATATTTTCATTTATATTATCTTTTATTTTAAATTTTCCTGTTTTCATTTGTATATTCTTTTATTTTTCTTTCATATTTTCTTTATATTTTTTTGTATATTTTATTTTATGTCTTCTGTTATATTTTCTTCTATCTATTATATATATTTTTTTACATTTTCTATTATAGTTTTTATTATTTCAGAATATTTTGTTTTATATCTTCTAATATATTTTCTTATACATTTTCAATAGTATTTGCTATAGTATTTTCTTTTATATTTTTTATATTTTTCTTTAATTTTTTTATATTTTCTTTTATATTTTCTCTTATATTTAATTTTATATTCTCTTTTATAATAAATTTTATATTTTCTTTTATATTTAATTTTATATTTTCTATTATATTTTCTTTTATATTTTCTCTTATATTTTCTTTTAAATTTTTTGATTTATATTTTCTTTTATATTTTCTTTTATATTTTCTCTTATATTTTCTTTTAAATTTTTTGTTTTATATTTTCTTTTATATAACCTTTAATATTTTCTTTTACATTTTCTTTTCAATTTTCTTTTGTATTTTCTTTTATATTTTTTTTTTATATTTTCCTTTATATTTTCTTTTATATTTTCTTTTGCATTTTCAATTATATTTTCTTTTATATTTTCTTTTATATTTTCTTTTATATTTTATTTTCTATTTTCTTTTATATTTTCTTTTATATTTTCTTTTATATTTTCTTTTATATTTTCTTTTATATTTTCTTTTATATACCCTTTAATATTTTCTTTTATATTTTCCTTTATAGTTTCTTTTAAATTTTCTTTTAAATTTTCTTTTAAATTGTCTTTTAAATTTTCTTTTATATTTTCTTTTATATTTTCTTTTTTATTTTCTTTTATATTTTCTTTTATATTGTCTTTTGTATTTTCTTTTATATTTTCTTTTATATTTTCTTTTATATTTTCTTTTATATTTTCTTTTATATTTTCTTTTATATTTTCTTTTATATTTTCTTTTATATTTTCTTTAATAATTTCTTTTATATTTTCTTTTATATTTTCTTTTATATTTTTTTTATATTTTCTTTTATATACCCTTTAATATTTTCTTTTATATTTTCCTTTATAGTTTCTTTTAAATTTTATTTTAAATTTTCTTTAGCTTTTTTTATTATATTTTCTTTTATATACCCTTTAATATTTTCTTTTATATTTTCTTTTATATACCCTTTAATATTTTCTTTTATATTTTCCTTTATAGTTTCTTTTAAATTTTCTTTTAAATTTTCTTTTGCATTTTTTATTATATTTTCTTTTATATAACCTTTATTATTTTTCTTTTACATTTTCTTTTATATTTTCTTTTATATTTTCTTTTATATTTTCTTTTATAATTTTCTTTTATATTTTCTTTTATATTTTCTATTATATTTTCTTTTATATTTTCTTTTATATTTTATATATTTTCTTTTATATTTTCTTTTATATTTCCATAATAATTTCTTTTATATTTTCTTTTATATAACCTTTAATATTTTCTTTTATATTTTCTTTTATATTTTCTTTTATATTTTCTTTTATATTTTCTTTTGTATTTTCTTTTATATTTTTTCTTATATTTTCTTTTATATTTTCTTTTATATTTTCTTTTATATTTTCTTTTATATTTTCTTTAATAATTTTATATTATATAATTTTATATCTTTTATATTTTCTCTTATATTTTCTTTTATATTTTCTTTTATATTTTCTTTTATATTTCTTTTATATAACCTTTATTATGTTCTTTTATATTTTCTTTTATATTTTCTTTTATATATTCTTTTAAATTTTCTTTTATATTTTCTTTTATATAACCTTTTACATTTTCTTTTGCATTTTCTTTATTATTTTCTTTTATATTTTTTTGATTTATTATTTTGTTGTATATTTTTTAATATATTTTCTTAGGCATTTTCTATCGATTTTTCTTTTGTACATTCTGTTATATTTTAAATTGTATTTTCTTTTATGTTTTCTTTTATTTTTGTTTTTACATTTTCTTTCGTATTTTCTTTTATATTTTATATTTTACTTTGTATTATATTTTATATTTTAGTTTACTTTTTTTTCTTTTCTTTTATCATTTGGTTTATTTTTACATTTTCTTTGTTTATAATTTTATTTCTTTTATATATTCATCTGTTTAATTAGTTAATTAATTAATTCTATTTCTTATTTTTCTTGTGTTGTCTTTTGATTTATATTTTTTTAATTTTTTACCTATTTTATATTAATTTAATTTTGTTTATTTCTCATAATTAATTTTTTTATATGTATTATTTGTGTAATGTAAGTCAAGCGCGGTCAAGGTGACCTAAAAACCAGTTGGGAAGGTTAGATCACATGGGAAATTTTAAAGTAGGTGTAATTATGATAGTTAGGATTATCAAAATTATAGTCGGTCTAAGCCGACTATAAATACCCTACACATATGTGTGGTTACCATTCAAAGTGATATATAGGTCACCAGAGTATACGAATCCTGAAAATAACTACAAACATTCAATCGCTGAAGAATTTCCATTCATTTGATACCCATATTTACAAATGGGTAGGTGTACCGAATTTCGATTTTTTTTTTTGTGAACCACAAGTCTTTTCGCCGGAAAACATTATTATCATGTATTTGAGCATGATGTCAATATATATTTGACCAACAAAGTTTACCTAAGCACGTATACATAAAAATTGATCTTTATATGTACATTTTATATGTGGTATTTGAACATAAGTGGTCGGATCATAGGTCACCATGGACCGATCTCGCCAATTTTTTCGCACATACAGCGTAGGTATATTAGTAATCTAAGTTATAAGTTTCATTTATCTAGCTCTTCAATTTTAAAAGTCTTAGGGATTTCAACAGACAGACGGACAGACAGACGGACAGACAGACAGACAGACGGACAGACAGACGGACAGACGGACATCGCTAAATCGACTCAGGAGGTCATGCTGATCAAGAATATATATACTTTTCCATACCGGAGATGCTTTCTTCTGGGTGTTACAAACGGCGTACCAAACTGAATATACCCTTTCACTCTTAGTGTAGGGTATAAAAATAAGCCTTTGATTGCAGTATGTAGTTTGTTTTGTGTGGTTCTTATCTTGAATAAAAAATATATATAAATAAAAAAAAAACAATTTAAACTCCAGCAGTCATTCACAGAGCTTGTCTATAATGCACGGCACTGTAAATATTGGGTCAAGCATTTTAAAAACTGATAACGTTAGCGTATTTTTTAAATCTAATGTTTAAAAGTTGGTATTAATTAATTCATTTAGTTTAGCAATAAATATAAAAAATATCAATTAAGTGACAAATTGAAAATATTTGCAAAAAAATGACAGACTCATAAAAAATTATAGCATACAACTAGGCTTTAAGCAATTTAATATAGAAATTAACAAAGAAATATATTTTTTTTAATTGATAGCATTATTATTATATATTAAATTAACAAAAACATAAAAATATGAAAATAAATGTGAATTAAAAATTTTAAAAAGAATATAAAAAAACAAAATTTTGCAGCTTTTTAGGCTTGTAGAGAGAAGAACGGTAGACTTTGTTATAAGTTACACTTTAAAAAAAATATGAATATGTGATACATATTTGTTTCGTGGGTATTTTATGGTGAGATAGATTTTTTTTTCCATGAAAATATTATTATGAAATAATTTTCTAGTATTAATTAATTAGGAGAAACAAGAAGAATATTTCTAAAAAAATGTTGTTTTATAAAAGAAAAATGTAGTACTAAAAAATGTGTACTAAAAAATGTACATTTATAATTAAAATATATTAATAGACACATGAACGTTAAGATTAAATAACATTTCTTAAGAAAACCCATACTCTTGTGTTTAAAAATAAAATTTACTTGCGTATTTTTATAACTCGACTTGTATAAATCTCTTTTAAAACTATGTAGCTTAAAAAATACTAAATTAGATATTTTGGTGTTGAAAATAAATTTTTATCAACAAAAAAAGTAAAATCCATTTAAAACGCACAGAGTTTTAGAATATTTTTTTTTGTAATTGCAAAAAAAAAAATATTTTATTTTATTTCAGTGGATTACCGCGACCCAAATAACTAAGTCGACGGCACGCGCTTGCACAGCATAAAACCGTGAATTTCACTGAAAAGCGCTAAATATAAAAAACAAAATAAAATATATTTTTTATGGAAGTATATAAAATAATATAACAAGTGCATGTTAAGTGCTCGCATCTATGGTGGCGATAAATATTAAAAGCAAAATAAATACAAAAGTATTTAAATGCGCAGCGTCGGATAAAATGACGACGTAGCAACAAACTTTTAGCCGAAATAAAATTTTAAACAAGTTAACTTCATTTTAATGTTTTAAACTTAGATTAAACTCAAATTAGAGTTTTTTCAGTGAATTTTTAAAGTTGTTTAAACCGATATTAAAGGATTAAACTTTGTTCTTATTGCATTTATAGTTGAAACATTTGTAGTTACTAGTTAGAATTGAGTTTTCAATGATCTGCCGATACAAGAACAAGATCAAGAACAATAAGTTTAAACTACAAATCCAATAAAGACAACGTTTAACCATTTAATATCGGTTTAAACCACTTTTAAGGTTCACATAAACCTTAAAAGTGGTTTAAACTAATTTTAAAACATACGAATGTCTAGTTGCCGATGCAAGAACAAGAACGACTCTACAATAACAAGATTACCATATCTTTTTCATGTTCTTGCATGTTCTCATCTTAACTTTTCACAAACAAATTTCATCATCAAAATTCTCTGCAATAACGTGAACAAGATCAATCTACCGATGCAAGAACAAGAACGACACTGCAGGAACAAGAACAAGACTATCATGTCTAGTTCTTGTTCTTGCATTTTCTCATCACTATGCAAGAGTAATTCAGTAAGAACAAGATTGACTTTCCAAGAATAGGATTGATATGCCGATGCAAGAACAAAACGACCCTGCAAGAACAAGAGCAATAACAAGAGTTTTTGGAGAGTTCATATCGATAAAAAAGATTGCGACCTCGATGTTGGATTAAGATATAATTTTGGACACAGCCGTTCAAATTTTAAGTCTGTTCGACTTTTAAATTCTTACATGATCTGAGTTCAAACCGGCGTAAGCCAGGTTGGTTTCTATCTTTAATTTATTAAAATATTTTAGTACGAAGTGACAAAGTATTTGAATAATTTTTTTTTTTATAATGAATATAATTAATATAAGCTATTTTGGCAGATTAGTGCAATAAATTTAGAATTTATTTATGTAATTTTTATTACAAATAGTACTTGTTTCATATCGAGCCTGGCATTCCCTCATCACTATGCAAGAATATTTCAGCAAGAACATGAGTGACTCTCCAAGAACGATATTGACCTTCCGATGCAAGAACAAGAACGTGTGTGGTACCAAGAGCAAGAACAAGGCAATCATGTCTAGTTATCACTTTGTTAGAGTCTTTCAGTAAAATCAAGAGTAACTCTGCAAGAACAAGACTACCATATCTTGTTCATGTTCTTGCATGTTCTCATCACAAATTCTCATAAAAAAATGTCAACATTAAAATTCTCTGCAAGAATATGAACAAGATCGATCTACCGATGGAAGAACAAGAACGACTCTGCAGGAACAAAAGCAATAACAAGACTACTATGTTAGAGTCTTAGGTCTGGCATTCCCTCATCACTATGCAAGAGTATTTAAACAAGAACAAGAGTGACTCTCCAAGAACAAGATTGACCTCCAAGAATTTCATTGCACATTTAGCATATTTCATTCTATACATTTAGGTACTATGTAAGATACTTTTATAAAATTTCATAGATACCATGGATTATTAAATTTTCACTTTACTTATTTTTTCTAAAAAAAAAGACTATTTAATATTCTGTTAATCGCTGCCCCACAGTGCGTCCTAAACAACCTTCGTCGTCAGACAACACCTTAGGCCACCCGCATCATTTCGCCCACCCAGCCGTGTGATAATCATCGCTAAAGATCATTTATAGAGAGTCATTCTGTTAATCAGTTGTTAATCAGGTGTCTGTCTATCTGTCGTCAGTCAAGGTCTGTTTCAACCGGTTAGAACCACTTGCAACCAGCTGTTACCGCCGGTCGCACTTCGAAATGATGTTTTTCTCGCGTATTTGCGAAAGTCATTTGTAGCATGCGTTCGGCTTTTTACTGTTCTTCTACTATATGACGTTAAATACTTTTATATTTTTTTATAATTATTTGCATTATTTTGACATTAAACAGCTGCATGTTTTTGAATATTTTTTGGAATGTTTTTTTTTTATATTACGCCTTTGTTTTTTTTATAGTACGCCTTCTTTTCACTTTACTCAAAATATAACACAGTGTGTGAATCTGATCCAGACAATGTGTCTGCTGATTGCTGTTGCTGCTGTGCGCCCAGCCGAAATATTTTATTATAGCTTTTGATAAAATGTTTGTCTGGTTTTTATAGCATCCAGTCAGGGGTTTTTGTTCTGAGATTATGTGGGCTCTTTTATTTTTTGTTTTATTTTGTCACTGTCAACATTCTAAAAAAATGCAAAATATTGACAGTTTTAATTACTTGACGACAAGTCAAAATGTTTGTCTACTTAATTCAAGTTACTGAGTGACATTCGTTTTTTTTTTTTTGTTATTTTTTTTAACTATTAACGTGACAAGTAATATTTATGATTAGCAAACATTGTAGTGTATAGTAAACTGATTTTTGCAATATTATTTTACACATTTTAGAATAAATAATACACATTTTAATAGTTAGAATTACTACAAAAAAAAAAAAAAAAATTAGTCATAATTCGTAATTCGATTTTTTTTTTAATTTGTAACTAGTACTAGTACTAACTAATACTCTTAATAATTTTGTACGCAATTCTGTAAAGTATGAATATTGTACTATAAAAGTGTGTACCTAAAATATTTTAAAATAAAAATTGTATACTATAAAAATATGTACTAAAAATGGTTAATTACAAAATTGTGTATGTACTCAAAACTCCAAATATAGTTCTTAATAATGTATACTAAAATATACTATACAAAATATATACTAACAAAAAATGTGTCATACCAATTGTGGTAGTACTTAAAAATTGTGTACTAAATGAAATTAGGTACTAAAAATTGTTTAATAATAAAATTGTTTAAGTACTAAAAATATAGTTCTTAAAAATATTTTACATAGAAAAAATGTACTAAAAATTGTTTAATAAAAAAATGTTTAGGTACTAAATATATAGTTTTACTATTTTTTTAATAAACAAAACACTTTTTTAAAAAGTGTTCTAAAAATTCTTTATTAAAAAATGTTGAGGTTAATATTCAAAAATATAGTCCGTAATAAAAATATTGGTTCTGAAATAATTTAGTACTAAAAATTTTGTAGTAAAAATTTTGTAGTAAAAATTTAGTAGTAAAAATTTAGTAGTAAAAATTTAGTAGTAAATATTTAGTAGTAAAAATTTAGTAGTAAAAATTTAGTAGTAAAAATTTAGTAGTAAAAATTTAGTAGTAAAAATTTAGTAGTAAAAATTTAGTAGTAAAAATTAAGTAGTAAAAATTTAGTAGTAAAAATTTAGTTCTAAAAATTTAGTATTAAAAATTTTGTACTCAAAAATAACTACTAAAATACTCACAAATGTATACTCAATGTTTAGTACTCAAAATAGAATACTCGAAATAAATTACTCGAAATAAAGTACTCGAAATTGAATACTCAAAAATGTAGTACCTACTAAAAAAATTTGATTCTAGGATAATTATAAACTGAAAATTATGTACTCAACAAGAACTAACAATTTAGTACTTAAAATTTAGTACTGAAAAATAAAATTTTAAATCTAGTTAAAATCTAATATTCAAAAGTTAGTACTCCATATTTAATACTTTAAAAAAATAGATTCGGAGATAATTTAGTACTTAAATTACCAAACATGTAGTACTTAAAAATTAGTACGAAAATTTAGTACCCAAAATTTAGTACGAAAATTTATGACTTATAATTTAGCACTCAACTCAAAATAACTCAACATTTAGTACACAAAATTTGGTACTAAAAATTTTGTATTCAAAAATTTAGTAGCCTTTAGTACACAAAATGTTGTACACAAAATATAGTACTCAAAAAGTACTCAAAAATTTAAAATAAAAATAAAAAAATATTTAATTTGTAAAAAATAAATTGAATTAAAAAAAAATTCGTACACCAGTTTTATACCCAAAATTTGGTACTCAAAATCAAGATTTAGTACATAAATTTAGTACACGAATTTAGTACTCAAAATTTGATACTCAAAATATAGTACACAAAATTTAGTACTCTTAAAACAAAAAAAAAAATTTAGTATTAAAAACAAGAAATTAGTATTCAAATTTTGATTCAAAATGTGGTACACAAAATTTAGTACTCAAAATTTAGTACGAAAATTTATGACTTATAATTTAGCACTGACTTATAATTTAGCACTTTTAGCAATTTTAGAACAAAATAAATCAAAAATTAGTACTCAACATTTTGTACACAAAATTTAGTACTCAAAATTTAGTATTCAAAAATTTAGTACCGTTTAGTACTCAAAATTTTGTACACAAAATATAGTACTCAAAAAGTACTCAAAACTTTAAATAAAAAATAAAAATTGTAAATAAAACAATTTTAATTTGGTAAAACTCTAATTTTATACTCAAAATTTGGTACTGAAAATTAGAACTCAAAATTTATTACACAAAATTTAGTACTCAAAATTTAGTACTCAAAATTTTATACCAAAAATTTAGTACTCAAAATTTGATACCAAAAATTTAGTACACAAAATTTAGTACTCACAAAATTAAAATAAAACTTATTCAATAAAAAAAAAAAATTAGTATTAAAAACAAGAATTTAGTATTCAAATTTGGACTCAAAATTTGGTACTCAAAATTAAGTACTCAAAATTTAGTACTCAAAAAGTACTCGAAAAACTAAAAACATAAAAGAAAAAATAATTAAATTTGTTAAAAAAAATAATTTTAGTATTAAAAACCAAAAAAGTACCAACTGAACTCAAATACCGTACTAAAAACAATTTGGTTCTTAGCCAATTTAGTAATTAAAATTACGTATTACGTAAATTAATAAAAATTTCAATATAAAAAAGAAGAGCAGATTATTTTTCAATAATTTTGATACAAAATTTAAAATAAATATTAATAATTATATTTAGATAATACCTGAAATTACAAAATAAATCGAAAAATCCCTTTTTGTGACTTCATTACATTGTTTTTAAAATTTTTTGACATTTCCATTACAAATTTTTATAAAGCTACATTATTAAAAAATATTTTGTATAAAAATGCAATTTACTTAGCAATACAAATGCATAAATATTTCAGTTTAATTTGCCGAAAAATTATTTTTCACCCACAACACGCGTTTCAAACAAGTTAAACAAAACTCAAAGTCGCGTGTTTGCGAACCACAAATTAGGCGCACGCGTGGCTCAAACTCGCCAAAAATCAGCAACATAAAATAAAAACAATCAAAGATACCAAAAACTACAACCTTGACTGGTAATAAAATGAAACATTAAATTTACGGTTCAAGCGTATTTTTGTAGATAGTAAAAAAAAAACTTTTGCAAATAAACGAGTTTTACGAGTTACTACAACTTTGTGACTGGCGTTTTTTTTTTTTTTTTTTGCTTATATTGTTAATGTTTGGGTCACCAACAAAGATAGCGGTTCATTGGGAGACAACAGAGGTTTTTGTCATAAAAACCCAGTAGGATAGTTGACAATTTAGTAATTAATTTCACTGCACGCCTAACTTGAAACACATTTAACCCAAAAGTCGTTGCAAATCTATTTTTTATATTATAGAAGATGAACAGAACTCATTTTTAAAATTTTCATACAAAACACAGTATAATTCTCTTGTGGCATGAGGTTGCAAGAACGAAATATTTAGTTGTAGCAAACTACTCAATTCAGCAAAAATAGAAATTACTACAAATTGGTTGATGTAAGTTTTAATTTTCGGTTGGCGCTTGATATATGATCATATGCACACACCAAATTCTATTAAAATTTGTTTTAAATTTGTTGTATTTCGAACAACGACCACTTTTGTGTTGGTTATAAGAACCGACTTAGCAGTTGGGAGCAACGATTAAGTTGGTTGGCGCAAATTACTCTATAGTGTACACTAGAACAGATTCTAGTTAGTATTATTTATTTTGGGTAAAATTACAACTTTTTTTATAATCATTTCGTTGCAACCCGAGATAAAAATTTTGGCATTTTTCTGGAATATTTCGGGCATATTTCCGGCAAACGCACAGATATATAGAATATTTAGGGAAGTGTATAGCAGGTTGTAAATTTTTATGGCAGATTCACGCCATATTTGGGGAACGGGCAGAAAACAGACAGCTTTTGATACAAACTCCGCCTTTGTCTGTTTGAAATATGTCGTGGAAATGTTTCTGAACTGCAACGAACCTGCCATAAATTTTGTCTGGGGACCCGAGACAAAATTTTTGGCATTTTTCTGGAATATTTCGAGCATATTTCCAGCAAACGCACAGCTAAATGGAATATCTTGGGATGTGTATAGCAGATTGTAATATTTAATGGCGTTTTAATGGCAGATTCACGCCGTACTTGGGAAATGGGCAGAAATCAGACAGCTTTTGATACAAACTCCGCCTTTGTCTGTTTGAAATATGTTGAGGAAATGTTTTTGAACTGCCTCGACCCTGCCAAAAATTTTGTCTGGGGGAAACAAACTTTTTATGAAAAAAATTTCAATATTTTGTATTATCTAAAATATTCTATTTGAATTATAAACTAATTTCCAATTTATTCTTTTTCAATCCCTAATGCATTTTTAACCTATTGGGTGATTGGCTCTAGTGTTTTTTGATTGCATTGAATAAAATGCGCGTGTTTTGCGTAATTTTTTTTTTATACGAAATAAAAACATTTTGTGTCATACGTAAAGGGTCCAATAACATTTGATTTAAGTCACACACCTACTATCTATACCGATTCCGTGCAATTCACGCTCTAAAGCTTTAATCTTTTATGTTTGTCACGATTGTCATGACTCCTCGATGATTTTATTATGTTTAAATAATGCGCTGCTGACCTTGGCATCGGTTCGCATATGTGTTTAGATTTTGTGATATTCATTTCTAAGAAGTTAGTAGAAGGTAGTTCAAAAACAAGAAAGCTTTATCAATTGCGAACGACTTAAAATAGATGCAAGCTAAGCAAGCAAACTCATAAAAACAATACCATATATAATTAATAGTTTTTTTTACTATTAAAATATAATTAATAGTTTTTTTTACTATTAAAATATATTTAATATTTATTTTACTATTAAAATATAATTAATATGTAATTTTTTACTATTAAAATATGATAAATTATTTTTTTAATCGGTAAATAACATAAATTACTACAAAATACCAGAAACTGGATGAAAATATTTATTTTTTGTATACTATTAAATCAATGGGATTTTATAGTTTTTGTTGAGTGCAGTTTTCATTCATTTCCAAAACGTTAGACTCGAAATATTGATATAAATTCGAAAGATATTCGATTCAATCAATTTTTTTATTACTATTGGGGAATATCAAAAAACGAATTCAATGGAATAGTAATTTGAATTTGGTTTCGTTTTAATGCTGATACGTACAAAACGTTTATTAATATTTCAATTTTTATTTTATAATTTTTTTGTGTAAATCATGCATTTGTCATAAATTTTAAATGCTTTTTAGCGTAAACAAAACTATGACTAACAGCGTCGTCGTGTCTGTCTGCCCTGCCTCTTATTAAACGTACAAAAATATTTGCATAATTTCAGAAATAATTTATTTCATTTCTGAATATTGCGTGGTTTGGTGCTGCTGAGCAACTAAAGTATGAACTGCAAAATTATGCAAATGAAAATTTATATAAATAATGTAAATATGCAGAAGAATAAAAATACAAAAACTACAGAAAACTACAAAAGTAGTAAATGAAAAAAAAAAGAAAAACTTACAATACGAACAAAAACAATTTTTATGCTGTACTGCATCCAATAATGCTGCGGCTAAAGACGACGGCAAAAATTTAAATTCAAATCGAATGCAAAACTAAACTGCGTTTTACAGCGTAGAAAATCAAAACAAGTGGCAACGCTAAACTGCGTTGTGGTGATGCCGACCACAACAACTACAACCACGACGACGACAACGGCAATAACGACGACGACGACAACGACATTAACGTCGATGATGACAAAGACGACCGCAGCACTTGGCGGCTAAACTTGAAATGAAACGGAAAAATATGCATAATGGCAGCAACGCCAACAACAAAGTAGATAATATTGAAAATGTGAAAATGCGGAAAATTAAAAGAAAAAAAGTAGAAGGAAGCAGAAGCAGAAAACAAATAGATGAAAAACAGGCCGTTTTCACAAACAACTAGTGACCAATTAGAGGCAACAGTTTAGAGACGTTCAAGAACAGCGAACAACTACAACACTTTGCTGCATGCAACGTGATAATTAATTGAATCGGTTTTGGTTATTCATTTTTTTTTTTTTTTTCTATTTTGTCACTATATGTAAAATTATTCTTACGCTTACTATAATCTTAATGTCTTGTGCGTCAAATACATATTTAAGTCGTCAGGTCGTTTAGTCAAAAATTAAATAATTATTGTTGTAATGCTTGTCAAAATGCACTGTTGCAACTAATTATATTAGTTATGTGTGCAGAGCATACGTTGAAATCTAAATAATTCACTTAAACGAAACACTTTAATCAATTATCATATATTATTCAATAAGCATTTGTAGAAGAAATTGACGTCAGTACGTTTTAGGTAATTATATCGTCATGTGAACAAATCTATAACACGTACAGACAAATTGTTTGTATTTAAATTTTGTATGCAATTTAAAATGAAGCATATAATGAAAGCTTAGTAAGTAATAATATAGTAAAATATAATAAAAGATAATTATTTTATTTTAAATATTTCAAAATGTTAAAATGTTTGTAAGCTTTATAACAGATTAACTGTATAACAGTTTTACTGTATAACAGTTTTACTGTATAACAGTTTTACTGTATAACAGTTTTACTGTATAACAGTTTTACTGTATAACAGTTTTATTGTATAAGAGTTTTACTGTATAACAGTTTTACTGTATAACAGTTTTACTATATAGCAGTTTTACTGTATAGCAGTTTTTCAATATAACAGTTTTCAATATAACAGTTTTACAGTAAACAGTTTTGCTGTATAATAGTTTTACTGTATAACAGTTTTACTGTATAACAGTTTTACTGTATAATAGTTTTACTGTATAACAGTTTTACTGTATAACAGTTTTTCTGTATAACAGTTTTACTGTATAACAGTTTTACTGTATAACAGTTTTACTGTATAACAGTTTTACTGTATAACAGTTTTACTGTATAACAGTTTTACTGTATAACAGTTTTACTGTATAACAGTTTTACTGTATAACAGTTTTACTGTATAACAGTTTTACTGTTTAACAGTTTTATGGATAAAAGTTTTACTGTATAACAATTTTTCTGTATAACATTCTTATTGTATAACAATTTTACAGTATAACAGTTTTTCTGTTTAACAGTTTTTATGTATAACAATTTTACTGCATAAGAGTTCTATTGTATAACAGTTTTACTGTATAACAGTTTTATTGTATAACAGTTTTACTGTATAACAGTTTTACCGTTTTACAGTTTTAATGTATAACAGTTTTAACGTATAACAATTTTACTGTATAGCAGTTTACAATTTTTCGCAGGGTCGATGCAGTTCATTTTTAGACATATTTCGAAGAGACAAATGCGGAGTTTGTATCACAAGCTGTCTGTTTTCTGACCGTTCCAAAAATACGCTGTAAATCTGCCATCAAATTTTGCCACCTGATAAACACAATATTCCATTTATCTGTATGTTTTCCCGAAATATGCCGGAAATATATATGAAAAAAGCCAGACATTTGGCTCGCGTAACCCCGGTAGGTAACAGGCTACAACAGGAAGACAAACAAAAGATTTCCGACAGGTTTTCGGCTGACAAAGGCCCAGTTTGTGTCAAAATCTTCCTGTTGTTTGTCGTAGAACACAAATACAGACGGTTATCTGCCCGTGAAAAATTTCTTGCTAGGAAGCGCAATTTTCAACGAAATATTTTTCAAATAAAATAGTTGTCTGCCTCATCGATAGCCAGCCCTGCTATTCCTCAAATCTGCGTTGAGGCATGCATATTTGTTTATATTGTTTATGTTGAATTTTTTCATTCGTCTACTGTGTGAGGCAAGCTGCCTTTCTATTTCTAAAATCTGTCTTAAGGTTAAGGCTATACGGAATAATAAAAAAAATTCTATGCCTTCCGAAATTCTACCAAAGAACTGCTTTTTTTGGTAGAATTTCGGAAATACTATTGAAATACTATTTCAAAAAGAACTCTACAGTACGGATACTGATTTCTAAATATTATGTCCTAAATATTATGACAGGTAATGACAGAGAAGTATAATACTAAAACTGAAATTAATTTATTTGGTAATTTTGCGTAAAATATATCGTTTAATGTATGGTAAATTAAAAATAATCTCTTAATTTTAAACATCATTAATTTAAATATTATTTATAAAAGAAAACCGTACCATTTTCTAATTTGGCCTATATAATTTGAGACAACTTTCATATTGTTTATGGTAAAAACGATACCCAAGAAATATAAATTATATGTCATCGAACAACATAATCACTTCAATTCCATTTATTAGAAAAACGGGTTAACCATAATTAAAAATATTAACTAAACTGCAAGTAACCCTGACGTGTTAGATCAAAACTAGTTTTAAATTTCAGAGTAGCGACCCCGAATTATCCAAAACTGAATTACCGCGAATTATAAGATTATCAAAATGATATTGATATTGCGATCAAAATTGCATTTCTATGAAATTTGTGGTAAGCACTTTTAGAATTCAATATAAAAGATATAACTTTCAATTCGTGAAAGTTCTGTTAAGAAACTGATCTCTTTTCGTAGTCATAACCCGATCAGTTACATGAGGATCATAATCTGAACATGATCTTATGGGTAACCTATAGGGTAATTTTCTCTTTAAAACTGTTTAGTATTTTTATTAACGTTGTTTTATATTTATTATTTTTATGTTATAGTTAGCGTGATAATATAATAAATGTCCCCCGATATCAGTAATTTTTATTAAATAATTTTAAAAACACTTTATTAAAGTATGGACTCTAATTAAGTGGCTGCTAGTCGAGACTCCACTCCAGCGCGTCGAGTGCAATCAGTCTAAACAAATTATCGCGACAAATTCTTCATTGTGCTATAAAAATGAATAATATAGAAAAAAGAAATGAACAAAATAAAATAACACAATCAGTTGATGTGATTGACTTTGCGGAAAAATACTTGAGCCAAAGATGAGGAGCGCATACAAAAAGCGTGGAAAAATCCCGGTTGCCAAATGACAGAGTGACAAACAGACTGAATAACTGAATGGTTTGCTAAATGAATCGACGAATACCACGCTAATAAATCGAGCTGCCGTTGACAAATAATAAAAAATAAACAACATAAAATTTGTATATCTTATCGCGGTGACAAAAAAAAAAGCATAAAATAATCGCGTGAAAACAGCAAAATAAAAATACCAAAATTAATACAAAAAAAGGTGTCAAAAAATCGTGTGGTCGAAAATACATCAAATTGGTTAAAAATAGCTCGAAAGCGAACTAAAAATAAGCAATGGAACTTTTTTATAGATTTTTTTTTTTCAATATATTGTATTAATTTGCATATATTAGGAAATTACAACAAAGAATTGCCAAAAAAAAAAGAATTGTATGTCTAACTTTAAACCAAAAATTACTAGACATATTTGTTATACACATTAATTAAGTTATTATGTTGTTTTCCAGTTTGTTTATGTGGTTTTAAACTAATTTTTATTATGAGCTTTCTTTTATGTAGCATTATATTGCTTATACACTGTAAAAATGAATAAGATTTAAATTTTAAAGTTTACAAAAGTTCTGAGAAAAATAAATTGTAACACTTTAAATTGAAATTTCGCATATTTAAATTATATATGTTTGATTTTAACTATATTTATGTTCATGCCATATAGTTCACGGTCATGAATTCGATTAATTTCGCGGAGTAATTAAGAGAAATGTTAAGAATTACAACAGAGATCAATGATGAAAATTAGAGGATGGTGAATCAGGTAATGGCTCGATGATCTGACGCTTGTTGAGAATGTAATATGTACATCTATATATATAAAACTCTTGGTCCGTCTGTCTGTTTGTTCCAGCATCACGTCTAAACCGCTGAACCGATTTAACTGAAATTTTGCACCAGGAAAATTTCATGGAGTCCGGAGGGTGTCATAGGCTATATATGGGCGGAATTGGACAAATTGGCGTGGCACCTCCCATACAACCTAAACTTTCCAAACGACATAACTCGGCACATACACGAGCTAAGAATATGAAACAAAAAACTCAAATACAAAAAAAAACATACAAAAGCAACCACACCACAATGAAACTCACCACACTAAAATTCACCACACTAAAATTCATCACACTAAAATTCACCACACTAAAACTCACCACACTAAAACTTACCACACTAAAACTCACCACAATAAAATTCACCACATTGAAACTCACCACAATAAAATTCACAACACTAAAACTCACCACACTAAATCTCACCACACTAAAACTTACCACATTAAAACTCACCACACCAAAATTCACCTCACCTAAACCCACCGCATTAAAACTCACCGCATTAAAACTCACCACACTAAAATTTCTACTGTGAAAAACTCTACGGGGAAGAATTCTACGGGAAAGAAATCTACCGGGAACAATTCTACCGGGATGAGTTCTATGGGAAGATTTCTTCCGGGAAGAATTCTACCGGGATGAGTTCTACGGGAAGATTTCTACCGGGAAGAATTCTACGGGAAAACGTTCTATGGGGAAGAATTTTACGGGGCAGTCTGAGAAAAAAATTGTCTTTGAGAAAAGTTGTTTTGGCGGAGAATTATTATTTGGCTACTACATTTATAAAACCAATAAAAAAAATCGTTCACAGCCAAGCACGGGCCGCTGATATAAATAATAAAAATGTTTTTTATATTAATAAAATCGCTCCATATCATTTAATTCACAAAATCTTGGCACGAGTCGTGCACGGGTCCAGCTATTTTACATAAATAAAAAGTGAAACTTTCAAATTAAAAATGTTATTTTCAAATTTAAAGTGTCGCTTTAAAATTAAAAATGTTACTTTAAAATTTAAAGTGTCGCTTTCAACTTAAAAATGTTACATACAAATTTAAAATGTCACTTTCCATTATAAAATACAACATTCAAATTGAAAATCTTACATTTAAATTTAAAGTATCACTTAAAAATTTAAAAGAAATTAAAAATTAAACGAATTATAAAAATTTAAAAATTCAAACTATTTGTAACTTTGTAAATACGTTGAAAAACACTGTTAAATTTAAAGTGTTTTGTACTAGAACATAAAGTGTTTTTGTTTTTCTTTCAGTATCTACACTTCTATCACCTTTGTTGTTTACCTGCTAAAAATGGCAAAGTCATTGTTATTGTTGTTCTTCTTTTTTGTCTTTGTTAACCCTCTAGAATTATATTTAACCTTCAGGGGTCGAAAAAGTTGAACAACAAAAATAAACTAAGTGCTGTTGATGTTTGTTATGCAGTTCCGCGATTTAGCAAAGGTTTCTATTTTATAATCAGCAGGTAGCTTTTTTATATTTCACGTGTTTTGAGTCGATGGCTATTTATGGTTAAGACTGTTTAAGCAGAAGCCTTAGAAGAAGCAGAGCCTTTAATGTGTTGTATCATTATGTAATATAAGTTAAGAAAAAATAGTTTAACCCTAAAATGCATGAGGTCAGCCCCCAGTATGAAGACTAAGCTACCGTAATGTAAAATCTCTCGCTAAACAGGAATTTGGCATTCATTTTTCTGGAAAGTGGACGATTTTCCCGGAAAATCGAAAAAAATTTACGATTTTTGATGTATACCATATATGGTACACGATGCATTCTGTAAAAAAAGTACGATTTTTGATGTGTACCATATATGGTACACGATGCATTCTATACATATTTGGAATAACATACTAATTTGAGGGAATTATTCAAAAATGAATGAAAAATGAATGGAGTGTTTATGAAAATAACAAAAATTGTAGTTTTTAATCTAAATATAAAAATTATTATTTGTTTTTAGTATCATTATCTTTCAAAATCATTGAAAGTTAAGTCAACAATAACGTCCTTATACTCGCATGATTTTGGGCGTACATTCTGATCGATGACAGCATTTTCGGTGGTAGCATTTTCAGCAAAATCATCCGCAGGTGACACAGTCGAAGAAATCAATTTAATCCTTTCTCGTGGATGCAAATAGACAAATGAACTGATATTGACGTTCCAGATGACGTCGCAAATGCACGGTGTACGATATATGGTACAAATGGACAAAATAACTATTCTAGGATATCAAGTTTGATCAATAATCACTATATTTAGGTAAAACAAAGCCCAATGCACTCACCAATACTTATTTCCACACGAATAATAAATAATATCTTGTTTTGTTTCACTATTGAAATTCACTTTTGAAATTATGTCCAAAAAGTGCATACTCCAACTTTGGCAGCTAACTGACAATTTACCAAAATCATTAGACCCCCTGAAACGTTATATGTATGAACGGCAATATTGTTTACTTCAATTTAAAGCGTACGATGTCTCGATTTAGATTAATTGGCTCGATTATTGTTAGAATAAAGTCATGTACCATATATGGCACAGTATGCATTTAAGGGTTAAGTTTCATTTAAAATTTTAATGGAATTAGAATTAGAAAATTCAAATACACTGCAATACGTGACAAATACATAATTTCTATATCATTTTAAAGTGTTAATTTTGACAGCATACTCAATTTTTTCAAACATGTAACGTTTTAAGGACAAATACAATTGCAATTTTCTGCATTGTTCACCCGGTTTTTGGAATTAAAACATAATACAAACTTTACAAAAGTAGTTTGTCCAAAAAATGTGAACGGAATTTTTATTTAAATATGTCAGGTGAATTTTAATATAAAGATAAATGCCCATATTAAAATAAGTATTGGAGATATTTTAATATACTTAAATTTTTTTTTATTATTTCTAATATTATTTCTAATAAAAAATACTCTTTGTAATATAGAACATAGTTCTTACTAATGATCAACTTTGTGATATAAGTTTTAGTTTTTGAAATATGATATTTTCTCTAATCACAATTCATAAAAATATGAATACATAAATTGACGATTATTTGTACGTAAATATAGTAAAGACTATCATTTTTTAGTCATTTCTAATATAAAATATACAAATATTTCATTATTTTGTTGCATGCACTCAGAAGAAAATGTCCCATTAAGTACATAATGGACGACTATTGATTTTATTATACATGTATTAATAATTTTATCATATTGATTCAAAAGTTTTCCAATGAATTTGCTGGTACTTGAAAAATTCAATACCATTAATTTAATAATTTCAATATTATTGAATATAATGGTATAAATACTATTGTTTTAATGGTTTTTCTACTATAATAATAAAGTACTACTATAATAAAGATTACATTATAAAATGTACGGTACAACAATAAATTGTATTAACAGTTTGAATATTATTGAATTAATGGTATAAATTCTATTAAAGCAATGTTTTTTCTTTTTATTTGAAATTTTCCTTTTATAAATCTATTTATATATCGAATAAAATGGGTGTAAACCGAATTTCAATTGGTTAGAAAACATGTAGTATAATCAAATCAAACGATATCGAAATTATATTGTTTAAAGGACCAAATTATCCATATCTTTTATCTAAAATGATACAAAAATTATAAGTGTTTTCATTAAAATCCAACTGATCTAGTATTTGTCGCTATTTTTGTTGTTATAGATATTGAGTTAAGATACACAATTTTTTATTTTCGATAAATAAAGTTGATTTTTGTCATAAAATTTAGATTTTTGACAAAAATTATTAAGAAAACCAAATTCTACTGCAAAATATTTTGAGTTTAATATTAAAAATGTTTCAATAATATATCAAACTCAATATTTATTGTCAAATAACTTGTACAGTTGACAGTAAAGAAATAATTATGCACTTAAAATGGAATTATCTAGAAATAATTGTAATGATGACTATTGAAAACAGCATATTGAATAGTGTGATGTGTAAAAATTTGCTATTAGATTTTTATTGTAAAAAAGAAAACACTACAATCAGTTGAGTTTGAGAGTATCTACCTACAAAGACTCTACACCATAATACCATTCTAAATAGTTTTATAAAATTAAAAAGGTTATACATTTTCTAGCTGTGCTGTCCGCAAGTTCCTAAATGAAGTTTGTCTTGAAAAATCGTACCTGTTAATAACGTAACCCATAGAATAAGAAACCCATTGAATATGTAAAGTAATTTATAATTTCAATGAATGTATTTTTTTTATTACAATAGAGCTTGTTTACTTTTGAACGAATTCATTATAAATGCGTTTTTGTTTTTTTTTTGTTTTGGTTTGGCATTCGTTAGTTTGTTCGATATATATTTATTTTTGGGGAATTTCCATTGACATTTACGAGTTTTAGCTTGGTAAACGTGTAGGTTGTTTTGTTTTGTTGTGGTTAGTGTTATATTTGTTTTTGTTGGCGTCGAAATGTAATTGTATATGTGCCAGGGTTGCCACATGTACAGATATAAATAGTTTAATTGCGCTTTTGTTACTAATCGAATTATCTGAAGATATTGTGTAAGCTATAAACTGATAAAACTTACAGAAGGCTTAAATTTATTTTGAAGGAAATTCAAAAATTATAAAAAAAAATATTTTTAATTAGTGGAAAGAGCTTAAATAATAGTCTATAATTGTTTAAAAATTGATAAAGAAATTTCAGAATATATTTTTTTATAAATATCGAAATAAAAATACTTATAAATCAAATGTACAAAGATTGCTGTATTGTAGATTATAAAATCTAAATATATACCGCATTTACAATATTTAAGAATATTCATGAAGAATAAATTCGAGGATGAATATAAGTAAAGTTTAAGTAATATCTAAGCAACGTTTAAGTTCAGATTAGGTAAAGTTGTATTAAAGTTTAAGTTAAGTTTAGGTAAAGTTTTAAGTAGGTAATGTTTAAATATGTTCAAATAAAGTTTTAATAGTCTGTTAAGTTTAAGTAACGTAAAGGCAAATATTAAGTAACGTTTAAGTAAAGTTTAAGCAATATTTAGTAAAAATTAAACAAAGGTTAAGAAAAATTTAAATAAATTTCAGTAAAGTTTAAATAAAGTTTAAGTAAAGTTTAAATACAGTTTAAATAAAGTTTAAGTAAAGTTTATGTAAAGTTTAAATAAAGTTTAGGTAAAGTTTAAGTAAAGTTTAAGTAAAGTTTAGGTAAAGTTTAAGTAAAGTTTAAGTAAAGTTTAAGGAAAGTTTAAGCAAAGTTTAGATAAAGTTTAAGTAAAGTTTAAGTAAAGTTTAATTAAAGTTTAAGTAAAGTTTAAGTAAATTTTAAGTAAAGTTTTAGTAAAGTTTAAGGAATGTTTAAGTAAAGTTTAAGTAAAATTTAAATAAAGTTTAAGTAAAGTTTATGTAAAGTAAAGTTTAAGTAATATTTGAGTCAACTTTAAGTAAAGTTTAGTAAAGTTTAAGTAAAGTTTAAATACAGTTTAAGTAAAGTTTAAGTAAAGTTTAAGTAAAGTTTAAGTAAAGTTTAAGTAAAGTTTAAGTAAAGTTTACGTAAAGTTTAAGTAAAGTTTAAGTAAAGTTTAAGTAAAGTATAAGTAAAGTTTAAGTAAAGTTTAAGTAAAGTATAAGTAAAGTTTAAGTAAAGTTTAAGTAAAGTAAAGTTCAAGTAAAGTTTAAGTAAAGTTTAAGTAAAATTTAAGTAAAGTTTAAGTAAAGACTAAGTAAAGTTTAAGGAATGTTTAAGTAAAGTTTAAGTAAAATTTAAGTAAAGTTTAAGTAAAGTTTAAGTAAAGTAAAGTTTGAGTAATATTTGAGTCAACTTTAAGTAAAGTTTAAGTAAAGTTTAAGTAAAGACTAAGTAAAGTTTAAGGAATGTTTAAGTAAAGTTTAAGTAAAATTTAAGTAAAGTTTAAGTAAAGTTTAAGTAAAGTAAAGTTTGAGTAATATTTGAGTCAACTTTAAGTAAAGTTTAAGTAAAGTATAAGTAAAGTTTAAGTAAGGTTTAAGTAAAGTTTAAGTAAGGTAAAGTTCAAGTAAAGTTTAAGTAAAGTTTAAGTAAAATTTAAGTAAAGTTTAAGTAAAGACTATGTAAAGTTTAAGGAATGTTTAAGTAAAGTTTAAGTAAAATTTAAGTAAAGTTTAAGTAAAGTTTAAGTAAAGTAAAGTTTGAGTAATATTTGAGTCAACTTTAAGTAAAGTTTAAGTAAAGTTTAAGTAAAGTTTAAGTACAGTTTAAGTAAAGTTTAAGTAAAGTTTAGGTAAAGTTTAAGTAAAGTTTAAGTAAAGTTTAAGTAAAGTTTACGTAAAGTTTAAGTAAAGTTTAAGTAAAGTTTAAGTAAAGTTTTAAATAATGTTTAAATAAAGTAGCCGCGGTAGCTCAGTGGTTAGTGCGTTGGACTGCGAGCCGAAAGGTCCCCGGTTCAAGCCTGGACTGGGGCTAACAACATCTTTTCATAGAAACATTTTTCTATACCGCGCTACCTCTCGGCAGTAAATGGCAAACCTACGAGAGTAAAACATTGCCTATGAAAAGCTCTCACCCGCTTTTCTGATTCGGCAATAATCTGTAGGTCCCACCACTTTGAGTACAAATATAACACGCACAGCTCAAAACGGTGAAAGAGCTCGGACGAAGTTCTATACAAGACTGTAGCGAAAAACTATTATATTATATTTATAAATAAAGTAAAGTTTAGGTACAGATTAAGAAAATATTAAGTAAAGTTTTAATAATTTTTATAATAATAATAATTTGGCGCTACAGTCCTGTTTAGAACTTCGGCCGAGCTCTCTCACCATTTTGAGCTGTGCGTGTTATATTTGTACTCAAATTGGTGGGACCTACAGTTTATTGCCGAATCCGAACGGCGGGTGAGAGCTTTTCATAGGCAATGTTTTACTCTCGTAGGTTTGCCATTTACTGCCGAGAGGTAGCGCGGTATAGAAAAATGATTCTATGAAAAGATGTTGTTAGCCCCAGTCCAGGCTTGAACCGGGGACCTTTCGGCTCGCAGTCCAACGCACTAACCACTGAGCTACCGCGGCTACTAATTTTTAGTTAAATTTAAACAACGTTTAAGTAAAGTTGAATTAAAGTTTAAATAAAATGTCAGTAAACTTTAAGTAATATAGAAATAAAGTTTAAGTAAAGATTCCGTAAAGTTTGAGTAATATTTGAGACAACTTTAAATAAGGTAGGTTTGAGCAAAGTTTAAGTTAATTTTAAATTAAAAAAGTTTAAGTAACGTCTAAGCAAAGTTTAAGTAAAATTAAACCCAAGTTTAAGTAAACTGTATGTAAAATGAAAGTAGAGTGTAAGTAAAATTAAGACTAAAATTTAAGCCAAGTTTAAAAAAAAATAAAAGTTTACGTATAATTTCAGCTTAGTTTATATAAATCAAGTTTAAATATAGTATGTCATTTGAAGTTAATTTAAGAATTTCTTCTCTTCGTTATTGCTCAGTTAATATCGTTACATCTCAGTTAAAACAATGTTATGCGTTTTTCTAATACTCGAACAACTGTATATTGTTAGGTTAATCTCTTTCTAAAAATACACATTAAACCCTTTTCAAATTAAGTTTAAAATTAGAACAATTGAAATTGAAAGTGTGCAACTAACCACCTACGTTTTGCGAATTCAATTTGAAAACCACCATTAAAACTGACATTTGGTAAGACCCGAAATTTGATATTTCAATGTGATACCCAAAACTAGACACTAAATATCTGGCAGCAACAAACTAATGATTTGTTGACATTTGCATAGAAATGTCAAAATTAAGTCTTGACATGCAACATGCAGTGTAATCACGTGACTGAAGCCACCCTTAAAAATTATATTCAAAAAAAAAACTTTTCTACGTGATGGCACGATTTGATGGATGTATTATGACTTTGATGGCAAATAGAAAACGAAACTATTAAAAACAAAATCCAATAACACATTTTTTAATCAATAAATGATATAACAAATAAAAAAAGACTATATAAAATTTCGACAAAATTTATAAAGCGATATTTATTGATAATTTTAATGACCGATATTAAGCAAAAATATCCGCAGCCGCAGTGCTATTTTTAAAAACGATGCCGCTGAATTAATTTAAATTTAAAACTCTGACTGACTGACTGATTGAGTGAGTGAGTGAAGAATATCTCGAGTGAAACATTTTTCCCACGATTTATTTGCCAAAAATAGATTGTGTAGGAAATTTTTTATGTTTACTCCAACGTTTAGTTGCGTACAATTTATTTGTGTTTTCAATTATTCACATTAGTTGTATTACTGATGACGCGCTATGATTTCTTATGGCACATCTTAATTTAGACTAATTTTTTGTGCAAATTATTTGAACTTTTTTTGTTGTTATTGTATGGTTAGATTCGAATAGATTATTGAGTTATCAGCGCAAGGCTAAAATGCGTACAAAAAAGGTGTTAATTTTAAAATTCAATAAATTTGAAAACAATTTAATGCTTTTTATTTTACATTAAAACGTAACGAACAGTGTTACGGATAATAATTCCCCGTATATTAATTTCACGGACTATTATTCGTTGGACAATATTTTTCCGAGGTAATTATTACACAGACAATTCTTCCCTGAGACAATTCTTCACCGAAACCAGTTCAGCCTGATACCAGTTTTTCCCGAGACAAATTCCTGATACAATTCCTGATGCAAATTGAGAAATATCACCAACTTTCATTTTTAATGAAAATTATTCCCTATACATTTATTTTACGGACCATTATACCTTGGACAATACATTCCCGAAAAAATATTTCAGATATAAATTGAGAAAAATTACAAACTTTAATTTTTAATGACAATTATGCCCCGTACATTTATTTCAAGGACCATTATACCTTGGACAATACATTCCCGAAAAAATATTTCAGATATAAATTGAGAAATATTACAAACTTTAATTTTTAATGACAATTATTCACCGTACATTTATTTCAAGGACCATTATACCTTGGACAATACATTCCCGAAAAAATATTTCAGATATAAATTGAGAAATATTACAAACTTTAATTTTTAATGACAATTATTCACCGTACATTTATTTCAAGGACAATTTATTTCATTTCCCGGACAATTCTTCCCCTAGACAATTCTATCGGGATACAATTCCTGATACAAATTGAGAAATATCACCAACTTTCATTTTTAATGACATTTATTCTCCGTACATTTATTTCACGGATCATTATTTCTTGGACAATTCATTACCGAGGTATAATTTCCCGAACAATTCTACCTGATACAATTTCTGATGCAAATTGAGCTTTAATATTTAATGTCATTAATTGTCTTCGTTATTCACGTAATTTATTATTTTATGGGGTAGAATTGTTTGGGAAATGATTGTCCGGGAAGAATTTTATAGGGGATGAATATTCTGGGTACAATTTGTCTGAGAACGAATGATCTTGAAATAAATGAATAGGAGAAGAGCTGTTTGAGGAAGAATTGTACAGATGAAGAATTGTTCGGGAATAAATATATCGCAAAATTGGTCTAAGACAGAATTATGTTGGGAAAGATTTAAATGCAGAGCTGTTCGTGAAAAATAGTCTAGGTGGAAATTGTATGGGATGTATATATATATATTGGAGAAGAATGGGGGAATATTTTACAAAGAAAGAATTGTCTTGGAAAAGATTTATCTAGAGTAGAACTGTTCGAAAAATAATTTTCCAGGTGAAATTTTTTTTTCCTTCTTTTCAAATTTTTTCCTTCTTTCGAAAAAAAAAATAGGAAAAATGTATCGCGTAAAAATTAGTCTGGAGAACATTTTTGGAATATTTAACAAAAAAAGAATTGTCTTGGAAAATATTTATCTAGTGTAGAACAGTTCGAACAATCATCCAGGTGAAGAATTGTCAGTAGGAAATATGTATCGGGTACAAAATAGTCTGGAGAACATTTTTCTAAGAAATATTATCTTAGGAAATATTTATGTGGAGAACTTTTCGAGAAAGTATTGTATAGGTGAAAATTTGTCTGGGGAAAACTTGTCTGAGAAAGAATTGATTTGGAAAAGATTTTTCAGAGGGGCAGAAATGTTCGAGAAAGAATTATTTAGATACAAATTGTCCATGGGATAAATATATTTGGGAAAAAAGTCTGTGGGAAATTATTTCTGAAAAAGAATTCTCTTATAAAAGATTATTCTAGAAAAAAAGCATTGCATTGTCTGGAAATCAATATAACGAGGTAGAATTGTCAGGAGAACATCTAAGAAAGATTTGTTCTGGGAAAAATATATCTGAAGAAAAACTGTTTGGAAAAAAAATCGTTTACATATAGAATTGTCTGGAAAATACTTGGCATGGGGTACAATTCTCGTAGAATTCTCAGAATTATTATCTTCGTGAAGAAAACCGTCTCGATAAAGAAGAATAGTCACTGTGAACAACAGTTTCGGGGGCTAATAGTTTTCGAAGACGAATTGACTTGAGCGAAAAATTATGTTCTGGGATTTCGGAGATTAATATAAAAATTAAAATAAAAATATGAACAAAAATAACAAAAAATCTATTAAAAAGAAAAACACACACACAAAAATAAAAAAATGCATAAAAATGCAATTTTTAGAATTATTAAAATTATCATTTATTGTTGAGCTGAATTTACAACGTCGACCAAAAGATTGCATAAATTGTATCAACCGCTCAAAAGTCACGTTCACCAAAGAGAGAAACAATGTATAAAAATAAAACCTGAATGGAATTTTTTCAAATTCAGAATAACTTAAAACAAAATAAAAAATTAATTGAAAAAAGATTAAAAAAATAAACAAATAAATAAGAAAATAAATAAATACAAATATAAAGAAAGAAATATAAAAAAATATACAAAATAATATATAACAAAAAAAAAACAATATAAATTATATACAAAAAAAAATACTATAAAAAAAACACATAAAATGAACTTTTTTTTCAACTTTTAGCAATCAATTATTTTTTCGAGTTTATCAAAGCGAATATCTAAATATAGGTATTTAATAGCAAAGTGTGTCGATCAACTATAGTGTTATTTTATAGATATAACTACTAAGTTATCTACGAAAATATTTGACGGTTAAAAAATGCGGCCATGTGTAGATACTAAAAACCAAAATCAATAAAAGTCGTTTTTTTTATTAAATAAAAAAATGTTGCTATAAATAGCTACAACAACTTTTTATTTAAACAAAGTCCACACACACAGAAAAACATTCTACTATTAAATCTATAGAATACTATTGATTGAATAGTATTAAAAGAAACTAATTTACTACAAACTATATTAGAAAGATTCCACAAATAAATCTATAGGATACCAATGATTTAATAATATAAATAAAACTATACGACACTATTAATTTAATAGTCTTTAAACTATTGATTTATCTATTTATCTATTGATTTAATCCTTTAAACATGGTTCGATACATTCACAATTAAATCTATAAATTGAATTATAATAATACTAAAAAACTATTGGACAGTATTGATTTAATAGTATTTAGAAAAAATACGTTTTATACTTTAAACTATATTTCATACATAACACAATTAAATCTATAAAACACTATTAATTTAATAGTATTTAGAAATAATTTCTATTTTGCTTCTATTCCACAATTAAATCTATAAATTGATTTAATAATACTAAAAAAAAAACAATAGGACAATATTGATTTAATAGTAGTAGAAAAAAATACGTTTTAGCCTTTAAACAATATTTGATACATACCACAATTAAATCTAGAGAACACTATTGAAAACCCAAAATCAATAAAAGTCGTTTTTTTTTTAAATAAAAAAATTTTGCTATAAATAGCTACAACAACTTTTTATTTAACCTAAGTATACACTCAGAGAAAAACATTCTACTATTAAATATATAGGATACTATTGATTGAATAGCTTTTAAATTGTATCAACCGAAACTCATTTACTACAAAATATATTGAAACGAGCCCACAATTAAATCTATAGGATATTAATGATTTAATAATATAAATAACACTATAAGACACTATTGATTTAATAGTCTTTAAACTATTGATTTATCTATTTATCTATTGATTTAATCTTTTAAACATTGTTTGATACATTCCACAATTAAATCTATAAATTGAATTATAATAATACTAAAAAAACTATTGGACAATATTAATTTAATAGTATTTAGAAAAAAATACGTTTTAGCCTTTAAACAATATTTGATACATATCACAATTAAATCTAGAGAACACTATTGATTTAATAGTATTTAGAAATAATGTCTATTTTACTTCTATTCCACAATTAAATCTATAAATTGATTTAATAATGCTAAATAAAAAAACTATAGGACAATATTGATTTAATAGTATGTAGAAAAAAATACGTTTTAGACTTTAAACAATATTTGATACATAATAATAATAATAGTTTGGCGCTACAGTCCTGTATAGAACTTCGGCCGAGCTCTCTCACCAATTTGAGGTGTGCGTGTTATATTTGTACTCAAAGTGGGACCTACAGTTTATTGCCGAATCCGAACGGCGGGTGAGAGCTTTTTCATAGGCAATGGTTTTACTCTCGGAGGTTTGCCATTTACTGCCGAGAGGTAGCGCGGTATATAAAAATGTTTCTATGAAAAGATGTTGTTAGCCCCAGTCCAGGTTTGAACCGGGGACCTTTCGGCTCGCAGTCCAACGCACTAACCACTGAGCTACCGCGACTACATTTGATACATACCACAATTAAATCTAGAGAACACTATTGATTTAATAGTATTTAGAAATAATTTCTATTTAACTTTAAATTTTATTTGAATGTAATACAAGTATTCTAGTATTACGTAGTATCATTTTTTCTATAAACTGATTTTAATAACTATAAAACTATAGAAATAATATTAAAAAAACTATAAATTTTATAGTATTTTATATTTTCTGAGTGTAACTAATGTTTTACAAACAATAATACAGCATTCAATGACCTAAATACATAAATTAATTTACTACATATTACACAAAAATCAAATAAAGAAACATCAAATAAACTTGCTTAACTTTTATTAAAAAAAATTAAAAAATATTACCAATGTTAATTTGTTGACGAGTTCATCAAACCCACTATGCGAGAGACAAACGACTAATGGAAAAATATGGAAAAACGTGTCTCTAGTTAACCAGACAACACAAAACTGAGTGTGTTTCGATTAATTATTAAATCTATGTTGCATTTATGGCATATTAAATACACACTAAAAGAAAAAATGAATTAAATAAATAAAAAAATAATAAAATCTGTGTGTTCGAATAACAGGTATATCATAACGAATATTTTCACTGAATTATTTGTAAAAATACTCAATATGTTACATAAAATAAGAAATCTTGATCAATGGTTACCTACTCCCTATGTATGTCTGTCTTTATGTCTGTTGAAATCATAATAACAGAAAAACAAGCAGCTCTAGATGAGTGAAATTCCGAATTTAGATTGCTTATTTACATATACTGCCTGGTATTGAAAATGAACGTAATCGTTTCAGAGAATCCTGTGAGCTGCCCATTTATGTACATATACCACAAATTACACTCAAATCGACAAAAGACTTAGACTTAGACTTTATCAGCAGAGGTGAATTTGTATTAAATAAAAAATCAAAATTCGCTACATCTTACCGATTGGTCTCACGCTACATACACCCAGAAAAAATACTATATAAATAATAGTTTTTTACTATTAAAAATAGTCAATAGGATAAATTATTATTTTAATAGGAAAATACCATTAAATAATAGAAAATACTATGACATTGCCATTGAGTTTATATGAAAAGATTTATTTTTTTGTATACTATTAAATTAATAATTGTCCTATTGACTAATTTTAATGGGATTTGAGGGAATTTTTTCTGAGTGTACTAAAAACAAATAACGTATATGCGATTCCGTTTCTAAAAATGCACCTTGATTAAATTTTAGCCGTTTGTGAGCTACACCGTTTTCATACACGCAGAAAAAAATTACCTCAAATCCCATTAAAATTGGTCAATGGGACAATTATTGATTTAATAGTATACAAAAAATAAATATTTTCATATAAACTCAATTGAAATGTCATGGTATTTTGTAGTATTTAATGGTATTTTCCGATTAAAATAATAATTTAACCTATTGACTATTTTTAATAGTAAAAAAGTATTATTTATATAGTATTTTTTCTGAGTGTAGTATTTATATTTTTTAGTCAAATATTCAACGTGAAACTTCACTTTAAATTGTTGTATTAATTTTATTTCAAAAACCTAATAATTAACAAATCAATAAAATAGATTATAGTTGACTGCAATGTATTTGATTTCAAAATATGATTTTCCAGTGCTGCACCATATTATCAAGGTGTCATTAAGGTTAATAATAAATTATTGATGTCACATATGTTCTAAATGATGTTTTTTTTTCTTCTAATGAATCCCCAAAGTATGTCACGCATGAAATATATATTTGTGAAGTGCTATAATTGAATACGCGTGGCAATTTATAATGGTATGTCGTCGAAATTCAGAATGGGAAATAGGCTTTTGTCAAAGTTCAGCAATTTAACAAAAAAAAAATATTTCTAAAAAAAGCGTATCAAATTAAATTCAACTGTTAAAAACACAAACACATAGTATTATCATGCAATTACAAATAAATATTTAACTAATAGTATAAATGAATTATCATGAAAAACACGTAATAAAAGGCCGCGTAGAGGTTGCGTGTTTTTCTATTTTTTTTTTTTTTTTTTTGTAATAGTATATGATACGTGGAGTAGCTGGAAATACTATCAATTGCTATACAAATAACTAGAATAATGCAATACTATTTGTTTAAATGACAAAATTGTTATTTGTACAACTTAATTGGTGGTTCAAGTGAAATGGGAAAAGCTAAAGCAAGAGAGAGTTTGGTATTATACAAAACGTGTCAATATTCGGAATTAGTAAGTAAGGTTATGGAGTACGGTAATGCAGCAGATAATCGAGAGTGTCACTATTCGGCAAATAAGAAAAACAAAATGTTTTATACTTCGACGGAGACATATTTTATCTTGTGCATCTAGTTCATACTCGATATATCTAATTTTTTAAAGACCTAAAACCGTTCATGGGTGGTATCTCGGCATAGCAAATCATAATCTTAATATACCAAATTGGATATAACTGTTATATACATTGTATAAAATAAAAATATTTGACCTTTTTAACGATATATGAACGAAGCTACAATTTAAAATTTTCATTTTAGGACTAAGAACCATTTTAGAGTATATTTGAAATTTTAGCTCTATTATTATAACTGTGTTTTATACTGTTAAAAATAGAAAGAATTAACTTATTATTGATATGTTAACGATTTTTCGAAGCTATATAAAAACACATTTTAATTTTTTTTATTGCGGGTGTCGTCTTTGGGTAGGTGTCTTCATATATCAAATTTTAAGTCTATCTTTAGAAATTTGATTTAACTATGTTTTATATCGTTAAAAAAAAGAAGAATTGATCTTTTTATCGAGATGCTAATCATTTTACAAAGCTATTTCAAAACATCTCATTCTTAGGTTCAAAACCCCTTTTAGGATAGGTGCTTAAATAAATAAAATTTGACCTCTACCATTAGAAATTTGATTTTTCTGCAAAGAAACAAAATATGTACATCATATTGACGAATTCCGTTCTTCAAACCATGATTCACTGTATTGAAGAACCATTCATAATATTAATGAATAACGACATCAATGTTAGAATGTTTTCATAAATATGATGAACGCTTGGTAACTGTCGAAAAAGTATTCTTCAATATGATGAATTGCATGTGCAGAATATGATTCATCATATACATGAACAAAAACATAAAATACAACATATATGTACTTCATATTGAAGAATGCTGTTCATCAAATCAAATTTCAATCAAAATATTTATTTTTCGTTCATTTTTTTAACGTACTTCTCAGTTCTCAAGTAATTCTTGTATGTTATTTTCTTTATAATGCTTGATCGACATGCAATAATTAGCAATATATTTATTTATAATTAAAAGTTTTTATTAAAAAAGTAATATTTAAAAAAAAAAAATAAAAAAAAATATATATTTTTTTTTTTTTTTTAAATACATTTTTTTTTTTTTGAAAAAAAATTTTTTTTTTCTCATATAATTTTTTTTTCGAAAATATTTTTTTTAATAAAATTTTTTCCAAAAACATTTTTTAAGGTAATTTTTATCGAAACCATCTAAATCATCATTTTTGAAAAATTCGTAAAAATATTAATTTTAAAATTATTTACAAATATTATGAGAATATTCATCAAAATGACAATTCAAATTCATTGTATTGAATATTTTATTCATATATATATATATATATATATATATATATATATATATATATATATATATATATATATATATATATATATATAAAATGCATACATTAATATGTCATTAAAGGAACGGTGGTATCAATATGATAAATCTGGTAGTTGGGAAAAAAATTCATAATATTTATGAATAAATTCATAATATTTATGAATAAATTCATAATATTTATGAATAAATTCATAATATTTATGAATAAATTCATAATATTTATGAATAAATTCATCATATTGATGAATAAATTCATCATATTGATGAATAAATTCATCTTATTGATGAATTTATAATTTTTTTTCTGTGTGTTATATGTCGTTTAAAACAATAAGAATTTAAATTTTTTCGTGATAAATTAACCATTTTTCAAAGCTATATGAAATACATAATTTCAAATTTTACCCCATATGACCAAAAACCATTTTTGAATGGATGCCGTATTATATATTAAATATTTGTTTGGCTAAAAAATAATGATTTTACTGTGTGTTATATCGTTCAAACGAAAAGTATATGCCTTTTTAAAGATATGAGAAAAAAAATTTGAAGCTTGATATAGCCTTTTTAAAATTCATATTTTAAGATCAAAAACTGTTTTTGGTTAGGTGGCGCTGAAAATCATATTTCAATTCTACCATTAGAAATTTAATTTTACTGTATTGTATAAATAAATAAATAGTTTGACGCTAAAGTCCTGTATAGAACTTCGGCCGAGCTCTCTCACCAATTTGAGGTGTGCGTGTTATATTTGTACTCAAAGTGGGACCTACAGTTTATTGCCGAATCCGAACGGCGGGTGAGAGCTTTTTCATAGGCAATTTTTTACTCTCGTAGGTTTGCGGTACAGAAAAATGTTTCTATGAATAGATGTTGTTAGCCCCAGTCCAGACTTGAACCGGGGACCTTTTTGCTCGCAGTCCAACGCACTTACCACTGAGCTACCGCGGCTACTGTATTGTATATCGTTGAAAAAAGGAAAATTATAGCTTTTAATAATATCGTTAATCATTAAACCTAATCGTTAAACCTACAAAACTATAAAACCCATTTTAAATATTTTAATTGACCAGTTTTCAAGATTTTTAATAATTTCATTTTTTTTTTTGTTTTTTTTTTATATTTTCAAAAGAAACGGTAATAAATTAAGCATCCACCAAGATATAAACCACAGAAATCGTTTAAAAAATGATTGTGCTACAAATAAAAAATAAAGAATACGCTAGCGTAATCCATAGTAATAATGCCTAGGTGCCAATTCACATAAACTTTTTTAACTCTATTAATTTTACATCAATTTAAGTGCTTGATATCTCGTTTTACGCAGAATCGATTAACATTTCACAATAAAATAAAAATAATAATATAATAAAAGAACTTTTGTCAAGAAAAAGTTATCAAAGTTGAAAAATTGCAAAAAATAATAACTAAAAATGAGTTTTGCTAAAATAAGTATGTTTAAAATAACAATAAAAAGGCACCTTTTTCATGACATCAGTAATAATCTATAATCTGTAATTTTAAATATTTTTTAAAATCATATTTTGAGGGTATATCAAAATTTCGAACTAGCTCAACATAAAAAGATATGCTCCACCCCGTTCAAAGTATATTTTGACTGTCACACTGTGTAATCAATAGAAACGCACCTGCGACTGTCTAGACAAGGTATCAGTTTCTTTATCGGGAAAATGCTAAAAAAAAAATATAGAGATAATCTATACAATATAGTGGAAATATACAAAAAAAATACCCCGACGTTGGCGACAGTTTGACGCGTTGTAATGCGATCAATTTGGAATTTCGCACAAAAATAAAAAAAGCCCCTTTGTCTGACCGTTGTGGTGCGCATCCATCTTAGTTGCAGTTTATCGATAAATTATGATTGTGTCATTATCGATAACACAATAAACAAACAGTATTTATTAGTTTTGAAATGTGTTTTCATTTTGTGCCTGTTAATTGATATTTATTGACTTTGTGTGAAAAATCAATAAGAAATGTTTACATTTATTTGTTGTTTTGTGAAAAATAAAAGTGTTTGCTTTGAAAAAAATGTACTACACTGAGAAGAAAAAAAAATGGGCTATAATATGTAGAGTTTACATTTTTAATTTAAAGGTTTGGTGAATATATAGTGCAAGACTTTTATAAAAATAAAGCATTGCAGTTTGAAATTATGCGTTTAAAGAAATTTATATTCATATCACAAGCATATAGTTCGTAGCCACGAATTTGATAAATTGCAGACATATAAAGGATATCAAAAATAAGAAATTACAAAAATCATTCAAATGTTGTAGAACATGGTAACGCAATTTTAATGATCTTCAAAGTATTTTTAAATTGATTTTTTCGCAGTGTAGCATATAATATAAATATCTGCTACGTGTGTTGTTGTCGATAGGTTTGTAAATAAATTATGTGAGTGATAAATACTTTAAAACAATACTCGCAAAACAAAACAAAAAAAAAACAGTAATATATAAAGAACTCAATTGTACTGATTTCAGACATTCCGCGATTCGCTGTTTTTCGATTACTCATGACAAAAGTTACAATAAAAACACAATGGCAACAACAACAATGTTGATGGCAACAGCAGTAGTTGCTACTAAATTAGCAGCAGTTGTCAGCAGTTTTTGTTTTTTTGTTTATTTGTTACAATTAAAATTTTAAAAGAATTTACGACTGTTTTTTTTTTAATTCTTGTTGCGATATTTGTAGGTGCGGCATATTTTAAATGGTATCACACACAATTGAAAATGTTGCATAAAAATGAACAATTTTATAATAAAAATATTAAATCCCATCTATTCGATTTATCGATTGAAATTTTTTTATCGATTAACATTTAGAAAATGATACAATTCAAAAATAGAGCAGCAAATGTTCATTTTTGTTTAATGTTTGAATCCAACAATTTTAAATAAATCGACAAAAATAAATAAAATTCGATAATTAAACTATTCGAATTTGTATTGATATTTATGAATTTAAGAAGTGTTTTGTAGTTTGCTCGTAAATAAGTTGAAAATAATCGCTTCAATATAATATTTTCATTGATTAATTTTAAATTAAATTTTTGTTATATTATTTTAAAAAAATCGATATATTATAAAATCGATAACCGATAAACGTATAACTATCGATAACAATCAATAGAGATCGATACAGATCGACAATTTATTAAAAATATCTAAAAAAAAATATTGTATAATACCAAATCATTCATAAAATTCATTTTTCAAAAAGTTTAATAAAATTTTGAAAATGTTATCGAAAAATGTTTTCGCAAATTTTATAGAAAAATGTTATCGGAAATTTTATCAAATAATGTTATCGAACCTTTTAATGCATTTAAAAATATTACTGAAAAAATCATCGCTTTATTTTTCAATAAACATTGAATTTTATCGATCTTTGAAAGGATATACGATAAAATATATATTCCTCAAATTATATATGGGAAATTCCACACCAAATCGACAGGGTTTTAAATTTTTTTCTTCGATTTTCGTGAAATTTAGTTTATGGCTTTGAATATATAAAAAAAAATATAAGTTGATTTTTTTTCTCGAAATTCGAAAATTTCACAAAATTAAGATGCTTCAAAAACACAACTTTTTCTTATAGCGTTAACTTCGAAAGCCATTATCTAGGTCAATAAAGTTGCTAAATGGATATATTTAGTGTCTATTATGATAAGAATTGAATGTAGTTTTGGATTCTGGTATACATTATTTTTTTATAATTCGACTTATAATTATTAAATTATTGTAAAGTTTTTGAACTCGAATTTCAGCAAAAACAGCTATTTTGATATGCCTTAATTTTTTCCAAAATTAGTTCTATTATTTAGAAATATTCTGTCTGAAATTTGGAGAGTTGTTTTTTGATATAAGGGAAAAATATTTTTTTGTATATAACATATTTTTATCAATGACAAATTTTTAAAAGTGCAATTAACGTAAAGACTTTTTTTGAGCTCTTTATAAAGGGTTTTTCAATAAGAGCGCTACAAAAGTTTTTTTCAAGAGTTTTTCAACATGGACGCTACAAAAGTAGAGCGACAGGGACAGCAAACGACGCCATATATCTTGCCGCTCTTTTGACATTTCCCTTCGGTAAGGTTTGCCATTTCATGATGGAAAGATATACGAGCCAACAACAATTCGAAATTATTAAAATTTACTACTGAAATTCGAATTCGTATAGATTTCCATCATGAAATGGCAAACCTTACTGAAGAGAAATGTCAAAAGAGCGGCAAGAAATATGGCGTCTTTTGGTGTCCATGTCGCTCTACTATTGTAGCGTACCTGTTGAAAAGCCCTTTACTTTATTCAAAATTACGTCTGAACATTTCTAATAGATATCTGTAATCGATTTGTCAAATTTTATTTTAGTTATTGATCCATATATTTTTTTTAACAAATTTTTGTCGTGAACTTGTTAATTAAGTTTTCAAACTTTACTTTTTCGATTTAATTTACTTTCGCATGAGCTAATTTTTTTTTCGAAATTGTCTCGATCAATGTTTCAATGGTTTTTGGTGATATTGTGTTGGTGTTTTGTGATTTAATATAGATATATATAGTTTTTCTCAAGTCTTTCTCAAAGCATATAATTGTAATTAACTGCAAAGCACTATGAAAAATGTTATTGAAACCTTTTATGAAATACGCAATAAAGAAAATATTAACGATAAAATGCATCGGTTATCGAAAAATGTTAACTTTGAAGGAAATATATCTGGGGAAAACTGATTTAAAATATATAACAAAACTATTAAAAAATCGATTTTTTGAAAAACGTCGAAATCATGAGTTGTCGTGACCGTTTATAAATAGCTTAAATTTCAAGCTTAACATTTATTCCTAATTCGTACAGTCTACAGTTAAAATAGCAAGAGTTCCAAATTTGAATTGAATTTATGACGAATAATGTTTTTTATATAGTTTTTTTAGTTATTATTTATGCTGCGTACCACAAAATATTAATTGAGGAAGTTAATTGTTTAAAATTGAACAAATTACGAATACGAAAAAACCAAATACGACGTAGTTCCGCTGACTATAAATACTACGATGTAGCTAAAATAAGAACAAAGACTTTTTATCAACTATATTATTTTACAATATTTATAAATGGCATAATTTAGTAGTTCGTAGTATGTTTAACAAAAGTTTAAAAATAAAAAATACCTTGACACACGTTAAGTGCCTCCATATATATTCTAAATACAACTCGAAGTTACGTCACATTATTATTATTATTATTATCGCACAACTGACCTCAGGCAACAAAGATTACACGAACCCTATTTTAATAACGCTCACACAATCGTAGAATAATTGAATATATGAATTTTAATTTGTTATAAATTAACATGACGCAGATTTGATTTGAATTTAATCAATGTTTTCAATGGTTAAGTAATCTAATAGTTAATTAATATGATAATCGTTTTTAAAAGTGCTATAATTATATTGAGTTTATAATTAATTAATCAAGTTATGTGATTAATATATGGCAAAGCCTATCTAATTTAAAAATTTTAACAGATGGATAATAGTTAGAAGTTTTTATCGTTAGTTTGAACAATGCTCTGTATAAACTTAAATCATTTTCTAATATATCATTAGATTAGATATGCTAAGAAGATCATTTAAAAATAGCCTGGTAATTTAAAAATGTTTCGAGTTTAAAATTAAATATCTTTAAAGTATATTGTATAATTAAAATTTATCTAAAAATTTTAATTTGTTTTAATTCAAATCGATAATGAATATTTACGACAATTTTTACCAATATTAAAATTCATCATATTAATCTATAATATAATTCATTAAATTTTTTCCAAAATTATATTAATCGATATCGATAATAGACAGTTTCTAAAATTTTGTAACAATAATATCGTCGTTGTTGTACGAAAAGTCATCAAATACATTTTCCAAATGCCAAATATTTATTTACAAAAATCGTTATATATCTGTCAATATTTAATCGATGATCTCAATTTTTTTACGACATGATAAGAAAATGTAAATCTATCAATTGATAGTTCAACCTTAAAAATGCATCAATTACTTTTTATAATATTAATCAACAAACTCGAAAAATGTATTTGATCACTTTTCGTTCTACAACGACGATATAATTTATTATATTAATCGATATCAATAATGAACACTTCGAAAATTTCTGACCAATAAACAAATTTATTACGTTGATCGATATCGATAATAGACATTTTCTAGAATTTGTATCACATTAATTGATATCGATAATGTACAGTTTAATCAATTTTTGCCGATAATAAAATTCATAATATTAATCGATATCGATAATTAACATTTTCGACAATTTTTGAGCAATAATTAAATTCGATAATGGACATTTTTCGACAATTTTTATCAGTTATAAAATGTATTATATTGTTTCGAGAAATAAAAATTTCGTAATCGTTAGTTCTTAAAAAAAAAAAACTGTATACAACAAAACATAATCGATAACATAATGTACAAATCAGAATAATATTGCAAAACAAAATGGCAGAGCATTTTGTAATGATGGATGTTTAGGGGGACGTTTTATAAAGTAATTTATGTTCTGTCTATCAAATTTTGCCGGCGCTTATAAAATCCACTGGCCTATGTTAAAAATGACGGCACTTTAAAGGCGCCATGGCAGATTGGAGCCGATAATTTGCAATATTAAAAAGGATGCCGATTGTTTGGCTGGTGAGTGATAATTGAAATTTGACATAACTCTTTTGACAATTAAAAACATATATAGTGACGTAAATTGGGTACCTAACAATTTCTGAATTGTTCGACAAATTATCGATTTCGATAACATACAAAGTTACGAAAAGTATACGTTTTTGATAAATCGATAAGTCATGAAATTAACCAATTTATTGAATATTTAAAGAGAAGTTCCATTTCATAATAGTTATATAATTTAATTAATTTTTGTATAATACAATAAAAATTGAAGAATACTTACAACGCAAGCCTTAACAGACTTCCAAACGTTCCTCGCAAAGTCTTCAATCTTGATGTTTTTTATGTTATCCTGCTGTACCACGTTCGATCAAACTCTATGAGTTGATGCTGTCTAAACGCGTGCGCTGCTATGTACTACGTTTCGTTTTCGATTATTTTTTTATTTTTGTATTATAAGCAAAAACTAAATTTAACGGTTATCGATTATTATAAAGATATTTTTTGTGGTTGTTGTATTTATAGCTAGATATTAAAACGACGTTATTATTGGATTTTATGTAGAATTAGCGGTTGTTGATTTACAGCGCGTGAGCATACGTTAAAAACACACACACACACGCGGCGTTTCGATAAAAATTACTTTAAATTAAATCGATAATTTACAGATTTTCGAGTTGACGACGTACGTACTTTGACGGCGGAACAGTCACATTGCAGACAGTCAGAGGAAATACACTCTCTAGACGTGTGGAGAAATTGCAATAATCAAGTGATATTTATCGATAACAGCTAACTAATCGATAGACGATATTTATCGATAAATTGTCAAAAATATGTTAAAATGTTGTTAGGTTTTTGTTTTACACTGCCTCTTGCTTTCTCCTTTTTATTTTTCGCCTCACACTGTCTCTCTCGCTCACTCTGTTTGTGGTCACGCTTGCTCTCGCTCTCTCTCACTCTGTCGCACTTTAGTCGCAGCACGTGGCGTTTGAACGTGTTCGCTATTGGTGGGTGTGGCAACCGTTGCCGCTATCTATTTATTTCCTCAATTTGATTTTTTTCTTAACCTTGTACTGGCGATTGCGCTGATCTATGACAAAATCATATCGCGATCTCTGCACATTTTCGCTAGTTAAATTATTAAAATTCACGCCAAATAATCGAAAAACTTTTAGCGAATACGTTGTGACAAAGTTATTCACACGTTGGCCGAGAAGAAATTGTACAGCACAACGAAACACTGGAAGAACGAGTGTAGGGTGTTGTGCGTTGTTAATAACGACGACGACGAGTAAGTGGGCGCTAGCCTCCAACGAGTTAGCTCAACAACGAGTACGTAGTCTCTATGAAAACCAACGAGTTAGTCCTTCAGGAGAACACAAAAAATACACGTTACACAATGCAACGAGTTGTTGCCAGTTGAAAATTTCAAGGCTGCTATCTAATTAGTTAATTAACGTCGGCTGCTGTTCGTTTGTTTCTCTCGACTGTTCGAAATTTGTGTTGTTGACGACGTTGTAGTCCAGAGCGTTGTGATTAATCGATAGCAGTTGTAGGTGTATTTTAAAGCGTGCTTTGCGGCGTTGCAACGATGTGTTTGCCGAAGTGCGTTCGTTTATATTTTCGTTCTAACGAAGTTTATGTCGAAGATGCGCACGATGTCAGCGGAAATGCAATATTCATGCGTTGCACACAAACGCGATCTCGTGCTCGCTGTTACTGGCGTTCGTACTCGTGCTCTCTCTCTCGTTACTGCGACGTCGCTTGGCGCTTTTGCTCTCACTTAAAGCTCACTGTGCAAATTTTCTTTTATTACTTTATTTTTTTTTTGTTTTTCTTTGTTTTAAAAACCTAAAAATTAATTTTGATTTTTTTAAATTATTTCTTCTCTTTGCTTTTGTTATTTTTTTCGCTTCGCTCTTTGCTTGCGCGCGCGCTCGCGCTCTGCTCTACGCCTTATCCACTCTACGGCTGTTTCAGAAAGTGTGTCGAGACCAGCCGATACCTTAGCATGTGGCGTCTGTGCTGCTGTGTTGGTGGTTTTAGCGGTGCTGCCGCCGCCGCTGCCGCTTACAATGCGTTCTCGCACGCGTTTATTTTGTGAGCGTCAGGTTTTGCGTTGCGTTCAATTTTGTGTCTGAAGTTGAACAGTTTTGCGGTATGTGCGTCGATTCGTTTACGTTCGTGCAATACACGAAGTGCACTAAATTAATGCAAATGCACTTTAATTGTTTACGTGCTACACACTAATACAAAAAAAGAGCTTTTTCTATGGCTCACGAGAAGGTCGTTCGTCGGGTTTTCCTCGTGCTCTTGTGCTTGTGGTGGGCACTGCTCGTTACTCTTTTACCACTCTTTTTGTTGTTGTTTTGCTCTTTGCCAAAAAAAAAATATTAGGCGAAAAATGTTCGTCTATGCAATAACAACAACTACTACTGAAATGCACGGCGCACGTACGCACGAACAAACGACGAACACGTTGTTCGTGCAGTCAAACGTAGGCGCGACGACGACAAAAACACGAGCGGGCGTTGACGACGTTGAGTACAATGATGATGATGATGATGACGACGACTATGACGAGTATTTGTGCGAATGCCGATGTTGTTTGTTAGTTGCTTTTATTGTTGTTGTTGTTGTTGGGGGGCCACTCGTTGATAATCGATATCGTACAAAACAGACCGACACAGCAAATGTGTGGCAAAGAAAATTCACACTTTTCACGCTGAAAATTTCACTTTTTTTTACAAAATTTCACACAAAATGTAATTAATTCTTTTATATTTCTAAATGTGTCACAATTTTTGAATTATTATCATTTGCTAAAATTACGCGTAGCACTTTTTACTTTTTGCTATATTGAAATATTTTTTATTTTTAATTTATTTTTAAATTATTTCCAATTTTGTTGTATTTATTTATTTTATTTATTTATTCGTCGAGAAAGACGCGACGCTGTAGCGCACACACGTTGTGTCGTAATTAAGACGCAATTTCAATCTGAAACAACATGAAACATGCCAAGAGTCAAGAGTGTTTCATTCAGAAAGAAAAAATAATGTTGCTGCCTGCTGCTGCTGCTTTTTCGTGAAGTTTTCGAAGTTTCTCGTGAGTGCGCACGACTCTCCGTTGTGCTCGCTCAACTCGCGTTGAGTTGTTGTTTGGTTGGTTTTTTATTCTTGTTGTTGTTGTTATAGTTGTTGTAATTTATGTTGTATTTGTTGTAATTGATGTTGCGTTTTACGTGTTTTCTTTTAAAGGCAACGCAGCATAAATAGATTTGCTAAAAAAAAACAGAAGAGAGAAAAAATTGAGTAAGAGAAAATGAGTCTTTGAGTTATTGAGAGCATGAGCAAAAATATGCATAAATATTATTTTGTACTTAATATATTTCTTAAATAAATTTCTTTATATAGCCGGTGTTGTAGAAAAATAATATTTAAAATTGAATTTTATTTTTACAGAGCACAAGAGAGTTTGAAAAGAAAAATGTTTTGTAAAAAAAATATATATACACTCAGAAAAAAATGTCCTCATAATAAGGAAAATGAACTTGAAATAGCCTTAAGGAAAAAACTTCCTCATTTTTAGGAAAATGTCCTTATTTTAAGGAAATGTTTCCTTATAATAAGGAAATTTTGCTGATATGAAATAAATAAAATGAACTTGACGCTATTTCAAGTTAATTTAGCTTCATATAAGGAAACTGTTTTCTGAGTGTAGAGGGAAACCTGTGGTAAAGTGGGACATGGGGTAATGTGGGAAATTGCTTTTTTTGGACATATTTTTGCACTTCAAAAAATAAAAACAATTGTCAAGTGCTCAACTTGGTATCAACTTTCTCATCCATGGTTATAATCAAAGTATTAAACTATAAGTTATTCGAACGATGTGTTCGTTATCAAAAGTATTTATTGACAAAGAAAAATATTATTTTCAGTGTAACATTTGAAACGAACAATATAGAATACAAATCAAAGTATAAATACAAAGTATAAAACATAAAGTATATTTCAATTTAGTTCAACTTGATTCCTCAACACAAAGTAATGCATCTTTTTACATTTTCAGAACAAGTGAAAAAACGGGGTTTGCTAATAATTTAACATATTGGGGTAAAGTGGGAAACGTAAAGTGAAAACGAAAAGTAACCAAATACATTATGATGAAAAACTTAAATTTCGAGTTTGTTCATTAACATTACAAAAAGTAATTGATGCATTTTTAAAGTTGAAATATCAATTCATAGATTTGCATTTTCTTATCATGCGGTAAAAAAATTGAGATCATCGATTAAAAATTGACAGATATATAAAGTTTTTTGTAAACCAATATTTGGCATTTTGAAAATGTAATTGGTGACTTTTCGTTCTACAACAACGATTTGTTGTAATTTTAGTGGAAATATTGTGTTTTATGAATTATTTAATGGGTTTAGCCAAGAAAAAACCAATGAAAAGCAAAATTTTGACTTCACCAAAGATAAGGATCTTAATCGCGAAGTTTAACCTTTAACAGAAGCAAAAAGACTACAAATATTCTTCAACTTCATCAGAAGAAGAAGAATTTTATACAATTTGCATAAATAAAATACCGAAGAAATTAAATTTCATAAATTCAATAAACTGCGGTGTCATCAAACGGTCTGTATACTTGAAATGTGCGAACTGGACGATCAGAAACTACACCTGTTATTATCTCTCAGAATATTCTGACTATGAGTCAATTCACATTTTTTCGAATTTTCTTAACATAACTACTGAGATGTTTATAAATTTTTGTTCTTCTTCTCCAAACTTTTTTTTATTACGTTTTTATATTTTTTATCTTTAATATATTTGACTTTGTTTTGAAAACAAAACATGAAAGAGAAAGACTAAAATATTATTTTAGTCAAATTTCCCACTTTACCCCAACATTTTTCAACAAAGCCGAACTTGAGCTGTTTGGAAAAATCACTCAAAAATCAATTAAAAGGCATATAAATGGTAATACAAAAATTTAGATCATGAACTAGTCTATGGAATAGACCTTCCAGAAGAATTTAAAAATTATTTAAATGCACTTTTTTAGAGGAAAATCAAAATATGTCCCCCTTTGCCCCAGACTCTCTCTGAACTTAAATTACTTGTGCACCTACGCAATGTAGTATTGAATATGAGCGCAGTTGGCTTTACATTACTCCTTTATATTACCCCTTTATCTAGTAGTAGCCGCGGTAGCTCAGTGGTTAGTGCGTTGGACTGCGAGCCGAAAGGTCCCCGGTTCAAGTCTGGACTGGGGCTAACAACATCTTTTCATAGAAACATTTTTCTATACCGCGCTATCTCTCGTCAGTAAATGGCAAACCTACGAGAGTAAAACCATTGCCTATGAAAAAGCTCTCACCCGCCGTTCGGATTCGGCAATAAACTTGTAGGTCCCACCACTTTGAGTACAAATATAACACTGTAGCGCCAAACTATTATTATTATTATTATCTTACCTAGTATAAGCATGTCCTATTAGGGTAGACATGACTGGTGTTGTTCTCATACATCAAAAATACCATGATCAGGGGCCCTATTCTGGTTTGATGAAAAATATAAAATAAGAATGAAAATGAAATAAAAACTATTTTCAAATTCAGCTAATAATATAAAAACTGGTTGTTGTCTCATTTTCATTCTCATTTTATATTTCTCATCAAACCAGAATAGGGAATTATAGTTAAATTTATAAAAAAAATATTTTCTTGCGTTCCTTTGTATAATAAAATTCTATAAATCTTTTATAGAATTTTTTATTTTTAATATTCAATTATTTTAACCAAGATACACAGAAAGAAATACAAGGACAATTATGCCGACAATTATAAATTTAGAACAAACAATTGAATCTAATACAAAATGAAAAATTGAACGAATAGTCGTGAATTGAACGAATAGTGATGCCAACTGGAGGGGAATTACCCAATTGTGGTGAATTCTAGTCTTAGTGGGTAATCGGGGAATGGTCCACTTTTGGCGGGGTCCAAATTAGTATCTCTTACATTTTCTGCATTTTTATGGATTGGAATATAGGGACATATGACAACTTTTGTTCGAATTTCATATGAACATTTTAAAACAAACGTTTTTACGTTTAGATTGGATATCGTAGTACAATAAATAATTTTTGAAATGCTGTTTAACATGCTTTGACTTCAACGCTTTCAATTCGTTTGGAAAATAATAAATTCAAAATCGTTTGTTTAGAATTTTGCAGGTAAAATCGGATTCGATAGAAAACTAAAAAACATACCTCTATATTCCAATCATATCAAAGATGTTTTTAAATAAAGGATAAATTTTTACTTAATGTAAAACCTGTAAATTTTACATTCCCCTTATTAGTGGAAAAATATTGTTTTCAGTATTTTTTTTGCGATTATTGGCAATTTAAAATTTCGAAACTAAAAATATCAATGACAAAAATGTAGTTAAAAAAACAAAAAAAAAATCGAAAATAAATATACTCAAAATATTTTTATCGACATAATTTATTGCCCATTTCATTACTATTCTAAACCAAATTTATGATCCATTTTTTCAGTCACATTATAGTCAATATTTCACATATATTTAAAATTTCATATTAACTGAGTACTAATTGTCTATCTGTCCGTAAAGTTTCAAAAAATTCGAACATTCTGATTTAAAACTATAGACTTTTGAAATATTAATTTAAGCTAAGTGTAAACTTTCACTGAAAAACTGGACCTTAATTAATAAATATAGCACCACTTGGTAATATCAAATAATTTTTCTCAATTTATAATGGTTGATAAATGTCATTCGAAAAAGGGGGGAAATCAAGAAATACAAAAAAAAAAACAAATTCAATAAATAACATATTGCGTAATATTTATTCGATTTTTATTAAAACTTTATTTATTCTCAGTGTATTTACATTTGTGCGGGAAATTTTATAGTCAATTGGGGAATTTTGCTAAGAATATCGGGAAAAATGAAAATAAGAGTTGGCATCACTGATGATGACAAGGAATTTTCTGTCAACGCGCATATTATTCATATTTGCTAGAAATGAAAAACAACACTTAAATGTTTATGAATCTTTTGAGCGCTCAGAATTGACGGTGATAAAGGTTGCATATCTAAAGCTGACGTCAGAATATTCGATAATTGAATTGGTTGCTTTACCGAAACGAACTTTAAAGAAGAATTAAAAATTTTAAAAAATAAATATTTTTAAAATAAATATATGTTTAAAACTAAAAAATACAGTAAATTGTAAAATTAAATTTGCCCTTTTTGACAAATTTTGTATAGAATAAAATGTCCAGAAGCTAATTTTAAAGTAGACCTTAAATTGTCTATGATTATGCACCACAATTTTAATTGTAATGTTTAAAGTTTGTCTCTGTATAGAAATAAATTGAATTTAGCTCTCTTCTCGTTCTCTCCATTTTAAATAAACCATGCTGATTGGCTGAGAGCTGTGGGTGTGTATTTTCCTTACGCTCTCATTTGCAAATGCGCGCGCTCTCACCATCTTTCTCTATGTCTGTCTGTCTCATACCCTGTTCCTCTTTAAGCTATGCTCAAATTAATACTCACTTAAAACTACAAAATATGCTTAAATTGCTCAAGTCAATATTTGTGTCATTTAGCAAAAGCTTTTGGCCAACAATCAATTTTTTTGTTATTTTTATTTTTAATTTTTATTATTTTTAATGTTGTCTTATTTACTCTCTCTCTCGTGTTAGTTCGTTGCTTACGTTGTATTTTATGCACGATGTTTGCTCGGCTGTGTCATCAGCGTCGTTCCAAGTAACAATTTGCAGTCTCCACTCAAATATTGAATTTTTCTTATATATTTTTTGTTATTTATATGTTTATATTTTTGTTTGCAAATTGTGCTTTGTTATATGATGCTGTAAATAAACGTGAGAAAAGAGAGAATAAAAATTTTGCATTTTTTTTTGTTATATAGAAAAGCAATAAATCAACAAAAAAATTTGTTTATTTTCACTAAATTGTTGGTAAATATAATTTTCAGTTTTATTTTACAGACATTTATTTATTTTAGTTCATTCACTATACAACATGATTTTTTTCTTATAGAAGGTATTATTTTATATAATTCACGTCATGTATTTTATATAATTCCTATCATGTAAGATTTTAAGGCACTTTTCACACCACTTTTTAAAATAACAAAATTATAGAACATTAGAAAAATTTATTTAGAAATAACTTCTGGAACCTGAACGGGAATTGGAACCGTTATTAAGAAAATACGTGCAACTGGAATCGGTATCGGAAGCCGCTATTTTAAAAATCTTGAAACCAGTACCGGAATCTATATTTCGAAGGGTTTTGTTTCTGTCAGGGACCTCATAGAACTGGAATCGGAACCGTTATTAAAAACATGTGTGGAAACGAAACCCGAATCGGAACCGTTATTAAGAAAATATGTGGAACCGGAATAGGAACCCATATCAATTTTTTTGTTAGAACCGGAATCGGTACCGGAACCTATATTTCAAAGGGATTTATATCAGTTAGGATCGGAACTGTTATTAAAAAATGTGTGGAAACGGAACCGGAATCGGAACCGCTAATTTAAAAATCATTGAACCAGAAACGGAACCGATATTCCAAAGGGTTTTAAGGCCTGAATTAAAGACATTTTTTCTCTCTTAACTGTCAAGGCAAATTTGAATATACAAAGAAATACACACATTTGTTTTCAAAATATTTGTATCGAAACTTGAAAAAAATTAGTTTAGACTAGTTTTATCTCCCGTTTTATTAGTCAGAACTGTTCATGTGTTTTGTTAATTCTTTCTTCGAGCACTGGTGTAGCGCTAAATCGAACACAACAACAAACAAACGTCTTCTGCTGAGTTCAATTCATGCATATTGCAAATGTATAAGCAAAAACACAGCAATGCGTTTCTTTGGTCCGAATTTTGCATGTGTTTTGTTAATGCTTTCTTCGAGCACTGGTGTAGCGCTAAATCGAACACAACAACAAACAAACGTCTTCTGCTGTGTTCAATTCATGCATTTTGCAAATACGAATGCACAAACACAGCAACGCGTTTCTTTGGTCCGAACTTTGCACGTGTTTTGTTAATGCTTTCTTCGAGTTCTTGTGTTGCGTTATATCGAACACAACAACAAACAAACGTTTTCTGCTGAGTTCAATTCATGCATTTTACAAATACGAATGCAAAAACCCAGCAACGCGTTTCTTTGGTCCGAATTTTGCATGTGTTTTGTTAATGCTTTCTTAGAGCACTTCTGTAGCGTTAAATCGAACACAACAACAAACAAACGTTTTCTGCTGAGTTCAATTCATGCATTTTGCAAATACGAATGCAAAAACACAGCAATATGTTTCTTTGGTTCGAACTTTGCACGTATTTGGTTAATGCTAATGTAACAACAAACAAACAAACGTTTTCTGCTGAGTTCAATTCATGCATTTTGCAAATACGAATGCAAAAACCCAGCAACGCGTTTTTTTGGTCCGAATTTTGCATGTGTTTTGTTAATGCTTTCTTCGAGCACTTCTGTAGCGTTAAATCGAACACAACAACAAACAGACAAACGTTTTCTGCTGAGTTCAATTCATGCATTTTACAAATACGAATGAATCAACACAGCAACGCGTTTCTTTGGTCCGAACTTTGCACATGTTTTGTTAATGCTTTCTTCGAGCACTTCTGTAGCGTTAAATCGAACACAACAACAAACAAACAAACGTTTTCTGCTGAGTTCAATTCATGAATTTTGCAAATACGAATGGAAAAACACAGCAAGGCGTTTCTTTGGCCGAACTTTGCATGTGTTTTGATAATGCTTTCTTCGAGCACTTCTGTAGTGTTAAATCGAACACAACAACAAACAAACAATCGTTTTCTGCTGAGTTCAATTCATGCATTTTGCAAATACGAATGCAAAAACACAGCAATGCGTTTCTTTGGTTCGAACTTTGCACGTATTTTGTTAATGCTAATGTAACAACAAACAAACAAACGTTTTCTGCTGAGTTCAATTCATGCATTTTGCAAATACGAATGCAAAAACCCAGCAACGCGTTTTTTTGGTCCGAATTTTGCATGTGTTTTGTTAATGCTTTCTTCGAGCACTTCTGTAGCGTTAAATCGAACACAACAACAAACAGACAAACGTTTTCTGCTGAGTTCAATTCATGCATTTTACAAATACGAATGTTTCAACACAGCAACGCGTTTCTTTGGTCCGAACTTTGCACATGTTTTGTTAATGCTTTCTTCGAGCACTTCTGTAGCGTTAAATCGAACACAACAACAAACAAACAAACGTTTTCTGCTGAGTTCAATTCATGAATTTTGCAAATACGAATGGAAAAACACAGCAAGGCGTTTCTTTGGCCGAACTTTGCATGTGTTTTGATAATGCTTTCTTCGAGCACTTCTGTAGTGTTAAATCGAACACAACAACAAACAAACAATCGTTTTCTGCTGAGTTCAATTCATGCATTTTGCAAATACGAATGCAAAAACACAGCAATGCGTTTCTTTGGTTCGAACTTTGCACGTATTTTGTTAATGCTTTCTTCGAGCACTTCTGTAGTGTTAAATCGAACACAACAACAAACAAACAATCGTTTTCTGCTGAGTTCAATTCATGCATTTTGCAAATACGAATGTAAAAACACAGCAACGCGTTTCTTTGGTCCGAATTTTGCATGTGTTTTGTTATTTCTTTCTTCGAGCACTTCTGTAGCGTTAAATCGTACACAACAACAAACAAACGTTTTCTGCTGTGTTCAATTCATGCATTTTGCAAATACGAATGCATCAACACAGCAACGCGTTTCTTTGGTCCGAACTTTGCACGTGTTTTGTTAATGCTTTCTTCGAGCACTTGTGTAGCGCTAATTGCAACGCAACAATAATTAGACGTCTTCTGATGAGTTCAATTCATGAATTTTGCAAATACGAATGCAAAAACACAGCAAGGCGTTTCTTTGGCCGAAATTTGCATGTGTTTTGTTAATGCTTTCTTCGAACACGAGTGTAGCGTTAAATCGAACACAACAACAAACAAACGTTTTTTGCTGAGTGCAATTCATGCATTTTGCAAATGCGAATGCAACAACTTTGCATTGTGTTTTCTGAATACTTTCTTCGAGAACTTGTGTAGCGTTAAATCGTACACAACAACAAACAAACGTTTTCTGCTGTGTTCAATTCATGCATTTTGCAAATACGAATGCATCAACACAGCAACGCGTTTCTTTGGTCCGAACTTTGCACGTGTTTTGTTAATGCTTTCTTCGAGCACTTGTGTAGCGCTAATTGCAACGCAACAATAATCAGACGTCTTCTGATGAGTTTAATTAATGCATTTTGCAAATGCGAATGCAACAACTTTGCATTGTGTTTTCTGAATACTTTCTTCGAGAACTTGTGTAGCGTTAAAACGTACACAACAACAAAGAAACGTTTTATGCTGTGTTCAATTCATGCATTTTGCAAATGCGAATGCAGAACTTTGCATTGTGTTTTCTGAATACTTTCTTCGAGAACTTGTGTAGCGTTAAAACGAACACAACAACAAACAAACGTTTTCTGCTAAGTTCAATTCATGTACTTCGCAAATGCGAATGCAACCATATAGCAACGATGCCTGCCATCGAGTGTTGCGCGAAAATAAAACAAACAAAATACGTGAGTATTGTTGTGCAACAAGAAGTTTTTGTTGAGGACGGGATAAAGTCTATGTATACTAGTTTAGTTTTATATATTTTTAATAATTGTCCTAAATTGAGGGGAGTTCGCTGAGTTTGAATCAAAAAATTGTTTATAATGAAATGTTTTAGATTAATTTAAACAAAATAAACATTTTAATCTAAATATATTGATAGAATTCTTTATCACAACAACATTGCCTCAACCTTACAACTAAATCAGCAGAACTGACAACAAATAGTTCTGTTTAGCCGAATGACGCATCTGAGTGCTGGAAACTTCTATAATGCGCCGACATCGACAAAAACTACTCGAAAACAATTGTGAAAAAAACCATGCAAATTGCATCAAGCAGAATATGAGAAATATGATCGCTATATATACAAAAAAAAATGTTTTACATCAAAGTTGGCAAAGGTTCGGTCGGGTGGGTGGCACAGTTCAACGACGCATCAAAAACGTTAAAGTGTCAATTGACATCAAGCGAGACAGACGGTGACTGACGAATGAACGAATTGGTTGGCATGAAATAAAATCGCAGTGAATCTGGTTTGCAACCAGAAATAAAAGAAATACAACAGAAGATGAAAAAAAATCAATTCAATTCAACGTATATTGATGTCAATTGAAATCAATTTTAAAACTTGTGGACTTTATGATGTGGCAGCAGGTGCGCGGGTTCTGTGTGTGTCGAGCACGACAGACGATTTGTAGTAGCACGTTAGCATATATAGATTGTTTGGCACGTAATAGGTACTCAATAAAAAAAAAATCAGTTAGGTAATAATGACAAAAATAAATGCTGGAATTTTTGTTTTTTGTATTTTGTAAAATATATAATATAAACAATGTTAAATGTCGACAATTTTCTAAAAAAAAAAATAATAATAAAATATTTAATAGATTTTTTTTTTTGAAAAAACATTTTTTTTTTTTTTCAAAAAAAAAAGCAACAAAAATTAACATCTGCACAAATGCATTTGAAACTCACCTACAACACATTCATTTTATTTCAAGACATGTACCGTCGACAAATCTATGCTTGAAAATCAAATGAATGTATTGCTCACAACAACAAAGCACAAGTAGTGTCAAAACAAAACACAAACAAGACGTAGTTGCAGTGAAGAAGTCCATAATGGTGTGCAATAAAAATCAAATACTTGTACCACTGAATACTCGGTGCATTTTACATTTTCTTTTTATTATTCTTACTCTAACAAATTTTCATTAATATTGATATATAGAAAAATCAAAAGGTATAAAAAATCATATAATATTTTATATTAAGTTTTTTATTTATCGAACCACATTTTTTCATTATTATTATTATTATTATTATTATAATTTTTCATTTTTTTTTTGAATATTGCTATGCGACCAATTGTTGTTCAAAATTCAAATTTTTTTTTTTTTTTTTTTTAATAATGTTTGTTGTATTTTTTATAAACAAAGATTTGTTCTCTCACTCGTTACTCATTGCGCTCACTCGCTGCACTCACCTTTTCGTTGCATGTTCAGCGACAGTAGTGTCATTTGGTTTTGTTTTTTCAAAACATTGCATGTTTTGAAAAGAAAAATGTGTTGACAGTACTTGACACAAATGAAACAAATAGTGCAGTGAAGTTAAGTCGCTGGAGGGACTTCACATTAATATTGAAATATAGAAAACATTCAAAAGGTATAAAAAAATCATATAATATTATATATTAAGTTTTTTATTCATCGAACCACATTTTCTCATTATTATTATTATAATTTTTCTTTTTTTGAATATTGCTATGCGACCAATTGTTGTTCAAAATTTTTATTTTTTTTCTTTAATAATGTTTGTTGTATTTTTCATAAGCACATAATTACCGACAACAACATTAATGCCGCTCGGCGGCAGATTTGTTCTCTCACTCGTTACTCATTGCGCTCACTCGCTGCACTCAACTTTTCGTTGCATGTTCAGCGACAGTAGTGTCATTTGGTTTTGTTTTTCAAAACATTGTATGTTTTGAAAATAAAAATGTGTTGACAGTACTTGACACAAATGAAACAAATAGTGCAGTGAAGTGATGTCGCTGGAGGAAACTTCATTGCATGTTTTGAAAACAAAAATGTGTTGACAGTACTTGACACAAATAAAACAAATAGTGCAGTGAAGTGAAGTCGCTGGAGGAGACTTCACTATAATATAGTAGACTGCCATTGCAAAATGCGCTGAATACTGTAGAGTGCAGTAGTGCATATTTTGAAGAGGGAACTTCAAACACATTTGTGCTTAAAATTACACTTTTCATATTTTTTTATTAAAAACATACCATATGGTAACATTGAAAATGAAAAAAACATTTTTATCTTAATTGGAAATAAAAAGATTTGTAATAATTAAAAAAAAAAATAAGAGCAACTAGACTAGAATGCACCATTTTTAGATTTTATAGGAAACATAATACAACAAATTGTTAGTAAATATAATAATTATTTTATTTTATTATTTATTTATTTATTTATTTATTTATATATTATTTTATATATTTATATAAAAGTATATAATAAAAAAAAACTTGATGATACAACCAAGAGCAGTCATTGCAAAAAAAAAAAAGAGCAACTCGCAAAAAAAAAAAACGCGCACATCATGTGACTCAAAACGTGATTATAATGACAACTGTTGCAGCTAAGTAACTGATAGACAGATGCAGAGACCGACAGACTCACTGCAATTGGTGGAACAACAGCAACAACACGAACAATGTGAGCAGCAGCAGCAGCATCATGTGGCAGACACCAGGCACGTCTGCTGGTTATAAAATCAGGAAGGGTACAACAAAATGAAAATGGAAAATATTTAAAATTAATACAGACACAAATACCAACATATAAAATGTCACACACACACACGCACTCATGTGTCTCAGTTGCCTTTGTTTGTCTCTATTTACATTTAAATGGAAAATTTCAACAATATTGTACAATAAATATTAATTTTCATTGTATGTTACTGTGCAAAGATAGTTTTTAACCAACTACTGTGAGAAAAACGTACAAATAATACGAGCAGAAAAAGTTATTATGAATTACAAAGAATTTAAACTATAGGCGAATGTAATATTTGCTTTTAAGTATTGTGTTCTGAGTAATTTTAGGTCACTTTTCATTGTAAGTGAAATATTTAAAATGTATAAAAATTATATATTTTTAAATATTCTAAGTTATTTTTTTTATTTATTCAAAATAATAATTTTATTGCCTACTGATTGCACTTACAATCAGGGACTAAAACCCTATGAAATATCGCACAGCAGTCCAAAATATCGCACAGCATAACAGCAGTCCGGTTCCAATCAAAAAAATGATATAGGTTTCGATTCCGGTTACCTGACAGGGACAAAATATCGATTCCGGTTTTATTCCCAAGATTTTAAAAAAGCTGTTTTGATTCTGGTTTCAACCAAAAAAAAAATTATATGGGTTTCGATTCCGTTTCTACACACTTTTTAATAACAATTTCGGTTTCGAAACTCTAAACGTTACCGGTTCCGATACTGGTTCCGGTTCATTGCAGTCCCAATCACTATCGTTGCTTTAGTTACAGTAATTAATTAAAATAAATTCGTTCACTATTGACATTGAAATCAATCATAATTGAGAACGTTGCAAAATTAAAAGCATACAGATGAGTGACTTGAATTTGTTCTTTTTTTTTATTACTTTACTCTTTGCACTTAATTACAATTTTTCTGAACAGGTCCCGTGGCAGACAGTCAAAAACTGATTACAATTAATTTGCAGTGGTTCGCCTTGACTGACGAAATATGAAAAGATTTTTTTTGGAAAAATCAGCATGTAAAATAATAAAATAATAAAGAATATTTTATTATAAAACAAAATATATGAGCAAAAACAGAAATTTTTTAAAATCATTGAAACTGACTTTATCATTAACTTCCGTAGTTTTTCGATTTAATGATAATGATTAATAGATTTTAGGGCCAGAAGTCTTTACCTCTTTTTGTTATAGTAATTTAAAGTTCAAAAATTGAAAAAATGCATTGAAATACTCTAGGTTTTTTTTCTTCTTCTCCGTTTTTGTTCTGAGATCTTCACTTTAGGATCACACTTGCTGAGAAATAAGTGCTCGGTATACGTGGGAGATCAGTTTAGTATATATTATAATTTGATATCTGTGTTTTTTGGCCAGGCGTACGTGTCCTGGCCAAAAAATACAGTGTGATCTGTACTGAAGAATCATTCATAATATTAATGACTAAAGACATCAATGTTATGAATGCGATTATAAATATGATACTGTTGAAAAAGTGTTCATCAATAGAATGGTGAAGCATACGTTTCATCATATAAATAAACAAATACATAAAATACAACATATATGTAGATCATATTGAAGAATGCTGTTCATCAAACCATTACAACCTGTATTAATAAAAAGTTATATTTATAAAAAAAATATATAAAAAAAATAAAAAATATTTCTTTGAAAAAATATTTTTTTTTCGGACAAATTTTTTTTTGTGTAATTTTTTTTTTTGAGACATTTTTTTTATAATTTTTTTTTTTTTTTGAAAATTTTTGTTAATTTTTTTATATTTTTTTCGAAAAAAAAAATGTATTGATTTCATTAACTAATTTTTTTTTTATAAGGACATTATTTTAAAAACGATTTTGTTTTTTGAAAAATTTAAAAAAAAAATGTCCATCAATTAATATTTCGATAAAAAATATTAGTTCAACAATATTCATCATATTGTATGTTATAGTCATAAATTTTATGAACAATTTACAAAAAAATATGTATTAATACATCATATATATTATATTCATCAATATGACGATTCAAATTCATTGTATTGAATATTTCGTTCTTCACTATGATGTTCGATAGTATGAGAAGTTTATATATATAAAGAATGCATTTATCATATGCCATATGCCAATCTGGTAGTTGGTAAAAAATTTCATAAATTTTATGAATAAATTCATCATATTGTTTATATTTTGTACGATTTCTGTGTACGCTGATTGGGATTGATCATGTGTATGATATGCAGTGTTGCCAGAAAAGCTAGAAAAGGCTAAAATCAAGTTTAAAAAAAGCTAAATATTTTTTATTATTTTTTTTTCTAGGTATATTATTAAAAACAATATTAGAAAAACCAAAATAAATTTCAATATAACAAAAATATTTTAATTTATATATTTTCACTACAATTCCAATTTTCCAATTAATGGTCAATAAATAAATGTAAGTTTATAAAATATATACAATAAATTTCCAATGTAAAAATTTGTTGAGAATTTAAAATTTCTTTTAATTTTCAATATTTCAATAAAATTTTCAAAGTTTGCATAAAATAAAAAAAAAAATCAAATATGTCAGTAAATAGTCAATTATTTTTCATTTTACATATCAAATTACACCTAAATGTCAGTATAATTAATCAGTACTATTAATTTTTAATAGTTCAAATATTCAATATATTTAAAATCACCTAAATTCATGTACAATGCATGGTCCGCATTGGTCTTTTAAAATGCGTTGTTGTCACCGCATTTTAAATGCTACCACGATCTGTTGACATTAGGTTGTTGACATTAGGTTGTTATTAATTTTAGGATATCGAATAAAAACTAAATTTTATACAAATTCACGGTTGTATTTTAAACAATATTTCAAATTAAGACGCACTTTTTTATGGACATTTCCATTATTTACAAAATTTTATTAAGATTTTGAAAATTTAAAAAAGGCTAAATAAATTAGCCCCAAAATTGAATGCTAAATTTGCTTTCACGAATAACTTTGTTTTTGTAATTATAGATATCAAGCAGAGTTCGGATTTGCACGCACGCCCGCGCCCGCGCCCTTAAGTAAATGAGAAGCAAATTTGTTTACGCATACTCTGCACTCGGGCACCACATTTTTTTTACAACACATCCCGTCGCAACGAGTGATGCTTTGCATCATTCTCGGTACCTGCCCTCGTGCGTGCTACGAAACTAAAAAGTGCAGCCCGCGCAGACGAGGAATGAGAAAATAGAGAAGCATATCGCGCAAGTGCTATGATATTTATTTCGCGGGGCAACTCCGTGCAACAGCGAAAACCGACTGCCCCGGGCAGCACGCGGGGCAGTTTTTCACAGCCAGTTAATTTTTTCTGGTATGAAATTCTTATGTGGCGCATGAACACGGCACTGTTATAATATACTGCGCAATGTTTTAAGAATTTTTAAATAAAACTATCGTTAATACAGAAAAGTTTGGCAATACTCAAATACACTTTTAATCGAAGTTTTAATTTGGTTTATAAAAATTGTATAATTTAGTACAAGTTTTTCAGTGCAAGTTTAAACTTAGTGTACATTTTTACAAATGAGGATATACATTATTTTTCGAAGCCTATAATGTAGCTTTTTTATTAAAATAGATTTTTGCACATAATAATTATTGTATTTGAATAAAAATGTTGATTAAGATTTCATGTTAAATTTATTTTTCTGTTCAACGAACAATTAAAAGATACAATTTTTATAAACCAAAATAAAACTGCGATTAAAAGTGTATTGGAGTATTGCCAAACTTGTCTGTATTATCAATAGTTTTATATAAACATTATTAAAACATTGCGCAGTCAAGTAAAACAGTGCCAATAAAATTTACTGGCTGTGAAAAATGCGCGTGCTGCCAGGGGCAGTCTGTTTTCGCTGTTGCACGGAGTTGCCCCGCGAAATAAATACCATAGCACTTGCGCGATATGCTTCTCTATTTTCTCATTCCTCGTCTGCGCGGGCTGCACTTTTTAGTTTCGTAGCACGCACGAGGGCAGGTACCGAGAATAATGCAAAGCATCACTCGTTGCGACGGGATGTGTTGTAAAAAAAATGTGATGCCCGAGTGCAGTGTCTCCGTAAAACAAAATTGCTCGTCAGTGTATGAAGAAATGGGCATGTGCGGGCGCACGCACACGGGCATTTCCGATCTCTGATATCAAGTTGATATTGAAATAGTTTTAATTTTTGATAAACACATTTTATTTGTTCAGATTTTTTTTTTTTTGTAAAATTAAAGAGCACATAATTTAATTTCAAAATGTTTTGATTTTTTAATCGGAAATATATCATTATTACATCGTATTCAAAATTATCATCAAATGGTAACATAAAATGTAGGGTTCTAGCATTGAAAACATTCATTTTCAAGAATGATTTGGTTACTTTCAAACAATAATAAAAAAAGGATTCAGAATAAGAAATTCTGTAAAGCAAAACAAGACGACTAAAAAATAAAAAAATAAATAAAACAAAAAAAAACAGAATTCGATGCAATAAGTTGCAAATATTATAATTAAATGAAAATATTGCATACAAACAGAAATTAAAAAAATATTAAATTTTATATTTTTGCAATTTTTGAGAAATTCAAGTATTGCTTATTAAAATAAACAATAAAAAGATACCACCTACTGCAAAAAGTATCGATCATAAATCACACTTAATTATAAATCAAAAAATTGTGCGCAACAATTAAAAATACATTTATCACATGTGTATTAAGTGTATTTCGACTTAAATTTCATTTAATATTAAAACAAAGACCTTGAAAATGGTTTCAAGACGAGTCCAAAGAACTCTCTCGCCCATGCACAAAAGTCACACGTGCCACGTACCCAAACGTCAGACTGTCTGGCACAACTGTCACTGTGTCGTGTCGTGTGGTGGGTCCGTCGTCGTGCACTGTTTTTTTGACTCACGATGTCATAAAATATTTTAAATTATATGCTCGAAGAAATTTAAACATTTATAGCCAATATATACACCATATTCTTCCGTTTATTTTAAACAATTATTTTATGATTTCCTTAACCTCTACCAAAAATTTGTTTATTTTTCCGGTATATTTGTTGATTTGAAGTTTTTGTTTTTCATTTATAAATAAATAAATAAATGATTCTTTATGCTGCGTTTCATCTTTTGTTAAATTTTATCAAAATTACGTTGTATTTCATAAGTGATGACTAATCGACCACTCGAAATAAGTTCGTCATTAAAACGTAAAAAAAAGAAAACATAAAAACGAGTGTCGTATTTCCAGATGTTGATTTTTTTTTGTTTTTTCAGACTATTCTCATTTATTTTGATTTTTGGTTTTATTTTTTTTTTCCTTTTGTCATTTATTTGAGGACTAACCTCAATTTCTGAAAATGTTCATTATTTATTTAACATTTTTCTCGATTTTTATGACAGTTAGTACCTAGTATTAAATGACAGTCTATAGAAATATATTTTGTATTTAAGTGGGTCAGTTTATATGTCATAATTTTGGTTTGTCATTATGAGTAATGTTTAGTTTTTAGCCAAATTCCAATTAGTTAATTTTGAACAGACCTTGACATTTTTAAATATAACTTTTATGATTAAAATGGAATTTTCATTATATAGAGGTCCCTAGTGGAAATTTGCTCGATGCGCCATCGGGAAATGATCGAGGTTTCGTCAGTTAACTCCTATTAGAGCAAATATGATCATTGCCATGTCATGCCCTTATCATGCTCACCATAGCAGGGTTTACATTATCTAAACAGCCAATGGTCCCGATCAAAGCTACATTAGTTGTTCCTTATAAAGAAATTTTCACCGGGCAATGATCAGGTTTCAATGAGGTATGATATTTTATTTCATCGGGTATTTGTAGTGCTTTCGTATGCTTATGTTTTAACAAGGCAATGGTCAGATAAATAATGATATGGGGAATTACCCGATCAGTACATGATCATTGCCTGAGGTGAGTACATGATCAGGACACTGCGTTACAAGTACATCGTGGGCCTCGTCATATCCCGATCATCTCAAATAATGACATGATCAGTTCATGAGCATGGCCCCACCAAAATTTCTACTAGGGGTGTACCGCTGATATATTTCCACTTTTTAAATGACATTTTCGTTTTACAAAATTTGAATAAAAAAAAGAATGTTTAACAATTCTACCCTGACAGTTGATCCCAGAAAAAATTAAATTTGGAAAAGCTGATTTTGTTATTCTATGAAGTTATTATTACTTTTTGCGTTTTTTGCGTTGTCCATAATTTGTTTTTTTTTTCGAATTTTGGGTTTTCATGAATCTCTACAATTTTAACCCAACCAAGGTTGCCAACCAATCACACGAAAAATCTCTAAATCACACATGAAATGACATGTGCGACTTTTTCATAAAAAAATCACATATTAAGAAAAATAACACAGTGAGATAAATCATACAAAAATATCATATCATGATAAATCACAGACATATTACAGAATTGAAAATTCATTCATAATAATATTCATAAAACGTATTTATTTATTAATTAACAAACAGTTTTCCTCATTTTTTACAATATATTAATATATGTACTTGCTGCGAATTGTTTTGCTCCATACATTGGTTTGGATATTAATATATTTACTTGCTACGATTTGGTTTGCTCTATACATTGGTATCGAGAAAAACGATAAAGAATGTTTACAAATATTTTCATAATTTCTAAATCTACACAAACAAATATACAAATGTTCAACCTTCACCTACAACAAATCATCGAACATTTATTAAATTAAAAGTTGTTAAACAAAATTTAAAATAGCGGATATAGAGCAAAGTCGATGATAAATATTAATAAAATAAATCCATAAATCTATATATAAATCATATAAATTCGATTGCTAACTCTATATACCCAAAAAATGGCAAACCAAGGTGTGAAAATTCACACAATACCCCCAGCAACAAATACTGCGAAGTTTCTCGTTGGTTTTTGAGGAGTATATACTCGCCAATGAAAACTAGTCGGATACTGGTAGGGATTTAAAGAGTATATCACCGCTAATAAAACTGGTCAGTTACTAATAGGGATTTGAAGATTAGATCTCTGCCAGTTAAACTAGTCAAAAGCTGTTCAAAAACTGGTCTGTCTAAACTAAATCCATAAATCTATATATAAATCATATAAATTCGATTTCCAACTCCATTTATCCAAAAACGGCGTATGGAGCAAACCAAGGTTTGAACAATCACACACTACCTCTAGCAACAAAAATTTCTAAGTTGCTCGTAGGTATTTGAAGAGTATATACTCGCCAGTGAAAACTAGTCGAAACCTTGTCGGTTACTGGTAGAGATTTTAAAGAGCCAATAAAACTAGTCAGTTACTGATAGGGATTTGAAGAGTAGATTTTTGCCAGTAAAGCTAGTCCAAAGCTGTTCAAAATCTGGTCTGTCCCCAGTAAAACTAAATCCATAAATCATATAAATTCGATTGCTAACTCTATTTACCAAAAAATGGTATATGGAGCAAACCAGGGTGTGAAAAATCACTAATGGTAGGTTACTCGTTGAAAATCCTAACAACAAATACTGCTAAGTTTCTCGTAGGTATTTGAAGAATATATACTCGCGAGTGAAAACTAGTCGAAACCTTGTCGGTTACTGGTAGGGATTTTAAAGAGTATATCCTGCCACTAAAACTAGTCACTAAAACTAGTCAAGACTTTGACTGGTAGGGAAATGCTCAGAAACCGAAGAGTTTTACTGGCTAGTTACTAGTCGGTAAGTGCGTGACCTTGCTTGAGAGTTACCCGACAAGTGTCTACTAAAACTGGCTGGATACTGGTAGGAATTGTTACTTGAGACGGTGTGGAAAATTTTCCAAAAATGGTTACAGTAAAAATTATCTCTAGGAAAAATTGGGCAGGAAAAAATATTTTGCTTTTTTCAGAAATATTTCGGGAATATTCGGATAAATGGGAATCATATACAGTTTATAAAATTTTGTGGAACTCTATATGCCGTTTCCTGACATATATTAAGAACTGATATAAAAACTTATTTTGTCTGTTTTGAATTTTCCAACAAAAGAAAATGTCTAAATCGCCTTAAGAAGCCAGAAATTAACTTTGTCTAAAAGAATATGTTTTCAATAAAGAAATATAAAATTCACAACAACCAGCTCAAAACTCAATCATATTCCTTAAAGTTCAATAACCTTTACATCAATAAAATCTTAAGAGGTGTATTTTTCTCCACAATTGCTATATTATATAACAAAATCCACCAATAGTGATTCCTTGGAATTTTCACTTAATATGTGTCATATCTTGAAACGACATCATACAGTGAGCATTAATGTCAGTTTGTTGTTGGTTCACATTGTGACAGGTTTCGACATCTTAATAATGAACATAAAGTCCTTTGACTCGATAGCAAGAAAAATTGTTAAAGCTACCTCCTACATACACATGTACAATAAATGCAGCTCAGCTCATATAAATAAAATTACTTAACTTCATTATTGAATTTAATTCAATAGAATTCAATTTAAAATCAGTCAAGTGCATAAAGCTACAGTATCAGTTGGAAACTGTTAAAAATATTCATGATAACAGATGGATGTTGGCGTGCATTGAAAGGGCTGAATTTTTTTGTATTTTTACAAGGTACGAAAATTTGCATTTATGTATTTTTTTTACTCATTTTTATTTTATATACTGCAAAGTTCCTAGTAGGAATTTGAAGAGTATATACTCGCCAGTGAAACTATTAAAAACTGGTAGGTAGGAATTTGAAGAGTAAATCCCTGCCAGTAAAACTAGTCAAAAACTGGTCGGTTATTGAAAAGGAATTTGAAAAGTAGATATCTGCCAGTAAAATTAGTCAGAAACTGGTCAGTAACGGACCAGTTTTTGACTACTTTGAAGAGGATTTGAAGAAGGTATAACCAGTTAAGAACTGGTCGGTTACTGGTACAAAATTGCCTAGAAACGGAAGATTTTTAGTCTCTTCTTCCCGGTCGGAAAGTGCGTGACATGCTTGCGAGTTACTCGACAATTGACTAGTAACACTGGCTGGATACTGGTAGGAATTGTTACTTATGTCTTTTCATTCGCCCTTTTGGACAATTTTACGTTCAGAGATATATTTTCCAATTGTTTCGGAAAAATTAAATTAAAACATATACAATTTTTATTACTTGTTCACTTTGTCTACGTTTTTTGATAAATACGTATTCGTTTAACTATTTTAATAGTCGTTTTAAAGCCTGTATCAAACCAAAAGCATTTATAAGGTTTTGGATATCGGTATATTGTTACGAAAAGATGTAATTTGCTCCACTGTGCAAGAGTAAATAAGACGCAAGACAATTTAGCGCACTAAGCAATGTGTTAGAAAGAGACGGAAGATCATTCAGCGCACTGAGACAATGTGCGAAAAAGAGATAGAAGATCAGCGCATTAAAACACATGAGTGCGAATGAGATGACAATAGCATGCGTCATTCACGAAACGAGTCGAAGGTTCTCAAAGCATGTCGAACCGTGTCGAACTGATGCATGCAGTATATCAGGGCGCCGCATCTGAGGCACAGCACTTCAGTAGTAATTGGAAAATGGTAGAGTACTTCTCGTGTGAGAACAATGTCAATTTGTTATTAGTAAAGTTGTTTATTAAATTGAATTAATAAAGTTAATTGTTTTAATTTAACCAACCATTAGTGTGTTTTTAGTTTGTACACAATCCAGAGATGCGAAATTGTAGATCAGTTTTCGTAGACTGAATTTTCGTAACAATATACTGGTTTTTTGTATAATGATTACTGTTTTACGTCTATAAAAATGGGTTTAAACATATATGGTATTCAATCCCTTCTTTAAATGCACCATAAGCTGGATAACAAAACAATCTGTAATTAAAAGTGTGGGGAAAACACCTCAAACGAAACACATGACCCTGAAAGAAGGGTAAATTTGTCCAGAATTCCCGCCATTACAAATTGTTAAAAAAATATAAATTATATAAATGTATATGTTTATGTTGTGCTGAATTCTCGCGCTAAAACAAGGTAAAACTACAACAATCAGTACCCTATCATGACCTTAGTACAATTTCTAGTACGGCTATGACAACACTGTGTTAAATTGATTGGCTGGTTTTATATGGAGATGGGAAATATACGCCTGAGTTTCTATTAGCTATTTCTTATCATATAAATTACTTTATATCTCTCAGTTGATGTCCTATGTCACGCTAGGGATTTTAGGAACTGAAGAAGATATCTTTCAGTTATGCAAACAAAAACAAATTCGTCACAAATTCGTCACTATGAACTATGTTCAAGTGACACGAATGTAAAATCGTTGTAAATACAAAACTATAATTAGCTTTAAATTCAATTGTTGCTCTTTTAATATTCCTCAAACGTTTAAATTAAAAATGTGGTCTTCGTAATTTGAAAATAAACGTTTTCTGTCTCAGTCTACACATGTAAGGACACATTTACTTACCTCTATCTATCTATATTTTTATTTTATTATTTACATTTGTATCTATAAATGTTTAGTCGTTTTTGAATTTAAGCACAGATTTACGCAGAAATCTATTTGGAATCAATAGGGCCGGTGAGCAGCCCTTCTCGCCACATTGTGGACACTCATTGTCTGCCGATTCCAATAGAGATGTCCTAACACATTCGTCACAAAATGAACTTCCACAGCATGGCATCATGACGGCATCGTTAAATACATCATTACATATACCACATAACAGATCTTCTGGTATTTTTTCAACATGTCCCGTAGTTGCGACTACATCATCTTTAGTTTTAATTTTATCAACGACAAGTGTATCATTTTTTTCGCGCAGTGCCTTTGGTATTCCAGTAGTTCGTTTTATATCGCTTTGACCTTTAACAACATTGGGACAATTCTTTATCCAATGACCACCCATTTGACATTTATGACACCGATAGGTTTTTGGTACTTCGCCCATTTGTGGCTGTCCTCGAAGGCGTTGATAACCTTTTGGATCATAATCGGCAGCACTTTGTAACATCATTTCGCGTATTTTATCCTCTTCACTTCCGCCCATCGTTGATAGTACCAATGATTCTTTATTAATTTTATTCAATTTTGGGTGAGTCTGCTGCTGCTGTTGTTGTTTTTGTTGTAGCAATAATTTCTGATCGGTTGGTTTCTTTGGTGTTTTGGGCACTCTTACAATAACTATTGATGAATTTTTCGGTATCATATATGTGTTGTCCGCATATTCCTCCTTTGTCTGTGCATTTGTGATTTTGAGATCATAATCAGTTGGCTGCCCCAGATGTTTTTGACTGATTATAGATTGTTTTAGATCACTAACCGAGATGTGTAAACCATCTATGCTCAGTGTGTCGTAATCAAGCGCACTTTTGAATTTGTAATGTATCGACATTTTGTGTTTTTTATTTGTATTTATAATTTAAAATAAAGTTTGAATATTTACCAAATATAACCCTCTACGGTATATATTAAGAAATCTAAAAAATGAAGCAGAAGAAGTTTTTATTAAAAATTTGCTATTTGAAAAAAAACTTGAATCGATATTAAATTTCGAAAAATTCCATTGAGCTCGCTATCAATTATAATTATAAACATAATAAAGATTAAAACAAAAATCTCAAGGATGAAATCAAAAAAACAAATCGTAAATATCGCGATCGTATTTATGAGAGAAAACAAAAGTGAAATTAGAAAGTATGATTTGATGAAAATGCATTTTAAATCATTTTTACATTCAGTGCTTTGCGTATGGAGTTCACAGCGACCACATGCTTACCGACTAGGAGGTTGCAACAACCTCATGCTCACCAATTTGGAGGTTGTCGCAACTTCATTATAACCGATTTGGAGGTTACCACAACCTCATGTTCACCGATTAGGACGTTGTCACAACCTCATGACCACCGACTTGGAGGTTGCCGCAACCTCATGTTCACCCCTGAACATTGCCTGTTCACCCCTGAACATTGCCTGATCAACCCTGAACATTGCCTGATCAATCTGCCTGATCAACCTGCCTGATCAGACAATCGCATCCTGAACTAAATGTCTAGTCGGGTAACCTTCCTTACCGGTTTTATTTTTAGATGTTGACAGTCCTACCCTGCCCAGAATTGCACCTGAGCTACGGGACGTCAAGAAACCAACTGAGCAACGCTAAAAGAATGATGAACATTGGAAAATATTTACACCAAAAAATATGGAGAAGTTCGTTTTATTCCCAAATCCGATTTGTTATTCGCCATATACGTGTTTTATAAAAAGACATTTTTTTTTTGGTAGTTCTACCCCTTAATTTCATTGAAATTCAACAATTTGCATTCAGTTAAATTACTGTAGCACGTGAACCAAGTTCAATATTAAACAATATGATCTCATTTGAAAGGTAATGAATTGGTCTTTTTAATGGTTTACTCGTTTTTAAAATATCTAATACAAACATAATAAGAAATCATTGTCCGAAAGTTTTAAAACGGATTTTGGTGGTCAGCACATAATTTCTTTATTTATTTTTTAAACCATCACAAAACTACATCATATATTATTTGGCACAGAACATGTTTGTAAAATTTCAAAAAGATCGGAGCTCATAAAGTTATTCTTTGTCGAAAAGCGCCCGGTTTGACGTGGATTGGCCGATATACTTATACATGTTTCGAGAACCTTCTATTCGTTTCGTGAATGACGCATGCTATTGGCATCTCATTCGCACTCATGTGCTTTTACTGCACTCATCTTCTATCTCTTTCTCGCACATTGCCTCAGTGCGCTGAATGATCTTTCGTTTCTTTCTAACACATTGTCCAGTGCGCTGAATTGTCTTGCGTCTCATTTACAGTGGAGCAAATTACCTATTTTCATAACAATATTTTTTGAATGTTTATAATATAAAGATTTTGAGTTTTTACGTAAATTCACGTGTTTTTCTATACATTTTGAATATATTTAAAGTCAAATATATTTAGAAAACATAGTCATAAACATTCTTTTACTTAATTAATGTCATTTAATCAATATCTAGAAAAAATATATATTTGATAAACAACATTTTTAATTAAATTATAACAAACGATACAGCAAATTAAATTCCCTCGAGATTTTATCATTAATTAGATATATGTAGTACGTATATGTAATACAACAAATTGCATTAATTGTCAATGCAATTAAGACCAGTGCCCTAACAAATTGATGGTATCCATATTTATTTACATCAACAAAGTCCATATGCAAAACGAAATAATAGCAAATATGAAAAAAAATTAGCGACACAAACACCGCAACTAATGCAATTTTATAATGCAATTAAAAACTACATACCACCGGAAAATTTCGAATATTCTGGAAATAGTAAAAACACAATTTGCAAAATAAAGCACAACACAAAAGCTGTGCCTACATCAACTTCTGAATTGAATTTTGAGGCAGCGAAATGTGTAGGTGTTAAACACAACAAACAATTAAAGCTTAAGGGGCCTATTATGATTAGCGAAGCGAATGTACTTGGCGAAGCGAACGCTTTGGCGAAGCGAACGCAATTTGGCGAATGAACTGGCGAATGTACTAATTTTTATGGTTTTAAAAGTGAGCAACACTTACAACATTGACGGATAGAATTACCATTTCAGAGTTGAAAATAATAGTATCATGTTGCGTACTTTTAGTACTGCCTTTTTTTTAGAACAGATACTATTTTATCTTAATATCTATTTTTTTATTATTAAAAAAACATTTAATATTATTTATGGTTTAAAAAACGTTAACTCGATTCAGAACAATAAGACTTTTTCGGTTTTTTGTTATTTTTTATCTATAAAAGATTAAAAAGTATCCAAATAAACTTCGGAACAATTCAAATTAGTTAAAATGTACAGTAAAATATGTTTTAAAATGTTAATATTGGAATTATTTTTACATAAAAATAAATACTTTTTATTAAAAAAAGTAGTTTTTTTATTTGGAGCAATACTTCTTTTATTTTAATTTAAAGAAACCCTAGAGTTTCAAAACAGCTGATGTGAATATACTTGTTTAGAAAAATAATAAAAATGTTCCAAAAAAACGATGGGCCCAACGCAATCAAAGAAGAGCGCGTTAAACGGAAGCCAAAGCGGTGTGCAGAAAGCTGGAGCGACGACGAGGAGTAAGACTAAAATAAGTGACAGTGATGGTGGTCTGTCCTCCGAAGCATTCATCTGTGGCACAAATAACTTCGCGCGATGAACCAAGCTGCATCCTCAGCAGCAGTCGGAGTAGTTCCTGACATTTCTTTTATTAGTGTTAAGTTTAAAATAAAAATAAAAAGTGTGAAAAAAATTGTTTTTTTTTACGTTTATTAGTTAGGTCACTAAAAACTCAAAATTATAGAGATCCTTTTAGAAAAACTAAAGGATAAGATAAATTGAAAATCAGAAAAAGCCTAATAAACAAAAGCACAAAAGAAAAAAAAAATAAAATCAAAAGAAAAACTGAAAAACAATAGATAAAGATACGTTCGCCGATTCGTCACATAAACAGTTGATTCGCTTGATTTTGACACTTGAAGCGAATGAAAATCGGTTGAGTGTTGCATGTTTTTTTACGTTCGCTTAACTTTTCCCGTTTTTGGCGAATGAAGTCTGGCGAATGTAACCCGTAATAGCTTTTTGGACGTTCGCTTCGCCAAAACCATTCGCTTCGCTAATCATAATAGGGCCCTAAATGTAATTATAGCAAATGAAATCTGTTTATGACCACTAAAATGAAATATGAATGAAGTGGAAAAAATGTTGCTATTATTAATGTGTAAAATTATTTAAACACGGTATTTTTATCACTCACGGCGTAAAAACTGTAGTACAATTTCACAACAAATTTATATTCAAAATAATGTTGGTGCAATAACAAAAATTCAGTTGAAATATTTATATATGCAAATAAATTGTTCACTGTTCAGACTATGTATGAGAATAAATAAAGAATTTATTTACACTTTAAAACTACTTCTATTTACGGAAGTTTTGCAAAGTTGTTCATACACAGAATCCTTGCACAAAACTGATGGCTTTGCAAGGACGTCGTTTAGTTTTATGCGGTTCGTCGGCTAAAGTTCGAGGTGCAGTTGAATGAAATTATTATATAATATGATGAAACACTGGTTGAATACCCCATCATCCATTCTGACCAGAGAGTGAGGGAGTCAGCGAGCGAACGAGACAGCTGTAAGTAATACTGGTGAGAGCGAGCTAGCGAACGAATACAAAGGTTAGGGTAGGTTATGGTCATACAGAGTATATGTGTGAGTATAATTGTGAACAGTAAAACATCAACATAGCCCAGTGGGAATTTTTCTATGCTACGCTAGAGAATTTTTTATGTAAATGATATTATTTTAATATGATGATGCTTAGGATTAGAATATTTTTCAAATATAGAGTTCAGTACGTAATAAAGTTACCATTTTAGTATAGAATATATAATTTAAGTATAACATGAAATAAAATGTATAATGGAAATATAAACCTACCTAATTTTAATAATCCTTTATATTATAAGATACGTTCAAGAGAATATTGCTACGAAAATTCAGTCTACGAAAAACTGTTATAAAGGGTTTTTCAATAAGAGCGCTACAAACGTTTTTTAAATAAAACAAAACGGTTTTGGATATCAATGAAATTCTTTATTCCTGTAAAAGTACGTTCGATGCCATTATGTATGGACCTCGATTTCTTTTGCATGGCCACCACGGGCACGCTTGCAGAAGTCCAGACGCTGAACCCAATTTTCGACGGTTTTCAAGCATAAATCGGCCGATACTGCTGCAATTTCACGTTCGATATTCGTACGAAGTTCATCAATCGTCGCTGGCTAGTTGGCATAGAACGTAGACTTGACGTAGCCCCACAGGAAATAGACTGGACCATTTCGTGAGATAACACGTTCTCCAAACTTGGTTTCCAATAAATTGATTGTAGCATTCGCTGTGTGGCTTGTGGCGCCGTCCTGTTGGAACCACATGTCCTCCAAGTCCATATCATCCAATTGGGGCTAAAAATATTCGGTTATCATTGACGCCGCCGGCCCATAAACCGCACCAAACGTTAATTTTTTCGGGATGCAATGATGACTCATGGAGTACGTGTGGATTGCTGTCTGACCAATATCGCATATTTTGTTTATTGACGAAGCCATTCAGCCAGAAATGAGCCTCATCGCTGAAGATGATTTTTCGATGAAAATCCGAATCATTTTCAAGTTGTTGCTCAGCCCAATTCACGAACATACGACGCCTCTGGTGGTCAAGCGGCTTCAGTTCTTGCGTCAATTTGATTTTGTAAGGAAGTAGGCCAAGATCTTTTCGAAAAATTCGCCACAAGGACGTCAACTGAAGCCTCGCGGCAGCAATATTCTCGACACTACGGGCACTTCTTTGTCTCACTGGCACGGGAACATTTTGTACTGTGTCTGTGGATTCAAATTTTTCCACTAGACGCTCAATTGTTGATCTGCTAGGACGATTATGACGACCATAAATTGGACGTAGCGCTCTTAACGTTGAGGCCACTGACTCCGAATTTCGGTAGTAAATTTTAATAATTTCGACTCGTTGTTGGCTCGTATATCTTTCCATCATGAAATGGCAAACCTTTCTGAAGAGAAATGTCAAAAGAGCGGCATGAAATATGGCGTCGTTTGCTGTCCCTGTAGCTCTACTTTTGTAGCGTCCCATTTGAAAAACCCTGTACAAGTTCGTATATCTGGATTGTGTACAAAATAAAAACACACTTATGTAGAGTCGGTAGCTCAAGGATAGTTTGTTGGACTGCGAGCCGAAAGATCCCCGGTTCAAGCCTGGGCTGGGGCTTACAACATCTTTTCATAGAAACGTAGAAATTTGACCGATGCGCCATCCGGAAATAATCGGGTAAATTGTCGGGTAAATATTAAAATGGGGAATTGCCCGATCAGTACATGATCATGGCCTGAGGTTAATACATGATCAGGACACTGCGTTACAAGGACATTATGGGCCTCGTCATATCCCGATCACCTCAAATAATGACATGATCACTTCATGACCATGGCCCTATTAAAATTTTTACTAGGGTATATGCTATTGACTAATTTTGATAGTAAAAAAAACTATAAATTACATAGTATTTTTTCTGTGTGTAGAGTTTAAAAATACCACGAAAATAAAAATCTTTTCAAATATTCCAACAAAACAACCAATTCTATAGCTTGTACCAAAAGCATAAACAACACATGGCAAATAACTTTTATGCTCTTTATGCCTTTTCAGAGAAAACAAAGGAAAGTGTTGCACAAACCCCTCATATTATTTGCCTGGTACTCTTCGCCCACTTTCATTATTTTCACACATTTCAACTGCACTTTAACAAAACACAGTGTGTCCACCATTAACCCCGACATAGCCCCCTTTCACTCAGACAAATATCAAGGACGAGAGTCAACGTCTAATACCTACTGCGTACCGACATCGACAACAACACGCACAACAATTGCAACGCAAAGTGCAAGAGAACTTATTTGAAAGTGACGAAGAGACAGAGAGAACACACACTGTCGTTTTGTATTGCATCAAGAGAGCGAGAATGCGCTTTGTTGGTTGCTCATACGCCTCATTTGTTTCTGAAGGACATTCGTAGATGCAGCTGCTCTTTTCTATTAGTTGTCGCGACTTCGCACGTCCACATGCAATAGATTAACGAACCTTTCAATGATATTTCGCACTTTGCGCACTGGTGCTGCATACATTGTTTCTAATTTTAATTCTATTTATAAAGTTTGTGTGCGTTTTTATTAGGTTTCGGCTTCGAATAGAACATTTTTTTTGTTCAACAATCTATGCGGTACTTTTTAGTTTATTTCGATTGTTTGTTATTACAAGTTGCCTCACGTTCAAAATTGAAAAATCTTTTTAAACAAGAACTGAAATCATAATAAACTCAAAAAAGCCAAATTCGTGAAAATGGTCGATAACCCCAGATTAAACAGACAAAGGCAGAGTCTGTCTGTTTTTTAAGAGCAATTATTCTTGATAATGCAGAAAATATATTCTTGGGTATCAAAAAGTAACTAAGAGCAATTATTCTTGATATGCAGAGGTTGTGCGATTGTTCCGAATTTAGACGTGCAGTCCAACGATCCTCACTTTTTAAAATTTTGAAATAATAATAAACCCTTAGAGAATTCTTAATAACATAAGAGATAAATGAAAAAAATCTTTCATATGATGAAAATGGTCCTTCAATATTTTATTTACAATGCTTTTTAGTATTAGGTTTTATACCTTTTTACATTCATTATTTAAGTACTTCTAAACATAATTTTATTTAAAATATTTTTAAATACACTTTCGATGCCTTCAATCATATTTTATACAACCAATTAAACTATAAATGTTTTTCAAATTCATCATAATTATAAAACAAATTTAAAAATGTCTCCAATTTTGCAAGACTTTAAAATTACGACAACAACAGCTATTTTATTTTATTTTATTTAATTTTTTTGTTAACAACACATTGTCGGCCATCCAAAAAACAATTAATTTAAAAATAAACTACTGCGCAGTTGAAATGAATTCGAATTAACGAAGCGAAATTTTTGCGACAAACAAACAAGCAGACAGCAGCACAGACGAATGAACAGAACACAGTGCTAAAAATACATTTTAAACAAGAACAAAATAAAATTAACAAAATTTTAAAAAAATATAAATTGTGTATTTTAAAATATTTAAAATTAAAAACTGTAATAAAAAAAAAAAAAGTATTTTTCAATTTGAACAAAATTTTTGGCACTTTTCCTTTTTCGCACTTTTTGCACAGACTAGATGCACAGCATGTCAGCCAAATGACTAAACAATCAGACACTACTTCTCCCCACAAAAACGTAACCCAATAGGAAGCACAAAAAAGCACAAGGCACACCAAAGTAACGCCAAATTGTAGCACAAAATTACAGCACAAAATTACAGCACAAAATTACAGCACAAAATTGTAAGTTAGACACAAACCAGCGTAATTATGAAAAAATAAAAAAATTTAAATGTTAGTGCTAATTTTGTATGATTTTTATATCTGAACAAATTAAATTTTTTCTTAGCACAAACAGCACGAGTTGATTACAATCTAGAGAAAATGTAAAAAATATATTAGAAAATGACTGTGCTATCTTTCCAATTATTTTTAGATATATAATATAATTCAATTATGGATCAAACGATATTCATTATTTTCAATTTTCATTTGCTATCATAAGCAGCACAAGTTTAGCACAATTATCAAACAAATTATATTGTTGATTGTGCTAAAAGTTGGTTGTGCTAACTTTTAACCGAAATTTGCTTTTTAATTTGCTCAATATGTCTTTGTTTATATTTTAATACTAGCAGCACAAGTTGAATACAACTCAGCACAAACTCAAAATTTATTTTATATTATATAGCACAATGAGCACAAACTGCGCCAAAACTCAGTAAAAATATCAGCAAAATTTAACTGGAAAAATTACTGTTTTTGAATTCATTTCAATAAATTAATTAAAAACTCCTTATTATTTCTATTTATAGCACAAAGAGCACAAGTTGAACAAAATTTAACACAATTACACCAAAAAATAAAATTTATTATATATTTCATATTTTTAACAGTGTCACAAACAGAGCACACTCAAAACACAAATATCAATATATAACAAAAAATATAGATATTTTAAAATATCCAACATAATATTTATTATATATTTGATATTTTTATTAATACCACAATGTGCACAAACAGAGCACAAGTCATTATTTCTATTTATAGCACAAAAAGCACAAATTGAACAAATTGTTATATATTTTATATTATTATCAGTGTCACCATGAGCACTAACAGAGCACACTCAAAACACAAATATCAAAATATATCGACAAAAAATATATTTTAAAATAGCAAACTTGAAATTTATTATATATTTGATATTTTTATTAATAACACAATGTGCATAAACAGAGCACAACTCATTATTTCTATTTATAGCACAAAGAGCACATGTTGAACAAAATTTAGTACAATTAAACAAAAAAATTAAATTTATTATATATTTTATATGTTTATCTGTGTCACCATGTGCACAAACAGAGCACACTTAAAATACAAATATCAAAATATATCAACAAAAAATATATTTTAAAATAGCTAACTTAAAATTTATTTGACATTTTTATTAATAGCACAATGTGCACAAACAGAGCACAACTTAAAATACAAATAATAAAACAAAAAATATATTTTAAAATATCAAACTTAAAATTTATTATTATATTTGATATTTTTTATAATAGCACAATGTGCACAAAAAGAGTACAACTCAGCACAATCATCAAAAAATTATAAATGAAATGTTTTTGCTTACTTTCACTCAAAATTTATTTCAATTTTTAGTTTATTCTATATTTTGTGCTATTTATATTTTTCGTTTTATAGCACAAACAGCACAACTAAGCACAAACTTTACTATAAAGTGTCTGTGCAAAGTTCATTTTTATCAATAGCACATGTCAAGCAAACTACTGTAGAAATAGCAACAAAAATCATATATAATCTTAAAAAAGCTGTGCCTACTTGCACTCAAAATTTTCGCAAGCAAAGGCAGCACAATCTTAGCACAACTCAGCACAAATTTGACTATAAAATTGGAGTCCTAGCTAACATTAAATTAATTACGATCAGCACAAGCTGAGCTCTACGTAGCACAAAGTCATATTAAGAATTTGGCGGTTTTGAAAATGTAAAGTCTTTTCTTTTTTAGAGTGTAGAGATTTTTATATAATTTGCAATACTTGATTTTAAATATTTTCATTACCTATTTAATACAAAATAATTTATATTTATTTTGTCTATATATTTATTGCATTATTTAATATTCGAACACATAATTATTGAAAAAATCTGTGTTGAAATTTTATTATAGGCCACATAATGTGCACAGATGTATATAATATAAAATGTTGGCTAATTGCCAAAAAATGCAACAAATTTATTTAGCTTTTAAATATATTTAACATGCATACGGAGGCGCAAACAAACGACGTCTAGATATTTTATAAATATTTTAATTATCTTTTTTTGGATTTAAAACAACAACAACAAAAATAATTGCAGCGTGATCTTGTTTTTATTTTGTGATTTATGCATATTTAGCATTTAATTTTGTGCTGATATTGCACAGAATGTAGAAGATTAAAATTTTTAAAATTCATTGATATTTGCAATTTTATGGTTCATTAATTTTCAAACTAACGAGCCATATATTTTGATGTGTATTAGAATTTTGAATTTTAAAATCTAAAACTGTCATAAAAGTGATCTTGAAAATTAATTTAAACAAGATTTTTACAATTTATAATGAAAATTATAAAATAAAAATTATTAATCAAAAAAAAAATCAAATTCCATGGAATTCTAAATTCTCCTTCGAGCCGGATTTGAACCAGCGACCTATGGATGGCTACAAATTGCTTCACTACAGTCCACCGCTCTACCAACTGAGCTATCGAAGGTGTTATCGCTGTGACAACAGATTTGGTATCTGTTTTATTAGCGATTTTTTATTTAATCATTTTTTGTTTTTTTTAATTAAATTTATATATTTTATTATCAGCATTAATTTTGTGGGTCAATGATTTCTTGATTGCATGCGTATTGTTTCGAAAAATGTATTCACTTTTAATTTATATCAACGATATAAATAGAAATAATAATAATAAAAAAATACGCGATACGACAGAAAGAAGTGACGAAAATATAAAATTTTGTGAATTTTAACCGTTACAATTATTAAAGTAATTTCTTCTGTTTTTAGGTTTATTTTGAAATGTTTTTAAACTGTGTTACACAGTTTTTATTTTTACCAACGAATTATAATATATAGTTTATTTTTTTTATTTTGTAAATATCTCAGAAAACAAACACTCGGACAACAAAAAACCAATAGTATGACAATTGTTATTGCTATATAGTTATTGCTATTAATTTAATAGTTTTTATAGTATTTTGTACTATTGTTTATGTAATAAGGTGGTCAATATTAATTCAATATGATGTATTATTATAAAACAGTAATTTTACTATACCCAAGTAGGAATTAACGACCGGCACTAGCCTGACACATGCTTGTGCCAATGCTACTCAGGCCTGTGCCACCAACGCTGTTATCCAAGCTCGTTCCAAGACTGTGTCAAGACTGTAATGATAACTATGTAACAAACCTGTATTCCAGGCTTGTACCCAGGCTCGTTGACAAATTTTGTGCCAGACTTAATTCTCAGTCTAGTGCCTACACTGTGTTTTAGGCCTGTGCCAAGACTGTGTCAAGACTGGAATGATAACTATGTTACAGGCCTGTAATTCAGGATTGTACCAAGGCTTGTGTCCCAGGCTTGTACCAAGACGTGTGCCTCAGTCTTGAAACAAGACCTATGCCCAAGACTTGCGACAATCCTTGGAATACGCCTGAAGATTCAGGCTATTGGGCATAATTTGTCATGGGCATTGCATTCATTATTCATTTCATCACACTTGAGAGTTGAGTCTACAGAGAAATAAATATGTAAGAGGTTAACAACCAATTTACCAGTAATACTTACGTTAATTTGCAGACTTATTGTTCAGACAACTCCAAAGAGTTGAGTTTCTCGAATATATTTTTTGACGTTTAAAAAATCGTCAACAAACATTTTTTTCATCAGATAAGTGTTTTTTAACATGGAAACAACACAAAAATGTCACCATAGTAAACTTTAATTTACTCAAGTCAAAGTCGGTACACATGCATAACTAGGCATGGGACGAAAAGTTGTCGAGATGGAATTTTGAATTTCCGTCAGTATATGGCGGTTTGGATAATTTGGCAATTTTCATATGTGGCTCAATATTGTGTCAGCCTTGTGTCAATATTGGTATACCGATGAAAATTGTGCCAGACTTGTGTCCATCATAAACTAACCTGTTTGAAATCTGGGAATGACAAATGTGCCAATCCTGTGCCTAGCTTGGTATATCAAGGCCTGTGTGGAGTCTGTGAGTGACGATTGTGCCAGGCTGGTGTCGAACCTAGACTAACAAGGCCTGTGGAAAGCCTGGGAGTCACGATTGTCCCAGGCTTGTGTCGAACCTAGACTAAGAAGGCCTGTGTGGAATCTGTGAGTGACGATTGTGCTAAACTAACAAGGCCTGTGTAAAGCCTGGAAGTAACGATTGTCCCAGGCTTGTGTCGAACCTAGACTAACAAGGCCTGTGTGGAGTCTGTGAGTGACGAGTGAGCCAGGCTTGTGTCTGGCCCGATATACCAAACCTTGGTAGTCAAGCCTGTAACAAGCCTGGCACTTTTGTTGCAGCCTGGAAATTCCCACCTGGGTAGTTTTAATAGTTTATTATATAGTGCAATAATATTGATTATTAATAGTATACGTCACATTAATTTAACTATTTAGTAATCTGATAAAACCATTTAAAACAATAAAAAGTATTTTTTCAATGTTGCTTTAAAAAAAATATAGTATAGAGGAAAAAAAGTTGTTTAAAAAGGTATTCAGAAAAACGCTTTTTATTCCATTAGTGTTCAAAAAAGACTTCATAAATCTATTCAAATATTATATTAATTGCCAATTATCAACTTAGAAAAAAACGCCAATATGATTTATAGTCGAATAATACTAAGTTTCTAAATTTTTAGGTAATTAAATACATAAAAAAATACAATCGTAACGTTGCAGAATGTCGATTGCAAAATTCGTCACTCTGTTCTGTTTGGTCGTGAAGTTAAGGTGCTAAATTAAAAAAAAGTAAATAAGTGTATATTAAAACTAAATACAAAATAAATTAAAACTTTAAACATAAAAAAAGAAAATTGAAAGAGGACACACATCCAAGACAGACACAAATCCACAAAGTACAGGAAAAATGCACGTGAGAAACTTTTTGGGACACAGAAATTTTAAGCATCATTCTCAAGGTACACCCAGAAAAAAATTCCCTCAAATCCCATTAAAATTGGTCAATAGGACAATTATTGCTTTAATAGTATACAAAAAATAAATTTTTTTCATATAAACTCCATGGCAATGTCATGGTATTTTCTAGCATTTAATGGTATTTTCCGATTAAAATAATAATTTACCCCATTGACTATTTTTAATAGTAAAAAACTATTATTTATTAGTATTTTTTCTGGGTGTAAGCATTAATTGTTGAGTTATTTTCTTGATTGGTTTTTATTTTGATTTGATTGCATCATTCTGTCATTGATTTGATGTTAATTAATTTTGCATTATTTTCTTGATTTGATTTCATTATTTTTAATAAAAAAAATGTAATGTATTTTAAATATTAAATTTTAGAAATAACATTTTCAGACTTTCTTTTAGTTTTACTATTGATTTTATTGCTTCCTATTGATTCTATATTCTAAATGCTAGCTTTATAGGATGAATGGTATTGTCGTTATAGTTGCTCATTTTGTTTTAATAGCATAAACTCTAGGACCAATATGTTTATATAACACACTATTGTTTTTGTATGTATTTCCTATTATTTCTATTGGATGAAAATATTAAACATTCTTTTCATAGGATGAACAGTTTTGTATTTATAGTTTTATCATTTTGTGTTAATAGGATGCAATGTTGTATTATGTTACATGAGACAAATTATTGCTTTTATATTTATTTCGTATCGTATCTATATGATGAAAATATTATAAATGAACTTCATAGGATGAAAATTATTCTCGGTACTGTTTTGTCATGTTGTTTTAATACGATATATTATTAATCTATTATATATTTGGGAATGTTTGTATGTGTGTCTGTATGTATGTTCCTAATAGGCGTCAAAACGACTGAACCTAATCGAATAAAATTTTGACAAAATATGTATATTAGATCGGGGCAGAGTATAGGCTATATCTTGGTGAGATTGATAGACTGGTGAGATTGATAGACTGGTGAGATTGATAGACTCCCATATAATCCAAAAATTAAAAACACGTTATATCAGCAATTGGGATAGCAAATTTAATAAAATTTTGATCAGCGTGATATTTGTCCATTCCAAATAGTCTCACCAAATGTGAGCGGTATTGGACAACTGGGCGTGACATCCCCCATAGAAGATGCATTTTCAAGATGGCATATGTCGATAGTTATTACAGTGATATCAAAATATATTTCAACCCAGGGTATTAACCATCACAACTTCTTTAAAGTCAGCACACCGAAATTCATTACACCAAAACTCACCACACCAACCCTCATCACACCAAAACTCACCACACCAAAACTCACCACACCAAAACTCACCACACCAAAACTCACCACACAAAATCTCACCATTTAGAATTAATAGGATGAAACCTATTTAAAGAATTAAAAAAAAAAACTATAAAATTCCAATAATACAAATATCATTTGGAATTAGTAGGATGAAACTTATTTAATGAATATAAGAAAAAAAAACTATATTTTTAATAGTATGTTCCCATAGGAATGTAATAGTTATTTCATTTTAAAAAAAAATTGATTTATTATTACTTTTAATTATAGCAATATTTGTAAAACAATAGTCTGAATTATATATTAATAAATTAATCACATTGATATAATAGTATATATCAGTTTATCTTAATGCGATATACTTTTGTATTAATGTAACATCCCAGTTTTAATAGTAGTGCATTCCAGTGAATATTTATTAAGTCCTATTTTACATTTTTGTAATATTAAGTTACCATATCATAGAGACTTTGCCTCATCTTCATTAAGAATATTTAAAACGTCACATATTTTTTTAGTTTCTTACAATTTATCTCTAATTTGTAATAATAGATTGTAAGATATGTATGTAAGATAGATATTTAAAAAAAATAATTGAGATAAAGATTTTAATTTAAAATGTCATTTTTAAACAGGGTAGATCAAAATAGGCATTTTAAAAAAAAATATTAAAAAATAGGCAAAAAAAAAACGTGTATTTTGCAAACAAAAAAAATGCGTTATTATTCACAGAAAAAAGAAATTCTTCAATATGATGAATTTATTCATAAATATTATGTATTTTTCACCAACTACCAGATTCATCATATTGATACCACCGTTCATTAAATGACATATTAATGAATGTATTCATTATGTATATGAACAAAATATTCAATACAATGAATTTGAATTGTCATATTGATGAATTTGTTCATAGTAATTAAAAAAAAAAAAAAAATTTATAAAATAATTCGAAAAAAATTGTTGTAAAAATTTTATTTAAAAAATAAAAGTAAAAAATTATCCGAAAAAAAAATTTCGGACAACAAAATTGAAAAAAATTTGTTCGAAAAAAAATGTTTGAAAAAAATATATTTTTTTTTTCAAAAATATATTTTTTATAAATATAACTTTTTATTAACAAAAAGTTGTAATTATAATAAATATATTATAAAACATTTTACTAATTTATTCTGTCGACCAAGCATTATATAAGAAATAACACGCAAGAACTACTTGAGAATTGAGAAGTACGGCAAAACATGAACGACAAAAAAAATATGTTGATAGAAATTTGGTTTAATAAACAGCATTCTTCAATATGAAAAACATATATGTTGTATTTTATATTTTGGTTCATTAATATGTTGAAACGTATTTTTCACATACAGTTCATCATATTGAAGAACACTTTTTCGACAGTTAGCAAGCGTTCTTCATATTTATAATAGCATTCATAACATTGATGGCGTTAGTCATTAATATTATGAATGGCTCAATGAATCATGGTTTGAAGAACGGAATTCATCACTATGATGTAATTTTTTTTTTCTGTGTTAGTATGCAGTTATTTTCTTTCTTAATATTAAGTAGATAAATTCTATAATATAACAACATATTTATTTTAAGAAGAATTCCTCTACAGTTTAAGAAGTTTATTTCCTCCGTGTATACAGAAAATTTGGACAATAAGACAGTAATGGACAATAGACATTTTTTTCAATATTTCTCCATTTTGTACTTTTTGCGTTAGTTAACGAATTACATGAAAATTACAATTTTTTAGTCAAGAGATAATTTTTAAATTGAAAATATATTTTTTTTACAATGAAAATCACATTCAGCATTCGATTCGAATTCTAGAACAGTATAAAAAAAAAACAAAATCAAACGAATTCTAATTTTTTTAATGCCCGAAATGCTCAATTAACTTTTATATTAATTTTTAATATAAAATTCATATTTTTGATGACGTCAAATGTATTCTAGTCCTTTGAAAAAAATTGTCTTATTGTAACTATTAACAGCACACACTTGAGATTTGTGCAAATTTAAAGTAGTTTTCATCACTCACTCGCATGCTCAAGTTTTTCCATATTCATACGTTATTCATACTGCTAGCCACCACATCCAACTTAATGAGATGTCACATCACAGCACATAGTATAGCACAATTTCCTTTTATGGCAATGTTATTAACATGTAGAGGTTAAAACATAAATATAGCAATATCACACATACAAATATCACACACACAAAAATCACACATACAAATATCACACACACAAATATCACACACACAAATATCACACATACAAGCATCACACATCCAACCATCACACATGCACATATCACAGATCCACATACAAAGTACCACATACTAAACAGAGATTGTCATAAACACCAACCGTGTATAAATTTTAATTATCTTTTAGACATGCTAAGATGCGAATAAATTTAAGTCTATTTATGGCACATAAAATAATAAAATAGTTACAAAAAAATATAAAAATATTTTATAATTTAAAAAAAAATGTATTTTTTCTATAGAGCATTTCATATACCTAGTACATGAAATATTTAAACACCTACAAAAGCAACGCAAAACACGTCATTCAGGAGCTAACCTTGAACATGTATTTTTAATTTTGTATTTAAAATGTTGTTAAATTTGTAAATCTCATTTGTAACAGTGTTTTTGCAATATATACTGACGCAATTCAAATGCAATTAAATGTCAAAACTAAATATACAACGAAATTAAATAATTCGAAATAAATGAGGTTCGACAAATAAAAATTATATTTTTGCATTTCGCGTCATTTACAGCGCCAATATGTGTAATCATTATAAAATTAATATTTATATCAAATCATTTTTATTTTTAAATGCCGAAAAATATAGGTATAAAATAAATGTTATATGAAAATTTACTGAAATATTGAACTTTTTGTGAAAATGGAACTTTTAATGAAAAATTGAATTTTTGGTTAAAAATTGATTTTTTAGTTAAAAATTAAATTTTTAGTGAAAAATTGAATTTTTAGTGAAAATTGAATTTTTAGTGAAAAATTGAATTTTTAGTGAAAAATTGAATTTTTAGTGATAAATTTAATTTTTAGTGAAAATTTGAATTTTTAGTGAAAATTTGAATTTTTAGTGAAAATTTGAATTTTTAGTGAAAATTTGAATTTTTAGTGAAAAATTGAATTTTGAGTGAAGAATGGAATTTTTAGTGAAAAATTGATTTTTAGTGAAAAATTGCATTTTTAATGAATGAAAAATTGAATTTTTAGTGAAAAATTGAATTTTTAGTGAAAAATTAAATTTTTTGTGAAAAATTGAACTTTTAGTGAAAATTGAATTTTAGTGAAAAATTGCATTTTTAGTAAAAAATTTAATTATTTATTCAAACTTATTTCCAAGTTTTTTGGTTTACTGAATAATTAAATTGTAAGCAAATTTTTAATTGAAAAACTAAATAAAACTTATTCAAAAAAATACAAAAAGCACTCAACACCTAAGTAAAGTGTTTATTTTTACAACTCGTTGTAGGTATTTCAAATAAACAAACAAAATATTGTAGGAAAAACACGTTACGCACTCCTCCAATTCAATTCAATCCACTCTACTCAACAAGAAACAACAAAACACTTGACATGAAATGTTTTTCGAGCTCATAACAAAAATGAAATAAAAATTGTATTCTGTGACGGGTTTCCACATTGCGAATAATAATCGCATTTTTAAATTAAAAACAACTGCAAAAATGACTGCAAAAATCATTGGGAAATTTTCAAAATATGTGTATGCGTTTATTTATTTCGACAGACAGGCAGACTGGACTGACTGACAGTAGACTTAACAGCCAGTCAGTCATATCAACCAACTTTGCTGATGGCAAAATTAAAAATAAAAACTAAAAAAATAATTGTAAATGTCAAACGTAAAAGTTGTATGTAGTATTATTGCATTTGAAGTGTATTTTTTATGTTTTTTTTTAATTTGAAATAACGTTCTTGATTATATAAGCTCTATGGAATTCTATTTAATATAAACTCTTTTTAGTTTATTTATTTTATACCATAGTTATTATAACTGACGTGTGTAAACACACAGTAACCGATTGTAAGTGAAATTCAATATGTGATAGCTAAAAACAATATTCATTGTATTAAATATAATAGGCTTTTAGAATAAAACCATATTTTTCTATTATGATATTAAATAACATTCAAACTAATGGAAAATAATACCAGACAATGTGGTAAAGGCATTGGATGGGATGAGATAGGAATAGGGTTACATTTATAAATAATGTAACAAATCTAAAGAGTTATTATTTATATTACTAAGTAGTAATGTGTTTATACCTGAATTTTAATTTATTTGTAATGAGACGGAAAAAAGGGTTCTCAATAAAAATACAATCCAATGTTTTAAATATCGATATTAGAATATTTTTAATTCCGAATTTATTTATAGATAACACAGGACTATAAGCTCAGGGGCCTTTTCTCCTTTGATGAGAAATATAAAATGATATAAAAATAGTTTTTGTCTCATTTTCATTATCATTTTATATTTCTCATCAAACGAAAATAGACCCCCAAGTGTGATTTGAAAACAAAAAATCAGAGTTAGCTTTTAAATAAAATTCAAGTTGAACATATCGACCCTACGTTTCCATAACATGCTAAGTCTACAAAGTGAATATTGCAGGAGAAGTCTTTAAAGTTTGTTGTAATTATCTTGTAACAGATAGAAAAGCGTTATTTAACCGTTTACCCCAAAATGTTGAAATTAATGCATTTTTATTAAAAATAAAAAATTTGTATATTTGGCTTATAAGCCCAATTTGAATATTACAAAATTTAAAAACATCCAAGTTAAAAGTATACTAAGTTTAATTTTCCAAATAGTTTGATTTATGCAAAGTTCATTTTTGGTTATAACTTTGGATATGATCGACCGATCTGCACCAAAATTTGACAGGAAATACATACAGATATACAGAACACATGCATAGAATTAAAGACATATGCAATAAATAATAGGTAAACTTTAAAATTTATATTTTATCCGTTGGACTGATCATAACTTTGGTCAGATCCACCTCAAATTTCGCATGTTTTTTATTACTAGTAGTTTGTACACATCCCAGAGTAACGATCGACACAAATATCAACGCGAAATTCTTTCTTTGCATCGTGAATTTAGCATAATTTATTGGTTGCCTCCTGAAAAATAAAAATTAACAAAAATTCAACGCTCAACAAAAAGGGTGTGTTGTATTCAATTTATTGTTTTTTTTTTCGTATTATCCACTTTTCTTAGATAGAGTTAAGAAAACTGAAAATAACTAAATAATTTAATTGAAGAAAAAAAATCGTATCAGCATTTTAAACGAAAAAGAATTTGAGCGCATTTTTCAAAGTAACGTAGCAAACAAAACTTCCAAAAAGTCTTTTACCATAAAATCTAGCACGTCAATATAAGTGAAATACCTAATTTTCTTCGAGTAATTTTAGTCTATTTTCTAAAGATAATAAAAAATTAGCAGTGTAATTATAAATGTCTGTGTACAGAGCAAAAACGGATTTGTAACGTAGCAAACATTTTTTTTTTACTGATAATCAAATATTATAACAATTTTGATTATTAAACCTTAAACATACGTTTGATGTTTAGGAAAACCTGAGCAAGGCTCAGAGAAACATGAATTACATCGACAAATTGAAAAGGTTGAAGAAATTTGATGATTTCAAGTAACAAAGAGCATCTGCCTAGAAGGAGCGGCGAAAGAAAAATAAGTAGGGATAGTGCGAAAAGTATCCGTGATATTGCGTTGCTCTACCAAATTCAAGTGATTGATGGAGCAAAAGTATATATAAATTCTTGATCAGCATCACGACTCGAGCCCGTTTAACCATGTTCGTCTGTTTGTTAAAATAAACAATTAAATCCATTTGTAATGCCTAATTTTACTTTTTGTGCTAACGTAGATCGGACAGGAAGCGTAATAGATATTTCGTGTATCGTAACAAACACAACATTTTTGCTAAATTGGAGACTTTTAAGACAGACAATGTAAAGCCACTTTAAAACCTACATCCAAAATGATAAAACGTAGCAAACAATTTTAAACTTTCATAACTCCTAAATAACAAGGTTTACAAAAAATGTTATATATGTAGAAAATCTTACCACAGAAGTGTACTTTTAGATACATTTATAAAAAATATTAAAAGTATTTGATTTCATATGTTTTCGGAGAAATGTATGTTGAAAAATGCGTATAAATGTCAAGTGATAGGCTGCGTTTTGGGCCATATAGAAAAACACGAGAAAATCTTTTGTTTTTTGTTACGTAAAAATTTAAAAACGTTAGGCCATCTATATTGTTACGAAAAGAGGTAATTTGCACCACTGGGCAAGCATTCAACAATAATAAATGAGACGCAAGACAATTCAGCGCACTAAGCAATGTGTTAGAAAGAGACGGAAGATCATTCAGCGTACTGGGCAATGTTCGAGAAAGAGAGGGAAGATCAGCGCATTAAAACACATGAGTGAGAATGAGATGCCAATAGCATGCGTCATTCACGAATCGAGTAGAAGGTTCTCGAAACAAGTCGAAGCTTGTCGAAACGTGTCGAACTGATGCATGCAGTATATAAGGCCGCGCATCTGAGGCACTGTACTTCAGTAGTGATTGTAAAGTGGTCGAGTGCAGCTCGTGTGATAAATGTCAAGTTAAATTGTGGACATGCAGCAGTTGTTAGAATTTGATATTAGTAAAGTTGTTGATTAAAGTGAATTAATAAAGTTAATTGTTATAATTTAAACCAAACATAAGAGTGTTTTTATTTTGTACACAATCCAGAGATACGAACTTGTAGAACAGTTTTCTGGAGATTGAATTTTCGTAACAATATAAAATCGAAAGTAAAATTTTATGTCTCCATTATTTTTATCAATCAAGCAGTATTTGTATATATCGTAACTATCATACCAATAAAAAGTTAAGGCAAAAAACGAAAAAATTCACCCCTTTTGGCATGAGAAGATTTTGAATTTTTCGAATTTTGCTATTTGCAAGCGATAACTTTTTATTGGTACAATATAAAATAGTATAGTAAAGGCATTAATTGTTTGTTTTTAAAGCACCTCCCGATTGGCATCAATATTTAAAAATAATTTTCCAAACATTTTTCATGCAAATAACAAATGACATATTAAAGTTTGGAAAATTATTTTAAAATAATGATGCCATTTGATAGTTGCATTGAAAACAAACAATTAACGCCTTTACATCACTATTTGATCTTGTACTCATGAAAAGTTATGGCACAATAACTACAATATTTCCGTTTTGGTCAGGATATAGCCACACAAAATCCGTTTTTATAATTCAGTAACTTGGCCAAATCAAAAGATATTTTATATATGTTATGCTAATTGATGAATAAACCAAAATAATAAAAAAAAGGAAAAAAACATAGATGCGTATTTATAGATAATTTAAATTCGGCTTTAAAATTAAAATCAGCTTTTTGATATTTTATTCTATGTGAAAATTGTCAAAAAAGCCGACTTTAATTTTAAAGTTGACTTTAAATTGTTTATGAATATGCGCCATAATTTTTACTAATTTTTAAAGCAATTCACACTTTATAATTTCATTTTGCAACATTTTTAAAAATGCACATTCGCCTCTTTGGCATGTTAGTGACGATATAACAAATGAAAAAATATATTTGATTATTGAAAAATCATGTTTTAAGTCAAAAATTCTTTTTTTTTAAGTGAAAATTGAATTTTTAATGAAAAAATTAAATTTTAATTTAATTTAAAAGTTGTATTTCTAGTCAAAAATTCTTTTTTTTTTTTTTTTTTTTTTGACAAAATTAATTCTTAGTGAAAAAAAAATTTAAATTAAAAATTTTAATTTTTAGTGAAAAATTTATTTTTTAATGAAAAATTGAATTTTTAGAGAAAATTTTTATTTTTATATTAAATATAATTTTTAATGTAAAATTGAAACAAATAAAAAATTTCTGTTTTTTTTCACTTATATAGCAAAATTAATTATAAAGCCAAATATTTAAAATGTCCATAAAACACGAAAACCATAAAACACGAAAATTGTACATAAATCGAATCGCATCAATGCAAAAAAAAATTCATTAATCAACTCCCAAAAAGAAAACTAAATTTATTACAAAATTACACAAAACTTTCAAGTTAAGCTAAAAGTTTAACACAGTTTTTGGGCCACATTTAAACCACCATTGGCACCTTCATTCATATTACGCACACTTAAACACTCAAGGACGCTATTTAACAATATTAGCCAAATTAAATAACAGGACGCGAGGCAAAACTTTTTGACAAAATAATGATAATAAAAATAAACACAAAAAGGATGCCAGAAAAGTAATACAGACAGACACACGACAAATATAAACTCAAGGAAAAGGAAAAACTTTCCATTTCTAAATAAACACTCGGTGTATGTGATGCCAAAGCAAAAGCTAGCGCTGCATTTTTATTGCGTTGCCAAAAAAGAAAAATACATACAACAAATAAATAGTACAAAAAATATATAATATAGAAAAATAAAAAATTAACAACTCGCCTAAAGGATGAATACAGAACAACATTAAAAAAAAAACGAGCTGGATAAAATAGGATGCGACGTGTGTCCTTGTTTACCTTGTTTTGCACCCATAACACCACCCATAATTTTGATAGAAATTTACGAGGAAAGGTGTCTTGCTCTTATAATGGAATGAGCGAGCTTTTACAATTTTCTCTCACACTTTTGCCACAGCCACCACTCTCTCTAATGGTTTTAATGAATGATCCCAACTTATGCTTGGTGCGCAGAAGCGCTTCTATTGATTATGCTTTTATTTGACTTGAAGTCACACCGAACATTGCTTCGCTTGGGGTAGGATGGGAATGCTGCACAGTGGTACGAATTTTCGAAAAAAATATCTTTTTTCTAATGCCAAGAATTTAAAAATAGAGATATAATTATTTTTTTTTTGTTTTTTGAAATCTTGCAAGGGATACGATCGAGATTTGAAAATTTAATAATCTGGCCTGTGAAATTCTTTCGTAATATTTTACTTCGAAAAATATGTTTTTTCGACAAATTTATTATTCAATTTTTTTTATTTTAGTCGAGCTGTTACAATTTTTGTCGTCGGCATTTACATTAGCTTCGAGATTTTAATTTTCAGCCACAGTTAATTTCTACTACGGATAATAAAAAAATATAAACTATTATAAGCCAATAACTCTTAAAAGAAAATGGATTTAATAAAAATATATTTCGAACAATATTAGAAATATAGTTCGAAATTAAACTGAATCAATAAAGGCTAGTTTTTCAGCGATATTTTCTAATTAAACTTAGTTTAAGCAAGATGTATATAAGCAACATCCCAAATATTAAAAATGTCAAAATAAATGACTACTAATTGCTCTACGGTTGGTAAAACTTAACAACAAACGGCCGTTTAGAATAGGAACAATAAACGTTTAAAAAATTGAGATAGTTTAAACTAAGTTTAAACTTGTTACGAAAAACTTGATCTAATTAGGTCTAGTGTTTCAGTGAAAGTTTCTACTAAGTTTAAACTTTTAAACATTTTAAAAACTGTTGTTTGTTTTTCTACCTAAAATAGAGTTATTGCAAAAATATTGGATTTGCGGACTCAAGGTCTTGCCAGATACAAAGTGCTATGTACTGGGGAGTGAAGCTTCCGAAACAGCTGTACGGTCAGCCAACGACTTTTTGTTTTTGTCAATTGTTGTTTGTTTCACTCCCCAGTTCAAAGCACTTTGTATCTGGCAAGACCTTGAGTCCGCAAAAACAATATTTTTGCAATAATTTTAAAAACTTCTATTGTTCTTAGTAAAAAAAAAACCGAATGTTCTTATATTTTACAGACAGTTAAATAATAAGTAGTCGGTTAATAGTTTAAACTAAGTTTAAACTTGTTACGAGAAACTTGATCTAATTAGGTCCAGTTTTTCAGTGAAATTTTCTACTTAGTTTAAACTTTTCCACATTTTAAAAACGTCTACAGTTCTTAGTAAAAAACCGAACGTTCTTATATTTTACAGACAGTTAAATAATAAGTAATCGATTAATAGTTTAAACTAAGTTTTAAACTTGCTACGAAAAACTTGATCTAATTAGGTCCAGTTTTTCAATGAAAGTTTCTACTTTTCCACATTTTTATACCCTACACTAAGAGTGAAAGGGTATATTCAGTTTGGTACGCCGTTTGTAACACCCAGAAGGAAGCATCTCCGGTATGGAAAAGTATATATATTCTTGATCAGCATGACCTCCTGAGTCGATTTAGCGATGTCCGTCTGTCCGTCTGTCTGTCTGTCCGTCTGTCTGTCCGTCTGTCTGTCTGTCTGTCTGTTGAAATCCCTAAGACTTTTAAAATTGAAGAGCTAGATAAATGAAACTTATAACTTAGATTACTAATATACCTACGCTGTATGTGCGAAAAAATTGGCAAGATCGGTCCATTGTGACCTATGATCCGACCACTTATGTTCAAATACCTCATATAAAATGTACATATAAAGATCAATTTTTATGTATACGTGCTTAGGTAAACTTTTTTGGTCAAATATATATTGACATCATGCTCAAATACATGATAATAATGTTTTCCGGCGAAAAGACTTGTGGTTCACAAAAAAAAATCGAAATTCGGTACACCTACCCATTTGTAAATATGGGTATCAAATGAATGGAAATTCTTCAGCGATTCAAAGTCTGTGGTTATTTTCAGGATTTGTATACCCTGGTGACCTATATATCACTTTGAATGGTAACCACACATATGTGTAGGGTATTTATAGTCGGCTTAGACCGACTATAATTTTGATAATCCTAACTATCATAATTACACCTACTTTAAAATTTCCCATGTGATCTAACCTTCCCAACTGGTTAAATATAGTTCCTAGTAAAAAAACGAATGTTATTCTATTTTATAGACAGATAAATAATAAGTAATGGTTAATAGTTTAAACTAAACGAAAAACTTGATCTAATTAGGTCCAGTTTTTCAATGAAAGTTTCTACTTAGTTTAAACTTTTCCACATTTTTAAAACCTCTATAGTTCCTAGTAAAAAAACGAATGTTATTCTATTTTATAGACAGATAAATATAAGTAATCGGTTAATGTGAGCTTTAAAGTATTTGTGATATGTGGATTATAGACGAAATAATTTAAACTAATTTTAAATTTAAAACTAAGTTTAAATTACAAATGTGACTGAAAAACTGGAACAAAAAAAATAGATACTCACCATCAAAATCGGGTTTAAAATCTTAATTTTTTATTATGTTTGTATTAGGGTATTTAAAAACAAGTACACCTTTAGGAAAAATCAATTCAATACCTTTCAAATGCTACCAAAACGTTCACCTGATACAATAGTTTAACTGAACGCAAAATGTTTAATTTTAACGAATTTTTTCAATTTATTAAGTTAGCAATTTTATTATTATTTTTTTTATTTTATTTTTAAACAAGAAAAATATGTAACATATTTTTAGACACAGAAGATGAGTGCAAAGTTTCGATAAAATCAAAAATTATAAAACTCAAAAGTTACCGGTTTGACGTCGAATGGGCGATATGCAAATAGTTACTATATTTTTGTAACAAGTAAAATAAAAGTTGTACTATTTAGTATAGACTCACAGTAAATATTCTGACTTGTCGTATAACAGCCGCAAAACTATTGGCTCATTTTAACATTTGACTAATATGACAAAGGCAAAAGTTCTGCTTTGTTCGTACCCTCGAAATATCAACAACAATAGTTATGAAAAATTCAATGGTGACTCTATAAAAGGCATGACCTCAAATATTATAGATCAAATGATGTATAGCAAGTAAACTGCTGTCATTCTAAGTTAAATAAAAAAAACATTTGATTTCTTTCATTTTAATTACTCCCCGAGTTATGTTTGTACAGAATTTGAACTAACTTGTACCACTGTGCGTCGCAACTACAAAATTGCTCGCAAGTTCTCTTTAAACTATGTATCTATATTTATTCAAAACGGATTTCCAGACAAAGGCGCATTTTGAAATTATTTTTGGTAAGATCAATACAAATAAAATTATGTTAGACATAAACAGAAATGAACCTCAATTTACATCTTAAACATTTTAGTTTCTCATTGAGTACATTGATTTTATAAAGATAGAACATGAAAATTTAGATTGTGAAAATTATAAATAATGAATAAAATTTATATGGGTCAACATTGTGATTCAACTATTCTATTTCAATCGTGATCTTACATAATTTCATATACTTAATTAATCAAGTAAAAAAAAAATATTATTAGTAAAAAACATATAATTCCTATTCAATAAAATACCTTCCAACGCACGCATAGAGAAGGTGGCACAATTGTTACAAAATACAAATACCTCAACATCCTGTGCGTTCTTCAGATTTAATGCAAGGTTTGGGGGTTAATGGTTTTTGTTATTAAAGTGCTGCCCGTGTTTTATTGTTCGAGAAAGAATAGAATAGGAGGTGATGCCGAAATATAAAAAAGAATGGCGGCACAGCAGAACAAGACATAATTTAGGGTTTTTTTCATTGTACGAATTTGCAAAGTGTTTTGTAAGAGATACGTAATAATTTTGGAATGATGAAATCTTATAGAACTTTTAGAACTTAAACTAAACTTTTTTTTACTTGTCAATTATTAAACAAAAGTGATAAAACTTTATTTAAAATTAAATGAAAATAATTATAGAAAGGTCTATTATAAAATCTGAGCAGATTTAATGAATTATGTTTAAAAAATTATAAAATATTATACTAATAAATTAAATACCATAAACATTTTGTCATATAACAATAATTAATTTAGAATATGTCCAATTAGACATATCGTCACTGAAATGCCTAAGGGGCGAATGTGTATTTTTAAAAATGTTGGGAAATGAAATTATAAAGTTTGAATTGCTTTAAAAATTAGTAAAAAAAATATGGCGCATATTCATAGACAATTTAAAGTCAATTTTAAAATTAAAGTCGTCATTTTTGACAATTTTCACATAGAATAAAATATCAAAAAACTGATTTTATATTTAAAGTCGACTTTAAATTATCTATGAATAAGCGCTTATGTTTTTAATTTTTTTTTTTTTTGGTTATTTTGGTTTATTTATCAATTACCATAACGTATATAAAATATCTTTTGATTTGGCCAAGTTACTGAATTATAAAAACGGATTTTGTGTGGCTATATTCTGACCAAAACGCAAATTTTCTTATTTTTTTTGCTATAACTTTTTATTTGCGCAAGATAAAATATTGATGTATAAGTATTAATTGTTTGTTTTTAAAGCACCTATCGATTGGCATCATAATTTAAAAATAATTTGCCAAACATTAAAATGTGTCATTTTTTATTTGCATGAATAATCTTTGGCAAATTATTTTTAAATAATTAAGCCAATCGAAAGGTGTGTCAAAAACAAACAATTAATGGCTTTACTCCACTATTTTATATTGTACCAATAAAAATTTATCGCTTGTAAATAGCAAAATTCGAAAAATTCAAAATCTTGTCATACTAAAAGGGCGAATCTATTCGTTTTTTTGCAATAACTTTTTATTGGTGCAAGATAAAATAGTACTTTAAATCAATTAATTGTTTGTTTTTAAAGCACCTATCGATTGGCATCATAATTTAAAAATAATATGCCAACAAATTTTATTGCAAATTATATAAATTCAAAAAAATATTTTAAAATAATGATGGTAATTGATAGCTGCTTTAAAAACTAACAATTCATGTCTTTGCACCACTATTTTATCTTGTACCAGTAAAAAGTAATGGCAAAAAACGAAAAAATTCGCCCCTTTTACAATGACAAGATTTTCAATTTTTCAAATTCTTCCTTTTGGTTTTGTCTTTTGTGACTAGAAATATCCCACAAAACCACACACGATTTAGGCAATGTACATTTGAGGAAAAACTACATTCAAAAATGTAAAAAAACGTAAATGTCAAAAATTACACACTTGCCCGTTTGGCATGATAGTGGCGAAATGATGTCCGTTGTTTTGCGCAATAGTTATCATTTAGTAATGCAAATTATCGGCAAAGTCCCTACAAATCATTTAATTAGATATTATGATCTTTTTTTGTTATTTTTTATATATTTTTGTCCAAATATATTTTTTTCATTATATTTTAAAAATTATTTTAAAACTAAAAACGCCGTTGTTTTCAAAAAAAAACGTTACCTATAAATTACGTAGTCCGGTCAAAATTTTTATTAGGGTTAGTTTTGTTTTCAGTATTAACCTAGCAAACCAAACGATAATTTTACGATATCGAAACGATATCGTTTATAACCTCAAATTGTCGTTTTCGATAATCTATACTTATACGAAAACGAGAGGGTTTTTGATAAAAACGAACCTATCTAAAATGATATCTTTGTTTTTGTCGTTATAGATATCGAGATGATATCATAAATGAATTTATTTTCGATAAAAAAAATGTATTTATTAAGAAAATTTTATTTTTTTTTTAAAGAACACGCAATCAAATTTTCAAATACTAAAATTTATCATTATCATATCGAATTTAAAAATTACACAGTGCAGCAAAATGACACCTTTTTTAATTGAACTCCGATTTGATTTTATATTGAGCTTCTATGTGGTCTACCGATAAAAAGTGTAGTATAAACTTATACCCCTACACGTCTGCGTTAGGCGCTATTGGGTCCTAAAGGGTTCAAAGGATAACCAATATAGTTCGTCATTTTGTAGCGAAATGGTTCATAGACCGTTTTTGATGTCTAAGGAGCCATTATAGGGAACTTCCAAAGGATGATTTCCACTGAACACTTTAAATTTGTATCTTAACGATTTACCACTATTTTTAATGGTTTTCTTTTAACAATTTCCTTAAGGAGTTATAACCAGTAGAAGAAGTCAGAAAATTATCATAAGGTCTTTGGGGAAAATATTCGTCATTAAAATTGCGCTAGAGTCTCTAAACAACAAAATTCTCCAACACGTACTATTTCTAAAATATAAGCCTACTAATAACGAATGATAGTTCTTACTTCAATTTTGAATTAAGTCGTAGAAATATATTTTTACAATTAATTTAGTGCAGTGAAAATTGCATCAATTTTTAGTTAAAATTGTGACGCTGATTGCGAAAATGATATCGGTTTTTTATTATTAGCTCTAGTTTTTGAGATATAGCCCATTTTTATTTTCTCATAGTTTTGTTCTTGTAACTTTTTCAATTTTTATCCTTTGAACCCTTTAGGACCCAATAGCGACTAACGCATACGTGTAGGGGTATAAGTTTATACTACATTTCTGTTCCACTGACCATAGAGAACGTGTAAATCAAAATCAAATTTTAGTGCCGCACAGTGTTATCGTCAAATGGTTTAAAAATGGGAATACACATTTGAAAAACATCGTATTTATACAAAATTCTATAGAACTATAAAAATAATTTTCATGTAAATTATTTAAATATAAAAAAATTGTATAAACAAAGTATTATTTTGTCAACAAATATATGGCGTGTCATAAATTAAATAAGCAACAACATGCACTCTTTGATATATATATATTGCAATGTATGCATTTTTCATTTTAATATTTTGCCTATCTAAAGGACGAACATTGAATGACGACGACAACGACTGCAAAAGCAAAAATCCTTGGCACAAATACAGGCTATTGACTGTTTAGTTGTTCTAGGTGGTTGTTGTAACTACGCACGAGTTGCAGTCACAATAAATAATCAAGGCAAACAAAGAAGTGTGTAGTATGGATATCAAAACAGCTGACGTTAAGGATGCAACTGACTAAAGCAATGACGAAGTTATGTGGTGAATAGAGAAATGTAAATAAATAATCAATAATTTAAAGCAAGTCAATAATCTATCTAATAAAATAATTAAATAATGTATTATTTACCTACAAAATATTAATTTAACTATACAATGTCTGAATAGTGACTTTAAGTCATCTTTTAAATGTTATTGATCTCCGAAAGCTGTTCGAAACTTATATTTTAGTAATGCAAACATTAAATTAGATATTATAAAATTTTCAGATACATTCTTTATACCTTTGCACCTACAAAATATTAATTTAACTAGACAATGTCAGAAAAGTGGCTTTAAGTCTGCTTTTAAATGTTATCGATATCCGAAAGTTGTCCGAAACGTATCTTTTAGTAATGCATTAAATTAGATATTATAAAATTTCCTTTTAGTAATGCATTAAATTAGATATTATAAAATTTCCAGATGCATTCTTTTTACGTTTGCACCTATAAAATATTAATTAAACTAGACAATGTCTGAAAAGTGGCTTTAAGTCTGCTTTTAAATGTTATCGATATCCGAAAGTTGTCCGAAACGTATCTTTTAGTAATGCATTAAATTAGATATTATAAAATTTCCAGATGCATTCTTTATACCTTTGCACCTACAAAATATTAATTTAACTAGACAATGTCTGAATAGTGACTTTAAGTCATCTTTTAAATGTTATCGATATCCGAAAGTTGTCCGAAACGTATCTTTTAGTAATGCAAACATTAAATTGGATATTATAAAATTTGTAGATGTATTCTTTACATTACTTCACCAACTGGTCTTTTTTATTTTTATTTTAAAAACATTTTTAAAACTAAAACATTATTCTTTGCAGCAAAACGTTAACCAATATCAGGCTACCAAAGTCACAAATGCAGAAAATTAATACAGTTCAACGAACTCGAAAGTACTAAGCAACAACTAATTATTAAAAAACTAGTAGTACATGATTAAAAAAACAGCAACACCAACAACCACAAAAGCCAACAAATATTATCTACAATAAATAAATGTTGACACCATTTCAAATGCATTGTTAGCGATTTTTATTTTATATGATATGCTTATTTTTATAATTGTTATGGCATGTCATGAATGCTATAATCTCTTTTTTTTTGTAGTTGTTTTTTTTTACTATAATTTATAATAAGCTTCAATTAAACAGTTGCATTTTAATGCATTTCAATGGCATGCAAAACTGGCGCAATAAGCTAATAATTATTCAGTATTTACTTTTAGAACTTGTGTTAGAAGGTCGTGATATTTTTATAAATTCCGATATAGAATTCAACTAGCAACACGTTGGAAATATAGTACAAACATATTTATTAAAATATAACACTGTTCTCCTCAGCAGAAAATATGAAGTTTGTTCAGGCCTGAGTTCAGTACTGCCTAAAACCTTACTTTTCATACAAATTCATAATTAGCCCTATCGTGAAAATAATATTCCGTTCGAAAATATGTTGTATTGAATTTTATATAAAATATAAATATTTACGAATGGACAAATTTCGACAGCATATTTTGTTGACGATTGGGCAGAGTATTTTTTTTTAAATTTCGAGTTTTCTGTATTAAAACTTAATTACATGGTTTTTATATAATTCATTTTTGAATACTCCTGAAATCTTCTTTTCATGGTAAGTTCAAAACTGAACAATAATTGTAAATTTATCTTTAATAGAGGTCTCGCATTTCAGGTGGCAGCAGAAAATATCATGTGTATTCAGAACGGAATTCAGTCCCATAATCCTCTCACTGAGTACTCCGGAAATCATCCTTATAATTTAAATTCAAATTCATGCATTCAATTTACATTTCAAATTCATTTTACAGTATACTAGCTGGACCCGTGCAAAGATTTTGTGAATGCAAGAATATGGAGTGATTTTATTAATATAAAGAACATTTTTATTATTTATTTTCGGTGGTCTAATTGAGTTTGTTTGGTGGGTTCACTATATATTAAAAATTTTAAGTAAATTTGGTGCAGAGGTTTTTTGTGTTTTTTCGTTTGTGTTTTTGCTTTTATTTTTTCTTTTGTTTTTATGTCTTTGTTTTTGTATTTTTGCTTTTTATTTTGTGTATTTGCTTTTGATTTCGTGTTTTTGTGTTTTTGCTTTAGTTTTTGTGCCTTTGCTTATGTTTTTATGTCTTTGTTTTTGTGTTTTTGCTCTTTTTTTTGCTTTTGTTTTTGTGTTATTGCTTATGTGTTTTTGCTTTTGATTTTATGTATTTGCGTTTGTTTTTGTATTACCATCTTTTGTTTTATTTTTGTGTGATTGCTTTAATATCTGCATTTGCTTTGGTTTTTGTGTTTTTGCTTTTGTGTTTTGCTTTTGATTTCGATTTTTTGTTTTTGCTTTTGTGTTTTTGGTTTTGTTTTATGTTTCTGATTTTGTTTTTGTGTTTTTGCTTTGTGTTTTTGCTTTTCATTTTGTGTTTTTGGTGTTCTTTGTGTCTTGGCTTATGTTTTTATACCCTACACCTATGAGGTACAGGGTATATTAACTTTGTGCATATATTGTAACGCCCCTTAGGAGGCGTGTCCGGTATGGAAAAGTATATATATTCTTGATCAGTATCACTACCCGAGTCCGTTTAGCCATGTCCGTCTGTCTGTCCGTCTTGCTGTCCTAATACAGAATAACTTGAGAAATACTGATCAGAATGCGATGAAATTTCGTCTCAATATATTTTAGCCAAAAGTAGGAACTGAGTTTAAAAATGAGCCAAATCGGTCAACGGACACGCCCACCTCCCATACAAGTCACTTTTATATAACTCTTTCGGAACTAATAACTCGAAAAGTATTCTAGGTATAGGTATAAAATTTAAAACGTATTATTAGAATTCACCTAAGAATATGTGGTCGTGTCGGGCGTGATACGCCCACTTATTTTTTCATTATTTCCCGGGTTTTCATAGTGGAAATTTGATCCGTGAATTATTAAAATCAAATCTATGAAATATTAGCCTTTCAAAAATTTTTTGTTCCGCCCAATTATATTTTTCAATTTTTTTTTTTTGTTTTTTTATACTTTTATATACATTTTTTAATTTATGGGGATATAAGACGTAAATTTCTGATATGTGAATAATATTCTGAGGGTGGGGAGGTTCAGCATAATTAAAAACTTTAAAATTAAGGTATGCAATTAAATATCCCACATTAATATCCCCACCAAAGGTGTAGGGTATTCCTATAAAAATCCGCCCCATGTGACCGAACTTACCCATGTGACCTAACTTTCCCAACTCGTTTTATTTTGCTTTAGTTTTTGTGGTTTTGCTTTTGTGGTTTTGCATTTGTGTTTTTCATTTGTTTTTGTGTTTTCTTTTATATTTATGCTTTTGTTTTTGTTTGGTTTGGATCATGTGTTTTTGTTTTCTGTGGTTCTGCTTTTGTTTTTGTATTACCATCTTTTGTTTTGATTTTTTTTTGCTTTTGTGTTTGAGTGATAGCTTTAGGTCCTGCTTTTGTGTGTGTATTTGATTTTTTTCTTTTGTGTTTGATTTTTGTGTTTTTACTTTCGTTTTTTTTTTTTTGGTTTTGAGTTTTTTTGTTTCATCTTCTTAGCTTGTGTATGTGCCGAGTTATATCGTTTTGAAAGTTTAGGTTGTATGGAAGGTGCCAGATCCCTTTGTACAATCCAGCCCATATATAGCATTTGACACCCCCCGGACTCCATAGTATTCTGGTGCAAATTTTCAGTTAAATCGGTTCAGCGGGATAGACGTGATGTTGGAACAAACAGACAGACCGACAGACAGACTGCCAGACGAACCAAGAATTTTATATATATAGATGGAATGGATGTATGAAATGTCCATGGCAAAACTTTGTTCCCGTTTTGTTGAGTAGTGTATGGTCGGATCGCGCCCATTTTTTTGAATACTTCACGAGATATAGGATTCTAAAAACAAAACTCATATCTTCTGTGGGATGTGGTTGAGTACGTTGACTAATTTGACTCATTTCCGACTAACACACAGTATTCAGACTTTAATACTAGATTGAACTGCATGGTCTTGAAATACAAGTACTGAATTAAACCACGAATTTATCAATGCAATCTAATTTTCTGGTGGGTCATGTAATAATTACTTTTTTCATAGACATTTCTTAATTTCACTTTTGTGAAAATTTTACTAAATATATAATAAATAAACTATAGAAAAAAATAAGAAGAAAAATAGTTTTAAACTTTATGTATTCGAAAAGGATCATTAGGATATTAAGAAAATTATGAAAACTATGAATTAATATATTTTTGTATAAAGTTTTTAGTGATAGTTTAAATTCCAAGCCATAAAACACATTTTTGACATGGACTTTTTAATTGCTACATTGCAAATAAAGAAAAACTGACTTAAATGCCAGAGACATCCTTGTTTTTTATTTATGTATGCAAATACCAAATGTCCTTGAGACGTGCCAAATGCATCAGAATTAACAGACAAAATGCTGCTTCTGCTGCTATGATGAACCATAAAATGCAAGGACAGCACACAAAGCAAGGCCAGCTAAATTGTCACAAAAACTTAAAATGCTCTCCTAATACCAAGTAGTTGATATATTTCAGATAATATAAAAATAATATACAATGTATCTAAAACTTGGAAAAATTATTTACAAGGCGAGATAGTGCAATAAACGACCTTGTTTTGGCACAACTACTAAAAATGCAAACATTACTGCGTTGCTTACAATAGCATCAAATTACTAGACTTCTACAGTAGTAGATATACAGTATATAAAAAGCAAAAAAAGAAAAACAAACAACGGCAACTATAAAAATCGCTTTTTTTATGCAACACTTAATTGTTGTACGTTTTTTTTTTTTTGTTATGATTTCCATTTAGGTTTTGGCTAAAACTCAAAAAACAAAATGTGCTACATACAAAATGCAACTTGAACAACAGCAAACATGGTATATCTCGTTACTATTTGGCGGCGAACAACCTTTATGGGAATTTCCATGCCATAAACGATCTAATACAGCCGCCTGCCTTTTACATGATTTTTGTTTAAAAAAAATGTATACAGGTGCGGACTGAGATGAATAATCTTAACGAAATTTGATGTTTTTACGAACAAATTAAATGGACACACAAAATACTTTTTAAATTTTATACATTTTCTTTTAAGATTTCTAATAAGTGCATGTTTGTTACATAAATCGGTATTAAAAATGTTTTTAGATCTATCTAACGACCATTTTTAACAAAATCAGTCCTTCTGATAAAAAAATCGACTTTTTTTATTTACAACGATCTTTTAGATCCACGAAATAAACATTTCTCGTCGAATCAGTCGTTCGAAATTGCAGTTTTCAGTTTTAACAGAACATGATTCTATTATATATTCAAATTCGCCTCCACCCTACGTCTAGACGTACACGAGACTTCTGCATTAGTATATAAAGTACATTCCTCGAATTTGTCATCTCTACTAAAGGGTTTTTCAATAAGAGCGCTACAAAAGTTTTTTTCAAGGGTTTTTCAACAGGGACGCTACAAATGTAGAGCGACAGGGACAGCAAACGACGCTATATTTCTTGCCGCTCTTTTGACATTTCTCTTCAGTAAGGTTTGCCATTTCATGATGAAAAGATATACGAGCCAACAACGAGTCGAAATTATTAAAATTTACTACCGAAATTCGAATTCGTATATCTTTCCATCATGAAATGGCAAACCTTACTGAAGAGAAATGTCAAAAGAGCGGCAAGAAATATGGCGTCGTTTTCTGTCCCAGTCGCTCTACTTTTTTAGCGTCCCTGTTGAAAAACCCTTTACTAGGCGAGACTATTTTGTTAGAAATTTTAGAACGTTTCGTGAATTCTTTTTCTGTATGACTAGGCGCAACTTTTTAATTAATAATTTAAAATAATTTTAATAGATTTTAATAATATTAATATATAGTAGATTTTCTAAATATTTATTTATTTATTATTTAGGAAATTCAATTTTCATTAACCGAGCAAAATCAATTAATTTGTATTAATCAGTTCGCACCTGTAAAATGTTTTATTTAATTTTGCAAACAGTTTGCTGTATATCCATTTTCTCTCAGTGCAGCAAATGCATTTTAATTGTTTTAAGTTTCTTTTTACATTTGAATTGCAATTGAAAATATATATATTATATATAGTATATTTATTATACACGGTGTATTGGTCAGTGTAGAGGAAACCGGCGACGTGCGGTGTTTGGTGGTGCGCATTGCAATTAGTGACTACGCGTAGGCACCACTCGCTATGGTGCAATGGGTCAATGCACTGAAATTGCCTTAGAAAAATGCCAAGGCTTTTTATTGGATGGACGGATCGACGCTTTTTCGAGTGTCGAGAAGACTTTTGATTTTATAAATAATTGAGTTAGAAATTACATAATATTTATACGTTATGATTTTCAGCCAAAAAAATATAAATATTACGAAATAAGTAATGTGAATCATAGGGAAAACTCATTATAGAAATCTGACATCGATTATAGTAAACAATATTATTTAATTCAATACATTAGATCAATGATTAATAAGATTAATACTGTGGCATAATAAAAATAATTATAAAATTGATTTAAAATAAATTTTAAAAAATGTTTTTATTATAATTTAACATTTTCTTTTTTATTAAACATGTTGAGTTTTAGGGCTACTTATTTTTTTAGAAAATAAGATCAAATACACACAAAAAAATAACGATGATCCCGGGTTAAATTTATCTGAGTAATTTAGGTCATTAAGGAAATTGGTACCCCTTTAACGGGGTACCAATCGACCTTTAGGTCACGTATTTTTCTTATTTTTTAGGATGATTTTTACATAAGGTGACCTTTTTTTGTTTTGTCCTCCTGTCAACTTTGTTATAATCCAAAAACTAGTTGTGACTTTTTGGTATTCGATTTTTATGGGATTTCAGGGGGTCGAGCGGTGATAAATTTTACATTTTGCATGGACGTAGGACATTTTTTTATTAATATTCAAAAGGGCATTTCAATTTTAATTAAATTAAACAATTGCTTATTTATATTTTTGTACTTGCATTGTGTGGTGACCGATAACGTACAGTCATTTTTTTATTATTTTGTGATATACAATATTTGTATTCATATTTTTTATATTTCTTAGCATAATTTCCATTAATTGCAAATGAAAACGTATAAAAACGTACACAATTTGTGCAAAGTTTGTAAAGTTTTGTCCACTGTAATATACACAAGACAAAAGTAGCCACTTCCGCCCACTAATATTTGATATAATATTGCAATAGCATTTATAATTTATTCTTACCTTTTTATTATAATTTATTTCTTCGATTTCTGCAATATGCAGCTCCTATTGCAATTACATACAACACTTGGCAACGCGGCCACTGCTGCTGCTGCGCGATGTTGCAAAAATTTCACAATTTTTCACAATTAAAAATCTCTTGCATTACATGAGATGCATTTATAATTTATTGCTTTTTGATTAGTCACACTACTAAACATGATTACTTTGCATTAAATTAGCAAATTTATATTGATTGAATTAATTTATTCACCATTGAAAATACAAAAATACACACTATAATTTGCATTGGCATAGGAAACAGAAACACTGAAATATTTTCGAAACTTCACAAGTTCACTTCGAATTTTCGAAACTTCAAAAGTCCGAAATATTTCGATGTATCGTTATCGAATACCCGATATCGCGATATCGTATTTATTTTTTTAAATTAAAAGGCTAAAATCAAGTTTAAATAAGCTAAATATGTTTTTAAAATTTCTTCTAGGTACAATATTCATGAAATCATGATACAATTGAGTGTTTTTTAATTAAACTAATTAAAATATTTAAATTTAACGAAAACATGGGCGCAAAAACAAAATTGATGACAATCAATGCGTTTTTTAAGGTTTTTTAAATCAAAATCAAAATTACGTGCGTCCAGTTAACAACTACGTCGGGCAACGGAAACGTTGGATGAAACACAGGGTAGGTTTTTTTCTGAAATTTTGGGGAACATGCGTTTTTGGGGGTTCTTAGTATAAAAATCAATTGGTTTTGACCAAATGAATTCGCTCAAATATAAATATTTGAATATTTTAGAAGATATACGCATGAATCCTTTAGAGAATTCTGGACCCGATTTGGTGCACTTAAAAGTTATCTGCAAATAAGACACCTAGTCCAAACATTTTCTAAAATTATGACCTTTTCAAAAAGGTATGTCACATATCTGCAGAGAATGTCTGAGTAAATGAAATTGTCGCTAACCTCAAAATGTGTTCACGGGACCAAACATTGCGTTTAGAGACTTGATTTTGGTGGCAAACATTTTAAAAATCTCTTCTATGGAATGCATGACAATGGTAACAAAAAAAAATCTAAAACGAAGACCTTTCGCATGATACGACTATCATTTCACCAATATATTTCTACATCTTCTAAATCGTCCATAACTCCTCAAATTTTTGATAAAAAAATTCGTTGCAGGGAATTAAAAAAATCGTTGCTGGACACTTGGACATTTTCTGCAGAGATGCCACCTATGGACTCCTGTAGAGCGGTAATTTAGAGACTTGATTTTGGTGGCAAACATTTTTAAAAAATCTCTTCTATGGAATGCATGACAATGGTATGTACCAAAAAAAATCTGAACATGAGACCTTCCGCGTGATACGACTATCATTTCACCAATATATTTCTACATCTTCTAAATCGTCCATAACTCCTCAAATTTTTGTTAAAAAATTCGTTGCTGGGAATTAAAAAAATCTCTGCAGCTATGACACCTATGCCATTCGATAGATGTTATTTTTACAAAAATGTTAATACCAATATCAATTTCCTAACGATTTTCCAACTACTCCAAATCCTGGAATCCTTCAAATTGGCCAAAAACCGTTGCTGGACACTTGGACATTGTTTTCTGCAGAGTTGCCACCTATGGACCCCAGTAGAGCGGTGATTTAGAAAATTATTGACATTAAAATTAACCCTTGTACGGTTACTCCTGGAAATCCTTGAATCCACCACTGGAGGATATCTGCAGAGAATTTTTAAATGTACCAAATCGGGTCCGATATTCTCTAGAGAATTCATACGTAAATCTTCTAAAATATCCCAATATTGATGTTTATTTGGATTTTAACGAATTCTTTTGGTCAAAACCAACTGATTTTGATACCAAGAACCCCCAAAAAGTGATCCAAAAGCCCAAAAAACGCATTTACCCAAAATTTAAAACACCGCACCCTGTGTTTCATACCAACGTTCCCATTGCTCGACGTCGTTGCTAACTGGATGCACGTATCAAAATGGAATTGATGACAATTGAGTTGTCAACGACATAACAAATAAAAAAACTTGAACAATATCGTCAGCAATAATTTTTAGAACAACCAACAACGACGACATTGCATAGACAAACGAACTATTCTATTTTATAATAATATTTTTAAAATATTTACTAAATAAATTCTGCAGAATTATAACAAAAATATGGAAGAGGTAAAGGTCGAGGTTAGTGGCGACATGAACGTGCCAAAGCAGGAGCCAAAATCACAATTTGATTTCAGCAGGTGCGTCATATTTATTTTTGTCGTATTTTTGTAATTAACAACATTGCGCTGCACTTGTTACCTCTAGCTTTACACAGTTCCAAAAGATACCCAGTCCCTTGGAGCTCATACAACTGACGCGCAAATATGTCCGTCCCTGGTCCGAGTTCTTGAATACCGCCAATTTCAAGGCTGCCGTCAGCATGCCACGTCTGAGCAGCCGCTTTGTGCGCAATTTGGGCTATTTTCAGAGCAACTACATCTTTGTCTTTATTATTTTGATGATCTACTGTCTGTAAGTAAATTCTGTGGTATATATTTGCTAAATTCAATTTTATTTCATCATTCGCTATCATGACAGCATCACTTCGCCGCTGATACTCATTGTGCTGGGCGCAGTATTCTATGCCAGCCATAAAGTGCGTCAAGCACAGGTACCGGTGACGTTGTTCGGGCACCAGCTGACGACCAACCATCAGATTATGGCACTGAATCTTGCCTCGATTCCAATATTGTTTTTGGTCGGTGCTGGTTCAGCTTTATTCTGGACACTAGGTGAGCAATTCTTCAATTTAAAATTTACAAAAAGCGACAAATTTGATCGAAACGATTGGAAAAATTCCATAAAAATTATTTTATAATTTTTTAGAAGTAGAATTTTCATGATTTCAATCGAATTCAAATCGTTAAAAAAAGTAAAATTTTTGGAAATGTTATAAAATTCACTTTCTGATGTTTAAAATTTTACAAAAAAATCGTATTGAAAATAGAAAAAGATATAAAACAAAGAGGAAAGATTTAAAATTCATATTTATAATATTTTATTATTAATTTCAAATATTTTATTATTCAGTTTTAATATTTTATTAGACATTTTACATATTTTATAATATTTTTTTTTTATATTTGTTCATAGGTGCCTCCTGCTTCGTCATCTCCCTGCACGCAGTCTTCTATAACATTGACGCAATTGTAACCGAAGAATCCGAGGGTTTTCTATCGGAAGTAGTTTAGTTATTTGCTGAGCTAATATCTACTACTAATTTGCGCACTTTACGCTAAATCAAGTATTTTTTGATACTAACATTTTTATAGTTAAATACTAAACACCAATCGAATTGGTGTTCCTAACAAACTCCTTGAGTTTGAGCAATACATAATCGAAAATATGCACCGACAATGATTCCTACGCTATTGTATGGTTTTTGAATATGAATTTTGTTTAATTTTTTTTTAAACTGTACATATACGAATTTTTAATTGCACTAACGAATAGTTTTTTTTACAACTAATATACAAAAATATAGAAAATAAATAAAATAAAAACAAAAATATACAAAGTTTTTGGAATATATGTCAGTAGGTCGTTTCTGTAACATATTCGACAAATTGTCGATATCTGTGACGTCACGTCGTTTCGTTCCATTATTGTCGATTGTGCGATAATTACTGTTTCTGTACGAAGTAATCGTTTAAAAACGGTCTGATTTAAAACTGGCACAAAAATCGAAAAGAAACTTGTAAATTTGAACAATTGACATCTGTTTTTTCAGTTATTTACCAAATATTTAAAGCAAATTTTATATAAATTATGTATAAAACAATACGAAATTGAATTCGTATTCAATAGGATGCGTTTTAATAGGCGTCGGTTAAGGGACTCGGTGGTTCCATTTCTTATTTCCGATTCGCTATTTATGAAGAAGGCTCACCGAAGATGCTGAAAATTACCTATTGTAAAAGTCTCGTCATTTATGGAAACGAGTGTAAGTTGCACCTCGCATGGCATTCAATTCACTTGCAACTGTCTCCCAAACAACACAGTGTTCTTTTCTAGTATATCTGGACGTGAATTGTCCCTTGCGTCTGTGTTTGCTGCATCAGCTTTTTAAGTCATATCTCTGCGCTTTAGTTTATGAAAATTCAAAAAATAATGTATTTTCCAACCAAATATCAATCATTTTTAAAGTCGAGAGGCTTCTCACCAAGTCAAATGCTAGTGAGAAATACAATCGTTTCAAAACGATTCGATTTATTTGTAGAAATAGTGATGTGAGTAAATTCCTACTAAAGTGAAATTGGAACATGTCAAAATGAAACTATTCAAACGTTCATTATTTTACAGAAACATTAAAAATGAAAATGATGTCATTATGACGTCAAATGCTGACAGTCTTTGATGCTGACCGTGTCCACGTGCAGTAAAATAGCTGCCGATATGTTGCGCTTCATTGCATTGCCGGGTCAAAAGCACGTCTGCAGCAGAGAGATTGCTGCATGTTAAAAATCTCGAAATGCCTGGATGTTGGATTTGGGCTAACTAAATGTCAGAAGCTTTGTAGCCACCGCTTCTGCAATTCCTTGTGGATTTTTTTCAAATTTTGTCACGACGAGCATGCGCAACCGCTTCTTCAGTTTCAAGTACATTTTTTCATGCTCTGATACAAGACTCATAAAAGAGCCTTCTACCTATGCTCAGGTCTGAATGACGCATTTTTATCAGAATATGTATATTTCAAGACTCTTTTCTGAAGGAAATATGAGCTCTCAGGCAAAAGATTGTAAAAACTATCTTTTCGGAGTTCTTGCGTTGGCTGGGGAGTGTCACAATGAACCAATCATGCCTATTCTCAATACCAGATAGCGTCAATGTCTAAGTTATTAAATACAGGTTAAATCGGCTCATTATGTCACACTAATCAACCCATAAAGAGTTTCGGCGGAGATATTACCCCACCCAGTGCGCGCGCTGGCGACAGTTTTGCATTTGAAGCTCCACCAGTTGCTCCACTCGAAATTCGGATGACCTCTCATACGTTGACCACCACCGGGTACAAAATTGAACACGTTTTTCTTGGAGCGCCTTCATCTGTATTCTCGATAAGTCTAAGTCGGCGGAGGCATTAGTTGGGAAGAGTCATTATTCAGCTAATCTCAAGTGTTTTTTTTTTGTTAATGCTGGTCCTAGGCAGACGAAGTCCTTCACGGCTTTGCAATTGTGGGGACAGAACTAATCTAAACATAGCATTAGCTAGATTGCGGTTATGTTAGCCTTTGTCTCTTTTCAGCTGGATAGGAGTACCTTCACAATAAAGTGTTTGGATGTTGCAGGTGCTTATCCGTAAATCATGGCCTTTTATAAGTTTGCGTGGGTTGTCATTGTGTTTTCGTGTCTTTTCTGGATTGTTTGGGTTTTTAATAGTAAAAAAGTTTATACCTAATCCGTACATTTTGCCACCGGCGTTTCGAATAATCAAAATACGAGAAAAGTTTGATATTTATCCACCGCAAAAAATCTGCCGGATTCCATAAATATCATGATACTGTTTCATACCGGACATTCTGGGTGTTACAAACGGATAACCAAAGTGGAGTCATTTTTTTAAGTGTAGGGTATAAAAACTCTCTCAACTAGAGTTTTTATACCTTTGATACACAAAAATAAAAAACTGTGTAGGTAGATATAACAAAAATGTTAATCAATCCACTTCATTTTTAATTGAAACTCAGACCACGTAACTTTTAATTGTATTGAATTCAATATTCGTAATAATGAGAAATCGTTAATTGAGGAAAATTTTGCAACTTTTTTTTGTTATATTGAAATTAAAGTTGTTAAATATATTAAATATTTGATTGAAAATTAATTTATCATTAATTAGTAACAACCACTAAAAAATTTATTTCGATCGACACGTTTTTTAAAAGAAATTTATTAAATATTTATTAAGACCAATTTAAAATTATTTTACATTGAAATCATTTTTAATTGGATTAAATATATTCAGGTCATTTTTATATTCATTCTTTTTATATTCAGGCCATTTATTTAGAATATCCTGCGTCGATATCGGTTCACAAATTTTCAGAATCTGATAATGGCTACATCGCTTCCAATATTCTGGGAATTTGTCAGCGGCTATTGATGCGGCAAAAATACTCCACATGGCGTTGCGAAAATATAAACACAATGCAAAATGAAAAAAACACAAGAAAATAGCACACATCCCAGAGTTGCATAAAAAATAAATAAACACAAACAATAGTTGTAAATACAATTAATTATTTAATTGTATTCACGTGATATTAAATTTATTCCTATTAACATTTTAATAAAAAATGTGTGAATACAATTAAATAATTGGTAAATACATTCATGTTTTTAATTGAATTAGTTTTTGTTTTCTATTAATATCAATTGTTATATATACGTACAATAATTTTTTCTGTGTACCTCTAATCAGTTACGGTTTTATGATACCAACCCTTTTTTCTGCATATTTTGATTATTTTTAAACTACACAATCACTCAATTCCCTTATTAAAAAAGTGCTTAATCCTCTTCTAAAACCTCGTTTACTACTCAATTCACTTCCATTCGACGTTTAACTGAAATTACATAAAAAAAAACTCCCACAAAAACAACGCAGCAATAAATTAGAAAAAAGAAAATATTTTTTATTAATTCATTTTTTTCTGTTTATTTTAAAACTGCTCTTGAAATAATAATATTTGTGGTGTAAATACTCGTGTGTTCAAAAATGAATGCAGTTCTGTTTGTAGTTGTTTCAAAAACACGAAATGTTTAGTAGCTTAGATTTAGAATAGACTTAAAGTGCGACGACATGAGTAGTACTTCTTAAGAGCGGGTGGCAAAAAGTCGCTGCTTCCACAACGTATTCAAATTTAAAGAACAAAAAAAAAAAAGAGAGAAACCAAAAACATGTGTTGCAGAAACATTACGCCCAAATCGCAGTCTATTTACGATGATGCTGGCGTTTTCGCCATGCGCTGCGCATAAATGCGACGCAGCAAACGGTTGCCACAGAGGAATGTGATGACGGAAATTGGAATAAGCAATCGCAGTGTCTCAAACATGTTCAGCTTCAGCCAGAAGATGCCAAACAGCGCTAGGATGCCGCCGAATCCGAGATGAAAACCAATAGTGCTTGGAGCGAATGTGAAATTGGATATATTGATGCCAAGTTTGCCCCAGAAGATGAAGAGAAGCACGAGTGGTGTCAGGCACAGACCAGTAAAGACATCGGAGACAATGCGTGGTGGACGCTTATCGGGCACGCGGAACACATGATTGATTTCGGGCAGAGGAGCGCGTGGATTGGGTTTTTGTGTTTCTAAACGGAGAGAGATAATTATTGAATTCGTTTTTTTATTTTTATAGTTTTTTAGTTGTATTTATTACCCTTTGGTTCGTAGGCGAATTTCAATTGCACATTGGCAACATGCCATTGGAACGAGTTCGAGAGTGAGGCATCGCCAATAATTAGCTCCATTTGATAGAGTCCAGATTTGTAGCCAAAGTCGGCGCCACGTGCGCCCACATCAATGTCGAATTTGTAGGCTTTGGAGGAGTCTTGCTCGGCGATGAAGATGATTTCCTCATCGCTGGCCACGTTGTATAGGCGGACAAAGGCCTGGTGCACGGTAATGACCTGGAGGGGGAGGGACAATACACAAAATATTTTAATAAATTTAACAAATCGAATTTCAAATGAAATTTCTGAATTACAATTGATGTTTTTTGCATTTCAAAGGGAATTTATGAATTACAATTGATGTGTTTTGAATTTCAAATGGAATTTCTGAATTAAAATTGACGTCTTTTGAATTTTAAATGGAATTTCGGAATTATATATGATGTGTTTTGTATTTCAAATTGAATTTCTGAATTAAAATTGACGTCCTTTGAATTTCCAATGGAATTTCTGAATTAAAATTGATGTCTTTTGAATTTCAAAACGAATTTCTGAATAACAATTGATTTTTTTTGTATTTCAAATGGAATTTCTAAAGTAAAATTGATGTATTTTTTATTTTAATTGGAATTTCTGAATTACAATCGATGTATTTTGCATTTCAAATGGAATTTCTGAATTACAATTTATGTGTTTTGAATTTCAAATGGAATTTCTGAATTACAATTGATGTCTTTTGAATTTCGAATGGTCTTTCTGAATTAAAATTGATGTATTTTGTATTTTAATTGGAATTTCTGAATTACAATTGATTTTTTTTTGTATTTCAAATGGAATTTCTAAAGTAAAATTGATGTATTTTTTATTTTAATTGGAATTTCTGAATTACAATTGATGTGTTTTGAATTTCAAATGGAATTTCTGAATTATATATGATGTCTTTTGTATTTCAAATTGAATTTCTGAATTACAATTGATGTCTTTTGAATTTCAAATGGAATTTCGGAATTATATATGACGTGTTTTGTATTTCAAATTGAATTTCTAAATTTAAAATGGAATTTCGGAATTATATATGATGTGGTTTGTATTTCAAATTGAATTTCTGAATTTAAATTGACGTCTTTTGAATTTTCAATGGAATTTATGAATTAGAATTAATGTATTTTGTATTATAATTGGAATTTCTGAATTACACTTGATGTTTTTTGTATTTCAAATCGAATTTCTGAATTACAATTGATGTGTTCTGAATTTCAATTGATGTCTTTTGAATTTCAAATGGAATTTCTGAATTAAAATTGTGTATTTTGTATTTTAATTGGAATTTCTGAATTACAATTGATGTTTTTTCAATTTCAAATGGTATTTCTGAATTACAATTGATGTCTTTTGTATTTCAATTGGAATTTCTGAAATTATTCTCAAACCATGTTAGAAATTCCTACCTTTGTAGTACCCTCATCCACCAGCACCGTCTTCAATATCAACTTCTGTGTATTGTCCGCGCTCAGCGTCTCCGCCAAAGTGCTGGGATAGGCGACCGTCTGCTTCTTCAGCGAGCTGCTCGAATCAGAATCACCAACGCCCACCTCCAGCGAGTGCACCTTCACTTTGCCCAATACCTTGAACTGCAGCTGCTGCGTATAAACGCCATCAGCATTAATATCCACCACATAAATGCCACGCGTCGGCTTAAAGGCAGCAAGATCCGCAACAAATGTTGTCTTATCAGAGGACTTTGAAACCAGCTGCACCTTCTCCGCGAGCACAGTGTTACCCTTGCGACTGCTGATCTTGCCGTACATCTGCTGCGGCGCATTAGCAACCAACGGTTTGCCCAACAAATCGACAGCCTTAATGCTGAGCACCGGTGCTGCCGACTGCAGCTGCCCATTGCCAATCAATTGCACACAAATGGGCGCCACCTTCGCCCCAGCAGCACTCAATGTCTTCAACGCTTCGATGAGCACATGCGCACCCTTGGGCGTTTGCACCGAACGACGACTCAAGAAGTAGGTAGCCAATTTGACAGCTTGATCTGCGGTAATAGGAACTGCTTTGCCATTGGATTGTGTCAAGCTGAAGGCACCATTGACAATGAGCGCCGTAATGCTGAGACCACCTTCGAACTGCAACATTTTGCCATCTACCTCATCGGCCTGCACGACGGCATCCTCAATGCGTTCCGCAATAGCAGCGGCAGCAGGACCCAACTCAGCGGCAACCGTAAAAGCATAGCCTAGACTGACGAGTGCATCGTCCTTCTTGAGTATTTCCTGCAGATTCTTGACTAGTTTTACAGTGGTCGCCTCATCGATTTGCACGCCCAGCAGCTTGTGTGTGGCAACGCGGTAGTAGATCTCCTGCGCACTGTTCGCCTCCTTCTTGATGGCGGCATACAACTTGGAGAGCAAAGCCTCGGGCAGTTTGTCCGCGCAGTTGGCATTTTTGTGTGCACCAATCAGATAGTAGTCTTTCTCAAAATCCTGAATAAACAATTTATATTAAATGAAAAATTCAAAATTAAAGCAATGTCAATGACGCACATTGTATTTGGCCTCCGCGTGCACTGCGCTCAGACGTTTGCAAAACGTTTCTTTCTCCGCCGCATTGGTTGTTTGTATATTAAGCGAGGAGTAGTAGAAGGCCTGCAGATCATTCGAGTCCAGACCGTCGATGAAGACCTTCTGCAGACGCTGCAGATCGCTGGCGCCCAGATGACTGCCCACTGTGCGCGCGGCCCAGCTTGAGCTGGTGCTTAGCGCCAATGCAAGCAGCACAGCAAATGCTGCAATTTTTAAAGATAGTTGTTAAAATATAATTGGTTTAATTCGAGTTAATATTTTTGTTGGCTGCAGTCGGCGCCGGCAGCGCCCAACACATTGCCCGGTGACCGGCAACGACGCGGTTTTTTTCGTCATATATTAAGCGGAAAAAATAAAACACATAATACTCACCAAATTTGTACATTATTTGTGTCTAACTTTTTGCAATAAATTTCTTACGAAATTTATTTATTTGAATAATAAATTAGTTTTTATGCGAAAAATTCTAGTTGCTGGCTGGTCTATCGTTTGACCACTTTTCAACACACACACAACCAAAACCAAGAAATGACAGACACGTCAGCGGCTGTGTTTAGTAAAATTGAAAATTTATCGAGTTCGTGCGTAATCGACTACTCGATATTTGATGTTTTATATGTTGAAACTAATCGGTATTTCACAATTATTAATTTTTTAAATGTTTTTAAATGTACCTCGAAGGTAATTTTGTATTATTAATGTAGAAGCTGTGTTCCTGTGGCAGTTAAATCAGACCTGTTTCACGGGAACGCTTATATGGACAATTTTGTTTAAAAAATGTATTTAACTCACAAAAATGCTAGAAGATTGCTAGAAGAATGCTAGAAGAAGGAAACAATTAATAAGGCCCGGTTCCACAGTGCACACTTAAGTGTCGCTTTATCCTCAAACTATACTTAAGTGTGAAAAATCGTTTCACAGTACAAAAATTAAGTGCCCGATATCCCCCATTTAGTTTTACTTAAGTGTGCTTTCTGTCAATTGAATATTTATGACAACAGAATAATACAAACTGAAACTAATAAATTAAATTCGGTTCGCCGACAATTCATCTTAAACAATTCATCGTATCACAATTCATCGAACACAATTCTTCGTATGCACAATTCATCGTATGGACAAGTCATCGTCTCACAATTAATCGTATGCACAATTCATCGTATGTACAATTCATCGTATGCACAATTCATCGTATCACAATTCATCGTATCCACAATTCATTAAATATACAATTCATCGAATGCATTTTTCCAACAAATTTTGATACAACACGTGATGTGTATCATTTATATGAAAAAGATGAAATACTTGGTCTTTAATATTTATAAATTTTTATCTAATTAGAACAACAGCTGATATATTACATTTATGGAAGAAGTGATAACAAGAGAGAGCCACAGGCAAACATTTACCAAATATTGCGTGATTTTTGGGAAAAAATTTAATTTTTTTAAACAAATACAAAATTGAATAACTCTCCTGAGTAAATTTCTTTTCGCTAGATGAACTATTCATACGATGAATTGTGCATACGATGAATTGTGTATACGATGAATTGTGATACGATGAATTGTGCATACGATGAATTGTGCATACGATGAATTGTGCATACGATGTATTGTCCATACGATGAATTGTGCATACGATGAATTGTGCATACGATGAATTGTGCATACGATGAATTGTCCGGTTCCCTTTAAAGATATCAGAACATCGACTAAAATTGACATCGATATTTCATGTCAAACATCGATGATATAGTCAAAAATATTGCATCCCTAGTTTATAGCTATGTTTAATAAACTTACGTTTTTGTAGAATTTGCATTAAATTGTTATATTCGCGATTTCATCAATTCAAATTTTGAATTTAAATTCGAGATTGTGTTACTTTAGTGTTTATTTGAAATATATTTTTAAAAATATAAATATTTTTTTGTTGATTTGATTTCGTTTGATTTTTGCTATTCATTTTAATCCTTTGTATAAAAAAGTAATTTTAGTGGCCTAAATTATTTGCATTTGTTTAGATGTTATATTCGTGCTGAAAGTTGAAAAACAAACAAAAATACTTTTATCAAATCATATGTAGTTTATTCATAAAAATCAATTTTTAGCCAAACTGTTCGGTTTGTTCATTCACCGGTCGCGTTATTGAATAACGCTTTTTAAAGTCCTTTGTTATATCGCCTTGATGGTTCCAGAGTGTAATAGCACGCGTACAATACAAAGGATAGCGATGCATTAAGGCCTCTTTGGCTGCCTCATCCTCAGGCGGCATATCCTTGCAAAACTCCTCAAAATACTCCGAATTTGCTTTTTCGATTTTAGTATTTTCGAGGCGTTCATTATAGCGAATGTATTCATCAAAGAGCTCTTGATAGAGGAACTGTTCGAAACGTTTGTTGCGTGTTGCTGTAATCGAGTAATAAATATGGATATTATTAAAATAAGGCATGTTGTACTTAATTGTAAAACTTACTTGTGGGCTTCTTCAATTTTGGATTTTTATACATATCCTTCATTTCGCTGAACTTATCGTTGGAACACATGATGAAAGCTTTAAAAATACTCAAGGTAAATAATATAGAATTTCTTTAAAATGTTATGATGATTTCAAAAATAAAAACAGAAATCAAATTTGAAAGAAAAATCTAAATGTTTGTTTTTCAAACAAACTATTTGTAATAAAAGAATTGCTATGGCTCCAGAGGTTGGGGTTGTTCTGCTAAATGTATTGCTATGGTTTTTTTTTGTTGTTATGTGAAAATTAGGGAGTTAAACCGAAATCGAAATAGAGAAAAAAAACCGAAAAAAAATTCGTTTTAATTCTTCATTAAAAATATTAAAGAAATGATTTGTGACCAACATTTATAACGGTTACTACATAACGTTTTATGAAACCGGTATTTTCTAAATATTTTTGTTTAGGGGGTCAACATTTTATTATATCTTTATTAGAAAAAATTGTATTTTCGGTTAAAATTTAATTTTATTTTTTGATTTTTTTTTAATAAATTAAATTTTTTATAGTTTTCTATTAAAATATATATTGAAATTTTGAGCTGTGCGTCTTATTGGCTCCACCCAAAGTGGTGGAACCTACATTTTAATGCCGAATCCGAAAGGGGGTGAGAGCTTTTCATAGGCAATGTTTAATGTCGTATGTTTGCCATTGACTGCGGATATGACGTCGCATAGAAAAATGTTTTCTATGAAAAAGATGTTGGCAGTCGCTGGGGATCGAATCGGGGGACCTTTCGGCTCGTAGTCGAACGCACAATCCACTTTTTCGCTCGTAGTCCAACGCACTAACCAGACGAGCCACCGAAGCTACAATCAAACCTATTAAATTCATTATAACATTAAACTCATTAAATTTATTAAATTCATTAAATTCATTAAATTCATTAAATTCATTAAATTCATTATATTCAATAAATTTATTGAATTCATCAAATTTATTCAATTTATTAAATTCAAAAGATGTTAGTCCCAGCCCAGATTTGAACCTTGTGCCTCGCAGTCCAATGCACAAACCACTGAGCTGTAGTAAAATACCCCAAAAGTATTTTAAAACCTATTTTTTATATAATTTTTAATGACATTTATTGTCTTTAAATATAAAAAAGAAAATATTAATTCAAAAATGATTTTTATGAATGCTTAAAATAAAAATTTTAATGATATAAAATACGTATATCATGTATAACAATATCTCCCATAATAAACTTATCAAAAATAATAAATTATTTATAATAAACTTATGCTAACTACTGACTGCAGGTTGCTCAGCCTCTACCACCAGATTTACATCACGCGGTTTTAGTATATAGTAGTAAACTAACAAAGTGGCCACAAACAAGATACCACTATAGATAATACCTTCGAATATGAAACCGAACCACCATGATTCGAATTCCTCACGCGCATACCACAGCATGGTCATCGTAATATTCTCGGACATAGTTATCAAAAAGAATCCTATGAACCAGAGACGAATGCGTTTGAATTTAATGCGAAATTCGACGAGTACGAAAATATACACATAGGCCAAAAGCATATAGAATAGGGCACGATTCAGCTTTTCCTGGTACCAGGACTCCCAATAAAGTGCAATCAACATGATGGCATAATGTATGCTGATAATGATGAAGAACGCCTTTGGAAAAAAGACACAAAATGTGGCCAGCGACAGCATGCGCATAATAACGAACGCTACCCAGCCGAAGAATGCTATAGATTTGCCGGCGAAATCATCCTGTTGTATGCCGTTGACAACCTTTGTGGGGCGTGGCAAAAAGAAATCCACTACATCTTTTGGTGGTGTTATGGGTGTTGCGGGTGGTGCAAATGATTTGGTCAACAGTTGATCACTCTCCTCGTTTGGTTCTACACGTGTGACTAGCATTTTCGGCGGTCTCGGCATATGTTCCTTGATGTACAACTGCGCATTGACAATAAGCATATCCTTGAATATCTCCAGATGGCTGAGCGCTTGCGAAGATCGTTTCTCACGTCGTTGTGTCGAAGTGGCTTCCGAGGGACTCGTTGATGTCTGTGTGCGTAATAGACTGGCATCGCCAGCAATAACTGACCTGGGTGGTAGTTGTGTTGACACAGATGGTGGTAGTGGTGGCGCTGGACTATCTGGCACCGTGTCCAATACCTCAATCGTATCGGCGTTCTTGAGCTGTTCCTCACGAATACTTTGTAGACGCGGTTTTCGTGGACTTGTTTTGATTTTATCATCGTCGGTTATGTTTTTGGTCGTATTCGGAGAGTGTAATAGAGCAGTCGTCTCAATTGGTTCCACTGCATCGTTATCCAACTCGTCGTAACTCTGCACAAAACCTTCGTGTGTACGCTCTTCGCTTATTTCGGGCGTTTGCTGCTTACTCGTCGCTTCATCGTGTGTGTTCGGTGTATTTGGAGTGTTCGGTGTATTCAGTGTGTTCGGTGTATTCGGAGTGTTCGTTGTATTCGGTGACGTGTTCGTATCTATACCGTTTCGTATTCGAAAGTTTTCCATAATTTTATCAGTTTCTGGAAAACTTGCTATCGTTCGTTCGGAGTCACGCTTTTTTTGTTCAATTGCCAGACGCAAACGTTCAGCAGAGGCTAATTTAGAGCGTTGTTCCTCAACTTGCTGTGGCGCAGACCAAGGATAATGACGTCCGGCTGTCTTCTGGCTCTCAAATCGTTGATAGGTGGTTGTTATCGCTGCCAGATCTATGGCCGAAAACACCAGACTTATGGCTTGTACATTCGCTAAAATATATTAAAGTTAGTTATTTGTAATAGTTAAAAAAACGAGCGTTTCCGGCATGTTCCAACTACCGATTCGATAAAATTTGTTTATTGCTGTTTCAGAGTTCGATTTTTCAATCGAAATCAAACCATTCAAGATGGACAACGTCAAATCTAGTAAGGTCATTGAACTTGTTTCTCCTGTATCTATTTATTCAACCTACTTGTTTCAAAATTCCGAAAGAGATCCTGCGTCAACATATGATACAGCTGTAGTATAATCTGAGGCGCCGACTGTCCGTAGGCCTGTATCAAGTGATACAACTCGCATGTTGAGCATTCCTCAGCCTTGGCCAAACACAACATACGCTCGGTATCGTCATCATCTTGAAAGAGCGCCTCTATCGACCAAAACACACGACGAGAGAATCTATTTACACGAGATACAATATCAATTATTTGTTATCTTTCAAACGCACTGATAAGAATTGTGACAAATGACGAAGAGTCTCGTCGTACCTGTAGATAGCCACAAACGGAAATAGCAGAAGACACAGCACTTGGTATCCAAAGAAATGCCAACGGCTAGCATGTTTCGGATTCGACCATTGATCACGCGAACTCAGCACAAATACAAAGGTCAATACGGGCGGTACGAGTATCAAACTGAGGGTAGCCCAACCGAAATCCGATTGATGAGAACGAAAATGCTGATAACTTACTGCAGCATCCGCCACGATTTGTACGATATAACAGATGAGTTCTAGTGCGGCAGGCAATAGATACGATACCCAGATACGCGTACGACTATGTATCGTATAACCGAGTATATGTTGTGGTGGACTGCCGGCATGGGCATCCATTTGAGTGAGGTTGTGGTTTTTGTCTTATTTTAGAATAATAATGAAATGTCTTAACAGAAAATTGGTCGACGTTCTATAAAAAGTTGATGTTTAACTTGCGAAATACTGCGTGGTACTGAGAAACGATGACTAAGTTACCATTTCACTGTGTGGTTAACTGTTTTTTTTTATTTTTTGGCAAGGTAGTTATCATTGTTAGTATGGCCGATAAGATAAGAATATATACCTGAAGCCGTGTAATATGTTTTGTTTATATTTTACTATATAGTAGAAGTTCTCTCGACGACAATAGATATGCAAGAGCGCAAAAAAAGATATGAGATATGCTATGGGGAATTTTAAATTTTGATTAATTTGTTTATAAACTAAGGTAAAGAGAGCTTTAGTCAGATTGATAACATGTTATGTTATGGCGATAAATTGCTAGACACTGAACTTGTTGTATTTTAACATAGAACAATTGTGTGAAGGACACATATATAAAAAAAAAAATTGAAAATTATATAAACTGTATAGACTAACTAAGGTCTTGAAGTCTAAATGCAAATCCGGTCTGGGGACTGCCAACATTCAAAAATAGAAATCCTTTTTTCTATATGAAGCTACCTCTCATAAGTGAATGGCAAACATTCTAAAGCAGATATTGCCTTGTGTAACACCCTGCCGGTCGGAGTTAGCAATACCTATGATTTGCCTTCAAATATTACAAGCACAGCTGAAATGGTGAGAGTATTTTAGCCCGAGTGAACATTTTTTCTGGATAGAATAAGACTCGAAAAGCCATGGAGTGGAATACGATGGGAGGTGGGTGAGAAAAAAGACCGACTAAAAGACACATAGAAGAGATCAGTCGATATAGAGGCAAAGAAACTCGAAAAGAGTTGGTGCGAGTTTAATGTAATTACCAAAAACCGTACACGTAGATGATGTCCTATGTCTTGATAGGGCTTAAAGAAGAATAGAATAGGGTCTCATCCTTTAAATCATGCTAGAATCAGGTTTGCAAATCAGGGTCTGATTTTAAACGTGACGCACTTTGAAATATATATCCGAATCAGGTATCCTGAATAGAAAGTCTACGAAAATTTTGAGCTGATGTAAATGGCGTTTTTCTTTATCTTTTTCGAATATAACGTTCTAAGAATTTAAGCTCTTCGTATATAATGTCTATTCTACTTTTTTCTACTGTAGGAAATAACGATGTAGGAAAAACGATGGTCCCAAGGTACGCCAAGTCTTGCTGGTACCCATAACTGGCTGAATACTGGTTAAGCCCTGGAATGATAAGATGGACGCAAGACTGGCTCTAAATATTCGGCCAAGACTTGCAAAAAATCCTTGGCTAATATAATATAACAAAAATGGGTCAGAATTGGACCATTTCAAATACCCAGAAGTGATCCAAGACTGATTAAGTCGAGAACTACCTTACCAGGCCTTGGTCTCTCAGTTCTGGCTGCGTCATGTGCCAAGGTTTATTAACCAAGCATTGGTCTGCCAGTTCTGGCTGAGTTTTCAGAGCCCGTCGTTTGGCCTGGCATTTCCTACATGGGTTCTAATGAGCTACTTCTTCAAGACAATCTTTTCATCCAGCTAATCATTGTCTTCGAGAGAAAAAAAAAACTATTTCCATTCGGGAAGTTTATTAGAACTGCTGTGCTAAACCTTTATTATTGGATTTGAGTCTAGTTGAAATAAGAAATAATGATATATTTAGCATTTCCTGCACATTCACATTTATTATATATATTTTTTTTAATCTTTTACAAATAACATTCACTCGTCTCATCGTCCATCTAAGACTCATACCACGATTTCTTCATCCAGTTAGTGCGTTTACAAGGTTCATCGAGCACTACAAACGAATCCTGATTCTCATGATTGAATTTGTCTTGTCGCATCGACAGAGCATATTTTGGATTGCCCTCCACAATCGAAGAGCTCTCACGACAGTTTTCTGCATTTTTCAACACCGAAGCACGTCGACCAAACTTGGCGGGTTTTAGTTGTGAACCTGCGCCCACATTCTCGAAACTGGACTGCGTCGACAGTGGCTGTTGTTTTTCAAGTATAGACGACTGACGATGACGCGAAGGACGACGCTTATTTGTTTGAGTAATTTTGCCCGTAACATCCGGCGAAGACTCTTTATTTTTACGATTTCTCGAAGATGCCCTTGTATTGCCGCCCACAGTAGGCTCTAGTAAGATTTTACGTGGTGGCGTCCGCTCACGCAGCTGATAATTGTATTGAGCGCGTCGATATTCGGGCGTGGCAGTTAAATCCATATCTGGCGCCAACATTGGTTCGGTGAAACGTGTCGGTGAACTTGATTTATATTTAGTGCGTGGCGTGCGTATCGGACTCTTCTTCGTTTCGATATTGGTGGACGTTGTAGATGTTGCTGTTGTGGAGGTTGGCAAACGAAACGAAGATGTTGATTTTTTTACAATTGGCCGCGAACGTGGAAAATCCAGATAAGTGCTGCGATATTCGGGATTGAACTCGATATTGCCCTTAAGACGCAAACACGACTCGCGACATTTTCCACGTTCGGGCATTTCGGTTATGTTTGGATCGCGGAAGCTCTCATAGTATTCGGGTATATCTTTGGTGAAATCGCCGCGTGGATGTAAATGATCTTCGGTCTTAAGTGATTTGTCACGTGTTACAGTTTTCGGTGGGCCACAGAATTGTTCATGATACTCTGGCACAATTAAGGGTTCCGGCATTGCATTGGCTTCAGCGGCAGTGGCGCTGTTGGAGTTCTTCGTTTGAGCCTCTGCTCCCGATTGCTGCAGATTGTCAGCCTTCTTGATGGGCGCACTCTTCGCATAGTTGGCATACATCTTGAAGCTATCGCTATACTCAGGAACACCGACAAAGTCGCCATGCATTTTGATATGACTGATCTGCGGTATGGAGTGCGCCTTCTCAACGGAATACGGTTTATATTGCCGTTGGTATTCGGAGGGTGAATTGTTGGCGTCTTTGACAGCGGCATCGGCGCGTTGCTGCAGATGACATTTTTGTTGCTCTTGTGCGGCTAGGTCACGCCGAAATTTGTCCTCTGCCAGTTTATTGAGAGCAGCTATTTCGGCAGGTGTGCGCTCCAGTGTCTCTTGTGGCTGATGATGAGAGGCTCTGGGGTCATTATCGACGCGAAACATTTCGCGTGGCAGTATTTTTGCAGTGCGATCGATCATCGGATGGCAAATGTACGAGGAACGATACTCAGCATCCATATTGTAGTCGTCACCCAATCGAATATTTTCTGGATTACGTACGGGAAATGAACGGCAACTGAAAGAAAATGGCGACTAATATAGACTTGTACAAAAAAAAATTCAAACTTCTGTTACCTCTGACAATCCTCGGGCGAATACCAGTGATATTGAGCTTGATGCTCAGTTTTGTGGTGCATTAAACCCTCCAGACGCAACGATGTGCAGCGACGTAAGAGCGCTCTTGGCCTCAAATTCAGATCGAGATGTTGGAAATGTTTGGTATACTCGGATTTGAGAGAGCCAAATGGAAGCACAGGTTCATCCTTATTGTACAGACATATATTGCTGTGTGTATGAGAATCTTCAGAGGGTGAAGTATTATTGGAATGAGCTATCGTTGGTTTCAATGTATACAAACCTGGTGGTTTTTTGCGTCGGAAGAATTTTAAATCATCCACGGATATATATTCGTGTGGATGTTTGATTGTAAAACGATTCAGATGTTTTAATGGATCTGAAAACAAATATAAAATAGGTTAAATTAGGTTCTTTTACTAATCAGTACTTCGTGAATAACCTGTAAGGTCCGGCTCGGAAAACGAGCGATTCCAATCGAAAGCGCCGCTGTAAATTAAACAAACGTTTTAAAATTGAGGTATAAATTTTTGATATATCAAGTCGTAAGGTGCTTTTAAAACGACTGCCTTAGCAAATATCTCAACTACGACTAAATTAAAAACTCTGTTTTATTTTTGCATGAAGCAACGTCATAAAGTGTCGGAGCGATTTCCTGGTGAACAGAAAAAAAAAATAAATCCTTGCATGTTATGGAAATAAAAAGAAAGAAATTATAGCGAATAACACAGGTTTCATGACATAAAAGACATGTGTCTGGCTTATGAGAAACGGTTTATGCAAGGAACTCGTAGTTGCTAAGCATACATAAATAATAAAATACACGCAGCATGTCTTCAGGAATCAAAATTACATGATTGTGGAAATGGATGAATATGTATGAGGGTGCATGAATGGCACAACAGTGATAGAGCCTCCAGCGAGAATTTTTATACCGAGTACCGAACTGAAAATTGTTCAATTTGTAATTTATTTCGGTTCTGCTATATATTTACTAACAAGAGGTTATAATGAAACCAAATATACAAAAATGTGTAAATAAATTCATATTTTATTTGGAAACAACTTCTTTAGAAATATGTAGCCAAGGTTTAAATTACTTGAACAATTCAAAACTCTTACTTCTTCCTTTTTAGATGATGCTTCGATTCCAAAGCTCTCACTATTTGCTCTTTGAATACTGCTCTATTGCAAACCTCACACTCTTTGCTTTTTGAATGCTGCCCTATCCAAACCTCTCGCCCTTTGCTTTTTGAATACTACCCTATTCCAAACCACACGCTCTTTGCTTTTTGAATGCTGCCCTATTCATACCTCTCGCTCTTTGCTTTTTGAATACTTCCCGATTCGAAGCCTCACGCTCTTCGCTTTTTGAATGTTGCGTCGATGCAAATACTTTCGCTCTCCGCTTTCGAATTCTGCCTCGATTTGAATATTTTTACTTCGAAGTAACTGTGAAAGCAATAGGCGATCGTGTCCCTAGTGGCTTCGTTCCAATTTTCTCAAAATTGTTGTCTTCACAAACAAAGCTATGCACATAGTTGTTATATCGCCTGATAATCCAATACCCACACTAAGAAAAAAGATACTACAAAATTAATAGTTTTTACTATTGAAATAAGTCAATAAAATAAACTATTAATTCAATCGGCAAATACCATTAAATACTATATACAAAATACTATTAAATTATTTTTGAATTTATATGAAAATATTTATTTTTTGTATACTATTAAATCAATAACTGTCCAATTGACTAATTTTAATAGGATTTTATGAGATTTTTTCTGTGTGCATTTACTCGGTTACTCTCAAAACAATATTCGAATCTAAACTATAATTATTATAGTTATCAAAGCTAAGGCATTTGAAGCAAAACTATAATTGGCAAACAAAGAAAAAAAAGGCACAGTCTATAACAAAAACATTAGGGCACAGACATAACAACTACTGATAGAAATTCCAATTCAAAAACCATGTTGTTAATCAATAATTTAGTGAATTCCAGTAGAACAGTTATTTTTCAGCCTGTTGTTTATAAACAAAAACGTATCCTTGGACGACGTCAACCACAAGTTGTGTCCTTGACAACTAAATAAAACATTTCCGTTATGTTTTTAGTGCGTCGTAATTTTTACTACAAATTAGCTAATAAAATGTTAGTTGTGATTTTATCAATTAATACAGTACATTTAAACATATGTGAGGTTAATAAAACAAAAACTAACTGGGGTAATATACACTTCAAATTAAATACACGAACAAGTTTGTGTATTTGACAAACATATTCGTGAAAATGATCTATGAAAACAGTCGTACATAGTACGAATGAACTTTCGTAGAGTTACGAAATATATTTATGTTTAAATTCACATACTCTGTTTCTCTTATATTCTTAAATATATTGTGCTCTTGTAATAAATGGAAATGTTTCGACATCGTAATGGCCGATTCCAACTTTGGCACACATACAAAATAGTGAAATTGTTACATAATAATTATTAATAATTTCACACATATTTATTACACATGCGATTGATTTACAAATTAAATTCAATACATTTAAACAAATGCCGATGCTGAAAAGAAAATTTTATATGTTCTTTCTTGTTTTCAGCTTGTTTTCTTTTGTCTTCTTGTTTTTTTTATATTCTTTTTGTTTTACGAATATCAAATTGTAAAATATACGATTGTATCGTAAAATATAAAATCTCAAAGATGTTAAAAATGACGTTGAAAAGAAAATTTTATCTGTTCTTTCTTGTTTTCAGCTTGTTTTCTTTTGTCTTCTTGTTTTTTTTTTTATATGTTTTTTGCTTCTTTTTGTAAAAGATACGAATTTATCGTAAAAAAATGTCGAATGCTGTGTTGTATTTACAATAAATCATATATTTTACGAAATGTATATTTACGTAAAAGTACGTAAAAGTATTTACGTAAAATATATTTGATTATTTTGAGTGTAGAACTTAAATATTAGGTATTTTGAAGGGAGGGTTGCTGTCTAGGTGTTTTGACACTTACCTTGCGCAGTGTCAAAATTGGTGGTTGTGTAAATGTAAAACCTAAATAATATTGCCCTACACATATTATTTGTGTAGGTAATTTGCATATATTTGTAAATATTTCATATACGAAGTAGACATAAATATGCTAAATTCTGAAGACAACGAACTAAAATTACTTGTTGCATTTTTTCAACAATATTTCAGGCATGTTAAATGGAAGATTTTGAGAAGTGTATAGCAGATTGTTTTTAGAATTTTAAAGGTATATTCTAGACATACTTTGGTATTGGGCATAAAATTGGCCATTTTGATACAAACTCCATGTTTGTGTACCTAGAATCATTGTTGGCATTTTACCAAATTATTTAGGAACAATTTTTGAAAAAAAACACAAATAATAGGAAGTACATCGGAATTTCGGAATATTTGTATAATAAAAAGTACACCTATAATAACCCCCTTTTGGGATTTGTTTGGAAAAAAAGTTAGTTACAACAACCAATTTCATTCGGTTGAAATTAAATTACTACGTATCGGATGATCAAACTACCATAAGATTTTGCGAAATGTATAGCAAAAAGATTTTTAAAATTTTCTGGAATTGTATAGGCATATTCTAGGCATTCTTTGGGATTGGGCAAAAAATTGACTATTTTGATACAAACTCCATCTTTGTCGGCTTAGAATCATTCTTGACATTTTACCAGATTATTTGGGATCAATTTTCGGAAAAAACACAGATAATTGGAAGTACATCGGAATTTCGGAAGGAAGATTTTGCGGCATATTCAAATAGTAAAAAGTACATCTATAATACCCTCCTTTGGGATTTTTTTGGAAAAAAGAAAAATATGTTTGCAACAACCAACTTCATTCGGTTAAAGAGGAATTTCTACAGATTGGTTGATCGAACTATGATACTCGGTTGGCACTTGAAATTAAATCATATACACACCTCATTGTTACAAAACAGTTCTAAATAGGTCGTACTCCAGTCTGCAACCATTTTAGTTTTAGCAATTAGAACAGAAATAACAGTTGAGAGGACCGAATAAATTGGTTGGCACCACAAATTTCTATATTGTGAGTAGGGTAAATTAAATTTATATCAGAGCTCTTTTGTACTCCAGTTTACAAACCTTTTAGTTTTAGCAATTCGAACCAAAATAACAGTTGAGAGAACCGAATAAATTGATTGGCACCTCAAATTTTTATATTGTGTGTAGGGTAAAGTTAATATATATAAGAGTTGGTTCCCTTAATCACTACCTCATTAAAAACTATGAAATATATTTTTTCTTTTTGTTGTTATTTCATTTTTTATTAATTCAATAAAGTGTTATGGCAATGCTTAAAACCCATAAACTATGCAAACGAATTCGTTGGCATTTCATAGCCTAGAACTAGACAGCTAAAAAATTAGATTGGAATGTAACGCCTTCTATTCAACTTGGATGCATATCATTTGTCGGCACATTTTTCTGCACTTTTTTCTATGCTGCCCACAAAACATGCATTAATCTTGACCTCAAATCAACGTCCATTTAAAGGCAGGGTTTTAAACAAAAAGCTGAAGCATTTGACTACTGTTTGGTGAAAAGTTATATTCCGGCACGCAATGGATTTCTAAGAGTGGTAGGAGTTAAGCGTACACGCGGAAAAATGCCATTTTGACATGAGTTTGGATGAGAGAAAAAGTTTGTTGTAACAACCAACTTTATACGGTTAATACAAGTTTTCTACAAATTGGTTGTTGAAACTACCATATTAAGTAGATGCTTTTAATATTCTCATAAATACACACCAAATTGTTCGAAATCTGTTTTAAATTAGTTGTAGTTCAGATTATACCTCATTTAGTTTTAGCCACAAGAACTGACTTTTCAACTATGAGAACCGAATATGTTTGTTAGCGTAAAAACAATTTTTGCAATTCATCGTATAAGTGATGAATTGCAAAACTTATTAAAGCGGCTTCACAGAGGAATTCAACAGTCGTTTTGTAATGTATGTTGTTTTATTGCCCTAAGACCCTTCTTTAATTTATAACCAAAAGTGCTAAAATGCTAATTTTTAAATCATATGGTTAGAAAAAGTAATTAAAATTAATTACTATAACTTTAATTGCCCATAATAACTTCTATAAATACTTCTCATTCATCAGCAGTACCATAATGTTGCTCTTTAGGAGATGACAACCGCCTGATTAAAAGACCTCGTACACGAATATCTCTGCCTCCAGCCAGAATATCCCATTTGTACGAGTCATCGTCGTCGTCATCATCCTACCAACCAACGACATTGCATTTGCATTGAATTGTATTCGCATGTTGCAAAATTTATGCAAATTAATCCGTCTTCGTCTCTTCGTTTTGAAAAATGCACTAAATTTTTTATTTTTTTTAAATTCACTATACCTATTTTAGGTTTTTCTTATAAATGCGGCTGCATTAATTGTTATTCACGTTTTGGTGTCACGCAACTCGACGTCTTAATGGGCGGCCGTCCCATAACTCAAAATCCCAGTGGTTTGACCTCCGCCTGGTTACCACGGGGCGTATGTGTAACCTTTGCGTAGACTGAAAGCTGACAGGGGACAAAGGTGGTTACCAAGTCGACAGGTTAAAAGTTTTATTTATCCGCGTGTGTTTATTTTTATGCTATGCGACATGCGTCTCCTCCGTGTTCTTTTGTTTACCGAGGTGTCGGTGTTGGTGTCGGTATTGTACACCAACAACAATAACAAACAGCCGCCATTAACAAGGTCAATCAGCTGGTCAGTTCAAACAGCTGAGTGTTGGGTCGGGCAAAAGGTTGCACATACCAATCTCGTCTTTGGTGGTGCACGTGACATTTGGCCTAGTTAAATGTTAAGTGGACATGACTTTGGGGTTTTATAAAAGGACATTAAGGGGCGCTTCTTGGCATTTGGTTATTTTTTATTTATTTATTCTGGATATAAATGAAACTTAATAGTTTACGATACCATGTTTAACGTTTAGCTATTTATTCTCAAATTATCTGCAGTTTATCTTGTAAAAATAATTGTTATAAAGGTTATTTATAGAAGTAATCGAAGTAAATTATTTCGAATCCATTTGGGGACATCTTCAATCAAAGTCGATTTAAGATAATTTTATTCGGCATAAATAACAACAAAAAAAATTTAATTATATAAAACTTAGGCACATAATTAGTATACAAATTTGTTATAAGGTATAAAAAAACTCATCATGGATTTTAATCGTTATCGTTACCTTTATCGGTTGCTGTTACCGAAATAATTGCATTGATCATTATCGTATAGCGGTATTATACCAGTACAAAATTGCATTCTTTTTTGAAACTGTAATAGCTAAATTTCTCTTTAATATCAAAATAACATAGAAAAACAATAACGTGATAATTCCACATAACTTTTTCATTCCATTTGTAAATTTTTTAAGGCGCATACAATTCGGAACGGTTGTTAGATCTAGGTGTACACATACTCAAAACCAATAAAACCGTATAGTTTCAATCAAATATAAATAACGTAAAACATATTGTTGCCGAAACTACTCAAATACCACACACAGAATAGTGAATTGTTGCGCCAACCTAGTTTTATTCGGTTCTTAAAGCAAAAAATAAAAGAATTGTTTTTTTTTTTTTAATTTGGATGTTGTTAATATATCAAGCGACATCCGATAATGACAAATCTGTAAATAAATTTGTGGAAAATTCGTTTTAACTGAATAAATTTCATTGAGACAACTAACTTTTATTTCTTCCAACTAGAAATGGGCGCGTGTCGTGCTTTTTTCGTGTAACGCTCGAAAATCTGAGTTCGTGCGTGCAAATCTCCGTGCGTGCTAGTTGTTGTCGTGCCCGTGCCTCCAAAATCAGGAACGCCTTCATTAAATATATTCTTTCTTTTTTATAGTTTCTACACCAATTTAAAAAAAAAACATCTAAAAAGACTAAAACCTTTTGGAATATCGGTTCCGGTTCGGGTTCCAAGATTTTAAAAATTGTGGTTCCGTACCAACCGAAAAATTAAATTGGGTTTCGATTCCGATTTTTTAATAACGGTTCCGATTCCGGTTCTTTGAGTTCCCTGACAGGGACTATAATATCTGTTCCGGTTCTGGTTCCTAGATTTTTAAAATAATGGTTCCGATTCCAACCAGAAACCAGTTGGGAAGGTTAGATCACATGGGAAATTTTAAAGTAGGAACATTTTATAGTAGGTGTTATTATAATAGTTAGGATTATCAAAATTATAGTCGGTCTAAGCCGACTATAAATACACATATGTGTAGTTACCATTTAAAGTGGTATATAGGTTACCAGGGTATACGAATCCTGAAAATAACTACAAAATTTCCATCGCTGAAGAATTTCGATTCATTTGATACCCATATTTTTAGAAATGGGTAGGTGTACCGAATTTCGATTTTTTTGTTTTTTTTGGGGAACCACAATTTTTTTCGCCGGAAAACATTATTTTCATTTATTTTAGCATGATGTCAATATGTATTTGACCAAAAAAGTTTACCTAAGCACGTATACAGTAAAATTGATCTATAGATGTAAATTTTATATGAGGTATTTGAACATAAGTGGTCGGTTCTCAGGTCACAATAGACCGATCATGCCAATTTTCTTGTTCAGACAGCTTAGATATATAATGAATCTAGATCTAAAGTTTCATTGCTCTAGCTCTTCTACTTTTACTGTAATCGTGATTTCAACAGCCAGACAGAAGTACAGACGGACAGACGGACATCGCTTAATTTACTCAGGAGGTCATGCTGGTCAAGAATATATATACTTTTCTATACCGGAGATGCTTTCTTCAGGGTGTTACAAACGGCGTACCAAACTGAATATACCCTTTCACTCTTAGTGTAGGGTATAAAAAATATATGGATTCCAATTCCAGTTCTATACCGGAGATGCTTTCTTCAGGGTGTTACAAACGGCATACTGAACTGAAACTGAATACACCCTTTCACTGTGTAGGGTATAAAAAAAATATATGGATTCCAATTCCAGTTCCTGTTCCACACATTTTTAATAACGATTCCGGTTCCAATAATCTAAGAGATTCCGGTATTACTTTTTACGTTCTCGTGCATGTCACCTATTGACGTGCCCGTGCGTGTTGGTTAATCTGTTAAAAAAAAAAACAGGCACGCGCCCATCTCTAATTTCAACCTCATGCGAAAAGAGGAGTTTCCTGTGTGCTTTATCCGAAAAACACACAGAAACTCTGACAAAAAGTCAAATTTTCAATTTCTACACTAAAAAAAAAGTCTGTAACAGTTGCAAAAAAGGTTGCTAAAATAGCAAAAATGTTGCTGAAAAGAGAAAAACGTCAGCAAACGAAATTTGTTAAATAGAAAATGTAACCAGAAATTTAAATTTTTTTAAGATACCAATTTCGTGAAATTTTCTCTTAGATATTTCATTCCTGAGACAATTCTTTTCCGCGAATATTCTTTTCAGAAAAACTATTCATTTTAATTTTTTTACTTTACTATTTTCACCTAAACCAATTCATTTTGAAACATTTTATCTCAAAAATATTGAATACAAATTTCTTCTCAAAAATATTTAATAAAACTAAAGTTTTTCATTATTAAAATGTATAACAAAAAACTTAGCTCTGCGAAAAATGTTATTAATATTGACGTACATTATTTTTCAACCGTTGACATTTTTCCGTTTGAAAATATTTTGTATTGAATTTTCATACACTATATTTCCGTCGGCATATTTTGTTTGCGATTGAGAAACGATTGATATTAATAACTAGGGCTGTGCGTTTAATCAATTAATCAAAATCTTGAATAATCAGAATCCTGATTAATTGATTAATCAGTGTTGTGATTAATTGAAAAAATTGATTAATCAATTAATCAGGAAATTGATTAATCATATAATTTGATTGATCGCACAGCCCTATTAATAACCGATTTACATCTTTATATTTTTATTTGGAAACATTTTAAACCATATGATTAACTTTTAAGCACTTTCATAAATAATGAAAATGATATTTTGTAATCAATGATCTATCGATGATCTATAATTTATTAAAAAAAATTAAAAGAATTTAGTTGAATTTTTTACATAAGAATTTATAAACAGAAGTAGAAAAATAGTTTATTAAAAATAATTTAAATTTTTCTAAAATTCGAATCATTTTGAAAAATCGCCCTGTTAATTGCTCCTTTTGTAAATACAAACCTCTCTGCATTTTTCCAGTCAAGTGCCATTTAAATCTATTTTTTTATTTCACACTATTTTAAATTTAAATTATTCAAATTAGACAAATTGGAACATTTAGCACAAGGACCATCGACGCACTTTTATTTATTTTTTAAATACAAAATCATTTAAATTCAAATGCACACCACACAGACACCCTCAACGATAAGCACACGCAATACACTCGCAGACACTTCCGCCAGCAGCCGGAAGTACGCTTGGAAATTAGAATATGGCGCCAAATTTATTGCGCTCAATTAAACGGACATTTATTCAAAACTCATGGCGTTGTGCTTCGAGCCAAATTCAAGTTTCAACTGTTTCCACACTCGGCCAAGTGAAGTCTTTAGAGGTGCCGACGAACAGACGTCGCTCGGTCGGTTCTTTGACGCGCAAGACAGTAGTAGTGGCGGCAGGTCGCGAGCATAAAATACTTAAATGCAATTTGAAAATACAATTTGTATATTTATCAACTGAATAAAACCAAAAGCTTATGCTATTTATGCTTGTGAGTTGTACGGCTTTTGAATTGTACGACAGCCATTGTAACACCTGTCGAAGGAGCGCCTGTGGCTGGCACCTCGTGTTCCAAGCATTTACTCTTTCATTGTACACAAATTTGTAAGCAGTATTTTAGGCGCAGCTATATTCGGAAAACAATTACATGCAATACAACGATTTGTAAGAGGTTCGCTGCGTCGCCGACTGTTAGACTCACAGAGGTGGCCAAACTTTTGTTGGACAAAAGTTTTACATAGTTTTCCGAGTGAATTTTAACGCGCACGACAAATGAGAATTTTTTAATTGGCTAGAATGATTATTTATATAATGCAATCAATTAGAGTAATTGCTGAAAAGGTTTAGCATACTTTAGGGGTATTTATTAAGGCTTCAAGTTATGTGAAAGTTTAGTCATTAGTGGCGGGTGGTTTAAGGAAACATTAAGATTTGGCAAAAGCACTATAAAATAATTGAATATGATATCAAGAGTACTTCTTTATTGAAATTTGTATGTTCTTAAAGTACAAAAAACATTAAATAACTTTTAAGAAATATTTGACAATTCCATGATTTTGATATAAGTATCAGCACGCTTCAATATAAATAAAGATTCTTGACCAATCAATAATCCATTTCTACAAATAGCCATGAGCTACCAACATTATTATACACGCACAGAAGAAAAAAGAACGAAAATGTTTACAGATCGTTTGCGGCAAAAGAATTTCTTTTGCAACGTGCTCCAACTTTGCTCGCAAAAGTTTACATGCTTGTTGTATACATTTTTTTTATTCTAAACGAAAGTTCGTTTGCCCTCAATGTGTGCCAAAATACTTTAGCGACAAATGCAGATAACATTTATATTAAACATAAACATATTTTTTTGAGAAACGAAAAACTTTTAGACAATTAAAATGTTGCATACTTCTGAACGTAATTTTTTTTCAAGCATTTTCAAACTGTAAGATTCTGCCAGCAAAATTCTCAAACTGTTATATGCAAAGTGTAACATTTAAAACTGTAACACTCAAACGAATTCTCGTAATATAATTCTCAGGCACCTGTTTGTATAAAATTTAAATAATCATTGATAAGCAAATTGCATGCAACAATCCAGAAAATGTTTTCTGAATATTAAATATCGTCACTGTCATGCCAAAGGGGCGAATGTGCATTTTTAAAAATGTTGGGAAATCAAATTTTTAAGTTTGAAGTGCTTTAAAAATTAGAAAAATTTATATTTTTTTAATTTTTTTCTGTTATTTTAGTTTATTCGTCAATTATTATAACGTATATAAAATATCTTTAGATTTGGATAACCTACTGAATTATAAATACAGATTTTGTGAGGCTATATCCAGATCATAACGCAAATATTTTTGATTTTTATGCTGTAACTTTTTATTAGCGCATGATAAAATAGTAATGTAGAGGCATTAATTGTTTGTTTTAAAAGCGCCTATCTATTAGCATAATTAATTAAAAATATTTTGTCAAACATTAATTTGCCATTTGTTATTTGCAGGAAGAAAATATTTGGCAAAATATTTTAAAGTAATTATGCAGTTCGATATGTGCTTTAAAAACAAACAATTAATGCCTTTACACTACTATTTTATCTTGCACCAATAAAACTAAGAAATTGAAAAAAAATGAAAATCTTGTCATGCCAAAAGGGCGAAACTTTTCGTTTTCGCCATAACTCTTTAATGGTGCAAGATAAAATAGTGGTGTGTAGGTATTAATTGTTTGTTTTTAAAGTACCTATCGAACTGCATCATTATTTAAAAATATTTTGCAAAACATTTTTTCCTGCAAATAACAAATGGCAAATTAATGTTTGGCAAAATATTATTAATGATGCAGAACGATAGGTGCTTTGAATACAAACAATAAATGCCTTTACACTACTATTTTATTTTATTCCAATAAAAAGTTATGGCAAAAAAACCAAAAGATTCGCCTTTTTGGCATCACAAGATTTTCAATTTTTCAAATTTGCTCTTGTGGTTTTGTATTTTGTGGCTAGAAATATCCAACAAAATGACACGCGATTTTGGCACATCATACTTGGGGATAAACTACATTCAAAAATGTAAAAAAACGCAAATGTCAAAAATTGCACATTCGCCCCTTTGGCATGATAGTGACAATATAAATTAGACGTTGAATTGTTTTTTGAAATAACTATTGTCTCACAAAAATGTCTATATAGAAACGAATGCTATTTTTCTGCAAATAAATATTTAGAATGAAGCCAATACGAACCAACAAAAAAAAAAAAAATTCTGTCATGAATTCGAGAATTGTACACCAGAATTGTTCCGTGATATTTCAAAAATTGTACAATAAAAAGTTATTCTATTTCAAATAAATATCTTCTATATATATAAAACTCATTTTCCGTTTGTTTGTTTGTTTGTGCGCTATGCAAACGTACACCTGTGGACGGATTTTCTTAAAATTTGGAATATATATCCTAGAGACCCAGGAGAAGGTCACTACATAGTTTTCGTTGACCACGCCCATTTTTATTTTTGGTGTATAATTCAGATTCATAGCAAAACTACTGAATGTATTTTTCTGATAATTTGCATTACTATGCTTAAAGACCATGGAGTATCCTAAACCATATATATACTAATTTCGGAAAAGAGGAGTGCCACCTCCCCAAAAATTCAGTACGCTATATCTCAGCCCTAATGATATTGATTTCAACTAAACTTTAAAATTGGATGTTACTCATCTTACTTAAACTCACCACACCAAAACTCACTACGCAAAAACTCACCACACCGAAACTCTCCATACTTAATTCACCACACTAAAACTCACCACACCAAAACTCACCACACTAAATTCATCACACTAAAACACACCACATTAAAACTCACCACACTAAAACACACCACACTAACACTTCTACTGGAAAAACACTACGGGGAAGAATTGTATGGGGAAGAATTTTACTGCCACGAGTCGTGCACGGGTACAGCTAGTTTATTATAAAGAAATTATTTAGTACTGCAATAAAATTTATTTTCACGTAATAAACAATTTTTTTTCCTTAAAACAAATATTGGGGAATTTCTATTTAGAATAGGACTTACTGATTACTCTAATAAGGATATTTTTTATTTTGTGAAAATATTAGTTTAATACTATTTCAAACCGGTATTTGATGTAAATTGATTTAAATAATGTATCATGCAAAGATAAAGAAATGTTCGTCATATTGAAAAGGAATGTATAATATTAAAGATTAGAAAGTATTAATGTTAAGAACGCGTACATTAATTCGGTTCATTTTGTGATACATTTTTAAAATTATCAATTAGTCAGTTATTTAATAACAAATAAGTATTTCATATAAAATAATAAATACAAGCATTTCATAAATTATATAGGGGAACCTAGGGTAAAATGGAGTAAATTTTTTGAAAAGTTTGTGCTTTTTTAGACACAAAAAACTAGCAATTTTAATACAATTCTAATGAGGACAAGTAATTGCAGAATTTTATTATTTCTGAATATTCAATATTTTTTTTTATATTGTGATATTTTTCCATCACATTTATTTTTTGCATTACCCTATTTTTTTTGATCGTTACATTAATATTTTTTATATATTCTGCATCTATTTATATTGTTTGTATTGTTTATGTTGTAAATTATTTGCATGTTTGTAAACATTTTAACATTCCCACTTTACCCCAGAAAATGAGCTGTTTTGAAAAATCGACCAAAAATAAATTAAAAAACACACAAATTGTATTCTCTTAATGCAACAAGTTAGATCACAAACTACTCTATGTAATAGACCCTTCAAAAGCATTTTTTAAAAATATTTAAATATATTTTTGAAGACAGATCAAAACGTTTCCCACTTTACACCAGTATCCCCTAATAAAACATAATATAAACTAATCTTACATCTTTTTTATAATTCTTATATGATTTTTTATAATAAACAATTTTAGAACAATACATTTTGGAACATTACATTTTAAGATCAGTGAACTGTATTTATAATATAAGGTTATGCATTAAAAAAATAATATAGCCCTTTCCTCAATAAATTTAAATGAAAGTGGTAAAATTTTAATCATAATATTTTCGATAAAGATTTTTATATTTTATACCCAAATATAGATTTAGTTCGATTATTTGAATACCGATCATTTTCGTTTACATTTTTAGACATAACATACAAATTCCACATGCGCTATTTTGAAATAATTCCAATTCAACATTTGAGTCGAATTAAATTGAAATTTAATTTATTTCCAGTTACGGATATGAATGCAGCCAATTACACACTTCCACGACTCATCAAGTTGCCGACGGATTTTTCGAGTTTCTGACAGACCGTAGGACATACGGACTGACAGACAAACAGATAAACAGATAGATAGACACACGAGCCGACTGTTCGCATGCAAAGCTCAACGACTGAGTGACCTAAATATAAAATTTAAATTTTTTTGAATTTAACCAGTGATTTGTTGTTTATCCTGCTGTTTGTTAGTCAGTCAGTCTGTCTATTTTTCAGTCTTTTTGTCTTGCTGTCAGTGCTGCTGTTGTCTACCTTTATTTCCATGTGCATATCAACGTCAGGCCCTAAGTGAACCTAGTCGAAAATGAACATGAAATCATGCGCTTTAAATTAGTTTTTATTTTTATGGCATTTTCGTTTAAACAGTTTTAAAAACTATCACGCAATAACTATAATTTATAGTACCTACTTTTTTATTACTTATTTTTATATTATGTAATAGGAATCGTATTATATTTTATTAAATTTATTGAATCCCTTTTACCAAATATTAATAGTTCCCAAACCTTATATTTAGTTAGTTGTTTCGTGCCGCCATTTATATTCATTATTTAGTTTACACTTTGTTACTTTTACACCTTGTTTATTTGCCTCGCTCCTTTTTTTTTTAGGCCAAGGCTAAACCACCTAATTCGTTGGCCGGAAGTGACTTGCCTCTTTCTGATTACACGCAGACCAACGAAGCGCCGCCACCGCTGGTCTACACAAATAAATCAGATATTAATTTACTTTATTTGCACGCCATTTTGTTTATTTGCTATTAATCGAGATATAATTGAAAACTATTTGAAGAGCGCCTAAAAATAAGCAGCAGCACAATTGGGTGAATTTAATCAATTATAGTGCGTGATCAATAATTCAATTATATATGTTGGTTTTTTAGTATGTTATAAAAATAATTTATGATAGAAAAAACAATTAAAATTTATTTTCTTCAACTTCAAATGGGTGTCCAGTAGCACTCGAGAAATCACATCTTTAACTTCAAATGGCTGAAGAATCTAAACGGAGAGTAGCAGAGGGGTCAAACTTGGCACTTTTTATCTCATATGAAATCTGATTATTTGGTATAAAAATCATTTGGATCGATCCAGTAGGAGTCGAGGAATTACATCTTTAACTTCAAATGGCTGTAGAATCTAAACGGAGCGTCGTAGAGGGGTCAAACTTGGCACTTTCTATCGTAACTTCAAATGGCTGTAGAATCTAAATAGAGCGTCGTAGAGGGGTCAAACTTGGCACTTTTTTTTCTAACTTCAAACGGCTGTAGAATCTAAACGAATCAAATGGCTGTAGATCTAAACGGAGTTTCATAAAAGGGTCAAATTTGGCACCTTTTATCCTATATGAAATCTGATTATTTGATATAAAAATCATTTGGATCGATCCAGTAGGAGTCGAGAAATCACAACTTTAAATTCAAATGGCTATAGAATCTAAACGGAGCGTCGTATAGGGGTCAAACTTGGCACCTTTTATCCTATATGAAATCTGATTATTTGATATAAAAATCATTTGGATCGATCCAGTAGGAGTCGAGAAATCACAACTTTAACTTCAAATGGCTGTAGAATCTAAACGGAGCTTCGTAGAAGGGTCAAACTTGGCACCTTTTATCCTATATGAAATCTGATTATTTGATATAAAAATCATTTGGATCGATCAAGTAGGATTCGAGAAATCACAACTTTAACTTCAAATGGCTGTAGAATCTAAACGGAGCTTCGTAGAGGGGTCAAACTTAGCACTTTTTATCCTATATGAAATCTGATTATTTGATATAAAAATCATTTGGATCGATCCAAAGTCGAGAAATCACATCTTTAACTTCAAATGTCTGTAGAATCTAAACGGAGCTTCGTAGAGGGGTCAAACTGGGCACCTTTTATCCTATATGAAATCTGATTATTTGATATAAAAATCATTTGGATCGATCCAGTAGGAGTCGAGAAATCACAACTTTAACTTCAAATGGCTGTAGAATCTAAACGGAGCGTCGTAGAGGGGTCAAACTTAGCTCCTTTTACCTATATGAAATCTTATTATTTGATATAAAATCATTTCGATCGATCCAGTAGGATTCGAGAAATCACAACTTAAACTTCAAATGGCTGTATAATCTAAACGGAGCGTCGTAGAGGGGTCAAACTTGGCACCTTTTATCCTATATGAAATCTGATTATTTGATATAAAAATCATTTGGATCGATCCAGTAGGAGTCGAGAAATCACAACTTTAACTTCAAATGGCTGTAGAATCTAAACGGAGCGTCGTAGAGGGGTCAAACTTGCCACTTTTTATCCTTTATGAAATCTGATTATATGGTATAAAAATTATTTGAATCGATCCAGTAGGAGTCTAGAAATCACATCTTTAACTTCAAATGGCTGTAGAATCTAAACGGAGCGTCGTAGAGGGGTCAAACTTGCCACTTTTTATCCTTTATGACATCTGATTATATGGTATAAAAATTATTTGAATCGATCCAGTAGGAGTCGAGAAATCACATCTTTAACTTCAAATGGCTGTAGAATCTAAACGGAGCGTCGTAGAGGGGTCAAACTTGCCACTTTTTATCTTTTATGAAATCTGATTATATGGTATAAAAATTATTTGGATCGATCCAGTAGGAGTCGAGAAATCACAACTTTAACTTCAAATGGCTGTAGAATCTAAACGGAGCGTCGTAGAGGGGTCAAACTTGGCACTTTTTATCGTAACTTCAAACGGCTGTAGAATCTAAATGGAGCGTCGTAGAGGGGTCAAACTTCGCAATTTTATCCTAACTTCAAATGGCTGTAGAATCTAAACGGAGCGTCGTAGAGGGGTCAAACTTGGCACCTTTTCTCCTATATGAAATCTTATTATTTAATATAAAAATCATTTGGATCGCTCCAGTAGGAGTCGAGAAATCACATCTTTAACTTCAAATGGCTGTAGAATCTAAACGAAGCGTCGTAGAGGGGTCAAACTTGGCACTTTTTATCGTAACTTCAAACGGCTGTAGAATCTAAATCGAACGTCGTAGAAGGGTCAAACTTCGCACTTTTATCCTAACTTCAAATGGCTGTAGAATCTAAACGGAGCGTCGTAGAGGGGTCAAACTTGGCACCTTTTATCCTATATGAAATCTTATTATTTGATATAAAAATCATTTAGATCGATCCAGTAGGAGTCGAGAAATCACATCTTCAAATGGCTGTAGAATCTAAACGGAGCGTCGTAGAGGGGTCAAACTTGCCACTTTTTATCCTTTATGAAATCTGATTATATGGTATAAAAATTATTTGAATCGATCCAGTAGGAGTCTAGAAATCACATCTTTAACTTCAAATGGCTGTAGAAAATAAACGGAGCGTCGTAGAGGGGTCAAACTTGCCACTTTTTATCCTAACTTCAAATGGCTGTATAATCTAAACGGAGCGTCGTAGAGGGATCAAACTTAGCACCTTTTACCCTATATGAAATCTTATTATTTGATATAAAATCATTTCGATCGATCCAGTAGGAGTCGAGAAATCACAACTTTAACTTCAAATGGCTGTAGAATCTAAACGGAGCTTCGTAGAGCCGTCAAACTTGGCACTTTTTATCCTAATTTCAAATGACTGTAGAATCTAAACGGAGCGTCGTAGAGGGGTCAAACTTGGCACCTTTTATCCTATATGAAATCTGATTATTTGATATAAAAATCATTTGGATCGATCCAGTAGGATTCAAGAAATCACAACTTTAACTTCAAATGGCTGTAGAATCTAAACGGAGCGTCGTAGAGGGGTCAAACTTGGCACCTTTTATCCTATATGAAATCTTATTATTTGATATAAAAATCATTTGGATCGATCCAGTAGGATTCGAGAAATCACAACTTTAACTTCAAATGGCTGTAGAATCTAAATGGAGCGTCGTAGAGGGGTCAAACTTGGCACTTTTTATCCTAACTTCAAATGGCTGTATAATCTAAACGGAGCGTCGTAGAGGGATCAAACTTAGCACCTTTTACCCTATATGAAATCTTATTATTTGATATAAAATCATTTCGATCGATCCAGTAGGAGTCGAGAAATCACAACTTTAACTTCAAATGGCTGTAGAATCTAAACGGAGCTTCGTAGAGCCGTCAAACTTGGCACTTTTTATCCTAATTTCAAATGACTGTAGAATCTAAACGGAGCGTCGTAGAGGGGTCAAACTTGGCACCTTTTATCCGATATGAAATCTGATTATTTGATATAAAAATCATTTGGATCGATCCAGTAGGATTCAAGAAATCACAACTTTAACTTCAAATGGCTGTAGAATCTAAACGGAGCGTCGTAGAGGGGTCAAACTTGGCACCTTTTATCCTATATGAAATCTTATTATTTGATATAAAAATCATTTGGATCGATCCAGTAGGAGTCGAGAAATCACAACTTTAACTTCAAATGGCTGTAGAATCTAAACGGAGCGTCGTAGAGGGGTCAAACTTGGCACCTTTTATCCTATATAAAATCTTATTATTTGATATAAAAATCATTTGGATCGATCCAGTAGGATTCAAGAAATCACAACTTTAACTTCAAATGGCTGTAGAATCTAAACGGAGCGTCGTAGAGGGGTCAAACTTAGCACCTTTTACCCTATATGAAATCTTATTATTTGATATAAAATCATTTGGATCGATCCAGTAGGAGTCGAGAAATCACAACTTTAACTTCAAATGGCTGTAGAATCTAAACGGAGCGTCGTAGAGGGGTGAAACTTGGAACTTTTTATCCCATATGAAATCTGATTATTTGATATAAAATCATTTCGATCGATCCAGTAGGAGTCGAGAAATCACAACTTTAACTTCAAATGGCTGTAGAATCTAAACGGAGCTTCGTAGAGCCGTCAAACTTGGCACTTTTTATCTTAACTTCAAATGGCTGTAGAATCTAAACGGAGCGTCGTAGAGGGGTCAAACTTGGCACCTTTTATCCTATATAAAATCTTATTATTTGATATAAAAATCATTTGGATCGATCCAGTAGGATTCGAGAAATCACAACTTTAACTTCAAATGGCTGTAGAATCTAAACGGAGCGTCGTAGAGGGGTCAAACTTGGCACCTTTTTTCCTATATGAAATCTTATTATTTGATATAAAAATCATTTGGATCGATCCAGTAGGATTCGAGAAATCACAACTTTAACTTCAAATGGCTGTAGAATCTAAACGGAGCGTCGTAGAGGGGTCAAACTTGGCACCTTTTATCCTATATAAAATCTTATTATTTGATATAAAAATCATTTGGATCGATCCAGTAGGATTCGAGAAATCACAACTTTAACTTCAAATGGCTGTAGAATCTAAATGGAGCGTCGTAGAGGGGTCAAACTTGGCACTTTTTATCCTAACTTCAAATGGCTGTATAATCTAAACGGAGCGTCGTAGAGGGATCAAACTTAGCACCTTTTACCCTATATGAAATCTTATTATTTGATATAAAATCATTTCGATCGATCCAGTAGGAGTCGAGAAATCACAACTTTAACTTCAAATGGCTGTAGAATCTAAACGGAGCTTCGTAGAGCCGTCAAACTTGGCACTTTTTATCTTAACTTCAAATGGCTGTAGAATCTAAACGGAGCGTCGTAGAGGGGTCAAACTTGGCACCTTTTATCCTATATAAAATCTTATTATTTGATATAAAAATCATTTGGATCGATCCAGTAGGATTCGAGAAATCACAACTTTAACTTCAAATGGCTGTAGAATCTAAACGGAGCGTCGTAGAGGGGTCAAACTTGGCACCTTTTATCCTATATGAAATCTTATTATTTGATATAAAAATCATTTGGATCGATCCAGTAGGATTCGAGAAATCACAACTTTAACTTCAAATGGCTGTAGAATCTAAGCGGAGCGTCGTAGAGGGGTCAAACTTGGAACCTTTTATCCTATATGAAATCTGATTATTTGATATAAAAATCATTTGGATCGATCCAGTAGGAGTCGAGAAATCACAACTTTAACTTCAAATGGCTGTAGAATCTAAACGGAGCTTCGTAGAGCCGTCAAACTTGGCACTTTTTATCTTAACTTCAAATGGCTGTAGAATCTAAACGGAGCGTCGTAGAGGGGTCAAACTTGGCACCTTTTATCCTATATAAAATCTTATTATTTGATATAAAAATCATTTGGATCGATCCAGTAGGATTCGAGAAATCACAACTTTAACTTCAAATGGCTGTAGAATCTAAACGGAGCGTCGTAGAGGGGTCAAACTTGGAACCTTTTATCCTATATGAAATCTGATTATTTGATATAAAAATCATTTCGATCGATCCAGTAGGAGTCGAGAAATCACAACTTTAACTTCAAATGGCTGTAGAATCTAAACGGAGCTTCGTAGAGGGGTCAAACTTGGCACCTTTTATCCTACATGAAATCTGATTATTTGATATAAAAATCATTTGGATCGATCTTGTAGGAGCGGAGAAATCACAACTTTAACTTTAAATGGCTGTAGAATCTAACGGAGCTTCGTAGAGCCGTCAAACTTGGCACTTTTTATCTTAACTTCAAATGGCTGTAGAATCTAAACGGAGCGTCGTAGAGGGGTCAAACTTGGAACCTTTTATCCTATATGAAATCTGATTATTTGATATAAAAATCATTTGGATCGATCTTGTAGGAGATCACAACTTTAACTTTAAATGGCTGTAGAATCTAAACGGAGCTTCGTAGAGGGGTCAAACTTGGAACTTTTTATCGTAACTTCAAACGGCTGTAGAATATAAATGGAGCGACGTAGAGGGGTCAAACTTCGCACTTTTTATCCTATATGAAATCTTATTATTTGATATAAAATCATTTGGATCGATCCAGTAGGATTCGAGAAATCACAACTTTAACTTCAAATGGCTATATAATCTAAACGGAGCGTCGTAGAGGGGTCAAACTTAGCACCTTTTACCCTATATGAAATCTTATTATTTGATATAAAATCATTTGGATCGATCCAGTAGGAGTCGAGAAATCACAACTTTAACTTCAAATGGCTGTAGAATCTAAACGGAGCGTCGTAGAGGGGTCAAACTTGGAACTTTTTATCCCATATGAAATCTGATTATTTGATATACAAATCATTTGAATCGATCCAGTAGGAGTCGAGAAATCACAACTTTAACTTCAAATGGCTGTAGAATCTAAACGGAGCTTCGTAGAGCCGTCAAACTTGGCACTTTTTATCCTAATTTCAAATGGCTGTAGAATCTAAACGGAGCTTCGTAGAGGGGTCAAACTTGGCACCTTTTATACTACATGAAATCTGATTATTTGATATAAAAATCATTTGGATCGATCTTGTAGGAGTGGAGAAATCACAACTTTAACTTTAAATGGCTGTAGAATCTAAACGGAGCTTCGTAGAGGGGTCAAACTTGGAACTTTTTATCGTAACTTCAAATGGCTGTAGAATCTAAACGGAGCGTCGTAGAGGGGCCAAACTTGGCACCTTTTATCCTATATGAAATCTGATTATTTGATATAAAAATCATTTGGATCGATCCAGTAGGAGTCGAGAAATCACAACTTTAACTTCAAATGGCTGTAGAATCTAAACGGAGCGTCGTAGAGGGGTCAAACATGGAACTTTTTATACCATATGAAATCTGATTATTTGATATACAAATCATTTGGATCGATCCAGTAGGAGTCGAGAAATCACAACTCTAACTTCAAATGGCTGTAGAATCTAAACGGAGCTTCGTAGAGGGGTCAAACTTGGCACCTTTTATCCTACATGAAATTTGATTATTTGATATAAAAATCATTTGGATCGATCTTGTAGGAGTGGAGAAATCACAACTTTAACTTTAAATGGCTATATAATCTAAACGGAGCGTCGTAGAGGGGTCAAACTTAGCACCTTTTACCCGATATGAAATCTTATTATTTGATATAAAATCATTTGGATCGATCCAGTAGGAGTCGAGAAATCACAACTTTAACTTCAAATGGCTATATAATCTAAACGGAGCGTCGTAGAGGGGTCAAACTTAGCACCTTTTACCCTATATGAAATCTTATTATTTGATATAAAATCATTTGGATCGATCCAGTAGGAGTCGAGAAATCACAACTTTAACTTCAAATGGCTGTAGAATCTAAACGGAGCGTCGTAGAGGGGTCAAACATGGAACTTTTTATACCATATGAAATCTGATTATTTGATATACAAATCATTTGGATCGATCCAGTAGGAGTCGAGAAATCACAACTTTAACTTCAAATGGCTGTAGAATCTAAACGGAGCTTCGTAGAGCCGTCAAACTTGGCACTTTTTATCCTAATTTCAAATGGATGTAGAATCTAAACGGAGCGTCGTAGAGGGGTCAAACTTGGAACCTTTTATCCTATATGAAATCTGATTATTTGATATAAAAATCATTTGGATCGATCCAGTAGGAGTCGAGAAATCACAACTCTAACTTCAAATGGCTGTAGAATCTAAACGGAGCTTCGTAGAGGGGTCAAACTTGGCACCTTTTATCCTACATGAAATCTGATTATTTGATATAAAAATCATTTGGATCGATCTTGTAGGAGTGGAGAAATCACAACTTTAACTTTAAATGGCTGTAGAATCTAAACGGAGCTTCGTAGAGGGGTCAAACTTGGAACTTTTTATCGTAACTTCAAACGGCTGTAGAATCTAAATGGAGCGACGTAGAGGGGTCAAACTTCGCACTTTTTATCCTATATGAAATCTTATTATTTGATTTAAAATCATTTGGATCGATCCAGTAGGATTCGAGAAATCACAACTTTAACTTCAAATGGCTATATAATCGAAACGGAGCGTCGTAGAGGGGTCAAACTTAGCACCTTTTACCCTATATGAAATCTTATTATTTGATATAAAATCATTTGGATCGATCCAGTAGGAGTCGAGAAATCACAACTCTAACTTCAAATGGCTGTAGAATCTAAACGGAGCGTCGTAGCGTGTAGAATCTAAACGGAGCGTCGTAGAGGGGTCAAACTTGGAACCTTTTATCCTATATGAAATCTGATTATTTGATATAAAAATCATTTGGATCGATCCAGTAGGAGTCGAGAAATCACAACTTTAACTTCAAATGGCTGTTGAATCTAAACGGAGCGTCGTAGAGGGGTCAAACTTGGCACCTTTTATCCTATATGTAATCTGATTATTTGATATAAAAATCATTTGGATCGATCCAGTAGGAGTCGAGAAATCACAACTTTAACTTCAAATGGCTGTAGAATCTAAACGGAGCATCGTAGAGGGGTCAAACTTGGCACCTTTTATCCTATATGAAATCTGATTATTTGATATAAAAATCATTTGGATCGATCCAGTAGGAGTCGAGAAATCACAACTTTAACTTCAAATGGCTGTAGAATCTAAACGGAGCGTCGTAGAGGGGTCAAACTTGGCACCTTTTATCCTATATGAAATCTTATTATTTGATATAAAAATCATTTGGATCGATCCAGTAGGATTCGAGAAATCACAACTTTAACTTCAAATGGCTGTAGAATCTAAATGGAGCGTCGTAGAGGGGTCAAACTTGGCACTTTTTATCCTAACTTCAAATGGCTGTATAATCTAAACGGAGCGTCGTAGAGGGATCAAACTTAGCACCTTTTACCCTATATGAAATCTTATTATTTGATATAAAATCATTTCGATCGATCCAGTAGGAGTCGAGAAATCACAACTTTAACTTCAAATGGCTGTAGAATCTAAACGGAGCTTCGTAGAGCCGTCAAACTTGGCACTTTTTATCTTAACTTCAAATGGCTGTAGAATCTAAACGGAGCGTCGTAGAGGGGTCAAACTTGGCACCTTTTATCCTATATAAAATCTTATTATTTGATATAAAAATCATTTGGATCGATCCAGTAGGATTCGAGAAATCACAACTTTAACTTCAAATGGCTGTAGAATCTAAACGGAGCGTCGTAGAGGGGTCAAACTTGGCACCTTTTATCCTATATGAAATCTTATTATTTGATATAAAAATCATTTGGATCGATCCAGTAGGATTCGAGAAATCACAACTTTAACTTCAAATGGCTGTAGAATCTACACGGAGCGTCGTAGAGGGGTCAAACTTGGAACCTTTTATCCTATATGAAATCTGATTATTTGATATAAAAATCATTTGGATCGATCCAGTAGGAGTCGAGAAATCACAACTTTAACTTCAAATGGCTGTAGAATCTAAACGGAGCTTCGTAGAGCCGTCAAACTTGGCACTTTTTATCTTAACTTCAAATGGCTGTAGAATCTAAATGGAGCGTCGTAGAGGGGTCAAACTTGGCACCTTTTATCTTATATAAAATCTTATTATTTGATATAAAAATCATTTGGATCGATCCAGTAGGATTCGAGAAATCACAACTTTAACTTCAAATGGCTGTAGAATCTAAACGGAGCGTCGTAGAGGGGTCAAACTTGGAACCTTTTATCCTATATGAAATCTGATTATTTGATATAAAAATCATTTCGATCGATCCAGTAGGAGTCGAGAAATCACAACTTTAACTTCAAATGGCTGTAGAATCTAAACGGAGCTTCGTAGAGGGGTCAAACTTGGCACCTTTTATCCTACATGAAATCTGATTATTTGATATAAAAATCATTTGGATCGATCTTGTAGGAGTGGAGAAATCACAACTTTAACTTTAAATGGCTGTAGAATCTAACGGAGCTTCGTAGAGCCGTCAAACTTGGCACTTTTTATCTTAACATCAAATGGCTGTAGAATCTAAACGGAGCGTCGTAGAGGGGTCAAACTTGGAACCTTTTATCCTATATGAAATCTGATTATTTGATATAAAAATCATTTGGATCGATCTTGTAGGAGTGGAGAAATCACAACTTTAACTTTAAATGGCTGTAGAATCTAAACGGAGCTTCGTAGAGGGGTCAAACTTGGAACTTTTTATCGTAACTTCAAACGGCTGTAGAATATAAATGGAGCGACGTAGAGGGGTCAAACTTCGCACTTTTTATCCTATATGAAATCTTATTATTTGATATAAAATCATTTGGATCGATCCAGTAGGATTCGAGAAATCACAACTTTAACTTCAAATGGCTATATAATCTAAACGGAGCGTCGTAGAGGGGTCAAACTTAGCACCTTTTACCCTATATGAAATCTTATTATTTGATATAAAATCATTTGGATCGATCCAGTAGGAGTCGAGAAATCACAACTTTAACTTCAAATGGCTGTAGAATCTAAACGGAGCGTCGTAGAGGGGTCAAACTTGGAACTTTTTATCCCATATGAAATCTGATTATTTGATATACAAATCATTTGAATCGATCCAGTAGGAGTCGAGAAATCACAACTTTAACTTCAAATGGCTGTAGAATCTAAACGGAGCTTCGTAGAGCCGTCAAACTTGGCACTTTTTATCCTAATTTCAAATGGCTGTAGAATCTAAACGGAGCTTCGTAGAGGGGTCAAACTTGGCACCTTTTATACTACATGAAATCTGATTATTTGATATAAAAATCATTTGGATCGATCTTGTAGGAGTGGAGAAATCACAACTTTAACTTTAAATGGCTGTAGAATCTAAACGGAGCTTCGTAGAGGGGTCAAACTTGGAACTTTTTATCGTAACTTCAAATGGCTGTAGAATCTAAACGGAGCGTCGTAGAGGGGCCAAACTTGGCACCTTTTATCCTATATGAAATCTTATTATTTGATATAAAATCATTTGGATCGATCCAGTAGGAGTCGAGAAATCACAACTTTAACTTCAAACGGCTGTAGAATATAAATGGAGCGACGTAGAGGGGTCAAACTTCGCACTTTTTATCCTATATGAAATCTTATTATTTGATATAAAATCATTTGGATCGATCCAGTAGGATTCGAGAAATCACAACTTTAACTTCAAATGGCTATATAATCTAAACGGAGCGTCGTAGAGGGGTCAAACTTAGCACCTTTTACCCTATATGAAATCTTATTATTTGATATAAAATCATTTGGATCGATCCAGTAGGAGTCGAGAAATCACAACTTTAACTTCAAATGGCTGTAGAATCTAAACGGAGCGTCGTAGAGGGGTCAAACTTGGAACTTTTTATCCCATATGAAATCTGATTATTTGATATACAAATCATTTGAATCGATCCAGTAGGAGTCGAGAAATCACAACTTTAACTTCAAATGGCTGTAGAATCTAAACGGAGCTTCGTAGAGCCGTCAAACTTGGCACTTTTTATCCTAATTTCAAATGGCTGTAGAATCTAAACGGAGCTTCGTAGAGGGGTCAAACTTGGCACCTTTTATACTACATGAAATCTGATTATTTGATATAAAAATCATTTGGATCGATCTTGTAGGAGTGGAGAAATCACAACTTTAACTTTAAATGGCTGTAGAATCTAAACGGAGCTTCGTAGAGGGGTCAAACTTGGAACTTTTTATCGTAACTTCAAATGGCTGTAGAATCTAAACGGAGCGTCGTAGAGGGGCCAAACTTGGCACCTTTTATCCTATATGAAATCTTATTATTTGATATAAAATCATTTGGATCGATCCAGTAGGAGTCGAGAAATCACAACTTTAACTTCAAATGGCTGTAGAATCTAAACGGAGCGTCGTAGAGGGGTCAAACTTAGCACCTTTTACCCTATATGAAATCTTATTATTTGATATAAAATCATTTGGATCGATCCAGTAGGATTCGAGAAATCACAACTTTAACTTCAAATGGCTATATAATCTAAACGGAGCGTCGTAGAGGGGTCAAACTTAGCACCTTTTACCCTATATGAAATCTTATTATTTGATATAAAATCATTTGGATCGATCCAGTAGGAGTCGAGAAATCACAACTTTAACTTCAAATGGCTGTAGAATCTAAACGGAGCGTCGTAGAGGGGTCAAACATGGAACTTTTTATACCATATGAAATCTGATTATTTGATATACAAATCATTTGGATCGATCCAGTAGGAGTCGAGAAATCACAACTTTAACTTCAAATGGCTGTAGAATCTAAACGGAGCTTCGTAGAGCCGTCAAACTTGGCACTTTTTATCCTAATTTCAAATGGCTGTAGAATCTAAACGGAGCGTCGTAGAGGGGTCAAACTTGGAACCTTTTATCCTATATGAAATCTGATTATTTGATATAAAAATCATTTGGATCGATCCAGTAGGAGTCGAGAAATCACAACTCTAACTTCAAATGGCTGTAGAATCTAAACGGAGCTTCGTAGAGGGGTCAAACTTGGCACCTTTTATCCTACATGAAATCTGATTATTTGATATAAAAATCATTTGGATCGATCTTGTAGGAGTGGAGAAATCACAACTTTAACTTTAAATGGCTGTAGAATCTAAATGGAGCGACGTAGAGGGGTCAAACTTCGCACTTTTTATCCTATATGAAATCTTATTATTTGATTTAAAATCATTTGGATCGATCCAGTAGGATTCGAGAAATCACAACTTTAACTTCAAATGGCTATATAATCGAAACGGAGCGTCGTAGAGGGGTCAAACTTAGCACCTTTTACCCTATATGAAATCTTATTATTTGATATAAAATCATTTGGATCGATCCAGTAGGAGTCGAGAAATCACAACTTTAACTTCAAATGGCTGTAGAATCTAAACGGAGTGTCGTAGAGGGGTCAAACTTGGAACTTTTTATCCCATATGAAATCTGATTATTTGATATACAAATCATTTGGATCGATCCAGTAGGAGTCGAGAAATCACAACTTTAACTTCAAATGGCTGTAGAATCTAAACGGAGCTTCGTAGAGCCGTCAAACTTGGCACTTTTTATCCTAACTTCAAATGGCTGAATCTAAACGGAGTGTCATAGAGGGGTCAAACTTGCCACTTTTTATCCTATATGAAATCTGATTATATGGTATAAAAATCATTTGGATCGATAAAGTAGGAGTCGAGAAATCACAACTTTAACTTCAAATGGCTGTAGAATCTAAACGGAGCGTCGTAGAGGGGTCAAACTTGGCACCTTTTATCCTATATGAAATCTTATTATTTGATATAAAAATTATTTGGATCGATCCAGTAGGATTCGAGAAATCACAACTTTACCTTCAAATGGCTGTAGAATCTAAACGGAGCGTCGTAGAGGGGTCAAACTTGGCACCTTTTATCCTACATGAAATCTGATTATTTGATATAAAAATCATTTGGATCGATCCAGTAGGAGTCGAGAAATCACAACATTAACTTCAAATGGCTGTAGAATCTAAACGGAGCGTCGTAGAGGGGTCAAACTTAGCACTTTTTATCGTAACTTCAAACGGCTGTAGAATCTAAATGGAGCGAAGTAGAGGGGTCAAACTTCGCACTTTTTATCCTAACTTCAAATGGCTGTAGAATCTAAACGGAGCGTCGTAGAGGGGCCAAACTTGGCACCTTTTATCCTATATGAAATCTGATTATTTGATATAAAAATCATTTGGATCGATCCAGTAGGAGTCGAGAAATCACAACTTTAACTTCAAATGGCTGTAGAATCTAAACGGAGCTTCGTAGAGGGGTCAAACTTGGAACTTTTTATCCCATATGAAATCTGATTATTTGATATACAAATCATTTGGATCGATCCAGTAGGAGTCGAGAAATCACAACATTAACTTCAAATGGCTGTAGAATCTAAACGGAGCGTCGTAGAGGGGTCAAACTTGGCACTTTTTATCGTAACTTCAACTGGCTGTATCCCATATGAAATCTGATTATTTGATATACAAATCATTTGGATCGATCCAGTAGGAGTCGAGAAATCACAACATTAACTTCAAATGGCTGTAGAATCTAAACGGAGCTTCGTAGAGGGGTCAAACTTGGAACTTTTTATCCCATATGAATTCTGATTATTTGATATACAAATCATTTGGATCGATCCAGTAGGAGTCGAGAAATCACAACATTAACTTCAAATGGCTGTAGAATCTAAACGGAGCGTCGTAGAGGGGCCAAACTTGGTACCTTTTATCCTATATGAAATCTGATTATTTGATATAAAAATCATTTGGATAGATCCAGTAGGAGTCGAGAAATCACAACATTAACTTCAAATGGCTGTAGAATCTAAACGGAGCTTCGTAGAGGGGTCAAACTTGGAACTTTTTATCCCATATGAATTCTGATTATTTGATATACAAATCATTTGGATCGATCCAGTAGGAGTCGAGAAATCACAACATTAACTTCAAATGGCTGTAGAATCTAAACGGAGCGTCGTAGAGGGGCCAAACTTGGTACCTTTTATCCTATATGAAATCTGATTATTTGATATAAAAATCATTTGGATAGATCCAGTAGGAGTCGAGAAATCACAACTTTAACTTCAAATGGCTGTAGAATCTAAACGGAGCTTCGTAGAGGGGTCAAACTTGGAACTTTTTATCCCATATGAAATCTGATTATTTGATATACAAATCATTTGGATCGATCCAGTAGGAGTCGAGAAATCACAACATTAACTTCAAATGGCTGTAGAATCTAAACGGAGCGTCGTAGAGGGGTCAAACTTGGCACTTTTTATCGTAACTTCAACTGGCTTTAGAATCTAAACGGAGCTTCGTAGAGGGGTCAAACTTGGCCCATTTTATCCTTACTTCAAATGGCTGTAGAATCTAAACGGAGTGTCATAGAGGGGTCAAACTTGCACCTTTTATCCTATATGAAATCTTATTATTTAATATAAAAATCATTTGGATCGCTCCAGTAGGAGTCGAGAAATCACATCTTTAACTTCAAATGGCTGTAGAATCTAAACGGAGCTTCGTAGAGGGGTCAAACTTGGCACTTTTTATCCTAACTTCAAATGGCTGAATCTAAACGGAGTGTCATAGAGGGGTCAAACTTGCCACTTTTTATCCTATATGAAATCTGATTATATGGTATAAAAATCATTTGGATCGATAAAGTAGGAGTCGAGAAATCACAACTTTAACTTCAAATGGCTGTAGAATCTAAACGGAGCGTCGTAGAGGGGTCAAACTTGGCACCTTTTATCCTATATGAAATCTTATTATTTGATATAAAAATTATTTGGATCGATCCAGTAGGAGTCGAGAAATCACAACATTAACTTCACATGGCTGTAGAATCTAAACGGAGCGTCGTAGAGGGGTCAAACTTAGCACTTTTTATCGTAACTTCAAACGGCTGTAGAATCTAAATGGAGCGAAGTAGAGGGGTCAAACTTCGCACTTTTTATCCTATATGAAATCTGATTATTTGATATAAAAATCATTTGGATCGATCCAGTAGGAGTCGAGAAATCACAACATTAACTTCAAATGGCTGTAGAATCTAAACGGAGCGTCGTAGAGGGGTCAAACTTAGCACTTTTTATCGTAACTTCAAACGGCTGTAGAATCTAAATGGAGCGAAGTAGAGGGGTCAAACTTCGCACTTTTTATCCTAACTTCAAATGGCTGTAGAATCTAAATGGAGCGAAGTAGAGGGGTCAAACTTGGAACTTTTTATCCCATATGAAATCTGATTATTTGATATACAAATCATTTGGATCGATCCAGTAGGAGTCGAGAAATCACAACATTAACTTCAAATGGCTGTAGAATCTAAACGGAGCGTCGTAGAGGGGCCAAACTTGGCACCTTTTATCCTATATGAAATCTGATTATTTGATATAAAAATCATTTGGATAGATCCAGTAGGAGTCGAGAAATCACAACTTTAACTTCAAATGGCTGTAGAAGGGTCAAACTTGGAACTTTTTATCCCATATGAAATCTGATTATTTGATATACAAATCATTTGGATCGATCCAGTAGGAGTCGAGAAATCACAACATTAACTTCAAATGGCTGTAGAATCTAAACGGAGCGTCGTAGAGGGGTCAAACTTGGCACCTTTTATCCTATATGAAATCTTATTATTTGATATAAAAATTATTTGGATCGATCCAGTAGGAGTCGAGAAATCACAACATTAACTTCAAATGGCTGTAGAATCTAAACGGAGCGTCGTAGAGGGGCCAAACTTGGCACCTTTTATCCTATATGAAATCTGATTATTTGATATAAAAATCATTTGGATAGATCCAGTAGGAGTCGAGAAATCACAACTTTAACTTCAAATGGCTGTAGAATCTAAACGGAGCTTCGTAGAGGGGTCAAACTTGGAACTTTTTATCCCATATGAAATCTGATTATTTGATATACAAATCATTTGGATCGATCCAGTAGGAGTCGAGAAATCACAACATTAACTTCAAATGGCTGTAGAATCTAAACGGAGCGTCGTAGAGGGGTCAAACTTGGCACTTTTTATCGTAACTTCAACTGGCTGTAGAATCTAAACGGAGCTTCGTAGAGGGGTCAAACTTGGAACTTTTTATCCCATATGAAATCTGATTATTTGATATACAAATCATTTGGATCGATCCAGTAGGAGTCGAGAAATCACAACATTAACTTCAAATGGCTGTAGAATCTAAGCGTCGTAGAGGGGCCAAACTTGGCACCTTTTATCCTATATGAAATCTTATTATTTGATATAAAATCATTTGGATCGATCCAGTAGGAGTCGAGAAATCACAACTTTAACTTCAAATGGCTGTAGAATCTAAACGGAGCGTCGTAGAGGGGTCAAACTTAGCACCTTTTACCCTATATGAAATCTTATTATTTGATATAAAATCATTTGGATCGATCCAGTAGGATTCGAGAAATCACAACTTTAACTTCAAATGGCTATATAATCTAAACGGAGCGTCGTAGAGGGGTCAAACTTAGCACCTTTTACCCTATATGAAATCTTATTATTTGATATAAAATCATTTGGATCGATCCAGTAGGAGTCAAGAAATCACAACTTTAACTTCAAATGGCTGTAGAATCTAAACGGAGCGTCGTAGAGGGGTCAAACATGGAACTTTTTATACCATATGAAATCTGATTATTTGATATACAAATCATTTGGATCGATCCAGTAGGAGTCGAGAAATCACAACTTTAACTTCAAATGGCTGTAGAATCTAAACGGAGCTTCGTAGAGCCGTCAAACTTGGCACTTTTTATCCTAATTTCAAATGGCTGTAGAATCTAAACGGAGCGTCGTAGAGGGGTCAAACTTGGAACCTTTTATCCTATATGAAATCTGATTATTTGATATAAAAATCATTTGGATCGATCCAGTAGGAGTCGAGAAATCACAACTCTAACTTCAAATGGCTGTAGAATCTAAACGGAGCTTCGTAGAGGGGTCAAACTTGGCACCTTTTATCCTACATGAAATCTGATTATTTGATATAAAAATCATTTGGATCGATCTTGTAGGAGTGGAGAAATCACAACTTTAACTTTAAATGGCTGTAGAATCTAAATGGAGCGACGTAGAGGGGTCAAACTTCGCACTTTTTATCCTATATGAAATCTTATTATTTGATTTAAAATCATTTGGATCGATCCAGTAGGATTCGAGAAATCACAACTTTAACTTCAAATGGCTATATAATCGAACCGGAGCGTCGTAGAGGGGTCAAACTTAGCACCTTTTACCCTATATGAAATCTTATTATTTGATATAAAATCATTTGGATCGATCCAGTAGGAGTCGAGAAATCACAACTCTAACTTCAAATGGCTGTAGAATCTAAACGGAGCGTCGTAGAGGGGCCAAACTTGGCACCTTTTATCCTATATGAAATCTGATTATTTGATATAAAAATCATTTGGATCGATCCAGTAGGAGTAGAGAAATCACAACTTTAACTTCAAATGGCTGTAGAATCTAAACGGAGCGTCGTAGAGGTGTCAAACTTGGCACCTTTTATCCTATATGAAATCTTATTATTTGATATAAAATCATTTGGATCGATCCAGTAGGATTCGAGAAATCACAACTTTAACTTCAAATGGCTATATAATCGAAACGGAGCGTCGTAGAGGGGTCAAACTTAGCACCTTTTACCCTATATGAAATCTTATTATTTGATATAAAATCATTTGGATCGATCCAGTAGGAGTCGAGAAATCACAACTTTAACTTCAAATGGCTGTAGAATCTAAACGGAGTGTCGTAGAGGGGTCAAACTTGGAACTTTTTATCCCATATGAAATCTGATTATTTGATATACAAATCATTTGGATCGATCCAGTAGGAGTCGAGAAATCACAACTTTAACTTCAAATGGCTGTAGAATCTAAACGGAGCTTCGTAGAGCCGTCAAACTTGGCACTTTTTATCCTAACTTCAAATGGCTGAATCTAAACGGAGTGTCATAGAGGGGTCAAACTTGCCACTTTTTATCCTATATGAAATCTGATTATATGGTATAAAAATCATTTGGATCGATAAAGTAGGAGTCGAGAAATCACAACTTTAACTTCAAATGGCTGTAGAATCTAAACGGAGCGTCGTAGAGGGGTCAAACTTGGCACCTTTTATCCTATATGAAATCTTATTATTTGATATAAAAATTATTTGGATCGATCCAGTAGGATTCGAGAAATCACAACTTTACCTTCAAATGGCTGTAGAATCTAAACGGAGCGTCGTAGAGGGGTCAAACTTGGCACCTTTTATCCTACATGAAATCTGATTATTTGATATAAAAATCATTTGGATCGATCCAGTAGGAGTCGAGAAATCACAACATTAACTTCAAATGGCTGTAGAATCTAAACGGAGCGTCGTAGAGGGGTCAAACTTAGCACTTTTTATCGTAACTTCAAACGGCTGTAGAATCTAAATGGAGCGAAGTAGAGGGGTCAAACTTCGCACTTTTTATCCTAACTTCAAATGGCTGTAGAATCTAAACGGAGCGTCGTAGAGGGGCCAAACTTGGCACCTTTTATCCTATATGAAATCTGATTATTTGATATAAAAATCATTTGGATCGATCCAGTAGGAGTCGAGAAATCACAACTTTAACTTCAAATGGCTGTAGAATCTAAACGGAGCTTCGTAGAGGGGTCAAACTTGGAACTTTTTATCCCATATGAAATCTGATTATTTGATATACAAATCATTTGGATCGATCCAGTAGGAGTCGAGAAATCACAACATTAACTTCAAATGGCTGTAGAATCTAAACGGAGCGTCGTAGAGGGGTCAAACTTGGCACTTTTTATCGTAACTTCAACTGGCTGTATCCCATATGAAATCTGATTATTTGATATACAAATCATTTGGATCGATCCAGTAGGAGTCGAGAAATCACAACATTAACTTCAAATGGCTGTAGAATCTAAACGGAGCTTCGTAGAGGGGTCAAACTTGGAACTTTTTATCCCATATGAATTCTGATTATTTGATATACAAATCATTTGGATCGATCCAGTAGGAGTCGAGAAATCACAACATTAACTTCAAATGGCTGTAGAATCTAAACGGAGCGTCGTAGAGGGGCCAAACTTGGTACCTTTTATCCTATATGAAATCTGATTATTTGATATAAAAATCATTTGGATAGATCCAGTAGGAGTCGAGAAATCACAACTTTAACTTCAAATGGCTGTAGAATCTAAACGGAGCTTCGTAGAGGGGTCAAACTTGGAACTTTTTATCCCATATGAAATCTGATTATTTGATATACAAATCATTTGGATCGATCCAGTAGGAGTCGAGAAATCACAACATTAACTTCAAATGGCTGTAGAATCTAAACGGAGCGTCGTAGAGGGGTCAAACTTGGCACTTTTTATCGTAACTTCAACTGGCTTTAGAATCTAAACGGAGCTTCGTAGAGGGGTCAAACTTGGCCCATTTTATCCTTACTTCAAATGGCTGTAGAATCTAAACGGAGTGTCATAGAGGGGTCAAACTTGCACCTTTTATCCTATATGAAATCTTATTATTTAATATAAAAATCATTTGGATCGCTCCAGTAGGAGTCGAGAAATCACATCTTTAACTTCAAATGGCTGTAGAATCTAAACGGAGCTTCGTAGAGGGGTCAAACTTGGCACTTTTTATCCTAACTTCAAATGGCTGAATCTAAACGGAGTGTCATAGAGGGGTCAAACTTGCCACTTTTTATCCTATATGAAATCTGATTATATGGTATAAAAATCATTTGGATCGATAAAGTAGGAGTCGAGAAATCACAACTTTAACTTCAAATGGCTGTAGAATCTAAACGGAGCGTCGTAGAGGGGTCAAACTTGGCACCTTTTATCCTATATGAAATCTTATTATTTGATATAAAAATTATTTGGATCGATCCAGTAGGAGTCGAGAAATCACAACATTAACTTCACATGGCTGTAGAATCTAAACGGAGCGTCGTAGAGGGGTCAAACTTAGCACTTTTTATCGTAACTTCAAACGGCTGTAGAATCTAAATGGAGCGAAGTAGAGGGGTCAAACTTCGCACTTTTTATCCTATATGAAATCTGATTATTTGATATAAAAATCATTTGGATCGATCCAGTAGGAGTCGAGAAATCACAACATTAACTTCAAATGGCTGTAGAATCTAAACGGAGCGTCGTAGAGGGGTCAAACTTAGCACTTTTTATCGTAACTTCAAACGGCTGTAGAATCTAAATGGAGCGAAGTAGAGGGGTCAAACTTCGCACTTTTTATCCTAACTTCAAATGGCTGTAGAATCTAAATGGAGCGAAGTAGAGGGGTCAAACTTGGAACTTTTTATCCCATATGAAATCTGATTATTTGATATACAAATCATTTGGATCGATCCAGTAGGAGTCGAGAAATCACAACATTAACTTCAAATGGCTGTAGAATCTAAACGGAGCGTCGTAGAGGGGCCAAACTTGGCACCTTTTATCCTATATGAAATCTGATTATTTGATATAAAAATCATTTGGATAGATCCAGTAGGAGTCGAGAAATCACAACTTTAACTTCAAATGGCTGTAGAAGGGTCAAACTTGGAACTTTTTATCCCATATGAAATCTGATTATTTGATATACAAATCATTTGGATCGATCCAGTAGGAGTCGAGAAATCACAACATTAACTTCAAATGGCTGTAGAATCTAAACGGAGCGTCGTAGAGGGGTCAAACTTGGCACCTTTTATCCTATATGAAATCTTATTATTTGATATAAAAATTATTTGGATCGATCCAGTAGGAGTCGAGAAATCACAACATTAACTTCAAATGGCTGTAGAATCTAAACGGAGCGTCGTAGAGGGGCCAAACTTGGCACCTTTTATCCTATATGAAATCTGATTATTTGATATAAAAATCATTTGGATAGATCCAGTAGGAGTCGAGAAATCACAACTTTAACTTCAAATGGCTGTAGAATCTAAACGGAGCTTCGTAGAGGGGTCAAACTTGGAACTTTTTATCCCATATGAAATCTGATTATTTGATATACAAATCATTTGGATCGATCCAGTAGGAGTCGAGAAATCACAACATTAACTTCAAATGGCTGTAGAATCTAAACGGAGCGTCGTAGAGGGGTCAAACTTGGCACTTTTTATCGTAACTTCAACTGGCTGTAGAATCTAAACGGAGCTTCGTAGAGGGGTCAAACTTGGAACTTTTTATCCCATATGAAATCTGATTATTTGATATACAAATCATTTGGATCGATCCAGTAGGAGTCGAGAAATCACAACTTTAACTTCAAATGGCTGTAGAATCTAAACGGAGCGTCGTAGAGGTGTCAAACTTGGCACCTTTTATCCTATATGAAATCTTATTATTTGATATAAAATCATTTGGATCGATCCAGTAGGATTCGAGAAATCACAACTTTAACTTCAAATGGCTATATAATCTAAACGGAGCGTCGTAGAGGGGTCAAACTTAGCACCTTTTACCCTATATGAAATCTTATTATTTGATATAAAATCATTTGGATCGATCCAGTAGGAGTCGAGAAATCACAACTTTAACTTCAAATGGCTGTAGAATCTAAACGGAGCGTCGTAGAGGGGTCAAACATGGAACTTTTTATACCATATGAAATCTGATTATTTGATATACAAATCATTTGGATCGATCCAGTAGGAGTCGAGAAATCACAACTTTAACTTCAAATGGCTGTAGAATCTAAACGGAGCGTCGTAGAGGGGTCAAACTTGGAACTTTTTATCCCATATGAAATCTGATTATTTGATATACAAATCATTTGGATCGATCCAGTAGGAGTCGAGAAATCACAACTTTAACTTCAAATGGCTGTAGAATCTAAACGGAGCTTCGTAGAGCCGTCAAACTTGGCACTTTTTATCCTAATTTCAAATGGCTGTAGAATCTAAACGGAGCGTCGTAGAGGGGTCAAACTTGGAACCTTTTATCCTATATGAAATCTGATTATTTGATATAAAAATCATTTGGATCGATCCAGTAGGAGTCGAGAAATCACAACTCTAACTTCAAATGGCTGTAGAATCTAAACGGAGCTTCGTAGAGGGGTCAAACTTGGCACCTTTTATCCTACATGAAATCTGATTATTTGATATAAAAATCATTTGGATCGATCTTGTAGGAGTGGAGAAATCACAACTTTAACTTTAAATGGCTGTAGAATCTAAATGGAGCGACGTAGAGGGGTCAAACTTCGCACTTTTTATCCTATATGAAATCTTATTATTTGATTTAAAATCATTTGGATCGATCCAGTAGGATTCGAGAAATCACAACTTTAACTTCAAATGGCTATATAATCGAAACGGAGCGTCGTAGAGGGGTCAAACTTAGCACCTTTTACCCTATATGAAATCTTATTATTTGATATAAAATCATTTGGATCGATCCAGTAGGAGTCGAGAAATCACAACTCTAACTTCAAATGGCTGTAGAATCTAAACGAAGCGTCGTAGAGGGGCCAAACTTGGCACCTTTTATCCTATATGAAATCTGATTATTTGATATAAAAATCATTTGGATCGATCCAGTAGGAGTAGAGAAATCACAACTTTAACTTCAAATGGCTGTAGAATCTAAACGGAGCGTCGTAGAGGTGTCAAACTTGGCACCTTTTATCCTATATGAAATCTTATTATTTGATATAAAATCATTTGGATCGATCCAGTAGGATTCGAGAAATCACAACTTTAACTTCAAATGGCTATATAATCGAAACGGAGCGTCGTAGAGGGGTCAAACTTAGCACCTTTTACCCTATATGAAATCTTATTATTTGATATAAAATCATTTGGATCGATCCAGTAGGAGTCGAGAAATCACAACTTTAACTTCAAATGGCTGTAGAATCTAAACGGAGTGTCGTAGAGGGGTCAAACTTGGAACTTTTTATCCCATATGAAATCTGATTATTTGATATACAAATCATTTGGATCGATCCAGTAGGAGTCGAGAAATCACAACTTTAACTTCAAATGGCTGTAGAATCTAAACGGAGCTTCGTAGAGCCGTCAAACTTGGCACTTTTTATCCTAACTTCAAATGGCTGAATCTAAACGGAGTGTCATAGAGGGGTCAAACTTGCCACTTTTTATCCTATATGAAATCTGATTATATGGTATAAAAATCATTTGGATCGATAAAGTAGGAGTCGAGAAATCACAACTTTAACTTCAAATGGCTGTAGAATCTAAACGGAGCGTCGTAGAGGGGTCAAACTTGGCACCTTTTATCCTATATGAAATCTTATTATTTGATATAAAAATTATTTGGATCGATCCAGTAGGATTCGAGAAATCACAACTTTACCTTCAAATGGCTGTAGAATCTAAACGGAGCGTCGTAGAGGGGTCAAACTTGGCACCTTTTATCCTACATGAAATCTGATTATTTGATATAAAAATCATTTGGATCGATCCAGTAGGAGTCGAGAAATCACAACATTAACTTCAAATGGCTGTAGAATCTAAACGGAGCGTCGTAGAGGGGTCAAACTTAGCACTTTTTATCGTAACTTCAAACGGCTGTAGAATCTAAATGGAGCGAAGTAGAGGGGTCAAACTTCGCACTTTTTATCCTAACTTCAAATGGCTGTAGAATCTAAACGGAGCGTCGTAGAGGGGCCAAACTTGGCACCTTTTATCCTATATGAAATCTGATTATTTGATATAAAAATCATTTGGATCGATCCAGTAGGAGTCGAGAAATCACAACTTTAACTTCAAATGGCTGTAGAATCTAAACGGAGCTTCGTAGAGGGGTCAAACTTGGAACTTTTTATCCCATATGAAATCTGATTATTTGATATACAAATCATTTGGATCGATCCAGTAGGAGTCGAGAAATCACAACATTAACTTCAAATGGCTGTAGAATCTAAACGGAGCGTCGTAGAGGGGTCAAACTTGGCACTTTTTATCGTAACTTCAACTGGCTGTATCCCATATGAAATCTGATTATTTGATATACAAATCATTTGGATCGATCCAGTAGGAGTCGAGAAATCACAACATTAACTTCAAATGGCTGTAGAATCTAAACGGAGCTTCGTAGAGGGGTCAAACTTGGAACTTTTTATCCCATATGAATTCTGATTATTTGATATACAAATCATTTGGATCGATCCAGTAGGAGTCGAGAAATCACAACATTAACTTCAAATGGCTGTAGAATCTAAACGGAGCGTCGTAGAGGGGCCAAACTTGGTACCTTTTATCCTATATGAAATCTGATTATTTGATATAAAAATCATTTGGATAGATCCAGTAGGAGTCGAGAAATCACAACTTTAACTTCAAATGGCTGTAGAATCTAAACGGAGCTTCGTAGAGGGGTCAAACTTGGAACTTTTTATCCCATATGAAATCTGATTATTTGATATACAAATCATTTGGATCGATCCAGTAGGAGTCGAGAAATCACAACATTAACTTCAAATGGCTGTAGAATCTAAACGGAGCGTCGTAGAGGGGTCAAACTTGGCACTTTTTATCGTAACTTCAACTGGCTTTAGAATCTAAACGGAGCTTCGTAGAGGGGTCAAACTTGGCCCATTTTATCCTTACTTCAAATGGCTGTAGAATCTAAACGGAGTGTCATAGAGGGGTCAAACTTGCACCTTTTATCCTATATGAAATCTTATTATTTAATATAAAAATCATTTGGATCGCTCCAGTAGGAGTCGAGAAATCACATCTTTAACTTCAAATGGCTGTAGAATCTAAACGGAGCTTCGTAGAGGGGTCAAACTTGGCACTTTTTATCCTAACTTCAAATGGCTGAATCTAAACGGAGTGTCATAGAGGGGTCAAACTTGCCACTTTTTATCCTATATGAAATCTGATTATATGGTATAAAAATCATTTGGATCGATAAAGTAGGAGTCGAGAAATCACAACTTTAACTTCAAATGGCTGTAGAATCTAAACGGAGCGTCGTAGAGGGGTCAAACTTGGCACCTTTTATCCTATATGAAATCTTATTATTTGATATAAAAATTATTTGGATCGATCCAGTAGGAGTCGAGAAATCACAACATTAACTTCACATGGCTGTAGAATCTAAACGGAGCGTCGTAGAGGGGTCAAACTTAGCACTTTTTATCGTAACTTCAAACGGCTGTAGAATCTAAATGGAGCGAAGTAGAGGGGTCAAACTTCGCACTTTTTATCCTATATGAAATCTGATTATTTGATATAAAAATCATTTGGATCGATCCAGTAGGAGTCGAGAAATCACAACATTAACTTCAAATGGCTGTAGAATCTAAACGGAGCGTCGTAGAGGGGTCAAACTTAGCACTTTTTATCGTAACTTCAAACGGCTGTAGAATCTAAATGGAGCGAAGTAGAGGGGTCAAACTTCGCACTTTTTATCCTAACTTCAAATGGCTGTAGAATCTAAATGGAGCGAAGTAGAGGGGTCAAACTTGGCACCTTTTATCCTATATGAAATCTGATTATTTGATATAAAAATCATTTGGATAGATCCAGTAGGAGTCGAGAAATCACAACTTTAACTTCAAATGGCTGTAGAAGGGTCAAACTTGGAACTTTTTATCCCATATGAAATCTGATTATTTGATATACAAATCATTTGGATCGATCCAGTAGGAGTCGAGAAATCACAACATTAACTTCAAATGGCTGTAGAATCTAAACGGAGCGTCGTAGAGGGGTCAAACTTGGCACCTTTTATCCTATATGAAATCTTATTATTTGATATAAAAATTATTTGGATCGATCCAGTAGGAGTCGAGAAATCACAACATTAACTTCAAATGGCTGTAGAATCTAAACGGAGCGTCGTAGAGGGGCCAAACTTGGCACCTTTTATCCTATATGAAATCTGATTATTTGATATAAAAATCATTTGGATAGATCCAGTAGGAGTCGAGAAATCACAACTTTAACTTCAAATGGCTGTAGAATCTAAACGGAGCTTCGTAGAGGGGTCAAACTTGGAACTTTTTATCCCATATGAAATCTGATTATTTGATATACAAATCATTTGGATCGATCCAGTAGGAGTCGAGAAATCACAACATTAACTTCAAATGGCTGTAGAATCTAAACGGAGCGTCGTAGAGGGGTCAAACTTGGCACTTTTTATCGTAACTTCAACTGGCTGTAGAATCTAAACGGAGCTTCGTAGAGGGGTCAAACTTGGAACTTTTTATCCCATATGAAATCTGATTATTTGATATACAAATCATTTGGATCGATCCAGTAGGAGTCGAGAAATCACAACATTAACTTCAAATGGCTGTAGAATCTAAGCGTCGTAGAGGGGCCAAACTTGGCACCTTTTATCCTATATGAAATCTGATTATTTGATATAAAAATCATTTGGATCGATCCAGTAGGAGTCGAGAAATCACAACTTTAACTTCAAATGGCTGTAGAATCGGAGCTTCGTAGAGCCGTCAAACTTGGCACTTTTTATCCTAATTTAAAATGGCTGTAGAATCTAAACGGAGCGTCGTAGAGGGGTCAAACTTGGCACCTTTTATCCTATATGAAATCTGATTATTTGATATAAAAATCATTTGGATCGATCCAGTAGGAGTCGAGAAATCACAACTTTAACTTCAAATGGCTGTAGAATCTAAACGGAGCTTCGTAGAGCCGTCAAACTTGGCACTTTTTATCCTAACTTCAACTGGCTGTAGAATCTAAACGGAGCTTCGTAGAGGGGTCAAACTTGGAACTTTTTATCCCATATGAAATCTGATTATTTGATATACAAATCATTTGGATCTATCCAGTAGGAGTCGAGAAATCACAACATTAACTTCAAATGGCTGTAGAATCTAAACGGAGCGTCGTAGAGGGGTCAAACTTGGCACTTTTTATCGTAACTTCAACTGGCTGTAGAATCTAAACGGAGCTTCGTAGAGGGGTCAAACTTGGAACTTTTTATCCCATATGAAATCTGATTATTTGATATACAAATCATTTGGATCGATCCAGTAGGAGTCGAGAAATCACAACATTAACTTCAAATGGCTGTAGAATCTAAACGGAGCTTCGTAGAGGGGTCAAACTTGGAACTTTTTATCCTATATGAAATCTGATTATTTGATATACAAATCATTTGGATCGATCCAGTAGGAGTCGAGAAATCACAACTTTAACTTCAAATGGCTGTAGAATCTAAACGGAGCGTCGTAGAGGGGTCAAACTTGGCACTTTTTATCGTAACTTCAAACGGCTGTAGAATCTAAATGGAGCGTCGTAGAGGGGTCAAACTTCGCAATTTTATCCTAACTTCAAATGGCTGTAGAATCTAAACGGAGCGTCGTAGAGGGGTCAAACTTGGCACCTTTTATCCTATATGAAATCTTATTATTTGATATAAAAATTATTTGGATCGATCCAGTAGGATTCGAGAAATCACAACTTTACCTTCAAATGGCTGTAGAATCTAAACGGAGCGTCGTAGAGGGGTCAAACTTGGCACCTTTTATCCTACATGAAATCTGATTATTTAATATAAAAATCATTTGGATCGCTCCAGTAGGAGTCGAGAAATCACATCTTTAACTTCAAATGGCTGTAGAATCTAAACGGAGCTTCGTAGAGGGGTCAAACTTGGCACTTTTTATCCTAACTTCAAATGGCTGAATTTAAACGGAGTGTCATAGAGGGGTCAAACTTGCCACTTTTTATCCTATATGAAATCTGATTATATGGTATAAAAATCATTTGGATCGATAAAGTAGGATTCGAGAAATCACAACTTTACCTTCAAATGGCTGTAGAATCTAAACGGAGCGTCGTAGAGGGGTCAAACTTGGCACCTTTTATCCTACATGAAATCTGATTATTTGATATAAAAATCATTTGGATCGATCCAGTAGGAGTCGAGAAATCACAACATTAACTTCAAATGGCTGTAGAATCTAAACGGAGCGTCGTAGAGGGGTCAAACTTAGCACTTTTTATCGTAACTTCAAACGGCTGTAGAATCTAAATGGAGCGAAGTAGAGGGGTCAAACTTCGCACTTTTTATCCTAACTTCAAATGGCTGTAGAATCTAAACGGAGCGTCGTAGAGGGGCCAAACTTGGCACCTTTTATCCTATATGAAATCTGATTATTTGATATAAAAATCATTTGGATCGATCCAGTAGGAGTCGAGAAATCACAACTTTAACTTCAAATGGCTGTAGAATCTAAACGGAGCTTCGTAGAGGGGTCAAACTTGGAACTTTTTATCCCATATGAAATCTGATTATTTGATATACAAATCATTTGGATCGATCCAGTAGGAGTCGAGAAATCACAACATTAACTTCAAATGGCTGTAGAATCTAAACGGAGCGTCGTAGAGGGGTCAAACTTGGCACTTTTTATCGTAACTTCAACTGGCTGTAGAATCTAAACGGAGCTTCGTAGAGGGGTCAAACTTGGAACTTTTTATCCCATATGAAATCTGATTATTCGATATACAAATCATTTGGATCGATCCAGTAGGAGTCGAGAAATCACAACATTAACTTCAAATGGCTGTAGAATCTAAACGGAGCGTCGTAGAGGGGTCAAACTTGGCACTTTTTATCCTATATGAAATCTTATTATATGGTATAAAAATCATTTGGATCGATCCAGTAGGAGTCGAGAAATCACAACTTTAACTTCAAATGGCTGTAGAATCTAAACGGAGCTTCGTAGAGGGTCAAACTTGGAACTTTTTATCCCATATGAAATCTGATTATTTGATATACAAATCATTTGGATCGATCCAGTAGGAGTCGAGAAATCACAACATTAACTTCAAATGGCTGTAGAATCTAAACGGAGCGTCGTAGAGGGGTCAAACTTGGCACTTTTTATCCTTACTTCAAATGGCTGTAGAATCTAAACGGAGTGTCATAGAGGGGTCAAACTTGCCACTTTTTATCCTATATGAAATCTGATTATATGGTATAAAAATCATTTGAATCGATCCAGTAGAAGTCGAGAAATCACAACATTAACTTCAAATGGCTGTAGAATCTAAACGGAGCGTCGTAAAGGGGTCAAACTTGGAACTTTTTATCCTGTATGAAATCTGATTATTTGATATACAAATCATTTGGATCGATCCAGTAGGAGTCGAGAAATCACAACATTAACTTCAAATGGCTGTAGAATCTAAACGGAGCGTCGTAGAGGGGTCAAACTTGGCACTTTTTATCGTAACTTCAAACGGCTGTAGAATCTAAATGGAGCGACGTAGAGTGGTCAAACTTCGCACTTTTGATCCTAACTTCAAATGGCTGTAGAATCTAAACGGAGCTTCGTAGAGGGGTCAAACTTGGAACTTTTTATCCCGTATGAAATCTGATTATTTGATATACAAATCATTTGGATCGATCCAGTAGGAGTCGAGAAATCACAACATTAACTTCAAATGGCTGTAGAATCTAAACGGAGCGTCGTAGAGGGGTCAAACTTGGCACTTTTTATCCTAACTTCAAATGGCTGTAGAATCTAAACGGAGCGTTGTAGAGGGGTCAAACTTGGCACCTTTTATCCTACATGAAATCTGATTATTTGATATAAAAATCATTTAGATCGATCCAGTAGGAGTCGAGAAATCACAACTTTAACTTCAAATGGCTGTAGAATCTAAACGGAGCGTCGTAGAGGGGTCAAACTTGGCACCTTTTATCCTATATGAAATCTTATTATTTGATATAAAAATCATTTGGATCGATCCAGTAGGATTCGAGAAATCACAACTTTAACTTCAAATGGCTGTAGAATATAAACGGAGCTTCGTAGAGGGGTCTAACTTGGCACCTTTTATCCTACATGAAATCTGATTATATGATATAAAAATCATTTGGATCGATCTTGTAGGAGTGGAGAAATCACAACTTTAACTTTAAATGGCTGTAGAATCTAAACGGAGCTTCGTAGAGGGGTCAAACTTGGAACTTTTTATCCCATATGAAATCTGATTATTTGATATACAAATCATTTCGATCGATCCAGTAGGAGTCGAGAAATCACAACATTAACTTCAAATGGCTGTAGAATCTAAACGGAGCGTCGTAGAGGGGTCAAACTTGGCACCTTTTATCCTATATGAAATCTGATTATTTGATATAAAAATCATTTGGATCGATCCAGTAGGAGTCGAGAAATCACAACTTTAACTTAAAATGGCTGTAGAATCTAAACGGAGCTTCGTAGAGGGGTCAAAATTGGCACTTTTTATCCTAACTTTAAACGGCTGTAGAATCTAAACGGAGCGTCATAGATAGGTCAAACTTGGCACTTCTTTTCCCATATGAAATCTGAATATTTGATATAAAAATCATTTGGATCGATCCAGAAGAAGTCGAGAAATCACATCTTTAACTTCAAATGGCTGTAGAATCTAAACGGAGCTTCGTAGAGAGGTCAAACTTAGCACTTTTTATCCCATATGAAATCTAAATATTTAATATAAAAATCATTTAGATCGATCCAGAAGGAGTCGAGAAATCACAACTTTAACTTCAAGAGGCTGTAGAATCTTAACGGAGCGTCGTAGAGGGGTCAAACTTGGCACCTTTTATCCTATATGAAATCTGATTATTTGATATACAAATCATTTCGATCGATCCAGTAGGAGTCGAGAAATCACAACATTAACTTCAAATGGCTGTAGAATCTAAACGGAGCGTCGTAGAGGGGTCAAACTTGGCACCTTTTATCCTATATGAAATCTGATTATTTGGTATAAAAATCATTTAGATCGATCCAGAAGGAGTCGAGAAATCACAACATTAACTTCAAATAGCTGTAGAATCTAAACGGAGCTTCGTAGAGGGGTCAAACTTGGCACCTTTTATCCCAACTTCAAGAGGCTGTAGAATCTAAACGGCGCTTCGTAGAGGGGTCAAACTTGGCACTTTTTATCCCATATGAAATCTGATTATTTGGTATAAAAATCATATGAATCGATTCAGTATGTGTCTTTAACTTCAAATCCAAACGGTGGTAGAGGGGTGAAACTTTTTAAATCTGTGCGTTGGCCTCTAAAAATGTAATTCTCCCTTCATGTTTATATATCACTACTACCATGAGTTCATTATGACATAGGTAATTAGGTAATGTTGGCGATAAAAGTACATTTTTCTATGGTCGCAGACGTGATTTTTATATACATATTTTTTAAAGTTTCGTTTAGAAAATATATCAAAATTTTTATTATAATTTATACATCAAATTTGACAGCTTGTCGCATAAATTTAGCGTGAAATCATTTTTGCACCCTGTCAGAATAGGGGATGAAATGTGCCTTTTTTTTCGCAGACAGCACCATAACAACAAATGATAGATATAAACGCACGTGGTTTTTGACAAAAGCTCAGTACATTTTTGGGCGAGATTTCGTTGAACGAGTTAATTGTTTTACCGAAGCATTTAAATTAAAAAATTAATTTCACTATAAAAGAGTATTTAAAATAAATATTAACAAAACTTATTATTGAAACTATTTGAAAAGTTTTTAAAAATATCAACGCATTTTAACAGCTCCAAAGCATTACCCACAATCTATACTGTTTTTTCTACAACAAAGTTAACAGGTAATTGATATGACGCCTATTTATGACGGCTGTATAGAAGGAAGCACAATTTCTAAATGCAAAATAAAACACTTTGTTGATTTTTCTGAGTTAAACAATTTCACTGTGAGTGTGCATTCTATTTGAAATAATTATAATTAATACATGTTGACTTAACTAAAAACTAAAAATAGACAGACGACAGATGTGGACAAATATTTTTGCATTTTTTGATTTTATTAAATAATGCGATTCTAAATGTAATGTGTGGGGGTTGGATTATTTAAAAGAAGAATTTCTATTTTAACGCTAAAATTGTGAATACAAAGTGCTAACTTATGCTTTAGCTATATATGGAATTAAATATATATTTGTTTTAAATCTTTGATAAACCCTCCCAACGATCGGGCACCGTGTAAAAATAACGATCCATCGAATCGGTGAAACGTTGCTTATAGCGTTCTGGCGGGATGATTGTGGGCAACTTGCCGGCGCCGCCCAGCAGACCGGTCTGTTTGATAATTGATTCGAGTTTTTTCTCAAAGGTGTAGGTGCGAATGTAATCTGCAAGAAATTTGTAATGATTTTTTCAATTAATTAATTTATTTAATTATTATGTAGATAAGTATTTATATTATAATTATTGACAAATGATTTGAAGGCGCAGTTGTTCAGTCAGTTTAAACCAGATGTAATTTCGTCTATAACACAAATATTTAAAATGTCATAGTAAATTGATTACAAATTGTTCTACTGTCTGCAAAATTTAAGGACATTGGACCGATTAATAAAACTCTTAGTCTGTCTGTCAGTCTGTCTGTTTGTTTCAGCATCACGTCTAGGATACTATGGAATCCGGAGAGTGGCATAGGTTATATATGGGCGGGATTGGACAACGGGTCGTGGCGCCTCCCATACAACCAAAATTTTCAACGCGTTATAATTTGGGACTTACACCAGCTAAGAAGATAAGACAAAAAACTCAAATACAAAAATAAATATATATAAAAGCAAAAAGCAAAAATCAAAAAGAAAAACACAAAACTAAAGCAATTACACAAAAACAACAGCAAAAACACTAAAACAAAAGAAAACACAAAAATAAAAACTAGAGTACAAATAAAAATACAAAATTAAAAATAATAACCAAAACAAAAGAAAAAACACAAAAACAAAATCATATACATAAACACAAAATCAAAATAAAATCACAAAACAAAAATCAAATCGCAAAAACACAATAACCAAAAACGCATAAACAAACGCAATACACAAATCCAAATTAAAAAACAAATCTAAAAGCAAAGACTCAAAACAAAAGCAAAAACAAAATATCAACACAAAACAAAAGCAAAAATCAAACAAAATCAAAAGCATAAAACTAAACCAATTACACAAAAAAACAGCAAAATAGAAAATACAAAATTAAAAAAATAAAAACAAAATCTAAAACAAAAGAAAAAACATAAAAACAAAAACAAAATATAATCTCAAAAACACCATAACCAAAAACAGAAGCAAAAGCAATACACAAAATTAAAAACAAAAGAAAAATAAAAGCAGACTCAAAACAAAAGCAAAAACACAATATCAAAACAAAACACAAAAAAGCAAAAACACAAAAATAAAAGCAAAAACACAAAACAAAAGAAAAAACACGAAATAAAAATGAAAACCTAAACAAAAAAGCCAAAACACAAAAACAAAAGAAAAACACAAAATCAAAAATATAAAAACAAAATTGCACAAAACAAAATTTAAATCACAAACACAAAAGCAAAACACAAATCCACAAAAAAATAAAGCAAAAAGAAAAAGTCAATTTTGAAACAAAATCAAAAAAAAAAACGGAAAAATCAAAAGAAAAGCAAAAGCCGGGAAAAACAAAAAAGGGAAAAAACAAAAATGAACCGCTATACTTTAAAAAGTGGGGAAAAAAATTAAAAAACCCCGTTGCGCAGCCCGGGTACGTAATTATATAAAATCAATAAATCAGTCCTCTTACCAATTATGCCTAGCACAAGCACGCCATTCTTATTGTCCAAACCCATCAACAGCGAATAGTCCATCACTTCATTCTTTTCCAAAAAAGACGAGTCACGATTGATGGCATCCTTGAGCACTGCTTTGCTATGCGACAATATATAAAGTGGTTTGGACCAAGACACTGAAAAGAAATTAAAAAAAAAAACAAATTAAAAAAAGGAATAAATGAAAAATATATTTTTGTTTCTGTTAAATTCTAAAATTTTAATATGAATTAAGCAAACGCTGAAGCTCTAATATGCGCATTTTACAATCTCATTTCAAGATCCTGAATGTCTCAGTTTTATTCCTAAAAGAGTCTCAACATATATACGGAAAATGCATCATTCCAGTAAGCTCGTTGAAAAAAATGGGTGGCTTTTGATTTAAAATACTTATTTTGTAAAATGAAACGGAAAGTAATTCGTCAAATATTCCAGTGATCATTTTTTCTTACTTGTTCATTTCGTCGCCGTTTTTATTTCAATGAATACAAAAAGTTCTGTCACCGAAATGTTTGTGTTTTTTTTTTACGAATCACTTTTCAATTCGTTTTACAAAATAAGGGGGATAATTTATTTTGAATAAAAATCAATGTTATTTGGATAATTTTTATTTTTCACATTCAATTTACAATCTAAATTTCGGAGCATGAACGTAACCTGAATCTGTGTTTCTTTTGGGAAGTATTTTCATAAGTAGAGCTCACTTATAAATTTTAAATATTTAAATAAATAATTGAATGAGAAAAATATTCAATATTTTAGAGTGTAAAATTTCTTTTGAAAATGCCATAGCAAGGTACAAAAATTAAGGATATTTTTAAAAACCTTCCTTAGATTACTGAAAATTCTAATACAACTTGGTTTAATTTTTAATCTTTCCTTTTTTGAAAGCTTTTCGTAAACATTCAAAGATTCAAATTTTAATAATTTGGGTAATAATTTTGGTTTGAAAATAAAAATAGCCCTGGTTTTAGAAATGTAATCCGAAAGTATTGATTTATAAACGAAAATAATTTATTTATACTATTTATAATTTCAATTATTTTAAACCAAAAATAGTTAAATTGAAACGGATTGTAGTCTTGAACAGCTTTACAACAATTTGATGTTTATTCAAGGTGTTTGGTTCATCGATGTCAGTTATTCAGGGGGGTAATTTAATGACTCAAAAAATGTTCTAATTTATCACCCAGTTTAAGATACATGGTGTTTAAGAAATGTATATTACTGACATAACCTAGTCAGGAAAATTGGTTATAAAGTATAATCTGTTGATAAATGAATATTAATTTTTAACAATTAAATTATCTTTTCAATGTTTTACCACTTATAGTTGAAATTTACAAACATAAATTAAAAATGTTGGCTTTGTCATTGATATTCTCAAAATTTCGTTACGGATCACTCCATTTTTTCTAATTTATAATGATAGGTCAGTTCATTCCCAGAATTTTCTTATCAATCATAGTGATTTTAAACCGGTTAAGAAATGCTGCACAAATATTTAAACAGTGGCGACTCTTGTGATTTGGTTGTTGAAATTATAAAAAAATGGATATAATCGAGAAATATTTGTCTAACTAATATATACATTTGTGGCGCTGATTCTGAAAATGCCACCAGTTTTGTCAAATTGGCAATATTTTTGAGATATAGCCCATTTTTCAATTTATCTCTACTTAGCTCTACTTTTATTTTTAAAATTCCAACAAAAGACAATAATGAAATTATCTTTTCGATATTAGACACAGAAAACCTTGCGGTATAATACAAAAATGTGCTTTTATACGTGAAAAATTTGTTTGCGAGATATAAGCAAAAAAGTTTATCATTTTTCAAAAATTAAAATTTTGTAAACGTTTTCTACGTTATTATTTAGTGTAAAAAATGTTAAATTTTATGCATTGTTATGTAGTGCCATATAATATTTTTACAGACGCATTTATAATTACTAAATTGATTAAAGACGAAATTGTTTTAATTGCTAAATTTAACTGTCTCTTTCTACATTTCGAAACGAAAGACTTTAGACGAAAGTGACGTAATTTTAACTAAATTTCAAAGTCTGAAAATTCAAGTAACATGAATTCAAAACTGGTGTGACGAAATTTAGTCGTCAAATTTTATTTTCCTCTTTTCGTTTCGAAATACAGAAAGTGGGTATTAGTTTACAATCGATAATTCTGTGCAAGAGTAGCTCCCTGTTCGAAAAAACTGCCTGCCAGCTTGCGGTCTTTTTCGTATGCTCATACAACATATAAAAAACGACTTTTAAAATACACTTTAAATAATAACTTGCCTACACTAAGAGTGAAAGGGTATATTCAATTTGGTACGCCGTTTGTAACACCCAGAAGGAAGCATCTCCGGTATGGAAAAGTATATATATTCTTGATCAGCATGACCTCTTGAGTCGATTTAGCGATGTCCACCTAGCCGCGGTAGCTCAGTGGTTAGTGCGTTGGACTACGAGCCGAAAGGTCCCCGGTTCAAGCCTGGACTGGGGCTAACAACATCTTTTCATAGAAACATTTTTCTATACCGCGCTGCCTCTCGTCAGTAAATGGCAAACCTACGAGAGTGAAACCATTGCCTATGAAAAGCTCTCACCCGCCGTTCGGATTCGGCAATAAACTGTAGGTCCCACCACTTTGAGTACAAATATAAAACGCACAGCTCAAAACGGTGAGAGAGCTCGGCCGAAGTTCTATACAGGACTGTAGCGCCAAACTATTATTATATCTGTCCGTCTGTCTATCTGTCCTTCTGTCTGTCTGTTGAAAACACGATTACAGAAAAAGTTAGCTAGAGCAATGAAACTTTAGATTTAGATTACTTATATATATATATAGCTGTCTGACCAAGAAAATTGGCATGATCGGTCTATTGTGACCTGAGAACCGACCACTTATGTTCAAATACCTCATATAAAATTTACATATACAAATCAATTTTACTGTATACGTGCTTAGGTAAACTTTTTTGCTCAAATTTATATTGACATTATGCTCTAATACATGAAAATAATGTTTTCCCACGAAACAACTTGTGGTTCCCCAAAAAGAAAATCCAAATTCGGTACACCTACCCATTTTTAAATATGGGTATCGAATGAAAGAAAATTCTTCAGGAATGGAAAGTTTGTAGTTATTTTCAGGATTCGTATACCCTGGTGACCTATATACCTATTTTAATGGTAACCACACATATGTGTAGGGTATTTATAGTCGGCTTAGACCGACTATAATTTTGATAATCCTAACTATCATAATAACACCTACTTTAAAATTTCCCATGTGAACTAACCTTCCCCACTGGTTTACAGTTCGTTTCGAAGTGAAGTTGGTTGCAGAAGCGGTGGTTGTATGTAAGAGCTAAATTATCAAAAAAACGCAACACGCATTCATTTAAGGTGTAGGATTCAATATATAAATTAGGGATGTCAATCCCGGATTATTTTTCAATGCCGAAATTTCGGGACTAAAAAATTTGAATCCCGGTATCCCGGGATTAGTCCCGGGATATAAAAATAATAACAAAGCCATGAAATAAACATATCTCTGTTTGAATAATAAACAATTATAATACTTAAGGGTCAAACAAAACTCATATATTCAAATCTAAAACCCGAATTTAATTCGGCCACAAAATTGATAGTAAATCTTTCGACTGTCTTCAAAATAAAAATTAGTTGAAAATAAAAATGTCTCTATTTTTGACGTCATTCGTTCGTACGCAATACAGAAATAGGCGTTTAGTGTTTTAAGATTACAGTTCATTAAATGTTATATTTTCTTTTTCACGAAATGTGTATATATACATTGAAAGACTTTTAAATAAACTATTACAAATTGATCCACTAGCTTTTTGGAATCCCGGGTTTCAACGATGATCCCGGGATCAGTTTTTCGGGACTAATTTGATTCAAATACCGGGATCCCGGAATTGACATCCCTAATATAAATTGAATATAATTCGAAAAGTGTTGACAATTGAAAGCATTTATTTCAATTTATGAGTTAAATCGATTTATATTAAGAAGACCCATTGTTTATTATAACGTTTGGTCTCATGTTTTTGTAAATAAAAAAAAAACTGTTTTCTTTCTCGACTTTTGACCAAATTTCTAAAGAACACAATTGAATTAAAATTTATTTTGAATACATTATCAATTTCGATCATGATTAAATCGAATTTTAAAATTATCGTAAAATCTTTTGTATTAGTGCTGAGCGATTAATAGAACAATCAAACTGTTTGATTAATCAATTTTCGATCAATTGTTTAATGAAGATTTCTTTATTAATTCATTAATCAGGATTCTGATTAATCAAAATGTAAATTAATTTCTAATTTGTAAGTGACATATTGAAAAACACAACTTACTTTGCATTAAGTTCTCATCGAGTAGTACAATTTCCTCACCCTGCTGCGTGGTGGGATTTACGAGACGATTGCGCTCAGAGCCCTTTAAATCGAATTTGTTTTTAATATCACAATCGTAGAAGAGGTTTTCCATGACCAGCAAAGACTTTTCCAGATAGAAACTAAAATAGACAGAAATAAGAAGAGAAATATATTAAAATTTTATGTTAAACCAGACAGTAATTAATACAAAGTTTCCATACAGTTGGTTTCTCTGTGACTTATGTCGAATTAATTCAAACATTGGAAATTGAAATGAAAATTCAAGAGATTAATTCAGATGTTTTCTGTCACATTTTCATTATTCTAAATTTTTAAATTCTAAATTTTCTCAATAAAATATATTCTAAACCAAAAATCATATAATGTACAAACGTACTCTTTCTTCTTGATGCTGACTTTAAAGACGCCAAATATTTTGGCCAACAGTGTCGGCTGTTGCTGCTGCTGACACTTGTTAATGTACTCAAAGTAATTGGGCGCAAAATTCTCGAAAATACTAATATCGGTCTTTGTCATCTCCTTGAGCACAAAACGATCGTCGAGCGTCTTGCAGAAACGTGAGCCCGACTTGCCGCCACGTGCCTCCCACTGTACGCTGCTGCAGAGTGAACGCGCCAAAAAGATGCGACATTCTTCCATATCCTGCTGCAGTTGTGCCTGTTCCTTGTCTTTGTCACCATCACCGTTGGCACCGTTGGAGCCACACTTTGTGGATGTTGTCGTCAAAGATGGTGTTGGCGGTGACGGTGGTGATGGTGGCGGTAGTCCAAAATCACTGGGTTTACGCACAATTTCCAGTTCAGTGCAATTAGAACCATTTTTGTTTTGTGACACTTTTAATTCCTCGCGTTTCTTGCTTTGCGCCAGCTGTGTATAGAGTGATACACCCAGTGATTTGGGTGGCGCCAGCGTGCGTGCACGCATCAGCTCAAATTCACGTGCAAAATAAATTTTACAATTGAATTGGGTGAAGTTGTCTTGGAATATGATTTCAATGTGTGCGTTATTGGATTTGTTGCGAGATTTGGTATCTTCTTCGTTGTTGTTGTTGTTTGTAGAGGTACCATTGTTGTTGTTGTTGTTATTGTTGGCAGACGTGTCCTTGTTGTTTTCGTCGTTGTCGTGCGAGCTGTTGGACAGATTAAAAAAAACGTCGACATTAAAATTGATTTTCAAATAAATAGTTTTTAAAAATGAGAACAAAACAATTATGTTTAAAAATGATGAGTTGTAGTGTGGTGAATTAAAGTGTGGTGAGTTGTTCTATGGTGAATTAAAGTTTGGTAAGTTAGACAGTGTAGATTGTTGGATGATAAGTTGCATAGTGAAGTTTCGAAGTTTTGTAAATACGTGAGAGGTTATTATATTGTGGTGAATTTGAAGTATGACGGGACGATGTTGAAATATGAAAAATTAGAGTGATGAGCTAAAGTGTGATGATTTGAAGGGTTGTGAATTGAAGAGCGGTGGATTTCAAATTTAAGTATGACAAATTGGAGAGTGGTGAATTGAAAAGTGGTGATTTGGATAGTAGTAAGTTGATGTGGGATGAATTGTTGGATGTGACTTGACTTATGATGTGTTATGTAGTAGAGTGAAGAAATTTTTGAATTGAAGTTTGATGAATTTCAAGTGTTGGGTATTGAAGTATGACAAATTGGAGAGTGGTGAATTAAAATATGGTGACTTGGAAAGTGGTAATTTGATGTGTGATGATTTGTTGTGTGTGACTTGATTTGAGATGTGTTAAAAAGTAGAGTGAAGGACATTTTTGAATTGAAGTTTGTTGGATTTCAAGTGTTGGGTGTTGAAGTATGACAAATTGGAGAGTGGTGAATTTAAATCTGTTGAAATGTGGTGACTTAGACAGTGTGTAATTAAAATGTGATGTTTTGGAGTGTCGAGTGTGACTTGGTTTAAGATGTGTTAGGAAGTAAAGTGAAGAAATTTTGGAATGAAAGTGTGATGAATTTCAAGTGTTGGATGTTGAAATTAGAGAGTGGTTAATTGAAATGTGCTGATTTGGAGAGTGTTAAGTTGATTTGAGATGAATTTTTATGTAAGACTTGATTTAAGATGTGTTATGAAGTAGAATAAAGAAATTTTAAAATTTAAGTTTGATGGATTTCAAGTGTGGGGTGTTGATGTATGACAAATTGGGGAGTGGGAATAATGTTTGTTTTAAGTGGTGACTTAAATAGTTTCAGTTTTAAATGTCTTTTCATTTGTTTTTTTTGTGGTTGGGGGATGTGTGGTAAGTTTAAATGCTGAGTGGAGTGTGAAGATTTGGAAAGTAGTTAATAACTACCGTGGTTTAAATGGCGAGTTGATATTTATATAAGGAAAATTCATTCTGAACTACAAACCTATCCTGTGACTTCCGCTTCGGATTTGGACTAGGATTTACAGTGACTCCACTCCCACCATTGTTACCACTATCACCAGCACCAGATGCACTGCCGCAGCGATTCGCCAACAGCTTCTGATACTCCGTGGACGTCAAGCAGTAGGCAATGATCGAACTAAGGTCATGGTCATGCACGAGTATAGGCACCGAGCCCAGAGGCAGCGTATAGTGCTGCTGCGACGTAAACGGCGACTGCAGCAAATTTGCATGGCTTGTGCTGGGCAGCAGATGGATCAACATCTTTTTGATGGACTTTTTGTCCGAGCTGCTGGCTGTCATTATAACAGTAGAAGCAGACGACGACTGATCGGACGTAGACTTTTTGTCCGCAACAGCAGTGACAGTCGTATCAGTCACATCATCGCACAATACATCATCTGCAGAAGAGATGGCGGCTTGTTGTTCAGCGCTTAAGGCGCCAGTCAAACGCGTAGCATCCTGCGAATTGTTGGGCGTTGCATCTCCTCCCTGTTCACATGGACGCAAATCTTCGGTACAAATGGTGCCTGCATCAATATGATGGGCGCCAACAGTTTCATGCTGCAGCTGCTGCTGTTGTTGTTGTTGCTGCTGTTTGACCGCCAATTTTTGTGCGTCTGCCATGGCAAGCAATCGTGGTATCCAATGCTCAATACTCTCGGCGAGCAAACGCTTTGCCATGAGCAGTGCATCGTTGATGTCGTACGATGTGGCATGCGTCTCGGTGAGCAACGTTTGTACGATCTCTACGTGCTGCTTGAAGACGAACTGATCTGTGCTAAGTGTTGTCTTGTAACCGGCCAACATAGGTGAACATTCGTCCTCCGTGGCCAGATCGGCAATGCGTTCGTGTATGCGCGTAAAGACCTCGTGTCCCTTCACCGAGAAGCTCTTGATTTCCTCGAGCACCTGAAAGTGATCAAAGTCTTTGGGCGCACGCAGCGGCAACACTAGCGGCGGCAGTCCAATGTCCCACACATCGACGGGTGTATAATGGAATTTGGCGCCTACGCCGCGATATGTAAAGTAGTGAATGTAGTCGCGATGCAGTGAATGTTGACATTTGGCGGTGGCTGTCAGTTCATTGTCGTCATCTGCGGTTGCGCTGCCATCCAGTGACCGCTTTTTGTAGGCGTGTCCATGGAAGCGCAGCTCCAGGTACTTGGCAAATGATAGACGTTTCGAGGTCTCCGAGAGCGGCACGCTGGGCGTCATCTCATTGCAGATGCTGCACCAGGCGCTAAAGTAGATGGTGTTCGGTTGCGGTTTTGTGTTGTCCTCCTGCAGAAAGACCTGCACGCAGCCCATAGAGTGAACGTATCTGTGTGACCAGAAGTGTTAGTGATTAAAATTGAAAATAATAGCTAAGAAATTGAGTTGATAAACGCACCTTCGCACATGTCCCAACATAGGTAAATCGCAGAGTGTGCAAATCGACGTCAGCCGACAGCAGTAGCGCTGCAAAAATGTGCCCAACATTATGTCCTGCTGACCATAGAACTTCATGTCCAGCAGCGTTGGTGGCGCGCAGAATGACGTCGGAGATTTCGGATTAAAATAGAAGCTGCAAAAGAGCACGGGCAGCCGCTGATGATTCTCCAAGTCTAGGGCATCCTTGTAAACATGATCCTCGCCAATCTTTTGCGGACGCTGATAGGACTCGCGACGTTTCGACAGCTTAAACACTGCAAATTTTTAAGAATTTTTAAACATATCGAAACAAACAAAATTAAAATCACAACGCACTTTTCTTCCGTTTCGGATAACGACCGCCAAAAGCGCGAAACTCAGCCAGCAATGTTTGTATGTGCCGATTATCAATGGGCGCTGTTATTTTGTGTGTCAAAAACGCATGCGGCGGATTTAGTTGCGTCTCTGGCGGTTGCTTAATCAACTCTGTGCTCTCCAAACGTTCCAAATTGGCACCGCCGCCTCCGCTGCCTGGTGTTGTACTAGACAACTGCTTCGAGTAGTAGAGCTCTGGTGGAAACAACGAACGCAGCGCACATTTTCGTCCAGTTTCCGATTCTAAATACGGCAGAGGAAAGTTAAGAAACGGACTGACAGAGAGCATAGTCGAACTGAGTGCAGTGCGAAAACGATTGTCGTAGCGTGGTTCAACGGCGAGCGCCAGCACAGAGTTAGAGTCAGGTGATATCTTGGTGTCTGTCGAACGCAATGGATCGGTGAAATCAGAGACATTTTCTGTGATGGCTGTCAGTATTTTATCGTCGGATTTACGTTCTGTAAAACGTTTTGCAGTGCTTATGCGTAATTGAGGTTGCTCTTCGTCGTTGTTGGCATTGGCAATAGCTGCGGTTATTATGTTGTTATTGTTTTCTTGCTCGTCGGCTGGACTTTGCTCCTTGGAATCGAAAATGGGCGGTTTGGGCGAGAGCGGTCTGGCGAACTCATCGAGCAGAAAAGACATTTCCAGACGCCAATTGTAGCTGCGACAGAGAAATTTTATAAATATTTGTGAAATTTATTGAGAAATCGGGAAAAATTTATTGTACTAGTTTAAACTTAACAAAGATGTTTTAAAATTTGTTTTTTTGTTTTCTAGAAATCTCAATTTAACGAATTGTAATTGTTGTCGTTTAAATTTAGTTATATAAAAAATAAATAAATATTGAAATGTATATTTACCGCGCATAAACCAAAAAGGAGGCCACCTTCTTCACCTTGGCCAATTCCTTATTGTTGCCACCGCGTAGCAGGCAAGTATAGCCGCGTGGGCTGGAGAGTTTCTCAAAGAACATTAAAGTCTTGCTGGAGCCTAGAAGAAAATAAGGTAAAATTTATTTTGACATAATTAAAACAGACATCTGAATATAAAAGCTTTCGATCGATAGCAAATTTGAAATCCATCAATTTTGGTTTGTGTTGTTCTAAAATTCGATTTTCTCAATACAAAATAAAAGTTTCAAACCGTTGATGTACAATATAAACGAATTCAATTCGATTACAATCTCTAAAATTGCAAATGGAGGCCGAACAATTAATCCTTTCCCGACACAAGTCTTTTCCCAAACAATTATTTCCCGAAATAAAACTTTCAGAGACACAAATCTTCAACGGACAATTCCTTCCCCTAGACAATCTTTACATCAGCAATTCTTTCCCAAGTAAATCAAATTCCTGAGATAATTATTTTCCGAGTAAATTTTTCTCCGAGACAATTCATTCCCGAAATAAAATTTTTCGTAACAATTCATTCCCAGACAATTTCTTCCCGATACGTAAAATATAAACGAATTGAATTCGATTACAATGTCTAAAATTGTAAATGGAAGCCGGACAATTAATCGTTTCCCGATATAAGTATTTTCCCAAACAATTATTTTCTGGAAAATTATCCCCAACCAATTGTTACCCGAAACAGTTCTTTCCCGACACAAATCTTCATAGAGTTCCCCAACGAATAATTCCCCGAAACAATTCTAAACGAATTGAATTCGATTGCAATGTCTAAAATTGCAAATGGAAGCCGGACAATTAATTCTTTCCCGAGACAAGTCTATTCCAAACTAATAATTCCCGGAAAATTATCCCCAACCAATTGTTACCCGAAACAGTTCTTTCCCGACACAAATCTTCATCGAGTTCCTCAACGAATTATTCCCCCGAGATCAATCTTTCAGAGACACACATCTTCAGACAATCTTCTTCTTCGCCATTCTTTCCCAAGTAAATTCATTCCTGAGATAATTATTTTCTAAGTAAATTCTTCTCCGAGACAATTCTTTCCTGAGTAACAATTCTTTCATAGACAATTATTCACCTAATAAAGGGACTTTTCAAGAAGCCATGTAAGAAAGCATATCAAATAGAGACTTCATGTGATATGTTACTAAGAAAGCATAGCAAGCATGAACTTCATTCAAGCAAGCATGAACTTCATTTGATATGTTACTCGAAATATATTTTTGTAATAAGAAATTTCTTCTTAAAAGTACTATTCCCCTTTACAATTCTTTCCTGAGACAAGTCTTTTCCCAAAACGGAAAATTATCGCCAACCACTTGTTACCCAAAACAGTTCTTTCCCGACACAAATCTTCATCGAGTTCCTCAACGAATTATTCCCCGAGATAAATCTTTTAGAGACGCACATCTTCAACGGGCAATTCTTTCCCCAGAAAATCTTTCCCAAGTAAATACATTCATAAAATAATTATTTTCCGAGTAAATTTTTCCCCGAGACAATTCATTCCTGAGATAATATTTTCCGTAACAATTTGTTCCGGGACAATTCCTTCATAGACAATTTTTCACCGGACACATGGCCTAATAAAGGGACTTTTCAGGAAAGCATGTAAGAAAGCATACCAAATAGGAACTTTATTTGATATGTTACTCAAATATGATCCTAATATATTTTTGTAATAAGAAAATTCTTCCGAAAAGTACTATTCCCCGTACAATTCTTCCCTGAGGCAATTCTTTAACGTACTATTCTTTTCCCGGACAATTCTTTCTCGAGTTAATTCTATCCCGAGATAATTCTACCCCGAGTTAATTCTATCCAGAGACTTATTTTCCCGAATAACGCTTTTCCGTACATCTTTTTGCAAAAATATATGTCTCAGGAATGCATCTCCGAATTAATTTAACATTAAACTCACCATTGCCATCGCCATAGCTCTGTATGTAGAACACATCGCAGTGCCCCAACTTGGGCTTTGCAATATTCGACTCCACCGATGTCAAAATATCACACTGCAGCGTACGCGCCAACCGCTCCATTACCGATAACTTAACATCCAGCACCAATGTGATGCCCTTCGAACGCAACATATCCTGCGCAATACCTGCCACATTCTTGTGCACCAGCACAACATTCGGTTGGAAGCTCATAATGCGCGCCGTTACATTGCGCAAATATTCCTTCTCCTGCAGCATCACCGTCGAGATGCTGACAAATTTTCCCTCGACGCGTTCGTAAACAATGGGACATTGTAGCAGCAGAATGCGTGGATGTTCGACACGTGTGGCCATATCTTTGTGAGCGACATTTTTCGAGAAGACAACGCCACCAACGATAGTGCATTCTTGTGGTTTGCCGCCGGGCACCTTCTTGAAGTTTACATAGTTGCGAATGTCCATGAGATCGTTGGTGCAATATTCCGGCTTAAAATGGTTGGCGGCACCACAACACAGCGGCGTCAGCACTTTGGCCCAGCGTATGTCAAGCGAAAAATTGCGCAAGAGTTGCGTTAGTATTTGGTCCTCATGATCGCAGTACGATTCAAGCAATTTGGCGGTGGTGCTGGTCGAACGCATCGAGTTTTCCAGCTCCATGTCGGGCAGCAGATGTGCGGCGGCGGCGGCAAGCGTAGATTCCAGCGATTTGGGTGGTAGACTGGGATCGAATTGGGGACTGTTGGTATCGGTGGCGAATGGAAGAGCGTTCGTTGCACTGGTTATAGAGAGCGTATCAAGATCTTGCCTGAAAAACGCAGTTGAAGATTTGGAGGTTATAATTTTTGAGGTTATAAAGGAGTGGTTATAATTTAAAGTTTATAATATTTAAAATATACTGCATTACTTACCGCTCTGGCTGTGCAAACTTATAATGCAAACTCTCCTCGAACTCTGTCAACTCTGAGTCCGGCACAATGGGCTGCAGAAAACCAGCTGCCAGCATAGCGCTCAGTATGGCTATGGCCTGCACTTTGTTCGAGGCTTTATTCTGACTATTGAGAAACTCAATTAGTTCGGTGCCACAATTTTGTGCAGGCAATGCGCGTTGCATCTGCTCGTGCAGTGTAATTAATGAGTTCGATTGTTGGAGAATATTTTTACGATCAGCATTCGAAAGATTACTGGGCTGGTGAACGGCAAAACGTTCCTCCTGATAGCCAACGGAAACTTTGCGTTTCAGCGCTGGATGTGTGGACGCGTGAAGCTGTTGTGCATTCGGCGCATCGCTGTTGTCATCCAGTTTGTTGGACAGATCCTGCTGCAGTGCCTGGAGATCGGAGTGTAGATCGACTTTGATGTTGGGTGACTTGAGGTAGCTGAGAACGATTTTGGAGCAATAGTTGCAGACTTTTAAGTCACCTGTGGGTGATGGATAAATATTTGTATTTTTTATAGATTAATAAAGTATTTAAATTATTTCTAATTCTAAAGTTTATTTAATTGATTTGAAATTATCAGATGCATAACGTTATTTTTGCAATTTATGCAATATTCAACCTACCCGAGCACATAATAATCTTGCCCGGCACCACCTGATTGCAGCACTTGGAGCAGAATATTTGGCCGCACAGTCGACAGTGATGCTTGCGTCTGAAGGTGGTGAATTTTTGCGTACAGTCATAGCACTCTTTGGCCTTTGAATCGGGCATCCAAAAGCGATGCAAATCAGTGTCTTTATAGTTGCGTAAATCCTGCAAAATATTTAAAAATAAATTATAATTTTATGCAATATAAACATAGAAATCATAAAACCTACGCTATTTTTGGAAGCCATTATATGTTTGATGCGCTTGAGCACATTTACCATGGTGCGTCCCTCGCTAGCCTCCATGGGCATCTCATCTAGCTGTAGTTTGGAAATTGCAAAAATGTAAAATTTAAAACATAAAATATGAAAATTAAGCAACCTTTTCGCCTGCCTCTGCCAGCTCCTCTGCTGTCATAGTCGACTGTATGCTGACATCTGTGCTGCCGCTACTACTGCTGTTGCCAACTGCTGCTGTTACCGCCAGACTATTCGGTGGTGGTGGTCGGCTTGAGCTCAAACTCGACGATGAACTGTCACGGGAAATGTTGGTATTATCTGCCGTTTTTACATCTGCATAAAACACAGATTTGGGCACCTCATTCACTGTGTTGTAGCTTTGATTGTAGGCATTTTGTATTTTATTGACGAAGCGACCAATCAGCGTATTGGGCTCCTCTTCATCTTCAAAGTCACGCGAGAATTCTGTGAGTTTGGTGGGCGAGTGCAAGTGTTGATTCATGTTGATATGTTTTATTTATGTTTGAGTTATTTTAATGTAATTGAAATTTAGTTTTAATGCAAGATTATATTGAGTTAAAGTTATTTGAATTTCAGTTTTTTAGGAATTTTAAGTTTTGTTGAATTTTAGGTTAATTCGATTTAGTTTCGAAGAATATTTTAAGGTTAGTTTTTTAAAATATTCTCAATCAATTTTACGTGTTTCTTGAAGAAATTAAATTCAAATTTTCAAGATTTATTAAATTTTAGTTTAGCTTGAAATTTATAAAGATTAGATTAGAGTTTTTGAATAGTTAAAATTTAGGTTAGTTTGAATTTTTGATTAGTTTGAATTTGAGGTTAATTTTATTTTGAAGTTAGTTTCTCAAAATATTCTCAGCGTAATTCTGTTATTTTTTGTATTGCGCCGTAGAATTACATAAAAAGAAGTTGTTATTTTATTTTACTTCGTTTTTTTAAGAATTTTAAAGCAATTCTTAAAAATTATTTCAAATTTTAGGTTAGCTTGAAGTTTTTTAAAGGTAAGGTCAGAGTTTTTGCATAGTTTAAATTTTAGGTTATTTTGAATTTTTCTTTGTTTTTATTTTAGTGTAGTTTTAAATAAAGTTTAGCTTATATTTAAGTTAAATTTAATTTTTAGATTAGTTTGAATTTTGTTTTTTTTTTAATTTATTTATTTATTTAAATTTAGCGTAAACGTTTTTATTTAAATTGATGTCAAATTTAATTGATCGCTTAACGAAGACTCTGGTGCCAAAGAGCCGAGCGCCAAATCACTCCAGCGCTGCTCCTGCAAATGTTCAATATGCAAATTAGTTTTTCTTTCTTTCAATTTTTTATTTAAACATTAACAGCCAGATATTGTATCTCGATGTGAGTGAATGCTCTCACATCGTGTCAAATGTGGTACTATATATCTTCACGCATTCCAGCCGTTGGCTCTTACGTTCTACGAAACCGTTGTAAACTTCGAAACATGAAGCGTTACCAACAACCAAATTTTTTACAAAAAAAAAATCAAAATTAAGTAAAAGTTACAAAATTTTTGAATCTGGCAGTACTAAAATCCATTTCATTTTAGCAAATACGCAAACCATTCATACTTTTACGATGATTTGGTTTGGAAAGTAGAAAAACATAGATTTTCGGTAAACAAAAAACAGCTGTACTGAGACAGATGTCAAATATTTGTTTGTGTGAATTTCAACATTTTTGCAATTTTTTCTAATTTGCTTTGTAAATTGATTTTTTGAATGAAAAGAAATGTGTAGTGTATTAAAAAATTATTTTAAATTGTTCTGCATTCTCGTTAGGTGCAATTAGTGATTTTTTTCGTGAACATTTTAGTGAACGGAGCCAAAAAAGCTGCCGTCTAATTTGACACATTGTTCGTGCGGTTGAGTTTTATGAATTACAAATTATTTACGTCGGCGCAAACCGTGTGACATCAGACGTTTTGCGCATTACAAAATTCAAAAAGTCAGTCACACGGGCGTGCGTGACTACTTTCGTCAATTATCGACTTACAATATCTGGCTGTAAATATGACATCTACCTGTTCGCTGAGCGTCAAATGTGAATCGCCACCGTCTGCCTCTGGGTCGGGCAACTTATCAGCGGGCACTAGGATTTGATCAAACGGCAGCTCCTCCTCGCGCCATTTATCATCGACTATATCCAATAAATGACCATCAGCAGGTGCCTGAATTGCGGAATTTAATATTAAATTGCATTAGAACTATATTATTTTATAGTAATAAGAATCAATTAAAATAGCAAATGAGTTTGTATATTACATAAATATACAGCCGGTTGAATGATCTGTCCACATTTAGCATGAGAAATATTTTGCAAAAACAAATTAAGTTTACGCATAAGCTTTTCTGCGTAACCGTATTAATAAATGTTTGAATACATCATAATTTTGCAATATTTTGACCTTTAAAAAGTTTAATTTAGTTGCATTTTTATCGAAATTTACTTGTATGACTCTGGGACACGATAAATTTGGTATTTCAATTTGAATTTTGTTCAATTTTGTTCTTTTTTGTATTGTTTAATAAAGGGTTTTTCAATAAGAGCACTACAAAAGTTTTTTTCAAGGGTTTTTCAACAGGGACGCTACAAAAGTAGAGCGACAGGGACAGCAAACGACGCCATATTTCTTGCCGCTCTTTTGACATTTCTCTTCACTAAGGTTTGCCATTTCATGATGGAAAGATATACGAGCCAACAACGAGTCGAAATTATTAAAATTTACTACCGAAATTCGAATTCGTATATGTTTCCATCATGAAATGGCAAACCTTACTGAAGAGAAATGTCAAAAGAGCGGCAAGAAATATGACGTCGTTTGCTGTCCCTGTCGCTCTACTTTTGTAGCGTCCCTGTTGATTTCCATCATGAAATGGCAAACCTTACTGTCCCTGTCGCTCTACTTTTGTAGCGTCCCTGTTGAAAAACCCTTTATTTAAAACTTTGGGAATTTATCAATTCTTAGATTTATTTAGTATACACACATTTTTATTAAACAATATCTTCGTTAGAACACCCTCAAATATTTTGTTATAGATTTTAGTTTTTATATATTTTTTTTATTTTAAACTTTCCTTTTTTTAATTTTTTAAAACACTTTTACTATATTTCACTTTTTTATATTTCTTCAAAAGCAGCAACTTTTCAACCTTTCCTTTCTTGAAATGCTTGAATTTTTAAATCACTGTAACAAATGGGTTTCTTATCAATAACTAAACAAAACCTTTAGCTTTGTGCACAATAGCAGTCATCATCATCATCATCGTTGTTGTCGTCGCGCCGCTCGTTATTCGACTCACTCACTTTGCCGCCGTCGCCTCATGTGATAAACAATAATATTAAGTTTTTTATTTTTCTTTTTTATTTAAATTCCACTTTAAAATTTGTTAATACGTTCTGTTTGTTATCACCACATTTGATTTGTCCGTCTTTACAGTATTCGATATCATAATTGTAGCAATTCAAATTCTAGGGTAATTTTTTTGGAAAAGTTTGTCGTTAGTTGCTGACGTCATTATCATCATCATCGCAATGATTGAACAAACTCATAATATTCACAGGTAATCTGAGGCAATCAAAGCCGCTTTAACCTGGTGCTGTTGATAATTATGTGAATAGACGAATAGTTACACAAATGCCAAACAGTCATAGTAATTGTTGTGATTTTTTTGAAATATTATTTATCTATTTCATATATAAGCAGGCAATTAGCAAGTTAGCTAAAAATTAAAACGAAAAATTCAATGGGTTCGTTTAAAGTTTATATGGAACAAATATTGTAGTGAGTATAAGGAAAATGTAAAATGTTTTTAAAAAGTTAAACAAATTCTAGGGTATGAAGAAATCTTTTAGTATTCCTAAAATCTATTTTTATTTAAGAAGAAGCTTTAGTAGAAGGTTTAAAGTCATAAGAATTCAGATATAGAATTCAAGAACGGTGTGTCTTTTATGGGTCAAAGTTAATATATTTGATAAATGATTGTTTGATTTATTTTGTAGTTGATTTTTCCTGTTATAAATTAAAGTTTAAATTATTTTAATCGGGCAACGACAACCACAGAAATCAAGTATTTCAGTTTTCATCAGACTCTTTATAATACTAGAATGACGGATAAAAGTTGGGATATTTTATAGATGTCTTTTAGAGGTTACCTTATAATTAATTTTTCCTGATATAAATTACCGTTTCAATAATTTTAAGCGGTCAATGGAGACCAATGATATCCAGTATACAATTTTAGTATTCTATAATAATAATAGTTTGGCGCTATAGTCCTATATAGAACTTCTGCCGAGCTCTCTCACCATTTTGAGATGTGCGTGTTATATTTGTATTCAAATTGGTGGGACCTACAGTTTATTGTCGAATCCGAACGGTGGGTGAGAGCTTTTCATAGGCAATGTTTTATTCTCGTTGGTTTGCCATTTACTGGCGAGAGGTAGCGTCGCATAGAAAAATGTTTTCTATGAAAAAGATGTTGGCAGTCGCTGGGGATCGAACCGGTGACCTTTCGGCTCGCAGTCGAATGCATCAGCGACTTTTTGCTCGTAGTCCAACGCACTAACCAGACGAGGTACCGACGCTCGTCGTATATTCTGTGGTACGTAGTACGAAGAAGTCAAATTTTATATATCAGTTTTCATTAGATCTCTATTTATCTGGAAAATGGAGCGTGTTAGGTGGGTTAAAGTTTGAATAATTGATGGTTAATTTTTAGTAGATTTTTTCTGATATTGATAAATTATTTTAATCGATAGAGGAGACCTAGGAATTCAAGTATACAATTTTCATTTACTTTCAATCGATATATTTACGGAAATCAGAGTGTTGTAGAGGATTTAGATTTATATATTCTACATGATTTTTATAGTATATATCTTTTTTAAAATATAAATAACCGTTTAAATAATTCTAATCGATCAACAAAAACCAAAGAAGTCAAGTATTCAATATACTGATCGTAGAGTCGAAGTTCGCATATTCTATACGTGATTTTCAACTTTTTTTTTTATTTAAAGTATAATTTCTATTATTTAAATCGATCAACAATGAACTTAACTATCCAAACTTCGTTTTCTGTAATAGTTATACCCAAAGAACAGATCATGACGCGGTGTTTGAAAATTGTTAAAATAAATCATAAGCCTACTTAATAAATAAAACCTACGTAATTAAAACATACAACTTTTCGTTATTAGAGATGTGATTGTGCAGTGCTTAAGCGGTAAGCCTTTATGTGACTCTAAAAATATTAATTTAAATTAATCTCAAAATATTTTACTAGGATGAGCTCACTATAATACAAATGAAGGGCTCGGGACAATAAGATTGTATTAGTTTAAGCTTGAATAACACGATTGAATAAACAATAAACTTTTAAATCAATTTTAAACACAATTTATATATCAATCGTGTGATTGCCTAATTTTCGATACACAAATTGGGCACACAATTGATATTAAAATTATTTAAACATTTATTCTAATTGATTATTAATCAATTGTGTGATTCAGGATTTATTTAGAAAAATAAAACTGTTAACCCCCAATATAAGGTGAAACGTAACAAAAACGAATTTGTTGAAAATTTCAGTGATCGAATTTTTTTCCTGTTCTGTTCGTCGTTGTTTTTATTTTATTTAATCGGTCATTGGAATTTTGTTGACGAATTCGTTTTACTTAATAAGGGGGTAAAAGTGGTAAATGTTCCTAAAATTCAGCATAAAATATGAAAAATAAGTATTTATTTTTGACTACCAATAACCATTAGCAATTACAGATATTTCTAATAGGTGAAGGTCGTTTATAAAATATTCACTCCATATACAATTTTAATTCGAAAAAAAAATTTGTGCTATTTTCTTAATGTCCAGACCTCTTTAATAATAATAAAAAAAAATTAAAATAAATACATTAGTTAAAGCTAAATAAATTTAATTGCATTTTTTGCCTTTGATTCTAACTAAAGATTCGACTATTCGATTTTTTTTCTTTATAACATTGCAATAACCCATCCAGTTTATGATGCTACTTACGAATAAGATTTAGTTTTTAGCACATTTCTGCAACAAAACTATTTCTATATAAAAATATTATGGTCTGCGTACCGATTCACTCTAAAACTATTGTCCGACTGACAGCGCTTCATGATATGTTACGCACTTTAAAGCAAAGTAATTCATCCAATAATTCATCAGTTTTGTTCATTTTTTTCTTCTTTGCTCTATTTATACTATAAACACATTGTTCTTATTTGATTTGTAGTCCAAATAATAAACAGCTGATTGCAATGCCATTATTTGCACATTGCTTTTTATCAATATTTTTAAAAATTTCTAAAATTGGTTTACAACACTTTGCAGATAACTGAACATTTTTTATAAATGTATTTATTAATTTTATATCGAATAATAAGAACTTGTTTAACTATCCATCAACTACATTTTTTGTAACGCTAATCAATAAACTCCAAAATTAACTTTTTGACGAATTTGAACTGTTTAGTTGTACTGCTATAATGATGAAATACAATTATCAAATTGATTGAATATATATATTGTACATTTTTGTGGTGTTTATAAATACCACGGTATTCTCTTCAAATCTACTGATTACAGCTGTGCCCCTGCCTATACCATTTAAGCAGCAACCTCGATTTTGCTGTTTTTGTGCCTACTTTAAATTCATATAGATTTTTGTTTATTTTGATTTGTCCACAATTCAATCAAGCTAAACCGAAACCCACAAAAAAGGGAAATTCAAAAAATGAGAGGGCGTTCAAACTACCAGTTTTTGTTATTACGTTATCTGCACTAAGTAAATTTGCCAAACATTCGATGTCACTGCGAGCTTAGCCGACGGAGGAACGCTCTGCTGACTTTGCAACTATTTTACTTTACACACTTGGCTGCAGTTCATTGAATTTAAGTCACAACGTCCTTGATGATTATTTTTTTTAACTCTAGTTTAATATTTTGACCAACTTTAGTACCACACACCTTCAAAGACTAAAAATAACTAAATGCTTGTTTTTCGCTATAGCTAGATTTCGCACAGCACCTATTAATTGACTCACCTGACTGTCCATCACTTCCGAAAACAATTTTTTAATTAATTTTATTAACCTTCCGTTTTTTCTATTTTCCAACCTTTTTTTTTGTCCTGTTGTTTAGTTGGCAAATAGCTGCTAAATTAATAGTTATTAATTATATGTTAGTTTTATTGTTACACTTTTGTTTTTTTTAATAAATTATTTATTTTGTTTGCGATTTTTCGCTGCTGATTTCGAATGTCATCAATTTCTTTTCGTTTTTTATTTTTTCGTCCAAAAAAAAAAATACTTCGATTGTCATCAATTCTGCTTTGAGCATATTTGGTTATTCACAATAGCAATATTCACCATGATGGTGAATACAATGTGACTCCTGTGACACTAGGTCTATTTTGTTAGACTGTGATTTTTTTTTTTGCGCAATAGCAAATTTAATTGTACAGTATTAGAAAATTATAAATACATTTAAATTTTATTGTTTTTTATACTTTTAATTATAACATACCATCTTTAAAAAAGAAAAAGTCACAATGTAGAATTCTTGAAAATTCGAGTTATATAATTTTTTTGAATATTTTTCTGTTTTAAAATTCAAATATGAACAAAATATAATTTTTGAGTATATCCAATCGGCACGCATTATAAATTTATGATTAAACAATATATCGTCGTTGTGGTACGAAAAGTAACCATATACATTTTTATGAAAAACTTAAATTTTGAGTTTGCTGATTAATATTATAAAAAGTAATTGATGCATTTTTAAAGATTATCGATTAAAATATGACAGATATATAAAGTTTTTTGTAAATGAATATTTGGCATTTTGAAAGTGTATTTGGTGAGTTTTCGTTCTAGAACGATGATATATAATTGAAGAAGTTATTAGCGGAATATTAAACTTTTAATTAGAAATCTTTGTTTCCGTCTACATCAATGTAATAACCAAATGAATTTGGTTGTTACAACTAATCTTTTTTTTCCTATCATAATACCAAAAGAGGATGTTTCTGTCTGTATCATTTAAATGTTTATTTTCCTATGTGGTTACAAGAATATTTGTTTTTTTAATAATTTATGTTAGGAATTAAAAAAAGGGAAAAAGAATCAATAAAATATTTTAACTTATTAGTTAATTATATTATAACTATATTTTTATAAGAATAAAAAATAAAAATCTCGTATGAACTTTTATTAGGTCAAATATAAATTATAAAAAAAATAAAACAATTCGTAATTTATATTTTTAATTCAGATTACAAATTTATTATTTAGATACACTCTAATATATTTACTATATTTTATATATATTAATTATACAGGTTTTGTTGATCCACACCGAATGAAGATTTGCTGCGCCAACCAACTGCTTGCCCAACATTTTCACTTTAATAGGTTCTCTTAACTGCTAAGTATGTTCTTAAATCCAAAAGTAAACCAATTGTAGTATAGACTACAACCAATTTCGTACAATTTTGAAACAACTTGGAGTGTGTATATGTTAATATTTCAAGCACCAAACGATATGTAGAAAATTCGTATTAACTAAACATCTATAACGGCCGTTTTCATAATGTCCAGTTAAGTGTTTCAATTCCATATATTTTATTGGTAACTCTGAGTTAAAGTGGCAGTTAGTGCTTAACCGAAGATCGTGAAAACGGCCCTAAGTTAGATATTACAACAATCTTCCGACGTCATCTTCTCTGTGTACTAGATTTATTTTTCAGAAATATTGGTTATTATTAGTTCTATATTTTTGTAGTTCTGTAATATATAAAAAATTATTTCCTATTCTATTAAATATTTTATGTTTAAATGAAATAATTAAATATCGATTATGAAATTTAAAACTGTTCACGAAAAATGTTGATTTTCTAATAATATTTTTGATTTTTTTTTCAGCATTTAGGGTATGTCTAAATATAAATACTAACGAACTAACAGTCTTTAAACAAATATTTAGTCAAATAGTTAATATCGATAAAGCAGGCATATACAAAAACCACGGTGTTTTATCGACATAAGTCACAATTTAGTCCTTTTTTTTCATATTGATTCAAAAGTTTTCTAATAAATTTGATAGTAATTGAAAAATTAAGTAACATTGATTTAATAATTTCAATATTATTGAATAATTAATAATTTAATAATTTAAAATTTATTGAATATAACGGTGTAAATACTATTGTTTTAATGATTTTTTTCGTATAATAATAAACGTCTCACTATGTAACATAAAAACTTAAACACGAATGTTCGCTTATTGTACTTATTGTAATTAAAAGTGTACATTTTAAAATTTATGGTATGACAACATTTTACATATTGTATGAATAGTTTGAATATTATTCGTGTTTTAATCTTTATAGTTATGGGTTTTAGTATTTGTAAAATATTATTATGAATCAGGATTTATACACCCAGAAAAAAATACTATATAAATAATAGTTTTTTACTATTAAAAATATTAAATAGGATAAATTATTATTTTAATCGGAAAATACCATTAAATACTAGAAAATACCATGACATTGCCATTGAGTTTATATGAAAATATTTATTTTTTGTATACTATTAAATCAATAATTGTCCTATTGACCAATTTTAATGGGATTTGAGTGAATTTTTTTCTGGGTGTATCTGGTATCAAGAGGTTCAATGAATTAAGAAATTAGACTCAAATATGTATCTCTCTTATCACAATAAAATTGTAAAAGTGTAAAAAAATACGTGTTAATAAGTATATTTTTATTTTTACAATTACGACGTTATCCATTTTTTTTTTAATAAAAAAGATTTGAAATTCATGAGATTTGCTAATTTATAATGAAAATTACATGAATGATGCACACCTGCGAATTGAGAAATAAATTCCTAAAAATGGCACTTTTTTTTTGGCCCAAAAATAAGTTCGTTTTTGCTTCATATCTCATGTCCTGTTAAAGGAATTTTGAAAATTGATACGAACATGTAATTGATAAAATAAATATAATACAATTTTAATAGTACAAATAATTGTATATATTGACCATAGACGAAATGGTATCTAGTTTTAACTGAGTTTAATTTGTTAATGAGACTGAAAAACTCGTCCTAAACTAAATTTATCAGTAATGCAGTATTAACTTTTCAATTTATGATATATTCTAGCAATTCTAAATTTAAGGAAATTAATGATTATATTACTGATTAATGATTTTACCGATTATCAATATCCGATATCGACTGAAACTCGAAAATTTAGTTTATTTAGTCTTCAAATTTACTAGCACTTACACTTAGACACCTTAACAAGAATTAAAACACGAACGAATAACGTTTTCAATAATGTTTATAACAAGAAAGATACGGTATACAGGTTTGAAGTTATGGTTTCGATTTCAGCTTTTGTATTATTTGTGAGGAGTACCAAAGTACTATAGTACTATCTTTGGGAGAGCCCTCTTTTTTTTTGCAGCGTGTACAAATCATGTTCATTAAAATATGGTTTTATTATATTAATAACAGTAATTAAAAATAGGTAAAAAATAATTTGATTTGTAAAAATTTAATTTTGTCTGTTTTTAAAATCGAATTTCGTACAAAACACGTATAAACCGATATCTTTTATATCGAATTATTACTGATTTGTATAAGACGATTTTGGTTTTAAAAATGAGTCAGTTTTTAACGAGTATCGGTTTAAATGCCTGTAGTAAGTATTAACTATTATTAGTATCTATTATACATTTTTCAATATAATAATTTTGCTTGCTTTGAGTTGATCCATTTGTCCAATTCACGTTTTCAAATCGTAGAATGCTTTACACTTTAAATCTTTAACATGTTCATTTGTTTTAGCCACTTTCAGTATTAGGTCCAAACAAAAAGTGCTCGTTAACGAAATTGTTAAACGCACACCCAATTGTTGCTGTTGTTGGCCAAAGTAGCAAAGTGTTAAAGACACTTAACGCGTGATCGGTTGCCAAAAAAAAAAAACAAAAAAAAACTATTTAAAGCTGTTGCCAAACAAGTGCCAAACATTCCAACACGTTTCAATAGTTTTATTTTGTAAATAAATTTGATTTGTTTATGGCTTTAACTATGTTGGAAGTTATAATGGTTTTATTTTGTAGAGGTTTTAGTTTCATTTGTTGTTGTGGTTAGCGCCAGCAGATTGATGAACGAATTCGCCAAGTGACGGACGACTGCATGACTGACGAACTAATTGACGGACGAACGAACGTAACGTACGCTGTTGATTTCCATTGAAACAATTGACTAGATGTAGCATAGCCGCTTGTCAAACGCATCAAAATGTCAGCTATGCCGACATCTTGCCAATTCACCAATAGACGGAGACGTACGTACGTGCGACGATGTATGTTTTCTTCACTCACTCATCACTCGAATCAATGACACGGACGCGGCACAAATTTTAATTAAAAATGCATTATTTAAATAAAAATGAATTAGAAATGAAAAACAAAAATAAAAAATATATTAATGAAAAAAAAATGTAAATAATTTAAATTTAAAAAAATAATAAATTTAAAATATAAATAAAAAATTTTAATATACGGAAAAATTAATATTTAAATTTAACATAAAATACTTCTTAAAACTTAATACTTAAAATAATCAAAACAAAATTAAAATTATAAAATAAAATAGAATAGAAAAATTGATTATTTATAAAATACAAAAATATAAAAAATGAAATAAAGAAAAACTTTACTTTAATAATAAATAGAACTAAAAAATCAAAAAAGTTAAAATAAAAAAATTAAAAAATTAAATGATAAAAGTACATTAAAATAAAAACAAATAATACTAAAACTTAATAATAAAACTAAAACTTAATAATTCAAAAAAATTAATATAAAAATAAAAAATGACAAATAATTTATAAAAAAAGACAGTAAAATATAAAACTGAAACTTGATTATAAAAAATACATTACAATTAAAATATAATACTAAAACTTTATAATAAAACAAAAACTTAAAAATTCAAAAATTTAAAATAAATTAAAAATAAACCAGTTGGGAAGGTTAGATCACATGGGAAATTTTAAAGTAGGTGTAATTATGATAGTTAGGATTATCAAAATTATAGTCGGTCTAAGCCGACTATAAATACCCTACACATATGTGTGGTTACCATTCAAAGTGATATATAGGTCACCAGGGTATACGAATCCTGAAAATAACTACAAACATTCAATCGCTGAAGAATTTCCATTCATTTGATACCCATATTTACAAATGGGTAGGTGTACCGAATTTCGATTTTTTTTTTAATGAACCACAGGTCTTTTCGACGAAAAACATTATTATCACGTACTTGAGCATGATGTCAATATATATTTGACCAAAAAAGTTTACCTAAGCACGTATACATAAAAATTGATCTTTATATGTACATTTTATATGAGGTATTTGAACATAAGTGGTCGGATCATAGGTCACAATGGACCGATCTCGCCAATTTTTTCGCACATACAGCGTAGGTATATTAGTAATCTAAGTTATAAGTTTCATTTATCTAGCTTTTCAATTTTAAAAGTAGTAGGGATTTCAACAGACAGACGGACAGACAGACAGACAGACAGACAGACAGACAGACAGACAGACAGACAGACAGACAGACAGACGGACGGACAGACAGACGGACAGACAGACGGACATCGCTAGATCGACTCAGGAGGTCATGCTGATCAAGAATATATATACTTTTCCATACCGGAGATGCTTCCTTCTGGGTGTTACAAACGGCGAACCAAACTGAATATACCCTTTCACTCTTAGTGTAGGGTATAAAAATGATATATAATTTATAATAAAGACAGTTATGAGAAAAATAAAACCGAAACTTAATTATAAAAAATACATTAAAATTAAAAAATAATACTAAAACTTAATAATAAAAAAACTAAAACTTAATAATTAAAATAAAATAAAACTTAATAATTAAAATAAAAATAAAAAAATGATAAATAATTTATAAAAAGACAATAAAATAAAAACTAAAACTGAAACTTAATTATAAAAAGAGCAAAAAATTAAAAAAAGGTTAAAAATTTAAAAATATTTAATAAAAAAAAAAAAATTAAATAAAAAATACATTAAAATTAAAAAATAGAACTAAAAATTTGTAATAAAAATAAATTTAAATTAAAATAAATAATTTTATAAAAATAAATAATACAAAAAACTGCTCTAAATTTAACACGTTTTTTTTATATAGAAATATAACAATTAAATAAATTAAAATAAAAAAAAAAAAACTAAAACTGCCTAAGGTAATTTAACAATAACATAAATGCAAAAAAAATGAATTAAAGAATTATTAAAAAAAAGTAGAAACAATAAGATAAGAATTAAATAAAATAAGAATAAAAATAATAAAAAATAAAAATTCTCAATTTTTTAAATACAAATTTAAGAAATTAAATTACACAAAAAAATTCACACTTTTTTATAATTAAATTTAAATATAAAAAAAACAAAAAAATGCTTAAAATTTTCAATGCAACAATGAAACGGCACAATTTTTTTTTATATCAAAATGTTTTTAAATAAATTTTATAATGTAAAAAAAAAAATAATAAATTAAAATTGAATTTAAAAATTATTGAATTAAAACAAAACACTCTTTATATTTCAAATTAACAATAAAAAACTTAACACTTTTTTGTTTAAAAAATTAAATAAATTAAAACAAAAAAAAAAAAAACTGATTAAAATTATTAACAACAAAATTTCATTGATTAAAATTTTTAGTTTCTTTTATATTATTTTTTTATGTTTGACAAATATTAAAATTTTTTTGTTGTTGTTTAAATATTTGTCAATCAAAATTTTTAGTTTATCTTTTTTTTTATTTTTTTTATATCAAAAAAAAAAAAAATTAGTTTATGTTTTTTTTATTTTTTTTTTATATTAAAAAAAATAAAAAAAAGATGAATGAAATTTTGTTGTTAACAATTTTAATCAGTTTTTTTTTGTTTTAATTTATTTATATTATTTTTTTGTTGTTTAAATATTTGTCAATCAAAATTTTTAGTTTATCTTTTTTTTGTATTTCTTTTTTTATATTAAAAAATATATATAATTTTTAGTTTATCTTTTTTTATATTAAACAAAAAAAACTTAAATATTTATCAATTAAACACGTTTATTGCGGAGGCTTATCCGTTGTTGGCCAAGACTGATTGGTAACTGATTTCGAAGACCCCGCTGAACCTTAGCACCACACCTCAAGTGAAGCTCAGAAATTTGAATTTAGCGACATTTTCTAGGCGCAGCTGTGTGAGTGCAACAGACACATACAAAAAATCAAAAAAAAATTGAAAAAAAGCAAAAAAAAACAAAATTTTAAAGAAAAAATTATAAAAAAAGAAGAATTAAAATTATTCAACAAAAAAATTAAAATAAAAATTTTAAATTACAAATAAGTGCGCGCATGGCTCAATAACAAAAATTAAAAAAAAAAAAACAACAACCACAGCACACATGCAACAAGTGGGGGTGCGCAAGCATGTATATGTGACGCACTCGCACGTCCACTTCCACGTCCGCCAACCCATTCGCTCATTCACTCAACAGGTAGCCATCCAACTCAACCACAAGTGCAACAACAAATACAACAAAGCAGACACTTAACACGTACATTGTGTGTTGTGTTCGCTTGACTGTGTGTGATGTGTGCACCTTAAGGCAGTCGCGTCGTCGTCTTTGTCGTCGATTTGTCGTGTTGCGTTCACTTCGTCGTTGCTTCTACTAGTTCTTCGTTTTATTCACTGTCATGGCGCCTGTGCTGCATACTAATTAATTGAATTGAATGAAGTTGAATTGAATTGACGCGCTTCTGTACCAACATTCAATTGAATTGTATTATTATATTTGCCTCTGTCTGTCTCGCTCTCTCTCTGTGTGTGTGTGTGGAAAATTCATTATTTTAAGTCTTCTACTATTTTGGTTCAAAAATCGTCGTCGTCGTTCCCTTTCTCCTTCCTCGAATAGTCGAATTGTCTCTGTGCTGCTGTGACTGCCTGCTACAAAAGGAATTCTTGGCCATAACACCTAAAAAGCAACGCTTCGTGCGCGATGTTTATGGTCAATTTATCACCCGATGCTTCCGGTGTGTGTGGCAATCTTTCTCGCCTTTTTTAATATTTTAAAAATTTCATTTTACACAAAATATGCCTACTACTGTTTTATTCCAATATTGTCTCTCTGTCATCCAACGTTTTTATTGGGTGATGAGACGACAGTTTCAAAACCCGTTTAAGGATTTTTTCAAAGTAGCAACATATTCAAGAATGTATAAAACTATGTACGACTTATCGTCATTCTTAGGGAAAAGGACCAATTGTATAATTTTTGACAGTAAACATTTTTATTTTAATTTTTGAATCTAGTTTTTGGTCAGTAAATACGCGCCATAAGGAGTATTTCTAGCAACAAAAGTAAAACAAGGGGGAATAGGTTTTGTTACTCGCTGCAAAAAAGGGCTCTCCCAAACATAATTTTGCAGGCATTACATATATCTTTGGAGCAAAGCATTATTTTAATTATAGACAGGCATATTATTGTTTTCATTCAAACATATTTATGTTCAGAATGAGTAAGTTTAGGTCTTTTTGCAAACATATATTTGTTTAATTGTGAAAAACATTCAAACATATACATGTTTATATAATTAATAATTAAATTGTCAAACTCATCTTATTATTTTTAAATTCTTTGTCATCCAGTAACAATCATAAATAACCTAATGTATATAAATCAAATAGCAGAAATAACAAGCATACATATTCGTCGTTGCGCCAAAAAAAAAATATTTATGTGTTTTTGAACAACTTTTCAGAAGAGCCAAAAAACGTATTTATTTGAACCCAATGCAACTTTTCACAAATGTTAAAATTTTATAATTTTCTTTGAGTATTTTCTAAACAAAAAAAATATTTTAATCGCAATCCATTGCTCAATGGACTTACAAAATTTTCTACACATAACTACTTTTATTTTTGAATTTAATAAAAAATATTTTAAGTTATCTTAAATATATTAAGTTATAATAAGTTATCTAGCAGTAAAATATATTACAATGGTTTGTTAAATTTGGATTATCTCATAAGCCTAGTTTATACTTATAAATATTGGTGTCATTTTTAAACTCTACACTAAAATTGCAAGGCTATATTCTTCTTGATCTTCAGTTTGCAACATCCAGAATGAAGAGTGGCAGTATATATAGGGAATTGGAAAGTATATGGGACATTTCGCCGAGCTTGACTCTGAGTCCCTGCGATTTACGTCATATTGGAATACTAGTATTTTGTATTTATACCCTACACCTATGAGGTACAGGGTATATTAACTTTGTGCATATATTGTAACTCCCCTTAGGAGGCGTGTCCGGTATGGAAAAGTATATATATTCAGCATCACTACCCGAGTCCGTTTAGCCATGTCCGTCTTGCTGTCTTGCTGTCCGAATACAGAATAACTTGAGAAATACTGATCAGAATGCGATAAAATTTCATCTCAATATATTTTAGCCAAAAGTAGGAACTGAGTTTGAAAATGAGCCAAATCGGTCAACGGACACGCCCACCTCCCATACAAGTCACTTTTATATAACTCTTTCGGAACTAATAACTCGAAAAGTATTCAAGATATAGGTATAAAATTTAAAACGTATTGTTATAATTCATTTAAAAATATGTGGTCCAAATATGGGCGTGATCCGCCCCCTTTTTTTTTCATTATTTCCCGGGTTTTCATAGTGAAAATTTGATCCGTAAATTATTAAAATCAAATCTATGAAATATTAGCCTTTCAAAATTTTAAATATAGACGTTGTACGCCCAATTATATGGTTCTATTTTTTTTATTAGTTTTTTATACATTTACATAAATTTTTTAATTTTACCCATGTGACCTAACTTAAATTTCTGATAAGTGAATAATATTCTGAGGGTGGGGAGGTTCAGCATAATTAAAATCTTTAAAATTAAGGTATGCAATTAAATATCCCCACCAAAGGTGTAGGATATTCCATAGTCGGGCCCGACCGACTCTAACAATCCGCCCCATGTGACCGAACTTACCCATGTGACCTTACTTTCCCAACTAGTTTTGTATTCGACTTGTGTCTTTGCGCAACGGGGTTTTTTATGCAGTTTATCTTAGAACCAAAGAAGGTATCACAAATGAAGGAAATCTAGATAGTTTATGATAATATTTTTATATACTAAAATATATAAAATAGAGATCGGCCGAAGTTCTATACAGGACTGTAGCGCCAAATTATTATATTATATTATTATAAATTATATAATTATAAAATTCGATTTTATAATCTCAGAATACCCGATCTCATGCACTTAATTTTAATCGACAATATCTCTTACCTATCCGGTGTTTTTTTTTGCTCAAAAATGCGTTTAAATATCGAAATTTACCGGTATCAGAATACAAAACATATGAGTTTCTGTTATTATTTCGACCACATGACAAAATCATAATTTCGATGTCCTTTATGCATATTTTCAAACAATTACGTTTTTTCGTTTATAATTAAATTTAAGGACATTGTATTTGAAACAATGGTCATGCTACCTTCTAACTGATGTATATTATAAGACACATAACTGAATTTGAATGAACAAAATGTAAGATATTGGGTCATATTAATAAAAAGAAGTATATACTTTTTAGCACGCTTACATTTTTTGGGCAAATTTTTTACTTTATTTCAGAATTTTCATAATACCAACCAATTTAAAATTTTATATTTTTGAACATTAGCAGATAGTTTTTAGCATTGTAATTAAAAGGAAAGTTTTGCTTCAAGTTTTGAGCAAAGTCGATTTTTATTAATATGACCCATTGTTAGAAATATTTTAAAATAATTATGTGAAAGCGAGCACATAACTATTTTTTATCTGAATTTGAAATACTATTTCACATAGCTACTTTTCTAACTTCTAGACCAATAGAGTTATTGAAATATTTTGTGGAATGATGGAGAATTGGTAGTACATCTGAAAAATCTAAAAAAAATCTGAAAACAACTACTTTTTTAGGCGCAGCGACGATATAGTAATATCTGATGAAATATATCGGTTTCTTCATTCATATAAATACGCGATTAAAGCAATTAATGTTTAAATATCGTAAAATAATATTACAATCTGTGCAAAATAATTATACAATTCAATTATAATGTAATTACAATTTACTTCTAATATGTATATGGCCCAAAACGCAGCATCCCTAGTAGAAATTTTGGTAGGGCCATGGTCATGAAGTGATCATGTCATTATTTGAGATGATCGGGATATGACGAGGCCCATAATGTCCTTGTAACGCAGTGTCCTGATCATGTATTGACCTCAGGCCATGATCATGTACTGATCGGGCAATTCCCCATTTTAATATTTACCCGACAATTACCTTGTCTGAGCCCGAGCATAATAGGGTTTCTCTCATTAATCTCGATCATTGCCTGCTTGCTAATTTCGTTATGAGGAACAAATAATGTAACTATGATCGGGAACATTGACTGTTTAGATAATGTAAATGGTAAGCATGATAAGGGCATGCAAAGGCAATGATCATATTTTCTCTAATAGGGCTTACCCAACGAAAATCCGATCATTTCCCGATGGCGTATCGGGCAAATTTCTACTAAGGATATATTGCTCCGAAAACATATGAAATCAAATACTTTTAATATTTTAATATAAAAGTATCTAAAAGTACACTTCTGTGGTAAGATTTTCTATATATGGGCCATTCCACACCAAATCGACCAAAATAAGTAAATTTTGAGATTTTAACTTTTTGTGAATTGTGACTTTTCAATGAATTTGGGCAGCTGATAAAGCTTATTGGGATATACATTGACCAATTTTTTTTTTATTTTTTCGACCTCTACTTCCAGAGATACAGTACTTCAAAGTTACAAAAAATGGGCCAAAAATCACTTTTGTATGGTTGTTTATATTTCAATATCTCTTAAAGTAGAAGTGCTAGAAACTTCGTTGATGGCTTGTTTTAAAGGTAATAGAACAGGCTTTTAGAAAAATTAAGTTGTTACTTCTAAACTTGAACATGTGGCCTGTCGTCATTATGCTAGCACTTCAAAATTGATGTCCTTAAAAAGGACCCTTTTTAAAATTCTGAAAAAAATCACATAATTTGGTTGATTTAATACAAATGTTTATGCTAAATTTTAAGATGGTATTTTGATTGCATCATATTTTAAAAATTAATTTTCTAAATTTTTATTTATTTTTTGTATTGAAAAAAAATTTTTTTTTCGACACTAAAAGTTACAATAATTCTTGAATGTATTTCTAACTCTTATTTCTAAAATGGCGTCAGTTTTATCATATTGACTCTAGTTTTTGATATAATGATTTTGGGATATAGTTTTTACATTTTTCGAAAAATGGTATATATCTCAAACTGACGCCATTTTCGAAATCAGAGTTACAAATACATTAAAAAAATATTGCAAATTTTACTTTTTTGAATACAAAAAATTTGTAAAAATTTAGAAAATTAATTTTTAAAATATGATTCTATCAAAATACCATCTGGAAATTTGGCATGAAAATTTATATTAAATCTATCAAAATATGAGAGTTTTTTTTTAAATTTTAAAAAGGGTCCTTTTTAAGGACATTAATTTTGATGTGCAAGGATAATGACCACGGGCCACATGTTCAAGTTTAGAAGTAACAACTTAATTTTTATAAAAGCCTGTTCTATTACCTTTAAAACGAGCCATCAAGTTTCTAGCATATCTACTTTAGGAGATATTTAAATATAAACAACCATACATAAGTGATTATTGGCCTATTTTTTGTAACTTTGAAGTACTGTATCTCTGGAAGTAGAGGTCGAAAAAAATTGGTCAATGCATATCTCAATAAGCTTTATCAGCTGCCCAAATTTCACTGAAATCGAAGAAGGTGAGTTCCAACCGCTGGTCGATTTGGTGTGGAATGGCCCATATATAAAATTTTTGATGGCTTTTTGTTTAGAAGTTATGAACGTTTAAAATTGTTTGATACGTTTCATCGTACGATTTGATTTCATATGTTTTTGGAGCAATATATGTTGAAAAATGCGTAAAAAAAATATTATATTCAAAAATATTATGAAGAAATTCATCAATATGACGATTCAAATTCATTGTATTGAATATTTCGTTCTTCACTATGATGTGCGATAGTACGAATAATTCATATATATTGTATAAATGGTATTCATCAATATGTCATTTAATGAACGGTGGTATCAATTTGATGAATCTGATAGTTGGTGAAAAAAATGCATAATATTTATGAATAAATTCATCATATTGATGATTTTTTTCTGTGATGGAACAGACGATATTTTAAACAATTTTATATAACTAATATCTGGTGTGAATTTTTATAACAATCGAATTTTGTAAATACACGATTTGTCAATTGGGACTGAATTTTAGAGTTGTCAGTATACTAAAATTTTAATTAAAAATAATTTATACTCAAACTAACCACATGACGACAAATGCTACTAAAATTAAATATATATTTTTTTTAATTACTTGAATCCCATTGCAATGAGCATTGAGAAACTGAGCGGATGACAGTGAGTGGTCCTCTTGCGGCGCGGTTCAGTTCACCCGCAGCACAGTGGCCAATAATTTGCATGGAGCTCACGTAGTTCGTGGCTTGAAATTGTTACTCAGAAGTCAAGTAATAACAGAAAAAAAAACAACGACGAAAAGTGTCCAACGATGCGACGTCGACTCGTGGCTGTCTGGCGGTAACCAGCAGCAGCAGTGAACGAATCACCCTCGATCAAAAATCGAATCGAATACCAAAGAAATACTGTCATCACCCAACGGACCCAGACCGAGACCCAGAGCCAGACGCATACACACGAATACATTTACATTTCATATACAGAGATATAGTATATAAAATTTTAATTAAATTATTTAAAGTTTTTGTTAATAAAAATAATTTCTATTGGTGCGTGAGTTCCTTTTGCGGTAGCTACACTACCATATTCCATTTTTAATTTATTGTTGTAATTTTAAATTATTATTTTTATCGTTGTTGTTTTATTTCCGTTCAGTTGTGCCGGGCAATTAATATTTATTGGCATATTTCCATGCAATCGGTTACGATGTAAGGCTGCTGTCCATACAGAGCCCAGTTAGAGCAGCTTCATAGTTGTTTTAAAATGTTTTAAATGCACTTTGATAATTTAGAAGAGTAGGTTTTTTTTTATATAATCGGATTATGGTATAAATTGAAACCCAGGTATATTACAAAATTTCACTTTTATTCTTCGTTCATATTTCGATTACAGTTTAAGTTTTACACAGAAATTTCAGTTTTTAAAATTTAGGTTTTGGAATATTCCATTTTAAATCAACAAACAAATGTACCCTACCCCCACAGAAATAATTTAAATTTGGTACAAATGCTGTATCTTATTAAACTATGACAATTTATAAATTTTGGATTTCTAGCTTATATGGTTCCCGAAATATGACGGCTTAAAAAATGACAAAATAGGTAAAAACTTTTTTTTGGTATAGAAATTTTACATTTTTATTTATAACTCAGGAACCAACACAAATACATATATTAAATTTTACAAAAATATTATGAAGAAAATAAGCAATAACATATATTTTTTTTAGAAAATTTTAAAAGTATGGGTGTTCGTTAAATATCATTCCAAAATTTTGATCATCTCATAATGACCTTTAACCTTTGTATACAAAAATATAAAATATATTCCTTTCAAATGATACCTCAATTGACCTTGTACATAAACTAGTATTTAAGATAACGACAATTAAGTTATCCCACCTTTCTGATTTTTTCCTGTTTTTTCACAATTTAAGCCACCATATTTCGTGAACCATAGAAGGTACGTTTCAAATTTTGTATATTTCTTGGTTTAATATGGGGGAACACTCAAACCAAATTCGATTTCAAAGAGGATAATGTTTTAATTTATTTTTTTTTTAATGAAATATCCCTTTTTGTACTTAGGTTTCTGATAGATTTCTGGTAGAAATTTACTCTATTATGTATAAAGACCAATTCATATCATAACTGATTAGGTTATGGCAAGAAAAAATCAATAACCTTTTTAAGCACATTTCATATAATTTTAAGCACATTTCACACACTACCTGGAATAAAAAAAATACAGTGCGGTCGAAAAGTAACTTTCGGAAAAATAATAAAGCTAATTGTCAAGACTAAATAAAGTATATTAATAAATGCAAATATTCGTATACCATTTTCAGATATTGGGATTTAAACTAGGGATGTTCACCTGAAAAAAAATATCGATGTTTTGGTCGATAATTAGGTAAATAATTTAAATTTTGATGAAGATTTTATATGTCAAATAACCAAAATAAAATAAATAAGGGTTTGACTTTAAACATTTTCTTATTATACAAAATATATCGGTGTTTTGCTCGATATAATACTCGTAACATCGATGTTTTCCGATGTATCGGACAAAAACATCGATGTTTTTGATGTTTCGAATGAAAAATAAAATTAGGTTAATAATTTAAATGTTGATGAATATAATACATCTACTTGTTACATTGATGTTTTCCGATGTTTCGAACAAAAACATCGTTATTTTTGATGTATTGAACAAAAATTATTAGGTAAAGAATTTAAATTTTGATGAAGATTTTATAAGATTAAAATAACCAAAATAAAAAGTGTAAAATAAATAAGTTTTTGACTTGAAACATTTTCTTAATATACAAAATAATTAACGCGTTGGCAATCAAAATTGTCTAAGTCCATGTTATGTCATTTTGAGAAAAAAAAAGGAAATGGTAATGGTTATTTAAAGAGTTTAATTTCAAATAGAATAATTTTAAGTATATAATTAAATGTAGCTAGTTTCGATTAGAAAATATGAATTTGATAGTGATTCGATATATCTAAAAAATACATCGATAAATCGAATAGATTCTGAGGCTTATATTGTAACGGAAAACATCGATGTATCGAAACAATATATCGAGTGTTTATAAAACATCGATTTTTCGATATATCGAAAAATACATCGATGTATCGTATAGATTCTGAGGCTTATATTGCATTGGAAAACATCGATGTATCGAAGCAATATATCGAGTGTTTATAAATAATAATAATATTTTAAACATCCCTAATTTGAACAGTAGCCGCGATAGCTCAGTAGTTAGTGCGTTGGACTGCGAGCCGAAAGGTCCCCGGTTCAAGCCTGGAATGGGGCTAACAACATCTTTTCATAGAAACATTTTTCTATACCGCGCTACCTCTCGGCAGTAAATGGCAAACCTATGAGAGTAGAACATTGCCTATGAAAAGCTCTCACCCGCCGTTCGGATTCGGCAATAAACTGTAGGTCCCACCAAAGTACAAAGCTCAAAATGGTGAGAGAGCTCGGCCTAAGTTCTTATAGGACCAAACTATTATTATTATAATTTGAACACGGTAAATTATGATTAGTTTGTTGAAAATTCGTTAACTATTTTTTTAGATCTAATGATAAACAATAAAATGATTTAAAGTTATTCAGAGCATAGTCCAAACTAACAAACAAAATTACTGAATTTTTTCAATAATGCTCAACTTTTTTTATAATAAACCTCTAAAAATTAAAGTTTTAAATCTACACACCCAGAAAAAAATTCCCTCAAATCCCATTAAAATTGGTCAATAGGACAATTATTGATTTAATAGTATACAAAAAATAAAAATTTTCATATAAACTCAATGGCAATGTAATGGTATTTTCTAGTATTTAATGGTATTTTCCGATTAAAATAATAATTTATCCTATTGAATATTTTTAATAGTAATAAACTATTATTTATAGAGTATTTTTTCTGGGTGCATAGTCTAAATTTGTATATATCAAATATAGCGTAAAGTGCATTTAAACCCTTTATGCTTTGGCAACGCCTATTTCAGAATAGTGTTACCAAATTTGGTTGCGCAACCTGTGCACGCAACGTGTTAATATTTCCATGGATGTGTTTTGTGTTATGTGGTTTTTTTTCTACCTCTACCTCTTCTTATTATTATATTTATTGAAGTGCAGAGAAATTAGTAAATATTATAAAATATTTTAGTCACATTCTAGGGGTCAGCGATGCCAACCATTATAGCGGTTTCATTTGATTTTGACGAACATATGGAAATATATGTATTTTATTTCCGTGAACAAAGGAAGTTATGTTGTGCGTTATTTTTGCTTATCTCAGGCATAAAATCAGTTGATTTAAAATATACAAATTTATGTAGAATTTTGTCAGTAATATTTTTTTATAAATTAAAATTAATCAGAGGTTTTTGAATTCAAAAAGTACTACATAACAATAGAGAACTACAATTAAACTATTGTAAATACTGTTCCTATCTGTAGTCGGGAATTTTCCTTTTAAGGGTAGTCTAGTCGAGTTGTGAGCCTAGTAGAAATTGAACCGGGTCATGCTCAGAAAATCTTTGTAGTTTTAACTTGTCATAAACCAACCATGGATCATGATCTGGTCATTTTGATGTCTTTTAAATGAGGTATACATTTCTTCCAGAGAACAAGAAAAATATTAAACGATGTAAACAGATCATATGAATACTGTAGGTACTAGAAATGTATATCAAATCATAATTATATTACATAATATACTTCTACACAAATCTCCGGTTGAATGGGCATATCTCATAAAATACAATAACTGGAACTGAGTTAGTTATTTCGATAGGTAGTTTTGACATTGTCCTTGATTCCCAGAAACGATTTCTATTTTTTTTTTTAACATTAGATCTTCAATATTGAGAACATTATTAATAAATAGACATAGAAATAACTCTATACAAAAATTATAATCATTAGAAATTAGAATAAAACTACTTAGCAGAAAATGTCAAGTGTGTTCAATACTAAATTCAATCCAGAAAGCCCATTTTCATACCTTTCATTCAACGAAATTCTCATATCCGTCAACTTATGTATGAAAATTCATAATAATATTTAAAAAATGTATCGGAATTTTTAGTTCCAAAACTTCATTCGAATAGTTATATTTATTTAGCTTCGATTACATGTCCTAAATACTCCTGAAATATTTTTTTTTTACAAATATTTACTTTTTAGACCTGTTTTTTGGCAACAATTTCATTTGTTAAATAATAACTGAAATACTTTCGTCCAATTTGAGTTTTTGTTTTTTTCGGATTTTTCAGGGAATTTCACTGATGTTCCAGCCATGCCTAGCTGGAAATTGCTCTGAACTGAAAAATTCACGGTTGAATTCAATTCTGAAAATGAAGGACTGAACAATTCAGAAAAGTATTCATAAATGAATTATGTATATATATTTATCAGATATGTATTATTCAGTACTGAAGTAAATTCTGAAGTATGAAATTATTCAGATCTGCATTTAAGGCTGAATTTATATAACACAGTGTTACAAAAGAGCACTTTTTTTAAATACTTGAAAAACGACTTAGTGTTGGTTGTAGACCTTGTGTAGGAGATCAAAAATCAGAAATCAAAATTTCGGAAACACCCTCAAAGTTCGGAGTTATTCGTAAAAAACCGTTTAAAGGTTAGTTCGAGTACTTAAGAAAGTGTAACTTACTAAAGTTTTGTTCGATTTTAAATTTTTAAACAGTTTTAGAAAGAAGAGTGTATATTTCAGAAAATATACATTTGTTGCGTATAAAAATAGTGGTAATTTTCGTAAGAATGTCTGATCCGTTTTCCATTTTTTTAGTTTTTTCGACTTTGGTCACATTTTTATAGATTTTTTCTTTTAAAGACAAAAATATATGTATACATATTTTTAAAGCAAATTTTATTTTGACTAAAACTAAAATTATTAAACTTTTTACAAAGTGGGAAAATTATCTTATATATTATTTTGAATACTTTTTTGAATCAATTAAAAAAAAAAACGTTTGTCAATCGATTTTCTATATTTTTACGTTTTGCACTCCAAGCGTTGTTCGGTTGTCTGGTACTTCGTTGCTCTACCGGAGATTCGGACGCTCCTACGTTGACCGCCACTGGGTAAAAAATTGAACACCTTTTTTGCTGGAACGCTTTCATTCATAAGTTCAGACATGTCCGTAGGCACTGGATCTTTATGCGCGAATATTTTCCGAAGAATCTTTCTCTCGAACGCTCCTAAAGTTCGTTCATCGGTGTTGGCAACCGTTCATGCTTCAGCGCCATAGATGAGGACTGCCATGATGTGTGACTTATAGAGCGTAATTTTTTTCCGTCGAGAGATGGCTCTGCCCACTGAGCCGAAAGTATCATCTGTTGGCAATAATTCTTCATCGGCTTATCTCAAGTCTGACGTTAGACGAAGTCCTTCACAACTCGATATCATCAGCATAACCGGGCAGCATGGGACTCTTGTTGAAGATAGCGCCATTGTGATGGAGTTGGACAGATCTTACAATCTTCTCCATTATTAGATTGAAGAAGTCACACGATAGGGAATCGCCTTGTCTGAAACCTCGTTCGGTATTAAACGTATCAGTGAGGTTGTTCCCAATTCTCACAGTGCAATGTGTATCGCTCAGGGTCATCCTGCAAAGCCTTATAGTATCGCAGGTATAGTGAACTCAGACATGGTGGCTATAGGCGACTCCTTATCGGAATGTTGCTTTGTAGTCAACGAGCAGGTGGTGGGCTGCCTCTCTTTGGTCTTTTCCAGGATTTGGCGTAATGTGAACATCTGATCTATGGAGGACTTTCCATGTCTGAATCCGCACTAAATAAGGTCCAATCAGTCTGTTGACGATGGGATTACTTAGAAGCTTATTTAAACTTATTTGTAGCAATTTATTCGATTCAAATTTTTATTCTCTATTTTTTTTTCAAATAACTTTAACAATTTCAATCCGATTTATAAAAATTAAAGACTTAAAGTTTTGTTTTTAAAAATATATATATACAAATATATATATACTTTCATAGGAAAATTAATAACAAAATGTAGTCAAAGTAAAAAAAATAAATAAAAATACAAAAAAATTAAATATTCTTTGGAAAATCAATAACAGTATTTGAAGCATATATTATAAAAATAATTTGCCTGCAAAGTTTCACTATTTTTCTTTCTAAGACCGTTTAAATAATTAAAATTAGTTAAAAAATAACTGAGTTACGCGTACATACGTACTTAAACCCATCAGATATCGGTTTTTTCGGAATAACTCCGAATTTTGAGGGTGTTTCCGAAAATGTTAAGACTGATTTATGATGTACTCAACAAGGCCTATAATATGTACTTTTTCAAGTATATTTTCACTGTATCACCGTATAATTATTCAAGTCTGAATTGTTGACAATGTATATGCCTGAAAAAGCATCTTAACAATTCATTTGAAATTTCAGACCTGAAAAATTCTATGATTTTTTCTTTAAGTATTATAAAATTTGATTCCTGAATTGACGGATATTTGTATGGAAATTAAAATGGTAGTGTTCAGTTGATGTTCATGTATGGATAGGAATATTCAGGCATACGTAGGGGTTTTCAGGCAAGAATTCAAGTCTGAACTGACCTTAAATTTTCTGTTGGGTATATTTCTAAATGTGTAATTGGAACTTTATGGCTCATTGCTATATGTATTGAATTTGTTATATTATATTAGATTTATATGTATTAAATTTGATTTTATTTAGTCTGAAATAAATTATAAGTTAAATAAAATTATCAGAAAAACTTGTTGTTTTATATGAAACGCAAAAAAAACTTGATACAAAATCAAACAAAATTTTAAAAATTACTTCTCAAAGGATGGGAGATCAATCTTGAGTATGGCAGCAGTAAAACTAGAATATATTGTCTATAGATCATCAATAAAGACCATCATTATTTGATTTTAATCACTTTTTAATCGAGGCTGGCCAAATTCAATAAAATTTAAACTACACCACAAACTGCTGAATATGACAATTGTTGAAAACTACAAAAGCAGCAGCAACACCACCTTTAATGTTTGACAAAAGTTTTTAATTCAAAGAATTTTAATTTGATGCACCTCATGACCGGAAGTTCAGCAACAATTTTCCGAAAACTTTTTCATAAAATTTATGGAAAACACAAATCTACTCATGATGCTTGGAACCAAATATGTGTGTATGTGACTGAGTGTGGTATAACCAAAATATGAATGTCGGAAACGTCGAATGCAAAGTGAAAACTGATGAATATGCATGCGAATAAAAGATGACGGCATATCGCAGAGCAACAAAAACAACAACGACAACAAAAACACCAACGACGATGACAAGAATAAAAGCCACGTTGTGTTACCAACTTTTGTACGTTACATTGTTGGTTGTAATGAGATTTTACACTAGCAAAACATGTTGGTTTTTAGTACGGTTTATTTTGTAAGTACCTACATGAGATGAAGAAATTTGAAAAATTTTAAAGAATTCATATAACATACACGCTGCAAGAAAAGGGCTCTCCCAAACATAATTTTGTTGGCATAACATATATCATTGGAGCTTTATGTAAACAAAAAAAGCATTATTGCATTGCAAAACATTATAATAATGACAGCCAAACATAGTTTTGTTTTCCTTTAAACATATTTATGTTCAGAATGAATATTTTTAGACGTTCTTGCGAATGTTTGAATCATTAGATCTTAAATCATTTTTAAATAAGATTTTTGTATGCATAGTTTGTTTGAAATTAGAATGTTGCAATTGTATTTCTGTTTGTAGTGGTATGCAATCTTTGCTAATATTTTACTTTATGTATACTCGTATTTTCATTCACACTTTTAAACAATATATCAGTCACAATGTTGAACACTTTAAGCTGTTTGTAGTCGCACCCCAACCTCTGCATATGAAATTCGCTGAACTCAAAACTTTCTCATGTAGTTTTTGAAGTGGCTTTATGTTTCTGTGACCCGAGAAAAATAGATTTATTTTTCATATATAAGTTAAAACTGTTTAGACATGCTGCTCGGCTATGTTATTGTTTTCCAACAATATTATTTCGTCAACAGTGTAACTGTAAAACTTTATAATTGAATGTCACATATGCACTTTAATTTAATTTGGAAAAAATATAAACTAAGTTTTTACAATTATTACTACGGGAAATGCATAATTAGTACTATTTAATTCTTAAAATATGAGTAAAATGCATTTGAGATTGAAAACTTTAATATTTTGATGATTTGGACTTTGATCAATTTACGATGCATAGTTTACGAGATAAGGGAACTTTGTTAATGAAATTAATTGCTTTAAATGATAAATTGAAAATATATTATTGAGCTAAAATGAGGTAAAATTTGACCACCTCTCGTCGCTTAGTTTTCAAGATAAATACATTTGAACTTGAAAACTTAATATGGAACCTAAGAATCAAAAAAATGGTTTTAAATGTCAATTAGAAGATATTTCATAGAGCTTTAATGATGCTGACTTTTAGTTTACGAGATAAATTTTGAAGTTTAATTTTTTAAAGGTTAAAACTGATCATCCCAAATCTAATGTTTTAAATACCAAATTTAAGATATTTCATTAAACTAAAATAAAGCAGACTTAAATATTTCATTAAACTAAAATAAAGCAGACTTTGACTCACCTATGGTGCTTAGTTTACGAGATAAAGGCATTTGAAGTTGAAAACATAACAAAAATGGAACCTAAAAATTAAATCCAATGATTTAAATATTAATAATGATTTAAATATAGAATTTATTTCATTGTTCTAAAATGATGCGGAATATTATCCATATACGATGCTTAGTTTACGAGATAAACTTATTTGAAAGTAGCTGGACCAGTGCACGACTCGTGCACAGATTTTGTGAATGCTAGGATATGGAGTGGTTTTATTAATATAAAAAACATTTTTATACACTACACTAATAGTGAAAGGGTATATTCAGTTTGGTACGCCGTTTGTAACACCCAGAAGGAAGTATCTCCGGTATGGAAAAGTATATATATTCTTGATCAGAATGACCTCCTGAGTAGCGATGTCCGTCTTTCCGTCTGTCTGTCCGTCTGTCTGTTGAAATCCCTACTACTTTTAAAATTGAAGAGCTAGGTAAATGAAACTTATAACTAAGATTACAAATACCTACGCTGTATGTGCGAAAAAATTGGCGAGATCGGTCCATTGTGACCTATGATTCGACCACTTAGGTTCAAATACCTCATATAAAATGTACATATAAAGATCAATTTTTATGTATACGTGCTTAGGTAAACTTTTTTGGTCAAATATATATTGATATCATGCTCAAATACATGATAATAATGTTTTCCGGCGAAAAGACTTGTGGTTCACAAAAAAAAATCGAAATTCGGTACACCTACCCATTTGTAAATATGGGTATCAAATGAATGGAAATTCTTCAGCGATTGAATGTTTGTAGTTATTTTCAGGATTCGTATACCCTGGTGACCTATATATCACTTTGAATGGTAACCACACATATGTGTAGGGTATTTATAGTCGGCTTAGACCGACTATAATTTTGATAATCCTAACTATCATAATTACACCTACTTTAAAATTTCCCATGTGATCTAACCTTCCCAACTGGTTATTATATATTTTCGATAGTCTAATTGAGTTTGTTTGGTGGGTTCTACTATATATATATATAATACAAGTAAATTTCGTGCAGAGCTTTTTTGTTTTTGTGTTTTTACTTTCTTATGTTTTTGCTTTTATGTTTTTAATTTAGTGTTTTTGCTTTTGTTTTTGTATTTCTGCTTTTTTTGCTTTTGTTTTTGTGTTTGGGTTTTTTTTTTTGCTTTCATTTTTGTGTTTTTGCTTTTCTGTTTTGCTTTTGCTTTTGTGTTTTTGTTTTTTTTTGTTTTTGATTTTGGGTTTGTGTTTTGTTTTTATGTTTTTGATTTTGTTTTTTTTTTGCTTTTATTAATGTGTTTTTGCTTTTCTGTTTTGCTTTTGTATTTTTGCTTTTATTTTTAATTTTGTGTTTATGATTTTGTTTTTTTCTTAAGTTTTTGCTTTTGCTTTTGTGTGTTTTGCTTTTATTTTGTGTTTTTGCTTTTGTTTTTGTATTTTGCTTTTCTTTTTGTATTTTTGCTTTTGTTTCGTGTGTTTGCTTTTGTTTTTGTGGTTCTGCTTTTGTTATTTGTATATGTTTTTGTGTTACCATCTTTTGTTTTGTTTTGATTTTATTTTGCTTTAGTATTAGGCTTTTCTTTTTCTGTTTGTATTTTTTTTTTTGTAAAAATTTAATATCGTTAAAATATGAGATGAGTACCAAATTAAATGATTAAAATGTCAATTTTCAAAGTTTATTAAATTTACATTTGTTTCTGCAAAGTAAAATATTGAAAAAACAAATTAATTCTTTATTTAAAAAGTAATTCAGTGACATGGAAAATATTTTAAAATTTATTTCTGAACAGCGCTTTCGTCACTCATGATTATCTTGGCCGCTACATTGTAGTAATCCATATTATTGCGGGTCACGTACGCCAACCCAATCATCGCTGGTCCCAGTTTCAGTTCCAATCCCACCAGTGCTGTCCACGCGTTAATGTCAGCAACATACGACGAAGTTGCATCAGGTCCTGAATACTATTTTAATTTGGCGCTTTATTCGCTCGGCTGTACCTTCTGTTTCTTATTTTTGGAGCAGTAAATTTGCATCCTCTGTGTTTTTTTTTTCTTTAATGTTTTATTTGTTCCTTTTGCTTTGGCTCGCGTTTTAATTCTTTTGAGTCGGTTGGTTGTCACAATGGCTCTTAACTGCAGCTCTTAACCCTCGGTTGCATTCGGGTAAAACGCCTATTATTCTGCTTGATGCTATTGTGGCAACGGATTTGATTGTTTATTTTTGTTAAGATTATGTTTTTAAACAATTATTATACAACTAAAGAACTGAATTTGTGTTCGTCTAAAATTAGGTTGTAGATACAAAATATATTTTTTTGGAATTTAAATATTTGAAAAATATGAAATAATTTCAGAATGAAAGAGCTTTTTAAGTAATCATGCAAATTAAACATGCACAATGTAAAATACTCTTTTTAAACCATGATTCATTGTATTGCAGAACAATTCATAATATTGATCACTAAAAAACATCAATGTTATGAATTCATCATTAATTTGATGAATGCTTGAACAAAACTGTTTTTCAATTTGATAAAGAGTGTCCGAAGACTACGTTTCATCAAATTTGTGAACAAAGTATATGTACATAGAAGACACAAAAAATATGTACATCATATTGAAGAATTTTGTTCATCAAACCCAATTTCAATCAAAATGTTTATTTTTTCGTTAATTTTACAGCTATTATTGTTTATTATTTCTTATACATTGCTTGCTAATAAATAAAAATGTTCGAGTATTATTGGAAATATTAAAAAAATATATATATTTTCGAAACAAAAAAATTTTTCGGACAAAAAATAAAATATAATAAAATTGAAATCTATATATATAAAACTCTTGGTCCGTCTGTCAGTCTATCGGTCTGTCTGTCAGTCTATCGGTCTGTCTGTTTGTTCCAGCATCACGTCTAAGCCGCTAAACTGATTTAACTGAAATTTTGCACCAGGATACTATGGAGTCCGGAGGGTGTCATAGTCTATATATAGGTGGGATTGGACAAAGGGGCGTGACACCTCCCATACAACCTAAACTTTCAAAATGACATAACTCGGCACATACACAAGCTAAGAAGATGAAACAAAAAACTCAAATACAAAAAAAAAATACAAAAGCAAAAACATAAAAACAAAAGCAAAAATCAATTACAAAAACAAAATTAAAAGTAAAAGCACAAAACTTAAGCTATAACTCAAAAACAACAGAAAAATAAAAAAAGGATAGAAAACAAAATCAACCACACTAAAATTCGCCACACTAAAATTCACCACACTAAAATTCACAACACTAAAACTCACCACACTAAAATTCACCACACTAAAACTCACCACACTAAATTTCACCACACTAAAACTCACCACACAAAAACTCACCACACTAAATTTCACCACACTAAAACTCACCACACTAAAATTCACCACACTAAAACTCACCACACTAAAATTCGCCACACTAAAATTCACCACACTAAAATTCACCACACTAAATTTCACCACACTAAAACTCACCACACTAAAATTTACCAGACTAATTTTCACCACACTAAAATTCACCACACAAAAACTCACTACACTAAATTTCACCACACTAAAACTCACCACACTAAAATTCACCACACTAAAACTCACCACTCTAAAATTCACCACACTAAAACTCACCACACTAAATTTCACCACACTAAAACTCACCACACTAAAATTCATCACATTCAAATTGACCCATTTAAACTGACCATACTAAAATTCACCACACTTAAATTCAGCACACTAAAACACACAACAATAAAATTCACTACACTTAAACTCACCACACTAAAATTCACCACACTAAAACTCACCACACTAAAACTTCTACTGGGAAAAACTCTACGGGAAAGAATTCTATGGGAAAGAATTCTTCTGGGAAGAATTCTATGGGGAAGCACAGTCTGAGAAAGAATTGTCTATGAGAAAAGTTGTTTTATCGGATAATTACTACATTTATAAAACGAATAAAAAAACGTCCACAGCGAAACACGGGTCCCTGATATAAATAATAAAAATGTTATATATATTAATAAAATTGCTCAATAACATAGCATTCGCATAATATTTGCACGAGCCGTGTACGGGTCCAGCTGGTAATAAATAAAATAAGGTAAACTAAAAAATATTTTTTTACTAAAAAAAAAAATAAGTATGACAGTCATTTGTCACTATCTTGATAGATAACGTGCATGACATCGATAATGCTACATCATGCATAAATCGGAGGACATTAGTATGAAACTGTCATCAATGTTTTGCCGGGCGAAAATACTATCGGTCATCGAAGGTTCTGACCTGCCCATGTCATCAATGATTCCCCTCTTCATCAATGTACTCGATTCATCATTGATGACCATGTCGTCAATGATACCATTTCCTGCTGAGTGATTCTGACCTGAGGGGAATCATTGAGAAATCATTGGGATTATTAATAAACTAGTAAAAACCATCCAGCTAGCTGAAAATTTGTTTCTAAATATAACTAAAATATCATAACTAAAATATCATTGCATAACCTCTCAAATCGTTAAAACTGTATTTAGTCTTTTACAAAATACATTTCTAAAGAAAAAAATTTAAAAGAAAATCGTACACAGAGAAAAAAAATACTGTATTTAAGTATAAAAAAGAATTAGAATAGCACCATTCCAAACTGAACTTATATTAAGTCCGCACAGACTTATATTAAGTCCGCTCAGACTTATATTAAGTCCGCACAGACTTATATTAAGTCCGTACGTACTTAATATAAGTCTGTGCGGACTTAATATAAGTCCAATTTGGGATGGTGCTATTCTAAGTCTTTTTCATACTTAAATACAGTATTTTGTTTTTTCTGTGTAGTAAAATCATTGTAGTGATATCATTTTCATTAGAAACTTTTTTTATTTTTTTTTAAGTGTTTACTGTTTCATACTATAACTAACATAACATCATTATTCAAAGTGTATACTAACAAAAATTACTATAATGTGTATAAAAATGTGTATACTAATTTTACAAAATTGTAAATTTTTTAGCTTTTTTGTTCTAAAATTATAAAAAGTAAGTATATCACGCACTACATCTGATTAGTACGAATCATTTGATACCAGTATCATTAAAATCTGTTTAGAAATACGGCCGGTTAGTGCAAGAGAAAAAAACATGTTTTGTTTTATTAATATAGATTAAAAATATAAAAAAAATAATACTTAATAGTGGCAGTTTGTATGAATATTATTTAATTCGATTATTTCAAAGCAATTTGAAATAAATATTTAGTTTATTTTGGCAAATTGGCTGTTTAAATTTTTTAATTTGATCAATCTTTAATTTTGTCCAATAGCACAAACAGAGCACAACTTAAAAATTTAACCTAAAACTAGTACTATAAAATATATTATTTTCTTATATTACTTAGCACAATTCGAGTACATCTCAACACATGTCGAAACCAATAAAATATAAAATATTACAAAATATTTTTTTTTTATTTTAAATTTGTTCAATACATATTTTCAATTTTGTTTTATAGCACATGGTGAGCACATTTCTATACAATAAAAAAAAAAACTGTAAAATGACATCAAATGTAATGTTTCAAAATTATGACCGATATACCCAAAACAAGTCAACAACAATACAGCCAAATATCAAAAAGCAAAAAAAAAAAAAATGAAAAAAAAATTACAATAGCTGAGCATTTTAAATCAGAAACAATATTAATTTTTGTCTTATAGCACAAATTCAGCACAATTTAAAAAGTCAAGTTTAACTTAGCACAAATAAAAAATATATAATTCAAAATGGCGGCGTTAACTACACTCAAAATGTTAAATATTTTTATTTTGCTCAATATTTAGAATTTTTAAATTTGATTATATAGTACAAGTTGAGCACAATCTGCAAAATGACTATGCTAAACTCAAAATATTTTACAATAGCTGTGCATTTTAAATCTGGATCAATATTAATTTTGTCTTATAGCACAAATTGAGCACAACTTAAAAAAACCTTAAAAAGTCGAGCACAAATAAAAAATATATAAATCAAAATGGCGGCGTTAACTACACCCAAAATATTTAATATTTTTATTTTTCTCAATATTTAGTATTTTTTAATTCTATTATATAGCACAAGATGAGCACAATCTGCCAAAATGACTGTGCAAAACTCAAATGTTTAAATTTTAAATATTGGATTGAATTTTTAATAACTAGCACAATCAGCAACATTTTTATAGCACAAGTTGCGCACAAACCAAGAATTAATATAATATGGCTGTGCTAACATCCACTTTAAATTCGGAATGTTACTTTTTTAAATAACTAGCACAAATAATTTGTTATACGTGATTAAAGCTAAAACATGTCTTTGTAATGATTATATACATATATATTTTAAATTTGCTCAATATTTAATATTCTTGAATTTGAATATATAGCACAAGATGAGCACAACTTGACACAATCTTTAAAAATGTACTGTATAATGACTTTACAAAATTCAAATGATTAAATTTTAAATACTAGCACATTCATCACAAATATATACAACCCAACAAAATATTAAATAAATTATAATTCAAAAAGGTTTTGTTAATTTTTATCAAAAATGAGATTTTTATTTTTTTAATTTCTTCAATGTTTAATATTTAGTTGTCTTCGTTTATATAGCACAAGTTGCGCACAACCCAAGAATTAGTATAACCATGTTAACATCCACTCTAAATTTGGAATGTTACTTTTAATGAATAGCACAATGAATAGCACAAACCGAGCACAACTCAGCACATTATATGTTTTTGGTTTAATGCCAAAGCTAAAACATTTCGTTGTAATGAAATTTTATATTAAAACACATAGTGTGCTATAAACTCGTTGACATAAAATTGATAAAAATATTAATTGAAAATTTTGTGCATGTCCTATATGAAAAAAAAAAATACCGCTGCTGTGTTCATGCTTCACTTGCAATTAGCTGCAACCTCAAAAATGCTACATTTTTGGTTAATTTTAATTTTTTTTAATTTGATGCAAAAGGAAGAGGACCTATGTGGGGAAACAGACACTCTGTTTCCCCACATAGGTCCCCCACATGGGTCGCATAAGGTTTTAAGCAAACTTCTGCTTTATTTTAATTTAATTTTGCGCTTCGCATGGGGATTTAACACGCTTTATTAAATGTGTGAGCGACGGTGGCTTCTAGGAAAAATATTCAATTTTATTACATTAAAAAATTCTATAGATATTCAAGAGAATATTTTAAATATTTTCATTAAACTATAAAAAATTAAATTAGTTTTTTTCCAGAATAGCTCTATAGATTTTGCGTTGTTTTGTCTCTAAGGCCCATTAAAAAAAAAACTCAAACGCAGTTATCACTCAATTGGTTATTTTATCGCTTTTGTAAACGCGCCACGGCACAGCAATTAATATGAAAATGTTGCTGCCATTTTGCATGCGACACCGCCATTGTTGCCAACACAAAAATAATAAATTTCATATTTTGATTGCAATATGAAATTTCAATGTGGCTACTGTTGCACTTTGCCAAAATAAAAAAAAAATGGAAAAACAAAAACGTGCAAAAAAAATACCAAAATATTGATAACGAAAAATGCGCTAACAAAGAAGCTGTTCAAAATGTATCGGTTCTGCAGCAGTTGATATTCGCATGGTCCCCATGGTGAGACAACGTCCTTCAATGCCATACACAGCGCTCTGCAGCCATGTAATACGAAAAAAAACTGCAACAACGACAATTTCTGACAAATCACACGTGTTATATAAAAAATAGAAACACATAAAAAGGTACCTCATAGCACATGTCCGAGGGTGATGCAGCGATAAAAGCGGGGAGACATTGTGCTGCGCTCCCCGGAGCTTTAAACTTTTATGTGTTGTTGTGTTACATGTACCTCCCTATCGGTTGTGGGCGCAAGTTGAACTGGGTTTGATGCTGGTAAATCACAAATGTTGCTGATCGAAAATTTTATTACTATCACTGAGTTGAGTTGAAGCATTTGTTTAATATTTTCTTGTGGCGGCGACACAAATTTTCAGTTTAAAGTGTATTTTTTATCAAATTTGTTTTCGTTTTTCTTCTAATTTAAAACTAGTATAACGATATAACCCTTAAAAATGACGCCTAAATGACATAATCTCATAAAATATATACAATTCGTAAATATATGGGTGAAAAATTGTCAACCGTACCCTCTTCAAAAATTTTTTGATTCCGATTTGAATGAAATTTTGGGAACAAGTAATATAGGTGGGCCTATATATTAAAAGCTGTTACACGAATAGAAAAGATTTGTTTGAATATGTTTGAATGTAATTAAAAAGTAATATGAAATTACCATACATGTATTAGGAATAAAGTGTAATTAAATTATAATCGAAATTGAATTTATTTTTGTTCACGTGTAAACATTATTATATTGTCCAGCAGAATCTATAAAATTTACCATAAATATGTTAATATACCAACATAAAATTTTAATTGCATTTGAATAAACTATTTCTTGGCAATTTACTTGGTTAAAACTATGTTTCGAAACACAGAAAATGCTAATCATATCTAAATACAACGTATGTTCGCAACGCTTGTCTTATTTCGATAATTTATCGACTTACGAAGTTGACAACGTTGTGCAGCATTTTCTATCTACGCCATCTTTTGCCATCGTTTGAACATATTGATGTTTAAAAACAAACAAAAAAGAAATTAGATTTAAATAAATGTATTCTTGCAACATTCTTCTTGTATAGGAAGTTGGCACTCGTCTACGTCTCTTTTGTCGTCGTTTGAAGTATGTATGGGGTCATTTTTAAACATACTGATGTTTGAAAACAAACAAAAAATTAATTCAAATGTAAATAAAGGTTTTCTTGCAGCTCTCTTCTTGTATACATAGTTGACACTCGGTGATCGACATTTTCTGCGTACGTGTTTTTTGTTGTTCATTGAGAAAACGTGTTCGCGTCGGTAATAATTTTGTTATTTGTAAATTAAATAAATATAGAAATTGTGTTGCAAAAAGTACAAATAGTAACTAATATACTCTGTTACTATTTGTACTTTAATTTAATTTAATAGTGTAGTATATAATTTCTGAAACTAATGTGAAAAAAATGTTTTTTACAAAATGTTTTTTTACAAAAGCCTTCGTGAATTCCTTGCCTACGCCATGTGCTGTACTGAGACCAACTGTAATTGTACCAAATATAAAGGGAGCCTGGATCGTCTGGTTTAGCGTCTGCTGGTGCAATTGTGCATTCATTGATGCTGTCAATTGTACTTGCAGTTTTCAACCAATTATTTATTTATGCATTTAAAAATTTGTATATGAATTCAATTATTATAAATTTCCACTGTGCATGTTTGAAGATTTTTAATAAAAATTAATAAAAAAACTATTTTTTTTTTTTTTGTTTATTTTCACGATTTCTTTCCAAAAAATATTTAAATATGTTTCTACTTTTTGAACTGAAACAACTGATATGTTTCACTGGAAACATATTTATATTCAGGTCGTTCAAAATCATGTTTTATTTTGAACATATTTATGTTTCGGTTCAAATATTTATTTTATTTGGATGTAGTAATTATTATGTTTCCATTAGAATATACTCCAGTAGAAGGGGCAACATAAAAATTATAATGTAAGTCGGAGCTCATTACAACACTGTTCAAGTCTCAATACAACCCTGTTTACAAATGATTTTCAGTCAATTATATATTATGTTTACATAAGGACTGCGTCGAATAAAATTGTCCGCTACAAAAATGAAAAAATCTAGTAATCGAATTTTTATAGAATAAAATATTTTATTTTGCAAATTATTTTTAGATTTTAAAAAAAAATATATAAAAAACCAGAAATTAATATTTTTTAATAAAAAGTTTTAATTTTTACGGAACCCCTTCCATTAATGTTGTAATGGTAGTGTCCGACACCCTCACAGCTGCTGAAGACCACTTTCTTTTAAAGTCTTGAAGGTCTTTGGCCACTTTTTTTGTTGTCTTCATCTCCCTTTTTACTAAAGCCCAGTATCTCTCAATCGGTCTGAGTTCTGGACAGTTTGGTGGATTGGCTTCTCTAGGCACCAAAATCACTGCATTTTGTTGGATCCACTCTAAGGCCGTTTTGCTGTAGTGACATGAAGCGAGGTCAGGTCAAAAAAATGTGGACAAAAATGGAAGCAATCTCTTTTGCAAGCATTCCTTCACATATATTTCGCTATTAATTGTACCCGATGTCACGAATGAGCTGCTCCTTTTTCCACAACTGCATATTGCCTGCCAAACAAGGAATTTCTTTGGGAATTTTGTCATTTTTTTTTATTTGCATTTTTCAGCGACATTTCCTCGAGAATCGGCTGTATAAAATTCCTGCCCAGATAGCTGAGAAAAGTCCGCTAAAACATAAGTTTCGTCGTCCATTATGCAGCAATCGAATTTAAAAAAAAAAACTTGGTTCAGCTTTTTAGCTCGTTGTTTTGCGGTTTCATTCTTGACGGCATTTCTATCCGGAACTTTTTGGACCTTGTACGTCTTCAGCCCAACTTCTTTCTTAGTCCTGCGCACGAAAGATTCTGAGCAATCCGCCTTTCTCGCCAATTTCATTCCGGATATGCTTGGATCTTTCTTTAAAATATTCACAAACTTCTTCGACTTTTCACGATCATGTGGGCCTTTTTTTTTACCAGAACCTTTCTTCCGATCAATACTCAGGTCTTCCTTAAAGCGGTTGATAACGCGAGAAATGGTCTTAGGGTTAGCCCCTACCTCCTTGGCAATTTTTTTAAAAGACCAACTAGGTTGTTTTTGAAAAATTTTAATTATATTTTCTCGCACTTCCACTTCGTTTGCCAATTTCGCGTTAAATAAATTTTGCATTGCCTATAACTGACACAAATTATTTTCTGCCATTTAATTCAGAGCTACTGTGATCAAATTTTTTTAATTTGAATCTTGCAATAGCACATTATGGGAAGATATGTAACTGACAATTTTATTCGACGCAGTCCTTAAAATTCCAAACATACATGTTAATGCCTGCAAAATTATGTTTGGGAGAGCCCTCTTTTTTGCCGCGTGTAAGGAGGATGAGCTAGTATACCGGGTGCTGCAGATATTGGGGTCCAAATATGGCAAATATGACCGCGTAGACTTGTATTGAATTATTTATAACTTCTATTAGAGTGGCTCAATTGTAAACGACTATAACTGCTTTAGAAAGTATATCTCGACAACCGGTCATACTAGCCCATCCTCCTTAAAAAGCTTTAATGAGGTCCACTAATATTACATGTTCAACAAATTTCATCCATATCGGAAGCAAAACATTTTTGAAGCGTGTACGATTTCTTTAATTAAGATTAAAACGAACATTGCCCCGAAAAGTCTACAACAGTTTTTTTAAATTTTGTCAACGTTAATATTGAGACACCCTGTTGCTCTTTTTACTATTTTTTTTTTATTTTATAATAAATATTAAAAATCTACTCTAGTTATTTGATATACATTTTTTAATGTTCCTATTAATTTAAAGAATAACAATTAGTTGTTCAATTGATATTCTTATTTCATCTTTCATGAAATATTTTTTTTTTATATTTACTTGAAATAATCAAAAAATGAAAAAAAAAATGTTTGCATAGTTTTAGGCATACGCTGCACCTGATCTATACAAAATAATAAATAAAGTATTAATAAATATATATTAAAATAAATAAATAAGTTATTGATTGAATAATATATTTCTATTTTTAAATAACACCCCTTATAATAATGTAAAATAAAACGAACAAGAAAATTCGTTAGAAAATGCAGTGACAGATTTTTTTCGTCGTCCTATATGTTTTATTAAATTCAAACAAAATTCTTACGTTTTTTGACGAATTCGTTGTTTTTTATGTTATAAGGTGGTAAGTTTTACGTTTTTTTTTTACCATATCCAAAATCGATACAACAGGCTATTTTAAAAAATCTGAAAAAACGAAACTTGTATAGCGCATCATATAGATATATTATTATAATATATCGTCACTATCATGCCAAAGCGGTGAATGCGCAATTTTTGACATTTGCATTTTTTTTACATTTTTTTAATGTAGTTTATCCTCAAGTATGCTGTGCCAAAATCGCGTGTCATATAGTTGGATATTTCTAGCCACAAAAGACAAAACCAAAAGGGCGAATTTGAAAAATTGATAATCTTGTCATGCCAAAAGGGCGAATCTTTTCGTTTTTTCGCCATAACTTTTTATTGGTATAAGATAAAATAGTGATGTATAGGCATTAATTGTTTATTTTCAAAGCACCTATCGATCTGCATCATTAATTAAAAATATTTTGCCAAACATTAATTTGCCATTTGTTATTTGATAGGTGCTTTGAAAACAAACAATAATTGCCTAAACATCACTATTTTATCTAGTACCTTTAAAGAGTTATAGCAAAAAAAACGAAAAGATTCGCTCTTTTGGCCTGACAAGATTTTAAATTTTTCCAATTTCTTCATTTTTTTGCTATAATTTTTTATTGGTGCAAAATAAAATAGTGGTGTAAAGGTATTAATTATTTGTTTTTAAGCACCTATCGATTTAAAAATATGTTGCCAAACATTTTTTCCCGCAAATAACAAATGGCAAATTAATGTTTGACAAAATATTTTTAATTAATGATGCCAATAGGTAGGTGCTTTAAAAGCAAACAATTAATGCCTTTACATTACTATTTTATCTTGCGCTAATAAAAAGTTATAGCATAAAAAACAAAAATATTTACGTTTTAATCAGGATATAGTGTCACAAAATCCGTATTTATAATTCAGTACGTTGTCCAAATCTAAAGATATTTTACATACATTATAATAATTGATATATAAACCAAAATTACAGAAAAAATTGAAATAATATAAATTTTGCTAATTTTTAAAACACTTCATACTTTAAAATTTGATTTCCCAACATTTTTGAAAATGCACATGACATGACAGTGACGATATAATTTTTCGCGACAAATTTTTTAATGCCCAACATTTTCGTTTGCACATTTTTTTTATAGCTACGAAAAATTTACTTTCACAAATATTCAGAAATGGGGGGAGGACTCTGTACGTGGGATTGAAAAATAATTTTATAAGTTCTGGTCCCTCTTCCAAACGTTGTATATTAAAATTTTTTTATACCCTACACTAAGAGTGAAAGGGTATATTCAGTTTGGTACGCCGTTTGTAACACCCAGAAGGAAGCATCTCCGGTATGGAAAAGTATATATATTCTTGATCAGCATGACCTCCTGAGTCGATTTAGCGATGTCCGTCTGTCTGTATGTCCGTCTGTCTGCCCGTCTGACTGTCTGTCCGTCTGTCTGTCCGTCTGTCTGTTGAAATCCCTACTACTTTTAAAATTGAAGAGCTAGATAAATGAAACTTATAAGTTAGATTACTGATATACCTACGCTGTATTGGCGAGATCGGTCCATTGTGACCTATGATCCGACCACTTATGTTCAAATACCTCATATAAAATGTACATATAAAGATCAATTTTTATGTATACGTGCTTAGGTAAACTTTTTTGGTCAAATATATATTGACATCATGCTCAAATACATGATAATAATGTTTTCCGGCGAAAAGACTTGTGGTTCACAAAAAAAAATCGAAATTCGGTACACCTACCCATTTGTAAATATGGGTATCAAATGAATGGATATTCTTCAGCGATTGAATGTTTGTAGTTATTTTCAGGATTCGTATACCTATATACCAATTTGAATGGTAACCACTCATACGTGTAGGGTATTTATAATCGGCTTAGACCGAATATAATTTTGATAATCCTAACTATACTACACCTACTTTAAAATTTCCCATGTGATCTAACCTTCCCAACTGGTTTTTATTTTAATTGTTATTTTCTGCTTTGTAGTGTGAATTAGGGGATCCAATCCCGAAGCATTTTGGCAATCCCGGGACATTCGGGATTAGAAAAATAAACCCGGGATCCCGGGATATATCCCGGATTATGTCCCGAATGATTGAAATTTGTATTACAGGTACCAAATAAGTAAATTTTACACATTAAGTCGGATCGGCATATTTTCCCCATAGTTGTAAAAGGTTTTAATTTACATAGTGCTGCTATAGTTTATCACAAGAAAATTTGAGTCAGAAAATAATGCTTGAGTATTGCAGATGAAGTAAAAACATTTTAAATCAATATTTTATCATCTAAATAAAGCTGTTTTGGATCGAAGTAGGCTTAAAAAATTAGTGATTGAATCTATTATTGTCTTATGTTCGCGCATGCATCGTCTTTGAAGTTTAAAAAGAACAAAAATTTTACATATTCTCAAGTTAAACCTCTCACAAATATAATTGTGTTTATACATTCTTTGTAGTTCTGAATCCAAATATGTTAACGATCAATTTCCGTGACGTATAGTAAAAAAATTCTAAATTTAATCCAATAATTTAATTTTTACTCATTACATTATATTGTTTATGATTTATTGGCGTACGCGCATTGCAACTGAAGGTAAAAAAATAACTTAAAAAAAAAATAATTTTATGTTTCCTTACATGAAATCAAACATGTAAGGAAACATAAGGAAACATGCAAGGAAACATTGATGACAAAGTCTATTGAAAAATAATTAAAATATGCAAACGACTGCAAATTTAAAATTTAATAGTTTTAATATTTTCTACACGTTATTTTGATTGGCAATCCCGGGATTTCATTTCGGGATTTTCGGTACAAATATTCTCCGGTATCCCGGGATTGGAAGCCCTAGTGTGAATGCGAGTTTGTCTAAATTTGAAGACTTAACTAAATTGTTGGGTTTTCATTCGATCACTATGGTTAATCGGAATTCTGTCAAATCGGGTAATCAAAAGATAATTATCGGTGTGTTTGCTATCAGCCATTTTAGTTTAAATTAAATTGCGCGTGAATTTGCAAAATTCAATAGTAAGCACTGCATTACCGACAAATTTAGTTAGTCTTTAAATTTAGACAAATTCGCACACACACCTTAAAAAGCAGAAAATGTGTATATGGATTTTTTTAATTGATTTTATATATTTTGATGAGACTAGACAGAGATATGTGAGTAAAGTCCAGGTTTCATTCAATTTAATATTTAAAATAGGAAAATAGGTTATATCGAACAGAGATACAGAAAAGCAATAATGTCACGCAGTTCTGAGTTCTGTTTAATTTTAAAGTCTCTAGCTTAGCGGAATGTTAGTTTAAAATCAAATAAAATATGAACCCCGAGCAGCCAGTCAAGAATGCGATCTAATAAATGTTTTAATAATATATATATATTTTTTTTAAATAATAAAATTATTACTTGAAACCAAATAAAAAATAAATTGCCAATTTCTAAAAAAATATGGAATTCAAATTGAAAACACACAAATTTCAATTACACTACACAACAGCCATTCTACGCAGCAGTCAAGGTTATTTTTGTATTATGTAAAATGACGTCCTTATTCCGAAAATATAGTTTAATAATGTTTCTTTGGATAGGTTTACAAAATATGGGCCAATAACTTTTGGACCGAGCTTTCATAAAGGTAGTCACATATATTTGCAAATATCTCGCGTTCTAAATAACACATATGATCAAATGTTATATCGAATGAAAGTTAATTAAATATCGAATAAACATTTTTTAGAACATTTTTAAATTGGTTCATTAGTTTAAGAGAACTCGAAAGAAGAACTTGAAAAACATTTTTTTTCAACAAAAATTTAAGAAAAAATTAATTTAAAAAAATGGAAAAAAATCGAGTAAGTAAGATGATACACAAATTTTAATTATTCAAAATTAGTTCACACTCCGTCGAAGAAATTGAGCTATAAATGACAAAAATATATGGGTAACATTTGAGGATAAAGTTATGTGAAAGCAATATAATTGAGTGCTATACAAATAGGCATAAAAATAAACCAGTTGGGAAGGTTAGATCACATGGCAAATTTTAAAGTACGTGTAATTATGATAGTTAGGATAATCAAAATTATAGTCGGTCTAAGCCGACTATAAATACCCTACACATATGTGTGGTTACCATTCAAAGAGATATATAGGTCACCAGGGTATACGAATCCTGAAAATAACTACAAACATTCAATCGCTGAAGAATTTCCATTCATTTGATACCCATATTTACAAATGGGTAGGTGTACCGAATTTCGATATTTTTTTTAGTGAACCACAAGTCTTTTTGCCGGAAAACATTATTATAATGTATTTGAGCATGATATCAATATATATTTGACCAAAAAAGTTTACCTAAGCACGTATACATAAAAATTGATCTTTATATGTACATTTTATATGAGGTATTTGAACATAAGTGGTTGGATCATAGGTCACAATGGACCAATCTCGCCAATTTTTTCGCACATACAGCGTAGGTATATTAGTAATCTAAGTTATAAGTTTAATTTATCTAGCTCTTCAATTTTAAAAGTAGTAGGGATTTCAACAGACAGACGGACAGACAGACGGACAGACAGACGGACAGACAGACAGACGGACAGACGGACAGACAGACAGACAGACAGACAGACAGACAGACAGACAGACAGACGGACAGACGGACAGACGGACAGACGGACAGACAGACGGACAGACGGACATCGCTAAATCGACTCAGGAGGTCATGCTGATCAAGAATATATATACTTTTCCATACCGGAGATGCTTCCTTCTGGGTGTTACAAACGGCGTACCAAACTGAATATACCCTTTCACTCTTAGTGTAGGGTATAAAAATGTGAGCGGATCACGATTATTTTTTGCGCAACTATTGATAGATGATTGCTTATAATTAATTTTAAATTTTATAATTTTATCTTTAATACTTAACGAGATATGTGTTCCCAAAATGTAAACCCATATTTCGTAGTGGATGTAGTAGATTACGTTGACTAAATCGACCCATTTTCGAACTTTGAATTACTATTCTACTAAAATATATTGAAAAAAAATTTCACATCATTCGGAATAGCAGTTTTAAAGTTATCGTGTATAGGCGGACAGACAGACGGTCATATCTAAATCTAAATCGACTCGGAAAGTGATGTTGACCAAGAAAATATATACTTTTTCGTACCAGTCACGCCTACTAAGAGGCGCTAAAATATCCTCACATATATTTTAAAACTTGTTACCCATGGGTATTGGGTATAAACATATTATGCGATTTCTTTTAGTTAATACCCAATAGTAATGCTTTCACATGATTTTTTCTTCTCTTTTTACATCATTTTCTTTAAAAATGTACAGGCTAATTTTGCAATATTACAAACTGTGCATCATCTAGCGTTTTCAATTTTTCACCATTTTTTAATAAAATTTTGGTCGACAAAATTTACATTTTACGAGTTCTTCTAAAGAGTTCTCTTCAACCAGTAAACCAATTCCAAACTATTGTAAGAAAAGTTTATTGAATATTTAATTATCTTTCATTCGATATAACAAAAGTTTATGGGTTTTATTAAACGCGAAATATTTACAAATTTATGTGACCACCTTTTTGAAAGCTCAGTACAAAAGTTATTGCCCAAAATCTTGTAAACCTATCCGTAGAAAATTTTTTAATTCTTATATTCAAATTCTGCGAGTCATTTCCAATAATACAAAAATAATGGAATTTACTGCGCAAACTTTTTTTCTCATTTTGTTGTGTAGTGTTAATAGAGAATTTAGTTTTCACTTTAAACAAATAAAAAAAAGTCAACTTATTTTCTTGTAGCGGAGTTTGTGGTAAAGTAGAACACGTTTTGATTTTCCTCCAAAAAAAAAAAGTTTATTTGAATATTTTGTTCAATTCTTTTGCAGACCTATTCCATAGACTGGTTCATGATTTAAATTTTTGCATTAACAGAATACCATTTATATGCCTTTTAATTGATTTTTGATCGATTTTTCAAAACAGCTAAATTTTTTGTTTTTACTCTTAGTCAGAATATTATGATGGCAATGAACACAGGTGTAGTTCCTGGTCCTCAAGTTCGCAAATTTCAAGTAGAAATTGCTTAAATTACGTTTCCCACTTTACCCCAGAAAGTGTTTCCCACATTACACTAATAACGCAATTTGAACATAACTTAGCACCATTTAAGCAATTATTTGAAAAAACCGTCTTTATTTCAAAAGATATATAAAATCCGATCATTATAAACATAGCTTCCTAATTAAAAAAGACAAAAATTCACAGTTTTTGATAGCATAACTGTGAATTGCACTCTCTGCACAATAATAAACTATAAATTTATTATAACCGTAGATGAAAAAGTTGATGCCATATTAAGAAGCACTTGACAATTGTTTTTCTCTTTCTAAGTGCAAAAGCAGGTTAAAAAATTGAAATTTCACACATTACCCCAGGTCCGCCTATTTATATTTTCTAATATGAGAACTACATGTGCTGTTATCGAAATCAACATCTTTTGACCGCTTTATTACTTCCCATGTCAAAACCATATGTTTAAATGTTTGTTAATCAATATTTAGATTTTATTTTAAATTATTAATGATTTATTATACTAACCGATTGTGACGGACGGTTAGATCAGCATTTAAAAGTAGTAAGGAATTTGTAGGTAATAGAGCGAAACTTATAGGCTGTGCGGTACGAATATGGAATGCTTTACAATAAATTCTATAATATATTTTGCGATAATAAAAGTAAAGTTCAAAATATGTATATCATTCGAAATCTAGTTGAGTTAACCGATTTGTCATACTTATGAAAGAATTTATTTATATTCATTCAAGCTACATTTGCTTCACATGTAAATGATGTATAGAACACATTTGGTATGAGGTTGGAAGAACGAAATAGTTAGTTATGACAATCAACTTTATTCGTTTAAAACAAAATTTCTAATAAAAGGTTCAAGGTTAATGTCTCGGGGAATTATTGGCTATTTAGGAATAGTTTGGAAAAGAATTGTTCAGGGAAAAATATTATCTCGTAAAAGAATTGATCGGCTCCCAGTTTCAAGTTAAGTTGATTCGATTTAATAAAGTTTTGTCTAATTGAAATTTGATAAAAATCAAAAATATGCTCGATTGACGGCATTACTAATAAAAAAAATATTCCATTAACATTTTTTTTTTTAATTAACATTTTTTTTTATTATCAAAAACTGTAGAACCAAAAATCAATTGTAAGTCGGGTATTTTCCGACAATAATAACATAATCATATTGACACTTAAGATATTTACTTCATAATACCCAGGGAACCTCATGGATTCATTCATCAGACGGCAAAGATAGCACAAAAGCTTCGAAGACTTATCGGACGGAATAGAGTCAAATTATGGTGTGCCTGTCAATTATTGTTATTTTTATTATTAGAAATGTGATACTGTAGATTAGCTGATATCTGCAGAGAATAAAGAAATAAATGAACGAACAAACGATGCATAAATCAAATGGTCTGATGATATTTGCCGCACTAAATGCCAAACCTCTTTTTGTTTTTATGTGCAACCATGAAGGGGTGGGCTGGCTGATAATAGTAAAATCGACTACGATAAACGGGGCTATAAACACAGACACAATCCATCCATAAGCACCAAGCAGTTAAACTTTTAATTCGAACTACAAATGAAAGCTTTTTTGCGTGTCATTAAAACTAATGACAGAAAAGCACTATTATAACACTACTCGACAAAATGAAAAATAGTTTTCCTATGGATATTCGATTTGTCATTTCTATAAAACTTTGATTTTAACTGCATATTTGGTTTGTAACTATAAATTAACACGTTTTTATGAAAATTGTATTCGAAAATTTTAGCGCTTTTCAGCCACTGCTTAGAGTATAAATTGCGGCACTATAAAAAAACTGAGCTTCTTTAAAACTTTGAATGTAGTTTTTTTCCCAATTGAAAATTTAAATTTCAATATATTATAGAATTATTATAATTTATTTAAATTTTGAGATATCGTATTTTTGGCCCTTTTCAGCCACTTCTTAGAGCATAAAAATTATACTACTTTAAAAAACAAATTTTCTTTACAATTTTGAATGTGGTTTTTCTCTCGATTGATAAAGTAAATTTCAATATATCAAAAAATTACCATAATTTATTTAAATTCCGAGATATTTTGAACTAAACTAGAAATTTTGTATTTTTTTAGACTATTTTGATTTTTTTTTTTTTTAGATTTCAGAGTTAATTGGATATAAAAAATGATTCATGGATTTCTAGAATATAGTCCCAACTAACAATAGAAATTACTAATTTTCTGGTACCTTGTATATTTTTTGAAATATGCACTTTTTTCGTAGAAAGTTGCATGAAAATTAAATTTTTGCATGCCTTTTTGTATATAGTATATGAAAATCTACTGAAAATATTAATCTTAACTCGATTTTTTGCTTAAGAATTTAAAGCCGAAAAAAAAACGGTTTTCTGCCGTATTTACACACAGGAAAAAATTATGTTTTGCAGCAAGTTAATAACAATAAATAACCATAATTTTTGAAATGAATACCAAAATAATTTGAACATTTTGGAATTAAAAGTAAAATCCAATTAAAGAACATCAAATTTACAATTGCAAATATAATATGTTTGCTGCAAAACATTTTTTTTAATCTGCGTGTAGGTTTTTTTTTACCCGTTAACATACATCTATGAGTTATAGGGTATATTGTTTTTTTCAGTTGGTTTTTTAGTTTATTTCTAAAATTTTGCGGTTTAAAAATGAAACGGTTTTGAATGGAATAATGTTTTCGGTTTAAGTTTCATTTACTGATTAGGATTAAAAAAAAAACAAAAATTTAAAAAAAAAAAATGGAATAAAAATAAAAAATATTATAATTTATATCGTTAATCTGCACAATGTTCTAAATATCCATAAACCATTTTATTTTTTACTATTAGAATTTAAATACTATAAAATGTATCCAAAAATATTATAAAAATGTTAGATTAAAATATTCTAATGACTGGCACTTGATAACAATTACTTTTAAACTTGGTTTAAACTTTTTACATCTTTAAAACGACTATAGCACCTAATTAAATCGACAAAATTTCTTTAAATTTGACAGACAGTACTATATAACGTATCCAAAAATAGTATATAAACATAAAAATGTTAGATTAAATTCTTCGAATGACTGGAACAAAAATACGATTAGGTTTAAACTTGGTTTAAACTTTCACATTTTTAAAAGGACTATAGCACCTAATTAAATCTGCCAAATGTCGTTAAATTTGACAGACAGTACTATAAAATGTACCCAAAAATATTATAAAAACATAAAAATGTTAGATTAAAATATTCTAATGACTGGCACAAAGAAAAAACAATTAGGTTTAAACTTGATTTAAACTTGGTTTAAACTTTTAATATTTATAAAACGACTATAGCACCTAATTAAATCGGCCAAATATCGTTAAATTTGACAGACAGTATAAAATGTATCCAAAAATATTATAAAAACATAAAAATGTTAGATTAAAATATTCTAATGACTAGCACAAAGAAAAAAAAACAATTAGTTTTAAACTTGGTTTAAACTTATCACATTTTTAAAACGACTATAGCACCTAATTAAATCGGCCAAATGTCGTTAAATTTGACAGACAGTACTATAAAATATATCCAAAAATATTATAAAAACATAAATATGTTTGATTAAATTATTCTAATGACTGGAACAAAAAAAAAAAACGATTATGTTCAAACTTGGTTTAAACTTTTCACATTTTTAAAACGACTATAGCACTTAATTAAATAGGCCAAATGTTGTTAAACTTCACAGACAGTACTATAAAATGTATACAAAAATATTATAAAAACAAAAAATGTTAGATTAAATTATTCTAATGACTGCAACAAAAAAAAAAACGATTATGTTCAAACTTGGTTTAAACTTTTCACAATTTTAAAACGACTATAGCACCTAATTAAATCGGCCAAATGTCGTTAAATTTGACAGACAGTACTATAAAATATATCCAAAAATATTATAAAAACATAAATATGTTTGATTAAATTATTCTAATGACTGGAACAAAAAAAAAAACGATTATGTTCAAACTTGGTTTAAACTTTTCATATTTTTAAAACGACTATAGCACCTAATTAAATTGGCCAAATGTCGTTAAACTTCACAGACAGTACTATAAAATGTATCCAAAAATATTATAAAAACATAAAAATGTTTGATTAAATTAAACTTTGTTTAAACTTAGTCATTTTTAAAACGACTATAGCATTTTATAGCACCTAATTAAATAGGCCAAATGTCGTTAAATTTTACAGACTGTACTATAAAATGAATTCAAAAATATTATAAAAACATAAAAATGTTAGATTAAAATATTCTAATAACTGTCACTTGAAAACAATTAGGTTTAAACTTGGTTTCAACTTTTCATATTTATAAAACGACTATAGCACCTAATTAAATCGGCCAAATGTCGTTAAATTTTAAAGACAGCACGACATTTAGTAATATTTTTTAATTATTGTAATTATTTTTAATATACTGACTATGGACAAAATTTCTTCTAGTTTAAACTACGATTAATTTGAAAATGTGACTGAAGAACTGGACCTTAGTAGATTTTTGTTTTGTTTTAAAATGAATATGCATCAGTATTTTGTTGTATTATAATAAAATGAAACCCAATGTTTCGATTTTGGTTTTCAGCCCGGATTCTTCATAGGCATTGGTTTATTGCTAATTTTTGTATAACGCTTTGGGTTTTTAAAATTGAACGGTTTTAAACGGATATCGATTTCTGTCTCAACTACAGTTTCAATGTCTGATTTTTTTTTTTAAGTGAAAGAGCATTTCTTAAATATACAGAATTGAAAATTTAAACGATATTCTAAATAATCATCGAAATTTTGATTCTTATTTCGAGATCCTTAATAATATAAAAAATGGCACAAAAATAGTCTAAAAAAAGAAGAACATTTTCTAATTTTAGTATCATATATCTTGAAAACTTAAACGAATATTGGCATTTATTTATATATTGAAATTTCTTTTGACAATTTAAAGGAAAATAATGTTTAAACATTTTTGGAATACTTGTTTTTCAAAGTACTGTATTTTTTTTACTCTACGAAGTGCTTAAAAAAAGTCCAAAAGTAAGGATTACTTGAGTGCTTCTAAACGTTAAGTAATAGAAAAAAACTGAGTATGCAGTTAAAATCCGCATCCCCTAGTTATATAGAAATGATATATGGATTGTCTATAGTAAAAATTGTACTTCGTTTTGTTGAGCAGTGTAGTTAGTGCAGAATGGAGTCATGTTTAATTTAAGCATTTCAAAAAACAGAAAAAAAGATTTGCACTGAAATTTATAGACAGTACAAAGAAAACAAGATATAAATTAATAAAAAAATAATAATTTTTAATATTATAAAATAAAATAACTCTACTCAAGTGAAAGCTTTCAAAGCTTAGCCATAACTTAAGCTATCACCCATCGTACGTAGCGCAATAATTTAGCGAACAAAAAAAAATACAAAAACCAGTAACAAAATGCTGTGCAAATTATTATCCGCAAAATACGCAAAAACCAAATAAAAACAAGTATAAAATAAAATCGAACAACACAACAAAAAAAACCCGCATTTGTCACGTTTGCTGCTTTTGTGTCGGTGTTTTACGTTTTAACAACCAATTCGAACTCGAAAGCGCGCGCCAGTTAAAGTTGCCAAAACCGAACTTCATTCAGTTTCATTCAAATCTCGTTGCCAATACCGCCGCAGCTTTTAGTGGTACTCGGTAGACGCTTCATCCAGCCATTCGTCGAGTGTCCGTCCATCTGTGCTACCATATCAACCGCTCTTTGACTTCTTGCGGTGCTGCAATTTGTGGTTGTTTTATTTTGTATTTATGTTGTTGTGCGGTTTAGTGCGGTGCGTCTGTGCGTAGCTTATCAGTATTAACGATAAATAGAATAAAATAATCGAAATATACAAAAAAAAGCAATGAAAACAATAAATAACGCGCCGTGAAAATTGAAAAAAAAAATAAACCAAACGCATTCGAATTACAACATCGCATTTATTAACAGTGCAGCATACAGATAACTTGAATCTAAAACGTGGCCAAGATGATGACCGACAACATGCGTAAAATTTACGAGAGGTGCTTAAAGTTTAAATATTTTAGTTATTATTCGTAGTACTTAAATAAATCGAATTTTAATTATGACTGTGCTCTGTGTATTTCTCTGTGTGTTTCTGTGTCTATATTTCTGTGTTAATATTTGGCAACACTGACCATGCTAACAAATTTTATGTTATGGTCACCAAATTATTGACTTGTTTCAAGTGTTTAAAGTATCTCCTCCATTCACATTATTAGTGGTGATGCATAAAAATTTAAGTTTGCTGCAAATAAAGGTAGTCTCCGTCAGTTATGTTGAAGAACACCTTGGTCCATAAATCCATTGAATACGTTTGTATATATTAAGAATTTATATAGTATTCGTCTAAAGCTAAGAAAAAGAAATAATATGCACAAAAATTAATATACACTGAAAGAAATTAGAGATTTGCTGCTTTCGAAACAGCTGTTTTTAATTTTTATTACCTTCACACTTGCCATATTTACACAAAACTTATTGGCAACTTTTGGTATTTGTGACTGTTGGCAACAGCTATTAAATAATAACCAGACCTTTATATTATTTTTTTATTATTTATATGTAATTAAAAGTACTATTTTTGACTCCATAAAGCATCTCCAATTGCCTGCACTTGATAATTTGCTTTATTTAAGTACATATTTTATAATAATTTCACTTGTAAATGCCATTTCTAATTAAAATGCACAAATTTTACAGTTTTATTATTTTTTTTAATTAAATGTGAAACTTTACACTTCTATTAAAAGTTTTTCTATTAAAAGCTTTTTAAAAGCTCTCATTTAAATACATGCACTCTAAACTGTAGTAAATTCATTTAAAATTAATAGCCATCATTTTGATTTTAAAACAATAATGTTTAAAAACACTACTCAACACAATTTTTGTCATGGACATGCCATACATCAATTCTATATAATTCACCTTTTTGGACTGTATACTCACTTTTTTCCTATTACATATCATTTTTTTATAAAATTGCAATCGTAAATTTAAGCCCTTCTCACTACTTACACTCAACATAATTTCTAGGACATTTTACGAAATATATTTTCGTAATTTTGAATTTCGTAAAATAAACGAATACTTATAATTCGTACACGAATAATTCGTAGAATACACGAATAATTCGTAAAATACACGAAACATTTGTAATTTCTATTTCTTTTCCAAAATATTTTTTACGAACGATTCGTATACATTACGAATCAATATTCGTAAATTTAAAACAACAACAAAATATTGAATATTTCGTTTAAATTACGAAACTTTCGTTATATTATTTTCTATTACAATTTTTTTTACGAAAGAAAATATGTTTTACGAATGAATTACTAAACTTTCGTAAATTGTGAGGCTAAATGTATAATTTTACGATACAATTGTGTGGAACGATTTCATGTATTTTAAGCAGATTTTATTTTGAGTGTAGAATAAAATATAGTACTGTGGAAAAATAGTTTTACAAAAAAAACGAACGCAATTTGTCTTTTAATTTTCAAGACTAATTTCAGTATACTAATAAATACTAATTTTTCAAATACGTTTTAAGATAATTGAAATTAAACTCGTAAAATTATTTCAAAGAAAGCTTTTGCATAAAACCAAAATATGAATTCAAAGTTTTAATATTTAATTTAATTTAATTAAATATATTTTATTTCATTAAACCCCAGACACGCATTGAAATCACATTTTATATACACACCCAACGTCAATAAAAGGTTCCTTGAATTATATGTATTTGGTTATTCGTGGTTGTTACTGGGTAACAACGAATTTAAAAATAATAGCATTATTTTGAATATATGTATGTTTGGCATTACGATATCACAATTAAATAACAACGCTGCCTACTTTTAGCACTCAGTAACACTCACATTAATACTTTTCATATAGTTCAAAAGTTCTTTTTGATGGACATTTTTTTTTAAGTACCGCCAACTACTGTTAATACCAGATAGTGGCTGCTTGTGAAATTTCCAATTCATCCGTATAGTACTGAACTCAAAATAGGAACAATAGATAAAAATAAAATTATTAGGTATAAATAATATATGTGTAATAAAAATTAAATAAAAGTTTAAGTTTATAATTATATAATATAAATAAAAAAAAAATGTAATTTAAAAATAGGAAAAAAACAAATATTGTGTAAAGAAGATATTAGCACTAAATTTACTATTTTTACATTAAAATTAAATGTGAACATAAATAGGTTTACATGTAAATAAAATGTTTTCACATTCAAACATAAATATGTTTGCAAGAACGCCGAAAATTATTCATTCTGAACATAAATATGTTTGAACGAAAACAAAAATATGTTTGGCTGTTATTATAATAATGTTTGGCAATGAAATAATACTTTTGTTTGGGAGAGCCCTTTTTTTTTGTAGCGTGTAAGCAAAGGTGGGAATGTGGTAGGGAAATAGCAGGCACAGGTGTAAGCAAAATGGTAGGCACAAGCAGGCTAAAGTAGGCAATATACTGGAAGAAAAATGGTAGGAAAAGGTAGTGATTGCATAAAGCAATAACAAAACACGTACAGCATAAACAAATAATATAAATCCTCAGTGCCCATTCATCCCACAGTACCAAAAACTTCTTCATGTATAATAACACCGACGAATTTGGTTTGATATATTTTCGCGAAAAACTCAATCGCTTCGATTCTCTATTGCTGGATTCGCATATGTTTTCTGAAGGAAATCCTTATTGTTATTGTAATCGAAATTTTACAAAAAAATTGATTGCAGAAAGCAATAACAAAACTCGTGTGAATTAAAAACAACGTGTGTTTGTTTTTGTACAGCAAGAAGTTTTTGTTTGGGGCAAATATGACGGTTAGAACCATTTGCTGGGCACTTTTGATGATAATGTTGATATCAGCAATAGCCTTCTGCAATACGCCAAATTTTATAACAATAATTCGCGTAGAAAAACGACGGAAATATTAGCTGTGTTTTTTTCATATTTTAAATTTGAGCCAGAACAAATTTTGTACGCAAAACAAAAACAAATTTGAGCTAGATAGATTTATCTAGCTCAAATTGTTTTGTGTACAAAATTTGTACCGGCTCAAATTTAAATTATGAAAAAAAAAACACAGCTAATGATGTCTACAAATGACAACAATTTTCTATACTGAAAATTTTTGAAGACAAATTTGATATTTGTAAACAAAATTTTATGTCGACAGCTTTAAAAATTTCAAAACAGAAATTCCTATGCAATGGGTTTGCCTGCTACTCGCAGGCTACCTTTCTATCCATATTCTAGCTATAAAGATATCATTCAAAACTTCAAAACCAAAACTTACACAAAAATGCTTTTGCCTGCTAGGAGTAGGCTTGAACATTCTAGTTTCCTGTGTAAAAGCTGATATAGGAAGCCTGTCTGTTTTCATAAATTCAAAATGCCTGCTTTGCAATGTGTATTTCCTACTATATTCCTGTGAGTTTTCCTCAAATTACTTCTATAATACCAGTTTCCTTCCATATTTTTTGCCTGTGGTTATTAGCATAGTATTTTTTACAGTGTTTAATTTTTTAATATAAATGCACAACAATTCATATCATATTAATTCAAGTTAAGAAATTGAACTTAAATTCTTAAAATGTGTACTTTATAATGTATCATTTGTCAAGTTCAAAAGGTATACTTAATTTGCAAATGCCAAAAAAAAATAAAATTTAAATATTTAATTAGTCTAGTGCTTAAACAAAAACAACATGCAACACATTTTTATGCATGCAAAAAAATTATATATAAAATTTTTAAAATGTATGTCAGACTATAATCGCGACGGAAATGTTGTTGTTTTTTTTTTGTTTTGTTTCATATTATCTAAGAAAAAAAAATATCAAAAAATAAACTTGTTTATAAATAATATAACTATATGAAAAATATAAACTTTATGTTGTAGGTTATTCAAGTTCAAGGTTTGATTAAATTTCACATTCAATCAGTTTGCAAACTAAATTTTGGTGTAAACGATGTCTGTAGTGTAAAAAAATATAATAATTTTAATACAAATACAGATTATAGAAAATAGAGATTATAAGGTGTTTACGTCAATACATTTTTGTGGTTTTTACTTTTTCTTAAGAACTGGAAACAAGTTTAATAAAAATGTTAACGTTATTTCCCAAATATGTAAATTTTGTATGCAAGAAAAATGAAGTGGGATTTGTGCATTTCCTGAACAATTTGCATTTTATCGTATGCTATAAAATTGATGAATGCGTTTTGTACATTTTATAGTAAGAATAACACTGCTCAACACATTTTTTCATATGAGCATCGCAGTCATTTTCAATATTACCCTACGGGAAAATGAACCGGTACGTGACTGATCACGTGACTGGCGAAATGGTGATGGTGACTGGTTCTAGTTCTGACTCAATCGTATGAAACGTACCGCTAACTTTTACATGGCTTTGTCATTGGAGGTGACCAATTGACACCTCATAGATACCATAGGACCGGTCTTCGTACTGTCCTTCGAGGACCAGTCACCTTACTGTCCTAAAATGACCAGTCACCCTACTGTCCGTTAGTCTAGATATAAATCATTATTTTAGGTGTTTGACAGATATCTTTTTACCAGTCAAGTGATCAGTTGTTTAAGGGTAAATCACACTGCCCTACAGGGAAACGAACTGGTACTAGACTGGGCATCTGGTTGCTCGGAGATAATTAACCGGAGGTAATTAACTTTTATATGAAATCAACCGGCAACTTAACACGGTGTTGTCCTATGAAGGGGTGAATTATCATGCAGACCTTTAGACCTATCACAGAACTGGTCATCAACATCCAGTACTCAATCGGTAGTAATAGTACCGGTCACAGAACATGTATAATGATTACGAACAGTCTCCATCCTGCATACCTTTGGACTAGAACAGTGACAAGTCCTCATTTCACCAGTCACGTGATAGGTAATTTTAGAGTAATTGACACCGTTTTCCCGCAGGGTAGTTTAGACTTCGTTCTGTAAAATCATAAATAATTTTCCTATTTATTATAATTCGAAAATGGTATAAAAAAAGTTTAGATACAAATATCCTGAAAACATAATGAAATATTAGTAAATATTTGCCGTCCGACACTATTTTGCACACATGAAAAAATCGACTAGTACGAGAAATTGGGGATCATTCTAAGAATTTGTATGTACCCAGTTTTTTTAGATCAATTCTTTCACGATTTTATTCGTATTCGAAATGCAATGCACATCATATTTTCATAGTAAAAGAAAACAGAAATTTTTTGCAGCACATATTTTGTAGCTGAGATCTTTCTGAGTATGGATTTAAAAACGGTTTTCCAATATCAATTCATTTAAAGGTTTTATTTCCATTTGAAATGGTACTATGATATATTGTAACCAGTTGGAAAGGTTAGATCACATGGGAAATTTTAAAGTAGGTGTTATTATGATAGTTAGAATTATCAAAGTTATAGTCGGTCTAAGCCGACTATAAATACGCTACACATATGTGTGATTACCATTCATATAGGTATATAGGTCTCCAGGGTATACGAATCCTGAAAATAACTACAAACTTTCCATCGCTGAAGAATTTCCATTCATTTGATACCCATATTTACAAATGGGTAGGTGTACCGAATTTCGAATTTTTTTTTTGGGAACCACAAATCGTTTCGCAGGAAAACATTATTTTCATGCATGATACAATAAAAGGTAGTAGAATCCCAGAGCGCCTCTCACAAAATTTTCTTATCCCATTCAAAATTTTGACATAAGCACGGGACGTTTGACAGTATCTTCAGGAGTTAGACAGAAGCACGGGACAGAAGAACACGAACTCTAATACTTCAACCTTGAATAATTGTATCATGATTTTCATGTATTTCAGCATGATATCAATATATATTTGACCAAAAAAGTTTACCTAAGCACGTATACAGTAAAATTGATCTGTAGATGTAAATTTTATATGAGGTATTTGAACATAAGTGGTCGGTTCTCAGGTCACAATAGATCGATCATGTCAATCTTCTTGTTCAGACAGCTTAGATATATAAGTAATCTAAATATAAAGTTTCATTGCTCTAGTTCTTCTACTTTTTCCGAAATCGTTATTTCAACAGACAGACGGACATCACTAAATCGACTCAAGAGGTCATGCTGATCAAGAATATATATACTTTTCCATACCGGAGATACTTTCTTCAGGGTGTTACAAACGGCGTACCAAACTGAATATACCCTTTCACTCTTAGTGTAGGGTATAAAAATCAATTCAAATTTATTAAATACAAATAAAAGCTGTAAACGAACTGATATCGGTCAAACATTTTCATATTCATACTCAGTGATGTCTCAGCTAAGAAGTACATCCAACTTTTTTCAATTGTTCGACCAAAAGTATGATATGCTCTTGCTTTGCAAATGCAAATAAAACCCTTTAACGAATTGATCCAGAAAAACGGGGATACACATGTATTTTATTTTTTTGCGTATTTTAAGAATATATATGATTTTCTCACACAAAAAAAAATGTCACTAACAACCAGTATACATCATATTGATGATTTCATTCATTAAACTAAAATCGTATTTTATCATTTACACATTTATGTAGTTATAATTCTTATAAGTTTTATGATATTTAAATTAATATGGTTTGTTGAACAAAATTCATCAATATGATGTTCACTTATTCATTAATTTGATGAAATGGAGTCTTAGCATAATTACCAATTAAATATTATAACTCGTATAAAAATTATAAATACATAAATGTGTAAATGTGTAAATGTAGACAATTTTGTGTTTGAAATTCAATGTTAATAAATATTGAAAATGAAAAACATTTAAAAAATACGATTTTACTTCAATGAATGAATTCATCAATATGATGAATCCAGGTAGTTGGTGAAATTTTGGCGATATTTTTTTGTGTGCATGCCAAAAGCAGCCAAAAGTTGAATTTTGTCCTACGGTGTTATAATTAGTATTTACAATGAAAAAAAAAAATTTTTTTTTTCTTAAAAACTTTACGTAATTTGAAAAACTGAGTATGCAGTCAAAATCAGCTCCTATGAATAATAAAGAATTTATATAAGCAATAAATCATCAATATGATGAATTTATTCATAAACAATATGGTTTTTTTTCGTCAGCTACCACATTTTTTTTTTCGAATTTTTCAAAAAATATTTTTTTTTTACAAAATGTTTTAAAAAATGTCCCTAAAACATTTTTTTTAAATGGTGTTGGAAAAAATTTTATTAAAAAAAAACGATGAAATTTTAATTTTTTCAAAAAAAAAAGAATTTATAAAAAAAAAATGTTTCACAAAAATATATTTATCGAAAAAAATGTCGTCTAAAAAAAATTTTTTTTGTTGAAATATATTTTTTATGTATATAACTTTTTATTAATAAAAAGTTGTAATTATAAATAAATATATTACAAAAAAGAAATAACAATCAATGGCAAAAAATGAACGAAAAATAAATATTTTGATTAAAATTTGGTTTGATGAACAGCATTCTTTAACATGATGTACATGTATATTATATTTTATGTATTTGTTCATTAAAATAATGAAAGGTATTCCTCAGAAATAGTTCATCATATTGAAGAACACTTTTTCGACAGTTACCAAGCGTTCATCATATTTATGATCGCATTCATAACATTGATGTCGTTAGTTTTTAATATTATGAATGGTTCTTCAATACAATGAGTCTTGATTTGAAGAACAAAATTCATCAATATGATGTACATTTTTTTCTGTGTACTTTTCGATAGAAATGCGATATCTATAACGAATGACACCAAAAATACAGCATCTGTTTCAGTAACAAATTCGTTAAAAGTCAAAAAGTTTGAATTCATTTTGGTAAATTAATCAAATTCAAATTTCAATTCAAATACGTTTGTGATTTTTTGAATATTAATATATAATTGCAGACACTTAAAAATGACTAATGCGATGGTAGGGACGACGATATTTATTATTTATAATTTTTTCTGATTAGTTTTTATTTTTTTGTCATTACGGATGATATATATTTATGACGTATTTATTTAAATCAATCATATAGCTTCGCGCTGTCGAAGGTGTCAAAAACTTCCAGATCGGTTCGATTCTGAAATAATTCTGGTAACGACCTGACCGTATAGGTAGAAGATTTCCAATATTGTAATTGCGAGCACTGGCATCAATATCCGAAAAATTCTTAGACATTTCGTAAAATTATCGTTGCGTTATCGAAACGAATGGTATACTGGGCTGATGTACTGTTGTAAACAACGCCATTCATAAAATTCTGTCGCCTTCTTTTTATGAATTTCATTGACATCACACGGTTTCCACAAAACAGTCCACATGTTGTGATGTATATATCTCAAGTATCTGCCTGCATTGGTGAGTTCCTTGAACTGTGCGCCTCATAATTATAGCATTTTAAATGTGAATTAAATCCACGCGAACTTGTGTAAACTTCCTCCACTCAATTTTGGCTCAGGCGTTTGCGAATTATTGACGCATAATGGAATATTTCGGCTTTTGACGCAGAACTTTATCAGTCGTTTTAATTTTAACGAACTTCAACAGAAAAATTGACCAAACATCAAAAGAAAAAAAAAACTCAATTGGAAATGCAATAATTAAGATCATTGCTGAATAAAACTGAAATTATTGAGTTTTAATTTAAATTATGCAAATATATTGTAGTGATTTTGTGGTATTATGTTTTGTGTCAGTGTGTCATTTTTTCACGTGACTTTTAAAGTCACAACCAGACATAATTAATATCTACTGTCGATTTGTTGTCTGGCAAATTATTTAATTTATTTGTTTTGCAGACACGTGAGAAAATGTTAAATTTTTTTTTTTATCTTTTTATTAATTTGTTATAGGAAATATGTTTTTTTTTTTGTAGTTGTTATATGGAAATAAATGATTGGGCACTATTTACATAGGCTCTTCTTAAAAAAAGGCGAAAGTTTTTATATATTTTTTTATACCTTTTTTAATATTTTAATTTTAATATTTTAATACCTACGTTCAATGATACGATACATTTACCAATTTTCAAGACAATAAGGAAAGAAAAGAAAAATTTTATAATTACACTACACAACAAAATGAGAAAAAAAGTTTGCGCAGTAAATTCTATTATTTTTGTATTATTGGAAATGACTCGCAGAATTTGAATATATGAATTAAAAAATTTTCTACGAATAGGTTTACGAGATTTCGGGCAATAACTTTTGTACTGAGCTTTCAAAAAGGTGGTCACATAAATTTGTTAATATTTCGCGATTAATAAAACCCATAAACTCAATTGTTATATCGAATGAAAGATAATTAAATATTCAATAAACATTTCTTACAATAGTTTGGAATTGGTTTACTGGTTGAAGAGAACTCTATAGAAGAACTCGAAAAATGTAAAATTTGTCTACCAAAATTTTATTAAAAATGCATTTAAAAAATGGCGAAAACGCAAGATGATGCACAGTTTGTAATATTGCAAAATTATCCTGTACATTTAAAAAAAAAATGATGTAAAAAGAAAAGAAATCTATGGCTACATTTTGAGAACAGAAAAAATCATGTGAAAGCATTACAATTGGGTATTAACTAAAAAATCGCATAATATGTTTATACCCTATACCCATGGGTTAAAAGTTATAAAATATATGTGAGGATATTTTAGCGCCTCATAGTAGGCGTGACTGGTATGAAAAAGTATATATTTTCTTGGTCAACATCACTTTCCGAGTCGATTTAGATTTAGATATGACTGTCTGTCTGTCCGCCTATACACGATAACTTTAAAACTGCTACTCCGAATGATGTGAAATTTATTTTCAATATATTTTAGTAGAATAGTAATTCGAAGTGCGAAAATGAGTCGATTTAGTCGACGTAATCTACTACATCCACTACGAAATATGGGTTTACTTTTTAGGATTACATATCTCGTTAAGTATTAAAGATAAAGTTATAAAATTTAATATTAATTACAAGCAATCATCTATCAAGAGGTGCTCACAAAATAATCGTGATCCGCTCACATTTTTTATTTTTATGCCTATTTGTATAGCACTCAATTATATTGCTTTCACATAACTTTTTTATCCTCAAATGTTACCCATATATTTTTTTCATTTATAGCTCAATTTCTTCGAAAGAGTATGAACTAATTTTGAAAAATTAAAATTTATGTAAGTAAGATACTTTCTCGATTTTTTTCCATTTTTTTAAATGAATTTTTTCTTAAGTTTTTGTTGAAAAAAATGTTTTTTCAAGTTCTCCTTTCGAGTTCTCTTAAATTAATAAACCAATTTAAAAATGTTCAAAGAAATGTTTATTCGATATTAGCTTTCAATCAATATAACATTTTATCATATGTGTTATTTAGAACGCGAGATATTTGTAAATATATGTGACCACCTTTATGAAAGCTCGGTCCAAAAGTTATTGGCCCATATTTTGTAAACCTATCCAAAGAAACATTATTAAACAATATTTTCGGAATAAGGGCGTCATTTTACATAATACAAAAATAACCTTGACTGCTGCGTAGAATGGCTGTTGTGTAGTGTTATTTTTGTTAAAGGAAAACTACTTCTTCCTCAATTTGAGATTGAAATTTAATAATGTTGATGATGTTTGTGTTTTTCAAATTAAATAACATTATTTCGCCAAAAAACATATTTATATCGAATATAGTTTTAATTGTCTTATTTTAGGTTCAGTTTTAGAGTGCAAGATTAAACTTAGTTTAAATTTTTCACATTTTTTAAATCTTTATATTTCCTAATCAAAACCGTGTAATGTTGTAAAATTTTGCAGACATAAAGACAATCACTAGTTAATGAATATGATTTTTTAAAAATATGTGTTGATTATAGACGATATCGACATGTCGAATTATAATTAGTTCAAATTCACTTTTTTTCTAACTAAAAGTCAACGAACCTCAAATTATGAGAGGGTATACCATTCGTAACATTTTGGGTAAATTTCAACACTCCACAATTATTGGAAGATGGTGCTAAAGGGGGGGTTTTTTATGAAACCAACCGGCAACTTTAACGTGGCGTTATCCTAGGGAGGGGTCAATTAACATCTCCTATAGACCTTTAGACCTATCACAGGACTGGTCTACAAAATCACATTCTGTGACAGGTATCAATGGTAAAAAAAGAAATATTTGTTGTTTATTTTTTTTTTCTTTTTTGTTGTTACTTTTTTATATATTTCAAATTTTAGTTAATTTATTTTATTTTACTTTACATTTACATTATATTTAATTTTACCTTCTCCTTCATACATTCACATTTCACTAATGAGTTCAACATTGCATGCCTGCATTATAATTACTTGGAAGACATACTGTATTTAAATCAATGCAGTATTGAAAAACAGTCTATGAATTATTATAGCACCACCTAGTGCCTTTTCGCTGCACTAGTGATATGTTTAGCATGGACACGATCCGTCTGCTCATGCAGACCTTTAGACCTATCACAGAACTGGTCTTCAAGATCCTGTCCTTAGTTGGTACCAATGGTACTTGGAAGACATACAGTATTTAAATTAATGCAGTATCAAAAAACAGTCTACGAATAATAGACGCATTCGTTGCGTAAATAAATCTAGTAACTATAGCGTCACCTAGTGCCTTTTCACTGTACTAGTGACATGTTTAGCATGGACACGATCCGTCTCCTCATGCAGACCTTTATACCTATCACAGAACTGGTATTCAAGCTCGTGTCCTTAGTCGGTACCAATGGTGCCGGTCACGTAATAGGTAGTTATAGAGCAATTGACACATTTTCTCGCAGGGATGTGCTGGCGATATCAGAACAAATCTTCCAAATTTGATTTATCCTAACGCAACGATTGCTATATGTAATGATAATGTTATTTCATTTTTATATTCTGTAAATAAGAATTTTTTTTCTGTAAAGATTTAGTGCAGATCGGTCGATCCCAATTTTTTTTTCTGGGAAATTCCGTATTTTTTTAATATTCAACTACACTCTTAATAAAATCGCCTTGAAATACACAAAATCATTCGTGTATTTTACGATAAAAAATCATTAAATTTATTCACGAAATTTTAACACGAAAAAACTTTTGTAAATTTACAAAATTAATTGTTTATTTTATAAAACTGTTCGTAAGTTCTCGTAAGCCATTCGTACATAATACGAAAGATTCGTAATTTATTGAAAGTATTTTATGAAAGTTTTCGTACTTTTGATGACATCATTCGTACATTTTATGAAACATTTAGCGAATGTTTCGTAAAATGCACGAATGCTTTATTTAAAAAAAAAAACGAACGATGAAAATGACGATTCGTCCATAAAAATATGAAATATTTTGCACTGATTTCATACTTTTGTCAATTTTGACACAAACATAACCCATTTTAACACATTTTAAAACTATTCGTATAAACTATCTGCTTGTGACCGCGATATAAATTAAAATTAAATGCAACCCCAAGTTTCTATCTGACGCAAAAGTATTTACCATTATTCGTAAAAAACACCAATGTTTCGTAAAATTCTAAATATAGCCTCAAAATTTACAAAATTTATAGCCTCAAAATTTACGAATTCTTTCGTGAAAAATTGTAAAAGATAATAATATAAGAAAAGTTTCGTGTTTTTATTTTATTGATATTGATTCATAATAAATAAGAATCGTTCATAAAAAAAATTTGCAAAAAATTGTAATTACAAATGTTTCAGGTATTCTACGAATTATTCGTGTATTTTACGAAATTACAAATTACGAACAAAAATATATTTCGTAAAATGTCCTAGAAATTATCTTGGCAATTTTTAATTTAGAATAAAAATGTTATAAGAAATATATTTTGAGTTGGTTGAGAAACCCAAGTAAAATTACGAAAAAAATTTGAAGGCTTCTCCTGCGAAACTCAAATATATACTTAAAATGGAATTTCTGAATTTCAATTCGTGTTTTTTGAATATCAAATGGAATTTCTGAATTTCAATTGATGTATTTTGATTTTAAATGGAGTTACTGAATTTAAATTTATGACTTTTGTATTTCAAATCGAACTTCTTAATTACATTTGTGTAGTAATTATCTTGTAATTTATTTATATTTTTTTGGAAATATTTTATTACAAAAGACATATCGTCAGTGATACTGAAAACCTCCTATCTACATTTTCGAATACCTCTTATAAAATGAATTTTATAGAAGAAACAAAACTATTTTCAGTCTTAATTCTGAACTTACTTCATACAAAATTAAGTATGTCAGAACTTATAATGGCATTTTTCTAATTTACCGATCAACATATCATTAAAAACCCGATTATAACAGAAAACCAGTTGGGAAGGTTAGATCACATGGGAAATTTTAAAGTAGGTGTAATTATGTTAGTTAGGATTATCAAAATTATAGTCGGTCTAAGCCGACTATAAATACCCTACACATATGTGTGGTTACCATTCAAAGTGATATATAGGTCACCAGGGTATACGAATCCTGAAAATAACTACAAACATTCAATCGCTGAAGAATTTCCATTCATTTGATACCCATATTTACAAATGGGTAGGTGTACCGAATTTCGATTTTTTTTTTGTGAACCACAAGTCTTTTTGCCGGAAAACATTATTATCATGTATTTGAGCATGATATCAATATATATTTGACCAAAAAAGTTTACCTAAGCACGTATACATAAAAATTGATCTTTATATGTACATTTTATATGAGGTATTTGAACATAAGTGGTCGGATCATAGGTCACAGTGGACCGATCTCGCCAATCGCACATACAGCGTAGGTATATTAGTAATCTAAGTTATAAGTTTCATTTATCTAGCTCTTCAATTTTAAAAGTAGTAGGGATTTCAACAGACAGACAGACAGACGGACAGACATACGGACAGACGGACATCGCTAAATCGACTCAGGAGGTCATGCTGATCAAGAATCTAAATACTTTTCCATACCGGAGATGCTTCCTTCTGGGTGTTACAAACGGCGTACCTAACTGAATATACCCTTTCACTCTTAGTGTAGGGTATAATTAGGCGCAATTTTCACATGTAGTTATTCGGTTTTGCAGTATCACCGAAATAAAGAGGGAGTGCTGAATTCGATCAAATTTCTGTAATTCTAATACGGATACTACACTTAATTGCCGACATTTTGTAATTTCAAAGTTAATATAAAGGGTTTTTCAACAGGGACGCTACAAAAGTAGAGTAAACGACGTCATATTTCTTGCCGCTCTTTTGACATTTCTCTTCAGTAAGGTTTGCCATTTCATGATGGAAAGTTATACGAGCCAACAACGAGTCAAAATTATTAAAATTTACTACCGAAATTCGGAGTCAGTGGCCTCAACGTTAAGAACGCTACGTCCAATTTATGGTCGTCATAATCGTCCTAGCAGATCAACAATCAAGCGTCTAGTGGAAAAATTTGAATCCACAGGCACAGTACAAAATGTTCCCGTGCCAGTGAGACAAAGAAGTGCCCATAGTGCCGAGAATATTGCTGCCGCTGAGGCTTCAGTTGAAGAAAACCCAAATGTGTCTCAAGCGTTGGGCATCTCTGTGACGTCCTTGTGGCGAATTTTGCAAAAATATCTTGGCCTAAATCCTTACGAAATCAAATTGACACAAGAACTGAATCCATCCAAAACCGTTTTTGTTTTATTTAAAAAAAAAACTTTTGTAGCGCTCTTATTGAAAAACCCTTTATTTAAAAAGAAATAACGAACTTATTTAGTCACTTCTATATTAAGCATAAATGTCATCATAGATGACATCAACAAATTAAACGTCACAACTTTCACAGCCTTTGCTAAATCATTCAATTTCTTATCAGTTTTGCTAAGCTCTTCAATACTCTTCAATAGATGATTTTACACTTACTACTGACTGCTAAAAAATTATAAAACAAATAGCTACTTTATATTTATTAAAAGACATAATAATTAATGATCAAAACATTTTTTTAGACACTAGTTTTTTTTAAATCATAAAAAAATATCGCTATTAGGTTGAAGTCTCGGATAGGGTAAATTTTATAGTTCGATACTATTGAATCATTTCATTAAGAACATAATATCGACGCCTCTTACGAAAACCCACACGTTTCAATTTGCTTACGAAAAACAGCACCTTTTTCGAAACTACGAAAAGAAGCACAAGTTCAGTTTCCCCACGAAAACAACCACATCTCTATTATAGCCAAGAAATGAAGTATATATGTTTTATAGCCACGAAATGATGTATAACTCTATTTTCGCCACGAAAAGAAACACTTTCACATTTTGCTATGAAAAAAAGCTCATCTATCATTTCCCCAAGAACAGAAGCATATATATTTATTCAAGAAAGTTATCCCAGTAGACTGTTTGTGCACAAGAGAAAACTTTTTTGCAAAAATTCTTCCTTTAGAATTTTTTGGAAAAATTTGGGATTCCGTCAATGGACATTTTAATCAGTCCAATGAGGCAAGTGGGTTCTGGCCAAATCCCAAAGGAACACATTTTTCCCTAAAATTGTCCAATGACGCAAGTGAGTTCTGTCCAAATACCAAAGTCGGAAATTTTTCCAAAAAAATGTCCAATGACGCAAGTGGGTTCTGGTCAAATCCCAAAAGAACAAATTTTTCTAACAAAATTTAAAATGACGCGAGTGGGTCTAACCAAATTCTAAAGGAACAAATTTTTCCAAAAAATGTCCAATGACGCAAGTGGGTTCTAGACAAATTCCAAAGGAACAAATTTTTCCAAAAAAAAGTCTAATGACGCAAATACGTATAGAGCACATTTTTCAAAAAAGCTCAATGACGAAAATGGGGTCTAGCCAAATCGCATCTGCCTATTGGAATAGTTTCATTGGAACAGTTTCAGCAAATAATGTCCAGTGACACACCTGAAAACCATGTCATCAATGAAAAATTAACAAATTTGGTTATAAAACAATATCACCTCCATCATCAACATTTTGTGAATTCTTACCTACAAGATTGTCTATTGGTATATCTGTATCGAAAATACATATATGCTTTTATTCGTTGTGAAATTAAAAATGTGCTTTTGTTCGTAGATATAATATAAATGTGTTTCTGTTCGTGGGAAATATAAAGTTATGCTTCTGTTTTTAGAGAAAATGTGAATAAAGTTCTTTTCGTGGCTAAAACAATTTTATGCTTCTTTTCGTGGATGAAATAAATGTATGCTTGTTTTAATGAATTTTTTTTTTAAAGTGCCGTTTTTCGTAATCAAATTGAAACGTGTGGGTTTTCGTAAGAGGCGTAGAAATATCGACGTTGTAGAACTAAAAGTCAACAACTACATTTTCAAAATGCCAATGATTCATTTACAAAATTTATTATATATCTTTTAATTTCTGATAGATGAGTTCAATATTTGTGTCAAATGTTAAGAAAATGTGAATCTATCAATTGATATTTTAACTTTAAAAATGTATCAATTACTTTTTGTAATAATTACCAACAAAGTTGAAATTTCAGATTTTAACAAAAATAAATAGTTGGTGACTTTTAGTTCTATAACGACGATATATATTATTATATAAAGTAAAATGTCGAAATTAATTACAAAAGAAAAAATGCACACAGTATTCAGTAATTTTATTCAATTTTTATACTTTTGACATGACCAAAACAATATAGGTAGTATTTAATAAACTTTTAATGTACGTTGTCTAACAATGCTGTATCGTGTATGAAAACCCTTTATAAATGAAATTATAACGATCACGCCACAACTCGCCATGTGAATATTCTCGATGTCTTTATCATCCAATTAACTGAGCTTTTGATTCCACAGTATTAACGTTTTTGTCAATTACAATAATTGTAGCTTAATGAGTTACCAAATAACATAAATTTCAGAAAATTGAATAAAAAAAACGCAAAGCAGCAATAAACACAGTCCGACAATTATTAACTTTATCAAAAAAAAAAAAAAATAGTGAATGATAGTTTTCAAAACGTATATTAGCATATTTTGTACTTTTAAAAGTATTTTTTTTTTATATTAAAAAAATACACTGCCATAAAATATAGTTTTTTTTTTTTTGCTATGTTTGTGTTCCGAACCTTAAGATAAATTTTATATAATATAGCTGGACCCGTGCACGACTCGTGCCAAGATTTTGTGAATTCATAGATATGAAGCGATTTTATTAATATAAAAAAACATTATTATTATTTTTTATATCAGGGGCCCGTGCTTCGCTGTGGAAGTTTTTATTGGTTTTATAAATGTAGTAACCAAATAATAATTCTCCGCCAAAACAACTTTTCTCAAAGACAATTCAGGCAGTAGAATATTTCGCCGTAGAATTCTTCCCGGTAGAACTCTTCCCGGTAGAATTCTTCCCGGTAGAGTTTTTCCCAGTAGAAGTTTTAGTGTAGTTAGTTTTAATGTGGTGAGTTTTAGTGTGTTGAATTTTTAGTTTAGTGAATTTTTATTGTGGTGAGTTTTAGTGTGGTGTGTTTTAGTGTGGTGAGTTTTGGTGTGGTGAGTTTTAGTGTGGTGAGTTTTGGTGTGGTTAGTTTTAGTGTGGTGATTTTTAGTGTGGTGAATTTTTAGTGTAGTGAGTTTTAGTGCGGTGAGTTTTTAGTATGGTGAGTTTTAGTGTGGTGAGTTTTAGTGTGGTGAATTTCTAGTGTGGTGAGTTTTAGTGTGGTGAGTTTTAGTGTGGTGAATTTTGGTGTGGTGAGTTTTAGTGTGGTGACTTTTGGTGTGGTGAGTTTTAGTATGATGAATTTTTAGTGTGGTGAGTTTTAGCGTGGTGAGTTCTATTGTGGTGAGTTTTAGTGTGGTGAGTTCTAGTGTGGTGAGTTTTAGTGTGGTGAATTTTAATTTTTTGTTTCATCTTTTTAGATTGTGGATGTGCTGAGTTATGCAGTTTTGAAAGTTTAGGTTGTATGGGAGGTGCCACGCTCCTTTGTCCAATCCCGTCCATATATAACCTATGACACCCTCCGGACTCCATAGTATCCTGGTGCAAAATTTCAGTTAAATCGGTTCAGCGGTTTAGACGTGATGCTGGAACAAACAGACAGACAGACAGACAGACAGACAGACCGACAGACTGACAGACGGACCAAGAGTTTTATATATATAGATTTGAACCCTACATAACCTCACCTTGTGGCTAATATTTAATTCAGAATAATAGAACCAATGTAATAATTTTAGAGGATTAAATTTTTTCTACCAAAAGCAATTTTACAATTGATCACTGAAAATATTTTCTTTGCAATTCGCCACGGCTATATTCTTGATATCTTTATCATCCAATTAACTGAGCTTTTGATTCCACATTATTAACGTGTTTTACTCATTATCAAAAATTCAAAGTTTCAAAAATAGAATAGAAATATTTGACTATAAAAATATTACTATAGATCATTTTTGTTTATTCACAATTCGCCTTGTGAATATCTTTTTAATCCATTTAAGTGAGCTTTTGATACCCCATTATTAACGTGTTTTGCCAATTACAATAATTGTAGCTTAATGAGTTACCAAATAATTCAAATTTCTTTCAGTTAAAAAAAGCAAAGCATGAATAACACAGTCCAACAATTTTTTTTTTTTTTAAATATTAATAGAATATTTTTTGAGTTGTATAGATTATTTTTGATAATGAATTTGACTGATCCGTCATTGGGAAATGACTATGTTTTTTATCAGGTAAACCATCTTAGTGATAAATAGCAGGATTTAAATTATCTAATAGTCAATCACAGAAAAAAATGTGCATCAAATTGATGAATTCCGTTCATCAAACCATGATTTGTTTGTTTCGAAAAACCATTCATAATATTAATGACTAACGACATCAATGTTATGAAGGCGTTAATAAATTGATGAACGCTTGGTAATTGGCGACAAAGTGTTCTGAGTCTGGTACGATTAGTCGAAATTTAAAATATCGAAACTAAAAATACCGAAGCCAAAAATGTAGAAAATAAAAATGCCGAAACCTGAATATGTCGAAAACAAAAATGTCGAAAGCAAAAATGTCGAAAAAAAAAAATGTTGAAAAACAAAATGACGAAAACTAAAAATGTCGAAATTTAATATGACGAAATCATTTTTTGCCGAAAAAATTATAGAAAATGTCGAAAATATATATTTCAAGTAAATATAATAAAACACGAAGATAAAAAAATTAAAAAAGAACAACGTTACTATAAAAACAACGTAGACACCATCATTCTGAGTCCCGTGAATATCAGAATCTCCGCTACGAATTCTAATAAAAATGCTGCCTTCAAAATTCCATCTTGGAATTTACCTTTTTTAAAAATACTGTTTTAAAGGACATGGAATTTGAAGTTCAAGAATAACGACCGTTGGGCATATGTTCATATTAAGAAGAAAATTTCCAAAAGATTGTTTTATTAGTTTTAAAACGAAACCTTAACGATGTTTCTAGCATCAAGTGAAATTTCAATAGGAACCACCATACGAAAGTTATCATTGACAATATTTTAACTTTGGACTGTATCTCTGGAAGTGTGGTGAATGCAGATCGCGATACCCTTTATCTGTTGCCAAAATATCATTGAAATCGAAAAGAGTGTGTTAATCCTGCGAGATTTGGTGTGGACTTGCTCATATAGGAGTTGAAAAATGTATTTCAACATTTTTATATTTCGGCATTTTAATTTTCGACATTTTTTGATCATATAAAAAAATAATTTTGTGTTATAGTTTTAAAGATTTTTCGACATTTTCTAGCTTTCAAATATTTGTCGAAATTTTGTGATTCTGCCAAATATTGTTTCGTCGTTCTAAGGCTTTTATAATTTCGACATTTGTTTTTCGACATTTCGTACGGATCCCAGTGTTCTTCAGTATGATGAACTGTATGTGAAGAATACGATGCATCATTTTAATGAACAAGAACATAAAATACAAAATATTTGACTTCATATTGAAGAATACTGTTCATTAAACAAAATTTCAATCAAAATATATATTTTTCGTTCATTTTTTGCCATTGATTGTTATTTCTTATATAATGCTTGCTCTAAATGCATAAATTAGTCAAATGTTTTATAATATATTTATTTATAATTACAACTTTTAAAAATAAAACATTATATTTATGAAAAATTATATATATAAAAAATTATATTTATAAAAAATATATTTTTAAAAAATATTTTTGTTTGAATTTTTTTTTTCGAAAACATATTTTTTTTCGAAAAATTTGTTTTCCATAATTTTTTTTTTTGAAATTTTTTTTTTTATGTCATTTTTAAATAAATAAATAAATTTTTAAATAACATTTTTACAACACTTTTTTTTGAAGTATTTTCTAAAAAAAAAATGTATTTTTTGAAAAATTTGAAAAAAAAAAAAAAAATTCATAACTATTATGAACAAATTCATCAATAGACAATTCAAATTTATTGTATTGAATATTTTGTTCTTCACTATGATGTTCGATGATACGCATAATTTAATATATATAATGAATGTATTCATCAATATGACATTTAATGATTGATGGTATCAATATGATAAATCTGGTTGTTGGTGAAAAATTCATTATGTATATGAATAAGTTCATCATATTGATGGAGTTTTTTCTGTGTGGGACAGTTATTAATTTAATAGTATACAGTTTTTTATACAGTATATAGTTTTTAAATTATTCATAAATAGTATGAATATATTCATCAATATGAAAATTCAAATTGATTGTATTGAATAATTTGTTCAAATATATAACGAATACATTCATTAATATGTCAATTAATCAGTATGATAAATCTGGTAGTTGGTGAAAAAATTCATAATAATTATGAATAAATTCATCATATTGATGATTTTTTTTCTGTGATGGTCCCGATCATAGCTATTGAGCAATGATCGAGATTTAATGAGGAAATTATTATTATTTTTTTTTAAACGGGAAACTATTGGATTTTTTTGTATGGTTTTGATAAGGTCGATATTTTAATACTCATGAGCTAACAAGGCAATGGCCGGGTAATTAAAGAAATAGAAAATTATCAGATCAGTACCTGAGCATTGCCTTAGGTCAGTACATGAATCGTACAATTCATTACAAGGACATCGTGCACCCGATTTGGTATTTACTTTGGATCTCGTCATATCCCGATCATCTCAAATAATGCCATGATCAGTACATGACCCCACCCAAATTTCTACTAGCGCTAATAGTTTTTAAACAGTAAATCCACTATAATTCAGATACTATCAGCTACTTCTTGAAATCACCATACATTTTTATTATTATTAAAATGTATTCAGTTTTGAAACTCTCACACCACCGTTCGCAGTCGACATTCAACTGTATGTCACACATAATTTGAGTAGAAATGCATCACACGCTAGTTTTTTCAGAGCTGTAGTGCCAAACTATAGGGAAGTATATAATAATAAAAAAAAAAATAAAAAAAACATGACTCACATTATTTGAATGTGAATAGTTATGGTGTCTTGTATTAAAAGCAAAGAAGCCATTTGCTTTATTATTTTTTTTTTCAGCCAGTACTGAATGGAAAATCATCCAGTGAAGACATTTTCACATAAAAGCTTCGCAAAAGTGATAAGGAATTGAGTGATTTTGCTAAGACTGTACACATTTTGGCGGTTAGTGATTATTTACAGTTTAGATGTCAGTAAATTTATACAGCAGAAAGAAGTGTTTAAATAGTGTGCTATTTATTTTAAAAATATTTATATTAAAAAAAAATCAAATTAAAAAGTGTCGGCAATTATGTGCATTTATAAATTTGCACTATACGTAATTTTAAAAGAATGTGTCGGCATCTCAATATTTTAACATTATAGTAGCATTTAAGCAGTTAATATATGTTTTTTATAATCAAAACTATTCAAAGGTATTATGACTTCATTATGGCATACTACACTATATCTAATTTAAATTAAAAAATATATGTAATACTAATTTATATTTTATTGTTTATAAAATTATTGTAAAATTAGTTTTAAAATATAAATAATTAAATAAAAAAATAAATTATTGGAGGGTTTTAATGCCCATGACCGCCTCTAGACGGGCTCCAGTTAAAGTACAGGGTTTTTCAACAGGGACGCTACAAAAGTAGAGCGACAGGGACAGCAAACGATGGCATATTTCTTGCCGCTCTTTTGACATTTCTTTTCAGTAAGGTTTGCCATTTCTTGATGAAAAAATATACGAATTCGAATTTCGGTAGTAAATTTTAATAATTTCGACTCGTTATTGGCTTTCCAAACTTTTGTAGCGCTCTTATTGAAAAACCCGAAAAACCCATACACAAATTATGAGCAAAAATGATGAACTTATTCATGGGCAGTGTTTACTCTCGGAGGTTTGCCAAGAGGTAGTCCAACGCACTAACCTCTGAACTACCGACACTACAATTAGTTATCCTATATTAATATCCCCACCATTAGACGTTCTCATAGATGTGTTCGAGCGACTTTAAGCCCCATCCATGTGACTTAACTTTCCTTACTCGTGTATCTCATAATGGTGTATATGGATCTGATTTACTTTAGACTTTCCAAATTAAATCAAGTGTCGGGACACCGGAACACTGGAATTTTTAGTATTTTTCTCCTACGTATATTTTGTTCTCCTACATGTTTTTTGTTTTTTTTTTTTTGTAATTTAATAAAAAAAAAATTATATTGTTATATTATATTGTTATAAATTATTTTTATTTTTCTTTTACTTTATTTTCTTATATAAATATTTTAATATAAGATCTGTGGCAATATGAATTAACATAACTCGAGATATGCTGAAATTGAGTTATTAATACCATTGTAATCCTGATATACGAATTCATTTTTGTAAAATTTTGATACTGATCCTTCCTATAGTTGCTGAGTTACAAAGCATATCTACTTGTTATTAAATATTTACTTTTATTAAAAAAACTTTAGCTTTATTTAAGAATTTCTTAAATATGTCAACATCTTTTTTAAAATACTTTTAAATTTCATTTTCGGAATAAGTTGTAAAGTTTTAAAATGATTTCCTGAAAAATTCAAAAAAAAGACTTTGCCTTTTATTTTATATTTATACTCATTTTGTTTTCATCTGTTATCATTTGGAATGGTTTGTGTACTTGCTAAAGACAATTATACTTTTTAATAAAGTCCGTGAAGATAAATACGTATTTAATTTAGCAGAGACTCAAACCAAAATTTTTACATGAGCATTTACAGACCGTTAACAGAGGCGGGTCAATGGGAATAATTCATCAATCGGTGCATCTAAATGGGCACGGTCAAGTCGGGGATGATTATGTACTAACCGAACCTAATACGTTGGATAGCTAATGGATAGAGCTTTCCAAAAATATATGCCAATAGTTTGGATCGATCTTCCTAACATTTTTAATTATTTTTTGAAAATGGGTCATATTTTGTAGGAAAAGTGGTCATGATGAAGTGGTCCCTGTCCAGGTGGGGATGACTGTGTACTAACCGAACCTAATACGTTGGATAGCTAATGGATTAAGCTTTCCAAAACTATATGCCAGTAGTTTAAGTCGATCTTCCTAACATTTTTAATTATTTTTTGAAAATGGGTCATAAATTGTAGGAAAAGTGGTCATGATGAAGTGGTCCCTGTCCAGGTGGGGATGACTGTGTACTAACCGAACCTAATACGTTGGATAGCTAATGGATTAAGCTTTCCAAAACTATATGCGAGTAGTTTAAGTCGATCTTCCTAACATTTTTAATTATTTTTTGAAAATGGGTCATATTTGGTAGAAAAAGTGGTCATGATGAAGTGGCCACTGTCCAGGTGAGGATGACTGTGTACTAACCGAACCTAATACGTTTGATAGGCAATGGATAAGGCTTTCCAAAACTATATGCCAATAGTTTGGATCGATCTTCCTAACATTTTTAATTATTTTTTGAAAATGCGCCTTATTTGGTAGAAAAAGTGGTCATGATGAAGTGATCACTGTCCAGATGGGAATAACTGTATACTATCCGAACCTAGTACGTTGGATAGGCAATGGATAAAGCTTTCCAAAACTATATGCCAAAAATTTTGATATATCGATTTGGTATTTTTGATAATTTTTCAAATTATATGTTTTCAATATAAATGCATATTCTCAATTAGAGTTAAATACGTTTTTTTGCCTCTGTTAAAGTCAAATACGTTTTTTGCTGTTAAATTTGAACTTTTACATTTTGCGCCTGAAACACATTTTTGAAGTGGGCACTGTCCAGGTAGGGATGACTGTGTACTAACCGAACCTAATTCGTTGGATAGCTAATGGATAGAGCTTTCCAAAAATATATACGAATAGTTTGGATCGATCTTCCTAACATTTTTAATTATTTTTTGAAAATGGGTCATATTTTGTAGGAAAAGTGGTTATGATGAAGTGGCCACTGTCCAGGTGGGAATGACTGTGTACTAACCGAACCTAATACGTTGGATAGCTAATGGATAGAGCTTTCCAAAAATATATGCCAATAGTTTGGGTCGATCTTCCTAACATTTTTAATTATTTTTTGAAAATGGGTCATATTTTGTAGGAAAAGTGGTTATGATGAAGTGGCCACTGTCCAGGTGGGGATGACTGTGTACTAACCGAACCTAATACGTTGGATAGCTAATGGATAGAGCTTTCCAAAAATATATACGAATAGTTTGGGTCGATATTCCTAACATTTTTAATTATTTTTTGAAAATGGGTCATATTTGGTAGAAAAAGTGGTCATGATGAAGTGATCACTGTGCATGTGGGAATAACTGTGTACTAACCGAACCTAGTACGTTGGATGGGCAATGGATAAGGCTTTCCAAAACTGTATGCCAAAAATTTTGATATATCGATTTGGTATTTTTGATAGTTTTTCAAATTTAATTGTTTTCAATATGAAATGCATATTCTCAATTAGAGTTAAATACCTTTTTATTGCCTCTGTTAAAGTCAAATACGTTTTTTGCTGTTAAATTTGAACTTTTACATTTTGCGCCTGAAACACATTTTTAAAGTGGCCACTGTCCAGGTGGGGATGACTGTGTACTAACCGAACCTAATTCGTTGGATAGCTAATGGATAGAGCTTTCCAAAAATATATACGAATAGTTTGGGTCGATCTTCCTAACATTTTTAATTATTTTTTGAAAATGGGTCATATTTTGTAGGAAAAGTGGTCATGATGAAGTGGTCCCTGTCCAGGTGGGGATGACTGTGTTCTAACCGAACCTAATACGTTGGATAGCTAATGGATTAAGCTTTCCAAAACTATATGCCAGTAGTTTAAGTCGATCTTCCTAACATTTTTAATTATTTTTTGAAAATGGGTCAAATTTGGTAGAAAAAGTGGTCATGATGAAGTGGCCACTGTCCAGGTGAGGATGACTGTGTACTAACCGAACCTAATACGTTTGATAGGCAATGGATAAGGCTTTCCAAAACTATATGCCAATAGTTTGGATCGATCTTCCTAACATTTTTAATTATTTTTTGAAAATGGGCCTTATTTGGTAGAAAAAGTGGTCATGATGAAGTGATCACTGTCCAGATGGGAATAACTGTATACTATCCGAACCTAGTACGTTGGATAGGCAATGGATAAAGCTTTCCAAAACTATATGCCAAAAATTTTGATATATCGATTTGGTATTTTTGATAATTTTTCAAATTATATGTTTTCAATATAAATGCATATTCTCAATTAGAGTTAAATACGTTTTTTTGCCTCTGTTAAAGTCAAATACGTTTTTTGCTGTTAAATTTGAACTTTTACATTTTGCGCCTGAAACACATTTTTGAAGTGGGCACTGTCCAGGTGGGGATGACTGTGTACTAACCGAACCTAATTCGTTGGATAGCTAATGGATAGAGCTTTCCAAAAATATATGCCAATAGTTTGGATCGATCTTCCTAACATTTTTAATTATTTTTTGAAAATGGGTCATATTTTGTAGGAAAAGTGGTCATGATGAAGTGGTCCCTGTCCAGGTGGGGATGACTGTGTACTGACCGAACCTAATACGTTGGATAGCTAATAGATTAAGCTTTCGAAAACTATATGCCAGTAGTTTGGGTCGATCTTCCTAACATTTTTAATTATTTTTTGAAAATGGGTCATATTTTGTAGAAAAAATGGTCATGATGAAGTGGCCACTGTCCAGGTGGGTATAACTGTGTACTAACCGAACCTAGAACGTTAGATAGGCAATGGATAAGGCTTTCCAAAACTATATGCCAATAGTTTGGATCGATCTTCCTAACATTTTTAATTATTTTTTGAAAATGGGCCTTATTTGGTAGAAAAAGTGGTCATGATGAAGTGATCACTGTCCAGATGGGAATAACTGTATACTATCCGAACCTAGTACGTTGGATAGGCAATGGATAAAGCTTTCCAAAACTATATGCCAAAAATTTTGATATATCGATTTGGTATTTTTGATAATTTTTCAAATTATATGTTTTCAATATAAATGCATATTCTCAATTAGAGTTAAATACGTTTTTTTGCCTCTGTTAAAGTCAAATACGTTTTTTGCTGTTAAATTTGAACTTTTACATTTTGCGCCTGAAACACATTTTTGAAGTGGGCACTGTCCAGGTGGGGATGACTGTGTACTAACCGAACCTAATTCGTTGGATAGCTAATGGATAGAGCTTTCCAAAAATATATACGAATAGTTTGGGTCGATCTTCCTAACATTTTTAATTATTTTTTGAAAATGGGTCATATTTTGTAGGAAAAGTGGTCATGATGAAGTGGCCCCTGTCCAGGTGGGGATGACTGTGTTCTAACCGAACCTAATACGTTGGATAGCTAATGGATTAAGCTTTCCAAAACTATATGCCAGTAGTTTAAGTCGATCTTCCTAACATTTTTAATTATTTTTTGAAAATGGGTCATATTTGGTAGAAAAAGTGGTCATGATGAAGTGGCCACTGTCCAGGTGAGGATGACTGTGTACTAACCGAACCTAATACGTTTGATAGGCAATGGATAAGGCTTTCCAAAACTATATGCCAATAGTTTGGATCGATCTTCCTAACATTTTTAATTATTTTTTGAAAATGGGCCTTATTTGGTAGAAAAAGTGGTCATGATGAAGTGATCACTGTCCAGATGGGAATAACTGTATACTATCCGAACCTAGTACGTTGGATAGGCAATGGATAAAGCTTTCCAAAACTATATGCCAAAAATTTTGATATATCGATTTGGTATTTTTGATAATTTTTCAAATTATATGTTTTCAATATAAATGCATATTCTCAATTAGAGTTAAATACGTTTTTTTGCCTCTGTTAAAGTCAAATACGTTTTTTGCTGTTAAATTTGAACTTTTACATTTTGCGCCTGAAACACATTTTTGAAGTGGGCACTGTCCAGGTGGGGATGACTGTGTACTAACCGAACCTAATTCGTTGGATAGCTAATGGATAGAGCTTTCCAAAAATATATGCCAATAGTTTGGATCGATCTTCCTAACATTTTTAATTATTTTTTGAAAATGGGTCATATTTTGTAGGAAAAGTGGTCATGATGAAGTGGTCCCTGTCCAGGTGGGGATGACTGTGTACTGACCGAACCTAATACGTTGGATAGCTAATAGATTAAGCTTTCGAAAACTATATGCCAGTAGTTTGGGTCGATCTTCCTAACATTTTTAATTATTTTTTGAAAATGGGTCATATTTTGTAGGAAAAGTGGTTATGATGAAGTGGCCACTGTCCAGGTGGGGATGACTGTGTACTAACCGAACCTAATACGTTGGATAGCTAATGGATAGAGCTTTCCAAAAATATATGCCAATAGTTTGGGTCGATCTTCCTAACATTTTTAATTATTTTTTGAAAATGGGTCATATTTTGTAGGAAAAGTGGTTATGATGAAGTGGCCACTGTCCAGGTGGGGATGACTGTGTACTAACCGAACCTAATACGTTGGATAGCTAATGGATAGAGCTTTTCAAAAATATATGCCAATAGTTTGGATCGATCTTCCTAACATTTTTAATTATTTTTTGAAAATGGGTCATATTTTGTAGGAAAAGTGGTCATGATGAAGTGGTCCCTGTCCAGGTGGGGATGACTGTGTACTGACCGAACCTAATACGTTGGATAGCTAATAGATTAAGCTTTCGAAAACTATATGCCAGTAGTTTGGGTCGATCTTCCTAACATTTTTAATTATTTTTTGAAAATGGGTCATATTTTGTAGGAAAAGTGGTTATGATGAAGTGGCCACTGTCCACGTGGGGATGACTGTGTACTAACCGAACCTAATACGTTGGATAGCTAATGGATAGGCTTTCCAAAAAAATATACGAATAGTTTGGGTCGATCTTCCTAACATTTTTAATTATTTTTTGAAAATGGGTCATATTTTGTAGGAAAAGTGGTTATGATGAAGTGGCCACTGTCCAGGTGGGGATGACTGTGTAATAACCGAACCTAGAACGTTAGATAGGCAATGGATAAGGCTTTCCAAAACTATATGCCAGTAGTTTGGGTCGATCTTCCTAACATTTTTAATTATTTTTTGAAAATGGGTCATATTTTGTAGAAAAAGTGGTCATGATGAAGTGGCCACTGTCCATGTGGGAATAACTGTGTACTAACCGAACCTAGTACGTTGGATAGGCAATGGATAAGGCTTTCCAAAACTATATGCCAGTAGTTTGGGTCGATCTTCCTAACATTTTTAATTATTTTTTGAAAATGGGTCATACTTTGTAGAAAAAGTGGTCATGATGAAGTGGCCACTGTCCAGGTGGTGATGACTGTGTACTAACCGAACCTAATACGTTGGATAGCTAATGGATAGAGCTTTCCAAAAATATATACGAATAGTTTGGGTCGATCTTCCTAACATTTTTAATTATTTTTTGAAAATGGGTCATATTTTGTAGGAAAAGTTTTTTTATCATGACCACTTATCCTACAAAATATGACCCATTTTCAAAAAATAATTAAAAATGTTAGGAAGATCGATCCAAACTATTGGCATACAGTTTTGGAAAGCCTTATCCATTAGCTATCCAACGTATTAGGTTCGGTTAGTACACAGTCATCCCCACCTGGACAGTGGCCACTTCATCATAACCACTTTTCCTACAAAATATGACCCATTTTCAAAAAATAATTAAAAATGTTAGGAAGATCGACCCAAACTATTTGTATATATTTTTGGAAAGCTCTATCCATTAGCTATCCAACGAATTAGGTTCGGTTAGTACACAGTCATCCCCACCTGGACAGTGCCCACTTCAAAAATGTGTTTCAGGCGCAAAATGTAAAAGTTCAAATTTAACAGCAAAAAACGTATTTGACTTTAACAGAGGCAAAAAAACGTATTTAACTCTAATTGAGAATATGCATTTCATATTGAAAACAATTAAATTTGAAAAATTATCAAAAATACCAAATCGATATATCAAAATTTTTGGCATATAGTTTTGGAAAGCCTTATCCATTGCCTATCCAACGTACTAGGTTCGGTTAGTACACAGTTATTCCCACATGGACAGTGATCACTTCATCATGACCACTTTTTCTACCAAATATGACCCATTTTCAAAAAATAAGTAAAAATGTTAGGAATATCGACCCAAACTATTCGTATATATTTTTGGAAAGCTCTATGCATTAGCTATACAACGTGTTAGGTTCGGTTAGTACACAGTCATCCCCACCTGGACAGTGGCCACTTCATCATGACCATTTTTTCTACAAAATATGACCCATTTTCAAAAAATAATTAAAAATGTTAGGAAGACCGATCCAAACCATTGGCATATATTTTTGGAAAGCTCTATCCATTAGCTATCCAACGTATTAGGTTCGGTTAGTACACAGTCATCCCCACCTGGACAGTGGCCACTTCATCATGATCACTTTTCCTACAAAATATGACCCATTTTCAAAAAATAATTAAAAATGTTAGGAAGATCGACCCAAACTACTGGCATATAGTTTTGGAAAGCTTAATCCATTAGCTATCCAACGTATTAGGTTCGGTTAGTACACAGTCATCCCCACCTGGATAGTGGCCACTTCATCATGACCACTTTTTCTACCAAATATGACCCATTTTCAAAAAATAATTAAAAATGTTAGGAAGATCGATCCAAACTATTGGCATACAGTTTTGGAAAGCCTTGTCCATTAGCTATCCAACGTATTAGGTTCGGTTAGTACACAGTCATCCCCACCGGGACAGGGACCACTTCATCATGACCACTTTTCCTACAAAATATGACCCATTTTCAAAAAATAATTAAAAATGTTAGGAAGATCGATCCAAACTATTGGCATATATTTTTGGAAAGCTCTATCCATTAGCTATCCAACGTATTAGGTTCGGTTAGTACACAGTCATCCCCACCTGGATAGTGGCCACTTCATCATGACCACTTTTTCTACCAAATATGACCCATTTTCAAAAAATAAGTAAAAATGTTAGGAATATCGACCCAAACTATTCGTATATATTTTTGGAAAGCTCTATGCATTAGCTATACAACGTGTTAGGTTCGGTTAGTACACAGTCATCCCCACCTGGACAGTGGCCACTTCATCATGACCATTTTTTCTACAAAATATGACCCATTTTCAAAAAATAATTAAAAATGTTAGGAAGACCGATCCAAACCATTGGCATATATTTTTGGAAAGCTCTATCCATTAGCTATCCAACGTATTCGGTTAGTACACAGTCATCCCCACCTGGACAGTGGCCACTTCATCATGATCACTTTTCCTACAAAATATGACCCATTTTCAAAAAATAATTAAAAATGTTAGGAAGATCGACCCAAACTACTGGCATATAGTTTTGGAAAGCTTAATCCATTAGCTATCCAACGTATTAGGTTCGGTTAGTACACAGTCATCCCCACCTGGACAGTGGCCACTTCATCATGACCACTTATTGTACAAATTATTACCCATTTTCAAAAAATAATTAAAAATGTTAGGAAGATCGACCCAAACTATTCGTATATATTTTTGGAAAGCTCTGTCCATTAGCTATCCAACATATAAGGTTTGGTTAGTACACAGTCATCCCCACCTGGACAGTGGCCACTTTAAAAATGTGTTTCAGGCGCAAAATGTAAAAGTTCAAATTTAACAGCAAAAAACGTATTTGACTTTAACAGAGGCAAAAAAACGTATTTAACTCTAATTGAGAATATTCATTTCATATTGAAAACAATTAAATTTGAAAAACTATCAAAAATACCAAATAGATATAACAAAATTTTTGGCATACAGTTTTGGAAAGCCTTATCCATTGCCTATCCAACGTACTAGGTTCGATTAGTACACAGTTATTCCCACATGGACAGTGGCCACTTCATCATGACCACTTTTTCTACAAAATATGACCCATTTTCAAAAAATAATTAAAAATGTTAGGAAGATCGACCCAAACTATTCGTATATATTTTTGGAAAGCTCTATGCATTAGCTATACAACGTATTAGGTTCGGTTAGTACACAGTCATCCCCACGTGGACAGTGGCCACTTCATCATGACCACTTTTCCTACAAAATATGACCCATTTTCAAAAAATAATTAAAAATGTTAGGAAGATCGACCCAAACTATTCGTATATATTTTTGGAAAGCTCTATCCATTAGCTATCCAACGTATTAGGTTCGGTTAGTACACAGTCATCCCCACCTGGACAGTGGCCACTTCATCATGACCACTTTTTCTACAAAATATGACCCATTTTCAAAAAATAATTAAAAATGTTAGGAAGATCGACCCAAACTACTGGCATATAGTTTTGGAAAGCCTTATCCATTGCCTATCCAACGTACTAGGTTCGGTTAGTACACAGTTATTCCCACATGGACAGTGGCCACTTCATCATGACCACTTTTTCTACAAAATATGACCCATTTTCAAAAAATAATTAAAAATGTTAGGAAGATCGACCCAAACTATTCGTATATATTTTTGGAAAGCTCTATCCATTAGCTATCTAATGTATTAGGTTCGGTTAGTACACAGTCATCCCCACCTGGACAGTGGCCACTTCATCATAACCACTTTTCCTACAAAATATGACCCATTTTCAAAAAATTATTAAAAATGTTAGGAAGATCGACCCAAACTATTCGTATATATTTTTGGAAAGCTCTATCCATTAGCTATCCAACGTATTAGGTTCGGTTAGTACACAGTCATCCCCACCTGGACAGTGGCCACTTCATCATGACCACTTTTTCTACAAAATATGACCCATTTTCAAAAAATAATTAAAAATGTTAGGAAGATCGACCCAAACTATTCCTATATATTTTTGGAAAGCTCTATGCATTAGCTATACAACGTATTAGGTTCGGTTAGTACACAGTCATCCTCACGTGGACAGTGGCCACTTCATCATGACCATTTTTTCTACAAAATATGACCCATTTTCAAAAAATAATTAAAAATGTTAGGAAGATCGACATAAACTACTGGCATATAGTTTTGGAAAGCTTAATATATTAGCTATCCAACGTATTAGGCTCGGTTAGTACACAGTCATCTCCACCTGGACAGTGGCCACTTCATCATAACCCTTTTTCCAACAAAATATGACCCATTTTCAAAAAATAATTAAAAATGTTAGGAAGATCGACTTAAACTATTCGTATATATTTTTAGAAAGCTCTATCCATTAGCTATCCAACGTATTAGGTTCGGTTAGTACACAGTCATCCCCACCTGAACAGTGGCCACTTCATCATGACCACTTTTTCTACAAAATATGACCCATTTTCAAAAAATAATTAAAAATGTTAGGAAGATCGACCCAAACTATTCGTATATATTTTTGGAAAGCTCTATGCATTAGCTATACAACGTATTAGGTTCGGTTAGTACACAGTCATCCCCACGTGGACAGTGGCCACTTCATCATGACCATTTTTTTCTACAAAATATGACCCATTTTCAAAAAATAATTAAAAATGTTAGGAAGATCGACCCAAACTACTGGCATATAGTTTTGGAAAGCTTAATCCATTAGCTATACAACGTATTAGGTTCGGTTAGTACACAGTCATCCCCACCTGGACAGGGACCACTTCATCATGACCACTTTTCCTACAAAATATGACCCATTTTCAAAAAATAATTAAAAATGTTAGGAAGATCGATCCAAACTATTGGCATATATTTTTGGAAAGCTCTATCCATTAGCTATCCAACGTATTAGGTTCGGTTAGTACACAATCATCCCCGACTTGACCGTGCCCATTTAGATGCACCGATTGATGAATTATTCCCATTGACCCGCCTCTGTTAACGGTCTGTAAATGCTCTGTTAAAAATTTTGGTTTGAGTCTCTGCTAAATTAAATACGTATTTATCTTCACGGACTTTTTTTAATAACGGCCATTATCTACACGGAGGGAAAAAAGTTCTAAAATCCAGAAGGAATCAAGAAGTATACGAAGTGATATACAGCTAAACCGAAAATTCTTTAATTTCAAGAAATGGGTTTTCTTAGTTGTCAAAAAAGTAACTAAGTAGAATTATTCTTGGATTCAGTTATTCATTTCTTGAGTATCAAAAAAGTAACTAAGTAGAATTATTCTTGGATTCAGTTATTAATTTCTTGGGTATCAAAAATGTTGTTGTTGTTTTCGTACCAAAATTTAATGAACACGTGTTCGTATAGTTGTTGTTTTTGCGATCTTGCTTTGTCGCTATTATGTTTTGTTTTACTTTGTCCGTCTGTCAGCCCCATCTGTTTGTTCGTGTGTCTGTCTGTCGATATGTTGAAAGTAACTAAAAGCAATTATTTCGAAGCTAACATAAAATAAAAAAAAAATATTGTCGAGTTAATTTATTGTTTATTTAGAACTTTATTACGTATATGCATTTTTGTATATTAAATGAATTCTTTGAATACTTAATGTAATTGAATTGTTTACTTTATTTTTATTATTATTTAATTTAATCTCTGTATATTATTCTGAAACCATTTACTTACATTATACACTTTCTCCTTTTCTGTTGCCTCTTCTGTTGGTTATGTATAAACCCTCCGCACGTTACACATAAGCATTGTATATTGTATTTAGATAACAATGGAATGAAATCAACTTAGTATTTATACAAAATTGAACCCAAATTTATGTTTACGAACTGAAACCATACCAATATTCGTAGGAAAAATCGTTTTTTCTATTTATATCTTTAACATTTATACATACACAGACGCTTGCTTGTCTGACTGTGCTTAGTTGTTCTATTCGTGAAAACACACACATGCAAACATTGTATATCATGCCGCTTTTTGGTACCGAAGAAAAAAAAAATTTGCAATCCAGACAAATTGTACTTAGTTACTTTTTGATACATAAGAACTTAATGTCTGAATATCTAGAAAAATTTGGCTTAGTTACTTTCAACAGACAGACAGGCAGACTAACAAACTGATGGCGACCTCGGAAAAACAAAATAAAGAAACAGAGCAATATCGATGAAAACAACAACAATACATGAACACGTGTTCTTTTTGCGATGAATACAGCAACAATTTTGCGTGTTCTTTTTGGTTTTTAATAATCAATAAATTAACTTCTAAAAATTCAGTTGAATAAAGTTTGTTTACTTTTTTGACAACTAAGTAATTTGGATATCTACAGATGACAAATTCTTGAATTTTAGTAGTATTTTATTGATATTAGTCAAATTCTACTATTTTTCTTTCTAACCGAATTCTTCTCGAGTTTTAGTATTTTATTTCCCTCCGTGTATCAACATTACTATTGCTTATCACAAAATTCCTAGACTATTTTTGAGGGACACATATTTTTTTATGAGACACATTTATATAAAATTGTGTCCCTCAAAAATAGTCTAAGAATTATGTGAAAAGAAGGATGATATTGAAAACAAAGTGTTTAACGCAAACATGCTGCCCCTAGATGCATTTTAACATTTATGCTACATACCGTAAATGCTGCATACTATTACGGGCATTTCTTATTACTATTCATTAAAACCAATGTAATAAATAGTAATAAGAAAATTTTAAATTTGATATATTTCATTTATCTCCTATAATCTAAAACGATACGAAATTCGTTTCGTCTAAAAATCTCAACAAATTCCAGTGACAGAATTTTGAAATAAATTAAAAACGATGACAAAATGAACCAGTAAATAAACAAATTCTGTCACTGAAATTTCTGGCGAAACGATTTTCGCTTCGTTTTACATAATACTCAAAACATTGACTTTTTAACATTACAAAATATACTATTTTTCACTGATACTTTGTATATTCAGAAAACTACTAATTCAGAAAACTAACTAAAAAAATCGAATAATAATTATAAAAAATTATTTGAAAATAATGATAGCAACTTTAAACTGCAACACATTTCGAATCAGGCAGGAAACCTGACTATTTCTTTATTTAAAGATCAGAACATAGATTTCAGAATGATATGAAATGTATTCTAATCGTGCACGCTGCAAAAAAAAGGGCTTTCCCAAACATAATTTTGCAGGCATTACATATATCTTTGGAGCATTATGCAAACAAAAGTATTATTTCATTGCCAAACATTATTATAATAACAGCCAAACATATGCTTGTTTTCGTTCAAACATATTTATGTTCAGAATGAATAATTTTCGGTGTTTTGACAAACATATATATGTTTGAATGTAAAAACATTTTATTTACATGTAAACATATTTATGTTTGCATTTAATTTTAATATAAAAATTGTAAATTTAGTGCTAATATCTTCATTACACAATATTCGTTTTTTTCCTATTTTTAAATTACATTTTTTTTTATTTATATTATATAATTATAAACTTAAACTTTTATTTTATTTTTATTACACATATTTTATTTATACCTAATAATTTTATTTCCATCTATTGTTCCTATTTTGAGTTCAGGACTTTACGGATGAATTGGAAATTTCACAAACAGCTACTATCTGGTATTAACAGTAATTGGCGGTACTTAAACAAATTCTTCCACCAAAAATAACTTTTGAACTATATGAAAAGTATTAATGTGAGTGTTACTGAGTGTTAAAATTAGGCAGCGCTTTTATTTATTTCGGATATCGTAATGCCAAACATACATATAATCAAAATAATGCTGTTATCACCCAGTAACAATCACGAATAACCAAGTACATATAATTCTAAGAACCTTTTATTGACGTTGACATATATTAATATCTAATAAAGTATATATATTTCTACAGAAACATTAATATAGTAAATTCATGTAAATCCGCGATTAAAGCAATTTATGTTTAAATATCGTATAATAATATTTCAATCTGAACAAAATAATAATACAATTCAATTATATTTGAATTACGTTATAATTACATTCAAGCATATTCAAACAAAACTTTTCTATCCGTGTGTATATTTTAAATCTCAAATAGATGTTTGTCTATTTAGTAATTCTTTAAATGCTGAAAATAATTTCTGGATATTTCAATGCCGATTTGAAAAATGATTCGAATTGATAATTCTAGTAAAGGATGTAAACGAAATTATTTTTACAAATTCAAATGCGCAAATTGTGGTCACAGCTAATAATGCAAAAAAATCCTGTAAATTGAAAATTTCTCTGTTTTATGACATATAAAAAAATTAACAAGTTTTCAATGATCGTGTGATCGATCATGTTGTCAACAAAAAAATTCGAAAAAATGGGAAAACAAATTGTGGACAATTTGTGTAGTTAACAGTTCTACCTTGCATGCAATTACTGCAAGTATAGCTTGTGTATCCCGGGAAACTCTTAGAGATATGAAAATTCGGTTTAAAGGGACCATTTTCGTTATTAGTAAACGTGAATCAGGTCAAAAATCAGGATTTATGAATCGTCAATTTGCGGCGAAAGTAAAGTGTAAGACCAATAATCAATAAGAGATCTGGCAAAAAAAAAAAACTTAATATATTTCACATGTTCAACAAGTTCCAAATAAAATCGGAGAAATTGGTTAAAGATTCAAATATATAGGCGAGGGACTGTTGAAATCCGTATCCCTAGTAGAAATTCCTAGTAGAATATCCCTAGTAGAAATTGTCATTGAAAATTTCCCTTGTCATAACCCCATCAGTTATATGACGAAAATGATCAGGCCGTGATCATGGCTACCGTAATAGGGTAAATATCTCCTAGGGATATAACAATATGATACATTTTGTTCAAAAGGATATAACCCTCCAAAGTGCCCTGAGCTAGGTCCAGATTTATAATTTTGGGCCTATATAAAATCAAGTCTTCGAAAAATATTGAAATTTTGTAAAAATGTAATAAAATATGCGCTAATTGAAGTTATCAAAAAAGTTAGTCAAACGGGTGATGGTGGGCTGGAAGACTAAAATACGGAAATTCATCCTATCTCATTTAGAAATTTAAATCTTTAACTATTTTTATAAACTACGGGGTATTGTTCATCATTTGTGTTATAATTATTTCTTTTACCATGTTAAGTTTTTAAGTTATAAATAAATTTTCTTTTATTTATAAAGAATTTCGTTTTGCACCCTTTAGTTACCATCAAATATTTAGTAAAATCAAAAATTCTGTTTACCAAAACTTATATGCATTAAATAAAAGCAATAGCGAGTTCATAAATACCGAGTATTCACAATAACAGCAGCAACACTAAGCAAGATAGATACCAGCTGATCAAAAGAAGGCAAAGACAATAACAACAACAACAAAATTACAACTAACAAATGCCAACAGCAACTAGTTGTTGTGCTAGCTACGCATAGCGCAAGAATTAAACGACGCGATTTGATAACAAATGAAAACACGATGACAACAGAGACCGAAAGATAGAGAAGAACAAAAACAAAGAGTCGAAAAGTGCGAGAGTTGTGCAACGTTAACAGCAAGAGCGCAAAGAGCGCATTAACATGATACACAGCTGTTAAGCAACTGCAAAGTGATTCTGTTAAAGCGCTGCAGAAGCACTGTAGAAACACTGTTCGTCTACAGCCTTTTAACAGCCGTTTAACTGACTGCATTTCAACATGACGAAAACTTACATAAAATGCAAATGAAGATAGTAATAAAACCGAATGTAATGAAGTGAAAGCAGCAGCCGCACTACCAGAGAAGCTTCTTTTGTATATGGCGAGTGTTGGGAGGAGGTTGTGCGAGTTGTGATAAAAATTATTGCTCTTGGTGTTGTCAATGTTAAACAAACAATCGAATCGAAGACAACGCGGTTCGGCAATTAAAAACGGAGTAACCGAGATTTAGTAGCCGTTTAAACCAAGACAGATATAAAACATACTCATTGTAAAACGTGCTCAAGTTTTTTTTTTTGTTTGTTTTATTCGTTTAAGTTTTATTTTGTGCTAAACGTGCAACATTTACTAATTAATTAAGTTGTTTCATTTAATTGTGGTGGTATTTGTTTCGTTATTTTGGTTTAAAAGCAACTGAAATCGAAAGTAAAATTCAAATTCAAGTTTAATTTAGTTGTTGTGCTTAGAGAGCGTTGTACAGATTTACGAAATTCGCGTAAATTTAAATTTTTGCATCAACAAACAAACAATTGACAAAACAAAGAGAATAAGTTAATTTTTATTTTTCGCGCCTTTTTTTCAAATAAAGTAAGTTTTATTTTTGTGCATTTTTATTTTTAAGTTATAAAATTAATGTTTGAGTTTTTATATTAGCATTGTTTTTAAGAATTTAGTATTATACAATGTTGGTAAAATTATTATCAAATACAAAATAATATCAAAATTTAAAAATCAGGCACATTATGAAATTCATTTTTAATCGAAATATTTAATTATGAAAATCATAGGTGTTAATACACCTTAAAGTTTATATTTTTAACTGGTCATAACTTTGGTCAAATCCATTACATCCATTTATTTTAGATATTGTCTAAAGTTTTCTCCATAAAATACGAAAGAAATGACATCGAAACCTCAAATCTGTAAAAAGTTAAAATCCAAAATATGTTGAAAAAACAAAAATTTTCATATATTTGTTTTACGTATTAACCCAAAACTTTAGGAAACCTAAAATTACTAAGTATTTGATTGTGATTAGAATCTAGAAGTCCATCGGAAAACCATAGTGATGTAAAGGCATAAATTGTTTGTTTTTAATGCACCTATCGATTGGCATCATTATTAAAAAATAATTTGCCATTTTACAAAAAATATTTTTAAATAATGATGTCAATCGATAGGAACATTAAAAATAAATACCTTTACTTTACTATGTTATCTTGTACCAATAAAAAGTTATGGCAAAATAACGAAATGATTCGCCCTTTCGGCACGACAAGGTTTTCAATTTTTCAAATTCGCCCTTTTGGTTTTGTCTTTTGTTGCTAGAAATATTCAACAAAACCTCACACAATTTTGGCACAGTATACTTAAGGAAAAACTACATTTAAAAATGTAAAAAAACCCAAATGTCAAAAATTACACATTCGCCCCTTTGGTATGATAGTGACGAATCTTATTAGAATAATGTTGTTAACACAAATCCCAATGCGAGGAAATCAACCTATACCTAGTATAATGTCCTTGTAACGCAGTGTCGTGATCATGTAGTGACCTCAGGCCATTATCATGTACTGATCCGGCAATTCCTCATTTTATTATTTACCCTTTATTTACCTTGTCAGAACCCGAGCAATAGGGTTTCTCTCATTAAATCTCGATCATTGTCTGATGCTAATTTCGTTATGAGGAACAAATAATGTAGATATGATCGGGAACATTGACTATTTAGATAATGTAAACCCTGGTATGGTAAGCATGATAAGGGCATGTAAAGGCAATGATAATATTTTCTCTAATAGAGCTTACCCAACGAAAACCCGATCATTTCCCTATGGCGTATCGGGCACATTTCTACTAGGGCTAATAGGTGTAAAAAATTGGAAATCTTTTTTTTTTTTTTCAATTGTAATAATATTAAATTCTATGAAGTATTTGTATGAAGTATTTGTGAAAGCTTAAAACTTCTATAAAATTGAATATTTGTATTAAACGAATATTGTGTACAACCAGTGACAAAATTTTAGGCCGATTCATATTTAGATCGCATTTTTTAGGAAGTTTTTAGGTGGTAAAATTGGATATGTGGACAAAATCTGCATATTTCCGGCTATAGATTGGTAGGCATATTGTTTGGCAAATTGGTAGGCAATATAATATTTATTATTCAAAATTATAATCTGTATATATATATACATTATAACCGAATTATTTGTCTTAATTAACAAAAACTATTATATGAGAACAAATAAGTTATATGTATTACAGAAACCTTTATATATATATCTGTCAATTTCTGATCGATGATGTCAATATTTTTACCAAATGATAAGAAAATGTGATCTATCAGCTGGTATTTTAACTTTTAAAATGTATTAAATTTATTTTATAATAACCCTACAAACCATTTGACGTAAATTTTTAAATTCGATATAATAATGATAAATTTTAGATATAAAACTCAAAGTATTTGAAAATTTAATTGCGTGTTATTATAATTTTTGTCAAAAAATTAAATTTCTGTACAAATAAAATTAGCTTATCGAAAATAAATACATTTATGATATAATCTCGATATCTAAAACGACAAAAACAACGATATCATTTTAGATAGGTTCATTTTTATTGAAAACGACAATAGGTTATCGAAAACGACAATATGAGGCTATAAACGATATCGTTTATAAGCCAAAATTATCATTTCGATATTCGAAAATGATACGAGAATGATAGGGTTTTCGATAAAAACGATCCTATCTATAACGATATAGTTATTTTTGTCGATATAGATATCGAGTTGATATCGAAAAAATGTTCATATTAGATAAACAAATTTAATTTGTTCAGACAATATAATTATTTGACATTAATTTAAAGAAACACGTAAATTAATCATCATTTTATCGAATTCAAAAATTATCGTCAAATGGTTTGCAGGGAATATACAAAAAACTCGAAATTTCAGATTATCATAAAAATATATTTGGTGACTTTTAGTTCTACAACGACAATATCCGAATTATTGTTACCAGTGTTGAACCCTATTTATTTAGTTTCTATTTCATGTATTATAACCCTTTCAAATCATTATTTTCCCATAAATTTAATCATTTAAAATACATGAGTTTTTTATACAAATGAATAATGTGTTTTTTTATAGTTTTTATAGCACAATCAAATCAAATTATCCAGAGATTTAATACAATGAGTTTAGTTATTTTACTACTGATGACCTTTAGATACAAAAATAGATATCTTCGCGCAAAATCTCACACATTTGCTTTACAGCTATTTGAAAATAATTAAAATTCTAATAAAAAGTACACTTAATATTTCTATGAAAACCTAATGCAACAGATAATTATTATCTTATATGCGCATTGCCAAGTACCTAGTGTTTTGCTTATTTATAGCACTTTTAATTCAATTCAATTCAAATTAATTAATTATAATTAAATCAAATTTGTGCTATTTAATTCAAAACGAATGATATCTATTTTTTTTAATAAAGAATCCCTTTTATAAATGCATTAGAGACTTTGATTAGATACATATAATACATAAGGTGAGAATGCAAAAATTGCAAATGAAAAAAATAAAATTAAAATACAAACAAATTTTTGATTACTAATTTTTCATATTTTGTTGTATTTTTTAATACTTATAACGAATGGACAAAAAATAGTGAATTTTAAGTATAAATAGAAATATATTTTATTTAAGTAGAAATATATTTCATTCAAGTGGAAAGAAAAAATTAGTAGAAATACGTTAAAACTTGTAGAAGAATTGCTTCAATTCAAACACATATAAAATGTGTGATAGATTTAAAAAATACCCTTTACCCTTTCGGTGTAGAGTAAAATTAGTAGTAATACATTTTAAATTAGTAGATATAGATTTAAAATAAGTAGAAATACATTTAAAATGGGTGAAGAGTTGTTAAAAGTCTTTAAAAATTGAATAAATTTAAACAATGAGTAGAAATGTGTTTAAAATTGTTACAAATATATTTAAAATGCATAGGAAAATACTTAAAATGAGTAGAAAAAGATATTCAATTTATTACAATACATTTAAAATGAGTGAAGAGTTGGTAAAAGCCTTTAACATTGAAGAAATACGTTTAAATGAGTAGAAATGTGTTTAAAATTGGTACAAATATATTTAAAATGCGTAGGCAAATACTTAAAATGAGTAGAAAAGATATTCAATTAATTACAATACATTTAAAATGGGTAAAGAGTTGGTAAATGCCTTTAAAAATTGAAGCAATACGTTTAAATGAGTAGAAATGTGTTTAAAATTGGTACAAATATATTCAAAATGAATAGACAAATATTTAAAATGAGTAGAAAAGATATTCAATTAATTACAATACATTTAAAATGAGTAAAGAGTTGGTAAATGCCTTTAAAAATTGAAGCAATACGTTTAAATGAGTAGAAATGTGTTTAAAATTGGTACAAATATATTCAAAATGAATAGAAAAATATTTAAAATGAGTAGAAAAAGATATTCAATTAATTACAATACATTTAAAATGGGTGAAGAGTTGGTAAAAGCCTTTAAAATTGAAGAAATACAGTAAATGAGTAGAAATGTGTTTAAAAATGGTACAAATATATTTAAAATTAGTAGGAAAATACTTAAAATGATACATTTAAAATGGTTGAAGAGTTGGTAAACGCCTTTAAAATTGAAGAAATACGTTTAAATAAGTAGAAATGTGTTTAAAAATTGTACAAATATATTTAAAATTAGTAGGAAAATACTTAAAATGTGTAGAAAAATATTTAAAATAAGCAGAAATAGAATTAAATTGAGTAGAAACAGATTTAAAATATATTTAAATACAAATAAGATGCAGTTAGTAGAGAAACATTTGAAAAATATAAGAAATGATTTTCCTGTTAATATATATATATCGTCGTTGTAGAATGAAAAGTATCCAAATATATTTTCAAAATTCCAAATATTCCTTTACAAAATTCTTTATAAATCTGTCAATTTTTAATACATGATCTCAATTTTTTATCACATGATAATAAAATGTAAATCTATTAATGGGATTTTCAACTTTAAAAATCCATCATTTACTTTTTATAATATTAATCAACAAACTCGAAAATTGAGTTTTTCATAAAAATGTATTTTGTGACTTTTCGTTCTACAACGACGATCAATAATAAGTAAGTGTTGACCAACCTTTAGTAAACTAAAAACTTTGTTTCATTTAACATCATAAATTAAACAAAATTAATTTATTACCAATGTTATAAATGAATACAACGAAAGTGAGCGAACCTTTTAAAACTCTATTTTCCGCATCATCGACAACAGCTCATAAATGAATTGTACAAACAAGATTATATAAATAATAATGAATGTAAATATATATATATATAATAAAAAAAAGGTTTAGAAATTTAAATATATTTCAAAAAAGCGTAGGCGAAATAATATAAAAACCTGTACAAATATCAACTACCTACTAACTGCCCCCGGTGGTTTTATGATCGCCTTAACAGTTTATATTTGATTTGATTGATCTTGATACAATTAAAAGTTTATTTGATTTGTTATCAAGAGTAGTATTTTTTTTTGTTTTGTTTTTCTAATACCACATGTTGGATTCTAGTATTTTGTTGTTGTTGTTGTTGTATTTCTATATATTATTTATTCGGGAGCAAGGTGAAGTGCTTTTTGTACTCGGTATTATTTTTGTTATTTCTTGCTCATTTAAATGCTCATTTGCTGTTATTTGTTCTACGGTTGTATTTTATATACTACGTATTATAGCGCTGTTCACGAAACATTGGAGACGTTGAGGCATTTTTTTTTATGATTTCGTAAAATTTTTGAGTCCATTTTACACTCTGAAGACATGCGTTTTTTAGTTCTATTCGAGCGGTAGCGACAAACGCGCGCGATATTTAATTCTTAAGTCGTTTCGCTTCGATTTGGTTTGACGAACTAAATATTGAAATATATATAAGAAAAAAATTGATAACCTCAGGGGTTATCCACGTCTGCATAAATCGCGTATTGCTAAACTTGAGCACTTTTTGTACAGTGCATATTTAAGCTGGAAATATTCGTTATATTTTAATTTAAAATTTAGAAGGTAAGAAATTTTGTTCTTGATGTTATTATCAATGACAACATACATTTTCTGTGTGTGTCTTAATATTGCGCGTTAATAGCATTCTAAATTCTAAAAATATTTTTATGTTGTCAAAATTAGAATATGAATATTTTGAAATTTTTTGATCTAGTTTTTAGCATGACATGTGTAACGGAAATATTTCTTTTTTTTTTTTGTTTTTCATATTATTGCGTAGTAATTATTTGCTACTTTTGATATTATTTAAAAATATCTGACTTGGTTTGACTTTTGTGCAGTGTGTTCGACAATATTTATGGGCGTTTTTATAAATAAATTCTGTCTTTGTACAAAGCAGACAGTGGCGCAAATTCATAATGAAATTATTACAAAATCAGAAATTTAACTTTTGAATTGAAGAAAATTAAATAATAAATACTTCTTCTAAAACTACAATTTCAGTAGTTGAACTTAAACTTACCTGCTTATAACGTAAATCAAATACGTCAGAAATTGAAGTGACAGATTTTTTAAATTAAATAAATCAAAAACTACGACAATCGCTCATGTGCCGACTTTCGATCGAATACCAACCGAATTTCATATAAAATATCGTCGTTGTAGAACGAAAAGTCACCAAATACATTTTCAAAATGCCAAATATTCATTTACGAAAATCTTTAAATATCTGTAAATCGATGTTTAATCGATGATCTCATGATATTTACCACATGATAAGAAAATATAAATCTATCAATTGATATTTCAGCTTTAAAAATGCATCAACTAATTTTTATAATATTAATCAACAAACTCAAAATTTAAGTTTTTCATATAAATGTATTTGGTGACTTTTCGTTCTATCATGACGTTGTATAAACACGGTTTTGAATTCGATGTCTTAGTACAATTTTTTCGTTGGTTTTGATTTCAACGAATTGAATTTGAAAAAGACATTTTTTTGTATTGTGACATCGAATTCAAATCCGTTTGTTTACAAATTTTGATGGGAACAGCAACTTTTTAAAATGAATTGCACGGAAACAATTGTCAAATTCAACGATATGTTTTTTGTATTTTTACTTCCGATTTCCGGTTTGAAATATATCTCTGAAAAATAAAATTGAACAAATGTTACAAAAGGTTTATCAGTCGTATAGGTTACATTAGGTTAAAGTGACTCCAAAGATATCTTCTAACAGTCACACGACTCGTTTTATGTTATAACACCTTTAAAACAACAGCGTAACAAAAATGAAAAATTATAAAATCTCAAAACTGTTTTGAATAGTTGCTTCTATATAGACATTTTTGACTTCTCGAACAATTACTGTATTATATTTCAAACTACACAATAATAGAGAGAAGAACAGACCTTTAGTTCAGTTGCTTTAACTAATTTCAATAGCTGAAAACAAGAAGTAAAACCGAAACCGATTTAGATTTTTAAAAATCACTAATTCCAAATATTTAAAAAATCAGTTCAGATATCAAGTCCATAATTAGCCTTTAAAAAGGGGCCGATCAAATCTATTTTGGACTTAAACTATAGAAGAAGATCTACATGAGCATTCCTTATCAAAATATAATAAAATATTACCATAATCGCGTCGTAAAAAATAAGACAAATTTATAAAGGTCTTAGTGAATTTTCACTGAACGGCAATCGTTGAAATCTGAATAAAACCGTGCTGAGTCCACAAAAATGGTCGGATTTCAACGATTCCAAAAATCCAATTCAAACTGAAATCCGATACAATTATTTGGATAAACAAGAGCACTGTTACTGTTTATATGGGACTTATTCATTTTTCACTGAACGATAAAGAAAAGAAGCCAATAACGGTCATGTGTTGTGTCCAAACATTGTTTTTTACAGTTTGTAGCGCAATGTGTTGTCTATACTAGAAGCTTAGTACTATTTGAATCCAAAAATATTCTGATTTGTTACGCTAATTTTTATCTTTAAAAACATTTATCTCAATACACAATTTTAGGACTTAGTGACTTTTCACTGAACGACGACGATATAATTAAATATTATACTTATTAATATTATATTTAACAATATTTTAACTCTAATTAAATTTTTGTATGTTTATTGTTCATACCCTATAGAAAAAGGGACTCGATCTAAACTAATACTAAACTACTTCTTAAAAATACGGACTAGTTCTATTCTATGAAAAGAACCGATTTTTTAACATGCGCTTGTCATTGCGGGAGTCAATTGACTGTCTTCTGCACTACTTTACTCTAGTTTTGAACTAGTTTCAGAACTAGTAATTTTTTGTTCACTTTGGACTAGTTCTGAAAATATTTTGGAATTTTTTTTTAGACAAGTTCTCTTTTCCCATTAGGTACTTTTTAACTGCGGTTATAAAACTTTTCAACTATTGGACATCGGTTTATATCTGATTTGTGTATAATGATTTTGATTTCGGTTTGTTTCGGTTTGTTTCGGTGAAGAAATTGTCTCTGAAAAGCATTGTCTCAAAGAAAAATTTACTTGAGAAAGAATTATTTAGGAATAATTGAACGGCTCCCAGATAAAAAGAGTTTTATTTTGTGTTTTTAGATATTATCTGATATTTTTCATTAACTCCGGGAATAATTGTCTCTAAGGAGAATTTTCTGGGGAAAGCATTAGCTAGGAATAATTGACCGGTTCTCACAAAAAGGAGTTAAACTTTGTTTGCTTTAGATATTAGAAGTGTTCGTAGGTCAGTGATTAGTGCAGTGGATCACGACTTATATTATTTAGACTTATATAAACCCTATATCTGTCTACCAAATATACGGGTTGAGTATGGAATCCACCATACAAAATCTAACATTGAAAATCCACCGGTACAAAATCCAACCACACAAAATCCACCCATACAAAATCTATCTGTACAAAATCCACCCTTAGAAAATCCACCCAGCTGTGGATTTTCTACAAGCCGCGGTAGCTCAGTGGTTAGTGCGTTGGACTGCGAGCCGAAAAGTCCCCGGTTCAAGCCTGGACTGGGGCTAACAACATCTTTTCATAGAAACATTTTTCAATACCGCGCTACCTCTCATCAGTAAATGGCAAACCTACGAGAGTAAAACCATTGCCTATGAAAAAGCTCTCACCCGCCGTTCGGATTCGGCAATAAACTGTAGGTCCCACCACGTTGAGTACAAATATAACACGCACAGCTCAAATGGTGAGAGAGCTCGGCCGAAGTTCTATACAGGACTGTAGCGCCAAACTATTATTATTATAAATTAGTAGTTAATTTAATTCATGTGTCATAAGACTGATTTTCAAAATCTGTTATAATTCTTACTGGATTCAGAGGAATGATCTTAATGCAAGCGATATATACGATATAATTGATAGAAAAATTCACTGTGCTAATCTGTGTTCTTCTTACTCATAAGGCAACCATTTGAAGGAATTACTTGTCCCTCTGCATAACCACAAATGGTCGATCGGTACAAAGAAAAAGTACCATCAATCATCCAACATGAGGACTCTGACAAAATTTTTTAGTCCGAAATTATTTCCACAATTCTAGTTCATCAATTTTGCCCACACGTTGGACCAAATAAAAGTTGGATTTTGTACCAAAAGGTGGATTCTGTATCAAATAAAAGTTGGATATATATAAAATTGTATTTTGTTCGGGTGGATTTTGTACCAGTGGATTTTTTGAGTTTTGTGTAAAGGTGGATTTTGTGTCAAATGGATTTTATGCGGGTGGATTTTATGGAGCTCCCCAAATATAAACATTTCCGAAACAATAATATTTTTAAAAAATTAAAAATAACCACAAATACAAGTAAATATGTAGTCATAAAACCATACACCTATATAGCTGTTAAACTGATTAACAAAAATAAAATAAAAAAATATTGGAAATTTTCCAAATTTCATTGAGAAATACGCCTCTACAATAAAAAAAAGTTGACATATGTTTAAAATAAATACAAATCTTTGCAATATTTTCTTTTTTAGGTGTGTGAAAATTGTGTGTACGAATTTAAAATGCAAAATATTTTGGACTTTGAAATACATTTTAAACGTTTTAAAATATATAGAATTTTTCCAAATGGTTTAACTCACTATGTCAACACTGGCCTAATCTACAAAATGTTTTCAAATAGAAAAGCATTAAAATATAATTAAAATTAGAATGGTATGCGTTATCAGTTAGTTTGTTTATTATAAAATAAGCACATTTATATATTATAATAAAAATAGATGCATATTAAATGAACTCTTATCAAAATTTGCTAATTTGATGAGCATTTGATTTTATACAAAATTTATAAATGAATTTTATAGCTATTTTTGACATTTTGAAAATTTTGCGAATTTGATGAGCATTTGATTTTACACAAAATTTATAAATGAATTTTACAGCTATTATAGCAATTTGACTTTTATAACCCCCAGACAAAATTTTTAACAGGGTCGAGGCAGTTTAGAAGCAATTTTTCGACATATTTCAAACAGACAAAGGTGGAGTTTGTACAAAAAGCTGTCTGTTTCTGCCCGTTCCCAAAATCTGCCATTAATATTCCACAAAATTTTGCAACTTGCTATACACTTTCTAAAATATTCTATTTATCTGTATGTTTGCCAGAAATATTCCTAAAACATGCCATAATTTTATCTCGGGCAGTAAAACAAAGTCGTGACTTCTAAAAATCCATAAATACTCAGATACTTTACAACATTTGAAGTATCTTTAAACGATTAATACATAATAAACGATAACTTTCATTAACTATACAAACAATGCAATAAATAACACAAAATTGTATAACCATTAACATCTGACAATATTGATAAACCTGAAATGTATAGATACAGTTACATTAAATGCACTTCACACAGATACCGGCACAAGATGCTTGAAGCGCAACGCATAGATACAGATACAAAAATAACTTATAGCTTTAACAAAAAAAAAACTAAGTTGTTTATATATTTTTCATGGAATTTCAATTTGAATATTTATTAACTACAACAATGGCGCTGTAATAACAAAAGCCTTCGGCCATATTAACAATAACAAGAACTGCAGATACATTTGTATCTTATAGTATATAATTTAAAATTACTTAAACGTGAAATCATAAATAATCCCAAAACAGCATTTAATAAACTTAATAAATTATCAACAAATGATCGATCAAATAATTTTTGCTATTAAATCAATTCAAGTTTAACGTTTCAATGCGGACATGTATCTTATAGATAGATTTCAAAATTGACAACGCAGTACTTGTCGTCTGAAATATGCTGTTATACAAAATTTCAATTAATTTTAATATAGTTTATGCTCACTTTCATGCTGTAAAGCCTGCAGTATTTGCTGGAGTATACATTGTAATTGCTTGAGATACTTGGAGATACTGCTTGAGAGTTACTTACCTACGCGTGTATCTGTGAAATATTTGCACTTGCTGTTAGGGCTGTTATTATAAAGTAATTTGAATTTTTAATTAAATTGCATCGAAAATTGTGCTCTTTAATCCATACAACGTATAGATGTAGTATAAGTGAATTGTATCCACAGGTGCATATTACTTGTATCTATAGGTTTATAAATTTATATCAGCTGTATCTATAGATGCATATTTGCATTTTCTAATGTTATTATTGCATTCTACTGGAAGTAAGTTTAAGGTGCCGGTCTTGACACGTTATATGATGCATTTACTTGAAATTTAAATATGATACAGCTCTATTAAAAATGATTAAACGAAAATTTAAACATTTTCTTTGATTATATGTTTTACAAATTTATTGTATAATTGTTTTTAAATGCTTTAAATTTAAAATTTAATTAGCTAAAAAAAATTATACCAAAAAATTCAATCAATAATGCATATATAATTTTGAATAATTTTGTATATTTGCTTTATAAACATTTAAAAAAAAAAAATTTGAATATAGCGTAACAACTTACCTACTAAATAATACTATAGGATTTTTGATTGGTGCTTATTTCAAGATAGCATCAAGACAAAATGGAAAATAAAAAATTAAACACACACAAGAGATAACAGAGTTTGTAAATTTTAATTAAAATACTTCACACATAAATTAAAATAACAAACAAAACATCAGATATTAACTGCAGAAGCTTATCAAACAAATATTTGTAGATCATGTATATGAACACTATATAAAATTCTAAATTTTTATAAATTTACAGGCGGTTGTAGGCTATTTTTATACTTGTCGCTGAAGAAGTTATAAATTTTATATAATTACAAAATCTCAGTTTTTTTTTTTTTTATTTTTGTATTTTTAGCACACATCAAATATCAAGAACTCTTATCTTTTTGTTCTTAAGTGCTTTGATATCAGAATTTTTGTTTTTTGTTATTTTGGTTGTACTTGAACTAAATTTACAATATATCTTAATAATAAGAGGTTTTTTTAAAGTATGAAAAGTATAAAATATAATACTATTTTTGTGTGCTTTTGTAAACTTTTAATGCTTTAATATTTTAAATTATATAATTATTTCATTTTGACACCCAAATACTTAAAAAGTACACTGAGAAAAGAAAACATAATATAAGTAGTTTAATAGGATGAGACATATTGATTTTAAAGTAATATCTGGAGAGTACTCTGATGAACATATTACAATTGCGAGGAATCGAACCCACCACCTTTTCGATTCGTTGCTCGATTCACTAACCAACAGAGTCAACAACACTACATTGACTTTATGATATTTCAAATGAGTATAAATGAAATTCTAAATAATCTTTAAAAAATATGTAGTATTTTTGGAGTTAATTTATTTTATTGAGATCGAATGTCATAGAAAAATGTCTAAGTAAACGGTTATGTCGCAATATAAAAAATTGTTTTCGAAACAAATTCAAATCGTTCAACTCAAAGTAATGTTCAAATTCATTGAAAACTCAATATTTTCTACTCAGACATCGATTTCAAAAACATTTAATTACAAATTTTCATATTACATGCGTTTCGAATTCGATCGAATGCTATGTAGAACATATCCCATTGTCTAATTTTAATAGCACAAACTTTTGAAATAATATCGCTATCATTTGTATGGTTTTTTTTTGGGGTCAGTATCTAAGGTATTGAGGGGTTTTTTTTATACACGTTCTAGATATTACCAGCAATACCATCGTTGACAAGATAAGATATTTGATTGAATGTTTCAATAATACACGGTTGTTCTTTTTGATTCTTTTAAAGTTAAAATAAAACAATTACTTAGTTTAAATTATTGTCTAGGGTCATGTTTAATGGAATTTCTGTTATAATTGTTATTTTTTATATACAGACTTTGACGTTTTAATTGATATAATAAAAAAAAACTAAATATACATACAGAAATGTTATGAAATTCATTTCATCGAGAGAAATCTAAAATTCAAACGCAAACGTTTTCGTTATTGTGTTTTTAGTAGGGGAAATTGGGGTAAAACCGAACATGGGGTAATGTGGGAAATTGCATTTTTTGTAATTTTTTTTTTCATTTTTAGTCAATGAAAACAACTGTCAAGTGTTACTTAGTATAGTCTCAACTTTTTCATCAAGGGGTATAATCCAATTTGATTTTTAAGAACAGCCCTACAAATCATTTGACTATAATTTTTAAATTCGATATAATAATGATAGATTTTAGATATAAAACTCAAAGTATTTGAAAATTCAATTGTGTCCCAGTCTGCCATGTCTCGGAGACCTTCGATGGCTCGAAGGTTTCTCGAATAACTTCGATAAAAAAGTTCGATCTCGGTGCATTCTCGATTCTAATTTTTAAAAATGTTCGTACAGATTTATCAAATCGATATCGCAATATTTTTCGCAGCAATCTCGAACTTTGATCATTTTTTCTTCGATATCGTTTCGATTTCGAAAAATGTCTCGTATAGAGAAAACTCCGTCAAAATGTTTCGATATCTACCTACCATCTAGGTCCAATTTGACGCTCGATATCGTTACGGGAACGTCTCCGATGTCGTGTGATTTCTCCATCTACTCGCATTGATCTCGTAACGATATCGATACGAATGGCATACTGGGGTGTTCTTTATAATTTTTGTCAAAAAATTAATTTTTCTGAACCAATAAAATTTGTTTATTGAAAATAAATCCAATTAAGATATCGTCACTATCATGTCAAAGGGGCGAATGTGCAATGTTTGTACATTTTTGAATGTAGTTTTTCCTCAAGTATACTGTGCCAAAATCACGTGTCGCTTGTTGGATATTTCTAGCCATAAAAGACAAAACCAAAGGGGCGAATTTGAAAATTTGAAAACCTTGTCATGCCAAAAAGGCGAATCTTTTTGTTTTTTCGCCATAACTTTCTATTGATACGTGATAAAATAGTGATCCTAAAGCATTTATTGTTTGTTTTTAAAGCACCTATCGAGCTGCAATAGCTCAATAATTAAAAATAATTTGCAAATAACCAACGCCCATCTCGATATCTATAACGACAAAAACAATGATATCGTTTTAGCCATGTTCGTTTTTATCGAAAACCCTATCGTTTTCGTATCATTATAGATTATCGAAAATGACAATTTGAGCCTATAAATAATATCGTTCGATATCGTAAAATTATTATTTGGTTTCCTGGGATGTGAAAATTATATACTGTAAAAGTTTTCTAGAGTGGTGGGTTTATTATCAAAAAGTGTATAATGTGTTAGTTTTTAATTCAATAAGTATATGTAAAATTACCGTACATTGTAGAATATATTTTAAAGTTCAAACGTTTAATTGTACTAAACCTAGCAGAAAATGCGATATTAAGGTAATGTGGGAAACATTTTTTTTTTTTGGTAAAGTGGGAAATTTTATTAATTTTTGTAATTACTATTTTTATAATACACCAACTGGAAACTAGAACACGGCGTTGTCCTAGGAAGGAGTGAATTATCACACCATACAGATCTTTAGAGCTATCGCTGAACAGTTTCAATTGGAGGATCGGATAATATTGAAAATTCTTCAATTGACGAACAGTTCTGTGATAGGTTGAAAGGTATGTATATAGAATTAATACACCCTGTGTTAGAACAAGGGCGTGTTAAGTTTGTTGCTTAGTTTCATATAAAAGTGAAGAAAAGAAGAAATTTACCCTATTTTGGAAAACATGCTCATGACCAGATTCTGTAGTTCATTTAACTGGCTGAGTTATAAAAAGGTAAAATACTATGATCACTTCCAGATTATGATTCAAGCACAATTTCTACTAACACAGAAAAAAAAATAGTCGACGTAAATATAGCAACCGATATTAATTGCATTCATTAATCAATCCAGCAATGAAATTCACTAAATCAATGAAAACTTTTGCTATTCTTCGTTAAATCATCAACTACGTTTGCTAATTTGACTATTTGTACGTCAATGCAGCAAATTAATTAGTCGGCGCAGTTTCAGCAATTATAATTACTGAATCGATTGCTATATTAATGGTTGCTATATTTACGTCGATTATTATTTTTTCTGTGTAGGTTATGACCGATTGATATAATTCTACGGTAGGGTATCTATGAAGTGCCAATTTTCCAATTCTATTTACCACTGCCTACACCCAGAAAAAAATACTATATAAACAATAGTTTTTTACTATTAAAAATAATCAATAGGATAAATTATTATTTTAATCGGAAAATACCATTAAATCTAGAAAATACCATAACATTGCCATTGAGTCTATATGAAAGTATATATTTTTATATACTATTAAATCAATAATTGTCCTATTGACCAATTTTAATGGGATTTCTGAGAATTTTTTTCTGGGTGTATGATTATGCTGCATTTAAGTTCGTTTCACATAAAAGTCGCAGGCCGAAGAGCTCTTTATACAGGGTGTGTGGTTCATCGATGTCAATAATTCATGGTGTCATTCTATAACTCAACAAAATTAGAAAATGTTAAATAAAAAAATGTTTAATTGTGCACCCAGTTTAAGATACAGATTGTTTAAGAGATGCATATTACTGACATAATCTAGTCAAGAAAATTGGTTATAAAGTATAATCTGTTGATAAATGAATATCAATTTTTAACTCATGTTTTAGAAAATAGAACTACCTTTCCAATGGTATATCACATCTTCGAATACCATGATTTCTTCCTCGAAATTTACAAAAATAAAAATACAAATTTTAACTTTGTTATTAATTTTCTCTAAATTTCATTACGGATCATACCATTATTTGTAATTTATAATGATAGACCATTTCATTCGCAGCACTCTCTAACTAATTACAATGACTTTAAACTGGTAAGTTATTTTGCAGAAATAATTAAACAGTGGCGGGTCTTGTGATTTGGTTATTGAAATTAAAAAAAAAATCGAAATAATCGAGAAATAATTTTAAACATTTATTAAAATTAGAATTATTATCATATTACTTCAGAGAACATATTTTCTGATCATATTTTCAAACATAATCATTTTTTCTTTTTTTTTCAATCACCAAATCACAAGACACACCACTGTTTAATTATTTTTGAAACATTTCGTTAAAATCACTGTATTTGGTAAGAAAATACTGGAAATGAATTGGTCTATCATTATAAATTTGAAAAATAGTGTGATCGATAATGAAATTTTGAGAAAATCAATGACAAAGTAAAAATTTGTATTTTTATTTTTGTAAATTTCAACTTTACGTACCTTTTAAAAAAGGAAGAAATCATGGGGTTCAAGGGTGTGATACATCATTGGGAAGGTAGTTTAATTTTCTAAAGAATAATACTTTATAAGCAATTTTTTTGACCAGGTTATGTCAGTAGTATGATTTTCTTTTGCATCCTGTATCTTAAACTGGGTGCAAAATTATACATTTTTTCATTTTACCTTTTCTTATTTTTTGAGTCGTAGAATGATCTCTTGAATTATTGACATCGATGAACCAAACACCCTGTATATTTTCCCGTATGGAATATTTTTAATTATATAATTTGTTGATTTGTATAGATAATTTTTGCAGATGGATTTCATATTCTGCCATACTTAGCCACCCAACACATTGTAAATATTTTCGTGTAATTACATTGACTTCTACTTTTATGCGAGGTACCATAAAAGTTTTATTTATGTAACACAAATAACTGACAACGTAATTACATCATCTTTGGCTTTATTGTAGGCCCAGCCAGCAATCTTCCGGATCGTTTGATAAGAAATGCATATAATAATCGGTTGCAAATAAATATTGACATTTGATTGTCAGCTGATAGTGCTAGACAGATATATATATATTTTTTTAGTCTGGTTACAATTGTTTGCCATGTCACAATGTTTAGGTTTGTAATTTTAATTTTGTTCTATTTTTTTTCCTGTAAATTTCATGCGCAAATATGCGCTAGTCTCAATCGATTTAATCTAATTAAGAGCCGCTAAATTGTGATCGGTCGACAATTGCGGTACCCTTTTTTATTATCGACTGTTCTGTCTGTCTGTCTGTCGGCTGTCGTTATTAAGCTATCATATCAATAACCGTAGCCAGGCTGTTCAAATGTAATAAATGTCATGAGCTACGACTGACCTTGTCCTAAGTATAGCCTTCAATCGGAGGGTCTAATCTAACTAACCGATACGACTAGCTCTACAGGTTCTAATTGTGTATAGCATTCTCGCATAAAGTGTAGCTTTACTCATTAAAATGTTGCTTTTTTTATTACGACAAGCAACCAATAAAAAAATAAAAACACAATTTCTACTACTTCCTACTACTACAGCTACTACTTAGTACTACTTAATACTAATTGTGCTTATCACTAAAAATAAATTGAAACCTTTTTCATTTCATTTGGTCAACATCGGTCGTTGGTTTCGTTTGGTTTCATTTGGTTTGGTACGGGTACGGTACGCGTTGCTATAAAATTGTTGTCTTAGTTGGTTGCCGGCATTCGTGCGGATTGATAACGTTTTTTATTTTTGTGATTCGTTCAAGTTGAAGTGCGTCCGTCTTCTTTCGTTCTTTGGGTTTTGTGTATTTGAGACACGAGGTTTAAGCCTTTATATTGTGTAAACAATTTCTTAACTTTTTCATTGTTTTGTAGTTGTTGTATTCGCTGAAAGGTAAATAAACGTGATTTTTTTTATCACTCGCACATCTGTCAGTCACTACTGACATCGCATATATCATTTTTATTTTATGTCATTTTTAATTTTAGTTTTATTTAGTTTTTATTGGTTTTTAATAGGCTGCCAGTTTCCCGCGCTAAATGTCATTTGTAGTATGTGACATTTTTAAGTAGTTACGTGTTTAATGTTATCTTTTATTTATTTCGATTTTGACATTGAATTAGATAATTATGTTTCGCAAATATTTGAAATAATGTAGTACATATTAATAGTTAATTAACGTTCATTAATTTACTATTAATATGGTCGCACAATTTAATAAAGTAATTGGTTTATTTTAAATGATAAAGGTTGTTAATTGACAATAAAACTCAACGATTCTTTCCGCATTCAGAAAAAATTGTTTTTTTAAAAAGTTCAACAACCAGATTGAAATATCCGGGTTGTTTGGTTCATCTATATCAATAATTCTTTCATCAATAATTCAAAAAAATAAGAAAATATAGATAAAATATCTAATTTTGCACACAATTTAAGATATATGCACACAGAAAAATCCTTTTTTGGCATGAGGTTGAAAGAATCAATTCGATTTAACTTTAGTCGATTAAGGACCGTTTTCACCATCTTCGGTGAGGCACTAACTGCCACTTTAACTGATAGTTACTTATAGAATATATGGAATTGAAACACTTAACTGGATATTCTGAAAACAACTCTAAATCAAATGTCTACAAAATTGTTGGCGGAACTGCCATATTAGCATGTACACAAATATTAGTCTATACATACCCCCAAATGGGGGTCTATACTAAATTGGTCTAAAACAGTTCGAAATTGGTTGCATTACAAACTACAACCACTTTTCTTTTTACAATAACAACCGACTAAGCGGTTGAGAGAACAGAATAAGTTGTTTGGGCAAAGAGTTGGTTGGCGCAACAAATCTCTACTCTGTCAGCCTTACCAATAATCAAAAAATAATGTGCAACTTAATGGTCGACTTTGGACATTTGTATGACATTAATTTGTATGGTAACTTTTGAATATTGATAACGATGTGTGCACACAGAAAAATCCTCTTTTGGCATGAGGCTGGAAGAATGAAAAACTTAGTTGTACCAACTAACTTCATTCGGTTTAATCAAATGGTTTACAAATTTGCTGGCGGAACTGCCACTTTAACCTATACACTTGAAATATTAGTCTATACACACTCCTAATGGTTCTAAACCTGTACTAAATTATTCTAAAACTGTTCGAAATTGGTTGCAGAAAAAACTACAACTCTTTTTATTTTGACAATAACAACCGACTAAGTGGTGGAGAGAACCGAATAAGTTGGTTAGGCAAGGAGTTGGTTGGCGTAACAAATCTCTATTCTGTGTGTGTGTGGTGTTTAAGAAATGCATATTACTGTCATAACATAGTCAAGAAAATTGGTTATATAGTATAATCTGTTGATATCAATGATATCAATTTTATTACTTGTGCTTTAGCCAATTAAATTACCTTTCCAATAGTTACATTTTCGAACCCCAAGATTTTCTCCTAATTTAAAATGTTCCTAAAGTTGAAATTTACAAAAATATATATAAAAATTTTTACTTTGTCATTGATTATCTCAAAATTTCATTACGGATCACCACATTTTTTAAAATTTATAATAGTAGAACAGTTCATTACCAGTATTTTCTTATCAACCATAGTGATTTTAAATTGTTAAGATGTGCTGCATAAAAAATTAAACGGTGGCGGGTCTTGTGATTTGGTGGTAGAAATAACATAAAAAATTTGTATATTTGGAAATATGATCAGAAAATATGTTCTGTGAAGTAATATGATGATTATTATAATTTTAATAAATGTTTAAAATTATTTCTTGATAATTTCGATTTTTTTCTTTAATTTAAACCACCAAATCACAAGACTCGTCACTGTTTAATTATTTCTGCAGGATAATTTACCAGTTTGAAATCACTGTAATTGACTAGAAAGTATTGGGAATGAACTGTTCTATCATTATAAATTAGAAAAAAATTGGGTTATAGTAATGAAATTTTGAGAAAATCAATGACAAAGTAAAAATTTGTATTTTCATTTTTGTAATTGAAATTTTCGTACCTTTTAAAAAATGAACAAATCATTGTTTTATATCGAAGATGTGATATATCATTGGAAAGGTAATTTAATTGTCTAAAACATGAGTTAATGAGTGCAAAATTAGACATTTTTTATTTGATATTTTCTTATTTTTAGAGTCATGAATGACCCTCCGAATTATTGACATCGACCTTGTATAACATATTATTAAGTTCAATTAAAATTATGAAAATAGTTAATGTTTAATTCCATTTAAAGTAAAACATAAAAATGTTAATTAATAATATAATAGTTTGGCACTACAGTTCTATAAGAACTTAGGCCGAGCTTCACTCACCATTTTGAGCTGTGCGTGTTATATTTGTACTCAAAGTGGTGGGACCTACAGTTTATTGCCGAATTCGAACGGCGGGTGAGAGCTTTTCATAGGCAATGATTTTACTCTCGTAGGTTTGCCATTTACTGACGAGAGGTAGCGCGGTATAGAAAAATGTTTCTATGAAAAGATGTTGTTAGCCCCAGACCAGGCTTGAACCGGGGACCTTTCGGCTCGCAGTCCAACGCACTAACCACTGAGCTACCGCGACTATCAAATGTCAATTAATGGTTTTTAAATTAAAATTATATAAATATTTCTTGAACTGTACTTGAAAGAATTTTTTACAAAGAAATTCCCTGTTCAATTTTTATTATTTCCATAGAAAATTACACCAATTACAATAATACAGTACCCATACAACACATTCTGAAATAGATTCTAGAAAAAAAATGTACTTGTTATCAGTTGTTATTTTGACAATTCTAAACACAGATATTCAATGATAAAATTGGAAGTAGAACAGGTTCTGCAAAAATATCAGTAGTTTAAAATAAAATGTTTTTTTTATGATTTAAAATATTGCACAAAATGTACCTTATTTAATTTTACAATATTCAACATATTCCAATTCCAATACTCTAATTGAAACAGTTCCGCGATAAGTCCAACGATCTTTTTGAAGTGTTAATTAATTCTTTCTGAGGACAATTTCGTGTTACACACAAACAAAAATATTACCAACAACCATGTTTCATCATATTGATGAATCATTCATTGAATTAAAAACGTATTTTGTTCATGTTTTTTATTTTTAATATTTTTTAACATAAAATTTTAAACACACATTTTTCTTCATTTGCACATTTATGTATTTATAATTCTTATAAGATATTTAATTGCTAATTATGCGAAGACTCCATTTCATCATATTAATAAAAGAGTGAACCTCATACTGATGAATTTCGTTCATTAAACCATATTATTTAAATATCATAAATCTTATAAGAATTATAAAAAATGGAGACACATTTTTGTTTGATGGAGACACATTTTGATGAACGAAATCATCAATATGATGAATAACTGGTTGTTGATGAACATTTTTTTAATGTAGCTGCTGCTGGATTATATTTAAAAAAATGACAGAATTATAATCGATTAGTATAATTTACACATAATAATATGATGAAGAATGAATGGTTTTATCTTTTTTTACAATTTTGAACTTTTGCACTCTATTCCAGTATCGATCTATATAAATGGATTTTATTAAAAATCCTTACATTTCATAATTTTTATAGATTAAAGAAAACCTTTAAATTATAGATTGAAGTTTGCAAACAAATAAATTACAAAAGTTATTCGGTCGTTTATGAATGGTACGATGTTCAATCCCGAGGAATGTCATTATATACATCTGAAATACACAGAGAATAGAAATTTGTTGCGCTAACCAACTCTTTGTCCAACCAACTTAATCGATTCTCTCAACCACTTAGTCGGTTCTTAGAGTCAAAACTAAAGGAGTTGTAGTTTGGACTACAACCAATTTAGAACAGTTTTAAAACAATTTTTAGTCTGTATATGTACATATTTCAAGCACCAACCGAATATTGCAATTCCGCTTTGTAGACATTCGTTTTAACCGAATGATGTTGGTTGTTACAACTAACTTTTTCGTTCTTGCAACCTTATGTCAAAAGAGGATTTTTCTGTGTGTACAAATTGTATGTCCGAATAAAGCTATAAGAGATATTAAGTTTTAAAAATAATTTTTTAAATTTGTTATTTTAATTTGGAATAATCGAATTTTAAATTCGAATATTTCGCCGTCTGGCGGTTCAAAACTCTTCTTTCCAAAAAAAAAAAAAAAAAAAAAAAAAAAAATATATATATATATATATATATATATATATATATATATATATATATATATAAATACCATTCATTTTCCTTCCCAAATAATGCTTTAAACCGTTGGACGTATATTAATAAAAATATAAATGACAGCATTTCGTTTAAATACTAAATTTTTGTATTCTACTAGAAAATTACAAAAAAAAAATATAGAATACAATTTTCTAAATTTATTATTAATTTTTTTTTTAAAGTCAAAATACTGCGTAATTATTTTATTCGATAATTTTATAAAATTTTGTACTAAGAAATTACCTACATTTCATGTGTTATTGTGTAATCAAAGCAATTAAATACAAATTATCACGTTCGAACGCTATCATACAATGACATAAAATAATGTACATGATTAAACAAATGTGTCAGAATTATAATATTTATAGATATGGACTTTGGTGCTATAAAAAAAAACTTTGCTAAATTCCATAGATGACCGAAATAAACGAATGAACTTTGATTACAGACAAATTAAGATATAAAATGTCCACTCGTAAATAAATAAAGGCTCATAATTATAGATAATTTTAAACAGAATTTGAATTTAATGTTAGTTACAATAATTGTACACAGAGAGTAGAGATTTGTTGCGCCAACCAACTCTTTGTAGAACCAACTTATTCGGTTCTCTCAACCGCCCAGTCGGTTGTTCTTGTCAAAACTAAAAGAGTTGTAGTTTATACTGCAACCCATTTCGAACTGTTTTAGAAAAATTTAGTACAGATTTAGCAGCATTGGGAGTGAGTATAGACTAATTGACTATTTTAAGTGTATAGGCAATTCCGCCAACAAATTTGTAGACAATTTAATTTAAACGAATGAAGTTAGTTAGTACAACGAACTTTTTCGTTCTTCCAACCTTATGTCAAAAAAGATTTTTCTGTGTCTACTATTTAAATTAAATTTAATCCCTAAATAAGTCTTTAAAGAAGTTTGTCCTGTTTGTTCTATCATTCAATGATATTTGATAGTCGTATTATTGGAAAATACATAACAAATAATTGCATTATTTTGTATTTTTTTTTTTAAATTATAAAAATAACTTAATTTTTATATAGTTTTTAAAAATATGCATTAAAAACTAATTTATACATGACAGTACTAAAATTGCAATCAAACAATAACAACACAAAAAATGTCACTATTTCTCTATATATTTAACACAAATGCATTATTGCTGTTATTCACATCAACACCTGCATATTAATGTGTTGTCCATTATTGATATTTGCATTTTAATAATATAAAGCAAACATTTAATAATTTATTTGCTTTAGCACTGAGCCAATTGATATTTGCATTAATGGGTTTGTCTGATTCTGCCTCGGGTGTTAATTTAATTATGTGACGTACATGGTAAAAGGATGCATGTTAAATAGAAAATAGAATATATATCAGGAAAATCATTTTTTGTTTTAACACATGCATTTTTTTCTATTTTTAATATATAAAGCATAAAAGAAATATAATGTAGATTTTTTATTTTAAATATTAAAATTTTTTGTTTTTATTTATTAATTATTTAAATTTAATTTGACCGTTAAGGATTTTTAGGAATTTAGTGTTTTGTCCTGTGATTCAATGCAGAATATTTAATAACAGTTATTAAACCGCTAATATTTGCATTTAGCACGTGTTTGACATAGCTTTGTACACAGAAAAAAGAAACAGATTCAACAATATGATAAACGAATAAAAAGCATCATAGTAATCTATAAAATCATTGAAATACTGTTAATTTTGTATTGAAAGAAACACTAAACTTAGTTGATCGTAATACTATGGTTCGGTTTTGATAAGGTAAAAATAATGATCATAAGCCTAGTACAATTTCTACTAAGGAATATTATGAATATGTTAATTAAAATTCATAATTCATACTATTCATAATTTCTATAAACTTGTTCATAACTACCATTTATTTATAGTGTTCATCAATATTATGAATTTGTTTATTAAAAATATTCATTAATATTATGAAATTTTTGACTAATAAATTAAGTCAATATAATGAATTTGTTAATATTATTCATCAAAATTATGTTTTTTTTTAATAAATATTATTCATCATATTATTAATTTTTTCGTCAAGATCAGTATTATGCATCAGTATTATGCATGTATTCAATAATACCACTCATCAATATTATAAATTTGTACATAAATACATCAATATTATGAATTTATACAGTAATACAATTAATTTAATGACTTTGTTAATAATAATAATAATAGTTTGGCACTACAGTCCTATAAGAACTTTTCATAGAAAAATGTTTCTATGAAAAGATGTTGTTAGCCCCAGTCTAGGCTATGAAAAGATGTTGTTAGTACCAACTAACAATGAAGTTAGTTGGTACAACTAACTTTTTAATTCTTCCAACCTCATGCCCAAAGAGGATTTCTGTGTGTATAATGAATGCGTTCATCAATATGTCATTTAATAAACGGTAATATCAATATGATTAATTTGGTAGTTGGCGAAAAATACATAATATTTATGAATTAATTCATCATATTGATGAATTTTTTCTGTGTATACAAAGTATCATATAAGTTGCCTATGTCCGTGTTCTAACGTTGCCTTGTGATAGAGCTCATAGGCCCATGTTTTCCATTTAATTACGGGGTAGTCTAAGCAACGCAAATACGGAATGCGTGTATCTGTGTATCAATGACTGAGCACTTGCAGGCCAATTGAATTCGATATGAGACGCAAATTTGTTGCATTCAACGCATGTCTTAGTTGTTATTGTTAACATTACTCGTGCAGTTAGCGCCAATTTGTATTGTCAATTAAAACTGGTAGAATATGTTTAACAAGCGGTAGCCATATTCATTTTATTTTTAAAGATTATAAATAAGAAATTTCTGACTTCGTTCTAGAAAATGTTCCAAAACCCACGAGCTTTAATTTCAATTTATTTTACATACCTTAAATATTCAAGTTTTGTTTTTATAAAAGAACAAAAATTATTAATCAATCCATCTGAAACTATTAGGGAACGAAGAAGTAGAAATAATATACATATGGTTGTTTTGTAGAACTATGAGATAAATTTATCATTTTAATTAAATTTATCGTGAATATCTAAAATTATGAATACAATTCTTAATATTAATATTTTTCATGAAAGACTTATAAATTCAACTTTGTCATTTAAAAAAAGTAATTGATGAAATTTTAAAGTTATAATGCCAATTGATTAATTACATTTTCTTTTCATTTGGTACAAATATTGTGCTCATCTATCAGAATTTGACAGATATTTTTTTAAATGAATAACTGCTATTTTGAAAAAAATTCTGATTTTGTTCTGTGTATTACACAGTATTTAAATCATTACGAAACTCAAAATTTGTATTTTGAATGACAAACTTATAAAACTAATACATGCAAAAAAAAAGTACTCTATAAGTGGAAGTGGTCGAAAGTATGAAAAAAGTTAGTTGTTACAACCAATTTTATTCGATTAAAACGAAATTGCTACAAGTGGTTGATGGAACTGCTGCAGTCGGTTCACGCTTTAAACATTATCATATACACATACCAAATTGTTCTGAAACGGTACTAAATTGGTTGTAGTACATACTACAATACCTACAACAACAAAAAAATATACAAATAAACTTATCAGTTGAGAGAACCGAATAAGTTTGTTGAGCAAAATTGGTAGGCGCCACAAATGTCTCTTATGTATATTAAAAATTATGTAAAAAAAAAAATCAAAATATTAATTGTATTCTTGGTTTAAATTTCGTAATAATTCGAACTTCCAAGTCCTTTTTTTTATTTTTTAGTTAAAATTTAATTCATTAACTTTGTGAAAATTTAAATTTGAATTGATTACTTGCTACTTTAATGGGGTTTTCAATAAGAGCGCTACAAAAGTTTTTTTCTAGCGTTTTTCAACAGGGACGCTACAAAAGTAGAGCGACAGGGACAGCAAACGACGCCATATTTCTTGCCGCTCTTTTGACATTTCTTTTCAGTAAGGTTTGCCATTTTATGATGGAAAGATATACGAGCCAACAACGAGTCGAAATTATTAAAATTTACTACCGAAATTCGAATTCGTATATCTTTCCATCATCAAATGGCAAACCTTACTGAAGAGAAATGTCAAAAGAGCGGCAAGAAATATGGCGTCGTTTGCGGTCCCTGTCGCTCTACTTTTGTAGCGTCCCTGTTAAAAAAACCCTTTAATAAAAAATATCTAATTTTATAATTTCAAAATTACTTTTGAACAAAAAATTACAGATATCGTTATGTAACAGTAATTATTTCCGGTAGGACGGAATGTTACATCATTTATAAATTATCTTCCACTAACTGAACCTAAAATCACCACAATGATTCAAATAATTCTATGAATTACACACATCACTGAAATTGCCAATTTTGAAGCAATTACAATTCACATCATTGCATTAGTCAGAGTAACTAATGTCTTCGAATTAATTCAACATCATAGGCAAATCAATGTCATCACTTTAATTATGAATCGTGGTGTTGGTGTTGCTTTAAAACAATTTAATTACAGAGTAAAATAACAAATAATGCCACAAAATTTCAGACAAATATTTAGATGCCACACACACATGTTTGGTGTATTTTACTGCGGTTGTGTTGCCACATATTTGCAGAAATATTACTGCTGGTTGCCAGAGTAACGCCTTACAGGGACGCATGACATAGAACATGTGGAGTTGCAGTGCATGGTGGTGTCGCTGTTCAATGAGATGTCTGTCTGTCTGTGCGTGGCAAATGCACTGCAGCTGAATTTAATCCTTTTGATGTCAATAATTGGAAATTCTGCAGTGAATACGGTGAATTTGTGATTTCAAAACACACGCGCTGCCATGCGATGCGCACGATGCAATCAAGCGCGCGCACAGTAATTACTGACATTTATGCAGTACAATAACAAAGGGTGACGACGACAGCTGATTATGGTTGGGATGGGAGTAACTCTAACTTTGTTGTGTAATACAGTTTAAAGTTCGAGTGCATTTTAACATTTAATGTTAATTGGAAAATTTACACAAAGACAAATTCACTTTTGGCATGAGGTTAAAAGTATTTTGGCTATTATAACCGAATTAACGGTTGTGACAACCGAATAAGTTGGTTGAGATAACCGATATTTTGTTGAACCTAAATTAATTGACGCAACAAATTCTCTATATGTATTGTAGATTATAAGCAGACAAAGTTTAGTTTGTATCAAGTAGTAAATAGTTTTTTATTCTCTTCAAAATATGTCGGAAATACGCTTTTAACAAACCGAATTATTTGATAACCTCCCTATTGAAACACCCAATTCTCGGTTCCGTCGTAGCGGAAATTTAAATTCGAAATCTCCGCCATGAATGCGATTTTTATGCTACTTTAGAATCCGTGCCGAACTAAATTCAAACCCCCAATTTTTCCCCTCGTAGCAGACATTTTTACACTGAATTCCATTCTGCACGGATCGTAGCGTAGCTAAAATTTGTATTCGTAGCGAATATTTGGGACTCAGAGGTAAATATTTCTAGGGTTTTCAAGAATGTTTTGGGCATATTTCCGACAACACAGATAAATGAAATATTTTGGGAAGTATTGTCAAATTATGTGGAATTTTAAAAGCAGAAAATTATGTTCGAAACGAATAATTGGGACTCAGAAATGGGGTAAATATTTCTAGGATTTTTCGAGGGCATATTTCCGACAAAAACACAGATAAATGGAATATTTTGCGAAGCAATGTGGACTTTTAAAAGTAGAGTTGCTACATATTTTGGGTTTGGGCAGAAACTAGGTAGGCTTTTAATAAAAATTGCGCCTTTGTTTGATTAAAATTTTTCAAATAAATATTTCTAAACTGTCTTTCTTGAAGCTGCAAAAAATGGGTGTAGAGCTGCTAAGTTTCCAAAAAAATTCCATTTGAAATTAGAACATTTATCTCAGCTGGCATTAGAAATAAACCGAGGTGAATTTTATTTACATAAAAAGCCAATTTCTTAACTAAGCCTTGAGACAGTTTTGAAAAAGTTTTTATTTTTTTCAACATACATTTTGAAAAGTATGCTGTTTTTACTGAATATTTGGAATATAATTTAATAAAATTAAGAAAATATTTAAATGAAATTTACAATCGAATAACATTTTTGAATTTTCCACTGACAACATTAGTTCACATGAACATGAAATACTGAAAATGCGAATTTTAATTCACAAAGTGAGTTTGTAGAACTCATAATTATTTTCATATGAATTGAATTACATGTTTTCCAGAATATGAAATGTAACATGTAGTATAACACTTTTATATTCAACTCATACAATCGGTTGGAAATAAACTTTTTATTAAATTGAATATAATTTCAAAGCAATATTTAGGATATTTTATTATAAAAAATAGTAGAATAGAAAATACATTTTGAATGTCATTGGAAATATAAATTTAAAGAGAACACACAGAATAGCGCAATCAACGCTTTGCCCAACCAACATGTTTGGTTCCCTCAACCGCTTAGTCGGTTGTTATGGTCAAAATGAAGAGTTGTAGTTTGTACTGCAACCAATTTAGTACAGATTTAGAACCAGGAGTGTGTCTAAACTAATATATCATGTGTATAGGCTAATATGGCAGTTCCGCCAGCAAATTTGTAAACCATTCGATATAACCGAATGAAGATAGTTGTTACAACTAACTTTTTAATTCATACAACCTCATGCCAAAAGAGGATTTCTCTGTTGTGTACTTGAAATATGACTTGATTGTTTAAATTAGACGTAAGAAAGCTTTTCAATTTCTTAACATATTGTTGTAATTATACAGATGGAAGTTTTATACAGCTGGAAGAGCTTTTAAAATACTGCAGTATAAAATAATATAATATTGAACGATGTCATAAAAAAAATTGGACAAAGCTTGATACTAAAATAACTGTTTCAATACATTTAGAACACCTTAATTGTGGTTAATGGTTTCCTTGACTTAGACATAACAAAACTTTTGGAAAATAGTATATATCAGAGATTTTTTAAAGCTTTTAGTATAATATTATTTAATGTTAACATATTTCGTATTGAAAGACGATTACTATATTTTAGATATACATGTGAAATTCACGCTTTAATAAATACTTCACATTGTTATCAAATTTACATTGTATAAAAGATATATATTGTATTATACATAGATTTAAAAAAAAGCTTTAAAGAATACTGTTATTGTTCGAATGGATTTCTGATGTAAATTGATAGATTGATTACCTGAAATCGAAGCCATAACAAAGCTTTCAAAAACCTTTTACTTTGCAATCATTATTTTGTTAAGCGCTTTCAAAAGCTTTTTAAGGCACTGAATAATTAGGCTTTTAAAGCTTTTAAAAGCTTTCAGTGGTATTTAAACAGATATTGAAAGATTAAATTCTTATTAAATAATTTTAATAAACTTTCACCAAAAAACTCAAGCACCTAGTACTGATTACTATATTACTGATTAACATATTTTATAATTAACTTTAACGCCGCATTGATTAGATACTTTTTTAAGTACCTACCCGTCAATCAACACGACGCTACAATGAAAACAACATCGATTAAACGATTGTTTGGTTGTGATAACCATCTGATTGCAATTAAAACAGAGTATCATTGCTTCACTGATTGAAACGCAACTCAATTACGCGTTCATTGAGGGCAATACGAACGACACAAAAACCGTTCAATGACCGTTGTCTTTATTTTATTCTTCACTTTTTATTAAATATTCTTGCATTTTTTATTTAAAATGCGTACGTACATCGCACAATTGTTCTTGTAAAGTATACGCAGCAGCACTCTGCATGAATTAGCATTGATTGAAAACAATTTTATTATCAATGTAAAAAAAAAAGAAAAGAAAATTAAAAATAACCAAAGGACAAACGGAAAAATTCCAAATTAAAACAAATTATTAAATACTTCGGTGTGTGATTTGTATCAATTTTTTTATCTACCGTCTGTCATCAGCGACAATTCGAGTTTCAATGGCTTATTAAAAAATTACAGAAGAGTACAATAAATACTTAAAGTATTGTGCAAATAATATTGCTCAAGAATACTAGAGATTCTGTTTTTAATATAGATAATATTTATTTCTTATCAATATAAAATTTATTTTTTAATTTTATATATATATATTTTTTTTTTGTCTAGATTATGATTAAATTTACAGGTCAACGTGGGCAGTAATTGAAGCAACTAGTATTGTCTAGATAACGTTTAGAGTGGCCTGATGTTTTGAGTTTGAGTGCAAAAATTGCAAAATTGTTGGATTTATTTATTAATAGCAGCACATCGTAGAATGATTTAATAAATACGAGATAATAGACTGAACGATTGCTTATTTAAATTCAGTTAACAACATTTTTATGAGATTTAAATTTTAAATATTAAAAATAAATGGTATTATGATAATTTCATAATTTAATTCAATGGATTTTCATAAATTTATTTCCTTTCTTAAATAATCATTAATAATTCAAAATCATAATTCTTCAAAAATAAAATTTTTCTAAGATTGATGAGTGTATGAAATCCCCAATTAGTAATTGAAGATGAAAGTAATAAAATTGAATAAATGTTTGTATTTCTTTTGTATAAATGACTTCCACATCATTCACATACTTTTATGAGCATTTGTATTTATTTGACGTGATTTAACGACACAATGTAGTTGAAAAAGTTATAAAATACAATAAATTTTTGTATTTGTTTTGAATAAATGTAGTTCTATATCATTTACTTACTTTTTATGTGCATTTGTATTTATTTGAAGTGATTTTACTACAAAATGTAGTTGAAACTTGTTGAAACATATTGCAGAAATTATAGTATGTTTTTGTTTTCTGTATTTTTAAATTTAGTTCGTATGCAGTGAACATAATATGAATGTTAGAATGCGCAAACGTAACCAAAGCATGTTCTTCTTTAGGTTAAATTAATACAGAATGTAGTTAAAAAAAAATGTAGATGTAATACATAAGGGTTGTGTGCAATAATAAAATAATTTTTTTCTGAGATTGATGAGTGTATAAAAAACTCAATTAGTAATTGAAAAGCAAATTAATAAAATTGAATACATGTTTGTATTTGCTTTGAATAAATGTAGTTCTACATCATTCACTTACTAATTTACTACTTTCGCGTGATTTTACTACACAATGTAGTTGAAACTTGTTGAAACATATTGCAGAAACTGTAGTATGTTTTTGTTTTCTGTATTTTTAAGTTTATATGTGAATGCACAAACGAAACACAAAGTATGTTTTTCATACTTTGTTAAATTAATACAGAATGTAGTAAAAATAAATGTAGCTGCAATAATTGAAGCGTTCTGTGCAATAAGGGCGCTACATGAATAAATATGTTTTGATTTGAAGTTTTTAAATCAATATGTAACTCATAAAGTTATAAACCGATTTCATAAATTCTATTTTTCTATAAGAATTTGAACTTTTTTGCCATATTATGCCATTTTTATGTATTAACTATTTATATATAAAATAATTAATTTTAAATTTGTATACGACACAATTTTGTTATAAATTCGAGTTACTAAAACTAGAGTATCTTGTTCATTACTCAGCAATGATCCTCATTTAATAACACCTTTTTCAAGTACCGTATGTACTTTCAAGTACCGAAAATACCAACAATACAAATTCGAAACTGTTTTCTTCCTTTTTTATTTTTTATATTTTTTATTACATGTTTTTTTGAAGTACCACTTAAATAATTCCATGTTTTCATAATTATCTATGATAACTATCATACGCGTTGCATTAGGAATTTACTGGTGCTTCTTGTGATTATCAGTACTGTTATGACAAATATTTTTCTAAACCACGAATGCATGAATTTCATTAATTTCCCTGCAATCAGTTTATATTGATTAAGGTTTTTTTTTTAAATTGAATACGAAGGCTGACGATTAAAGTTTTTCCTAATCAGTCTCTGTCAAATCCAATATTCTGAACAATATGTTAGTGATTGGTTACTTTTACTGTGAACTGGACGTATTAGTAAGATTTTTGTAAATTATAGATAGTTATTAATTTGTATTACTTTTCTGTTTTTTTTTTTCAAACAATAACATTGAGCAAATCAATATAATTTACGTAATATGGCGAGTTCTTGGTTTGTATTTAAGGCTTCAGCCAATAACTTTCTGATACTTTTGTTTAAGGAATAACAAAACATTATTATAGTTCTTCTGCTGTATCAACTGAAAATACTGTGACAAATAATAATATTATTATAACGAACGAACCAATTGGATTAAATGCGACACAAAAATGGTATGAACATTTTAAAGCATTTAATTATTATTTTAAATAAATTTTTCAATAAATCTGAATTTAGTGAAAAAGTGATAAAGGCGTACAGCAAAATATACCATAAAATTTAAAGTCTTTTTTTTTTGTTATTATTTCAATAGTTTTTTTTTTATTTTATTTTATATTTTAAATACTATTAAATCAAAAATACTATTAAATAAATTTATAATTTTTAATTATTTTAATAGTCTCGTCTATTAAAATTAGTCAATCGTATAAATTTTACATTTAATTGTCAAATACTATCCGTTACCATTCTTTTTCCATTACTTTACCTTTCATTTACCTTCCCTTTACATTTCCTTTACATTTCCTTTACATTTCCTTTACATTTCCTTTACATTTCCTTTACATTTCCTTTACATTTCCTTTACATTTCCTTTACCTTTTCTTTACCTTCCATTTCATTACATTTCCTTTACCTTTCCTGTATCTTTCCTTACTTTTCCTTTACCTTTTCATTACCTTTCCTTTACCTTTCCTTTACCTTTACATTTCCTTTACATTTCCTTTACATTTCCTTTACATTTCCTTTACATTTCCTTTACATTTCCTTTACATTTCCTTTACATTTCCTTTACATTTCCTTTACCTTTTCTTTACCTTTTCTTTACCTTTCATTTCATTACATTTCCTTTACCTTTTCATTACCTTTCCTTTACCTTTCCTTTACCTTTATATTTCCTTTACCTTTCCTTTATTTTTACCTTTCATTACCTTTGATCTATCTTTCCTTTCTTTTCCTTTTCCTTTACCTTTACCTTTCATTTCATTACCTTTCCTATATCATTTCTATCTTTTCTTTACTTTTCCTTAACCTTTTCTTTACCTTTCTTTTACTTCCGGCTATTAAAATATTTTAAAGTACATGAGTCTTTTTTATTCAATTAATACTATTAAATAAATAATACTATTAAATACAAATAAATAATTATTTTAAAATATTTCAATAGTTTCGACTATTAAAATAAATCAATAAATTATAAATAAAGTATAAATAATTTTTTAAATAGTAAATACTATTCAATAGTATTAATTAATAAAATGACTCATGTACTTTAAAATATTTGAAAAGTAATTTACAATGTAATCAATAGTATTTGGCAATTAAATGCATTATTTACACGATTGACTTATTTTAATAGACCAGACTATTTAAATAATTAAAAATGATAAATTTATTTAATAGTATTTTTGATTTAATAGTATTTAAAATATAAAATATGCTCTGAAAAATACTGAATACTTTTTATTAATTAAATACTATTGAATCAAAAATACTATTAAATCAAAATTAGTAGATCTTTTCAGTAGGTAATTTAAGTTAGTTGGTATTAAAGTTTTGACTGTTAAAATGAGTCAATAGCATTTACTATGGACTTAATTGTTAAATACTATTGAAAAGTACAAAATACTGAATACTACTAAACAAATTATGATATTATTATTAAATACAATTAAACAAAAAGGCGTTTTTAAATCATTTCTATACTTTTGGACTATTAAATAAGTATAAGTTATTCTTTTGAACGGTTAACACCATTGAATAATACAAAATACAATTGAAAAATATTGAATACTATTTAAATATTCTTAAAATTATATGATTTTTTATTTTAATTATTTATACCATTAAAAAATACAATACTATTAAATAAAAATGAATAGGTTTTGATATTATTTCAAGAGTATTAATAATAATAGTTTGGCACTACAGTTCTATAAGAACTTAGGCCGAGCTCTCTCACCATTTTTGAGCTGTGCGTGTTATATTTGTACTCAAAGTGGTGGGACCTACAGTTTATTTGCCGAATCCAAACGGCGGGTGAGAGCTTTTTCATAGGCAATGTTTTTACTCTCGGAGGTTTGCCATTTACTGCCGAGAGGTAGCGCGGTATAGAAAAATGTTTCTATGAAAAGATGATGTTAGCCCCAGTCCAGACATGAACCGGGGACCTTTCGGCTCGCAGTCCAACGCACTAACCACTGAGCTACCGCGGCTACAGAGTAGCAATAATATCAATTATATTTTTAATTGATAAATACCATTGAATAATAGTAAATACTATTAAAAAATACTAAACTATTATATCGTCGTTGTAGAACGAATAGTCACCAAATACATTTTTATTAAAATATTAAATTTCGAGTTTGTTGATTAATATTACAAAAAGTAATTGTTGCATTTTTAAAGTTGAAATACCAATTGATAGATTAATATTTTCTTATCATGTGGCAGAAAAATTGAGATAATCGTTTAAAAATTGACAGATATATAAAGATTTTTGTAAATGAATATTTGGCATTTTGAAAATGTATTTTCGTTCCACGACGACGATATTGAACTGTAAACTATTATAGAATTTTTTTGCTGAGTGTCATTTCTACAACTTTTAACTCTTTAAACAATATGTGAATTATATTTAAATTTATAAATATTAATTAGATAACAATGAATTCATCGTCGTCAGCGTAGTAACAAAAAAAAAAAATATTTTACCATGTCAATATTTTTGTAAATCTTTTTTCTAATCTAGCAACACTCGGTATCTCTGATAACTGACAACTTAAGCTGCTCATAAAAAGGATTAAATACAACTTTTAAATATTATTTTTGGCGACACATTTTATTGACAACAACGGCAATTGTCAGTATTCGACATCATTTCACAATGTCGATTTTTATCTGGCTCAGATAAAATATGTGACTCTGTGTAAAATGTCGAAATTATTCTAATTTAATTTCAACGTAGCGACAGTTTAGTGTGTAGCGAACTGTATAATTTACAAAATATTTACAATTTTAATAGTTTTTAAAAATTAGAGTTAGTTTAAAAAAAAAATGGTTTCCGAATCGGAAAAACAACCCAACCAAATCGAAAGTGTGGCCATAAAAAAAGGGTAAGCCTTTCGCGTGTCAGTACTTAATGCAATAAAGTCAATAGACTTGATCGTAAAACTACTTATCGACAGCTAGAGTGATATAAAATATATGACATCAATTTATAGTTAATATAAGTGATACAATTGTGAGTGAAAAAAACAGATATTATAAGCACATGCTGTACAAAAATTTATTATATTTTAAATCAAAAATATTCTCATTAAATATTAATAAATTCCTTTAAAATGCTATTATTAAATTAAATATATTTTAAATCAAAAAAAAAAAAAAATATATCTGTATATATTGCGGGTGTTGCATTAATAAATCAGTTACTGATGCCATTTGGCGATAATGTTATTTGATGTACGATGTACGCAAGTAAATCGTTTATAATTGAAAAAGTAAATATATCGTAAAATTGAAAGCAATATTATGCATTTAAAAACGGCAGCAAATTGGTCTTTTAGAACATATAGAAGCACTACACTCAACACTTATATAGTTAAAATCATTTATTTAGTCATAGCATATATATGCAGAACTCATGCATTAAACTGAAGTATGGAACTATGTTCGTAAACTTACGAAAATTGTTTATTTAACCAAGTATTTGTCTATTTAACAAAAATTATTAAAAAAATTGATGTTTCTGTTAACTCTTACTTAGTATGTTTTAAATTTTTAAACTTTTATTTTACGAAAGCCTTTGGTGAAACTCCACAATACTATTTCTATTTAAAACACAATGAGTATAACTTAAAATATATGTTTGCAGACTTGTTATATTTGTACAACAAATAATACAAATTTTTAATAAAATACTTACAATATACGAATATAATTTCGTAAATTGTAGCATGATAATTTGAACAAAAAAAAAATTAAGAATGACTTGAAAGAATGTATACGGATTTTTTGATCTGAGTGCTGACTGCATTGCTGTGAAATATATTCCTTACGATTTGTGGTTAATATCATCACGGGTGCCCAAACCTTGATTCAAATTCCAGACCCTTAGAATACAAGTCCAATGCGCATATCTCTGGACTACTGACTCAGTAGTACTGAGGACGGCAGTACATATAGATGCAATACTCTCTAATGTGCTAAACTGAAATAAACTCAAAATATACGAAAATCATTCATGAAGTTAATGGCCGAAACTATATTCGTAAACTTACGAAATGTGTATATAAAATTTATTTATTTAACTAAAATTATACGTAATTTTGATATGAGATATAATTCTTATAGACAACGTTAAAAATTTGTGTATTTTTACGAAGTGTTAACGAATAATACATGATTATTTACGAAAATAATTCATTAAATTGATCCACAAAACTATTCGTATTTAGAACGCAATAAATACAAATGAAAATAAACCTATATTCATATTATATTTTTTACAAAGAAATATGAATGTAAATTCAAGAAATATTTATCTATATAAGATAAAAAAAAAAATAAACAAACATCGTAAATTGCCGACCGCATATAGCGTATTCACAGTTCATCGTATTTAAGTACTGTATTCGTACCATGTAGTATTTTATTTGAATATATGATAAATTTCCTACAAAATACGATTCACATTTTAGTATATTTACGAAATTTTACGAATTATATATATACTTTTTCTATATACGAAAATAATTTGTACAATTCATTCACAAATCTTTTCGTATTTAGTACATGGAATAAATGCCTTGAAATATACATTTGTAAACTTACTAAATTTTTACAAGAAATAAGAATGAAAAATACAGGAAATGTTTATCTATATTACGATACAAAACTCTCCTATATTATTTCGTAAATTATATTACAAGAGAAAAAATTATATTACGATAAAAAAAAAATAAACAAACATCGTAAATTGTTGATCGCATACTTTATAAATTTGTACGTATATATTTTTAACGAAAATCTTTCGTGAAATTAATGAACAAAATTCTTAGTATTTAGAACGAAATAAATGTTACTTAAATATATCATTAAATTCCTACAAAGAAGATTAACATTTTAGTATATTTACGAAATTTTACGAATAATATATATATATTATTTGTGGAATTCATTCACAAAACTTTTCGTATTTAGTACATAGAATAAATGACTGGAAATATTCATTTGTAAACTTACTAAATATTTACAAGAAATACAAATGAAATATACAAGAAATGTTTATCTATATTACGATACAAAATTGTCCTATATTATTTCGTAAATTATAGCAATTTTAAGAAAGAATTTTTAAGATTTAAATTCTATATTTGTATATTTACGAAAGTGATGTAATGCATAAATTTACAAAAGCTATTAATACCATTTTAATTTTTATGTAGAGTGTAGAGTTAAATTTGGCAGTTCAATAACTTTGCACACAAAGGGAAAAAATAAAAAAAGGAAAGACATTGAGTTGATTATTGTCAGTTTTTGACATCAATTACAATAAGCTGGGCGTGCTCAAGAGCATAACTTAATTCAAATTTTACAAATATTACTTGAACACAGAATAATACTTAAATATTATGGAATTCTCTCGGTCAGTAGTAGCATATTTCAAAAGTGCATTTGAAACTAAAATTCAATATTTTAAGCAGAACATTGTATAATACCGAATCAGATAATTTTAATGTGAATATTAGTGAAGACCATAGGTAAATGAAAACCTTTATTTACGTAGTTCTGAAAGTGCTCGACTATAATACAACTTAAGAGTTCTTATATATAAACTAAAATAATTGAATTTATGATTCTATGTTATCAAAAATATTCGAATACTCTAATAAATTTAAATTTATATTCCATAATTAGTTTAAAATGTATTAAATAAAATTAAACTAATATCAGAATAATATCAAAACTAATAGCAATATAATCCACTGGCATTTATATTAATGATATATTTACTATTGTGTTTAATATATTTACTCATAATTGTTAACCATTCGAAATGCAAATAAAAATGTCAATTACTTTATCATAAACTCATTAACACCGCAGTAATGCGACGCTCTTAATTGGATTGTCAAACATATCGGAACCTATGCGGATTTTGAGTATTGATAGATTGCTTCATCAAACCATGATATCTATATAAATAATGTGTGTGTGTGATAATTATGTCTAATGTGCTGAAATTGTGCCATTTGTTAGCGCTTCAACACTAATCTAAACTGATTATATGCTTTAAATGCAAATTTACTTAATGTCCACAACCGACATATGGACTTTAATCTAGGCACATTTACAATATAAACCACTTAAACCCTTTATGTACTTAGTACTGTAAAGGTAATTAAATATTTATGTTGAATATTGAAATCAATTTCTTTTTTATTGTTATGTTGTATATCATTTTGTGTCAGTATTACCTTATTCATGGAGTATACACAATTTTACAGTATTTGCCATAATTGGTTTTTTAATGGTTTTATTAAAACTCTTTAAATACTACTAAAGAATAAAAATAATTTCTTTTGATGGGTATTCATTTCATTTCGTATCGCTTGCGTATATGCGTATTTCGAAAAAAATTTACTCTATAGTAGACATACGCATATACGCAGTAGATACGAAGTGAAATGAATACCCTTATTGTGATTATTATACCCTACACCTATGAGGTACAGGGTATATTAACTTTGTGCATATATTGTAACGCCCCTTAGGAGGCGTGTCCGGTAAGGAAAAGTATATATATTCTTGATCAGCATCACTACCCGAGTCCGTTTAGCCATGTCCGTCTTGCTGTCTTGCTGTCCGAATACAGAATAACTTGAGAAATACTGATCAGAATGCGATGAAATTTCGTCTCAATATATTTTAGCCAAAAGTAGGAACTGAGTTTGAAAATGAGCAAAATCGGTCAACGGACACGCCCACCTCCCATACAAGTCACTTTTATATAACTCTTTCGAAACTAATATTTCGAAAAGTATTCAAGGTATAGTTGTAAAATTTAAAACGTATTGTTAGAATTTACCTAAAAATATGTGCTCCAAAAATGGGCATGATCCGCCCACTTTTTTTTTTTCATTATATCCCGGGTTTTCATAGTGAAAATTTGATCCGTAGATTATTAAAATCAAATCTATGAAATATTAGTCTTACAAAATTTTAAATATAGGCGTGGTCCGCCCAATTATATTTTTCAACTTTTTTTTTAGTTTTTTATACTTTATATAAATTTTTTAATTTATGGGGATATTTTTTATAAAGTTTTGTCTCTTATTTCAAATGCATTTTAAATAGGTTTCTTAAGGGTTTCGGAAAGGGTTCTTTGTTTTTTTATGAGTTTTATAAGGGTTTCTTAAGAGTTTTAATTTGCATTTGATGATTACTTAGGTAATGTGAATAGCATAAATTTGTAAACATTTTATCCGTGACAAACAATCAAAAATGGCACAAAATAAATTCACATTATTTGCTTTTGATTTCATAATTGTTTTACAAAAGCTGTTTAAGGGTTTGTAAAAGGTAAAAAAACAACAATTTATTATTTGTATTTTTTGTAGTGGTTTTTATATAAAGTTTTGGCACTTATTTCATAAATATTTTTTAAAGGTTTCTTAAGGGGTTCTTAAAGGTTGCATAAGTGTATTTTAAATGTTTCATACGAATTTATGCGTTTATGATTACTTGGGCAATGTGAATAGCAATCATTTGTTAAATATTTTTCTATAATAGGAATCAAAAATGGGCTAAGAACAATTTTACATTTTTTTTTTGTTTTTTGGTTTTATAATGGTTTTACCAAAGCTGATTTAAGGGTTTCTAAAGGGTAAAAAAAAACAATTTATTATTTGTGTTTTTTTTTGCCGTTTTTATATAAAGTTTTTACTGTTATTACATAAAGCTGTCTTAAAGGTTTCTTATAGGTTTATTAAGTGCTTTTTAAGCCTTTCTCAAGGGTTTCATTTGCGTTTGATGAATAGCATTAATATGTAAACAAATTTTTCATGAATATAAATCACATATGGCTTGAAAAATTTCGAATTATTTGCTTTTAGTTTCATAGGGGTTTTACAAAAGCTTTTTATGGATTTCTAAAGGCTAAAAGAAGAAAAATTTATTATTTAATATTTCATAAAGGTTTCTTAAGTGTTATTTAAGAGTTTCATAGGAGTTTCGCAAGGGTTTCACTTGCGTTTAATGATTACTTGGGTAATGTTTCATTTGATTTTGATGAATAGCATTAATATGTAAACAAAATGTTCATGAATAAAAATCAAAGGAACAATTTTTAATTAACTGCTTTAAGTTTCATAAGAGTTTTAGAAAAGCTGTTTAAAGATGTCTAAAGAATAAAAGCAAACAATTTATTATTTGTGTTTTTGTTGCTGTTTTCATATAAAGTTTTAGCTCTTATTTCATAAGTATTTTATAAAAGTTTCTGAAAGGTTTCATAAGAGTTTGATAAGAGTTTCTCTAGGATTTTCTTTGCGTTTGATGATTACTTATGTAATGTTTCATTTTATTTTAATGAATAACATTAATTTGTAAACAAAATTTTCTTGAATATAAATTAAAAATGGCTAGTAACAATTTGGAATTATTATCTTTTAGTTTTATAAGGGTTTTACAAAAGCTTTTTAATGATTTTTAAAGCATAAAAGAAGAACAATTTATTATTTGTTTTTTATTGCAGTTTTCATATAAAGTTTTACCTTTTATTTGATTAGTATTTTATAAAGGTTTCTTAAAGGTTTCTCAAGGGTTTTATTTGCGTTCGATGTTTACTTGGGTAATGTAAAGAGTATTAACTTTGTATATCTGTGATATTTGGGTTAATATAAATTTCATAAAAATAATGACTATTTAGTATAACTATATTTAAATTATTACCAAAATCTCTTTGAAAGTATTTCCAATTTTGACCAATATCCTTTTTAATTTTATTCACAGTTGCCTCGAGCGCCTAAAAATGAAGTCTTCCTCATTGGATAAAATCTGCTGCTTTCTGGCCGAGCTCATCGGCACCGGGTTGCTCGTCTTCCTGGGCTGCATGGGTTGTGTGAGCAATGGCCCCTTTGCCAACAACCATCTGCAGATTGTGCTGAATTTCGGTCTGGTCGTCATGGTGGTGATTCAGTGTTTCGGCTGTGTCTCCGGTGCACATCTGAATCCGGCCGTTACCATAGCCGCCTTCGTCTACAACATGGTATCGATGTCCATGGCCGCCGTTTATATAGTCGCACAAATGTTGGGTGCCTTTATTGGCTACGGCCTGCTGAAGGCGGTGCTGCCCGAAGTTGCGATGAGCGTACCCAATTCAGTGCATAAGCTGTGTGTGACTGTAACACACTCCGAGGTCACGGTATACCAGGGATTAGCTATTGAATTTATTATTACGGCGGTGCTGGTTTTGGTTTGCTGCGGTGTCTGGGATCCACGCAATGCCAAGTTCCATGACTCGGTTGCGATTCGCTTTGGCTTGGCTATTACATGCTTGGCGTGCACAGGCGTAAGTTTTGTATAAATTGAAATTAAAATTGAAATTAAATATTTCGTTTTTTCTATAGGGTCCCTTCACCGGTGGCAGCATGAATCCCGCGCGTTCCTTTGCACCTGCACTCTGGAACACCGACTTCACAGATCACTGGATCTACTGGGTGGGACCCATTGCGGCCGCCTTCGTTACCGCCTACGGCTACAAGGCTGTGTTCCGACGTGAGGTCGTCGAGGAGAAGAGCAACAATAAGCTGCGCAACATGGAGGAGGTACCACTGTCCTAAATGCCTATCGGTGGAACAGATAAACTCACCAAAGTACCAAAATACAGAATATAGTAGAGGACAAAGAAACAGTTTAAACATATATAAAATTGTATACTTAAGAACATTAATTAAAACATGTTAAATAATTGCACAAAAACGGAATTAATTTTAAGTTAAACAAAAGTTTTTTTTTTTGTATGTAACATATGTAGTTTTTAAAATGTGCCCATCTAACTAATTGCATAGCTTTCAAATATGTTTGGCCTTTGTTTTTATATTTTGATATTTTTATAATAAAATGCAGCAGCTGAAAATTATTAAGAATTGGCCTCAATTAAATTTAAGTAAAACATGTTGCTCATTATGAAGATTGTGTCATACAAATACTGAATGTGGTATGTAAAAGGACATGAAACATAATTCGTTAATAAAAGAAAATTTTAAATTATGCAGGGTTGGTGTTTATTTATTTACTACATAGAATTTTCCAAATTTGAAAGAATATTTAAAGAAATCTTTCTATTCAGTTAAACTCTATTTTTAAGACTGTTCCAGAAAAATGCATATTTTGTAAGAAAATCCTTGAAAAATGCTCACGAATGGGATTCTTTTATGTGTCAAATTCAGTCGTAACCAATTCAGTCCTAAAACATTCTAAAATATGGATATTTTATTAGTCGATTTTATGAGCGCTCAGAAACAATTTTAAATTTGATGCTTTTAAGAGTCGAATTTATCAATGCTTTTAAATTAATCCTAATTATGATTAATTCATGAGTAATATTTTGGAGCGCTCCGAAAACAGTCTTAAATGAGATACTCTATCGATTTTTTCTGTGGGCTCATAAATCATTCAATAATTGGTCTCCTTTGTGACTCCAATTTCAGATCGTTTCTAAATTGCTTAATAGGGTAGGAAATCATTTAGTCGGAAAGGGCTTCTACTTTTTAAGAAACAGCTTCTTACGATTGAATTTGACTACTGACATCTTGAGAAAAACCTGTTGATAAATGCGTATCAATTGTATATTCATGTTTTATATAATAAAATTACCTTTTCAATGGTATATCTTATCTTTAAATCACATGACTTCCTTCTTTTTAAAAATTTTAGTGAAGTTGAATTTTACAAAAATGAAAATATCAATTTTAAGTTTGTCATGGTTATATACACGGATAGAAAAGATTTGTTTGAATATGTTTGAATGTAATTAAAAAGTAATACGAAATTACCATACATGTATTAGGAATGAAGTGTAATTAAATTATAATCGAAATTGAATTTATTTTTGTTCACGTGTAAACATTATTATATTGTCCAGCAGAATCTGTCAAATTTACCATAAATATGTTACAATACCAACATAAACATTTAATTACATTTGAATAAACTATTTCTTGGCAATTTACTTGGTTAAAACTATGTTTCGAAACACAGAAAATGCTAATCAAATCTAAATACAACGTATGTTCGCAACGCTCGTCTTAATTCGATAATTTATCGACTGACGAAGTTGGCAACGTTGTGCAGCATTTTCTACCGACGCCATCGTTTGAACATATTGATGTTTACAAACAAACAAAAAAGAAATTGGATTTAAATAAGTGTATTCTTGCAACATTCTTCTTACGAAGTTGGCACTCGTTGAACAGAATTTTTTACCTACGCTTCATTTGTCGTCGTTTGAGTTATGTATAGGGTCATTTTAAACATACTGATGTTTGACAAAGTTGACACTCGGTGATCGGCATTTTCTGCGTACGTGTCTTTTGTTGTTCGTTGAGAAAACGTGTTCGCGTAGGTAATAATTTTGTTATTTGTAAATTAAATAAATATATAAATTGTGTTACAAAAAGTACAAATAGTAACAGATTATAATATAGTGCAGTATATAATTTCTGAACCTAATGTGAAAAACCCACAAATAAAAATCAGTGTTTCGATTTTCAAACAGAATTCGGCATGTTTTTTTTACAAAAGACTCCGTGAATTCCTAGCCTACGCTATGTGCTGTACTGAGACCAACTGTAACTGTACCAAATATAAAGGGAGCCTGGATCGTCTGGTTTAGCGTCTGCTGGTGCAATTGTGCATTCATTGATGCTGGCACTTGTACTTGCAGTTTTAATTAAATTATTTTTTTATGCATTTAAAAATTTGTATATGAATTATTTTATTATAAATTCCCACTGTGCATGTTTGAAGATTTTTAATAAAAATAAATAAAAAAAAACATTTTATTTTATTTTCATGTGTCATGTGTATGCAAACATACTACTTTTTGAACTGAAACAACTGATATGTTTCACTAGAAACATATTTATATTCAGGTCGTTCAAAATCATGTTTTATTTTGAACATATTTATGTTTCGGTTCAAATATTTATTTTATTTGTATGTAGTAATTATTATGTTTCCATTAGAACATACACTATTTTAAGGGGCAACATTAAAATGTTTCCGTGATATTATAATGTAAGTCAGAGCTCATTACAACACTGTTCAACTCTCAATACAACCGTGTTTACAAATGATTTATCAGTCAATTATATATTATGTTTACATAAAATTCCAAACATACATGTTAATGCCTGCAAAATTATGTTTTGGAGAGCCATTTTTTTGCAGCGTGTATAAATATATCAAATCATGTATAATTATATATGATTCCATATATGATCATATCTAATTTGATATGATTTCAGTTATAATCATATATGATCATATATGGTAGATATGATATCAGATATGATTGGATATCGTGCGATATATGGATGCGTATATGATATATGGATGCGTATAAACTAATTATATATAATAGGGGGTGAATGTGCAATTTTTAACATTCACATTTTTTTACATGTTTGAATGTAATTTATCCTCAAGTATGCTGTGCCAAAATCGCGTTTCATTTTGTTGGATATTTCTAGCCACAAAAGATAAAACCAAAAGGGCCAATTTGAAAATCTTGTCATGCCAAAAGAGCAAATCTTTTCGTTCTTTCTCCATAACTTTTTAATGGTACAAATGGTTTGTTTTCAAAGCACCTATCGATCTGCATCATTAATAATAATATTGCAAAACATTAATTTGACATTTGTTATTTTCAGGAATTTTTTTTTGGCAAAATATTTATAATTAATGATGCAGATCGATAGGTGCCTTAAAAACAAACAATAATTGCCTTTACATCACTATTTTATCTTGTACCATTAAAGAGTTAAAGCAAAAAAACGAACAGATTCGCCCTTTTGGCATGACAAGATTTTCAATTTTTCCAATTTCTTCGTTTATTTGCTATAAAAATTTATTGGTGCAAGATAAAATAGTGGTGTAAAGGTATTAATTGTTCGTTTTTAAAGCACCTATCGATTGGCATCATTATTTAAAAATATGTTGTCAAACATTTTTTCCTGCAAATAAATGGCAAATTAATGTTTGACAAAATATTTTTAATTAATGATGCCAATAGATAGGTGCTTTAAAAGCAAACAATTAATGCCTTAACATTACTATTTTATCTTGCGCTAATAAAAAGTTATAGCATAAAAAACAAAAATATTTGCGTTTTGATCAGTAATAGCCTCACAAAATCCGTATTTATAATTCAGTAAGTTGTCCAAATCCATAAATATTTTACAGACGTTATAATAATTGATGAATAAACCACAATAACAGAAAAACTTGAACAAAATCAAAATTTTGCTAATTTTTGAAGCACTTCAAACTTTAAAATTTGATTTCCCAACATTTTTAAAAATGCACATTCGCCCCTTTGGCATGACAGTGACGATATATAAGATACATATATGAAGCCATATAAAATTATAGATAATCATATATTGTTTTACAAAAAAAAAAAGTAGTTTATGCTGAGTGCGGTATTGGTGATGGTATCGCTGCAAATTTGTTAGCCCTCAACCTTTGCAATTGTGATTTTGTTTGGAAGAACGGTGTTCTTAAGAAGACCAGTGGAAATCAATGTTCAGCAGATACTTACTTAAATAGTGTTATGAAGAGTATTTCTTGGTTTGTTGCTGCTAAAAACACTTAGTTAAATAATAAAATAATCTTATTTTTTGAATTTTCTGGCAATCAAATGTTTTGTTTATAAACAAAATATTTCTATGAATTCTCGGTACGTTTTTAAAAGTGATTTTTACCTGGTAAGTAATGCTGCAAAAATAATTATTTTGTAATGGTGGATCTTGTGATTTTATCGTACTGGCACATCTACTGGCGTTTCTTTACACTCAATCAACAAAATTAATTACAACGGAATCTTTGTGTTTTAATTAATAAGTCAAAGATGTTTCAGCTTAAAATTCGAAAAAAAATAAGTCAGAAGGAATCGGTTTAAAGTACCCATGGTTGAAGTACATACAGGTTAGTTCATCTTTCATCACATTGAAAATTAAACAATTAATTGTCATTTTAAAATTTATTTAAAGGTTATGTTTTTTGCACTTAATTTTCACTATTTTATTAAATTTTCACTGCACAAATTAACTATTTTACGTTTTATATACACGATGGTTCATGGAGATCTTATAACTTTTTTAATTGTTGAGATTTGATGATTTTAGAGTTTTAAATTTTTGTTAATTTTGTGAAATTGTAAACAAAGCATTACTGTTCTTTTTTAAATTTTCGTAAACAAATGTTGAGACTTTCAAACAGTATTCAAAAAAAATTAAATGGCGCCTGAATTTGAAAGAAGACTTAACCTGTACCTTCAACCATGAAAGTACCTCAATTCATTTTTACGACTTTTAAATCGTTCAAATCAAAGCAAGTGGTTCACATACTCAGTGTGCCATTTCTTTGGCTATCGCATTCAAATCTTACGAGATATCGATGAGTTCTGTAGAAATATTTTGTAGAAATTTACCAAATATTTTTTAAATAACTTCAAAATTTGTTGTCGATACTTTTGTCCAGCTTTCGATCGAATTGCGTTCAGCTTTGTATGAAAATATGTAAAAAATCGATTTCGTATTTGATATTTCAATACATACACAAAAGTTTTCCGAACGAATTCAAAACGTTAAAGTAAAAGAAAGCCGTTTGAAATCAATCGAAGTACAACATTTTTAATTGAAATATCGTTTTTATGACATTTTCAGGTTCTTGGACATAGCTCCCAACTCCGACAATTTCATGTTTACATATATAATTTTTTTACTGAAAATAGATCATATCGCCAATATTATGAGAATGGGACGAATGTAAATTTTTTTACATTTTTAATGTAGTTTTTCCTCAAGTAAATTTATTTCTAGCCATATTTCTAGCCATAAATAAAGGGTTTTTTAACAGGGACGCCTCAAAAGTCGAGCGACAGGGACAGCAAACGACGCCATATTTCTTGCCGCTCTTTTGACATTTCTCTTCAGTAAGGTTTGCCATTTCATGATGGAAAGATATACGAATTCGAATTTCGGTACTAAATTTTCATAATTTCGACTCGTTGTTGGCTCGTATATCATTCCATCATGAAATGGCAAACATTACTGAAGAGAAATGTCCTAAGAGCGGCAAGAAATATGGCGTCGTTTGCTGTCCCTGTTGAAAAACCCTTGAAAAGAACTAATGTAGGGCTCTTATTGAAAAACCCTTTGCAAAACTAAAAGGCAAAAGGGCGAATATTTTCGTTTTTTTGCAATAACTTCTTACTGGTACAAGATACAATATTTATATAAAAGCATTAATTATTTGTTTTTGATGCACCTATCAATTTACATTATTATTTTAAAATATTTTTTTTTAATTTTTGATATTGGCAAGAAAATTTGTTGGCAAATTATTTTTAAATAATTATGCTAATCGATAGGTGCTTTAAAAAGAAACTATTAATTGCTTTACACTACTATTTTTTCTTGTACCCATGAAAAGTTATGATAAAAAAACTGAAATATTTGAGTTTTGGTCAGGATATAGCCACACAAAATCCGTATTTATAATTCAGTTAGTAGTCCAAAACAAAAGATATTTTATATACATTATGCTAATTGATGAATAAAACAAATTTTTTCAAAAAAAATTGAAAATAAGTTATTTTTACAAATTTTTAAAGCATTTCAATCTTTTTAATTTTATTTCCCAACATTTTGAAAAATTCAAATTCGCCCCTTTGGCATGTCAGTGACGATATTTCCTGATCGTATTGTGCATTTATTTGCTGGGGTTGAGGCAAGGTAAAAACGAAATGGACAGTTATTACTCCCCAGCAAACCAGTCGATAATATTACGATATTGAAACGATATCATTAATAAGCTCAAATTGACGTTTTCAATAATCTATAATGATATGACAGGTTTTCGATAAAGAAATGAACCTGTCTACAACGATATCGTTGTTTTTGTCGTTATAGATATCGAGATGATATCATAAATGGATTTATTTTCGATAAACAAATATTATTTGTTTAGAAATTTTTATTTTTTGACAACAATTATAAACAATACGTAATTAAATTTTCAAATACTTTGAGTTTTATATCTAACATAAATCATTATTAAATCGAATTTAAAAATTACCGTCGAATGGTTCTAGTGCAATTTATAATAAGAAATATGCCCCATACTTTCATAAAGATTTTATTCAATATTTTTGTTATTGCGGAATAAAACAATTTTTTATTTAAATTTTAATTTTTGTTTTTATTTTTTTTTTTATGAACATTTCTAAATCTGTCACAACCAATTCAAAGTAATGCACGAGATTATCAGATCATCATGCGCCTGTTCTTATTAGATATGATATGATAAAAATAATAAACTTGAATCAAACCTAATCTAAAATGTTATAAAAAATAATAAAAACTGTTGATAATATAATATTCTAACTATAAGTAGCAAAAACAAAGAAATGTCCAAGTGTCTCACAACACATACTAAAGATTTCATTAAATCAAACGTATTCTGAATGGCAAGTGATAATTTTATGTACTAAGATTTTAAACTATTCGTAATGTTTAAGGTGTGCTCACTTGAGAATGCACATGAAATGATAAGTATTTTATTTATCGTTAAATAATTTAGTATAGAATGATATGGGATCAGTCGTCAGTCGCCAACAAGCAGCTAACGCGTGCATTTTATCTCGAAAACTAAACATCTTCTAATCGTTTAATAAACTTAAATCTATAAAAAAGGTGTTTAATAAAATAGAAATCCTTTTATAACACAGTTCGACAGTAAAAAAGATAAACACAAAAATTAGTGATCAAATACCAATGCTAATATCATAAAAATATCAAGTCTAAGTTATTAAAAAAATACAATTTTCTGTTATACGCAATTTTAATATATTAACGTCGTTCAAACGTCAGAAAAATGTGTAAAAACAAATGTTGTGCTGAGCACCAAAATCGGGTTTAAAACTTTCGAACCAGCATTTCTTATTATTTTTCTATTAGATGTTTTTTTTCTAAAACAAGTAAACCATTAGAAAGAGCAATTCATTACCTTTAAAGTAAATGAGACAAAATTATTCAATACTGTAATACAGTAGTAAATCGGATACAGTATGTTAACTTCATGCAAAATGACGAATTTCAACGAAATTTTCTAATTTATTAAGGGGTAAAGTACCAAGTTAGGGCTAAATTAAACTCGAAACGTGTGTAAAATATTTTTGGACATATAGCATGAGTGCTAAGGTTCAACGAGTGCCCGGTTTAACGTGGAATGACCGATAACCATTTACCTTTTAGTATAGGCTATAATATATAGCTTAAGAAGAACGGCCTGGGGTAAAGTGGGACACGTTTTGATTTTCTTCCAATAAAAGTAAATTTGAAAAAAATTTTAAATTCTTTTGAAGGCTCTATTCGATCTTTATGCATCAACAGAATACCATTTATGTGCCATTTATGCGCAATTTCGAAACTCTTGAACAATCCTTGGGTAATGTGGGAAACTTCATAAGTTTAAATTCATAAACATCTCAGTAGTAAAGTCAAGAAAATAAAAAATAGTACATTTACTACTAGTCAGAATATTCTGAGTGGGAATTTTTAGTATACAGGCCATTTGCAGATATGGCAGTTCACAATTTTAAAAGTTAAAATTTAAATTATTCGGAATTTCATTCAAGGAAATTGATCAAAATTCTTTTTCTTCTTCTGATTAAGTTGAAGAATCTTTTTTGATATATTTTTCTCGGGTTTCTTGTTCAATCCAGAGCATATCTCAGGTAAAGTGACAATTTTTTTTTTGTTAATTGGTTTGTGGCCAAGAATAAATAATTCATAATAATAATAAGAACTTAGGCCATTTTGAGCCATTTTGAGCTGCGCGTGTTATATTTGTAGGTCCCACCAAAATGGTGGGACCTACAGTTTATTGCCGAATCCGAACGGCGGGTGAGAGCTTTTCATAGGCAATGGTTTTACTCTCGTAGGTTTGCTATTTACTGCCGAGAGGTAGCGCAGTATAGAAAAATGTTTCTATGAAAAGATGTTGTTAACACCAGTCCAGGCTTGGACCGGTGACCTTTCGGCTCGCAGTCCAATTCATATAACACATTATTTTCACTAAAATTAAAAAAAATAATTGTTTAAATTACGTTTCCCATTTTACCTCAGAATGTGTTTCCTACTTTACCCCAATATCACAATTTGATCATAACTTAGCACCATTTAAACAAAGTTAAATTATTTGAAAAACTCGTTTATATTTCAAAAGATATACAACATCCGATTATTTTAAAAATACCTTCCTAATAAAAAACGACAAAAATCTATACTTTTTGATAGCAAATAACAACACTCTAAAAAACTTTTTTTCATTTTTTCACTTGTTTTCGAAATGCAATAAAAAGGTATAAATTTGAATATAATAATGGATGAAAAAGTTGCTGCAATATTAAAAAATACTTGACAATTGTTTTTATTTTTAGAAATACATAAACATGTCCAATAATTACAATTTCCCACATTATTCCATGTCCCACATTACATAAGGTTCTCCTACAAATTTGATTTACAATTGAATATTGGAACTTTGGGAAAAATTAAAAAATTATATAAAAATCTGAAGAAAAATAATTTTTTCGAAAAAGTGTTTCAAAAAAAAAAAAATTTTTTTTTTTTAAAACAAAAGTTATCCGAAAAAAATTGTATTTTCGAGAATTAAAAAAATAAATAAAAAAAAAAATTATGTACATAAAAATTTTAACATTTTTTTTTTTATGTATATTTTTTTTAAATAAAAAGTTGTAATTGTAAATAAATATATAACATTCTAATTTATGGATGTCGAATAAGCGAAATATAAGAAATAATATACAAAAACAACTGAAGAATTCTAAATATGGAAGCAAATCAACAAAATATAATTTTTTTTTTTTATTTGTTTCTATAAACAAAATTCTTCAATATGATGTACATATATTTTATATTTTATGTATTTGTTCATTAATAAGATGAAACGTAGTCTTCGCGTACGCTTCTTCAAATTGAAGAACACCTTTTCAATCATTCATCAAATTGATGATGAATTCATCACATTGAGGTTATTTTGTGATTAATATTATGAATTCCTCAAATTGAAGAACACTTTTTCAATCATTCATAAAACTGATGATGTATTCATCATATTGATGTTTCTAGTGATCACTATTATGAACTATTCTTTAATACAATGTGTCATGGTTTGAAGAACGAAATTCATCAATATAAAGAATTTTTTTGTTCTGTGTAAACTAAAAAAAAATCATTACTTTATACAAAAATCTGAAATATAATTAAAAACAATGTACTTTAATTTTTATCTTTACTTTACAATCATGCACAGCAATGTCCATCCAGCATGGCATCACCTGCTTTCTGGCCGAAGTCATCGGCACTGCATTGCTGTTGTTTCTCGGCTGCATGGGTTGCATCAAGAACGACATCTTCCCCAACACCCATCTGAATATGGTGCTGAATTTCGGACTTGCGGTCATGATTATCATACAATGTTTCGGTTGCGTCTCGGGCGCACATCTCAATCCCTCCGTCACATTGGCTGCCTGCATCTATCGCCTGGTGTCACTGCCCATGGCGCTGATATATTTCATGGGAGAAATGCTAGGTGCTCTACTCGGCTATGCAGTACTAATGGCATTGGCGCCTGCAGCAGCTCTCAATGCACCGGATGCTGCGCATGGTCTATGCGTTACAGTGCCACATACGACGCTTAGTACGCTGCAGGCAATTAGTATTGAATTTATAATTACCTCGGTGCTAATAATGATCTGTTGTGCTGTCTGGGATCCACGCAATGTCAAGTATCAGGATTCGATAGCAATACGTTTTGGCTTGGCGGTGGCTTCTTTGGGTTGTACTGCTGTAAGTCGTATTGAAGAAATAATGTAAAACTTTTAAAAATTACTAAACATTTTAAATATTTAAATACAAAGGGACAATTTACCGGCGCCAGCATGAATCCTGCACGTTCATTTGCGCCTGCTCTATATCATGGTGACTTTCAGCAACATTGGATCTACTGGGTGGGACCGTTGGCGGGTGCTGCCATTAGCGCCTATACCTACAAATTTATTTTCAGGCGTGAGGTAAGCGTGGAGGAGTCGGCGCTGGAAAAGCAACCCGCCGATGCGCCGCTGTTGAACAAATGATTTTATTGTAAAAAAAAAACAACAAAACATATATTATTTTAGTTTTTTTAAAAAGACATTATCATGTAACAAATGTACTAACGAAACCAAAAAGATATAATCAAAATAAAAAATAATGGACCGCTTGACGTATGAGTAATATGCAATCGCCCTGGTGTTTAAAATGCCCATAACTCTGGCTTTAATGCATAGATTTTAATATATTTTATAACATTTTAAAGTTAAATTTTAAAGCTTTCGAAAACTGTATACAACTTAATATAAACGAAGCAGCGCACTGCATAGTTTAAATACTTTACGTTTCATCTTGAAGTATGAGTAACCTACAAAAGCGCTGTGCTTTAAATCTCTATATCTCTGGCTTTCAGGCAATGATTTTTATACTTGATAGAACATTTTAAAGCTAAATCTTTCATTGTTCATTTGCTGTAAAAACTTTAAATAACTGTTGCTGCAAACTGCATATTTTCACTTATAAATGTACTTCTTTGACAGACGTATGAGTAACATGCCAATTTAATTAAACACCTATATCTCTGATTTCAATAGATAGATTTTTATATATTTTATAACATTTTAAAGCTAATTTCTGAAGCTTTTATTTACTCCATAAAACTTAATAAAAACACAGCTGAGAACTGCATAGTTTAAATTCAAATAAAGTATGTTTTTGACTGACGTATGAGTAACATACAAATGGCGTTGTGTTTAAATGTCTATATCTCTGCTTCCAGTGCATATATTTTCATGCTTGATATAAAGTTTTAAAGCGAATTGATTCATTATTCATTCGATGTACAATACTTTATATGATTACAGCGGATAACTGCATATTTGTGCTCGTGAAAGTACTTTATCTTTTATACGGACGTATGAGTAACATGCAAATAGTGCTGTATTCAAATGTCTATATCTAAGGTTTTATTGCATATATTTATATGTTTGATTTAATTATTTAAAGACAATTCTTTAACATTTTATTTGCTGTATAGTTCTCAATAAATACACAGCATCTAACTGCACGTTTATGCTTCGAAAACTCACTTTAATTTTTGAGTAACCTGAAAATAACATGCCTATACTTTTGGTAAAATACATAGATTTTACTATATTATATATCATTTTAAAACTTATTGTTTTTGCTTTAATCTGCTGTATAATACTTTATATGAATACTGCTTCTAACTACATATTTTGGCACCAAAAAAGTACTTTATATTTTTAAAAAATAAATTAAAAATTAAGCATTGCAAAAACTGTCAAAATTTCAAAAACATTTAAATTGTTTGTGTCTATTTTTTGTATAAATATTTAATAAAAAATGAAGAAATTATATTTGGTGCATTATTTTTGACAACATATACCACACACGCATTTGGAACGAACACACGACGACAATCAATATGTTATTCAATGCAGATTTGTATGTGCGATTTTTAGGTGAACTTATCGCAACCGCTTTCTTCATCTGTCTCTACTGCATGGGCTGTATTTCACCCATTAATCGTATGCAGAGTGGTCTAAATTCCGGTCTGATCGTCACGGTGGTCATGCAGTGTTTCGGTTTTGTATCCGGTGCGCATATTAACCCGTGCGTCTCTTTGTGCTACTGCATTCTCGGATACATTAGCGGCTCTATGGCTTTATTCTATGCATTGGCGCAATTCCTAGGCGCTCTTCTGGGTTTTATCGTACTCCTGCTGATAGTGCCGTCCAAATTTACGTCTGGACTCTGCCTGACCGAGCCGGCCGGTGCAGTGAGCACCGTGCAGGCACTGGGCATTGAGTTTGTGATGACATCACTGCTGATGTGTGGCTGGTGTGCGGTCTGGGATAAACGTAATAAGCGTTATTTGGACTCGGCGGCGTTGCACATTGGTTTGCTGGTCACAGGTCTGACCTTGAGTGGGGTGAGTGTTTAAAATATATTTTGAATTTTCTTAATTTGAATCTTTAATCTTTGAATCGACAGGGTTACTTTACCGGTGCCAGCATGAATCCGGTGCGTACATTTATGCCCGCTATATATAACAAAAAGTTTGAAAAGCTTTGGATCTATTTTGTGAGTCAATTGACGGCTGCCGCAACTACGGCTCTGGCCTGGAAATATTTGTCAGAGTTGCCCATTTTGCGCGTCGGCAATGCCGTCACCACCGGAACCACCGGCATCAGCGTCCAAACCGCACCCGTGCGACAAACTCAAGTGTTTTTAAATTAGTATTGCTTAAATTAGCGATTTGTTATTACACGAAATTCTAGATGAAATTTGGCAACATAGTAAATTTTGTTAATATAAATGCGCAGCATATGTCAATGATAATTATTTAATAATTTTTCTATTGTTCTCTTTATTTTGTATAATCCGCTGCTTTTTGGTTTCTTTCGATTGTCAGTTGGCGTTTCTATATTGGCACTACTGTCGTTTTTAATTTTATACTAAACTTGTTCGGTATTTTTCACACTTACTTATTGTAAATTTCTCATTCGATAAAAGAAAAAACTGTCTTCGGGACACTTTTTCAGTGCTGGTTGAACTCTGTTTGTGGTTTAAACTTCGTTTAAAATCAAAATCGATTTTTTCAGTGAACTTCAACCGTCGTTTAAACTTAATTTAAACGACCGATGCTGATGGTTTAAACTACGTTTAAACTTTCAAAGTTTTTGACATGAATTTTTTTTTTAGTTGCTTTAAATTTAAAAATACATTAATTTTATTTTTCTGAAACAATTTTTTTATTTATTTAATTTTGAATGACATTTATCAGAAGTTAAAATCGAGAGAATTATTTGTCATTTGCCTGTGGTGCCATATGTATTGTCTTGGTCTGTATTCATTTTAAACTATCACTGAAAAACTGCTAACAAAATTAAACGACGTTTAATTTAATGAGAAGATTAATTAAACGGAGTTTAAACTACGTTTAAACGAGCACTGAAAAACTGGCCCTTAGTAATTAGGGATTAAAAAAATCGGTTTCATGATTTTAAAAATAAGCGATTCCGGTTCCAACACACAACATTTTAAAGGTTCCGGTTCTATGCAAAATGTTTAAAACGGTTCCGGTTCCATCCAAAATTATTAAAACGATTTCGGTTCTTTTCGGAAAATCTAAACGGTTCCAGTTCCGGTTCCGATACAATCAAAAAGTTTTAAACGGTTCCGATTTCAGCCAAAATTTTTAAAACTATTCCTGTTCGGTTCCGAAAATCGAAACGGTTCTGGTTGCGATTCCGGTTCTTGTCGGTCCCTGTCCGTAATACTGAGTTTCACAAGCACTCCATGAGTTATCATTTTCTTATTTCTAAAGCATCCTAAACTGTTTGGCAGTACATGAAGTGATAAATGTTTTATTTGAAATGAGCAGTAAATAGGTTCGGTCAAAATTTTCTGGTTCAGCTGCTGCAAAAGGTAAAGAAAATCCGTTCTTGATATTTTTTTGTTTAATTGTTTTTTTTTATATTTTTATAAAACGTATCCGCCTGAAAAGTGTTTGCATCAGATTAATATAAAATTTCGTCTATTTATAGTATAAGTGTGCCGCATTAAAACCTTTTAAGAAGAATTATTTACTATGATGGGTACTCGAGATATGAAGGTTCAAATATGCCTATTTATCGTTCCGGCTAGTATGAATTATTTATTACTTTTATGAGAGTTGCCTAATTTGAAATATCTATATAGAGTTTTTCAATAAGAGCGCGACAAAAGTTTTTTTCAAGGGTTTTCAACAGGGACGCCACAAAAGTAGAGCGACAGGGACAGCAAACGACGCCATATTTCTTGCCGCTCTTTTGATATTTCTCTTCAGTAAGGTTTGCCATTTCATGATGGAAAGATATACGAGCCAACAACGAGTCGAAATTATTAAAATTTACTACCTAAATTCGAATTCGTATATCTTTCCATCATGAAATGGCAAACCTTACTGAAGAGAAATGTCAAAAGAGCGGCAAGAAATATGACGTCGTTTGCTGTCCCTGTCACTCTACTTTTGTAGCGTCCCTTTTAAAGATTTAGTGAAAAGCTGGTGATTTTCCCAAAAATAAAATGTATAAATTAATTTGAATTTGTGACAGAACGTTTTAGCCGCGCAATATTTTTGACAGATCGGTTTAACCGCCCAATAGCGTTGTTCTTTAAATACCAAACACTCTGGTTTAAATACAGCAATATTAATGCATGATATAACATTTTAAAACATATTTCTTTAGCTTTAATTTTCTGTAAAATATATAGTATAAACACTGCTATTAACAACATATTTTGGTTGATAAAAGGTTCTTCGTGTTTTTGACTCAAAACCCTGGCTTCAATGAATGAATTTTACAATGTGATATATCATTTTAAAGCTAATTCTTTAAGCTTTTATTTTTGTTATAATACTTAATATAAAATGTATTTTTAATGTATATTTTTCACATAAATATTTGATTTATGTTTTTAAAGAGATAAAATAAATATTTTAAAAAAATATTTAAATTTTTAAAGATTTAAAATATTAATACTTGCATTTTAAAACTATAGTTATTAAACTTTAATTTTCTGTATAAAATGTATGCAAAAATGGTAGCTAAATGCATATTTTGGCTTTCAAATACAACTTTATCCCTTTCGTTAGCAGTTTTCTTAAAATAGCAATAAATATAGCTTTAATGCATATATTTTAATGCTTGATATAGCATTTTAAAGCTAATTCCTTAGTCTTTAATTAAGTATATATTTCTTTCTAAAAACACTTCGTGATATTGTATATTTTTGCTCATAAAAGTTTATGATAAACCTGCAAGTAGTGTTGTGCTTTAAATGTCTATAACTCTCGACATAATGCAAATATTTAAATAGTTTATATAACATTTTAAAGTTAATAATTTAAGCTTTAAAAATATATACAATACTTTATATACAAATTGCTCATTATTGTATATTTTTGCTCATAAAAGTACTTATTGTTTTTGCTAGATTTATAAGTAACCTGCAAAAAGTGTTGTGCTATAAATGTCTATAACTCTGGCCTTAATCCAAATACTGAAATTCTTGATATAGCATTTTAAAACTAATGCCTCAAGCTTTAACCTGCTATATAATACTTTATATAAACACCTAAAAGGTACTTCATATTTTCTACCCCATTTTCATTTTAAATTGAACATAGACAAAACTGTCAAAACATCTAAATAATCAATTGTTTGTGTCTTATTTTATATAAATATCACTTTAAAAAGCTGAAAATATATTTTGTGTTTAATTTCTTTTAAAACAAATACCCAACGCATTCCAACAATGTTATTCAATGCTCTCTTCTTTGTACGTTTCTTCGGCGAATTTACCGCGACCGCCATCTTCGTCGGTCTCGGCTGCATGGGCTGCATTACAATGGATGATTCGCCCAATACACGTCTCCAGAGTGGTCTCAACAGCGGTCTGATCATCATGGTGGCCATGCAATGTTTCGGCTTTGTATCCGGTGCACATGTCAATCCTTGCGTCTCTTTGTGCTGTTGCATTCTCGGCTACATACGCGCCTCTCTGACATTCTTCTATGTGTTAGCGCAATTTTTAGGCGCTCTCGCTGGTTTTGGCGTGCTCACACTGCTGGTGCCGGAGAAATTTTTGTCTGGACCCGGTAGTGGTCTGTGCATGACGGAACCGAATGCTGCACTGAGCAATGGACAAGCGCTGGGCATTGAGTTTTTGCTAACGTCGGTGCTGATCTGTGGCTGGTGCGCGCTATGGGACATACGTAATGTTCGTCATTTGGACTCGGTGGCATTGCGCGTCGGACTGCTGGTCACATGTTTGGTCTTGAGTGGCGTGAGTTGAGCAAAGATTATAGAAATTCTTATTTTTCAAATGGTTTTCTAAATTTCCAGGGTTACTTTACTGGCGCCAGCATGAATCCGGTGCGCAGCTTTGCGCCTGCCTTTTATCACAAAAAATACGAGAAACTTTGGATCTATTTTGCGAGTCAATGTACGGCCGCTCTAACTACGCCCATGTTATGGAAATATTTATTCACGCCCAGCTTGCGCGTTGTCATCACCTCGAATAATGACGTCGCTTAAAACTGAACTGAAAATCGAGGCGTCAATTTTCTGCAATTAGCTCAAACTACGTTGTCATTAATTAGTACATGAAATAGTAGGCGAAAATTGGCAACATAGTCATTCATTGTCAATACAAATGCGCAACATCAGTCAATAAGGTTTTTTTTTTTGTGCCATTTTTTTTTTATATTACTCCTTTTATTTCATGCATTTCGCTCTTTTACTCCTCCGCTCGATTATCATCTTGCATTCAGGTGTTTCTTTGTTTGGCGCTGTTGTCACTTTTCATTTTTCACCATACTTGTTGGGGCATTTTTTACCCTTAATTACTGCAAACTTTTCGTTGTGCTCGATGGCCAGCTTCGAAATCACATCATTTCACTCACTTCACGGTAAGTGAGACAAATTGACTGCAACTGCCTTTGTAAGTTCGTATTTCGCAAGCACTCCATTAGTTGTCACTACCTTGTTTCAAAAGCATCCTTAACTGTTTGGCAGGACATGCAGTGATGAATGTTTTACTTGAATTCTTCGATAGTTTCGGTTGAATTTTATGCTGCAGCTGCTCGAAAAGGGGCAATATTAAATTCAGTTTAAATTATATTTTGTTTTAGTATATTTATAAATAAAATAAATTATATTTTTTATAATAAATACATATTTTTGTGATAATTTATATTTTTCTATTTCGCGTTAATTTAATATTTGAATTACATTAATTGAAAATTAACTTGTGTTTCAGAACAATTTTTATTAGGCAATATTTGGTAACAAAAAACGGTCGCACATTATATAAGGAATTCGTAGCCCCGAATTTATCTCTCGGAAAAATTTTTCTATGATCAAAAATTTAATGTTTTGTATGTTTCAATGTTTAACATATTTGAATTTTTTTAATATTTTGTATATTTTTAATATTTTATATTTTTCATATCTTTAAAATTTTGCATGTTTCTTTTATATTTTGCATGTTTTTTATATTTTGCATGATTCAATGATTTTGCATATTTTTAATATTTTGCATATTCTGTATATTTTCAGTATTTTGCATATATTAATACTTTGCGTATTATTAACGCATATTTCTAATATTTTGCATTTTTTTATTCATATTTGATATCTTAAATATATTTAATATTTTACATTTTTCAACATTAAGCATATTTTTAATATTTTGAATATTTTTATATTTATCATATTTCAATGATTAGCATATTGAGATAATTTTATATTTTGCAAATTTTTTTAATATGTTTTAAAATATTGTTTTTTTTAATATTTTGCATATTTTTAATATTTTCATTTTCAATTTTTTGCATATTCTGTATATTTTCAGTATTTTGCATATATTGATATTTTGCGTGTTATATTAATGCATATTTCTATTATTTTCATTTTTTTTTTTATTTACATTTGATATCTTAAATATGTTTAAAATTTTACATTTTTCAATATTAAGCATATTTTTAATATTTTGCATATTCTGTATATTTTCAGTATTTTGCATATATTAAAAATGTGTGTGTTATTAATGCGTATTTCTAATATTTTGTATTTTTTTATTATGTTTTTATATGTTTAATATTTTACATTCTTCAATATTAAGCATATTTTTAATATTTTGCAAATTTTTAATATTTTATAAATTTTTAATATTTTTATATTTATCATATTTCAATGATTAGCATATTGAGATAATTTTATATTTTGCAATTTTTTTTAATATGTTTTAAAATATTGTTTTTTTAATATTTTGCATATTTTTAATATTTTCATTTTCAATTTTTTGCATATTCTGTATATTTTCAGTATTTTGCGTATATTGATATTTTGCGTGTTATTAATGCATATTTCTAATATTTTGATTTTTTTTATTTACATTTGATATCTTAAATATGTTTAAAATTTTACATTTTTCATTATTAAGCATATTTTTAATATTTTGCGTATTCTGTATATTTTCAGTATTTTGCATATATTAAAAATGTGTGTGTATTAATGCATATTTCTAATATTTTGCATTTTTTTATTTATATTAGATATCTTCAATATGTTTAATATTTTACATTCTTCAATATTAAGCATATTTTTAATATTTTGCATATTTTTAATATTTTTTTCAATATTCTTATATTTATTATATTGCAATGATTAGCATATTGAGATAATTTTATATTTTGCATATTTTTAAATATTTTGCTCATTTTAAAATTTATGATTTTTAATATTTTGCGTGTTATTAATATTTTGCATATTTTAAATTTTGAATATGTTGTAGTATTATTCATATTATGCATTTTTTAATTATTTAGCATATTTTAAATATTTCTTATTTTTTTATATATATATTTATATATTGCATATTTTACTTTTACTTTGCATATTCTAAATATTTTAAATATTTTGCATTTTTGACATATGAATATTTTGCATATTTCTAATATTTAATATATTTACATATTCTAAATAGTTTTTGACATATTTTCAATACTATTACAATTAAAATTTTTTAATTGTTTGCAAATTTTTTAATATATTTTTCTTTTTATAACCATTTGCATGTAATTATATTTTTATTGTTTTGCAAATATTTCACACTTTGCATATTTTTGAATAACTCTTGCAATAAACTACAATTTTTGGCGATTTTAATTAAAAATTCAATTATGTTTTGTTGTGTGTAAATATTAATAAAGTCGACCCGAGTATCGCAAAACAAAACCCAAGACGTACAAAAATCGTCACCATTTTTTGTTGTCCCTTCACCCCATTGTAAGAGTCTGTAGTACCTACGTTGTCTACCGGAAGTAAAACTTTAAAATTAGTTCTATGCGTTACGTAGTACAACATCTTCTTAAACAAGTGCCGGATGTATGCTTCAGATATCTGATATCTCGAAATTACAACAAGCAGATTTCAGTTGCAAATACCGACAAATATTTGACTTGCTTGGAATACAAACGCAGTTGCAGCAGCAGCAGTAGTAGCTATAGCAAAACTGGTTCAGCAAGAAATTTAAAGGAGGTTATATTCGATTTGATTTTTTTATTATTTCTTTTGTAAAAAGTTTTCAAAACTTTTTGCACCATGTTCTGTGTGTTTGTGTGTGTGCTAAACGCATAAGTTGTTGTTAACATGCATATGAGATAGTTTGTGGAACCCAGTAGAAAAAAGATGTAATAATTTAAATGCGTACAATTGTAATGCCCATCTCTGTAAACCAAACATTTAGACTAGGATTGAAACCTCATTCCAGTTTCGAAATGCTTTTTTTATAGTTTTATTTTATTTATTATTTTAAATAACAAAAGAAAAAATAGGATAACGTGGGACATGAGGTAATGTGGGAAAAGGCAATTTTTGGAGATGTTCTCGCATGCAAAAAAAATAAAAACAATGGTCAAGTGCATTTAAAAAAAATGATCTCATATATTTTATATCTTTTGAAATTTCTGGGGTAAAGTGGGAAACGTAATTAATGCAATGTTTATTTTAATTTTAGTGAGAAATTGTGTTATATGAATCGATTTAATCACAAACCAATGAAAAGCTATATTTTGACTTCACCTGACATAAGATCTGAATTAGAGAAGAAAACCGAGAAGCGAACCTTTAATAGTAGTAAAAAGAATACATCGGTAAATATTCTTCAATTTCATCAGAAGAAGACGAAGAATTTTGTACAATTTGCATGAATAAAATGACGAAGAAATTTAATTTCAACAACTACAATATCTGCAAATGTCCTGTAAACTTGAAATGTGCGAACTTGACGACCACCAACTACACCAGTGTCTATTATCACTCAGAATATTCTGACTATGAGTTAATACACAATTTTTGTTTCGTATTTTCTTAATATAACTACTGAGCATTTTGTAAATTTTAACTTTTTTGTTGAATTACCAATCTTTTTTTATTACCTTGTTTTATTTTTTATCCTTTATATATTTGACTTTGTTATGAAAAAGAGAAAACATGAAAAGTAAAGAAAAGACTTAAATAGGATTTTTCTAAAAATTTTGAAGTTTCCTACTTTATCCCAAATTTTTCAACAATTCCGAAATTGAGCTGTTTTGAAAAAGCGATCAGAAATCAATTAAAAGGCATATAAAGGGTATTCTGTTAATACAAAAAGTTATACATGAACCTGTCTATGGAATAGACCCTTCAAAAGGATTTCAAAAAATTATTTAAATTAACGTTTTCTAAGAAAAATCAAAACGTGTCCCTTTTTACACCTAAACGGGTTTTCAAATGGGACGCTACAAAAGTAGAGCGACAGGGACAGCAAACGACGCCATTTTTCTTGCCGCTCTTTTGACATTTCTCTTCAGTAAGGTTTGCCATTTCATGATGGAAAGATATACGAATTCGAATTTCGGTAGTAAATTTTAATAATTTCGACTCGTTGTTGGCTCGTATATCTTTCCATCATGAAATGACAAACCTTACTGAAGAGAAATGTCAAAAGAGCGGCAAGAAATATGGTGTCGTTTCTAGTCCCTGTCGCTCTACTTTTGTAGCGTCCCTGTTGAAAACCCCTTAAAAAAAACTTTTGTAGCGCTCTTATTGAAAAACCCTGTATATAAAATCTAACCATAATGTTTTTCCAACTGACATAGCAAATCTAAACATGTGTGCGTTAGTGCAAATGGCTGCTGACGATGACAACTTTAATTTAACGGCATTCGTTGAAAATCTCATTTAGAAAGTTTTAATTATGCTAATTTGGTTGTATGCATTTTTATGTTAAATCTAGTAATTTTCTTCTGTTTAATCTCTTATTTTAAACTAAACTCCAATTATAATTTAAACTCATGAATTAACATTAGTTTAATCATATGTGCTAAATTTTTAGTTGGTGTTAAATTTCTTTCACCTCAATGCACACACACGCAGAAAGTTACAATTAAGTTTAAAGTTTTCTCACCAACATGTTGCTGCTACTGTTCTTGTGGTAAATGTTGCTATGCACAGTAATTAAAAGTTTTTATTACAAGTATGTTTTCGATTTTGCGAAGTTATGTTGTACCTTATAAAATTGACAATTTTAATTAATGAATCAATTGCAATAGATTAAAAATATGATAAATACTTTTTTTTACAAACTCAACATAATTTTTTTTAGTAGGGGAGACCGGGGCTATGTCGTCAATCTTTGCTTTAAAACGCGAATGGAATGTCAGATCAACTTGACAAATTTTAAAAGCAAGACTTATTTAATTAATAACCAAAAAAAAATTAAGAAATTGTGATTTATTGAAGATTTAAGGCGAAAATTGAATTTTGAATTGGTTCTGGGTCATTCCCTGTCAGAAATATCAATCTTGGCACGATGTCTTTCGATTTTGATGAAATTTTACTTAGAAAAAGATAAAAATATTTTTCAAATCACAAACATTTTGTTTTGAAAACCCTGGAGTTTTCCCCGTCGAATAAAAATATAATTTCGATGGAGTCTCCCTTAGTTTCTGAACTATTAAGATTTAAAGATCAATTACCTATTTTTTCTGCATACAAAATTGCTTTTGTCTCATTGCTTTAATTTCATATTTTGCTTGTTATAATTTCCTACCAGAAATAGTGTGGCAGAGAACCAATTTCGTATGGAGAAGACATCGTGCCAAGATTGATATTTCTGACGTGGAATGACATTCCTGTATTTTTGATACTAGCTAGGACCACATTAAAGTGACATGCCTTACGTTGCCATTGAAAAAAATCAATTCCCCAAAATCCGTTTCTCACACGTTCGATATTAGGTTCAAAATTGTATTTTTTGGATATTCATTGGATATTCCATGGAATAGATTTTGTTGATTTTTAAATTATGATAAGGAATTATTTGGAGATGATAAAAAATAATATAATGGATCAAACACAGTTTAATCTGACCAAATTTGAATGATATATTATTTTAGGGAAATGGTGAATTTTTGAACAATTAAGCATACAATTCACAGTTAAAGTGCTCGGAACAATCAGGTTTTTTTCAAGTTCAACAGTGTCCTTTTGTTGGGAGCACATTTACGAAGTTCATTGGCGCCTATTCATAGACAATTTAAAGTGGACATTAAAATTAAATCATTTTTAAAATTTTATTCTATGTTAAAATTGTCAAAAAAAACTGACTCTAAGTGGTATCACACACAGTGGTATCACACATCCACTTCTGTCCAAATTTCGTTTGAGATTGTTGACATTTTTTTTTGTTTGGTTTTTATTAATTTAAGTATCCTTAACAACATGTCGCAAGTCACGAGCTCTTGTTTGATTGTTTGACAAGACCATTTTTGTGGCTCCTGCAACTACAAACAACTACAACATGTTGTAACCGACAAATTCATTTATGGAATTTCGAATTTTGTTTCTCCAAAAAGAACTGATTTTTAACATATCGAAAATTTTTACATTTTATTTAATTTAATTTATAAAGAATATAAACAAATTTGTTTAACAAAATAGGATAGGATATATATAAAAAATATATATATTTTTTAATTTCAAATTTATTAAAAATAATCAACAATTTCATAAAATTAATTTTTTAATCTTTTTTTATGTTTAAATAATAAACACAAACATTCTAAAAGAAATATTCGAAAAACTTGGAATTTTGTTACTTTAAGAACAGTTTTTAATTTAACAGCGAACCAATAGAATTCGAAATCAAATTGAATTAACAGTTCATCGAAATTCGCAACTGTAGTACAGTTTTTGCGTTTTGCGACAAAGTTTGTGTATTTACTAAAATAGACTTGCCATAATCGTGTCATTCGATTCTACACGCTACGCAAAAAACTAGGGATGTGCGATTAATCAATTAATCATAAATTTGATTAATCAGAATCCTGATTAATTGAATAATCAAAGTTCTGATTAAATGATTGATTAAAGTTCTGATTAATCTAAAATCTTGATGAATCATTTAATCAAACAATTTCATTAATCCATTAATCACACAGACCGATTAGAAAAAGTAATTTAAAATCGGCACAGATTTATGAAATAATAAATCGACTTTGCATATAACGCCTACTGAGCAAAAGTATTACTAAAAACTACACCATTTCCAACTGAAATTGAGATAGTTCCAAATGAAATTGAGATTTTTCTACTGACATTGAGAACAATCAAAAAAAAAAATGAGATTTTCCATTTAAAATTGGGAAAATTCCAAATGAAATTGAGAGTTTCCATTTGAAATTGAGAAAATTCCAAAGGAAATTGAGATTTTCCATTTTAAATTGGGAAAATTCCAAAAGAAATTGAAATTTTTCATTTGAAATTGAAAAAATTCTAAATGAAATTGAGATTTTCCATTTGATATTGAGAAAATTCTAAATGAAATAATGAATTTTCATTTTAAATTGAGAAAATTCCAAATGAAATTGAGAACATTTCATATGAAATTGAGAAAATTTCATATGAAATTGAGAAAATCATTCATATGAAATTGAGAAAATTCGATATGAAAATGAGAACATTTCATATGAAAATGAGAAAATTTCATATGAAATTGAGATTTTTAATTTGAAATTAAGAAAATTCCAAATGAAATTGAGATCATTAACTAATACCATTTGGGATATCGGTTCGATTCTGGTTCTAAGTTACCGATTCCGGTACCGGCTCCAACCTTAAAAATATTATAAGGGTTTCTGTTCCACATATACATTTTATGAATTTCTGGTTCCGATTCAGGTTCCAAAAATTGAAACGTTTCTCATTTTGGATACAACGTTTTTGGGTGAACGTTTTATATACCGTCGGCATAATATAATACAAATATTAATTTCCAATGAAAAATATCAAATTTCATTGTTTTTCCAATTTTATTTCTTTTGCAAATTTCAAATCTCAATTTAATTTGGAATTTTCTTAATTTCAAATGAAAAATTCTCAATTTCATTTGGAATTTTCTCAATTTCAAATGTAAAAATATCAATTTCATTTGAAATTTTTTCAATTTCAATTAGAAAATCTCAATTTAATTTGAAATTTCCTTATTTCAAATAGAAAATCACAATTTTATTTGGAATTTTCTCAATATCAAATGGAAAAATCTCAATTTCATTTGGAATTTTATCAATTTCAAATGCAATATCTCAATTTGATTTGGAATTTTCTCAATTTCAAATGGAATATCTCAATTTCATTTGGAATTTTATAAATTTCAAATGGAATATCTCAATTTTAATTGGAATTTTCCCAATTTCAAATAAAAATCTCAGTTTTATTTGGAATTTACCCAATTTTAAATATAAAGCTCTCAATATCAATTAGAAATGGTGTAGTTTTTTGAATTTTTTTGAATATCATTGAAGATGGACATTCGAATAATTATAAAAAACGATATCGAATGAATAAATTATTTAGAATTTTTTTACTGTAAATAAATTGATATTATTTACAGTTGTAAAAGAATATCATGAATTGGAACTGGAATCGGAACCGTAACGATTCTTGGAATCGGAACCATAACGATTCTTGGAATCGGAATCGTTATTAAAAAAAATGTGAAACCGGGATTTGAACCGGCATCGTTATTTGTAAAATCTTGGAACCAGAACCGGAACCGATTTTTTTTTCTTAATTTAAATTTTTTGGCTGAAGCATAAATGCATTCATATTGCCAGGATAATCATTCAAGGTATAGTTTTAAAACTATGTATTAAATTTAACTTTCTTGACTTTATGCGCCTTGGCATGGAAGCGTGCACGCTGTTCCCGACACAAAATGGAGATATCTGTCTGAGCTAACGGGATTTCTCCCATACGAACACGCACCAATCGAACAACAACCGACTGGTTTGAGTTCAAAATAGCGATGGAACCAATATTCCAAAGGGTTTTTTTAACAACAAACCGAACTGAGTTGATTATTAATTGAAAATATAAAGTAGGCACCACACCTTTTTGCAGACCCGTCGAGCCTTCGTTCTTGGCGACGGTAATGAAGGATCTGATTACTCCTTTTAATGGCACCACGTAAGTGCCACGTGCGGTCAGTTCACCCAGCAGCTGAATGCGTGTCTTGATGACCTAAGGAAATGTTAAAAATATAATTTTACAAAAACCATTGCAAAAACTTATAAGGTAATTACCACCAATGGATTGGTGAAAAATTTCGCTGCGACGGAGGCCAAGTCACCGAAAACAAAATCCGTTGGATCTATCCTCCACAGGAGGTTTTTAATGTTTTTGTGTTTGGACTTCAAAGATTTGGGATGTTTGTGGTATTGCACATTGTGACGTTTGTCCTTTTTTATTAACTGAAAATGTGCGTATTATTTTAAACTAATTTAACGTGGTTATCGACGTTTTTGTTTTTTTAATAATCTCTCGGTTCGATTTTTACGAGTAACGAGCCAGTGTTGCGAAATAACGCGAACTTGACCCGAAAAAGCTCTGTTCGTTTTATTTTCATATGGATAAATTTCATTTCACACAGAAAAAAAAGTGTGTAAATATAACTAAAATGTTAATCAATCCAATTAATTTTTAATTGAAACTCAGCCTTTGTAACTTTTAGTAGCATTGAATTTCATATTCGTAAGAATGAGAATATGTTAATTGGAGAAACTTTAATTATTTTTTTTGTCACATTGATGTTATATATATATATTATATTTTTTATTGGGAATATTTAAATCATTAATTAATTAGTAACATCAATTAAAAATTTCATTCGATAGAAATTGGATCAATTAAATATTTTGTTAAATTAAATAAAATATTTGTCGAATAGAAACATATGAAAATAAAAATAATTTAAATCAATATATAACATAAAATAAACATTAAGTAAGTATTTATACTGTTTGATATGCTTTGTAAAATTCTTTCAACCTAACGAATGTTTTACCGAAGTCAGTTTTCACAACTTCTACAGGTGGGCCAATTAATTGAGTCAAACATAAAATTTGATATTCGCTTTTTAATGGTTCAATATGCAACAAAATTTGCATCATAAGCTGTTTGTTCAAATTCTTGACAGCAATAATAATTTGAGCCATTTAATGCTTTAATAACATAACATACACTAAATAATGCAATATCCTGTTTAATAACAATTGTTATATATACGTACAATATTTTTTTCTGTGTTCTTCACCTATTCGAAATTATTAAACGTTAACGTAAAGTTAACTTATGTTGTTATTTAAATCTATTTGTTATCCAGAATAATAAAATCCAAAAATAATATGGCACTCAAAATAACTTATATATTATTTTTTATTCCGTTATCCGTTTTTCGATATCTATCAAATTTGCTCAAATCGCAAAAAATACCAAAGCAAATCATCTTTATTGTTTTTCTCGAAATCGACTCAATAGCGTTTGAGCTAAATAAATTTCAATTGTAACCAATTGAAATGACATCTCCCAAGGTGTACATTTCATGTTTGCGGACTTTCATTTTGAATCCGACCCTTGACGAAGTTTTCCAATAATAATTAATCTTAAAAAAACTATTTTAAAACTAAAGGAATTTCATATAAAAAATAAATATATAACAAATATACCTGTTCTGTTGTCCTTTTTTAACAAACATAATGTGGGTTTTGTATGCATTTTTTACACTCATGTTTTACACAAATACATTTTGACACTGGCGATGTGTATAAGTTTTACACACTTTTCTGAGTAAATTTAATTACACATTCGTTGGAATTTACAACATTAATAAGAGGAAACCGGTTTCCTACATATATTATAGTAAATTTTTCTTAGAGTGTATTATTCAACTATTCAATTTTAAAAGATTTATTTTTTTAATAACGGCCGCCAACACTGAACACAGAAATCAGCTGTTTCATAGAATAAACTAAACAGCTGATCGCAGTTACGAAAAAACCGCGATGCGAATTATACAAGTCCAAGTACAAGTAATGATTGGAGTTAATTTAAGAAGTGCAAAATAAATAAAAAAACACCACAAAATACTCGACGCATATTATAAAACAAAGCACGGGCCATTTAAGTGCAGATGATGAATTATCAAAGATAAATAAAAATTTTTGTACAAGTAACACAAAAAAATCTATTGACGCGTGCAACGGACGACGATGACCTCCAAAATCGAAGAAAAATTGAAACATTGAAAGTGAGACAACTTTGTTAAAATAATTTAAAAATAGTACATGATTAGTACGCAAATTTTCAGTTAAGAAGAAAAGTACAAACGTCACAATTTGCAATAATTACTGCGTGACAACGACGGGCAGCACAAACAGCCATCACTTTTGTATTATAAAAACAAAAACATTAAAAACCTCCTGCGCAGTATGGATCCAACGGATTTTGTTTTGGGTGGCTTGGCCTCCGTCGGCGCTACCTTGTTCACGAATCCAATTGAGGTTAGTTTTTGAAATCGATTTTCTAAAATAATCTACAAATAATATTTTTAACATTTCCTTCTTTAGGTCATCAAGACACGTATTCAGCTGCAGGGTGAATTGGCCGCACGTGGCACTTACGTAGAGCCCTACAAAGGCGTAGTCAGTGCCTTTATTACCGTCGCCAAGAACGATGGCTGGACGGGACTGCAAAAAGGACTGGTGCCGGCTTTTTATTTTCAATTTATAATCAACTCATTTCGGTTTGTTTGTTAATATAACAAAGTATTTTTTTTTTAATTTTTACATGTCTTTTTTTTTAAATAGTTTAAGCATTTATAATATGGCCATGAACAAGGGTTGGATGCACAAGAAAAACGGTGATGTCTCCTTTGGACTGGGCTTGATTTGGGGCGCCACAGGCGGCGCAGTGGGATCGTTTGCTTCCAGTCCGTTCTTTATGGTAGGTATTATTTTTTTTTAAGTTTAAAGAAAACTTTAAAATTCTATAAAACTATGTTAAAAACTTAATTGAGCGCTGTTAAATCATTTTTAAATTCCAAAGCAAGCTGCAAAATATAAAAAAGTTGTTCCGGAATAGTTTTGTAAATTTGTAAAAACTATTTTTAGTTTATACAATCACTCTATTATAAAATTGCTACTCATCCTAACAACGAATTCATTAGAAAGTGAATGATTGATAAGACAATTTTTACAGCACAACACTTTGTTATGTATTGCTTTAAAAATTTCCATTACTTATCGCGTTTTTTTTTTATTTTACATAAACCAATTCAGCATAATCAAAAACATGTGTTGGCCAAACGAAAATCATTGTCTTAGATAAGGTGACTGTCTATAAAGTAAAATTTTGCAATAAAAACTTAATGCAAATACTATGCGTTTTCTGAGAAAAGAAAATAAATAAAAAAATAAAAACTATATCTTAAATTTAAAACCATAATATAATAGTGTTTATTAGAGCGCAAATATAAACACTAGATTATAATCTGCTGTTGATAAGAAGAACACACAACAAACTTGACAAATATTTAAACAATTTTAAAATGCCTTCGAAGTCATTTGAATAACGTTAAAAAAATTGAAATCGATTCGAATCTAAATGTTTATCAACTTATGGACCCAATTTTAAATTTTTTAACTTTGATAAATTCGAAGTAATGATATTAGCTAATATTTCTTGATGCGACAATTGTCGATATCTAAAATTATCACTGCAGAAATAACAAGCCAACATATGGAGGTATATTTTTATTTATCCACGATCTTGATATGAATTTCCGATGGACTTTAAGATTCTAATCACGACCTCATACTCATTTTTTTTATATTACCTAAAGTTAATGAATTTTTATATAAAACATATATCGTCACTGTCTTGCCAAAGGGGCGAATGTGCATTTTTAAAAATGTAGGGAAATCAAATTGATGTTTGAAGTGCTTTAAAAATTAGAAAATATTATATTTTCTTTAATTTTTTCTGTTATTTTAGTTTATTCGTCAATTATTATAACGTATATAAAATATCTTTAGATTTGGACAACCTACTGAATTATAAATACAGATTTGTGAGGCTAAATCCTGATCAAAACGCAAATATTTTTGTTTTTTATGATATAACTTTTTATTAGCGCAAGATAAAATAGTAATGTAGAGGCATTAATTGTTTGTTTTTAAAGTACCTATAGATCTGAATCATTAATTAAAAATATTTTGTCAAACATTAATTTGCCATTTGTTATTTGCAGGAAAAAATGTTTGGCAAAATATTTTTAAATAATGATGCAGTTCGATAGGTGCTTTAAAAACAAACAATTAATACATCAACACCACTATTATATCTTGCACCAAAAAATTATAGCAAAAAAACGAAGAAATTGGAAAAATTGAAAATCTTGATCAATAGGTGCTTTGAAAATAAATAATAAATGCTTTGAAAATAAATAATAAATTTTATACCAATAAAAAGTTATGCCGAAAAAACGAAAAGATTCGCCCTTTTGGCATGACAAGATTTTCAATTTTTCAAATTCGCCCTTTTGGTTTTGTCTTTTGTGGCTGAAAATACCCAACAAAATGACACTCGATTTTGGCACAGCATACTTGAGGAAAACTACATTTAAAAATGTAAAAAAAAACGCAAATGTCAAAAATTGCACATTCGCCCCTTTGGCATGATAGTGACGATATAAGACAATTTTCGTGTTTTTCTACATATTTTGGAATTTAAATTTTTACGGATTTGTGATTTTGATCCGAATACTTCAGCTAATATTTAAATTAATCTCAGGATTAAAAAGCGTTTTGCAAAACCTAAATAAGAGATTTTATAGATCAAGTTTTATATATAATATATACATTTATTTAGTTATGAAAATCATAGATGTTTTACAATAAATAAAAGGAACACTTTAAATTTTAGATTTTTTTCCATTGGCTGTTCATAATTTTGGTCAGATCCATCAGAGTTCGGATTTGCACGCACGCCCGCGCCCGCGCCCTTAAGTAAATGAGAAGCAAATTTGTTTACGCATACTCTGCACTCGGGCACCACATTTTTTTTACAACACATCCCGTCGCAACGAGTGATGCTTTGCACTATTCTCGGTACCTGCCCTCGTGCGGGCTACGAAACTAAAAAGTGCAGCCCGCGCAGACGTGGAATGAGAAAATAGAGAAACATATCGCGCAAGTGCTATGATATTTATTTCGCGGGGCAACTCCGTGCAACAGCGAAAACCGACTGCCCCGGGCAGCACGCTGGGCAGTTTTTCACAGCCAGTTAATTTTTTCTTGTATGAAATTCTTATGTGGCGCATGAGCACGGCACTGTTATAATATACTGCGCAATGTTTTAATAATTTTTAAATAAAACTATCGTTAATACAGAAAAGTTTGGCAATACTCAAATACACTTTTAATCGAAGTTTTAATTTGGTTTATAAAAATTGTATAATTTAGTACAAGTTTTTCAGTGCATGTTTAAACTTAGTGTACATTTTTACAAATGAGGATATACATTATTTTTCGAAGCCTATAATGTAGCTTTTTTATTAAAATAGATTTTTGCACATAATAATTTTTGTATTTGAATAAAAATGTTGATTAAGATTTCATGTTAAATTTATTTTTCTGTTCAACGAACAATTAAAAGATACAATTTTTATAAACCAAAATAAAACTGCGATTAAAAGTGTATTGGAGTATTGCCAAACTTGTCTGTATTATCAATAGTTTTATATAAAAATTATTAAAACATTGCGCAGTCAAGTAAAACGGTGCCAATAAAATTTACTGGCTGTGAAAAATGCGCGTGCTGCCAGGGGCAGTCTGTTTTCGCTGTTGCACGGAGTTGCCCCGGAAATAAATACCATAGCACTTGCGCGATATGCTTCTCTATTTTCTCATTCCACGTCTGCGCGGGCTGCACTTTTTAGTTTCGTAGCACGCACGAGGGCAGGTACCGAGAATAATGCAAAGCATCACTCGTTGCGACGGGATGTGTTGTAAAAAAAATGTGATGCCCGAGTGCAGTGTCTGCGTAAAACAAAATTGCTCGTCAGTGTATGAAGAAATGGGCATGTGCGGGCGCACGCACACGGGCATTTCCGATCTCTGGATCCATCCGAATTTCATTGGGTTTATATCAAAATAATAGCAGAAGCATTCTCAATGGAATACAAAAGAAATCAAATTGAAAACTCAATCTGTAAAAAGTTAAAGTACAAAATATATAGAAAAACACGAAATGCCATATTTTGTTTTACGTAATAACCCAAAACCTTTAGACAATTTCCAAACAATGAGAATGAGGTTTTGATGAGAATCGTGAAGTCCATAAGATGGTGGATATTTTGTTCATGTGCTGTGTAAATTTTTATAAAAATATTTTAAATCAATATAGATAATTGCTAACCGTGACCACATGTATATTCTACAATTTTTTCCGTATCCTTTCACTGAAAAACAATATAAATGAGATCTATTATAAATTTGCCTTTTTTTCCGTACCCCCATCTCTTATCCTTTGACCATTATGAAATAATTTAATTTAATTACATCTTTTCTTGCAGATCAAAACTCAACTGCAATCGCAGGCGGCCAAACAAATTGCGGTCGGCTATCAGCACGATCACACCAGCATGTCCAGTGCACTGCTGCAAATCTATCGCACACGTGGCATCGTCGGTCTGTGGCGTGGTGCCGTTGCGGCCATACCACGTGCCGCCATCGGTTCCGGTGCACAAATTGCAACATTTGGCAAAACCAAATCGCTTTTGCGCGAATACGATCTCGTCACAGAGCCGACGTTGAACTCATTTAGCGCCGGTCTCATTGCGGGCTCCATTATGTCGTTGGCCATAACACCGCCCGATGTGATAACGACGCGTCTCTATAATCAGGGCGTCGATCAGCATGGCCGCGGCATTACCTACAAAGGTTGGATCGATTGTTTTGTGAAGATTGTGCGTTCGGAGGGACTGTACGGCATGTACAAGGGTTTCTGGGCGAATTATCTGCGAATAGCGCCGCACTCGACATTGGTGCTGTTGTTCTTCGATGAGTTGTTGCTGGTGCGCGACAGCTATAGGGAGAAAATTTAAGCGTTTGGTCGTTTAAAGTGTTTTTTTGAACAAATTAACAGTTAGTCTTTTTGCAATTAAGTACAAACAGTGAAACAGTTGTATATTTTGATAGCCCAAATATTCGTGTTGATGATTTATTTTATATACTATGTACGCTTGAACAAAGTGCCTTAAGATATTCCTGCAAATGATGCTTCCTATAGTAGGTTTTTAGTAGGCGAAATAAATGCAAGTATTTTTTTAATTTATAGTTTGGTTCCTAACGTTTTTTTTTAGCTTATTTTAGTGCAATATTATTTGTAAGTTTTTATTTGTTTTAATTCAAAAAACATAAATTTTCGCATTTTGTTATAGTCTTTTAGTGTCTCCGTTTAACCGTCTTGTCAAAGCCTAATTTAAAATAAGCTCAAAAATGTTGAAATATTTTTTAAATTTTTAAATAAAATATGTTTTTAAATAAAAAAAAAATATATATAAAAAAAACTGAATGACTACATTTCTATTTTTAATTATTTTATAAATTATGAAAAGTTTTGTAATTTTACAAATTCAAACATTTTGTTTCATTCAATACACCAACTATATTATCAGAAATAGATTTTAAATTTGTTCCTAATTGAAGAGAAGATATTGATCATGTTTATGCACACAAAATTCAAAATTTTTCATTAATGCAAAACATTTCTTTGCTGTCTGGTATCTTAAATAATAATAGTTTGGCACTACAGTCCTATAAGAACTTAGGCCGAGCTCTTTCACCATTTTGAGCTGTGCGTGTTATATTTGTACTCAATCAAAGTGGTGGGACCTACAGTTTATTGCCGAAAGAAGTTGTTAGCCCCAGTCCAGGCTTGAACCGACTTTCGACTCACAGTCCAACGCACTAACCACTGAGCTACCGCGACTACCTTAGACTTTTGAATAATCACCAAACCCTTTAGTTTTTAAACAGCTGTGTTAATTCTTAATACAATGGATGAAGAAATTATCATAAAATGTAGTTTATCATGTTACAGCCATAATCTCCTTAATTCAAAATCGATAATTTCAATATTGGTATTGGTTGCTGAGAAATTGTTTGAAAACGTTTATGATTTTTGACTAAAATAATTGAATTTGTACTGTTTTACTTCCTTAGTCCGATGTATCGAGTATATTTTAAACATAAATTGTTTCTTTGCATTACTAATTTATCACTGAAAAAAAATTACCCCCTTATTTTGTAAAACGAAACGAAAAGTGAAAAAATCTTTCGTTTTTGAAGTAAATATATAGAAAAAAGTTGAAAAATCATAATTATTTTATATATTGAAATTTTCCTTATCAATTAGGAGAAAAAGTCTTTCAATAGTTTTTGAAAATTCACTTTTTAAATGGTTGTAATTTTTGTTTACAAAAAGTGCATGAACAAAAACTCATATTTCGTATGAAATTCCCTTAAAAATCTTATTTAATATAAAAAAAATATATATATGTAATGAAAATCAGCATTTTCAAGTTATGTACTAAGCATATAATAGATTTTTCTCGTTTTTTTAGGAAGATATTTCAATAATTTTACTCGATATTTCGATCTAAAATTGAAGAAAAAACTTATAATTTTTATTATTATTATTATTTTAGTATTAAAATTTTAATGATTAAAAGAAAATTGTCCTTTTTAGACAAAACATAGTCCAAATTAACGAATAAAATCAATAACTTTATGATATCTTTACTATTTTTCAAAACATAGCAGTGAATAATACACAAAATATTTTTCCACATACTTTTTTTTGGAGAATGTTTTTTAATATTTTTTTAACCATGAAATATTTCATGATAAAAAAGAAAACGGTACATTTATATATAGAACATAGTTTAAAACTAACGCTCGAAATTAGGAGTACAGCAGCAAAGAACGCGATTCGACTTAGAGAATCAGGATTCTGGAAGCAACTCACATATGGACACACGTCTATCCTCGAAGTTTTCATCATGATTGAACTCCCAAAAACAGACTATATAACACCACAGATGGAAATAAATCCAAACTACTCCATCGTAGAGAACAATGGAGCGCTAACTCGCCAACAAGCAATAGCCACCTTCAAGTCTTTACTGACGGGTCTAAGATGGAAATAGGGACTGGATCCAGCATTTTCTGCGACGCACTGCAAATTCACGAGTCACATAGACTTCTCGACGACTGCAGTGTCTTTCAAGCAGAAATATTCGCGATAGATAAAGCAGCACAGACCATCCAAACAAAGAACATGGATCCATTGGAGATTACAATCTTTGTGGATAGTCAGACTGCCATCCTAGCACTAGACAATGCGGTCATAAAATCAAACACAGTACTCAATTGTCGCCGATCACTCAACATACTAAGCCAAACCCATGCGATAACGTAGAATAGAGGATGTAGAATAGAGGAGGAGAATAGAGGATGTATGTTCTTCGACTAGGATTCCATTAGGTGTCCTAAGAAGGCATATTGATCTTAAAACGACGGAAAAAACAAACGCAAACTAGTCATACAGAGACGACTGCATTATCTCACGTCGTCTCTGGCCACACACCAATGAAAAAAGAACAAAAAGCCTGATAAATAACAGTAAAGAAGCTACCCGCACCCTCATCAGCTTTCTGACAGGACATTGTGCAATCGGCACAATGGCGCACAGACTGGGCATCCCCGCGCCCGACCACTGCAGGAGCTGCAAAGATATTGAGGAAGTAGAATCAATCGTACATATACTATGCGACTGTCCAAATCTCCAAACGCGTCGACTCCAGTACATGGGGTTTCGAAGAAACTAACCCATAGTTGTCAACAAAATATAGTTACCACACAGATAAAAATGGAACACAATGGACCACTAGGCCCCGTGAGTGTTTGCTGATTAGATTTCAGCAACACCCCCTTACAAACCTAACCTATTTCAGTTTCAATAATGAAGGTTCGTTTATGCCTTGATTTAAAACAGTTATCGTCGTTTATTTCAGTTTCAAAAAAGAAAGTTCTTTTATGCGTTGATTTATTAAAACGCTCATCGTTTCGAGGGACCAAAACAAAAAAAGTTAAAAATTAACCGAAAAGCACAAAATACTCTACATAATAATAAAAACCATTTCGAACAATTAATGAATTAAGAATTTATTTAAATATTTCATTGTTTTTAGCAGTCAATAATGCAATTACTTAATGTATTTATATAGTTTATGATTAATTGCTAAAACAAATATTTTTATCAAATAAAAAAAAATAATATATGCTGTTTAATTAACAGCATTTACAGCATATTCTTTAATAACAAAAATTGGTATAAATTTTATTTTTTTTCTTTGTTCTATTTCAACGCCACATTGTTCTGCTTCGACTTCACATCGCCTCTTAAGCAAAACATTTAAAACTATTAACAACTCGTAAGTAATATGATAATGTATTAAGTAGAAAATTTAAAAAATGATTTCTTGTTTTTTTTTGTTTTTTCTTTTTAATTTTTAATGTAATAAATAAATCGCAGTATAGGAATTTGCTGTCTATGACGCACATCTTCTACAGGCAACAGCAACATTTACAACTCGTTCAACGCTAAAGCTATGCTTCGCACGTTGCTCTGCCTACTCGACCCAGTTTTCTAACCACCTCACCACGCCCACGCACCGCCTACTGTGCCTCCGCCCCCTGCACGCGCACAAAACGATTTAGTATGGCCAGTATTTCGACCATTGCATTGATTCGACTGTCGTAGGGCAACTGACGCAGATGCTCCACCAAATGTTCCGCAAAATCTGTACTGTCCTCGAAGTTTGGCAGCTCCTGTTGCAATGTCTTGTACGTGCGGCAAGCTGCGGCCAATGTGTGTTTCTTGGCTTCAGTCATAATATGATAGTTGCTGTTAGTCGTTGAGTATGGTTTGTGAGATTCGGCGAGGTGCAAGTGCTGGAAAAGTGAATGTTTTTATTGTTGGCTAATAAGCAATTGCAACATTTGGTGCACTCACTACCACAGTAAGCACTAAGTTGTTGTTTGGTTTAATGTTGCAATTAATTAAGTACCTCGTTGTCGTCTTAATCTCTTTGTTAATTTATTGCTTTTTTTTGATTTTAATATTTAATTTTGCTATTGAGTTTAGTATTCTGAAAAACAACAGTAGAAAAATTCACAAATATTCACAGACGACGTAAACAAACATTTGACATTTGCATAAAGTCGAATTTCGAAATTTTTTAAAATTGATATTCACAATAGTCGACAAATATCGATATATACTAGAATTTAAAAATTATTTAACCCTTCATTTCAATTGTAGAGTAATTTTTATTTTGTGAGTTAATCGACATCTTATAAATAAAAAGGGAGGCAACCACACATTGATTAAACAAAAAATGACAATCTTGTATTTTTGCAAAAAAATAAGATAAAAGCTGTTATCATTTTTTTTTTGTTGCAAAAATATAGGGATGGCAATTTTATTTTTTTTTCGCTTTGAAGTGTGCAATTCTCCCACGAAAATACAAAAAAATAGAAATGTTTATATATTGGATTTTTTTCAAATTTTATGTATGTAAATTTGGGTTTAATTTAATAAAAGCCACCCACAGGATTTTGCTTTCACATTTTTGTTAACTGTGTTTGAAAAGCAGAACAATGTGATTTTGGAGTAATCTAGACAATGGTTTCATATTAATAGGTAAAACGCTACTCAAGAATATTGAATACTTACTCCAATTGAAACGGTCTTTTTGTGTATACGATGAATTGTGTATACGATGAATTGTGTATACGATGAATTGTGATACGATGAATTGTTTATACGATCAATTGTGATACGATGAATTGTGCATTCGATGAATTGTGCATACGATGAATTGTGTATACGATGAATTGTGATACGATGAATTGTTTATACGATGAATTGTGATGCGATGAATTGTGCATACGATGAATTGTACATACGATTAATTGTGCATACGATGAATTGTGCATACGATGAATTGTGCATACGATGAATTGTACATACGATGAATTGTGTATACGATGAATTGTGATACGATGAATTGTGTATACGATGAATTGTGATACGATGAATTGTGCATACGATAAATTGTGCATACGATGAATTGTGATACGATGAATTGTGCATACGATGAATTGTTTCAGATGAATTGTCCGGTTCCCGATTTTTTACAGCAAACAGAAAATATCGTAACATCGGCTATAATTGACATCGATGTTTCAGATTTTTCGATGGTCATAAATATCGATGTTTTTCAATTATCGATAACGGGTGGACTTTTGAAGTTTCGTGCTGCGCTGCTTCTCTTCTTCTTTTCTTTAAAGTGAAAATTTGATTTACCAGAAAAACTTGTTTTGCATTTGCATGGAAAAATCACACAATTCTACAAAATGTTCTAATTAAATTAAATGTTTAGATCTGTGTGGTGTTACTGTTGTGATGTCTTCCAAAAATTAATTAGTATAAATACAAAATATTGCCTCACATATTAATTGTTCGTGCGTAGTTTTTTTCGTGATTTTTATTTGTTGTTTGTGACGACGTTGATTGGGGCTGTCGGACGAGCAGGTAGCGAACAGACAGACAAACAGCTGCAGTGTAAACAGAGCGTCTTATGCGCTGGACAAGATGTCGTCAAAGTCGAACAATTGTTTCTACTTGTGCGTCTTAGTACTCCACAGTCTGGTGCATTGCAGTCATGGCTATCGCAACAGTAAGTGTGACAAAGCTTTTAGCAATTTTCTACTCTTTTTATCTTTTGCCTCTTGCAGTTCGACCACAAGACTATCTGTGCGCCGACAAACTGTTCCTCACACTGCAGAAGCCATTTCGCGGCAGTCCCACGCTGACGCTCACCGAAGACCGTGATTCGGCGGCCATTATAACGCAGATGTGGAACAGAACATTGCCCGGCCAACATGGCAGCAAAATTCGTCACGACTGTGAGTTTCGCGTGCAGACGCCGGAGAAGCCGCGGCGCGGCATCTACACCATCATCACACGTCTGAAGTTTCGCAAACACCATGAGACGGGCGCCTGCATCGATTACATACAGTTCGAGAGCGGTAATCGTTCGCCGAGCGAACGCATTTGCAATGAGATTTCAATTGATGGTCCGGCGGGGCGACTCATTTTCGATGAACGCGATCGTGAGGTGACCGTACATATTCACATTGACAAGCAGCGCATTGTGGAACCGCTTGAGTTGAATATGGTGCTGACGGCACACTCGGAGTGTCGCTACGATGGCGATTTTCAGTGTGATCCCAAAGATGGGTACTCGTGCATTTCGCAGTATTTTGTGCGTGACAACATCACAAACTGTATGTTTCCGTGTCGCGATGAAGCATCGTGCTTTCATGATGCCATCACAGCGGAGGAGATTGATACCACGAACGTGGCAATTTCGGCGATCACTTCGCTGATTTTTACCATGCTGGGTGTGGGCGTTTGCGTCTGGATATGTTGGAAGTACTGGAATTGCATTACGGTGCAGCAGCAGGCGCACGAGGAGTCGGCGGCTGCAAATCGGCGCACAACGCAAATGGTAATGAGTACTTTTTCATTTATTTTGATTGTGATTTTGTTGAATAGATGTCGATTCGAAATGGTTTTATTCGGCATGATTTGGTTTTTTTCTGTTCAAGAATTTGAATTTTTAATACAATATCAATGTAGTTTAATCGTAACTCACGTATCGAATGCGATCACATTGAAACGAAATTTAAACAAATTCAATTTGAGTTTGCTTTTGAAATATTTGTATTTCGATCGAAATTTCATAATTGACCTTATATTTTATGTTCTGCATTTCAATCCAAATTATTTTTTTACAACAAAATAAGAATACATTTTATTCCATAGCACTGACATCGTCCAATTCAAATTGATATTAATAATTTATTAAACTATTTTTTTAAAAAATTAAGTTTTTTTTTTATTAAAAATATTAAAATACTGTTGGATATACAAATTTAAAAAATTTTAAATTTTTGTTGAAAATATAAATATTTTTGCTGAAAATATAAATAATTTTGTTGAAAATATAAATGTTTTTGTTAAAAATATAAATATTTTTGTTGAAAACATAAATATTTTTGTTGAAAATATAAATATTTTTGTTGAAAATATAAATATTTTTGTTGAAAATATAAATATTTTTGTTGAAAATATAAATATTTGTGTTGAAAATATAAATATTTTTTGTTAATATAAATGTTTGTTGAAAATATAAATATTTTTGTTTAAAATATAAATATTTGTGTTGAAAATATAAATATTTTTGTTGAAAATATAAATATTTTTGTTGAAGATATAAATGTTTTTGTTAAAAATATAAATATTTTTGTTGAAATAACAAATGTTTTGGTTGAAAATATAATTGTTTGTTGAAAATATAAATGTTTGTTGAAAATATAAATATTTTTGTTGTAATTATAGATATATTTTAGTTGAAATATTGAATACTTTTGTTGACTTTCAAATTTTTTACTCAGAATATGAATGTTCTTATTGAAAAAATACTTTTATTGAAATTATAAAAATTTCTGTTGAGAATATAATTACAATGGTTGAAAATATAAACATTTTTGTTGAGAATATAAATATTTCTGTTGAGAATATAATTTCATTGATTGAAAATATAAATATTTTTGTTGGGACAATAAATACTTTGGTTGTAAAAATGAATAATTTCGTTGTAAATATAAAATTTTGATTAAAAATGTTAAAACTTTGTTCAACATATAAATATTTTTCTTCAAAATATTAATATTTATATGGAAAACATATTTTTGTTGAGAATATAAATGCATTTGTTGAACATATAAAAATGTTTGTTGAAAATATAAAAATGTTTGTTGAAAATATAAAAGTTTTTGTTGAAATAACTAATATTTTGGTTGAAAATATAAATGTTTGTTAAAAATATAAATGTCTTTGTTGAAAAAATAAATATATTTGTTGAAAATATAAATATATTTGTTGAAAATATAAAAGTTTTTGTTGAGAATATAAATAATTTTGTTGAAAATATAAATGATTTACTTGAAAATATAAATAATTTTGTTGAAAATATAAATATTTCTGTTGATAATATAATTGGTTGAAAATATAAACATTTTTGTTAAGAGTATAAATATTTTTGGTGGGACAATAAATACTTTGGTTGTAAATATGAATAATTTTGTTTTAAATACAAAATTTTCAAAAAAATGCTAAAACTCTTTCAACATATAAATATTTTTATTCATAATATTAATATTTATAAGGAAAACATATTTTTGTTGAGAATATAAATACATTTGTTGAACATATAAACATGTTTGTTGAAAATATAAAATTTTTTGTTGAAAATATAAAAGTTTTTGTTGAAATAACAAATAATTTGGTTGAAAATATAAATGTTTGTTAAAATTATAAATGTTTTTGTTGAAAATATAAATATTTTTTTTTAAGTTATATATTTTTATATATATTTGTTGAAATAATGAATACTTTTGTTGACGTCCAAATATTTTTATTCAAAATATGAATGTTCTTCATGAAAAAATACTATTATTGAAAATATAAATATTTCTGTTGAGAATATAAATATTTATGTTGGGAATATAATTACATTGGTTGAAACATTTTTGTTAAGAATATAAGTATTTTTGTTGGGACAATCAATACATTGGTTGTAAATATGAATAATTTCGTTGTAAATATAAAATTTTGATAAACTAATTTTTGTTGGGAATATAAATGCATTTGTTAAAAATATAAATATTTTTGTTAAAAATATAAATATTTTTGTTAAAAATATAAATATTTTTGTTAAAAATATAAAAATGTTTGTTAAAAATATAAATATTTTTGTTGAAAATATTAATATTTTTTGAAAATAAATTTTTTTTTATCGAAAATAATATTTCTTTTTTTTTTTTTTTTTTGTTGGTGCCTCCAGGATTTTCCGCCAAATTATGCATCGGCGCCCGTGATCGATGAAGTCGTCAGCACAACGCAAGCCGTGACGCCACAAACGCCAAAAGATCTGCCGCCCAGCTACGAGTCGCTGTTTCCCGACAGATAAAAGCGTGCAACACACTATTAAGAATCTCAAATTAAGACAAAAAAATCTCAAGAGAATTATTTTTTAAACAAAACTTTCTAAAAAAAAATAAATTTAAAATTTAAATTATTAATAAAAAATTAAAAACAAAGAAATTAGAATCTTCCGCGATGTGCCAGCTGAGCTACAAATTAGCACATTTAGCAAACACAAAATAAAAACCATTTAAATGTGTACACAATACGCGCGGCACTCCTTAACTTTAAATTCAATTTTTATATATATTTTATATTTTAAACTTTTATAATTTACACCCATTTTATTGATCTTTGTAAATAGTTTAAATTTAGTTTTATATTAATTTATAACAAGTACTACCAAACTCAGCATTTGTTTCAAATACGTTATACTTTGTATGTGTTAAATTTGTTTAATTGGTTTTATTTTTTATTGGAAATTTTCGTTTTTATCACATAATATTAATTCAATTACTTGTAAATACAAAATAATAAAAATAAAACAAAGAAAGTCTGCCACTAGTAGTAACGCTTTAAAGACTTTTCATGTTCGAATTACAAAAATGTCAACTGATTTGCCTAAAATTGTACTCGTTAAACGTAGCGTCGTCAAATTAAGTTTAAAATAAAAACTCACTGTAATTTGCGTCAAATTAAGCAAACTATATATGCAATTATTTATGATGAAAAATATAAAAACAAAAGAAAATAAAATAAAACACGTAGTTAGCAAGAGTTTATAAAATAATAATAATAATAACTAAATATATATTTATTAATGTGAAATGTGAATTATTAGTATTAGAGAAAATCAAATAAATGTCCAAAAATTAAAATGTATTCACAACACACATATAACACATACGACACACACACAAAATAGTTGTACCTGCGTTTTGATTTTGTGTGGTTTTTGTGCACATTTTTATTCAATGTGTCAAAAAAAAAAAAAAAAAAAATTGGAAATTCTAATTAAAAAATGTAATTTTGTGTAGTACACAAAAATTTACTTTGATTTTAGTTAATCACAAGTTGGCTTTACGATCGCTTAGATTGGTTAAAATGCTCAAATATATATTTTTATATACAAATTGAAATTACACAAATGAATTTAATTTTAACTAAAATTTGTCTTATCACTTAAAACAGTAGCAAAAACAAAATTCAATTTGCAAAACATTCGCTAAATATTAAAAAATATAATAGCATTGCTTGTCGAATATTTCCATAACCCTATTATATGCTTCAAAAAATAAATAAACTCTTTAATTATTATACACTTTTTATTTATTATTTAAAAAAATAATTAAAAGAGCATTATAATTTTGCTGTTAGTTAATATAAATAAATAAAAATATACTATTAATAATAAATATTAAAAAAAAAGTAACAAAAAACACATACAAATCCAACTATATCAATTATATTGTATAAGTAAATGGAAACAAATAAATAAACAAAAATATATGTTTATGGGTTGGCAATCAACAAAAATCATAATTTATTCTGTGTTTTTATTTTAAAAGCGATGGATGATTCTCTAAAGTTTAAAACTAGTTTGAGCTATAAGTATTAAGTTTTTATCAGGTTAGAAGGACCATTTGTAACAGTTACAAGTGTTAGTATTTTATTATATACGAATGATTGGCAATCAACAAAAATTAATAATTGATGTGATTATTATTTCATTTATATAGTATCGACATTGACTGTGAAATTTATTAATTGTGAGTCTTTTAAGACTCCGAAATGTGTCATATTTATGAGTGTTACCCTCATATATGAGCTCTTAAAAGAGTCCAAAAAGGCTCCCTACTCCTGGGCCCCATTTTATGAGCCCAAAAACACTCATATTTCTGACTCTTACATTACTCGTAAAATACTCATATATGAGCATTTAAAAGAGCCCAAAAAGACTCCCAACCCCTGGGTAGAGGGCCCCATTTTATGAGCCCAAAAACACTCATATTTCTGACACTTTTATTACTCCTAAAATACTCATATATGAGCATTTAAAAGAGCCCAAAAAGACTCCCAACCCCTGGGCAGAAGGCACCATTTTATGAGCCCAAAAACCCTCATATTTCTGACACTTTTCTTACTCCTAAAATACTCATATATGAGCATTTAAAAGAGCCCAAAAAGTCTCCCAACCCCTGGGTAGAGGTCACAATTTTATGAGCCCAAAAACCTGACACTTTTATTACTCCTAAAACTCTCATATTTGAGCTCTAAAAATACCCCACAAAAACTACAGAAATTGCGCTTTAAAGAGCGGAAAAATCCGCGTATTTTTAATCATTTTAAATTATTCTTAAACATTCACATTTTTGAAAATTTCCATACACCACAATTACATCATTTTTGGAGTTTTTCCATCTTCAGAAATATAGAATGTGCCTGAAATGAATCCAACATAGTACATGTTCAGGTTTATCTTAGTCCAGACATCCGTGAGTAAATGCATTAATTTCAAAAAATTAAATATGTAGATTTGTCTATTGAATTTAGACTAATATTTTATTATTTTTCATTGGATTTCAAATTCAAAACGAATATAATTTTATCAATTTTATTTAAACAGTAGGCTCCTAAAGCCAGCATAAATAAGATACTTTTATGACTTCCTTTACTGAGTGCTCCTAAAATACTCCTAAATTTGATGATTTTATGAGTTTGATTTGAGGGGGCTCCTAAAACGCTCATGAATGAGACTTTTTTATAAGTCAAATTTTGGAGCGTTCCTAAAACATTCTAAAATATAGAACTTTTATGAGTCTATTTTCTGAGCGCTCAGAAACAAATTTATTTTTGATGCTTTTAGGAGTCTAATTTATGAGGGCTCCTAAATAACTCCTTAATATGAATCTTTTATGAGTAATATTTTTGAGAGCTCCGAAAACAGTCTTAAATGAGATACTTTTAAGAGTAATTTTTCTGAGGGCTCATAAAACATTCAAAAATTGGTCTCTTTTATGACTCCAATTTCAAACGCTTCTAAATTGCTTAATGGGTTGCTTGATTTGAATTTTCCATCCCGGCTCGAAGGACCATTTTCAGCAGTTATTATATCGTCACTATCATGCAAAAGGGGTGAATGTGCAATTTTTGACATTTGCGTTTTTTTTACATTTTTGAATGTAGTTTATCCTCAAGAATGCTGTGTCAAAATCGCATATCATTTTGTTGGATATTTCTAGCCACAAAAGACAAAACCAAAAGAACGAATTTGAAAAATTGAAAATCTTGTCGTGCAAAAAGGGCGAATCTTTTCGTTTTTTCGCTATAACTTTTTATTGGTGCAAGATAAAATAGTGGTGAAAAGGCATTTATTTTTTATTTTCAAAGCACCTATCGATCTGCATCATTAATTTAAAATAGTTTGCCAAACATTAATATGCCATTTGGGTTTTGCAGGAATTTTTTTGACAAAATATTTGTAATTAATAATGCAGATCGATAGGTGCTTTAAAATCAAACAATAATTGCCTTTACATCACTATTTTATCTAGTACCATTAAAGAATTATAGCAAAATAACGAAAAGATTCGCCCTTTTGGCATGACAAGATTTAAAATTTTTCAAATTTCTTCGTTTTTTTGCTATATTTATTTATTGGTGCAAGATAAAGTAGTGGTGTAAAGGTATTTATTGTTTGTTTGTAAAGCACCTATCGATTGGCATCATTATTTAAAAATATGTTGCCAAACATTTTTTCCTGCAAATAACAATTGCAAATTAATGTTTGACAAAATATTTTTAATTAATGATGCAGATCGATAGGTGCTTTACAAACAAACAATAATTGCCTTCACATCACTATTTTATTTTATACCATTAAAGAGTAATAGCAAAAAAACGAAAAGATTCGCGCTTTTGGCATGACAAGATTTTCAATTTTTCCAATTTCTTCGTTTATTTGCTATAATTTGTTATTGGTGCAAGATAAAATAGTGGTGTAAAGTTATTAATTGTTGGTTGTTAAAGCACCTATCGATCTGCATCATTATTTAAAAATATTTTTCCAAACATTTTTCCTGCAAATAACAAATGGCAAATTAATGTTTGACAAAATATTTTTAATTAATGATGTCAATATATAGGTGGTTTAAAATCAAACAATTAATGCCTTTACATTACTATTTTATTTTGCGCTAATAAAAAGTTATAGCATAAAAAACAAAAATATTTGCGTTTTGATCAGGATCTAGCCTCTCAAAATCCGTATTTATAATTCAGTACGTTGTCCAAATCTAAAGATATTTTACATACGTTATAATAATTGACAAATAAACCAAAATAAAAGAAAAAATTGAAAAAAATATAAATTTTGCAAATTTTTAAAGCACTTCAAATTTTAAAATTCGATTTCCCAACATTTTTAAAAATACACATTCGCCCCTTTGGCATGACAGTGACGATATTATTATATGCGAGTGATTGACAATAAATCAACAAAAATTAATAAATGATGTGGTTATTTATTCATTTATAATATTAGTTGAAAATTCCGCTAATCTTTCACTGTCAAATTTAAGAATTGCTTGATTTGAATTTATGATCCGTCTCGAAGGACCATTTATAGGAGTCGTAATTAATAGTTTTTTTTTTTATTTTGAAGATGTATTGATATTTTTAAATTAATGGTACTAGATTTTTAAAATACCATCAAATTCAATCGATTTTATATGAAAACACGGTTAATACATGTAGATGATGGTACATTTTCTTTCGAGTGTATTAAAGTGTTACAAACTATTTCAATTACATGTTATGTTTAACTGGAATAATATTACATAGTGACCGTAATTATTTATAGTTGTAAATAACAAAAAAACCAGAATTTACACCATCGTTCGGTTTTAACTGCGACTGAGTCATATTTTGTACCACATTAAAATAAATTATTAACGCGAAAGCTGAGCTCTGCGCAAAAACCCACTCGCAATTAACCGGTAGGTTAATTTCACAATATTGTGTTGTATTTATTACATAGAACAAACAAATACAAAAATATTATGATAGTATAATCGCGTAGATCATGAAATTCAAAGAACAAATTTTGGGTTCTTTGAGCAGCGTGCAAAATTTTGATATTCTTTTGTCGGCCATGTTAAACCCAAACAAAATGTCGACAATTCACCGTTCGTTTTTTTTATCAAATTAATATTTACGAATTTGCAAAGCAAAATAAGTGGGTGACTGTGGTGAAAGGTATCTCGGTCGGTATCTAAATATACTAAGTTCTTGTTAAGCTCCAACTGACAGCGCAATTTTAAAGTGCGCAACACTTAAAACCTAACCGGCCTATAGCATTCCATGAATATTCAGTTTATGTAAATAAATATAATTAATTTACATATAATACTTGATATTTGTTGACTTCATTTATTTGTGTTTTATTTTCTTTTATACAAACAATAACCACAAACTTTAGTCAATAAAAAAATAAATATAATACTCATAAATTCTATAAATACAAAATTAAACAATACTCTTTATTGGCCACATTAAATATTTATGCAATTTATATTTCTTATCAATTGGCTGTATTGCGAAAATATCGCAATTGAGCCAGCGAATTTTGTGATTTAATATGGTTGGCGCCATCATAATTATTTTGTATAAAACAAAAAAAAAAAATGCTATTAATGCTTTTTGGTGAGAATAATATTAGATTGTTCTAATCAGACATACAATCATATTTTGGTTTACTAGTATTGAAAAGCTTGCTTGTAGCAAACGTATTATGTTTGAAGTCATAATTTCCATGAACAATTGACTTGGCACAAAAATGTACTGGTTTATCGTAATCATATTTTGATTTACACCATAAATCCAACATAGTTTTTTTATAAATTATATTTTAATTGACTTGATAAGGTAGATTGTTTTAGTACACACTCAAAATGCAATTAATATATTTTTATTATTAGAAAAGGTGCTACAAAATTAAATTAATTTTTTTTTTGAGTTTATATAAACATTTTTTATGTCTCCGGTCGGAGAACCTAGCACAGTTTTTAGACACAATTTTGACAGTCTCCAAAAAGATGCCAGACATTTATTCTCTGGAAGCTTTTAAATTTAATAAAATATTAAAGAAATATTACTCTTGATAGAATCTTTACTTGTTAGCATAATTAAAAAAATAATAGGGGTTCTATAAACATTATTCGAATTGTGTTCGCTGGAAATATGTCAAGAATATTTAAAAAAATATATTCTAGTATATATTAAAATAATGTAATAAGTATTTTAGTCCGGCAAAGAATTGACTCGTGGAAGAATTATTTCCGGGACGACTTCTTCAGGTTAGAAAATTTAGGGAAATAATTGTTTCGGAGGGTATTAATGTCCGTAACACGAAGAATTCTGGTACACTGGATCTAAATTCTTTTGTATTCCATTCAGAATACTTCTGGCAATATTTTTAAATAAACGACATGAAATTCGGATTGATCTAACCGAAGTTATGACCAGTCAAACCCAAAAAAATATTAATTTAAAGGTTTTCAAAGTTCATTAAAATTGTATATTATATGTGAAACTAGATCGATAATTCGATGATTCCTCTTACTATCCCAAGCAACCACGGTTCGATATTAATTTTTTTTACACTATTGTGGCAATGTGTACCTTTTAAGTTACCTCTGACACCAGTGTTGCAAACTAATAATATGTAGTCCCAAAGAGGTGACTAATAACATGTATGGAACATACGCAATAATAAGTCGCAATGCTGTGATATATAAGTCATTCATTCTGATAATGGAACATATACAATAAAGAGCGGAGTTAACTTTGTTGCTATTAGGTGATAAAAAATGGCAAATTATTAAATGTATTATGTTCCATATATGTGGCAAGTATAGAATGAATAACCTAATAGGAACATGTTTATATATAATGTAGCTAATTAACTTTAAAATTTAATAAATGTATATTATTATACACGACATATTTATTATGTAGTGGATGTACATATGTTTATGGAAAGTTATGTTGCAAAAATATTCATCCGCAAAAGCATAATTTAAAACATAAAAAAAAACACAATTTTAGTAAATTTTCACAAATTGCAAAATGCAAACTTGTATCGTTTGTTAAATTCGAGTTGTAATTTTTACAAAACTCTGTTCGTAAAGACTTCTACTATTATTCCATGCATATTTTTTATTTTTAATTACAGGATAAACATTCGAGTTAATGGCACTGCGTAGGATCTTCCAAATAGGTGAATCGAAACTTTAATGGATCAAAATTTGTTGCAACTAAGCCTCGCCCCGGGGCTTTTTTTACTGGCAATTGAGTGGCAAATAAGTATATTTCGCATGATTTAGAACAAACACTTGAATGGCAACTGTGTGGATACCACTTAAGTTAACACAAAGTAGTTACTTGGGATGTTTTTGCAAATCAAATGAATTTTACTTTAATCTCAGGACTTAAAGTGCGATTTGTATATTCAAAGTAAGATGAAATATAAAACTATAGATCAAGTTTGAAATAAAATATGCAAATATGAAAATTATGGATGTACCTACACCTTAAAATTTATATTTTTTGCTGGTCAAAACTTTGGTCAGATCTATCTGAAATTCATTAGGATTATTTCAAAATATTAGTTGAAGAATTCTCAGTGGAATACAAAAAAATCAGATTAAAAAAACAAATCTTTAAAAAGTTAAAGTTCAATATATGTAGAGAAACACAAGAAATGTCATATACACCCAGAAAAAAATTCCCTCAAATCCAATTAAAATTGGTCAATAGGACAATTATTGATTTAATAGTATACAAAAAATAAATTTTCTCATATAAACTCAATGGCAATGTCATGGTATTTTCTAGTATTTAATGGTATTTTCTGATTAAAATAATAATTTATCCTATTGACTATTTTTAATAGTAAAAAACTATTATTTACATAGTATTTTTTTCTGGATGTATTTGTTTTACGTAATAATTCAAAAACTTGAGGCAATCTGAAGAAACTAAGTATGAGGACTTGATTAGAATCTTGAAGTCCATCAGAAAATCATACTAAGATAGCGGATATTTTGTTGTTGTTGTGCTGTGTTATTGAACGTGACATTTTCTTCAAGTAAATCCATTCAAATGTAAATTAGAATTAATAATTGTTTTGGTATTTCATAATCCTTGAGTGTAATATAATACATTTTTTATTCAAAATTAAAACTAAATGCAATTTTTAATGGAGATCATTTGAAAATTTTAATAAATGTTTAAAAATAGTTATGATATCATCATTTATTGAAAAAATCTTATAAATACAATATACATGTTTTAAACCAGAACAAGTCATAAAAAAGTGGTTTAAAATAATTATTTTATTTTATAGCGCAACGTTTTGGTGTTATAAAAACTAGAAATTTTAACTTTCTAATTTAATTTCGATTTATAAAATATTTATATTATTGAAAAACAAGTTTAAAACTTCTCAAGTTTAGTTTCAACTTTTTAAACGATATCTTAGTACTTATATAGTTAAAATAAACATAATATTTAAAACGTTTTTTTAAATTGTATAAAATGTGCTAATTTTTTATTTAATATTTCATTTAATATATATAGGTTTAATTCTATAGATATTTAGTAAACCTGTTATCAAATTGTAAAAATTGTAAAATATGAAATATTTAAAAAGTAAATAAAATATTTCTTAAAATATAATTGTCCCAATGATGTAATCGATGTGCATAATCGTTCGATATATCAGTGCCATCCATCGCATGCTGTGGTGCACATGCATCCAAATCAATTCACGAGCATTAAGTTTTTTGAACTATTCCATTAAAAAGTTCAATTACATTTCGCATAATTTCAATTGGCTGACTTTTTAAGCATTTTCACGCGTTTCAAGGGTGGTCGAGAGTAGTGAGCTGTAGACATTCGTAACGTAACGGTATCGTTGTATTCAATGCGAATAGTTGATTGGTAATTGCACAATGTCAATGCCAACATGTTGGTCATTTGTTGACCACAGCAACAACGAGACGACAAAATATTAAGTGTATCCGAACGAACAAACGGTGGGCGAGATAGATGGCGGGACAGATACGGCAGGCAGCCAAGTGCTCAGTCAAGGCTCGCCGACCGTATAGACAGCCAGTCACAATTGCGGTAGAATTTATTATATTTATTATTACTACATAACATGTGCATTCGTTTTTGAGAGATTTATATGATTATTTATATATGCATTTGTTTGGTTTTTGGCTCTTTTTAGAATATGTTATATTTCTTTTTTGAATTTAGAATTTATTATATGTTGAGAAAATAATTAAACATAATATTTTATTATTTTCATGGATTAAAAACGTCACTGAAACGTCATTATTTGAAACTTAAAAAAAAATGTTATTCATGACTAATATTCAATTTCTGACATAAAATAATAATTTCTGACTAAAAATATAATTTCTTACTATCGCATTTTCCAATTATATTAATTTGTTTTTACTGAAAAATCAATTTCTAACTAAAAAAAAATAATTTCTGATAAAATTCCATTTCTGACAAGAATTTACTTTAAAATAAAACAAATTCTATTATGACTACAAATTGTAAAAATTAAATTTTTGACTAAAAATTAAATTTTAGACTCAAAAATTTCTTAATTAATTTAATTTCTCACAAAAAATTCTGACTAAATTGAATTTTGAATTAACTTTCTGATTCAAAATTAAAATGTTCAATAAAAAAATCAATTCTAACCAGGGGTAGAAACCGGAACTATAAAAAGAACGTTTGGCAATCGTTCCGATATTGTTCCGTTCCGGAACGAACGAAAAGCAAAAGTTCCGAGCGCAAACGTTTCAGTCGGAACTTTTGCTCAAAAGTTCCGGCTCAAAAGTTCCGATCGGAACTTTTGCATAATAAAAACGTTTGAATCGTTCCTATCACCAATGGCGCACCTGGATGCGTATCTAGGCCCACAGGAAGAGATTCACCCAAAAAAGTTCCAATGACGCACCAGGATCCGTATCTAGGCCCACAGGAAGCGATTCACCCAAAAAAGTTCCAATGACGCACCAGGATCCGTATCTAGGCCCACAGGAAGAGATTCACCCAAAAAAGTTCCAATGACGCACCAGGATCCATATCTAGGCCCACAGGAAGCGATTCACCCAACAAAAGTTCCAATGACGCACCAGGATCCATATCTAGGCCCACAGGAAGCGATTCACCATAAAAAGTTCCAATGACGCACCAGGATGCGTATCTAGGCCCACAGAAACAGATTCACCGAAAAAAGTTCCAATAACGCACCAGGATCCGTATCTAGGCCCACAGGAAGCGATTCACCCAAAAAAAGTTCCAACGACACACCTAGATGTGAATCCATACACATTGGAACTTTTAAACGGAACGAATCAATCGTTCTTCATCGGAACGTTCTTTGTCGGAACGATTCAAACGTTTTTTGTATGCAAAAGTTCCGAGCGGAACTTTTGAGCCGGAACTTTTGAGCAAAAGTTCCGATTGAAACGTTTGCGCTCGGAACTTTTGCTTTTCGTTCGTTCCGTTCCCAACCCCTGATTCTAACTCAAAATTGATTTGAAAATTAATTTGAACTAACAAATTCAATCTCACTAAAAATGATTAAAAAATAAATTTCTGACGAAAACAAAAATTTTTGACTAACAAATTAAATTCTCACTAAATTGTAAATTTTTTTTGCTGAAAATCCAATTATTGACTAAAAAGGTTTTTGAAAAATAATCATTAAAACCCTTCTTTTTTCATTTTTTCTTTTTATTATTTTTATAATTTTTATTATTTTATTCTTTTTATTTTTTTTATTCTTTTTATTCTTTTTATTCTTTTTATTCTTTTTATTCTTTTTATTCTTTTTATTCTTTTTATTCCTTTTATTGTTTTTATTCTTTTTATTATTTTTATTCGTTTAATTCTTTTTATTATTTTTATTCTCATTATTCTTTTTATTCTTTTTATTCTTTTTATTCTTTTTATTCATTTTATTCTTTTTATTCTTTTTATTCTTTTTATTCTTTTTATTCTTTTTATTCTTTTTATTCTTTTTATTCTTTTTATTCTTTTTATTATTTTTATTCTTTTTATTCTTTTTATTAATTTTATTCTTTTTATTCTTTTTATTCTTTTTATTCTTTTTTTCTTTTTATTCTTTTTATTCTTTTTGTTCTTTTATTCTTTTTATTTTTTATTTATTTTAATCCTTTTTCTTCTTTTTATTATTTTATATTTTTTTCCCTTCTTTTCTGTTTTTTCTTTTCTTTTATAAATTTTTATCAATTTATTTTAATTTCTTTTCTTTTCTTTTCTTTTCTTTTCTTTTCTTTTCTTTTCTTTTCTTTTCTTTTCTTTTCTTTTCTTTTCTTTTCTTTTCTTTTCTTTTCTTTTCTTTTTTTTTTTTTTCTTTTCTTTTCTTTTTTTTTTTTTCTTTTCTTTTCTTTTCTTTTTTTTTCTTTTCTTTTTCTTTTTTCCTTTTTTTTTTTTCTTTTTTCTTTTATTTTATTTTATTTTATTTTATTTTATTTTTTTTTATATTATTTTTTTATTTTATTTTATTTTATTTTATTTTCTTTTCTTTTCTTTTCTTTTCTTTTCTTTTCTTTTCTTTTCTTTTCTTTTCTTTTCTTTTCTTTTCTTTTCTTTTCTTTTCTTTTCTTTTCTTTTCTTTTTTTTTCTTTTCTTTTCTTTTCTTTTCTTTTCTTTTCTTTTCTTTTCTTTTCTTTTATTTTATTTTATTTTCTTTTCTTTTCTTTTCTTTTCTTTTCTTTTCTTTTCTTTTCTTTTCTTTTCTTTTCTTTTCTTTTCTTTTCTTTTCTTTTCTTTTCTTTTCTTTTCTTTTCTTTTCTTTTCTTTTCTTTTCTTTTCTTTTCTTTTCTTTTCTTTTCTTTTCTTTTCTTTTCTTTTCTTTTCTTTTCTTTTCTCTTCTTTTCTTTTCTTTTATTTTCTTTTCTTTTATTTTCTTTTATTTTCTTTTTTTTCTTTTTTTTTTGCTTTCTTTCTTTCTTTCTTTCTTTCTTTCTTTTTCCTTCTTTCTTTCTTTTTTTTTTCTTTCTCTCTTTCTATCTATCTTTCTTTCTTTCTCTATCTCATTTTTTCTCTTTCTTTTTGACTTCTTTTTTTTTCTTTATTATTTCTTTTCTTTTTCTTTTATTGTCTTGTCTTTTTTTATTTTATTTCATGCCTTTATCTTTTCTTTTTTTTTATTTCTACTCTTTTTACTCTATTGCTTTTTATTTTATGCATTTTCTTTTTTCAATTCTTTTTTTTTCGTGTCCACTCTATTCTATATTTTTTCCTTTTTATTATTTACATATTTTTGATTTTATTTGCTTCCTTTTTCGTTTTCCTTGTCTTTTATATTTTTCACCTTTTAATATAAATTTTTCATAGTGTATAAAACAATGACTATTGAAATTATTTTTAATTTTAATTATCTCAAGTAGTTTAAACACAATAAACTTTTAAGAAGAAAAACCTGTTCAAGACTTCCCCAAAAGACCAAACATAAAAGACAAAAATTAAAGAAATAAAAATAAAAACAAAAACGATCCGCTTTGTTACCAGAAGCCAACAACCTGTTGAACGTGCTCAATGTTGTTGCTATTGTCTATTGCTAAAATATATTTGACTGCGCATTTGCCAAATACTTTTATTATTAAATGCAATACATACCCTACAAAACAAAAACATAGAGATAAATTTAAATTATTTGCAAAAAGAGGCGTTGTTTTACAATTCCTTCCTTTGTTTTGTATTTATTTTATATATATTTTTAGATATTATACATTTTTTTCTAATTCTGTATTTTTTCTTTCTTGACGTTGATCTAGAAAATCTTCGACTATCATGTACTAATTACTGTTTTTAGCTAATTTCTGTTTATAAAAAAGCACGTAATTAAATCTAATTTATTTAAAATGCATCTTTTTAGTGTCCCTCTTTTTAAACGACATCGACCAAATATAATAACAAAAATCACCATTACATAAAAATCACCAAATCACTAATTTAGTCATTCAAAACAATTTCAAATATTATAAATACTTTTGTCTAAATTATGTATTTCCCCACAACAAGATATAAGTGTTTCAAAATGTGGACGACGTTTATTTTTAGAGTTTAGGCTAATTATTATAAAAAAAATGATCGAAATAAAACGTTATAAATATATTTATAATTTTTGCGCTCGAATTCGAACGGTTATAAAAAGTTACGTATAGAATTTGCTTTTGGGACATGATTTGGCTTATTAAAACCTTACCAGTTACATGACCAAGATAATCTGGCCAGGAATATGTCAAATTGGGTACATTTTTAATAACAAAATTCAATTAGCGTATTCACTGTTCATCGTATTTTAGTGTGGTATACGTGCCATGTAGTATATATACGATACAATAACACATAAACGTCAATTTGTTGTTGCATCCCTTATAAAAGTGGAATACCACAAGTGGTGAATGTGAGAGTGTTCCTGAGGCATGTTTTGGTTTCGTATTTTCGAGAAATATTTCTGATAATTTCTAAAAATCCTAATTTTATTAGAATCACCTGCATTTATATGACAAAATATTTGAACAAGTAGAAAAATGGTGCTCACAGTTCAATTGCCGTACTGTCGTATTCGTACAATGTCCTAGCAATACCATGAAACAGTGAATACGCTAAATATTTCAACGTTTGTTTCTTAGTAAAAATGATATTGTGAGAAAATTCATACATTGTTCCAAAATTTAAACAATTATCTGTTAGAAATTATGCTTAAAATACAAAAAGTTTACTTCAAATTATTTACATTATTTAAAAAAAAAAATGGAAAAAAATCAACGCATTGGTCGAAAATAAATATATCCAACAAAAAAAAAAAATTTTTTTGACTAAAATGAAATAATGATAAAATGTTGTTCAATAAATATAAATCTTAATATAAAATATTATATGATTTTTATATATCTTTTAAATTTTTTCTATATTTCATTATAAATGAAAATTCCTTAGAGTATGAATGATTAAAAAAATACCAAATGCAGTGAGTACGCAGTGTCATAAGAAGTACATTTCAGTATTTGAATTTTTATTGCACATTAGACATTTGCACAAATGTTTTTGAAGTTTCCTCGGCAAATATGCACTACTGCACTCTACAGTTTTGAATTCATTTCGCAAATGACAGTCTACGGTATTATGGTGAAGTCTCTCTGGGAAACTTTACTTCACTGCAGTATTTGTTTCATTGTGTCAAGTAATGCCAAACATCAAACCATTCAAAACATTCAATGTTTTGAAATAAAAAACTAAGTTACAATTCCGTCGCTGAACATGCAACAAATACTGTGAGTGCAACGAATGAGCGCAACTAATAACGAGTGAGAAGAGAACATTGGAAACAACCCTAGTAGAAATTTGCCCGATGCGCCATTGGGTAAGCCCTATTAGAGAAAATATGATCATTGCCTTTGCATGCCCTTATCATGCTTACCATAGCAGGGTTTACATTATCTAAACAGTCAATGTTCCCGATCATAGCTACATTATTTGTTCCTCATAACGAAATTAGTATCAGGCAATGATCGAGATTAATGAGAGAAACCCTATTATGCTCGGGCTCAGACAAGGCAATTGTTGGGTAATTATTAAAATGGGGAATTGCCCGATCAGTACATGATCATGGCCTGAGGTCAATACATGATCAGGACACTGCGTTACAAGGACATTATGGGCCTCGTCATATCCCGATCACCTCAAATAATGACATGATCACTTCATGACCATTGCCCTACCAAAATTTCTACTAGGGAAATACAAATCTGCCACTCGACGTTCCTCGGCAGTAATGTTGTTATGTGTTAATAAAAAATATTTTTATAAATGTTGTACGACAAAAACAACGCTTTGGTCGAAAAGCAATATTGAAATATTAAAAAAAAAAATTTTTTTTGTTCGATAAATAAATAACTTAATATAAAATATTATATGATTTTCTTATACCTTTTTGTTTTTTTTTTGTTTATTTTTCAATATTAATAAAAATTCCTTAGAGTAAGCATGATACAAAAAAATATGAAAAGTACATTAAGTACTCGGTGTCATAAGCAGTTCATTTCAGTGTTTGAATTTTTATTGCACATCATCATAGAGCTCTTCACTGCAGTTTTGTTTTGTTTGTGTTTTGTTTTGACAGTACTTGGTGCTTTGTTGTTGTGAGCAAGACACTCATTTGATTTTCAAGCATGGAGTTGACGACAGTAAATATTTTGAAACGAAGTGAATGTCTTGAAGTGAGTTTCAAATGCACTTGTGCAGATGTCTATTGCACATCATTACACTGTGCGACAGTATTTTGTACACTTAAAAAAAAACGATATGTACGTAAAACTAGACACCAATCCAAGGATATGTGCGTTCACCGTTTTTCTGGATCAATTTGTTTGCGGTTTTAAATTGAATTTTAAATGCAAGTGTGTACCATATTTTGAAATAATTTCAAAAAATATATTTTTTGTGTCACTTTCAAAAACAATTGAATGCATCTTGTACCAGAAGCCTCCTTGATCGTGAATTCGAAAACCGCTTCGCGATATCGATTCGCATCCTTGTTTCTTGCATTTGAAGTGCAACTGCATATGACTTTTTAATATTTAGAAAAATTTATATTTTTTTGCATCACTTTTAAAAACCAAGGATGGGATCTTGTAGCAGAACCTCACAGATGATGAATTCGAAAACCGATTCGCGATATCAATTCGTTTTCAGGTTTTACTTGTATTTCAAAAATCATAAAATACTCGTTGTGAATAACATTAAATTTTCTCGGTGTAGAAATTTAGTTGGTTGCCATAAATTACTTTACGAATTGGCTGCCAATTACTGATAAACCAAATGGTTTATAATTTGCAAACCACACCAACAAAAGACAACAAATATCATTAAATTCATTTTTGTAGCGCTCAGTGTAGATGCGCGCGCTGCTTTATAAACCGGTTGAATGCACTGCTGATTTTCGGTTTTGCAGGGCGTGCTAAGCAGCTTTGGTAAAATAAAGAATAACAAAAAATTCAGCAAAAAAAAGAAACAAATAAAAATAAATAAAAATGAAAAATAATTATAAAAAACAACAAATAAAAATAATAAAAAAGAGAAAAAAAAAACATTATAAAAAGTTTGTGAAATTTTGCAAAATTTGAAATTCGCGCTTGTTCACCGCATAACGTTTCTTTCTTTTATATTTTCATTTGAAAAAAAAAATACCGGTGTGGTTGCTGCGTGATTCACACAAATTCGCTCGCCGTCTGAACCTTAAAACGAGAGTCACGGCATGCTCTACGTCTCGTCTCGGTTGACACAGACCGCAATAACAATAACAACAACTACAAGAATTAAAATAACAACAACAACAATAACACAGCAGCCATAATCGACGAACGATCTGCCACGAACGAACCTTATTCACGCTTCCGCCAGCACCACCATCGCGATCATTAACGTTTTGGACCGGACTGAACGCGAAAATCATTTGAGTGGCTCACAGTCGGTGCTCGCGTGCATCCAAAGTTGGTTGCCTTTTTCATTCTTGCAAGAAAGAGTATTGCTATATGTGAAATAAATATAGAAGAAAATAAAAATTAAATAGTAGCAAATAAAAGTAATAAAATAGTAGTAAAAATAAAAGAAATAAAATTGTAGTAAAAATATCTAAAATAAACCAAGTGCAAAAGTATTAATTAATTAAAAAGTGTTTGTTTATTCGAGAACGTCAACAGTTCTTGTATCGTTTATTGTCATTAATTACTTTGGATTTGTTAATTGCAAAAATTGTCAGTCGACAAAGTGATAACAAAATGTCATCAATAAAAAATCAACGCCTACAATCAATTGGAGGGGATCACAGATTTCTTATCATTTACCTAGTAACAGGTGTGTTGTCTATGTTTATTAATAATTATAATTAATTTGAAAATATTAATAAGAATTTTTAAAAATGTTATTTTTTTATGTATCGAAAAATGTCTGACAAATAGCGAAGAAAATAGATTTTAATTGTGGTAAACTTTTTGGATCTACCATGTGGTATTTCAACCTTACAAATTAAGAACTATTTTTTAAAATATTAGAAGTTTGATCTGCCATATACATTAAAAATATTAAAATATTTGTTTTAAAATTCTTTGGAGGAAATTTTACATAGAGTGATTCGTGATCTAATTTTTTGCATTAACAGAATACATTTTATATGTCTTTTATTGTTGATTTTTGGGCGATTTTTCAAAGTAGCTCATTTTCAGGCCTCTTTAAGAATCCTCGGGTAAACTGGGAAATGTTAATCCACTGGCAAATAATTTTTTAATTTTTGCATTAACCAAATTCAATTTATTTATATGTCTTTAAATTGATTTTTGTGAGATTTTTCATCATCTCATTTTCGGACCTCTGGAAAAATGCTGGGGTAAAGTGGGAAATGTTAAAAAACAGACAAATAATATAATTTCTTATTTCTTTATTATTTCATGATTATTTACAACATAAACAATATAAATACATTAAGACTATATAAAAAATATGAATGAAGTTAACAAAAAATTATGGTAATGCAAAAAATGAATGTGAAGAAAAATATTTATAAATATCCCCAGACAAAAAATATGCTAGGAAACTGGTATTATAGTAGTAGTTTTGAGGAAAACTCACAGGAACATGGTAGGAAATACACATTGCATAGCAGGCATTTTGAATTTTTGAAAATAAGCAGGCTTCTAGCAGGCAAAAGCATTTTTCTTTTTTCTTTTTTTGGTTTTGAAGTTTTGAAAGGTATCTTTATAGCTATAATATGGAAGGGAAAGGTAGCCTGCGAGTAGCAGGCAACACATTGTATAGGAATTTCTGTTTTGAAATTTTAAAAAGCTTCTTCATAGTAGGAAACTGAAAGGTAGCCTGCGAGTAACAGGCAAACACATTGTATTGAATTTCTGTTTTGAAATTTTAAAATTTTGATCAACAAGTTGGCGACAGAAAATTTAGTTAACATTATTTTTGTTTTAATGTTTTAAAAGCTTGATCAACAAGTTGTCGATAGAAAATGTTGTTTACGATATCAAATTTGCCTTCAAAAATGTTCAGACTTCAGGAGGTGACCAGCGACTGGCTCTTTTTGCTATTTTCGCCCACAACATAATCTTCTTGTTGTACAAAACGTGTTTTGTTATTGCTTACTTCGATAGCAATAACAAGGGGACACAATAACAATGTGAAGCAGCAGAAATATGCGTAACCAACAACAGATCATCGAAGCGATTGATGTTTGCGAAAATACAACAAACAAAATTTGTCGGTGTTGTTGTACAACAAGAAGTTTTGGTTGAGGGTGTGATGGTTGGTCACCCATGATCTAAATCATATGTTTATGATCCCTACCTTTCCCTACCATTTTGTGGCTACCATACCCTACCTATGCCTGTCATTTCCCTACCAATTTTGTGTTCATGCTATAGCAGGAAACTAGCAGCTTTTGTCCACATTCCCACCTTTGCCTACCACAAAGCTTCATATAAAATGTGATTTAAATGCGTACAGGTAGATTGTTTGCCTGCGTGTTTCGAACCATTTGCCTGCTTAAAATTTTGTCTGGGGATCTACCAGAAATAATATATTAAAATTAAAAAGTTATGCAATTATTCGTCCTCATTTAGTATTTCTTAAATACGTTTCGCATTTTCAAAAAAAAAAAAATGGTTACTACATTATCTCAACCCATATCGCAATGTCTACTTGACTTAGTACTATTTAATCTACGTTCAATTATTTGCAAAACCTCTTTTATATTTTGAAAGAGATGCAATATTAATTTTAAATATACTTTTTATACTTCAACACCAACTAGAAAAAATTTAAATATATTTTTATTCACTTGTTCTCAAAAAGCAATAAAATGGTACAAATTTAATTAAAATCGTGGCTGAAAAAGTCGATGCCATATTATGTAACACATGACAGTAGTATTTTTTTTTGTCTAAAAATGCCATAACATTTTAAAAAAATGCAATTTCCCACATTACCACATTTCCCACTTCAGCCCAGGTTACCAATAAACGGGACAAATATGTTTGTGTTAACAAAAAGTTAGTTGGTTCAACTAATAATTTTGAATTTAATAGTAAAATAACAAAATATTTTGTCTGTTGTATTTAAACTGCGAAAATATGAAAATAATGTTAAATTTAATTAGCTTTTAAAGGTTATAAAACAGAAAGAAGAATGTTATCTATTTTATGGTGTGAAAATCCGATCAGTTAATTCGACACTGAATACAAACTTTTAAAAATATGAAGTTAACTAACACTCAAATTTGTAATGCAAATACTAACGATTTAAATACATATTAAACTATATTAAAATCATTGAATGTTATATTTATATTATATATATTAACAAAATATGTTTTATCATATATCATAGATATAAACAAATTATCACATGATAAGCAATATAAATAACACTTGCAAACTTGCGTATTTAATCTAGTAATTGCGTTATAATTATGATTAGTGTGCAAAATATACCGCTTAGTATGAAACATTATTTTTATAATACTGAAAAAATAGATATACTTAACAAATAATACTGATTAGTTAGATATTAATTAATGAATTGATAAAAAAAAAACAATTTATAAATAAAAAAAGCAATAACAATTACAACGAAAAATAATTATTATAATTAATGCGGAATAGAAAAAATACATAATAGTTAACACTACATTAAAGAGTTTTTAATATATTATTATGCTTGTGACAAACACATAAGATGACTGAAACAAACAACGAGTAAAAGATGATGGGTCAATTAGAAGGATTTTTTTCATTTTTGATTTTTTTTTGAATTATTAATATGATTGGAACATGTTGACAATCATGGAAATAGTAATTATATGATTGGAGTAAACATGTTATTATATGCGTCAATCAAATATATATGCATTAAATTCAGTCATATTCAATAATTATTCACGCACAGAAACAACATGATCATCACGATCATGCTCTGACGGCATAATTTAATGATTTGAATTATAATTATTGTAATCATATTTTTCTAATTGACCCTATTATATGCTAGCAACATTGATTAGAACGATAATAACTCTAATTCATTAAATAATGAACATGATGATCAGGTGGTGATCAGTATTTTATATGTGAATTTTTTATGTCATATTTTGGGTACGGACAGAGAACAGTCACTTAAAAATATTTTAAACATGTCCCAATTATGTATTATGTTTGCAGTGTTCTCCATTACAGCAATGAGTCAACTCTAGATAAAATTTCTGTAATTTTTCAGGAATATTTCGGTCATATTTCCGACAATCAAACAGATAAATGGAACGTTATAGCATGTTCTAAAATTTTGTAGAATTTTAATGATTTACGGCATATTTTGGGTACGAACAGAAAACAGTCAGTTAAAAATACTTTAAACATATCCCAATTATGTATTATGTTTGCAGTGTTCTCCAAACATACACATTGTTGACTGATATTTTTGTTTGGGAGTGCCAATTTTTTTCTCCGCGTGTACTATGTTAATTTATACAATTTGACTTATAAATCTAAAATTAAAACTATGTATGATTAGTTTTAATTTGCCTACACAGATTTTTGCTTGCGAATATTTAACAAAATCCGCATATTATATATTTACTGTATTGTGTCAATTATATATTAATAGTTCTATGGTTAATATATATGGTAGCACACATTTGTCAGCTTCGATTTTTAGTTTTATTTATTATTTTATGAGAACGAATGCATTAATAAGTTAGGCATTAAAAAGAATAATTTGTAAATTAGTTGGAAATTATCTGTTTAAATACTTCAAAGAATTTTAAACTTGTTTTAAACAGTTCCGACAATATAATTATAGTGTTGACTTTCAAGTAAATTGGGTTTGAATTAACGGAAATAAATTTAATTTGTTTTTAGTTTAAGTTAGAAATTTTTATATTATTAAAAAGCCTGTGCTAAATTTTCTTTAATACTACTTTAATAATATTACAAAAACAAGAATTCAAAATAATAATAATAAAATTAATAGTTTGGCACTACAGTCCTATAAGAACTTAGGCCGAGCTCTCTAATCATTTTGAGCTATGCGTATTATATTTCTACTCAAAGTGATGGGGGAACTATAGTTTAAATGCCGAATACGAACGACGGGTGAGAGCACTTCATAGGCAATGTTTTACTCTCGTAGGTTTGCCATTAACAGCCGAGCCATATTCCAGGCTTGAACCTGGGACCTTTCGGATCGCAATCCAACGCACTAACCACTGAACTACCGCGTCTATTCATATTCATAGTATTTATAAAATACTCATAGAATTTATGAATTATTCTTAGTATTTATAAAGTGTTCATAGTATTTTTAAATTGGTCATACTATTATAAACTATTTATAATATTTATTAATTATTCGTAATTTTTATGAAGTAATCATAGAATATATTTGAATTATTCATTGTATTTCATTACAATTCTCATTTTTTATGAATTATTCATAGAAATAATGAATTAGTTTTAGTAGTTATGAATTATTTGTAGTAGTTATGAATTATTTGTAGTATTTATGAAGTATTCATAATATTGTTATATTATTTAATGCATTTAGAAATAACTTGTAGTATTTCTGAATCATTCATTGTTTTTATGAAGTATTCATCGAATGTTTACGATTTTTTCATAGTATTTATGAATCAGACATATTACTTATGAGGTATTCTCAGTATTTATGAAGTATTATTTAAGTACTTTTTATAGTATTTATAAATTATTTGTAGTATTTTTAAATTATTCATAGTATTTATGCATTATTCATAGTATTTATGAATTATTCATAGTATTTATGAATTATTCATAGTATTTATTTTTTATTCATAGTATTTATGAATTATTCATAGTATTTTTGAATTATACATGGTATTTTTGATTTATTCATAGTATTAGGAAATGTTTGTAGTATTTATGAATTATTGATGGTACATATTTACAAGGTATTCATAGTATTTATGATGTATTCATCGTATTTATGAATTATTTATTCTATTTATGATTTATTCATAATCTACAACTAATGAAATATAAATATTGTAAAAAATTGATGATTGTCACTATAAATATTTAATATAACTTTTATTTCAATTACGGAATTATTATGCTTAATAGTATCATTTAATGATTAAACACTAATAAAAACATTTTGTGTCGACGTGTGCATAAAATTGTATATTTAACAAATAATTCGACAATTTTGAGATTCTAAAAGTTATCCAGCATTAATTCTTTAACAACCATAAAATTTTATTTTATAACATATACCATTTTTTTTTTTAATGTTGCTTTCCTATTAAACTAAAGAACACTAACAAAGTTCGACATTTGTAATCTATAAAAAGAATAGGTTTATTAGCACCAGGTGTCTGTCTGTCTCTCATGCCATATTATAACATTCAACTGTTGTCAACTTGCGAAAAATATATTTTTTATCGTTTCTCACTTTTTTTTGCCTATATGGGGCATAGTAAACAATTTTGCTCCACTTAGCAGTTTATATAATGTATTTTATTTTTAGAAAAAATTAAAATAAAAAACATATTTACGACAACCACGCATTGTTATTTAGTTAGTTTACGAAAAACAGCAAAATAACACGTGAACCAATAAAACGTGAAGACCATAAAAACCAACGCAAATAATCACAAAACGTGCTGAGTTATCAAAAAGTACCGAATAATGAATAGCCAAAAAAATAAAGTGTTGTTAAACCTTAGCTGATTTTATGATTTTCTTGACATTTAAAAACAGTTTTATGTTTTATGATGCTATTTGTAAAACAAAATTATGTTTAAAAATTGCACTTAAAAACAAAATACTTTGGTATAACGTGTACCTTAATCAAAATATATTTAATCGCATTAATTATAGCACTAATTAAAAAACACTCGATTTTATCGCAATCATTAACTTGTTGTCGGCTTTAATTTTATGATTGAACTATTTTTGAAATTTAAAACGTAGTTATACAAAATAATCCAGCAAATTGATTACTTTCTAAAAATAAAAATCAATTAAAAATCAATTCAAAATTTCCAATAGTTTTTAGACACGTTTTGTACTTGTCATGCGGCGTACATGATAAATTGTTTTATTTTTGCACCATTTTAAACCACTGAAAACTAACCTTGTGCTAGTTATATCTTAAATAGTATCTAAAGTGGTTTTCAATAAGAGCGCTACAAAAGTTTTTCAACAGGGACGCTACAAAATTAGAGCGTCAGCGACAGCAAACGACTCCATATTTCTTGCCGTTCTTTTGAGATTTCTCTTCAGTAAGGTTTGCCATTTCATGATGGAAAGATATACGAGTCAATAACGAGTCGAAATTATTAAAATTTACTACCGAAATTCGAATTCGTATATCTTTCCATCATGAAATGGCTAACCTTACTGAAGAGAAATGTAAAAAGAGCGGCAAGCAATATAGCGTCGTTTGCTGTCCCAGTCGCTCTACTTTTGTAGCGTCCCTGTTGAAAAATCCTTTACTCTATATTTTATTGTTTTCTTATCAAATATATACAAATTTTTTTTTCAGCAAATTTATTTATAAATTTATATTTAATATGTATTACAAGTGAAGTCACTATGACAAGTTATGAGTCCGCATTATTGACATTTCCCGCTGTTGAGTTGAGACCCACCGATCCGAGCCGAACCACACCACCGCTCGCTGATTCATACAAATTTCACTTTTAGACGGACGCTGAGTCGTACGCAGAGCTAAGTCTACTATATACGTCATATATTTTAAAGATTTCAAAAATTATTTATTATAATTTATAACATACGTTTAAGTTGGTTTTTTTTGTTGATGTTGTTTTATAAATGTGTAATTTTTCTTCGTATAGAATTAAATGTGATAACCAGAAAACGTGGGAGTTCCCAAAAAAAGGCTACATATTAAGAAGGATTTTTTTTTTTAAATATAATAATTTAAAATATTTAAAAATTTAATATTTTAATTGCATTTGTTGACTAGAACTTAAACTTGTTGTCTCAGATATGGTTTTGATATTTTAAATTTAAAATCATTGAGATTATCATGAAATTAATTAGAAATTTAATGACTTAGCATTTCAAAACAATTTGGAATTTTTGAGAAACATTTAATAATTCATCTAACGATTAAATGCTTTGAATATGTTAATTAATAAACATAAAATCTTATGAGGTATTAAACTATGCTGCGTGAAATTGTATCTACACTAAGAAAACCGAAAATGAGTGTTGCTGCAACAATTTGTTTCAATTTATGCCTTGCAGCAAGCATACAAACATCCCAAACGTATATATATACTTGTAGCAAAACTCATTTATATTTATGGCATGTTTGAATATTCGCTACCGATCATTAATTTGAACTGTTAGTTGCAGCAACACTTTCATAAACATTCTGGTTTTTTTTTTTAGTGTATAGTTTGATGTTTTTTCTATATAGTTCTTTAAGTTTCTACACAGTTTATGATACGATATATGTTAATTTAAGACTCTAGCTGTTAACATATTTTCTGCTAATCACATTCTGTTGCTAATCCTAGTCATTATGCAAATAGTTATTGATTAGTTATTTAATTTTGTTGTTTATATGATCTCATATTTCTCATATTTCATATCTCATATTTCTCATTTTCTCACATTTCTCATATTTATCACGAGTATTCGCAAAAATCAGAGAATTATGTAGGAAGACAAATATGTTTTTTTAATGGTTATAACGTCACTAACTACAATTTCTATAATTGGTATAAAAAGATATTTATATATCTGTCAATTTATAATAGGTATGCTCGAAATTAATATAAACGAACATATGAGCACATTTTTAATTTTCGAATGACATTTCAGAATATAAAAAACATAAAATACTTTTTAAATTATTAAGCAATAAAATAAGAAAAACTATTCTTAAAAAAAACGAAATATATTACCTTTAGGTTTCATCTACAACGATATGTTATATCAATTTTCAAAAGTAACCTAACATCAGATTATTTAAAATTAAGAATTATGTTTATTTTTCAACTCGGGATTATTAAAATTTAAGCATTTCCAAATTGTGTTCAAACACGTATAACTACATATTCAAATTTAACATAATCATGACAATAATATATTAATAAAAAAAAGACAGTTGTCAATCAACAATTCACTTAAAACTTAAAACCAGTTACTGCTAATTTTAGCCATGTCAAAACTTGCAACTATTTGTACTTTTCTAAAAAATATAAAGCTTATTTTATATATACAAAATCAATTAGTATCTCTGAAAGTTATTTGCAATTGTCATTGACATTGTGAAATCACAGTTCAGCCGAATGAATTTATTTCGACAATAAAGACACAACTGTCTTAATTGTTTTAAAACTGATAAATATTAGTAAAATCCTTAAGTCATGATGCCTTACCTTAGGTTACGTAGTTGATGATAAAATGACAGACAATTGAGTTATTAAACAATAACGCAAATAATTACTGCAATAACACTGTGTAACAATATTTTTTTTAACTACATAGAGAGAAATGTTCTCATAAATCATGCATTATACGAATACATAAATTTTGCAAAAATTAATCATGAATAACTTAATAATAATGATATGGTTATTATTCATAATATATGATTATAGTAAAAATCAATTATTATAATTAATTGATTAAAATTATGCGTATGTTTACTCATGTTTTATCTATAATATATTCATAAATCATGAATAATTGGTATATGTTCTGGAATATATTTTATGATTTATTATTCACAATTCATGATTGAAATATCATACATTGTGCCAAATAGCCATAGTCAAATGGTAGTAGCGTGCATATGGGAAAACATAACTAACACCCAGAAAAATTCCCTCAAATCCCATTAAAATTGGTCTATAGGACAATTATTGATTTAATAGTATAGAAAAAATAAATCTTTTCATATAAACTCAATGTCATGGTATTTTCTAGTATTTAATCGTATTTTCCGATTAAAATAATAATTTATCCTATTAACTATTTCTAATAGTAAAAAAACTATTATTTATATAATATTTTTCTGGGTGAAGTTATGCGAAACAAAGTGAAGAATATCGCATTTGAAAATATGATGTCAATGGACAAGGAACACTAGGAAGGAAAGGGGCAATAGAAAAAACAATGGAAAATACATCACTTCTACTTATTTGTCTGTTACATTTCACATTTTTTTTCAAATGATATATTTTGTACTTTATTCACAATATTCTTTAGACTGCAGCTACGACGCATAAAAAAATCTTAACTTTACTGATTTTGATCTCCATTACCATTAAAGATACAATCTCCAATTTTAAAACTTAAGTTCTCTCAAGAATTCTCTATACAACGCTTATTAAATTTTTAAAATCGGTTGAGTGGTTTCACCCGATTTAAGAGCGTTTGGGCACACTGTTAGACGTGGTGTTTCACAATTTGCGTTAGTTGTACATTAAGAAAATAAATATGCAATATGAAAGACAAGTGATAAATAAATAATCATAATTTGTTATGTAGCGTCGGTGGCTCAAGGTTAGTGCGTTGGACTGCAAGCCGAAAGGTACCCGGTTCAAGCCTGGACTGGGGCTATCTTCACATAGCAACATTTATCCACACCGCGCTACCTCTCGGCAGTAAATGGCAAATCTACGACAGTAAACATTGCTTATGAAAAGCTCTCACCCGCCGTTCGGATTCGGCAATAAACTGTAGGTCCCACCACTTTGAGTACGAACATAACACGCAAACTCAAAATGGTGAGAGAGCTCGGCCTAAGTTCCTATAGGACTGTAGCGCCAAACCATTATTATTATTATGATTAATAATAAAATTTGTAATATTTATGAATCCAATTCATAATACATACATATCCTAGTAGAAATTTTTGTAGGGCTATGGTCATGTCATTATTTGAGATGATCGGGATAGGACGAGGCCCATGATGTCCTTGTAACGCAGTGTACTGATCATGTATTGACCTCAGGCCATGATCATGTACTGATCGGGCAATTCACCATTTTAATATTTACCCGAAAATTGCCTTGTCTGAGCCCGAGCATAATAGGGTTTCTCTCATTAATCTCGAACATTACCTGATGCTAATTTCGATATGAGGAACAAATAATGTAGCAATGATCGGGAACATTGACTATTTAGATAATGTAAACCCTGGTATGGTAAGCCCTGGTATGGTCTCTAATAGGTCTCTAATTATACATTATTCATGAATATAACTCATAAATAAGAAAATTCGAATTATTCGATGTTTTATGAACGTCTTATTCTAAAATCATCAGTAAATAATTTTCTCCGTGTAATTTTCTTTTATTAATATTATGAAATATAAAAATTGACTAAAACATAAATTGTGTTTGCATGGTAACAATTTTGATTTCTTCCCTATATCTTATAGTTTTTATATATATATAAATTATCATATAGATTTAATACTATTTCTAGAATAGTAAGACAAACATTATCATAACAAAAAATATGCTATCTGCGTAAAATTATGATAAGCCACACTAATGATGTGGTAAAACTATTTTTTGACAGGTGTTTTTGTTATCTGCTCTACAGAGTTGAACATAATTTGTGAAATAAAATTGTGTAATTTAAACAAGAGAATAGTGTTTAAAAAAAAGAATAACTAATATATTAGTGGTGCAGTAGTAAGAGCACTTGTAATGCTTTATTTAAAACTCAGGTTCAAATCCCAGGCATAAATGTTCGTGGTAATTTAAAGACAAATATTTGTGAATAGGATGAAAAGTACAATGAATGTTCGCGTTAAATTAAAGACAAAAAGTAGACAACAGAATGAACAGTAAAATGAAAATAATCTGGTTTATATAAAAAGAAATTGTTTAGTTATTTTCATTTAACATGATATTCATATTATTAAAAAAGAGTTAATTTTTTTTATTTTTATCCACATTTGTGCTGTTAGTTCTTATAAATAGCAGGAAGTATTTGTATTTCTTATAAGTCCTATTTTTTTGTCCATTGCTGTTGTTTTCCTGCCAGTCTGTCTGATGTATGGGCGTCTTTCTTTATCGAACATTCACTCGATCAAGTAGGCTAATATTGACATTTATGCTATTTATCAATAAACAAATATCATAGTTTTGCGAATAAGTGAAGTGGTTTTTATAAAGATAACACTAAGTAGGTACTTTTTATGAAATTTTAAATTCCAATTTGATGATTTTTACAGAATTTAAAAGCAATAAATAGCATACAAAAATGTATAAACTTAATGTAGAACAATATAAAAAATCTTCAACATTTTTTTTTTATTTCAAGACTCTGTTAAAAAACAATTAATTTTTTTAGCGTTGGCAACTCTATGCCTTCTAGACTAATTGAGTCAAATGATTTTATGATTAGCTACTTGACAATTGTTTTGAATAGGTAAATTATAAAAAAAATAATAATTTTCTGATAGTACAACCTAACAAAAATTCAACTTCTTGTGCGGTTTTACCTTTCATATACAATTTTCGACCAAGACCTAGACACTTTGGCTCACTTCAGCTACCCCGATAAGATAACCATTCCAAATAAACAGTAGGTTTATTCGTCACAGCGACCCACAATACAAACAGACAAAAATTATTAACACGACACCCTCAAAATTGTCGATATCATATAAATAAATTACGTATTGTCAATTTTTATATATATTTTTTTTTTGGTATCAATTTTTTATCAAATGTATTGCATTGATAGCACTTTTAACACAGTACTATGTTTTTGTATCATTTCAGTTATAACCGTGTCACTGCACACATCGCACGCTCAATCAGTTATACAGAAAATTCGACCAAATCCATATTTATGGTCTATTAATTCGAATTCAGATCCGAATACGAGTGAGCTGAATCACAGTCGAAACATCTACAGAGTGGAATACAACGATTTGCCGTCAACGAATTCGCATATTTTTAATTTGACAGAAACATATAAAAAGTCAGTGGCCGATAAGCAGGGAAATTCGACCTTTGTCTGGTATACAAAATGTAAGTATAAAATGGTGTTTGGTCAGTGGTTTATTGAGAGAACTGCTGTTCCAAGAAAAAAAATTAAATAAATAACAAATAGTGAAGTGAATAAAAATGGAACAATTTCAATTAAAATTTGCTATAAATTCAAGTAGCAAATGTTGTGTTAAATAAGTACTTCAATAAACTTGATTCTAAACTACGTTGTCAAAGTGAATTTATTGAAGTCGGTCAGTTTTTCCGCTGGTATTACAAAATAACATTTGATTAAATGAGCACTCAAATATTAGCAACTATACAATTTGCGTATTCACAGTTTCATGGTATTTGGAGGACGTTGTATGTTTACGACAATACTACAATTAAACTGTGAGCGCCATTTAGCTGTTCACAATGTTTAGCTGTATTTAAACGTTTCAAATTGAGTGCTTCAAATCATTTTATGCAATATATTTTATGCAATTTACTTATTCTGATAATTTATTATATACATATATAAGAATAAATTGACAATTTGGAATTAAAGTGTACCAGATTAAATACCAGAGTTAAATACGACGAACTTTGAATATGCTAAAATTTAAATCAAAACAAAGTAAAATCAATTTAACTAAATACAATGTAATTTAAAAGAATATGATGCAATACGAATTACTACGATAAATCACTATAAAATACGATACAATACGATACAATGCGATACGATACAATACGATACAATACGATACAATACGATACAATACGATACAATACGATACAATACGATACAATACGATACAATACGATACAATACGATACAATACGATACAATACGATACAATACGATACAATACGATACAATACGATACAATACGATACAATACGATACAATACGATACAATACGATACAATACGATACAATACGATACAATACGATACAGTACGATACAATACGATGCAATACGAATTACTACGATAAATCACTATAAAATACGATACAATACGATACAATGCGATACGATACAATACGATACAATACGATACAATACGATACAATACGATACAATACGATACAATACGATACAGTACGATACAATACGATACAATACGATACAATACGATACAATACGATACAATACGATACAATACGATACAATACGATACAATACGATACAATACGATACAGTACGATACAATACGATGCAATACGAATTACTACGATAAATCACTATAAAATACGATACAATACGATACAATGCGATACGATACAATACGATACAATACGATACAATACGATACAATACGATACAATACGATACAATACGATACAGTACGATACAATACGATACAATACGATACAATACGATACAATACGATACAATACGATACAATACGATACAATACGATACAATACGATACAATACGATACAATACGATACAATACGATACAATACGATACAGTACGATACAATACGATGCAATACGAATTACTACGATAAATCACTATAAAATACGATACAATACGATACAATGCGATACGATACAATACGATACAATACGATACAATACGATACAATACGATACAATACGATACAATACGATACAGTACGATACAATACGATACAATACGATACAATACGATACAATACGATACAATACGATACAATACGATACAATACGATACAATACGATACAATACGATACAATACGATACAATACGATACAATACGATACAGTACGATACAATACGATGCAATACGAATTACTACGATAAATCACTATAAAATACGATACAATACGATACAATGCGATACGATACAATACGATACAATACGATACAATACGATACAATACGATACAATACGATACAATACGATACAGTACGATACAATACGATACAATACGATACAATACGATACAATACGATACAATACGATACAATACGATACAATACGATACAATACGATACAATACGATACAATACGATACAATAAATGGTTTTTCAACAGGGACGCTACAAAAGTAGAGTGACAGGAACAGCAAACGACGCCATATTTCTTGCCGTTCTTTTGACATTTCTCTTCAGTAAGGTTTGCCATTTCATGATGGAAAGATATACGAATCCGAATTTCGGTAGTAAATTTTAATAATTTCGACTCGTTGTTGGCTCGTACATCTTTTTATCATGAAATGGCAAACCTTACTGAAGAGAAATGTCAAAAGAACGGCAAGAAATATGGCATCGTTTGCTGTCCCTGTCGCTCTACTTTTGTAGCGTCTCTTTTGAAAAACCCTTGAAAAAAACTTTTGTAGCGCTCTTATTGAAAAACCCTTTACGATACAATACAATACGATACAATACGATACAATACGATAAAATACGATACAATACGATACAATACGATACAATACGATACAATACGATACAATACGATATAATACGATACAATACGATACAATACGATACAATACGATACAATACGATATAATACGATACAATACGATACAATTTGATGCCATATGATAGAATACGCTACAAAAAGATACAATACAATACAATACAATACAATACAATATCAAAAAAATACGATAATATTTAAAATTTAATATATATTTTTAAATTTCCTAAATTAATTTTGTTTTCTTATTTTTTTTTTTTATTTCAGCGCACCGTGAACTACCAACCGAATTATCACAGACCACAATGGACGTGATTACGATCATCTGGTATGTGGCCACTTTTCTGGCACTTGCTGCATTCTTTCTACTTATGGCCTGCTCGGACAGACGTTGCGCTGATACGCCACAAACCGGCAACATTGTGCCGGAGTCACCAATACCGCCGCCGACACCAACGCCGTCGTACAGTGAATTTGCGCCGCCCAGTTACGACACAGTTATGAAAATGCAACATGCTGCAAAGACAACAATATTTGTGATACCATTTGGTGTGGATGTTGCAAAGGATAACAGCAGCAGCAACAACAATAATATTATAAGCAATATAAATAACAGCAGCAACATAAACTCCAGTCATGTCGCTAGTCAGCCCAGTACACCAACAACGCCAATTATCAATTTTTACACCATCAATGAATTGCAAAAATTAGGGAGTTAGTGATAGCAACATGTGAAAGGTTTTTGACATGAATGCGTCATGCGGCGTTGCCATTGCCAACCACACTACACTACACTAGCTGTAAAATATTAGTGAACTTACATTGAATACTAAACTGTGATATTAGCGAAAGAGACAAAAGTAAAATTCAATCAACGCGTCTATAGTTGTCTCGTACGCACACTCTACGCGGCGCGCGCAATAACAAACATTGATTGTTGTTGTTGTGTACATTTGCAATATGTTGTTATTGATTTTGGCCAATAACTTCAACTGCTACTAGAATTGATTGTTGTGCAAATAGTTGATAATTTTATATTAATTAATTAGTATTTTTTTATATTACAATTATAATTAAAATTATATTATATAAGACTGAATGAAAATATGCATGAGTTCATATTTTAGCATTGCATTGTCGCCATTTTGAATTTGTTAATTGCTTTATTAATATTATTTTGATGAAAATATTTTAATTGAGATATTAATATTGTTGTTTCGTATTACAAACGAAACAAACCCCCACTTAAAAGTATTAACTGTATTATGAAGGCTATACAATAAAGTATAACAATTTTTATAAAATGAAATATAACTTTTTATTATTTTGCAATTTTTACAGGTTCAATATATCAATACTTATGAAATACAGCATATTGCAATTCCAGTTGCATAATATGTTATTAAAAGCTAGAAGCCAATATTAATCAAAGAATTGCGCGAAATTCGCCTATATCACACTGAAAGCTTGTTTTATTTTTAGACATGAAATAATAAATGATAGCTAAAAAAATGTTTATTTATTTTATTTTAACATTTATCATCATTTCAAATCAAAATGTTTGAATTATTAATTAAATGTTGTCTTTAACTGATAATAAAAGTTATTTTTTAATACGCTAAATTTTATATTAAATTTTTTTCCACTATCATAAAACAACAAATTAAGTTTAAGTTGTTTTAAAAATATTTCTGCTCATTAATTTTATCACAAAATATAAATCTTTTTCATGCAATGGCTATAATTAGTATATTGCAATCAATATGTTTTTCAAGAAATTCAATTAAATCAGTGTCGTATTAATAAAACTTGTGACAAAGTGTATGGGTTCTTGTTAAGTACCCCACGATTTAATACTTTAGTCAATTTACGTGATTATTAATCATTGTTTAAACATATTATTAAGTAGGTACTACATTATTAAAAAACAATTGGATAGTGTTAGTTACTATGAGGGTTAGTGTATAGAATTTTTAATTTTTTGACATATTTCTGGAACGGTATACTTCAGATACATGATAAACAAATATTTTGTTTCGGTTATTTAATTTAGGTTTTTCATACGGAAATGTCAATTAAAAATGTTTTTCCTGTTTGGACGATTAAAGATTGTGTTACAAAAGTATCGAAAACATTTTGGTGTGTTTTGCGATAGGAAATTTATATATAAAAATAGCTATTTTGCTGTGATTAAAGTACTTTAATTATTTTTTTTAGATATTTAAATTCTTTATTTAAACTAGTAAGTAAAGTATACTTCTTCTGATAGAAGATTCCTCGAGTATTTGATGTTATATGTGGGATATGTGCATAAATTAGTGAAATATACACGGTCAAAAATGTAAGTTAATTTTTTCAACATTGTAAGTTTGTTTATTCTAACCAAGATGAGTTGAATTTCTTAACATTTAAAGATGATTTTAAGTTTATACGGATTTACATAAAAATGTTCAACTAAAAAGTTTAAAAATTATAGTTTATATTGAACAAAATAAACATTTGAGTTACAGGTCCAACGGTCGACAGATACCGCCAAGTTTTATTTTAATATTAGATAGATATCTGGAATATCGGTTTTAATTTAAAAGTTTGAATTTATGGCCCAGTAAAGTATAGAAAATATATATTTAAGTTAAGAAATTCAATTTTAAAGTTGAAAGTTGAAATATATCGTCGTTGTAGAACGAAAAGTCATCAAATACATTTTTATGAAAAACTTTTTGTTTTTCAGTTTGTTAATTAATATTGTAAAAAGTTAGTGATTCATTTTTAAAGTTGAAATATCAATTGATAGATTTACATTTTCATATCATGTGGTAAAAAAATTGAGATCATCGATTAAAAATTGACAGATATATAAAGATTTTTGTAAATGAATATTTGGAATTTCGAAAATGTATTTGGTGACTTTTCGTTCTACAATGACATTTTTAAAAATCGTTTTTAAACCAAAAAAAATTGATATAGGTTGAAAAAATGAACCTGACCGTGTAGGTCCAACGGCCGACAGATACCGCCAGTTTTTATTTTAATATCAGATAGATATTTGGAATATCGGTTTCGGTTCTGTTTGCAACATTTTTAAAATAGCGGTTCCGATTACGGTTCCAACCAAAAAAATTATATAGGTTCCGTACCGTTTCACACATTTTTTTTTTAAATAACGGATCCGATTTCGAGACGGTTCTGATTCTGATGCTTTGTGATCCCTGCCAGAGACTAAACGGTTCTGATTCTGATGCTTTGTGATCCCTGCCAGAGACTAAACGGTTCTGATTCTGATGCTTTGTGATCCCTGCCAGAGACTAAAACCCTTTCGAATATCGATTCCGATTTTGGTTCCAAAATTTTTAACATAGCAATTCCGGTTGCTTCTAGTTCGACACATTTCTTTAATAACCGGTTTTAATAACCGGTTATTTGCGGTCCATGATTAAAACAAACTTTTTAATAAGAGCGTGCTAGATTTTGCACGGGCCCAGCACGTCAACAACTAGCACGCACGAAGATAAGCATACACGAATTTCAGGGTGTGACACGAAAAAGCATATCACGCGCCCATCTCTACTACCTACCAAACTAATTAATCAGTTTGTGTTTCAAATTTGAAACAAAACTTTCTAATATTTTAAATTTTTGTTTTGCTGGCAATGCTGTGAGTGTGCTTTTCATGGTATTTAGCTATTTTTACAACCAATGCTTTTTTATATATCTTTCATTATTTTATGCAGTACAACCACCAAAAGTAAGCTTTTATTAAAAGCTTTTTTCGCAAATAAATTTTATTTGAATGGGTCTCGGCTAAAATACAATTATGAATCAAAATTGAATTTTTCACTAAAAACTCAATTTTTCACTAAAAATTCGAATTTTCACTAAGAATTCAAATTTTCACTAAGAATTCAAATTTTCACTAAGACTTCAAATTTTCACTAAAATTTCTGTTTTTCACTAAAATTATATTTTTTGTATTAAAATTTTTTTTTATTAAATTTTTATTAAAATTAATAATTTAAATTTTCACTAAAAATCTAATTTTTCACTAAAAATTCAATTTTTCACTAAAAATTCAATTTTTCACTAACAATTCAATTTTTCACTAAAAATTTAATTTTTCACTAAAAATTCAATTTTACACTAAAAATTCAATTTTTCACTAAAAATTCAATTTTACACTAAAAATTCAATTTTTCACTAAAAATTAATTTTTCACTAAAAATTCAAATTTTCACTCAAAATTCAATTTTTCACTAAAAATTCAATTTTTCACTAAAAATTCAATTTTTCACTAAAAATTCAATTTTTCACTAAAAATTAAAATTTTCACTTATAATTAAATTTTTCACTTATAATTAAATTTTTCACTAGAAATTAAATTTTTTACAAAAAATTCAAATTTTAACAAAAAAATGCAATTTTTCACTAAACATTCAACTTTTCACTAAAAGTTCAATTTTTCACTAAAATTCAATTTTCACTAAAAATTCAAATATTCACTAAAAATTTAAATTTACACTTAAAATTCAAAATTTCTCTACAAAAAAAATATTTTTAAATTAAATTAATCATAAATATTTAATTGTTCTCTTTTTTAATATAATTAAATTTTTACTTAAATTTAAGATAAAAATAAAAAAGTGAATAAAAATTATTTTTCTTTTTACTAAAATTTAAATATTTTTACTAAATTTTTTTAAATTTAATTTTTTTTAAATTTAATTTATTATTAAAAATTTTAATTTTTATTAAAACATAGTTTTTTTTTACTAAAATGTTTTCAAAAGAATATATAAATAAATGAAAATTTTGTTTTTTATAAATCGATTTCGTTGAACTGATTAAAAATATTGTTTTTTTCGTTATTTTGTAATTTCGTCAATATAACCTTTAACCAGTAATAATAAAAATGTGATTGCCAATTATTTTGGAATAAACAATAAAGTGCTAAATGAAAAACATTTAAGTCTATATAATGTAGAAAACCATTTAATAAATTTGAAATTTATTAATATGTTGGTGATTTTATAATTGTTGTAGTTCTGTGTGTGTGTATTTTATATTAATCATTGGTTTAAATTGTCGATCACATGAAACAATAAATTGAATTTCAATTAAGATTTGTTTTAATTAATATTATTATATTTTCAGATTTTTATTATCAATACTGTTTTGTAGTCGTGTGTGTGAATGACCTCTGGATTTTTGTTTTTATACAATAAACATATTTTATTATTTAATGATTGTACGCAGCCATTTAATTATTAACGGAGAGCACGTGATATTGTCTCGTGCATTTATTTATTGTATCGATGACGTTCGAATTATGTTTTCATAAATTTATATGAGTTATGCAGACGACACGACTGACTTTTGCATTTCAAATTCTATGCTATCTTTTAAATAGACAAAAAGCAGCGGAAAAATATGATTTTGATATGATGAAACCATTATATAATTGCTGATATTATAATTGATGATTGTTTATACTGAATGTTAATATATATTTGATTGTTCCAAAAATTACATATTTTATATAATAATTGTGACATGATTGCAATCATTTTGGAAATTATGATATGATTAAAAGTTATAAACAAAATAGTCCTAAAAAGAAAAGGGATGAGGAATAATTGTCAAACCAATAGAATGATTGATTGTAATAAATTCATAGTTACTGCAATTATGTTATTGATTGTCCTAAAAATAAGATATTTTCAACAATAATTGTGACATACATGCAATCATTTTGGAAATCATGATATGAATGAAATTTATAAAGAGAATAGTCCTAAAAAGAAAAGGGATAAGGAATAATTGTCAACACATTAGAATGATTGATTGTAATAAAATCATAATTACTGCAATTATGTTATTGATTGTCCTAAAAATAAGATATTTTCAACAATAATTGTGACATACATGCAATCATTTTGGAAATCATAATATGATTGAAAGTTATAAAGAGAATGGTATTAAAAACTAAAGGGATGAGGAATAATTGTCAAAACAATAGAATGTTTAATTTAATAAATTCATAATTACTACAATTATGTTATTGATTGTCCTTAAAATAAGAAATGTTCAATAATTATTATGACATTCATTCAATCATGATGATATGATTGCAAGTTATAAAGAGAATAGTTCTAAAAAGAATGGAAATAATTGTCAAAACAATAGAATGATTGATTGTAATAATTTCATAATTACTGCAATTATGTTATTGATTGTCCTAAAAATAAGTTATTTGCAACAATAATTATAACATTCATGCAATCATTTTGGAAATCATGATATGATTGAAAGTTATAAAGAGAATAGTCCTAAAAACTAAAGTGGATGAGGAATAATTGTCAAAACAATAGAATGTTTAATTTAATAAATTCATAATTACTACAATTATGTTATTGATTGTCCTTAAAATAACAAATGTTCAATAATTATTATGACATTCATTCAATCATGATGATATGATTGCAAGTTATAAAGAGAATAGTTCTAAAAAGAATGGAAATAATTGTCAAAACAATAGAATGATTGATTGTAATAATTTCATAATTACTGCAATTATGTTATTGATTGTCCTAAAAATAAGTTATTTGCAACAATAATTATAACATTCATGCAATCATTTTGAAAATCATGATATGATTGAAATTTATAAAGACAATAGTCCTAAAAACAACAGGTTTGAGGGATAATTGTCAAAATCATAAAATAATTGATTTTAATAATATTATAATTACTGCAATTATGTTGTACATTAAAGTTAAATTATAATAATCATATGATTGTGTTACAAATTATATAATACTTTTGATTTTTTTAAATTTTTGTATGATTTACTTTAGTATGATTTATTTTAGCATTTCAGATCAAATGATAAATAAGAAAATTCTTTATGATTATAGAGCAAAGTCCAAAATAATTATGAAAATTACTAACTTTTTTCCATCGATTCTAATTTTTTTTATATGCTCTAACAACACAGTTTCCATCAAAAATTGTTGAATTTTATGTAAGTTTAAAAATTTTGTATATTTAACATTTTTTTCTTTTTTTACTATTAAATTTAGTCAATTGGGTGAACTATTACTTCAATCGGTAAATCCCATTAAATACTACAAAATACCATAAAATTATTTTTGAATTTGTATGAATTTATTTATTTTTTTGTATACTATTAAATCAATAACTGTAATATTGATAAATTTTATTTGTATTTTGTGAGATTTTTTTTTCTGAAAAATATACTGGAAAATTAAAGATCTCGAAGAAAATCAGTAACGAAAATCCCGAAACGAAATTGCGGGATTGTGCATAAAAATAAAATGTAGATAAAATGAAGATAAAACAACTGTTTATAAACATCTCTAGTTGTTTCAGAATGGACTGTTACGTTACGAGTAGATTTGGACTATTAAGTAGTGTTCGAATATTTTCAATTTGCAGTGCATAATTTCAAAGCTTTAGAATAAAAGTAATAAATTAAATTTGAATTACGCTGAAAATATTTTTTTGAGATGCAAAAATGTTCTGACTGTTATGCTACAAACCATTAATCATTTATTATTAGATTCTAAATGCAAAAAAAAATTATTGAAATATTGTCTAAAAAGTCAAAATTTACCTAGTTTTAATATACCTTTTATCATATAAGGATATCGCTGCAAATATTTTTCACAAAGTTGTATTTATAAACATTCCATTTTGGTTACCTCTAATACTAATTTCAATAACTTCCCAGTATGCCATTCGTATCGATATCGTTACGAGATCATTACGAGATCATTGCGAGTAGATGGAGAAATCACACGACATCGGACCCGTTCTCGTAACGATATCGAGCGTCAAATTGGACCTAGATGGTAGGTAGATATCGGAACGTTCTGTCGGAGTTTTCTCGATACAAGAAATTTTTCGAAATCGGAACGATATCGAAGAAAAAAATGATCAAAGTTCGAGATTGCTGCGAAAAATATTGCGATATCGAACTTTTTTTATCGAAGTTATTCGAGAAAGCTTCGAAGTATCGAAGGTATTCGGGACAGACTGGGTTGGGACTAGTACCGGGATGTATTTTTCTAATCCCAAAATTCCCGTGATTGTCAAAATACTTTGGGATTGGAACCGCTAATATATACATAATATTTATAGTCGTATTTGACCGACTATAACATTTTCTTGGTTTTCGTTTTATTACATTAATTGTTTTTTAATATTTCAATTATTAACGCTACTCACGTGCTCTGGTATGTATAAAGCATATAGTGAGTTTTTTTTTATGTTTTGTTTGGTCTTTGATTAAGGCAGGAGAGACTCCCATGTTTGTGTCTAAGTCATCATTACTATCATACTATAGATTGTTTTTTATTTTTGGTTTCTTCTTCTGTTCATTGTATTTTTTTTGTTTCCATATAAACTGTAGTCATCGACGGACTGTTTATTTATTCGCATTGCGTATCTGACAAATAAATGAGTATTACGCAAACACTGACGATTGTTCAGTTCAAGTTGTCTGTTTGGTTTTAAAATAAATATTTTTTCGTTGCAGAAGCAAAATATACTGACTGGTTTTGAAAATTTTAAATATGGGACTTACAAATTTTTTAATTTTAATTTAATTCAAATTAAACAGAAGTTTTGTAATTCAATATCGATCGATTTATTTATAATAAAACATACAAAAATAAGAAGAATTACTAAATTAATAAGAAAAAATGTAATTGAATTCGTTCAACAAAACATAAATGGTTTGGATTAAATTGAAGAAATTTGAATTTTTAACAGAAATATCGAATTATGAAAAAGCTTTAAACAATTTTGATAGAATGAATGTTTTTATATGATTTAGATGGGAAATTGAAGACCATCCGAGAATGAGTTTAAAAATCTTAACAATTTTTCGAACGCTATTTTCACATTTTAAAACCATAACAACTTTTTATAAAAAGCATTAATGATATGTAAACTTTAAACAGTTTCTTGATATTTTCAGAAAAATACCCTACAATTTATAGTTTTCTTGTTATTAGAATATGTAAGTCAATAGTATAAACTATTATTTTAATTGGTAAATATACCATTAATTACTACAAAATAAAAAGAATACTTATAAATTAATATATACTAATTACTTTTTGTTAGTTTGTATATATTATAAAATAATATATACTAATTACTTTTTGAATATAAAAAAATAAAAACTCTGATAAAAACAATTTGTTAAAAATTCCTTGCACAACGGGGCGTATGCGCAACCATTAAGATTAAACTTACCAGTAAATGATATCTAATGGCTCATTACGAACTAATTCAAATACCCTATGTTTATTTTTTTCAAATCACAAATCACTTGTTTTAAATGCAAAAATCACGTTGTGCTGCGACCAAGACTCTCGTGCATTGATTTAATTTATTCTCTCACTTACGCTCTGTTCGCTCTAATGCTCTTCTATAAGTGAGCATTGCTCACAGTTGATTCTCTGCTCAGCAGTGGTGCCGTTGAGGGAAAATGTTAGAAGGAGATTTTTAAAACAAACTTGGTTCTACAAAATTAAAGAAAAATAGAAGAATTATATACAAAATGGAAAACTGGTGTTTTATGAAACACTTTTACCCAAATCATATGCAATTTTATTTTTTTTATTAAAAATGCATGGAATGTATTAAATTCAGTTAAATTATTATATAAATTATTTAATTTTGTAAGCGAAAAAATATAGGGATTCGTTCGTTTCCGAAATATAAATCTGTTTCATGTAAAATGTGATAGTCTTCGTTAGAAAATATTGATTTTTGTTAATTTTCGTAGGAATATGTTCACATCCAAACGATGTGAACATATTTTAAAATTTTTCATTTTGCACTTTAAGACTTATGTGACTAAAACAACTAAATACCTTTGAAACAGAGATTGAAAGAATGTCACAATGAACTTTTTAATTTCGAATTTCATAATGTATGATACTTTTTTTAAGGCATACGGTCGCATGCCTAGTAGTAATTTAATTAAAAAAAGATGTACGTAAATAATCAGAGAAAAGAATTCTATAAAATTATTTTTCTAAAAAAATATTTTATTTTTTGTGGTTTTAATCATTCAAAAATGAGTAATATAATAAATTTTTGCATATTTAAAAAATTCAACTTTTGACTGCACACATGAGAATATCCTGTATATTCTAAAAGTACGCTAAAAGTTGTGTGTGCATATGAAAAGCAAGTGAAAATCAAATTTTTGGTCGAGCATTTAAAAAAAAGCTGGATGCACTTCATATCTTAGTAATAACTGAGTGTGAATATGAAAATGATTGTCTAATATCAATTCATGTACAGCTTTTATTTAATAATATATAATAGTTTGGCACTACAGCCCTGTATAGAACTTCAGCCGAGCTCTCTCACCATTTAGAGCTGTGCGTGTTATTGTTTTTTGTACTCAAAGTGGTGGGACCTACAGTTTATTGCCGAATCCGAACGGCGGGTTAGAGCTTTTCATAGGCAATGTTTTTACTCTCGGAGGTTTGCCATTTACTGCCGAGAGGTAGCACGATATAGAAAAATGTTTCTATGAAAAGATGTTGTTAGCCCCAGTCCAGACATGAACCGGGGACTTTTCGGCTCGCAGTCCAACGCACTAACCAATGAGCTACCGCGGCTACACACACAGCTTTTATTTGCATTCAAAAAATTTGAATTGATTTTTAAAATATAAAATAGTTAATTTCAAATGGGAATAAAACCTGAATTTATATGGGAAATTGATTTTTATAGCCGTACTCACAGAGATCTCAGCTACAAAATGTGTGACAACAAAATGTTTTTTTTATGAAAATAAGATATGGATTGCATTTTGAATGCAAATAAAAACCGTAAACGAATTGATCTAAAAAAAAAATAAACTGGGTAAACACAAATTCTTAGAATGATTCCTAGTTTCACGTACTGGTCGTTGGACGGTGTTATAATATGAACGGATCTTTTTTGATTTTGAAGAGTTAAATATCATGATATATTTATGTCTGAGGTCGCAATCATTTTACAAAATTTGAAATTTGTATTTTTTATAATAGCTGCGTTCCCGTGATTTTTGATCCTGATCTGTAGATCATTTTCTTATACAAAATCAAAACAAACAATTAGAACCAGGTTCGTTTTTGGATCAATTACTGATCTGGTACTGTACGTATCAAGAGTAAATTTGTTTGTGGTGATGTTATGCTATTGTGAATAGCACTTAATAAGAAGAAGAATTTGTGTTGAAAAAGAAAGGGCAAAAGAAAACAGTGCTGCCAATTTTTTTAAAATAGAACCGATGGCGTTCCCGTGAAACAGATCTGGTTCAAGTACCACGGGAACGCAGCTAATATTGAATATCTGTCTGATTCCTAGTCATCGAGTATTGTAAATATTTTTTGGTAGAACTTCACTTTATAAGGGCGGTCTAAAAAAAATTGCCACGCCCCATAAAAGGGGCGGATAGTTTTCCATGAATTTGAGTTTAAGAAAAACAGGTTTTTGATTTTTAGTGGGTACCACGTGACGTTGAGGTCACTTTTTTATTTTTTTATTTCAAAGGTTTGATTTTTGCATCGTTTTTGCCCACTTCGTAACTATTGAAAAACGACTTAAGACCTCGGTCGGTTGTCGATTTTTAGTCGTTTCTAGGGGTCCGAGTGGTAAAAACCTTTTTTTCGGTACTCTCCCCCCATTTAAAAGGTCGTGACCAATTTTTTTTTTGTATATTTCAACCGCTCCTATAAAGTAAAGTTCAGCCGTTTTTTTATAATTTTTATCAAAATTAATTTATTTATTTATTATAAAATTATTCAAAAAATTTTTTTTTTTCAATTACATATTTATTCATTTATTATTTTTATTAAAGCAAACCGATGTCTCCCTCTTATAACCGGCAACACTGTCTGCGCGCTCTGTAATTGACTTCGTTTAACTTAGTCTCTCCTGCGTCCAAACGTTTACAAAGCGCAACAGACGCCTCGCGCAAGAGCAATAGAAAGTCCAAGCAAGAAAGCGCCGATCTTGTTACTCTCTCGCCTCACTCTGCACTACTCACGACTCACGATTTGTTTCTGTGCAAAATCATTTTCAATTTGCAAACTATGCGACGTACGACGTGAGATGTGAGATGCGCATTTGCCGAAACGATTCGGTGGAAAATATTTCAACCGCAAAATAAGAAATAAAAATATTTTAAAAGTTGTTTAAAAGGAATCGCAAATTAATTAAGAACACTCAGTTGAAAACGAGCTGTGAGCAAGTGTGGAACAAAAAAAAAAGAAAATAAAAAAACACGAAAAGCTTTTAAAATTTTTTGAAATTTAAAACAAGAACTTATAAAAACTGTACCGAAAATAAATAAAAAAAAAAACCCAAATTTAAAAATAAGTGAAATAAACTGATATTTGGTATAAATTTATTTAAGTGAGCAACAATAATAAACAGCAGATAATACAAGTGTGATATTTAAAAAATATATATATTTTATAAAAACTAAAGATTTTAAAAATGTCACAACAAACGCAATTTTTACACATATTCGGGTGTTTATTTTTGTTCGCATTGATCGCGATCAGCGGCTGTCGAGCGGATGTTGATAATAATGAAGTCGGCGATCATTTGCAGTACAGCAGTAAGTCCAATAATTAAAATAAATTATTTTTTTTTATTTTTCGGTGATTTTTTCTGAATTGTCACGCCTGCGAACGTCACGTTTAATTATCAATGTCTGAAAGTGATCTATTGATCTTTTCTTGAACATGAGATTTTTATAATTTATTCTATAATTTTGAGTAGTTTATAAATATTTTATAATTAAAATATTATCATTTTTATTTATTGGTTTTTGTTATATAAGGAATTATATTAATTAAGCCGATATTTGTATTCTTGAATTAAAGGGGATTTTATCATTATTATATTTAAAGTATTGAAATTGTGCAAAAACGAGTGGGGAATGTTAAGTCACATGGGCGGGACTTAAAGTCGGTCGGGTCCGACTATGGAATACGCTATACTTTGGTGGGTATATTAATGAGGGATATTTAATTGTATACCTAAATTTTAAAATTTCTAATTATGCTGTCCCACCCACAGAATATTATTTACATATCAGAAATTTACGTCTTATATCCCCATAATTAAAAAAAAAATTATATAAAAGTAGAAAAAAAAAACTAATCAATAAAATGTTATAAATAGAAGTGGGCTGACCACGCCTATTTTCAAACATATATGCAGATTTGTATGGCTTATATTTTATAGATCTGTTTTTAATAATTTACGGCTAAAATGTCCTTTAAAAAACACCGAGATATAATGAAAAAATAATGTTGCTTTTAGAAAAAATATAACAATATATTTTAAATTTGATAATTATATCTATAACTATAATATCTATAATTATAATAATAATTTTCGAGTTATTGGTTCTTGAAGAGTTTTATAAAAGTGCCTTGTATGGGAGTTGGGCGTGGTCGTCGACCGATTTGGCTCATTTCCGAACTGAGATCGTACTTTTGGCTAAAACATATTCAAACTAATTTTAAGCGCATTCTGACTAGTATTTCTCCAGTTTTTGTGTATTTGAACAACAAGATAGACAGGCGGACAGTGATGCTGATCAAGAATATATATATTCTTCTATACCGTGTATAGGATATAAATATATACATATTAAATATTTATATGTTATTTTGTATATATTCAAAATATTTACAAATGGTATTTGTGAATTCTGTATTGGTTTCTTGTGCTATCTATGCAAAATTCGCAAAGTTTATTCGATACTCAAAATGTTCCATATTTTGCAAACCAAACGATAATCAGCAAACCAAACCAATTTGAATTAAAAATTGCGTTTTTATCGAATATATATTAGTATTAAACATAATTGAGTGAATCTTAAGAAAATTATTGATTTGTTTGATACAAATATACGATCTCAAAATTACTTCATCGCCTAAAAAAATATGAAAATGGTCATGAAAAATGCATTCTTATTCGAAAAAACCCTTGGTTAAATATAAACTTACAAAATACAGTATTACATTTTATAAATTGAAATACTAAGTTCTATTTCATAGGGTATATTTATAGGGCTTAAATAAGGAAAACATTTTTATACTTAGACTCTGACAAGGTAATTAATGGTGGGTGAAATAATATTATGGGAATTCAGAACATGATCATATATAACTTGTCTTTCATTAAATATTTTCATAAATTTCAATGAATAAGAAATGCATGATCATTTATGTCAGGGTTATACACAAAAAAAAATCCAACTATCAGATTCATCATAATATGGAATATTTCATTCTTTGACTTAACATTAAACTGTTTTTTATACATTAATGTATTTATAATTCTTATAAGGTTTATGCTATTCAATTATTTAATCCCTACGCGGAAACAAACCAGTCCTGGTCTACGCACGTGGATGGTTGCTCGATGATAGTAAATCGGTCTAGTTCTGGCTCTTTTATATGAAACCAACTGGCAACTTAAACATGGCGTTGTCCTAGGGAGGGGTCAATTAACACCTCCTGTAGACTATTAGACCTATATCACAGGACTGGTCTTCAAAATCGTTTTCTGTGACCGTTGCCTTTAGACTTATCACAGAACTAGTCATCAAATTCCTGTTCTGTGACCGGTATCAATGGTAAAGGGTTTTTCAACAGGGACGCTACAAAAGTAGAGCGACAGGGACAGCAAACGACGCCATATTTCTTGCCGATCTTTTGACATTTCTCTTCAGTAAGGTTTGCCATTTCATAATGAAAAGATATACGAATTAGAATTTTGGTAGTAAATTTTAATAATTTCGATTCGTTGTTGGCTCGTATATCTTTCCATCATGAAATGGCAAACCTTACTGAAGAGAAATGTCAAAAGAACTTTTGTAGCGCTCTTATTGAAAAACCCTTTACATTTAGTAAAAAAAATATATATTTTTTATTTCTTTTTTATTTTTACTTTTTTACATATTTTATATTTTAATTAATTTATTTTATTTTACTTTACCTTTTTTATCATTTATATTATATTTTATTTTACCTTCTTCCTTCATGCATTCACATTTCACTAATGATTTCCACATTTCATGCGTGCATTATAAATACTTGCACTGAAAAAAAGACGAAAATATAGCAACCGATATTAATTGCATTTATTAATCAGTTCAGCAATTAAATTGACTAATTTAATGAAAACAGTTGCTATTCTTTGTTAAATCAGCAATTCCGTTTGCTAATATAAATATTATATTTGCTAAAACAGCGCCGACTAAATTATTTGCTGCATTGACGTACAAATATTCCTATCAGCAAACGCAATTGCTTATATAACGAAGAATATTAAATATTTTCATTAAATTAGTGAATTTAATTGGTGGATTAATTAATGAATGCAATTAATATTGGTTGCTATATTTACGTAGATTAGTTTTTTCTGTGTGGTAGACATCAAAAAAACAGTCTACGAATTATAGACGCATTCGTTGCAGCGCGTAAATAAGTCTTATAACTTGGCGCCACCTTGTGTCTTTTCGCTTTACTAGCGACATGTTTAGCAAGGCCACGATCCATCTCCTTATGTAGACCTTTAGACCTATCACAGAACTAGTCTTCAAGATTCTGTCCTTAGTTGGTTCCAATGGTACCGGTCACGTGATAGATAGTTTTAGAGCAATTTTCCCGCAGGGATGCTGGTGCTTTTTAAAATATTTTAGTTGTAATCTGAAGTATTTTTTAAAATAAAAAAGTTTTACGAAAATAAAATTCGAAACAAAAATTTTACGATTTGCTAACATGACAATTTGTACGTCAATGCAGCAAATTAATTAGTCGGTGCAGTTTCAGCAATTATATTTGTTAATATTGAGCCGACTAAACTATTTGCTGCATTGACGCACAAATATTCATATTATCGAATGCAATTGCTTATAGAATGAAGAATGTTTTCATTAAATAAGTGAATTTAATTGCTGGATTGATTAATGAATGCAATTAATATCTGTTGCTATATTTACGTCGATGATTTTTTACTGTGAATGTCAAGGATTAATATGAAGTAGATATTTTTTCTGTGTATGAATTAAAAATGATGATAGTGGTTTTTTGAAAAGGAATTTATATGATACTCAAATTTTTTTAACTTTTGTGTTATTTCTGAGAAATGTTCGATCATAAACAAAACAATTATAATATGTATTTTTAAACTTTTCTATTTTCACAGTGGTACAGGGCGTCAAAGTCTATCCCGGCGAAAGATCGTGTGTGCTCGTGGGCGGTCTGTGCGTGCACTCGAGCGACTGCAATGAGCCAACCACGAACAAAGGACTCTGTCCCAACAATGCGAATATCGGTGTCGAGTGCTGTTACGAATGTAAGTGTGCCTGAAATTCACCCAAATGCATTGCTATTTTAATCAAAATTTTAACAGTAAATTAAACAAATAAATCAAAAAAATTACAATTAGCCTAAAATTGTCTCGACAAATCATTCTCCAAAGATCCTCGCAAATCCTAATACACAACAAACAAATTCAATTAGTATTCTTCTTGTCTCTTTCTTTCTTTGTACTCTTCTTTATATTACTCCCGCTCGCTCGTTCGCTCTATTTCTTGGTTTCTGAATCTCTCTCTCTACCATTTACCACCATCCACTGATATCCTTCCCACGATCGGTTCATCCAAGTAGTGCCACTGAGGGCAGCGCCGTGCCGTCAACATCAGGGCGAGTGCATGGATCGGTGCCACAAGACGCTGATGCGACCGGGCACGGATTGTAAGAACGGGCAGATCTGCTGCGTGTTGGTTTAGAAGAGCGCGCTCAACACACGTCCGCCCGCACGCTCGCTCGCCCGTTTCGGAGTGCGACAACCGCCCAAAGCAGAAGAGCTTTAATGTAGTTTTTTTTGTTTTAAAAATAATTATGTATTTGTCATTTTTAATTTTTTAAAAATTATTTTTTTTGTTTTGCAATTTCTGCGAATATTTGCGAATATTTTTAGGTTTTTTTTATATAAATAATTTTTTGTTTATTTGTTATTTATGTATTGCATGTAGTATGTATTTAAAGATTTAAAAAAAAAAACCTTTTGACAGCTGTCAGTTGCATTTGTTTAAGCGCGTATTTAAATGTCTGTAAATAAAAGTGATTTATTTAAATAGTGCTTTTGCAGTTGTTGTTTATTTTTACTGATTGTCAAAAAAATTAAAAAAAAAAAACAATAATAAAAAAATATTTAATACTGTCTAAATATTGCGGCTGCAACATTTTCGTTAAGTGCGTTCGGCATCTGCCGCAATGTGGGTCAGTGCCGCACAAACAGTTGGTAATGCGGCGGTGCTGTCTCAAAGCTAATAATAAAAAAAAATAATTAAAAAGAAATGAAAATAAAATCTGTTATAATCTGTATTATCTGCAAAAAATTAAAATGCATTAAAATTGTGACAAGTGACGCGTGTCAAAAATAACAGATGAAGTGTTTTGACGATTTCGTTTTGTAATTAAGCAATTATTGTGCTATGGTGTAGAAATTTCAAGTCATATTTAAAAAACATGATTATTATATAATTTAATTTATTTATTTTATCATTTCAAATTTAGTTTTGATTTAGCGCCGTAGGATCAGCTGGTTTGTGTGTTGGAGTACGAGTCGAAAGATGGCGGGTTCGAACCACATCGACTATAACATCAAAAAAGTATAAACGAAATGTTTTAACGAACATTCATTTGCATCTACCAAATGTAGTTTGCCTTAACCGAAATTCATTTGTCGCAAACAATAGTATGAAGCGTAACCAACTACACAGTGCAGCAAAAGCCCACTTTTTTTTTTTGGTGCCAGAGATTTGACAATTTTTTTATAGTCTTTGAGAAACCTGAATAAATTTAACCTTATGAAACTTATGCTTTATCATGTCAGGTTTACGAGATATATGACCATAAAGGTCCTATAGTGACCGCAATATTACCGTTGATTTATTGAGAAAACTGTAGTAGTTATGGATTTGTTGTCTGAGAACCAAATGTAGACACTATCCATGGCCTCATATCTGTAGTATATATTAAGTTTCTATCTCGTCCATTTAATACCAATATTAATGAATTTCCAAGGATCAATCTACATAATCGACTAATTTCATATTAAGGAGTTGCAAATGTATCATATTGTTCATGGATAAAATATTCAGCATAAAAAAACATAAAAAGTGACCAAATATGTCAAAGCCATACGAGCTATAGTTTCTCTACTTTTCACTCACTTTCCATGCATTTCCATTTTTTGTTTACTTACGTTGCTACGACAACAAAATTTTAAATTAAACATAACGAATATTTAGTTGGATCAATAGATAGTTGGTTATATTGACTAAATGATATAACATTAGGTTGTAGCAAACAATTGTTACCCAAGTAACCACTTTGTGGCAATTTAAGTGGTAGCCACACAGTTGCCATTAAAGTGTTTGTTCTAAATCATGCGAAATATACTTATTTGCCACCCAATTGCCAGTCAAAAAGCTCCGGGGCGAGGCTTAGTTGCCACAAATTTTGATCTATTTAAGTTTCGGTTCACCTATTTGGAACTTGAACTGTAATTTTAACTTGAACTGTAATTTATGTGTAGATTAAAAATAATAAAGATTCTACGCAGTGCCAAGGATCAAGTTTTCGGGTTAAAGCTTGCATTCTACCCCCTCTAATTTTTACGCACACACAAAAAAAATGCAATTTGTGAAAATTTATTAAAATTGTGATTTTCTTCATTTTTTAAATTATGCTTTTGCGGATATATATTTTTGCAACACAACTTTCCATAAACATATGTAGTAGATGTTATAAATATTTCGTGTATAATAGCTACATTATACATAAAGATGTTTCTATTAGGTTCTTCATTCTATACTTGCCACATATATGGAACATAATACATTAAATAATTTGTCACTTTTTGCCACCTAATAGCAGCAAAGTTAACTCCGCCCTTTATTATATATGTTCCATTATCAGAATGAATAACTTATATATCACAGCATTGCGACATATATTACGACACATATTATTGCGTATGTTGCATACATGTTATTAGTCACCTCTTTAAGACTAAATATTATTATTAGTTTGCAACACTGGTGCCAGAGGTTACTTAAAAGGTACACATATGCCACAATAATTTGTGGAAATTGTCGAGCCGTGGTTGCTTGGGTAGTTAACTGCGAAATCAGCTGTTTTGTAGAAAAAAAGCTTTGGCATGACACAAGCTTCAGATTTGTATTTAAACTAGTTACCACAACTAAAAAAATCTCCGATTATGTGGTTGTGACAATTGTTGATAATGTGTAGTTTTTTAAATGTATAACGTGAAGTTGCCACAACTGAATTAATCGAACGCTGACAGAATTAAATGAATCGTTTGGCAAAAATAAACGGTTGCCTCAACTGATTTGTTCTCTGGGTGCAGGCAACATAACCAACATTTTGGAAAAAATAAAAAAAAAACTTATCGAATACTTCTGTAAGTAATGGACGTTTTTGAAATGGAATCACCTCATTCAATGTATACTTTTTGAAAACAATTAATACTCAATTTGAAGACTTTTTTTTCGCCTCCTGTGAAATATGATTTTTGTTGGTTACGATGACTGCACAGAAAAACTAATCTACGTAAATATAGCAACCGATATTAATTGCATTCATTGATTAATCTAGCAATTAAATTCACTAATTTAATGAAAATATTAACTATTCTTCATTATATAAAAAATTGCATTCGCTGATATGAATAATTTGTACGTTAATGCAGCAAATAATTTAGTTGGCGCTGTTTTAGCAAATATAATTACTGAAACTGCGCCGACTAATTAAGTTGTAACAACTGATGTAATGAAGTTGCAATAACTGAATTAATCGAATGCTGACAGAATTAAATAAATCGTTTGGCAAAAATAAAGGGTTGCCTCAACTGATTCGTTCTCTAGGTGCAGGCAACGTAACCAACATTTTGGAAAAATAATAATACTAATAATACTCAACATTTTATAAGAGAAAACGTATTCCCGATTTCAACTGAATTTTTTCTTTGGTCATAACACGTAAGTATTTTTTTTAAATTTAATTTATTGAATTGCTGCAACACTAAATTTTATTAATCAAGTAAGTAATTTTTATATAAATATTTGACATTTTTTTAAGCATTATTTATAATAATAAAGTTTAAATTTTAGGAAAAAAAAGTCCCTGATTAACTCATTCCCCGCAACATTCCTTCCCCGCTGTACCAATGTCAAGTTCAGTCGTATCTGAAACACCACATTTGCCGCATTCCTATCAAAAATACTCTGCAATGTTTGTGTTGTTTTTAAATATTTTAATCAAATTTATTAATAGCCACCAAACAGCAGATATGTGGTTTTCACATAAACAAATATATAACAAAAAAAAAAATAGAAAACTTTTTAAACATTGCAGTGTATTGAAATCACACGACAAACATGAAAGCATCTGTTGGATACATTAATGCGTACATTTCAGAATATAAAATACTCCCCAACATATTCTAGAAACAACATTAAGATGCCAAGTCATGGCCAATACTGGTATTTCGTTCTTGTTGTTGTTTTTGAAAAGTGCCAAAAAAATGTAAATAGTAAAATTCAATGTTGGCGCCAAACACATCTGTCAGATACAAATCTCTTAGCATTGACAACGTGCATTGAACTATAACAAAAAACAACTATTAGCTAAATTCCATGGTGTAAACATTTTGTCTTACTGACCTTAAATTCTTTAAATACGCGTCCTTGTTCGAAAGATTTGTGTGTGGTTGCCGCCCACGGCACACCCCACGTACACGCGCATCGAGTGGATACAAATTTTGCAGACGTGGCGCATAATGTTTGAAAGATTTATTTTGATGAAAGCAAAACTATCTAAAATATATTTGCTTATTTTAAACGTATTCTACAACTAAAAATAGGTTTTATTTAAATATAAAATATTTTTAAATATTAATTAAATTTGCGCAATAAATAAACTAAAATATAAATAAAGAACTTAAAATTAAAGTAAAAATAAAATATTTGATAAATAGTGGTAAGTTGACGCTCTGTTACTTTTCCAAGAGTAGTTCAGTAATATTTAATTTATTTTGTACTAGCTGGACCCGTACACGACTCGTGCAAAGATTTTGTGAATGCAAGGTTATGGAGCAATTTTATTAATATAAATAACATTTTTATTATTTATATCAGAGACCCGTGGACGTATTTTTTATTAGTTTTATAAATGTAGTAACCAATACCAAACTAATTCTCCGCTAAAACAACTATTCTCATATACAATTCTTTCTCAGACTGTGCTTCCCCGTAGAATTCTTCCCAGTAGAATTCTTTCCCGTAGAATTCTTTCCCGTATAGTTTTTCCCAGTAGAAGTTTTAGTGTGGTTAGTGTTAGTGTGGTGAGTTTTAGTGAATTTTAGTATGGTGAGTTCAAGTGTAGTGCATTTTATTGTTTTGTGTTTTAGTGTGTTCAATTTGAGTATGGTGAATTGTAGTGTGGTCAGTTTAAGTGGATGAATTTGAGTGTGGTGAATTTTAGTGTGGTGAGTTTTAGTGTGGTGAATTTTAGTGTGGTGAGTTTTAGTGTGGTGAATTTGACTGTGGTGAATTTTATTGTGTTGAGTTTTAGTGTGGTGAATTTGAGTGTGGTAAATTTTAGTGTGGTGAATTTTAGTATGGTGAGTTTAGTGTGGTGAATTTTAGTGTGATGAGTTTTAGTGTGGTGAATTTTAATGTGGTTGATTTTGTTTTTGTTTTCTATCCTTTTTTTATTTTTCTGTTGTTTTTGAGTTATTGCTTAGTTTTTTGCTTTTACTTTTGCTTTTGTGTTTGATTTTTGCTTTTGTTTTTGTGTTTTTGCTTTTGTATTTTTTTTTGTATTTGAGTTTTTTTGTTTCATCTTCTTAGCTTGTGTATGTGCCTAGTTATGTCGTTTTGAAAGTTTAGGTTGTATGGGAGGTGCCACGCCCCTTTGTCCAATCCCGCCCATATGACACCCTTCGGACTCCATAGTATCCTGGTGCAAAATTTCAGTTAAATCGGTTCAGCGGTTTAGACGTGATGCTGGAACAAACAGACAGACCGACAGACTGTCAGACAGACCGACAGACTGACAGACGGACCAAGAGTTTTATATATATAGATTGTAATTCAGAAATTTCACTTGTAATTCCTAAGATGTCAATTGTAAATAAGAAATTCTATTCATAACATCAAAAGACGTAAATTATAATTACATTTGAAATTTAAAAAACATCAATTGTAACACAGAAACTCCATTTGAAATTAAAAAAATATATCAATTGTAATACAAAAATTCCATTTGATTTTAGAATACATCAATTGATATTGATAACTTTCCTTTTCGAATCCAGAGAATATCACTTTCAGTATCATTTTGAATTCTGAATTTCAAGCGACATGTTTTAAATTTGAAATCAAATTTCTGGTATTTCAAATGATATTTCTTAATTACATTTGTAAATAGTGTAGATTCTACAATCATTGGAAGTTATAGATGTGATTTCTCTACTCCTACTAAAATTCATGTGCGATAAAAACTTAATTTCAATGCATTTAAAACATAAGAAAAGAGCTATACGGACAACGGACTTACCCATCTTTTCTAGGGACTCGTTATAATATAGATATTGAGAAAATTCAGAGAATTATATAGGTACCCAGCAAACCAAACTATATTTTTACGATATCGAAACGTTATCGTTTATATGCCCAAATTATCGTTTTCGATAATCTAAAATGATACGAGGAAGATAGGGTTTTCGATAAAAATCCTATCTATACCGATATCTTTATTTTTTGTCGATATAGATATCGAGTAGATATCCAAAAAAGTATTTATATTCTATAAACAAATTTAATTTGTTCAGAAAATTTTCTTATTTGACAAAAATTATTATTTTTTTAATCAAAACTCAAAGAAGAGGATCTGAAGATGAAAATTAATTTTAAGACTGGTTGATCTAAAACTTCAAAGAAAACCAGTTGGGAAGGTTAGATCACATGGGAAATTTTAAAGTAGGTGTAATTATGATAGTTAGGATTATCAAAATTATAGTCGGTCTAAGCCGACTATAAATACCCTACACATATGTGTAGTTACCATTCAAAGTGATATATAAGTCACCAGGGTATACGAATCCTGAAAATAACTACAAACATTCAATCGCTGAAGAATTTCCATTCATTTGATACCCATATTTACAAATGGGTAGGTGTACCGAATTTCGATTTTTTTTTTTTGTGAACCACAAGTCTTTTCGCCGGAAAACTTTTTGAGCATGATGTCAATATATATTTGACCAAAAAAGTTTACCTAAGCACGTATACATAAAAATTGATCTTTATATGTACATTTTATATGAGGTATTTGAACATAAGTGGTCGGATCATAGGTCACAATGGACATATCTCGCCAATTTTTTCGCATATACAGCGTAGATATATTAGAAATCTAAGTTATAAGTTTCATTTATCTAGCTCTTCAATTTTAAAAGTAGTAGGGTTTTCAACAGACAGACAGACAGACGGACAGACAGACGGACAGACGGACATCGCTAAATCGACCCAGGAGGTCATGCTGATCAAGAATATATATACTTTTCCATACCGGAGATGCTTCCTTCTGGGTGTTACAAACGGCGTACCAAACTGAATGTACCCTTTCACTCTTAGTGTAGGGTATACAAACATACAGTTTTAAAATTAAAAAAAATAATAAATGTTTTAGATAAATTATTGAAATATCGGTTTTGGTACTGGTTCCAATATTTATAAATAGCGGTTCCGATTTCCGTTCCAATTAAAAAAAAATAAATGGAATCAGGTTCCACAATTATTAATGTTACTGATTTCGATTCCAAAAATAATAAGGGCTCCGGTTCTGAATCTGGTTCTTTGCTGTCACTGATGCGGACTAAAACCCTTTGGGATATCGGTTACGGTTTTGTTTGCAAGATTTTCAAAATATCAGTTGTGGTTCCGTTTTCGGTTTCAACCAAAAACCAGTTGGGAAGGTTTGATCACATGGGAAATTTTAAAGTAGGAACATTTTATAGTAGGTGTTGATAGTTAGGATTATCAAAATTATAGTCGGTCTAAGCCGACTATTAATAACCTACACATATGTGTGGTTACGAATCAAAGTGGTATATCACCAGGGTCTATAAAAATCCTGAAAATAACTGTAAACTTTCAATCGCTGAAGAATTTCCATTCATTTGATACCCATATTTTTATACCCTACACCTATGAGGTACAGGGTATATTAACTTTGTGCATATATTGTAACGCCCCTTAGGAGGCGTGTCCGGTATGGAAAAGTATATATATTCTTGATCAGCATCACTACCCGAGTCCGTTTAGCCATGTCCGTCTGTCTGTCTGTCTGTCCGTCTTGCTGTCTTGCTGCCTTGCTGTCTTGCTGTCCGAATACAGAATAACTTGAGAAATACTGATCAGAATGCGATGAAATTTCGTCTCAGTATATTTTAGCCAAAAGTAGGAACTGAGTTTGAAAATGAGACAAATCGATCAACGGACACGCCCACCTCCCATACAAGTCACTTTTATATAACTCTTTCGGAACTAATAACTCGAAAAGTATTCAAGGTACAGTTATAAAATTTAAAACGTATTGTTAGAATTCACCTAAAAATATGTGGTCCAAAAATGGGTGTGATCCGCCCACTTTTTTTTTTCATTATTACCCGGGTTTTCATAGTGGAAATTTGATCCGTAAATTATTAAAATCAAATCTATGAAACATTAGCCTTTCAAAATTTTAAATATATGCGTGGTCCGCCCAATTATATTTTTCAAATTTGTTTTATTAGTTTTTTATACTTTATATAAATTTTTTAAATTATGGGGATATAAGACGTAAATTTCTAATATATGAATAATATTCTGAGGGTTAATATCCCCACCAAAGGTGTAGGGTATTCCATAGTCGGGCCCGACCGACTATAAAAATCCGCCCCATGTGACCAAACTTACCCATGTGACCTAACTTTCCCAACTCGTTAGAAATGGGTAGGTGTACCGAATTTTGATTTTATTTTTTGGGAACCACAAGTCGTTTCGCGGGAAAACATTATTTTCATGTATTTGAGCATGAAGTCAATATATATTTGACCAAATATATTTGACCTAGGCACGTATACTGTAAAATTGATCTGAAGATGTAAATTTTGTATGAATTGTATGATTTGAATATAAATGGTCAGATCACAGTTCACAATAAACCGATCTCGCCAATTCGTTGGCACATACAGCATAGGTATATAAGTAATCTAAATTATGAGTTTTATTCATCTAACTCTTCAATTTTTTAAGTAGTAGGGATTTCAATAGACAGGCGGACAGACGGACATTGCTAAGTCATGCTGATCAAGAATATATATACTCTTCCATACCGGAGATGCTTACTTCTGGGTGTTACAAACGGCATACTAAACTGAATATACCCTTTCACTCTTAGTGTAGGGTATAAAAAGTATTTCTCTTATATGGAAGAACTCCTCTATAGACTTTAGGTAGTGTATTTAAAAGTAATAGAACTAATTTTGAAAAAAATTTGCGCTAAATCAAAATTGGCATTTTCTCCGAAATTCGAGTTCGAAAACTTTATAATAATTTAATAATTATAAACTGATTTAGAAAAAAATGAAAAACCAGAATCAAATACTACGTTAAATTCCATAGACAATAGATAATATCCATATTGAGACTTTATTGATCTACACTCAGAAGAAAATGTACCATTAAGTACTTAATGGTACGACCATTGATCTTATGGTTCATATATTAGTAGTTTTTTCTTTTTAAATCAAAAGTTTTCTTATTAATTTGACAGTATTCAAAAAATTCAGCACCATAAATTTAAAAATGTCAATATTATTATTTTTAATAGAATAAATACTATTATTTCAATGGTTTCCTCCTATAATAGTAAAGGTGGCAAAAAAATACATAAAAACGAATAAAAACATGTTCGTTTTGTGCGTCATCCTGCGTGTTTGCTCAAATTGGTCGCATACATTTTTTGTGATAATCGACATTATGACGCGTTTATAATTGGTAAGAACTCAATGTATTTAATGTAATTTCATTATATTTAAACTTTTTGTTTTATTTATTACAGAAAATAAATAATACATCGAATTTCTGTTATGGCAACGGACTCAAAAATATATGCAGACTCAAGTATTACAATCAATTATTGGAAACTGAAGCGAACAATAAATGTGTTATAATCTTTTGCAACGAGAAGTGTCTTTTTATGTGTGTGATTTATAAAAGTTAATTTCCATTTCGACATATAAACAAAATAAAATATACAATAAATTAACTAAATCCATTTTGGTTTTAATAAATTATTAGGAAAATTTAATTCGACTATACCATAAAAGTAATAATACGTATCAATTAAATATTTATAGGTCTTGCTTATTGTAATTAAATGAATACATTATAAAATGTATGGTACAATATCATATTGTATTAAAAATTTGAATATTATTAAACTAATGGTACGCTTCCTATTGACCAATTTTAATAGTATAAATTTTTGTTTTTCTATTGAAATACTATTAAATTTCCATGATTTTTTTCTGGGTGTAAATATAGCTTTCGAATTTATATCAAAAGTAAAAGTGTGTTTTTTAAAGCATCATAGTTTTCCAAATTTTCGAATTTCGAAAAAAAAATCAAGCTTTGTTTTTACACATTTTTACACATATACAAAGCTATTTTCCAAGTTTCTTTAAAATCAAAGAGCAAATATTATTTAATTTCTACGCATCATAAATATTTTACCAAATATTGAAATAAGATAGATTTTAAATGAGGAGTATCGGTGCAGGGTACCAGTAATAAAAAAAACTAAGTATACCAAACGATTTTGCAAGGTATTATCTTTAAGAATCTCTAATTTCCAGATATCTATTTTTATTAGTGTAGACGTGAAATTAAAAAAACCTGCATGCGCACGTTTTGGCTCCATTCTTTCCAATGTGCTCTATTCAAAGTTCTTGATTTGAAGAAGTTATTTTGTGGTTTTCTAAACGTAATCAAAAATATTCTTCTTGATTTGAAGCAGTTTTTTTCATAGCTAGCAAAAACTAAATAAAAAAAACGAAAGATGGAGATGAATATAAAAAATGAATTTTCTCAAACATAGAATACAAAATGTGGCAATGAAAACATTTTTTTTTAATATATATTTTTTTATTATATTGTTACGAAAATTCAGTCTACGGAAAACTGTTCTACGAGTTCGTATTTCTGGATTGTGTACAAAATAAAAACACTCTTATGTTTGGTTTAAATTATAACAATTAACTTTATTAATTCACTTTAATAAACAACTTTACTAATAACAAATTCTAAAAACTGCTGCATGTCCACAATTTAACTTGACAATTATCACACGAGATGCCCTCGACCACTTTACAATCACTACTGAAGTGCTGTACCTCAGATGCGGCTCCCTTATATACTGCATGCATCAGTTCGACACGTTTCGACAAGCTTCGACTTGCTTCGAGAACCTTCTACTCGTTTCGTGAATGACGCATGCTATTGGCATCTCATTCGCACTCATGTGTTTTAACGTGCAGATCTTCCATCTCTTTCTCGCACATTGCTCATTACGCTGAATGATCTTCGTCTCTTTCTAACACATTGCTTAGTGCGCTGAATTGTCTTGCATCTCATTTATTATTGTTGAATGCTTGCACAGTGGGCAAATTACCTCTTTTCGTAACAATATGTATGTTGTAGTTTTTTTGAAAAGTTAATTTATTATATAAAAAAACGAAGTCATTATGAAATGCATTATTAATTTATTAGGTAAATAAATCTAGTAAAATATTCTTAATTTTCAGAAGTTAATTACCTATCTAATCATAACGTAATCGCGAATATACTTCATGATTTGAAGAAGTTATTTTCGTGCTTATCAAAATATGAAAAAGAGGAATTTAATTTTTTTTTAAATATTAACTAGTTATAAAAAATAAAAAATGTTATATATTTTTTTTTAATATAATTATGCGCCATTGAAAAGTGCGTGTTTTAATATCTTATGTTTTGAGTGCCTCTAAACAATGCAAATATTTGTTCATTATATCGCTAAAGCAGCCGCAGCCGCCGCCCCAATGGCCACCGCCATTTAGTGACACCAAGTGGCAACGCTGTGCGCAAAGAGTAAGTGCTGCCAAACGAGCCAGAAATGTCCAAATGTTAGTGTGTGTGCCATAAACCAAAAATTATCCACTCGAAAAAATGCCCGCAGCTGCTCTGTTCTGCTGTGCTGCTGCTGTTCGACAGCGCACGAAAGCACACTGGAGACCGCGTTAAGTAAACCGAATGCTACACTGCTTCGTGCATCTCTGCTTCGTACCCACCAACCGTCACATGAAAGTGGGCACAACTGAATCGGATCGGATCGCATCGTAGCACGTCGCGTCGCACTGGCAACGACAACGGCCTCCCAACGACCACAAACAACTGGTCTGCATTGTGCGCACTTTGGCGATTATTGATGTCCTTTTAATTACACGGCACTGGTTCCCATTGAGCCCGCGCCATAGCCATAGCCATCGTCATCTCCACCAGCAACAGCACCAGCAATAGTAACAGCAACGACAACGAGTTCGAGCAACGGACTCGCTTATGTATTTAAGAATAAAATGCAGCACTTCTGGGGCGCATCATCGTCATCATGAGCAACATCATTGCGCCACTTGCAGCTCCAGCTCCTACTGCTGCTGCTGTTGTTGCTGGTACAATTGCCGAGATACCGCTGTCGTGTTTGAGACCGTTGTGGCCATTTGCCCGCAATTGCCGTTGCCAGTGCCATTGCTGTTGCTGCTGCTGTTATTGGCCATAATAATCGCCAGTAAAATGTGTGACGCTGCTCGTAAACCGCTATTTAAATGGACCATATTAACGATGTGGCAAGATTATTGCATGCGCTCGATATGACGTTGACTGTGAAATGAGCGGTAGATTTACACTGCACGAAAAACTATACGTAATAAATAAAATAGTTTTATTGCATATCTTTTTGTTTTTTTTTTTTTTTTATTAAATAAATGGTATGACTAAGGTCCAGTTTTTCAGTCACATTTTGAAATTAAACGCAGTTTAAAGTAGAATTCAATTGGTCTATAGTTAACATAACACAAATATTTAATATGATATATTCACTGAGTACTAATTGTATTTCTATGTGTAAAATTTTACAAAATTCGGACAATATGATTTGGAATACCAGACGTTTTAAGATGTGTAAAAATTTAAACTAAGTTTAAACTATCACTGAAAATCTGAACCTAAGTTCTTTTATGAGAAAATTATTCTCGAGTCAATTTGTCACCGAGAAAATGCATCCCTGATACAATTCTTACCCGAGATAATTCTTTTCAGACAATTCATCTTTGGGACATTTTTTAGAGCTATGTTTACAGTGCTAGTTTAAACCTAGTTTAAGCTTTGTTTAAATAAACGTCTCATTAATTTAAACGGTAGCTGTTTTACAGTGGAATTTTAAAATGAACTGAGTCAAAGTGGATAAATATGGCATCACTGGCAAATGTCAAACAATTATCGATTATTTCTCTCATTTGCAGCAGCTGATAATTTTATGCAAATATTTTCTAAATCAAGACATTGAAAATAGATTTTAGATTAATAAAATGAATGAAATATACAAAAGATCGAGCAACTTTAGTACATGTAAGAATAGAAGTTTGATTTATACAATGCTGAAATACAAGAAAAAAAAACAGAACAGAAACATGCGGATAGACAATGCGGGAACAAGAAATCGAGAGCGTTGACGGACAGTTCAACGCTCTCGATTGTTGTGGATAATATCTGTCAAAAACATTAAGATTATAAACGTAGTTTAAACGGCCAACGTAAGACGTTTAAACTCATTTTAAACAACGATTTAAAGTCACTGTAAAACTAAATACTGAGATTAAACTACGTTTAACCCATAAATCTAGTTAAAATACCATTGTAAAACCGACCCTTAGTGAAACAATCCTGAAACCATTCTTCGCAGAAACAATTCTACCTTGAAACCAAAGTTTTTGATGACATTATAATGAAATTATACTTTGTTTGATATCAAACTCAATCATATACTAAATTCATACGTATGAAACTACGATTTTAAAGGTATGTACTGTTCGACAATATGTAATTTTCCCCATAGTGCAAGCAATTAACAAGAATAAATGAGACACAAGACAATTCAGCGTACTAAGTAATGTGTTGCAAAGAGACAGAAGATCATTCAGCGCACTGAGACAATGTGCGAGAAAGCGTTGGAATATCAGCGCATTAAAACACATGAGTGCGAATGAGTTGCAAATAGCATGCAGTATTCACGAGAAGTATAAAAGGTTCTCGATACATGTCGAAGCGCTGTGAATGTGCCTTTAATTTACATAAAATTTTACAACCTGCTATATACTTATTCCATTTATAAATATTCCATTTATTTGTGTGTTTGCCGGAAATATGCCCGAAATATTCCTCAATAATCTAAGAAATTTTGTCTCGTGATTTTAACATTTTTGACGACAACCGTATTAATAGGGCATATTTTATAATAAAATAAAATTTTACAATTCCATTTATTCCATTTATAAATATTCCATTTATCTGTGTGTTTGCCGGAAATATGCCCGAAATATTCCTCAATAATCTAAGAAATTTTGTCTCGTGATTGTAACATTTTTGACGACAACCGTATTGATAGGGCATATTTTGAAAATTAGAACCGATGAAAAAAATTTAGTAATTTTGATCGTTAGTTTAAACTATGCTCTTCATAACTATAGTATTATTAGATGCATTCATATTTGACATTAGATCCGAAATAATAAAAAATTCATTCAAAATAGTCTAAATATAAATCAAAACTTTTCGACATTATGTTTAAATATCCTTAAATATATCGATATATTAGTATTTATTGGTATATTGTAATTAGTATTGACAATTTAAAGAAAATTTGGGTTTATAGTTTTTTTAAAAAACTAGTTGTGAGAGGGGCTGTATTTTGTTTTTATAACATACAAGAACTACTTGAGAACTGAGAAGTTCGGCAAAAAATGAACGAAAACTAAATATTTTGATTGAAATTTGGTTCTATGAACAGCATTTTCCAATATGAAGTAAAATATGTTGATTTTTATGTTCTTGTTCATTAAAATGATGAAACGTATTCTTCGCATACAGTTCATCATATTGAAGAACACTTTTTCGACAGTTACCAAGAGTTCATCATATTTATGATCGCATTCATACCATTGATTTCGTTCGTCATTAATATTATGAATGGTTCTTCAATACAATGAATCATAGTTTAAAGAACGGGATTCATCAATATGATGTACATTTTTTTTTCTGTATACATTTTTATACCGATCGAATGTGAAATTCAGAAAATTCATTATTTTAAGTTTAATTGAAATTTTTATTAAAATTACATTCTATTGATGAAATTTTATTTTTTTTGCACAGTGTACAATAGACATAGTATAAAAAAACGTGTCGTTTGCTATTTGTCGTACAAATAGGAGGACACAAAACGTCCTAATTTGTGCTACTAACTATTTTCCTTCCAATCTTGGGCATTATAAAAACAATGAATGACTAAACGAGCAAAAAAAAAAAACATATTACCAACGAGATACCCATTGTTATAATGAAGTGGTCGTTTAGATATTTTAATGAGTATTTTGAATATGGTTTTGAGAATAGTGTATATACAAAAAGAAACAATTAAGCTGGTATTACATGAGACATATTTAAAAAATGTACTTTTATACTTTTACTAAAGGAGATAAACTACATTTTTACAAACTAAGTCTTATGCATTTCATTAAAAATCAGATTATTGATTGATATAATTATTAAGAGTTAGTTAATTTCAAACGTTGGAAAATTATTTGATAGCTTAATATGTTTTCATCGATGGACCTAATTGTTAAGTAGCTGTCAGATATATAAATAATTTTAAAAACCTATTATTTGAATTTTTAAAAAGAATGTACTTAATTTTTCGAACTATAAATTCAAATTTTTTAATGTCATTTTATAAGTACATAAAATATCAATTAATCATTAGTATGTTCACAGCAATTGATTGAAATTTTGACAATTTTGTTTATATTTGTTTGTGTTTAGTTGCTCGCGGCCCTTCCAAACAAATTCTAACAATTTTTCTTGTTTTAATAAATATTGCATTGGCATATTTCTAATTTATGTGAAAGTAAATTTTGTACTATATATTTGTAATGCATGGTATTCACTAAATATGTCTCTCTGGGGTATGGCTAAAGAGTTGGCAAACGAAATTTATTAAAATATTTGAATTGCGGATTTATACTGCTTAAATTTACTGTGGAGTTTTAATATTATTTTAGAATTTATCTTTAGTTTTTGTATATTAATTTAAAATTATTGCAAAATGTAGTATTTAAACTTAAAATTAATACAAAATGTAGTATTTTAATTTAAAATTAATAATAAATGTAGTATTAAAATTTGGATACATGTGTTTTATCTAATTTATTCAAATTGTTGTCAACATTTTAATATTTTTGGATTTTGAATCAGTCATCATATTGAAGAATGCTGTTCATCAAAGCAAATTTTAATCAAAATATTTATTTTTCGTTGTCATACTTCTCAGTTCTCAAGTAGTTCTTGTATGTTATTTCCTATATAATGCTTGTTTATTACATCTTTTTATTAATGAAAAGTTATATTTATATTTTTCGAAAAAAAAATGTATGTTCGGACGAATTTTTATAAAGAAAAAAAAAATTTTTTTTCGGACCATTTTTTTCCAAAAAAAAAATTGCTTAGATAATTTTATTCCCGAAAAAAAAAATGTTCAACATTTTTTTTTTCGTAAAAAAAATTTGCATCAATTAATTTCATTTGAAAACAAAAATGTAGTTCAACAATATTCATCATATTGAATATTATATTCATAAATATTATGAACAATTTACAAAAAAATTCAAGTTTTTCATAGATATTATGATTATATTCATCAAAATGACGTCTCAAATTCATTGTATTGAATATTTCCTACTTCATCATAGTGAATAGCGATAGTATGAATAAGTTCATAAATGTAATGAATGCATTCATCAATATGTCATTTAATGAAAGGTGCTATCAATATGATGAATCTATTAGTTGGAAAAAAAAATTCATAATAAAGGGTTTTTTAACAGGGACGCTACAAAAGTAGAGCAAGTATTTCTTTCCATCATAAAATAGGTTTGCCATTTCATGATGAAAAGATATACGAATTCGAATTTCGGTAGTCAATTTTAATAATTTCGACTTGTTGTTGGCTCGTATATCTTATTATCATGAAATGGCAAACCTTACTGAAGAGAAATGTCAAAAGAGAGACAAGAAATATGGCGTTGTTTGCTGTCCCTGTCGCTTTACTTTTGTAGCGTCCCTGTTGAAAAACCCTTGAAAAAGCTTTTGTAGCGCTCTTATTGAAAAACCCCTTTATTAATGAATAAATTTATCATATTGATTAATTTTTTCTGTAAATCTTTAATAAAAAATGCCATATAACCGATTTTCCTGTTCTGAAATAGTCATATACAATTAACTGATGAATTAAATTTGTGCCACAGAACTTGAACTTTTCAAATCCGATTGAATTCGTGGGTTTTGTCTTGAAATATCGAATTTCAAAAAACAAATTCGATTGAATTAGAATTTTCATACGATTCCATATAATTTCAAATGAGAGAATTAGAAGTAATTTAAATGAAAAATAAAATTTTTGAATTTTTCAAAAATGTCTGTTTTTCGAAAATATTTAAATTAAGTTCAACCACATGGTGTAGGTACTACCGTGCAAACCGTCAGTGTTGTCGACGCAATTAAATTGCATTCTATTTCATTTTACTAAATACTCCATTTAGAGCTAATGCATCAAAAATATATAACCTACGGTCAAATAATATGGACTATAAAATGAATGCAACAACTAAGCAACAGGAACAACAACAATTGCAACAACAAAAAGAACTCGGGCAGAGCGCATAAATTGCAATTTCAAAGTCGGTGCCTCGAAGGGGCTTCGACTGACATATCGTGGCGTGGCATAGAGTCATTTTGTAATTTGCTTAAATATTGTCAAAAAAAAAAAATACAAAAAATAATATAAATTTATGAGCTGCATCAATAAAATAATAAATAAAAAAGATGAATTGCAAAATAATGCACAAATAACATGATTATGTCAATGATAAAATGATAAAATAATGAATATAATGATGTTGAAGAATTGGTAATGCAGTTTAAAATGTTTATTAAGGGTGTAGATTTTTGCAAAATTCTTAATAATAAAAAGAAGATTTTGAAGAATTCTAATAATAAAATGAAAATAAATATGGTTTTATTTTTAACTGCTATTTATTAGTAATTTATATGTAAAATATACAGGCAAATTAAACTTTTAGAAATTGTAAAATATTTTAATGGCATCCGTGTTGATAGGGCCTATTTTAAAAATTAGGACCGATGGAAAAAAGTTAGTAATTTTGATCGTTAGTTTGGACTATGCTTTACATAACTATAAATCATTTTCTTATTTGATATTAAAACCGAACTACTGAAAATTCGTACAAAAATAGTAAAAAAAAAAATCAAAGCTTTTCGAATTTAGATTTAAATATTTTAAAAATGTATTGGAATATTAGTATTTGTTGGTATATTGTAATTAGTCTTAAGTCATCTTGCGTTTTTAATTTTTCGCAATTTTTTCATTCACATTTTCGAGTTCTTCTATAGAGTTCTCTTAAACTAGTGAACCAATTACAAAGTGTTGTAAGAAATGTTTATTGGATATTTAATTACCTTTCATTCGATTTGAGCATATGAGTTTTATTAAACGCGAGATATTTACAAATATATGTGAACACCTTTTTGAAAACTATGATTGGTTCCATTCAAGACCTATAGGGATATAAGGCAAATAAGTAACAAAAAATGAATATGTCGAATACATTTAACAGTATTTATATTATATAAAAAATAACTATATTCTAATAATGATGATTAAGTAACTTCCTCAGTTCGTGTTACTGCCTGTGACTCGTGTCAAATATTTGGTCGACCAACGATGACTAAACCACGTTTTTGAAACCGCCAACTTCGAGACTACCAAATCGCACATATGGCGGCACCCAATATAGTTCGATGGCCAATTCCAGCAACAACAACAACAACAATAAAAACCACAATAACAAGAACCGCCACAAGAACAAATGAATGGCTTTGTATCCAGTTACAACGTCGGTGACACATTTGAAATGGAAAACAGGAAACGCGAAGCGCTATGCACGAATTGTTGTCAGTCAGTCAGTTAGTCCCCCAGGTGCCATGGCAACTAGATTGGGTTTCAGGTGTCAACGATTTTAATAGTTGACCGCAAGCGATGCTTTAATATAAAACCAACGACGTTCGTTGATGAGGATGCCGATGAGGAGGCAGACAGGCATTTGAATGGCAATCAGCACACAGGCAGGCAGGCAGGCAGGCAGACAAATAGACGGACAGAGACAACGACAGAGAGAGAAAATCGACAGGTATGCGGCATAAATGGCGCTTCCTGCCGCAATAATGGCGGCAACGCACAAAATAGCACCGCACAACGTAACGCATCACATCGCGTGTCCATCATAATTTAAGCGAAATATTTGAAAATTGGCAGCGTAATTTGGCCAAAACTGTTTTTGATGCTGCATCAATCGACTGCGGTAATTGGCGGCAATTTGCGGACGCTATAAACAGAGACAGCGCGAGTTAAATAGAAAGAGACCGTGCGATGTAGATCGAGTTGCGTATGATAATTTGAGAATTTTGTCATTTTATGGCTTTGTTGTGAATTTTAAATAAGGAAAATATTTTTAATAATTGTAGGTATTTTTGTAGTTGTTGCCGGAGGTTGCCAGAAGACGCTTTATAAGAGGTTTTCTTTTGTCTTCTTTTTTTTTATATATTTTGTGAAAGAAATTTATTTGCAAGAGTTCTATAAAAGAGTGTTATAAAAGTTGAAAATTTACCGAAATAAAAATATAGTTTCAATTTAATTTTATTAATTTCATATTCAACAAAATAATACATTGTTGAATTCAGAGATTAAACACAGAAACAAATTTTCCATATGACGATTTTATAAATAACAAAATTTAAAACACGAAAATAACAGCAAAATCAAAAACACGAAAACAAAAGAGAAAAAGTAAAAACACAAAATCAAAAACACAAAATCAAAAACGCAAAAACAAAAGCAAAAACACAACTGAAAAGCAAAAAGGCAATAACATAAACAAAAAACGAAAAACACAAAATCAGAAAACAAAAAACAGCATAAAAACACAAAATAAAAGCAAAAAAAAATACACAAAACCAAAACACAAACACATAAAACCAAAAGCAAAATCACAAAACAAAAGCAATTGAAGGAACACAAATTATAAATTAAAAAAATAAAATAGACAAAGAAAAGCAAAAACACAACATCAATTGCAAAAAATCTAATCAAAAGCAAAATAAATATTAAACCACAAAATCAAAAGAAAAACAAAATAACAAACGAAAAAAACCAAAAACAAAAATAAAACTAAATACAAAAAAAATAATAAAAAATAAATACAAAACAACAATTAAAAAAAGATCAAACCAAAAAACTGAAAGCAAAAACACAAAAAAAACACAAAGAAAACATAGAAGAAAAACAAAAGTAAAAACCAATCAAAAACAAAAAAATAGCCAAAAACAAAAACAAAAACGAAAAAATAATCAAAAACAAAAATAAAATTAAAACTAAAAAAATAATAAAACAAAAAAATAAATACAAAAAATCAAAGGTAAATTAAAAACAAGATCAAACGAAAACGCACAAAGCAAAAACACAAAGCAAATGCATATACACAAAAACATTAGCAAAAATAAAAGTAAAAACACAAAATCAACATAAAAACACAAAATAAAAGAAAAACAAAAGCAAAAAAAAACATCAAAAACAAAAAAAAAGCAAAAACACATAAGCAAAACACAAAATTAAAAAAAAAAACAAAAGCAAAATCACAAAACAAAAAAAGCAAAAATACAAAAACAAAAGCAAATATATAAACATAAACGCAAATTAAAAAAAAATAGACAAAGAAAAGCAAAACACAAATTCAAACTCAAACATCAACTCAAAATCAAAAATAAATAGAAAACCCCGAATTTTAATGAAAAACAAAACAACAAAGGAAAAAAAATAAAAACCTAAAACTAAAAACAAAAATAAAAAAAAAAAAGATATAAATATATCGAAGGGAAATGAAAAACAAGATTTAACGAAAAAGCACAAAGCAAAAACGCAAAACAAATGTAAATACACAAAAACATTAGCAACAATTGAAGTAAAAACACAAAAGCAACATCAAAGCACAAAATAAAAGAAACACAAAAGTAAATAAAAAATATGGGTAAGTTCGGTCACATAGGGCGGATTTTTATAGTCGGTCGGGCCCGACTATGGAATACCCTACACCTTTGGTGGAGATATTAATGAGGAATATTTAATTGTATACCTTAATTTAAAATTTTTAATTATGCTGAACCTCCCCACCCTCAGAATATTATTCATATATCAGAAATTTACGTCTTATATCCCCATAAATTAAAAAAAATAATTATATAAAGTATAAAAAACTAAAAAAAAAAATTAAAAAATGTAATTGGGCGGACCATGCCTATATTTAAAATTTTGAAAGGCTAATATTTCATAGATTTGATTTTAATAATCTACGGATCAAATTTCCACTATGAAAACCCGGGAAATAATGAAAAAAAAAGTGGGCGGATCACGCCCATTTTTGGACCACATATTTTAAGGTGAATTCTAATAATAAGTTTTAAATTTTATAACTATACCTTGAATACTTTTCGAGTTATTAGTTCCGAAAGAGTTATATAAAAGTGACTTGTATGGGAGGTGGGCGTGTCCGTTGACCGATTTGGCTCATTTTCAAACTCAGTTCTTACTTTTGGCTAAAATATATTGAGACGAAATTTCATCGCATTCTGATCAGTATTTCTCAAGTTATTCTGTATTCGGACAGCAAGACAGCAAGACGGACAGACAGACGGACATGGCTAAACGGACTCGGGTAGTGATGCTGTTCAAGAATATATATACTTTTCCGTACCGGACACGCCTCCTAAGGGGCGTTACAATATATGCACAAAGTTAATATACCCTGTACCTCATAGGTGTAGGGTATAAAAATTGATATAAATACATCGAAGGGAAATGAAAAACAAGATTTAACGAAAAAGCACAAAGCAAAAACGCAAAACAAATGCAAATACACAAAAGCATTAGCAACAATAAAAGTAAAAACACAAAAGCAACATCAAAGCACAAAATAAAAGAAACACAAAAGCAAATAAAAACAAAAAACAGCAAAAACGCAGAAGCAACGACAAAAACACAAAACCAAAACACAAAAATACAAAACCAAAATCTCAAAAATAAGAAGAAATCCCAAAACAAAAAAGAAAAAAAAAAGCAAATGCAAAAACGTTAAAATAAAGGTAAATTATAAAAACAAAAATTAAAGTAAAAACACAAAATCAAACGCAAAAAAACAAATCAAAAGCAAAAATTAAAATAAATCCAAAGACTCAAAATCGAGTGGAAAACAAAACAACAAACGAAAAAAAAAAAAATTAAAAGCAAAAATAAAATTAAAGACAAAAAAATAAACAAAAAAAATGAAAATAAAAGCAAAATCATTTTTTTTACACTTTTCTTTTGTTTAGTGTTTATATTGAAAATATAGACTATATTGTGTAGGATGTAAAAACAAAAAAATAAATAAATAAAAAAAAATGAAAATAAAAAGCAAAATCACTATTTTTTTATAATTAACTTCAGTTTAGTGTGTATACGGAAAATATAGACTATATTGTGTAAAATTCAAAATCAAAACCGCAATCATAATCATTATTCGTTTCTGTTTGAATTCTTGCTTAAATTATTTTAATTGCTAAAAATGCTTGTTCTACTCTTAGTTTTAGTCACGTCACTGATTCTCTAACGAAATTAATGCTCGTTGCTCTCGTTTTCGTAAAAGAAGAGTTGAAAAGATAGAAAATCCTATGGGGCCCCAAGGTATTTTGCAGTTAAACAACAAGTTACTACAACAACTACAATCTGCAGCTATTTATACAACTGCATATGAGAAATATTTATAACAACAACATTAAAATACTTGTGTTTGTTTTTAAACAAAAAAAAAAAGAAAAAAAAATAAAAATAAAAAATTAAATAACTTTTATTTGAATAGACGTTATGAGATTTTCGCATTTTCACAATTTTCCGCACTAACACGCACTCAACACATCATCACACAGACATAAAATACACACAGACACACACACATAACTCACACATATGCATAAACTTAGACACAGGCAAAAATGCACATGTACAAAATAGCAGACAGACACAGGCACAAAATACACATTTCGTCATTAAAAAAAAGACTGAAACATCCTTCAACATATATGTATTAAGCAAGCCAAGCCAGCTTTTGTTATCTGCTGACTTGGGTTATTTTTCATTTATTTTTGATCTCTTTCATAGAATCATAAAAAACATTCTTATTTTATTAATACAGCTGAAAAAGTTTTGTTCCATGTGTATAGAACATATTTATTTGAATGCGTCTGTCCGTGTGTGTGTGGTTTCTATAAAAGTTGGGAATTATGTATTTACACAATTTCTTAATTAAATCACTTTCATTATTTAGACATCATTCATTATTTGTACACTTGAGCCTGCAGTGTTGAACGTATGTTTGGGGTTCTTAAGAATTTTCAGAAATTATTTTTATTTATGTATGGTATTTAAAAAAGTTATGGATGATATGGAAATATAAATAGTAGGTAATTATATTTTTTAAGTTGAAAACATGTAGTTACTATAACATATAATAGAATCATTATGGAACACTTACCTGAATGGAACAATACCTTGAAAGCATTTCCCCGAAGCAATTTCATTGAATTAGACACATCCCAGAATGGACATTTTCACAAAAGACATTTCTCCGAATGATCATATCTACGAATAAAGTAATATTTTGATCATTAAATCCGCGATATTTAATTTTCGTATTTATGAATTCAATCCTTTCAGTCTAGCAAATTTCTTAGTACTAACAAAATATTTAATTATAAATATTAAATAACAAATTTTTAAATACTAGTTTAGGTAGCGAAAAATCAATCCTTTCTGATATTTGATATTAAATTCAGTAAAAGCTCTCATTATATTTACCGTACTTAGATCTACGCTAATCAATTTTAAACATAAAAATGATGAATTTATTCATAAATATTATGAATTTTTTCACCAACTACCAGATTCATCATATTGATACCACCGTTCATTAAATGACATATTAATGAATGTATTCATTATATATATGAACAAAATATTCAATACAATGAATTTGAATTGTCATATTGATGAATTTGTTCATAATATTTTTTCAAAAAAAAATTTTTTTTATTAAATAATTCGAAAAAAAGTGTAAAAATTTTATTTAAAAAATAACATTAAAAAAATTTACAAAAAAATTATCAAAAAAAAAAATTTGACAAAAAAAATTGTTCCAAAAAAATTTTTTTTTTGAAAAAAAAAATTTTTTTGAAAAAAAAAATGTTCGAAAAAAAAAATTTGTTCGAAAAAAAATTTTTTTCGAAATAAAAAAAAATGTTCGAAAAAAAATGTTCGAAAAAAAAAATATGTTCGAAAAAAAAAATTTGTTTTAAAATTTTTTTTTTTTTTCAAAAATATATTTTTTATAAATATAACTTTTTATTAACAAAAAGTTGTAATTATAATAAATAAATTATAAGACATTTTACTAATTTATGAATGTCCATTATATAAGAAATAACACACAAGAACTACTTGAGAATTGAGAAGTACGGTAAGATAGAAATTTGGTTTAATGAACAGCATTCTTCAATATGATGAACATATATGTTGTATTTTATATTTTGTTTCATTAAAGTGATGAAACGAATTCTTCACATACAGTTCATCATATTGAAGAACACTTTTTCGACAGTTACCTAGCGTTCTTCATATTTATGATAGCATTCATGACATTGATGGTGTTAGTCATTAATATTATGAATGGCTCTTCAATACAATGAATCCTGGTTTGAAGAACGGAATTCATCAATATGATGTACATTTTTTTTCTGTGTATTGCAATATCTTAACTTTCTTATAGGTGTATTTGAATTTATTAATTTTAACAAGTAAACACTTTTACAAATAGTTATTTTTATTTAATTAAAAGTGATTACTTGTTAAAATTAAAAAATTGAAATACACGTTGTACACAGAAAAAAATTAACATCATATTGATAAATTCCGTTCTTCAAACGGATGATGAACGCTTGTTAACTGTCGAAAAAGTGTTCTTCAAAATGATGAACTGTATGTGATGAATAAGTTTCATTAAATTAATGAACAAATACATAAAATACAACAGCATTCATATTGAAGAATGCTGTTCATCAAACTAAATTTCAATCAAAATATATATTTTTCGTTTATTTTTTGCCATTCTTCTAAGTTCACATGTACTTCTTGTATGTTATTTCTTATATGGCTCAAAATGCAAAAAACAAAACCACAGAAAAATTTGTTTTTTTCAAAGTTTTTTTATTACTTGTAGTTTGTACACATCCCAAAAAAAATTCCAAAAAGTCTTTTACCACAAAATCTAGCACGTCAATATAAGTGAAATACATAATTTTCTTCGAGTAATTTTAGTCTATGTTCTAAGGATAATAAAAAATTAGCAGTGTAATTATTAATGTCTGTGTACTGAGTCCAAAAAGATTTGTAACGTAGCAAACATTTTTTTATTGATAAACAAATATTATAACAAATTTGATTTTTAAAACTTCAACATACGTTTGATGATAGAAAAACCTGAGCAAGGCCCAGAGAAACCAGAATTACATCGACAAATTGAAAAGATTGAAGAAATTTGTGATTTCATTAAACAAAGAGCATCTGTCTAGAAGGAGCGGCGAAAGAAAAATAAGTAGGGATAGTGCGAAAACTATCCGTGATATTTTGTCACTCCACCAAATTCAAGTGATTGATGGAGCAATCGTCACTATTAATACATAAAACCAAGGATACGATTTATAATTTGTACCGCATTCCCCTTTGTAATTAATTATATCCCACACCTATGAGGTACAGGGTATAATAAGTTTGTGCAGATATTGTAACGCCTCTTAGAAGGCGTGGCCGGTGTGGAAAAGTACATATATTCTTGATCTTGAGCATCACGACCCGAGTCCGTTTAGCCATGTTCGTCTGTCTGTTCGATAATTTGAGAAATACTGGTCAGAATACGAAAAAATGATTCTGAGTACGGAAATGAGCTGAGGAACCCATTACTCGAAAAGTATTCAAGATATAGTTATAAAATTGAAAAATAATTGTTATAATTCACATAAAAATATATGTTACAAAAATTGGCGTGATACGCCCACATTTTGTAATATATGTGAGAGCGATCATCATAATTATTAACTTTAAATGTTAGGTATTTAAATAAATATGCCACATTACTTCCCCACCAAGGTGTAAGATATTCAATAGTCGGGTCCGACCGACTTTAAGTCCTGCCCATGTGTCTTAACTTTCCCTACTTGTTTATAAAAAAAAAGTATTAAGTGCATTCCAATTTTTTAGAACTTCTTGAGAGTCCAATCGTAAGACCACTGACTTCTTGTTATCTTTTGTTAAAATAAAAAATTAAATCCATTTGTTATGCTTAATTTTACTTTTTGTGCTAACGTAGATCGGACAGGAAGCGTAATAGATATTTCATGTAACGTAACAAACACTACATTTTAGCTAATATGGAACTAAAATTTAAATAATTTAAATAAAATTTAAATGTAATATGTTACTTGAAATTATGCACTTCATGTTTAAAATAGTCCACCAGAAAAACAGAGTTTTAAGACAATGTAAGGCCACTTTAAAGCCTACTTCCAAAATGATGAAACGTAGCAAACAATTTTAAACTTTCATAACTCCTAAATAATACAACAAATGTTATCTACATAGAAAATCTTACCACAGAAGTGTACTTTTAGATACATTTATAAAAAATATTAAAAGTATTTGATTTCATATGTTTTCAGAGAAATATATGCTGAAAAATGCGTATAAATGTCAAGAGATAGGCTGCGTTTTGGGTCATATAAAATTTGCTCGACATGCATAAATTATAAAAATGTTTTGTAATGTATTGTTGTAATTATAACTTTATTTAAATAAAAGTTATAAAAAAATATATTCAAAATAATATATTTTTTTAATTATTTTTTTTTGGAAAAAGAAAATTTATTTGAAAACAATTTTTTTTTGGAATTTTTTTTCTGACAATTTTTTTTCGAAATTTTTTTTTAAACAAAAACATATTTATAATATTATTTTTTGAAAAAAAAATTATCGGATTATTTTTTATTAATAATTTTTTTTTTCAATAACATTTTTTAAGGAAAATTTTTTCGATTTTTTTTCTAAAAACATTTTTTTTAAATCGTAAAAAAATGTCCATCAATGATGGACATTTTTGAATGGACAATGGACATTTGATGGACAATGGACATTTGATGGACAATGATGAATGCATCAATATGTCATTGAATGAACTGTGGTATCAATATGATGAATATCTCTCATGTCTTGAAGATCTTCGATGTCTCAAATAGTTCTCGAAATTACTCCGAGAACAATTTACTATATCGTTGTTATATCGGTTCAAGTTTGTTTTTTGTTTCTCTAATACATGTTTTCATTATGAAACATTTCGCATTTCGAAATTATATCAAACTAGCTGGACCCGTACACGACTCGTTTGGAGCAATTTTATTAACATAAAGAACATTTTTATTATTTATATGCACAGGCTTCGCTGTGGACTTTTTTTTATTGGATTTATAAATGTAGTAACCAAAACCAAAGTAATTCTCCGCTAAAACAACTTTTCTCAGACTGTGCTTCCCCGTAGAATTCTTCCCCGTAGAGTTTTTCTTAGTAGAAGTTTTAGTGTGGTGAGATTCGGTGTGGTGAGTTTAGATGTGGTGAATTTGGTGTGGTGAGTTTTAGTGTGGTGAATTTTAGTGTGGTGAGTTTCAATGTGGTGAGTTTTAGTGTGGTGAATTTTATTGTGGTGAATTTGAGTGTGGTGAATTTTATTGCATTGAGTTTTAGTGTGGTGAATTTGAGTGTGGTGAGTTTTAGTGTGGTGGACTTAAGTGTGGTGAATTTGAGTGTGGTGAGTTATAGTGTGGTGAATTTTAGTGTGGTAAGTTTTAGTGTGATGACATTGCTCGATTCACTTTCTTCTCTAAAATCTATAGTATTATAGAATTTAGAATTTAAATATGCCTGAAATATATTTACATAAAATACTCAAGTTATTCAAGGAAATTGAAATGAATATTTTTATTATTCTCATAAAATACACATTGTGTCGTCTTTCGATTCGTTTAACCCCCAGTCAATGTCACACGTTAACCTTGCTCATTGAAAGTGCAATTTTCAATGTTTTGCTTAATTGAAGTCACTACAGAAACCTATATTACGTGGAAAAACAAAAAAAAAATAAAATGCGAATTGCGTTTTAGAATTATTCTAATTTACGCTAGCGTCAGCAAAGGAATTACATCACATAGCACATGTTTACGTCTTGAATTAAAAAAATATTCTAATCATTTGCAAAATGAATCATTTTGTGTTTGTAAACAATTTCGTTTTCATGTTCAGGGTTTATTTTTTACTGCTGCTTAGACTATGCAGTCCAGATTCTTATCAAGTAACCTTTTATGTGATCTTTTTCTAAGAAATAGTTTAAATTTAAACATTTTTATTTTATTTTCATGGTACACTTGAGAATTGTTTACGAAGTTTTTTGCATTTTGCAATTAACATGAAATCTATTAATAGCGAAATTTATTATGTTTGGAGGGAGGAAGTCGAAATTTTTAATAATAATGAAACGCATAAGATAAAAACTGATTTTTTGGAATAATTTTTTAGTGGATATTATCAATTACGACAATTTTAAAAACAAAAAACTGCAAATTCGACGAGTTGAACACCTAGCGTATTTGGCATAAGCATGTTGAATGTTTGTGGCAAACATGTAACATGGGTATGTCAATATGATGGGATAAGTAATCGCATTTCTCTTTCAAAGCTTTGTTTTTTTATCTGTTTTTGATAATTGAATAATATAAATTTACGATCATAAATATAATATGTACATAATTGCAGTAATTATTGTATTATTTACATTCGTTTCGTTAATCATACATCTTTGGAATCATGTTTTTTTTCAATAAAATTAACATTATTTAATCATAAGATTAAAAAATAAAACACTATTAATATCTCAATGTCATAGGGCAATCATCTTCGATATTAAACATTATATAATAGTTATTATTTGCTTGCCACAATCATATTTTATGCCGATGTTCATCGAAATTTAAATGAGTTGAGGTTATGAGCTTAAGTCGTATCCAATTTCCAAATCATTGACTTTATTAATACAAGTTAAAAATCAAAATATAATAAGTATTTTCATATTTGCAGCAATCATATATCATTGGATTTATTTATTTTTGGATAATCATACACTATTTTAATGAAAAAATTCAAAAATTCAAATTCAAAATAAAGATATAACGTTCTAAGATAACCATCTAAAAAATACGAAATTAGTCAATCATTTGTTAATTTTTGTTTTTCACAATCATATTATTTCTTGACGTGTATCGAAACTTCAACGAATAAATATTTTGTATATTACAGTTAATAAAAATGAAGTATTTTTATTTATTTTTGTATATTTCTTAATTTTGAGTACTAGAACCATCCAACAAAGTACAACCAATGTCTTAATTGTACTGACCATAAGCTGTTTAATTGTACTTGAATAATTCTTGCTAGCTAACTACACTCAGGAAAAGATACCATAAAAATAATAGTTTTTACAATTGAAATTAGTCAATAGGATAAACTATTAATTCAATCGGTAAATCCTACTAAACACTTCAAAATGATTTTAAGTTTGTATGAAAATATTTAATTTTTGTATACTATTAAAACAATAACTCTTCTATTGACAAATTTTAATGGTATTTTATGAGATTTTTGATGAATGTAGTTTCTTGGATATAATCCGAATATAAATTTGCCTTATACGGAAAGACATGATCAAATAGGTCCTGTGACTTATGAAAATAATTCAATAATTGTTTGGAATCATGTCCTAATTTTTCAAAGTGGGATGGTAAAAGTTCTATGGTAAAAATTGAACCGAAGCTCAAATTAAAATACGACTTTAGAAAGTTTCTTTTGAAAACAAATGTTAAAAAACTGTACAATAAATTGACGCCTCTTTCGAAAACCCACAGCACATTTATATTTTATCTACGAACAGAAGCACATTTTTAATTTCACCACGAATAAAACCTTTTTGTATTTTCGATACAGATATCTCAATCGACAATTTTGTGGTTAAGAAGTCACAAAATGTTAATGATGAAGGTGGTAAAGTATTATGACCAAAATTGTTGATTTTTCATTGATGAAATTATTTCCAGGTGTGTCATTGTCATTTTTTGATGAAACTCTTTCGATGAGTAATAGATTCTCATCCAGGTGCGTCATTTGAACTTTTTTTTTATAAAGTTGTTCCAATGGGAAATATGCACTTGCAGGTGCGATTTGGCCAGAACCTATTTGTGTCATTGGACATTTTTTTGAATAAATTTGTTCCATTGGGATTTGGTCATTCAATGGCCAATGAATCAATAACAACACAATTTTCCAAAAAATGTCCAGTGACGCAAGTGGGTTCTGGCCAAATCCCATAGGAACACATTTTTCCAAAAAAATAAAGACAAATGACACAAGCAGGCTCTGAACAAATCCCAAAGAAACCTATTTTTCTAAAAAAATATCCAATATCCAATGCCGTTTTTTGTAAGAAAATTCAAACGTGTGGGTATTCGTAAGAGGTGTCGAAGTAAACTCCAATTTAATATATACCCTAGAATCATTTGTACGAAGCTCCGGTAAAACCGAAATCACAATTCCGTCCTTGCCGGTACGTTTTCGGAACATTGAAAAAGTATCCGTCGAAATAGGTACTAAAACGGAACGATAACGTGTCGCCAAATTGCACGACTTCGTTAAATCGCACGACTTTGTTAGCCGGCATTCGTATCTCGAAAACAATACATTTGAACTCCGTTTAGATGGTGCCAGGCGGACTACGCAGAAAAACAAAATCATCAATATGATGAATTTATTCATAAATATTATGAATTTTTCTACTTACTACTAGATTCATCATATTTATACCACCGATCATTAAATGACATATTAATGAATGCATTAAAATTCGAAAATTCACTAAAAAAAATTTCAAAAGTTTATTAAAAGTAGTTTTTATTAAAATTTCGTAATATTACTTCGTAAAATTCTAAATATCACTAAAAATTCGAAAATTGACTAAAAATTCGAAAATTGACTAAAAATTCGAAAATTTACAAAAAATTCGAAAGTTTACTAAAAATTCGAATTTTCATTAATCATTCGAAAATTTACTTAAAATTCGAAATATTGCTAAAAATTCGATATTTTACTAAAAATTTCGAAATTTCAATAATCATTCGAAAATTAACTAAAAATTCGAAATATCTATAAATATTCGAAAGTTACTAAAATTTTTTTAATATTTTCAAATTCACAAAAAATTTAATTTTTACTGAATTTTCAAAATTTAACTAAAAATTCCAAAATTTACTCCGAAATTTTACAAAAAATTTAAAATTTTACAAAAATTCGAAATTTAACTAAATCGTTGCAATTTTACCAAAATTCGATATATTGCTAAAAATTCGATTTTTTACTAAAAATTCGAAATTTCTATATATATAAAATTATATATATACTAAAATTATAATACAACATTTTTCTAATAATTAAAATACATAACAAAAAAAAAAATAGTGACTGAAATATCTAAATTTAACTAAAAGTTCAAAAATTGACTTCGAAATTTTTCAAAAAATTCAAAATGCGAAATTTAACTATAAATACAAAATATGAACTTATTCATACAATCGAATATCACAGTAAAGAACGAAATATTCAATATAATGAATTTGTTTTGAAATTTTTAGGAATATAATAATAATATCTATAAATAATTTAAACATTTTTTGTAAATTGTTCATAATATTTATGCATACAATATTCAATATTGTTGAACTAATATTTTTTTTTTAAATACATTTTTACGAAAATCAAAAAAAAATTGCTTTTAAAAAATAAAAATCATCAAATCATTTAAAAAAATATCCAGGAAAAATAAAAAAAAAATGTTAAATTTTTTAAATTTTATTACAAGAACTATTTGAGAAAAATGAACGAAAAATAAATATTTGGATTGAAATTTGGTTTGATGAACAGCATTCTTCAACATGATGTACATAAATGATGTATTTTATGTTTTTGTTCATTAATATGATGAAACATATTCTTCACACACGCTTCATCATAATGAAGAATGAATTCATAACATTGATGTATTGTGTTTATCAATATTATGAATTGTTCTTTAATACAGCGAATCATGGTTGGAAGAACGAAATTCATCTATATGATGTTGATTTTTTTCTGTGTATGGTGCAGCCCTACCAGAAACCAGAACCCAATTAATATGCGCCATTTTTTATTTTTTTCTATCAAGCAACCGTTTATGAAAAACTCTTCTTGAAAGCAATATATTAATTAACGTGGCCGATTTCATGGCAGTTTAAATAAAATTCTTAAAATTGACTTTTGCTGCAACGTCGCATCCTTTAGGTTTGGTGCCTGGTTGGTTGTGCGAGATATATATATATATATATAAAATATTTTTTTACGTACAATATATGAAAATGAAAATGATTTTGTCACATAAATTAAAACCTCAGGGCACACGAAACACTATTAAAAAGCTGCTCGTTTGCACACACTCGCATTTATAACCACCATATACCCCGTACACCGTTTAGTACCCACCATAAATATGCAGACAAATGCAAAAAAAAAATAATATAAAGAAAAAGTAATACCATACATGTGCATCACACAGACACACACAGCAATATGCACATGTGTGAGAATGAGTGTGTGTGTGTGTGTTTGAATGTCCTTCTTTATTAAGCGACCTGAAGCAAAAATCCGCCCTGCAGTTTTTTAAATGGCTTTTTAACGTCAGCACCTCGAACGACGGTTTCATAAGGTGTAGCGTGGAATGTATTTTAATTTTTTAAGTTTTGTTATTTTCCACTAACACTTCGTTTAGTATTAATAACTTTGATATAACTATTTAACTTTTGAATTATATTGTCTTTGGTTAAGAATTATACATGGTCTTATGTACCACATTCTACCCTATAATATATAAAAGAGTACGATTCGGAATTCAACTTCTTTCTTTAGTACGTTCATCTATCTTTTTTTCGTGATGTCGGTACTTTTGATGGGTCTTGTCGCAGGTTATAGTTATTAGCATCAAATGGGATTTTATGAAAAGTTTTAAGAAAAGCTTAAAACAATATTTAACAAAGCGGGCAATTTTGTGAGATGTCATGGGAAAATTTAAATATCATTTGAAAAATACAACATTTGTATCGACCATTATCAGAATTAAATATTCTCAACCCATTTTTATACAACCTGTTTGATATACGAAGATTTATTAGCCTTTGAGTCATATTCTCTGTCATTTTAAATGATTTTTTTGTTATGCCATATAAAAAAAATTATATAGAGACAGCTAAAAAAAAGTCCATCTATACATATGTAGTAGTTGAGGTTTTGTAAGTATGTCTGAGTGATTGAAATAAACACACGCTAAAACTGTAGAACGTTGCTCTTTGATAGTAAAAATTTAAATGAAATCCTGCGGCGTTTCCGTTCACACATGCGAGACGACGTAGCAGCACGACAGGACAATGGAGGAATCGGCGACTGGCAAGGATTAGAAAATCATAAAAAATATGTGTCATTAAAACAAAGCTTATTACAACATTTTTTTTAAACACTTTAATAAAACCATTTTACGCTAAACTACATCGTAATCTTTAAGAAATTTTTCAATTTGAAATTGCAGATTCACAAATGAAATTTTGAGAATACTGATTTATTTAGGCAACTGAGAATACTAATTTATTGAGAATACTGAGTAGTAGCAAATCGAATGGAATTCTGTATGTCACACGAAATTCGAAACACTCTCGAGCTGAAGAAATTCTTTAGTTAAGACGGAATTCAAGAAAGAAATAACTATAGCAAGCAAACGAGATCTTGATCTCGTAATTCGGGAGGTGATTGAAGTATGTTGTTGTGTTAAGTTCCGAGTCGAAATAGTGTCGCTTGTCCCCAAACTATTAGCGATGAAAATACCAGTCGATCTTGACAAAACATTATTGAAGGTGAGACTAACAATAAGTTTGTCTGCGCTAATCGAGACGGTATTCAAATCAGAGCGAAATTCGCGTCGAGATTGAAAATGGTAATGCTTTTGTTAATCTCTACAAATTGCGTCACAATCGAGGCGGTCAAAATTGCCTTAGCAAATCGATTTGTGATTCGAATAGAGGCGAATTCAAAAACGAAATTCGATAGTCTTTGCTTATTTTGAAATTTGATCGAGATTGAAAATGGTAATGCTTTTGTTAGTCTCTACATTTCGGGCGAGATTGTTTTAGCAAATAGATGTTTGATTCGAAAAGGGGCGATTTCAAAAATGAAATTCAATAGTCTTTGCTACTTTTGGCAAGTGTCGATCAAGATCGAGCACGAATTTGTGTTCGTTAATAGAGATGGAATGTAGCCGCGGTAGCTCAGTGGTTAGTGCGTTGGACTGCGAGCCGAAAGGTCTCCGGTTTAAGCCTGGACTGGGGCTAACAACATCTTTTCATAGAAACATTTTTCTATACCGCGCTACCTCTCGGCAGTAAATGGCAAACCTACGAGAGTAAAACCATTGCCTATGAAAAAGGTCTCACCCGCCGTTCGGATTTGGCAATAAACTGTAGGTCCCACCACTTTGAGTACAAATATAACACGCACAGCTCAAAATGGTGAGAGAGCTCGGCCCAAGTTCTTATAGGACTGTAGTGCCAAACTATTATTAGAGATGGAATACGAATCGAGGCAAGTTCGAGAACAAAATTCAAATAGAGATCGAATACGACTATTTTCGGTAACAATGACAGTTTTCAATTAAGGTTAAACTGAGAAGAGTTTGCCTTCGCAAATTAAAACGTCCCAGTCTGCCATATTTCTTCGTTGATCGAAGTTTTCTCCAACTAATTACGATAAAAAAGTTCGATGCAATGGTTTTCGAATCAATCTCGATATTTGATGCGATATCGATCCAGAATGGTTTTTGTCTCGTTTCGATTAAACTTTATTATCTCGTTACTATATCTGCGTACATCTTAGAACGAATTGTAGTATAATATAGATACGAAATCGTTATAGAGATCGAATGAATTCCTCGACATCTCGAGACAGGCTCGAAGGGATATCGAATCGAATGGCAGATTCGGGGGGTTTCGAATGGAGGAACTCTATGCAATATCGAAAACGAGATGACCTTTGGCAGTCTTTGTTTATTTTGTCAAATCTCGGTGAAGATTTTGACGGAATTCAAATAGTGGAATTCTATGCGAAACTAAAAACGAGTATACCTTCGGTAGTCTTTGTATATATCTGAAAATCTCGAAAAGATCGAATGAATTCCTCGACATCTCGAGACATGCTCGAAGGGATATCGAATCGAATGGCAGATTCGGGGGTTTCGAATGAAGGAACTCTATGCAATATCGAAAACGAGATGACCTTTGGCAGTCTTTGTTTATTTCGTCAAATCTCGGTGAAGATCGGGCACAGGTTTGAATGAATTCCTCGACATCTCGAGACAGGCTCGAAAGGATATCGAATCGAATGGCAGATTCGGGGGTTTCGAATGGAGAAAATCTTTGCGAACCAGTTGACCTTTGACAGTCTTTGTTTATTTCGTCAAATCTCAGTGGAGGTGAGATCGAATACGAGTATCTTCGGTAACAGAGACAGTTTTCAATTAAGGTTAAACTGAGAAGAGTTTGTCTTCGCCAATTAAAATGGCCCAGTCTGCCTTGTTTCTTTGATTATCAAAGTTTTCTCGAACTAATTGCGATAAAAAAGTTTGATGAAATGTTTTTCGATTCAATCTCGATATTCGAAGCGATATCGATGTAGAATCGTTTTTTTCCTCCTTTCGAATAAACCTCATTATCTCGTTACTATATCTACGTACATCATAGAATGAATTGTGGTATATTATAGATACGAAATCGTAAACGAGATCGAATGAATTCCTCGACATCTCAAGACAGGCTCGAAGCGATATCGAATCGAATGGCAGAATGGGTGATTCGAATAGAAGAACTCTTAGCGAACGAGTTGACTTTTGGCAGTCTCTGTTTATTTCGTCAAATCTCGGTGAAGATCGGACATGTGCTTATCTTCGTTAAACGAGACGGTATTCCTATCAAGGCGAGCTCGAGAACGAATGTCGAATAAGAGTACACTTTCTCCAGTTGGGATGGTTTTTATTCGAGGATAGAATGAGAACTTCTTAATCTTCCCAAATAAAGTTAGAATTAAAATAGTAGAATTCTATGCGAAACAAAAAAGAAGTATTTCTCCGGTAGTCTTTGTCAATCTAGGTAAAGATCGAGCACGGGTTTGTTTTCGTTATTCGAGCTGGAATTCGTATCGATGCGAGCTCGAGAACGAAAGTTGAATAGAGATAACATCGAATACGATTATGCCCCGTTGAGTTCAGTCGGTTTTTGATCGAGATGAGAATGAGAACGTCTTAATATTTGCAAATTAAAATGAAATTCGAATGGAATTGATTTAACATTCGGTAGTCTTTATCTATTTCGGCAAATCTCAGAAAAGATCGAGCACAGGGTTGTCTCGATTTTGAATCGATGTGAGCTCGAGGACGAAAGTCGAATAAGAGTACGCTTCCACCAGTTGGGACGGTTTTTTGGTCTTGGAGAGAATGAGAACGTCTTCATTTTCCCCAATTAAAAGGGAATTAAAATAGCAGAATTCTGTCGATACAAAAAAGGAGTATACATTCGGTAGTCTTTGTCTACTTCGGCAAATCTATGTAAAGATCGAGCACGGGTTTGTCTATCGAGGCGAGCTCGAGTACGAAAGTCGAATAGAGATGATATCGAATACGATTATGCCTCATTTATTTGAGATGGTTTTTGGTCGAGGTGAGAATAAGTACATCTTAATCTTCGCAAATTAAAATGCAATTTGAATGGAATTCGAACAAAAATGATTTTACCTTCGGTAGTCTCTGTCTATTTCGGAAAATCTCGTAAAAGATTGAGCATGGATTTGTCTTTGAGTTGGATTTGAAATCGATGCGAGCTCAAGAACGAAATTCGAATAAAGGCGATATTGAATACGACTAAGTCTACTGTAGTAGCGACGGTTATTATGAGGTGAGAATGAAAACGTATGAGCCTTTTCAAATTGAGGAGGGATTCGGCTCTAGGCTAGTAGAATGCAAATTAAGCACAAATATGTTTTCGTCAATGAAGATAAATTTCGAAAAAATATGTACGAAAAGAAAATACGATTAGAGATAACGAGTATGATACGGCATCAGCAGTCAGAGGTAGCGCGTTGGACTTTCATTCTGAAGATCTCGGGTTTGAATCCTGGCTTGGGCATGGGTGCTCGTGGTGATATTAACCACAAAAAACGTAGGGAATAGATTTCACAGTACAATGGATATAGTCTGTCTGAGTGCTGTGGATCTTAGTAGATATTAAAAAAAAAAGATCCGAATATGTCTCCAGCAGTTAGTTTTCGAATTAGGTGAGAATGAAAACGAGTTTGCCTTCTCAAATTAAGACGGAATCGAGATTAGTTCGAGAACCGAATACCGAGTTGAAGTCGTTAGCCTTTCTACTTACTGATAATCTAGCTCAAGAGTTAGCAACAGTTTGCTTTACTTAACCGAAATGGAATTCGAATCGAGGAAAGTTCGGAAACGAAACACAAATAGAGACGAAATCGAATACGAGCATACCTTTGGTAGTACAGACGTTTTTTGGATCTATGTGAAACTGTGAACGAGTTGCCTTCCAAATAGGAAAGCGATACAAATGGAGAATAGTTCGACGACGGAGATCCGTAGTATTTGGAAATTTCGTCAGAGAATGATCTATAATTTCCATTAGCTAGTCGCAACAGTGGAAGTCGAGAGTAGGGCGACTTCAAAAACGTAAATAGACAAAAATGGAATTTGACTTTGCCTTTGAAAAGATCAGCTATAGGGCGACCTCGAAAACGTTATTTGAATAAAGTCATCGATCGTATATAACTTTGCCTTTGGAAAAGGTCAGATAAAGGGTTTTAAATTGGCAAATTTTTAAAATTTCTTTGTAAATCTAGCTTTATTATATGATTACTTTTTGGAGAATATCACTCAAGAATGTCTCTAAAGAGGAAATATCTCCGAAAAAGTTGTATCTCTATGATTATTCAGCGCCCAGAGCCGCCAATATAGGAACCATTATTGCGGACAGTGCTTCGATGAAAACTGATGATGCTCATACTAATAATGATGATATTCCGGATGATGTTGTTAGTCTCTTCGAAATGCTGATGATGATGATTACAATGAAGACGACGACTTCATCCAGTGCCCAAAGTACGCCGCCGGCAACTTTGTTTTCAGTTTGAGATCTAGATGCTGGTGCGTCTGCTTATTCTATATTTGTCTCTTTCTACTCGTTTTACTCTACCTATAATTTACTCTCATTTTACGCTTTCTACTCATCCAGCTCCTTCACCTTCTCCTTCTATTTTTCTGTCTCTTTCAACTTCCTCTACTTATTCTACTACTCCACAGCACCGGCGGCAACTGCAACGACTTTGTGTTGTCCCTGTGCCAACTTCATTCATTTTCCTTTTACTCATTCTGCTCCTTCGTCAACACCATCTAGTCGGTCGTATTTTCTGTGCCGCGCGCAGAGTTCTGTGTAATTTTAAATTTAACCCTGCAGCTACTCAGCTATTGAGAAAGAGAAGAGAGGGACAGACATAGAACGACTCCAAGGAAGAGCTAAGCAACGATAACGTTGGAAGTCCTGCGGCCACAGCGATGCAGCGCTGCTTTTCAAGGTTTCCTCAGCTGCTGCTGTTGTCGCTTCATGGAAAGCTTTGCGGCAAAGCGCTCAAGGCGCTGCGCATGCGCAACGTAACAAAAATGAACTTTGGATAGCTTGTTGTTGTTTTTGTTCTTGTGTTTTAGCTACATCTATTGTTGTTGTAGAAATTGTTGATTTTGTTGTTGTTGTTGTTGCTGGCGCGGTGTCGGCAAAGACATTTCAACATGACATCGCAAATGTGTCCCGCAGCACTTTCAATATAATCGAGCACCCGCGGCAGTTTCTTGCGTCGCTTTGGTGCCGTCGAACTATAGGGCAGAGGCGGGTGGCCAGGCGTTAGGTTAGTGCAGTTTTTTTGTTCAACCCTCAATCTTACTCTGAGTCTCGTTTTCTCTGTTTAGTTTCAAATACGAAATGTTTAATTAAAGCTGGAAGGTAATAATGCTAGGTAGTAGAAAGGTAGCAAAGCATATTAATTTGATTTATTATTTAAATTTGACGAGATCTAATAAAAGATGCTATTGCTCGTATACATTAAAAAATGTTTTCATTATATTGATGAATTTCGTTGTTCAAACTATGATGCATTGTACTAAAGAACGATTCATAATATTGATTACTTTAAAGCATCAATGTTATGAATTCTTTCTGTAATATGAAGAAGTGTATGTGAAGAATACGTTTCAACGCATTAATTAACACAAACATAAAATATAACATATATACACATCATAGTGATGAATACTGTTCATCAAACCAAATTTTAATTCAAATATTTATTTTTCGCTCATTTTATGCCATACTTCTCAGTTCTCAAGTACACAGAAAACAAAATGTACATCATATTGATGAATTCCGCTCTTCAAACCATGATTCATTGTATTGAAGAACGATTCATAATATTATTGACTAACGCCATCAATCATTAATATGAACCCTTGGTAACTGTCGATAACGTGTTATTCAATAGGACTAACTGTATGTGAGGAATACTTTCCTTATGTTAATGAACTAAAATATAAAATACAACATATATGTTCTTCATATTAAAGAGCGCTGTTTATTTAGCCAAATTTCTATCAACATATTTTTTTTTCGTTAATTTTTTGCCGTTCTTGTATGTTATTTCTTATATAATGCTTGCTCGAAATGCATAAATTAGTAAAATGTTTTATAATATATTTTTAGTTATAATTAAAGTGTTTTTCAATAAGAGCGCTACAAAAGTTTTTTTAAGGGTTTTTCGACAGGGACGCTACAAAAGTAGAGCAACAGGGACAGCAAACGACGCCATATTTCTTGCCGTTTTTTTGATATTTCTCTTTAGTAAGGTTTGCCATTTCATTATGGAAAGATATACGAGCCAACAACGGGTCGAAATTATTAAAATTTACTACCCAAATTCGAATTCGTATATCTTTCCATCATGAAATGGCAAACCTTACTGAAGAGAAATGTCAAAAGAGCGGCAAGAAATATGGCGTCGTTTGCTGTGCCTGTCGCTCTACTTTTGTAGCGTCCCTGTTGAAAAACCCTTTACAACTTTTTATTAATAAAAAGTAATATTTATAAAAAATATATTTAAAAAAAAATGTTGTTCGAAATTTTTTTTTTTGTAAAAATTAAAAAAAAAAATGTTTTTGTTTTACGACCTCTTTTGATTATTTTAAGATATTGTCTTAACGTGCTCAAGGTCCAGTCGCTTCAAATTGGGTGTTTTGTATCAACAAATAAAACAGCAAACAATTGGCAAAATGCATTGAGTGGCAGATCGTACAGCTTTTCAGAGGCAGCCAAAATCTTGGCAAAATCTTGAATTGATGCAGTTTTTACATTTATGCTTTTGGTTCTTTCTTCAATGCACATAATTCTTATTGTGTTTATTGGAGAAGGAAAACTTACGCGACTTGAAATGTAGAATCTGCAGAGAAAGATCGCTGATGAAACAGCTGTACGATCTGCCAAAACAAAAAACCCAATTTGTACCGACTGGACCTTGAGCACGTTAAGACAATATCTTAATTTAAAAAAAAAAAAAAATTTTTGCAATTTTTGTTTTTTCGAAATTTTCGAATTTTATTTTCTAAAAATAATTTTATTTTTCATTATCATGTCCGCAATAATGATTCGTGTATTGGCTGCTCTGAGCGCTGCTTTTTGGAGAAATTTATCTTTAGAGACTTTGTTGTGAGATTTTATCCAACAAGCGAGATTCGCAAAGTAAATTTAAACATTTTGCAAATCGAAAACCCTATATCTGACTTTTTCCAAAGGCAAAGTCATGTTCTATCTTCACTCTATTCGAATTATGTTTTCGAAGTTGGCCTACTTCCGACATCTTCCATTGCCACTAGCGATGGCAAATTATAGCTCAATCTATGACGAAATTTGCCAATACTACCAAATTCCCTCGTCGAATTATTCTCGATTCGTATCCCTTCTCAATTTGGAAGGCAACTCGTTTGCAGTCTCACCTCGATCGAAAAACGTCTGGACTACCAAAGGTATACTTGTATTCGATTTCATCTCTAATTGAATTTCGTTCCCTTGCCTTGATTAATGTAATAATAACCAGTTGGGAGAGTTAGATCACATGGGAAATTTTTAAGTAGGTGTTATTATGATAGTTAGGATTATCAAAATTATAGTCGGTCTAAGCCGACTATAAATACCCTACACATATGTGTGGTTACCATTCAAAGTGATATATAGGTCACCAGGGTATACGAATCCTGAAAATAACTACAAACATTCAATCGCTGAAGAATTTCCATTCATTTGATACCCATATTTACAAATGGGTAGGTGTACAGAATTTCGAATTTTTTTTTTGGAACCACAACTCATTTTGCAGGAAAACATTATTTTCATGTATTTCAGCACGATGTCAATATATATTTGACCAAAAAAGTTTACCTAAGCACGTATACAGTAAAATTGATCTGTAGATGTAAATTTTATATGAAATTTTACATAAGTGGTCGGTTCTCAGGTCACAATAGATCGAGATATAAGTAATCTAAATCTAAAGTTTCATTGCAATGTTTCTATGAAAGGATGTTGTTAGCCGCAGTCCAGGATTGAACCGGGGACCTTTCGGCTCTCAGTCCAACCCACTAACTACTGAGCTACCGCGGCCTTTATCTCCATCTTAATTGAGCAAGTCAAAGTCTTGCTCGGGCTTGAGCAAGATTTTCAGTAAGCAGCAAAGGCTACCGACTTCAACGCGGTATTCGGTTCTCGAGCCAGTCTCGATTCGAATTCCGTCTTAATTTGGGAAAGATGTTTCGTTCTCATTCGCACCTAAATCGAAACCTACTGGAGGCATATTCGTATCATACTCGTCATTTATATTTAAATTTATTTCTAGAACGTTCCGAAATTCTTCGGCGAAAAGAAATTTGTGCTCGATTTCGCCTCGAAGCCTTCTGTGATGAAAACAGAAACAACATTTTTGTATACCTACTACATTAATATCTGCATTATCAAGAAGAATTGTTCTTATTTACTTTTTTAATAAGTGGATCTGTTTCTTAAAATTCAGAACGTTTTCGTTTAGCTGTTTCTGAATATTTCTTGATTCCTTCTGGATTCTACAAATTATGTTTTCCGCTGTGTGATATTCACATGTTAAACTACATATTTATTATGTGTTTTTGTATTATTCATTGTCAGATTGTCGTTCCGATAAAGGCACCACTTTAGTTATCATATCAGGGCAGAACCAATTTTAAAGTCTGCGTTTTCGAAGTGCAGCAGTTCTAGTCCAGTACTATTTTTTCAGCAGTCTTGTTCGTCAATTTTGCGCCGTAGTTATCACTCCAAGACTTATGTATGGTTTCCATGTTATATATATTATATTTGATATCGAGAGATAGCAAAAGTTCAAATATTTCAACTTTCTCTAACTTTCGTTATCCCCCATGTTTTAAGACGGCGAAATAGTGTTGACGAGTGATAGCGAATGACAGTATGGAAACCAAGCCTTAACGTAGAGCCAACCAATTCTGAGTATCATACTTTGACCAGAATGATGTATGCTTGGAACAAGACTTGGGCAAGGATGGGCCCATCAATTTTACTTACAATTGTAGAATAAATTCAATATTTGATAAGCGATATATTTAGTGTTTGAAAGAAACATATGAAATACATTTTACCATTTCTAGACGAACAAAACTCGCTCACACGATAATAATTAGTGGGTTATATCATCTATGTCGCGGAAAAATACACCAACTGATTACGACAATGTAATTTAACGTAAAACCCCAAATAATTATTATAAAATTAGGTATAAGAATATTGTGTGTCGCAAAATACCTATATCAGGGCATTATTAACTCTACGATGTGAATAAATTTAAACCTTTTACATGTAAATCAGTTTAATTATGTAATATTAATGTAAATTCCGAAACACAAAGAGTATTCCAAAATTGATAAATTACGTGATTTAAACATGAAAAATCTGTTTGAAATGTGACTTGATTAAATTTCCCATGCGCCATCAGACTAATCTGAATGAAAATTTGAATTTTAATTGAAATTTAACATATTTTTCAAGCTTTTGAAAGTAGACGAAGTACACGGTCGTCTGTATTCTGTGGTATGCGTGTGTGTGTGTTTCTATTGTATGGGTGTGTGTGTGTGTGTGCACAATGGCGCTTAAATAAACTGTTAAACCAACGTTTAAATGGTGTTAAAATGACGTTAAAATAACGTGTTAATCGGATTTGTGATGGAAATTGAAACATGGCGAAGAAGGCGTAAGAAGTGGGTATGTGTTGGCAACTCTTTGAAGAGGTCGACATGCAATTAGTCAGGTGACGACGAGTAGAGTGTGTAGTTAAAAAAATAAGAATTAATTTCTTTTGAAGAATACAAAATATAAGAACCAATGAAAGATGTGAGGAAAACTGAAATAATCAAGTATTTTTAATTCATTTTTTTTCCTCTGTAATTTATCAACAATCATCAACATTTATACATAATTTTTACGGTTGTAAGTATCTCTGTGAATGTCAGAAATATGCAGAAAAAATGGGTTATTTACAAAATGACGCCCGCGGCAACCACAGAATTTCACCTGAATTAACCGCAACTTCTTTAATTAAAATTTGCCAACACTTATGAGAACTGGGTGAAAAATTGAATGCACAAAAAAAAAAAAATAATAATTAAAAGTAGATGTAAAAGAAACCCTTAAGAAGCAAAGGGTTGTTGGTTGTTTGAGTGACTGTCTGTCTGTCTGTCTGTTGTTTAATATGTCTGTCTATCTGACTGCCTGCCTTGCTGTCTATCTATCTGTCAACAACACAACACAGCAGCAAATCATAAAATATTGCCTGCTGTCGGTTAAAATAATTTTTTTTTTTTACTTTTTTTCGAATCCTTTTTTTCAAATATTGTTTTCATTTTTAATTTCTTGCCCCTTCCAGTTGCCACCAGCAGCGGCAGCAGCAATTTAGTTGCTGATGAGTCGCAAATTGTTAGAGCACTTGAGGAAAAATATTTGTTTTCGAGGCAAGTTCTATATTTTCCGAGTTCTTTAAATTTGATTTGAACCCTTTTTAATGGGCCTCTGGTCATTAAGTGAAAAAAAAAGAAATTAAACCATACAAAAAAAAAAAAAAAAAATGTAGATTGGTTTGTCAGTTATAATTAATGCCAGTGAAATGCTTGCTGATTTGAAAGTTGATTTGAGTCAGACACGTTGCCGAGTCTGCCTAGTAGTTTAATTTTTTTGTTGGAGCTCGTTCTCTCAAGTTAATTAAAAAACACTTAACTGAAATTTGCACAAAATTCAAGAAATATTGTTGAACATCGTTTCGACAGGTAGTTTAAAATACAATTTTCAGTTATTTAAAAGTACAGTCATACTACGAAAATAATAGTAATTCGATTTTGCAAATACTATTAAACACAGAAAAAAATTCATCAATATGATGAATTTATTCATTTATTATATTATGAATTTTTCTACCAACTAACAGATTCATCATATTTATACCACTATTCATTAAATGACGTATTGATGAATGCATTCATTATATATATGAACTAATTCATATTATCATAGTGAAGAACGAAATTATTTGAATCATCATATTGATGAATATAATCATAATATCTATGAATAATTTTAAGTTTGTTAGTACATTTTTCATAAAATTTTTGTATATAATATTTAATTTGATCAATATTGTTGAATCAAATTTTTGTTTCTGAATAAATTAATTGATGAACATTTTTTTTATCGAATTTTCAAAACAATTTCCTTAACATAAAAAATTGTCAAAAAAATATTTTTTCTTTTTTTTTTTTATTAATAAAAAGTTGTGATTATATATAATAAAAAAATATTACAAAACATTTTACTAATTTTTGCATGTCGAGCAAGCATTTTATATACAAGAACTACTTGAGAACTGAGAAGTATAGCGAAATATAAAGGAAAAATAAATATTTTGATTGTAATTTGTTTTAATGAACGGCGTTCTTCAATATGATGAACATATATGTTGTATTTTATATTTTGGTTCATTAATATGAAGAAACGTATTCATCACATACAATTCTTCATATTGAAGAACACTTTTTGGACAATTACCAAGCGTTCATCATGGAATGTTTCATATTTCTTTTCAGTTGTATTTTTTTATTAAAATTATTTGTATATTCACAAAAAAAATGTACATCATATCGATGAATTCCGTTCTTCAAACCATGATTCATTATATTGAAGAACCATTCATAATATTAATGACTAATGACAGCAATGTTTTGTATACGATCATAAACATTCATAATATTATGAACGTATTCAAAACATTGCTGTCATTAGTCATTAATATTATGAATGGTTCTTCAATACAATGAATCATGGTTTGAAGAATGGAATTCATAAAAATGATGTAAATTTTTTTCTGTGAATATACAAATAATTTTAATAAAAAAATAAAACTGAAAAGAAATATGAAACATTCCATTCCTATTTTTTTTTAATATTAGATAAAATCCGGTTATCGTTACCGAGTACGAAATTAGATTAAAATTGTACTTTTTAAATGTTGTCACTATTACTATGATTTTTAATTAATTTTTTAGTGATTTTGTAATGATGATTGTATAATCTTTAGAGAATTTTTAAACTTTTAAATGAACATATATTTTATAGCACTAAGCTATGCCATTTTAATCAAAAATTGAAGAAATAGTACACTCAACAGGTCTCAATGTACTACATTTCTGTAAAAAATAAGCTGAATATTCTCTATTTTTCCGCAGTAGGACTCTTAAAAGTGCAGTCATAAGAATTTAAAACTTAGAAATTTTGTTCTCTGTCGGAAGTCACATACACAGAAAAAATATATGTCTAAACATTTCAAACAAAATATCAATACAACTAATTTTTAGTAGTTTCATCACCGATGCGACATTTAATTGTATTGATTAAATATTTAATTATATTAATTTTTTCATATACGACATTTAATTTTATTGATTAAGTATATAATTATATTAATTAATAAATTTATTGAACAAAAATTGAAGGCAATTTAAACACCCGATGAAAAAAAATATTTTTTTATTTGTCATTTTTCATAAATCGATTTTGTAGAAAACACACGTTTAAAGTTTTCAATTGATTCTCACTTTGCATATAAAATGCATGGGACATATGAAATGAGGTAACGGTATATTCTCTTATCATGCGGTGAATATACAAGATATGAAAACGAATTTTTTACAAAAGATAAAACATGATATAAGGAATAAATCTGCATCATTAACTCAAAAATCACATTTTTTGAGTTATGACCCAGTTTAAACCACGCTCACGTCACCAGTAGAGCTAAATAAAGACTTTTTCAAATGGGACGCTACAAAAGTAGAGCAACAGGGACAGCAAACGACGCCATATTTCTTGCCGCTCTTTTGACATTTCTCTTCAGTTAGGTTTGCCATTTCATGATGAAAAGATATACGAATTCGAATTTCGGTAGTAAATTTTAATAATTTCAACTCGTTGTTGGCTCGTATATCTTTCCATCATGAAATGGCAAACCTTACTGAAGAGAAATGTCTAAAGAGCGGCAAGAAATATGGCGTCGTTTGCTGTCCCTGTCGCTCTACTTTTGTAGCGTCCCTGTTGAAAAACCCTTAAAAAAAACTTTTGTAGCGCTCTTATTGAAAAACACTTTATAATGAAAGGTACATTTAAACGATATCAAAGTAACGATATACATACGTACGATGTATGGAAAAACGATTCGACGAACCGATTAGGCAAGCATGCGTTGCGATAAAACAATGTAAAATAAGATCGGTACTACAGTACCTTTAATACTGTGTAGTGAGTTTAAAACTGTGTGTAGTGGCTGTAGAACAGTGCATTGACTCTAAAACTGTCGGTTGGAGTATATGCTATACATCATATATTTTAACTTATGCAACAACCCAGAAGGAATTTAATTAATACTATTTAATAATTCGTATATTCAATTAATAATATTAATAGAATTAATTATTGGTATTGGAAAATTTAAGACAAACATCCACCGACACTAATCTATCCCCATTTAACCTGGTTTCGTTAGGTATAGAATTTAAAAACGAAAACGCAATTGAGACTGAAACACGGGAATAATCGAAACTGAATCCGTTAATCGTGTGTGTTTTAATTCTTGATTTAAGAGTTTCTTAAACTGATATCCCTGGTAGGCATTTTATTTGGAGTTAAAATAGACGTAATGTGCTGAAATGTCAAATGCTTAACGTTTCGGTAAATGCATACATCATATAAATGGTAATGATAAACGTAACGGACATGGCCGCGACTTAATGAGCCGTAGCATTTGAAATTCTACGTAAAATTTCGTTCCGGTAACATTTGAGCACATACCTATTATAACTAAAGCGTTACCCTATGACGGTAGTCATTATCATGAACTGATGATATTTATCTTGTTACTAAACTGTTAAAAACGAACAATATTTCAATCTCCGTTCATGAATAGGGCCGTAGAATTATTAAACCTTAATGGGTTTTTCAATTTGTAACACCAAAATGTGATTGGTTTTGTATTACTGGGTGCATAAACATAAACATTTCTTTTAATTAACAAATTTTAAACAATCTTTTTTTTTTATATTCCCAAAAATATTTAACCCCCCGGTTAAAAACTGACATATCTCTGAAAATTCCACGTGAAGTTGCAGCATTAAACCGTAAACAGTTTTTCATTTGTTTTTTCCCGAAACAGTCAAAATTTCTTTAGGTGTTTAATTACTGCAAGTGAAGCTCCCATATCGCTCACCTCGAATAATCAAAAATACAACAAAACCTTTATAAAGTTTTATATGTTTTTTTTCGACGTCTCATCTCAAACAGCAGCCTCATTACTTCACTTTAATCCAGACACTCACGCACATTAAACCCTTTTTGGAATAGGCTATGCACACAGTCATTTTTTCCGCTTATTAAAAAACTTTTTAATAATTTTATAAGAAGCCAAAAACTTTTCGGAAAAGTGTTGTTTACACACTCAACAACAGTCGAAAAGGAAGTAGCGACGTCAACGTCAACAACTCGAAGTACAGCAATCATTTGCTGTGACGCACCCACACTTTTTTTTAATTCTACTTCATATGCCTTGTATCTATTGCGCCCTCGCAACTTCCCCCAAAATTTACTTGACGTTTTGTTGAAATTTTGTTAATTAGATAAAAGTTTTGGTCGGATTGTTAATGACGCGTTGATGAGCTGCGTAAAAAATTGGTGCTCCTTACGAAAAGTGGCTGCAACAAAGGGGATTCATGGGATTGACTTGTGTTAATAACAAAAATTTCGAAACTTTCGAATTTTACAAAGTTTCTTATTTATGTACTTGAAAAGAGCTACTGTTACGATAGTTTTAATGTTTTTATTTTTATTTATTAAATATTAAATTTAATGTTAAGTTTGATTGAGACAAAAATAAAACATGTAGAATTTATGGTATGAAAATTGGTGTTAAAACACAACGTACTATTGCATTAATTCAGCTAATTGAAGAAATCTTCATTGTTTATGCGTCAATTTTATTAAACCACAACCTTAATAGAAAATTACCCTATTAGAGGTAGATACTCCATTTTCCCTGCACAGAAAAAAATTCATCAATATGATGAATTTATTCATAAATATTATGAATTTTTCTACTAACTACCAGATTCATCATATTGATACCACCGTTAATTAAATGACATTTTGATGAATGCATTCATTATATATATGAACTTATTCATACTATCGAACAGCATAGTGAAGAACGGAATATTCAATACAATGATTTTGCATCGTTATATTTTTTGTAAATTATTCATAATATTTATGAATATAATATTTAATATTGTTGTACTAATGTTGAACTTATATTGTTTTCAAAATAAATTAATTGATGGATTTTTTTTACGAATTTATAAAAAAAAAGAAAATTGTTTAAAATAAAATTTGAAAAAGAGTCCTTAAAAAAAATATCAAAAAAAAAATTATTTCAAAAATAATGTATCCGAAATTTTTTGTTTCGAATTATGTTGAACTAATATTTTTTTTCAAAATAAATTAATTGTTGGATTTTTTTTATTAATTTTCAAAAAAAAAAAAATTGTTTAGAATATAAAATTTGAAAAAAAGTCCTTGAAAAGATTAAAAATAAAAAATCGAAAAAAAATTTAATTCAAAAATAATTTATCCAAAATTTTTTGTTTCCAGAAAATATTATCCGAAAAGAGTTTTTTTTTCGAAAAAAAAAGTTGTCCGAAAAAAAGTTTTTTTTTTTTTTAATTTCCAAAAAAATTTTTCTTTTTTTTTTAAATTTCCAAAAAAACGTTTTTTTTTTGACAAAAAGAATTACGGGATCGAACTTGTATCTAAATTTTGATGGCATTAGTCGGATGGATATCTGTCTACCATTTTGATTGAACTTTTTGATATCGAAACGAATGACATACTGGACATAATTATGGCCCTATCATGACCTTATTACACAGAAAAAAATAATCACCGTAAGTATAGCAACTGAGATTAATTGATACAAAATAATGGATTCTATTAATACACAGTATGCCATTCGTTTCAAAAACGTTACGAGATCAATGAGAGAAAAAGTCGATATCGAACGCTTTCTCGTACCGATATCGAGCGTCAACTTGGACCTACATGGTAGGTAGATATCGATACGTTTTGTCGGAGTTTTCATGGTACGTAAATTTTTTTTTAAATCGAAACGATATCGATTAAAGTAATGGTTAAAGTTCGATAATGCACCGAAACATATCACAATATCGATGCGATTAATGTTTATATATCATTTATGTATCTTGTCAATGAATTTGAATGTACGAGAAATTATAAAAATTAGAATCGATAAAGCAACGAGATCGAACTTTTTTCTCGAAGTTGTTCAAAAAAATTCGAGGCATGGGAGGTCTCCGATACATGGAAGACTGGGTATAATTAATTGAATATACTCATTATTTAATAGTATAAATCAAATCCTGTCTGGGTTGGTGTATATGCTAAAAGATACATGAAAACCATATACACAAACCGAGAGTTTTACAGGCATTACCAAATTTTACAGCCATAATACAGTTTTACCGATCTTATTTTACATTGGTTCATAGCAACGCGTGCTTGCCTATTCGGTTCGTCGAGTCTTTTTCTGTACATCGTGCGTATATCATAACTTTGATATTCTTCTCCTTATTTGTGTTGAACATCTCCCTTTCATTGTAATCACTAATAAAGTGAACGTGATTCAAACGTCGAACAAGTAGTAAGTAAAAGTAGTAAAATATATATAAAAAAAAGTATATAAATAAAAATAATATAATAAGGAAAGTAAATAAAATAAATAAAAAAATATTTTTTCCTTGGGTAAGTATAAGTTCCTTTAATTTTTGTTCAATTATTTTTTGAATTAATATAATCAATACAATTGAATGTCATATCGGCGATGAAACAATTAAAAATTAATTGTATTGATAAATTTGTTTGCTATAATTACACATATATTTTTTTCTGTGAAGGTTAAATATAAGTAGTGTTCAACTGAGAATAATGTTCTGTGCATGTCTATTCCATTGTAGTTTACTCGGCCACGCATCACAGATCAACCTCCTTCTTTTTTGATATTGGAAAATTTAATACCAACTATAACCTTTCTTTCTCTCACCATTTTCATATGATCGACAATGTTAATTGGTTCCTCGTTAGAAAATGAGAACTAGTCTAAAACATGTAGTTCCAGAACTAGTCCGAAGTGTACTAGAACAAATATTAATAGTTCTGGAATTAATTCAGGACAAGGGTAAATAACCAGAAGTACATATGGAGTCTTCGATATTGATTTCGAAAGTAGATACGCACTATGCCCAAAAAATCTTGGGTAAGCTATATTCATTCAGCATTCCACTTACTATATCCACTACTCAGAAAAAAAAATCTTCAATATGTTGAATTTATTCATAAATATTATGAATGCATTCATTATATATATGAACAAAATATTCAATACAATGAATTTGAATTGTCATATTAATGAATTTGTTCATAATATTTTTTTTTTTATAAAATAATTCAAATAAAAAGTGTTGTAAAAAGTTTATTTAAAAAATAACAGTAAAAAAATATCAAAAAAAAATTTCGGAAAAAAAAAAATTCGGAAAAAAAATGTCAAAAAAAAATATTTTTTTTTTCGAAAAAAAAATTTGTTCGAAAAAAAAATGTCTCCTCAAAATAAATTGTTCGAAAAAAAAAAATGTATTCGAAAAAAAAAATTTGTTCGAAAAAAAAATTTGTTGAAAACAAAAATTTTTATTACCAAAAAAATATGATGCAAACAAAATACCATCTTGAAATTTTGCATGAACATTAACAATAAATTGTCGAAAATTTAGGATTTTTTTCAGAATTTTAAAAAGGGTCCTTTTTAAGGACCACAAATTTGAAGTGAAAGGATAATGACCACGGGCCACATGTTACCGTTTGGAAATTACAACTTTATTTTTCTAAAAGCTTGTTCTATTAGCTTTAAAACGAGCCATTAACGGAGTTTCTAGCATATCTAGTTCAAGAGATATTTAAATATGAACAACAGTACAAAAGTGATTTTTGGCACTTTTTTCCAACTTTGAGCCACTGTTTCTCTGGAAGTAGTGGTCGGAAAAATAAAAAAAATGTTTAGTGCATGTCTCGATACCCTTTATCAGTTGCCAAAATTTCATTGAAATCGATGAAGGTGAGTTCCAACCGCTGGTCGATTTGGTGTGGAAGGGCCCATATAAGAAATAACACACAAGAAATACTAGAGAACTGAAGAAGTATGGCAAAAAATGAAGAAAAAAAATATTTTTATAGAAATTTGGTTTAATGAACAGCTTTCTTCAATATGATGAACATATATTTTGAATTTTATATTTTGGTTCATTAATATGATGAAAGGTATTCTTCACAAACAGTTCATCATATTGAAGAACACTTTTTCGACAGTTACCAAGCGTTCTTCATATTTATGATAGCATTCATAACAATAATGGCGTTAGTCATTAATATTATGAATGGTTCTTCAATACAATGAATCATGGTTTGAAGAACGGAATTCATCAATATGATGTACATTTTTTTTCTGTGTAGTATCCTTTTCTTGTGTTCGGCAACACTATTATGTTCCGAACAATATGGAATAGTCGTCTGCAAGATAATGCAGACGTTTTTCAATAAACGACTTCATTTCACGATTTACAAATTCACCGCCAATGTCAAATCGTATTATTTTCACTTTCTTCTCCATGAAGTTCTGGACTTCTGAAACATATGCCTGAAACTTACTGCAAAACCACACTTTTCTTCATCAGTAAATATATTTTGGTGTATCTCAAAATATCGTCAATAAAGAACAGAAAATACGTCAATAAAGGACAGTCAATTGATTCCACGCAATGAGAAGCCCACGATAAATAATCGGCTTCTCTTATAGAAAGGAAATAGTCCGATTTTTTATGAAGTACTTCAGTACTAGTTCAGTTCCATTCACTTTTCATATTGAAATAATTTGTTAAAAAAGTGCGATTCGACAAATCGAAGATATTTCCAAAATTAAACTTTCGAGAATAAGACACAAATAACATATTCAAAATTACAATCATATTCTTCAATGATATTCTAGACTTTATAGATGAAGTGCTTTGAAAATTTGTCTAAAATATCATCATTACATTGCAGATCGTATATGTCATCGGTTATTGATAGTCCTAATCAGACATGGTGGAATCATTGAGAAAGAATTGAGCTACCAACCAAACTGTAACTTATGTAGTTCAATGAACGATATTAAAATACATCTGTATTATATAAAATTCCAGTTATTTTTTCATAAGCAAATCAATTTGTCCCATTAAAAGTCCGCTTTCTAATTTTCTCGACGATTCTCTGCACTATCGAGTTTCTTGAAAAAGTTGTATTTAAATGAGCACTAATTGATCATCAGACTAAGAATATGTTAGGAAAATGATGCTGCAAATATATACGATCATGTTTAATTTACTTATTTCCACTCACACCTACCGCTTTCGTAAACTATTTAGAATCCGGTATGTACGTCAAAGCAGCAGCAGCATCTATTATCCTCATATTATCATTATAAGGCGCCAACAAATATTTTTGTTGTAGCAGCAAATAGGCACCTTTGCTACGCGCGAGTCACCACTATATAGTGATCCGGTCCGAAGACAACCCAATTTCAATTTCAAGTTCTGCGCCTGCGGTGCAACGCACTTCATACAACCAGAAACTTGTTGGAGAATCTGATACCTGTTGCTAGTGCTGCACCTTAGTGTCTATGTCTAGATGGCGCTGTGACTGGCTGGCGTTAAGTCAATTAGTGGATTTCAAAAAGATGTAGCGCCGACGACTAATTCGACTCCAATGCGGAGACAAATTGTACCACAACTGCTATGTTTGCAGAATGATAAAAACAGTGGTATATTGGGAGGGGTAAAACGTAGAGGTAACTGCAAAAAGAAACTTGTTTCTTCAATGACAGCTGAAGTCTTCAGTAACTGAGTAGAGTAACTGAACAACAGATGGTATGCGTTAAATTGAGGAAGTACTCAGGAAACATTTTATATATATTTTACGAGTTCTAAATGTGTCGAATTTTTGTGTGTTACCCTCATTTATGAACACTTCTTGAAAGTGCCCAAAATAGAGCTCTGGAAATCTGGGTAGAGGACACCTTTTGATGAGCTCAAAAACCCTCATAATTATGTGACTTTTAATCAGAGATCGCAAAGAAACGAAATTGGAACCGTTATTAAAAAAATGTGTGAAACCGCAACCGGAATCGGAATTTTTATATCTATTTTTTTTGGTTGGAATCGGAACCAGAATCGCTGTTTTAAAAATAATGGACCACGACCGGAACCTATAAGGGACCTCAAAGAACCGGACCAAAAAGAAAAGTAATCGGAACAGTTTTGATTTTTGGAACGGTAATCAGAACCGATATTTAGAAAATGTGTGCAACCGGAACTCAGATATTTTTTTGGAATGGAATCGGAATCAGAACCGGAACCGGAACCGCTATTTTAAAAGTCTTGGAACCAGAACCAGAACCGATAAGAGACCCCAAAGTACCGGACCGCAAAGAGCAGTAATCGGAATCAAAAAATATCGATTTTTGGAACTGGAAACGGAACTGATGTTATTAAAATGTGTGGAACCGGATCTCAGATAATTTTTGAAACGATATTCCAAAGGGTTTTAGTACCGGCTTTTAATATTCCCAAATATTCATATTTGAGCACTGGAAATAGCCCAAAAATGCTTCCGAACCCTAAATTGAGGATAAAATGTTTTCTCAAGAAATATTTTGGATATTTGAAGAATTGTGTCGAATTTTTATGTGTTACCCTTTATTAACACTTTTTGAAATAGTTCAAAAAGCTCCGGAAACCCTCATAATTATGTTACTTTTAATCAGAGATCGCAAAGAAACGGAATCGGAACAGTTATTTAAAAATGTGTGCCACCGGCACCGGAATCGGAATTAATTTTTTTTTAAACGTAATCAATATCGGAACCGTTATTTTAAAAATCTTGGACAAAACCGAAACCGATAAGAGACCCCAAAGAACCGGATCGCAAAGAATAGTAATTGGAACCGAAAAAATTTTGATTTTTGGAACTGGAAACGGAACCGATATTAAGAAAATATGTGGAACCGGAACTCACAGTTATTGAAAAATATGTGGCACCGACACCGGAATCGGAATTCATATTTCTTTTTGTTGGAACCGGAATCAGTACCGGAACCGCTATATTAATTATCTTGGACCAAAACCGGAACCGATAAGAGTCCCCAAAGAACTGGACCGCAAAAAACGGTAATTGGAACCGAAAAAATTTCGATTTTTAGAACTGGAAACGGAATCGATATTAAGAAAATATGTGGCACCGGAACTCAGATAATTTTTTGTTTGGAATTAGAAGAAACCGCTATTTTTAAAATCTTGGAATCAGAACCAGTACCGATATTCCAAAGGCCCCCGGCTTTAAATACTCTCAAAATATTCATATTTCTGCACTAGAAATAGCTCAAAAGAATGTAATGTTTACTCAACACACATTTTGGTTTTTTTTTTCTCATATTTATGCTCATTTTTAGCATCGAAAACAATCTTAAATGCGATACTTTTATGAGTCTTTAAACCATTAAATTTCATTAAATTTTAGTATTTCATAAATATTTCTGGTTTTAGAAAAATTGACTCATATCTGACAACTAAAAGTTATCTTTAAAATCTATAAAAAAATATTCAACATATCTGTTATATACACTATAAAAAAGTGGTTTACCCCATGCCAGCTGTCACCGGTTGGTTCACCAATGCATCATCGTCCCATGCATCACTATATCATATACATAAATATTTCGCCTGCCTCCATTTGCAGGTTTGCATGAATAATGACTAAAGCAAAAGAAATATCCTGCGGCATCCTGACGCCCTGCTTGTGAACTGGAATTTTAAATTCTTTACTTATTTTCGCTCTTCGCACTTATATTCTTCTGTTTTTTTTTTCTGTTATTTTCTGTTTTTGTTCTTTCATTCTCCAGCACTCTTCAGAGTTGCAACGTTGTATAGTGTTTATTTTTATTCACCGGAACTTAGTTTGTGGTCTTGCGGCACTGGATCCGCACTCAGGGCACTTCGCATATTCTGTGCGGTTGATGGTGCTCACTTCTCACCCTCTGTGTCTTGCACACTCAGCTATTGGAAAAAATCGCGCTAAGTTAAAATAACAAAGAGGAATGGGATAAATGCAAAATTATTGTGAGTCTAAATCGACTGAGAAATACGCTACGCTACAATCGAGTCATTTTGATGCGTTGTTAATCCAAAATAAAGTTTTTAAATTCACTTTGTTATTAATATTGTATTCCAAAGAATATATTTTTAATATATCGTCGCTGTAGAACTAAAAGTCACCAACTACATTTTCAAAATACCAATTGCTCCTTTACAAAAACCTTTATATATCATTAAATTTTTGATCGATGAGCTCAATATAATAACCAAATGATAAGAATATGTGAATCTATCATTTGGTATTTCAACTTTAAAAATGTATCAATTACTTTTTGAAATAATAACTAACAAAGTTGAAATTTAAGATTTTCATAAAAATGTATTTGGTGACTTTTAGTTCTACGACAACGATATGTACATTTTCAAATTTCTTAACTACAGGATATATAAAAATATATTTTTTTAAAACACATTTAATTTTAATTATAGAAATATTACAAATTAAAATAACATTTGAGAGCTTTTAATGACTCAAATATTGTCCTCATCATTTAGATATTGTCAGATTTAGTGAAGAGCAAATGCAAGAACAAAAACTAGACATGGTCCTGCTCTTGCTCTTGTTATTGTTCTTGCTTTTGTTCTGGCATAGTCGTTCTGTTTCTTGCATCAGCACACAGAAAAAAATGAGCATCATATTGATGAATTCCGTTCTTCAAACCATGATTCATTGTATTGCAGAACCATTCATAGTATTAATGACTAATGGCATCAATGTTATGAATGCGATCATATATATTATGAACGCTTGGTAACTGTCAAAAAGGTGTTCATTAATGTGATGAACTGTATGTGAAGAATACGTTTCATAATTTTAATGAACAAATACTTAAAATACAACAACATCATATTGAAGAATGCTGTTCATCAATCCAAATTTCAATCAAAATATTTATTTTTCGTTCCTTTTTTGCAGTACTTCTCAGTTCTCAAGTTGTTCTTGTATGTTATTTCTTACATAATGCTTACTCGACATGCATAAATTAATAAAATGGTTTGTAATATATTTATTTATAATTACAACTTATTATTAATAAAAAGTTATATTAAAAAAAAAAATTAAACATTATTTTATTAATTTTCTTTTTTTTCAATTTCGAAAAAAAAAAAAATTTAACCATTTTTTTTTTGATAAAAATAATTTCTTTATCGAATTATTTTTTTTCAACATTTTTTTTTTTTAATTTAAAAAAAAAATGTTTGGTATTTTCTTAAAATTTTTTTTTTTTGAAAAATTCGTAAAAAAAATGTCTACAAATAATTTATTTTGAAAAAAAAAATAATAGTTCAAAAATATTCATAAAATTGAATATTACATTCATAAATATTTTGAACAATTTCATTCAATTTCATTCATATTTTTTTATTTTTTAGAAAAATTTTGAACTTTTTTTGCTAATACCTCGCAAACAAATATTTCACGTATAAAAGAACATTTTTAGTTTGTGGCGCAAGGTTTTCTGCGTCTAATATCGAAAAGTTCATTTCATTATTTTCTTTGGAATTTTAAAAATAAAAAACAAATGGTCTGGGAAATGGAAAAATGGGCTATATCTCAAAAACTAGAACCAATTTGACAAAACTGATAGCATTTTCGGAATTAACGCCACAAATGCATCTAATATTTGCTGCTACTTTTACTGCACTATAATGAGTGTGGGAAGTGTTATTCATCAATATCACGATTCAAATTCATTGTACTGAATATTTCGTTCTTCACTATGATGTTCGATAATAAATGCATTCATCAATATGTCATTTAATGAACGGTGGTATCAATATATTGAATCTGGTAGTTGACGAAAAAATTCATAATATGTATTTATGAATAAGTGCATCACATTGATGCATTTTTTCTGTGTGTTCTTGGGACTTGATGCATAAGTCTATATGTTTTTAAAATCTTTACATGCCTAATTCTGTTATACAAAAGGAATTTAAACCATTTATGAAAAATATATTAGACGGAAAATTGAAGCAAAAAAAACCTAAAATTTAAATTCATACGCCCTAAAATGAAATACAATTCGCACGATTCGGTAGAGATTCCGAAATCGTCTTTTGAATTCAACAACATGCTATTCAGCACCCGTTTTTAAATGTCGGGACTAATCCCGGCATTCTGAGATGGTTTTTCTAATCTCGAAAGTCCCTTGATTGTTAAAATGTTTCTGGTTTGCATTCCTAGCTCTCACATTATAATCCGACATCGAACAAAACCAACACCTTCGTAGTTCACGCGGCTTTCAACAGAATCACGCATTACAGACAGAATTCGTACTTTAAACTGCATTGATTTAGCTGTTTTAGTTTGAAAAACAACCACATTTATTTACTACATTTGTATAAAATAAATATATATATATATATATATATATATATATATATATATATATATATATATATATATATATATATATATAAATAAATAATATATTTTGTATTTAAAATGACTACATTTTACATTTAATGTCCAGAAATATGTAAAAATTACTACAACAGCATTTTTTACTACATTATTATAATATTTAACTTACATTAAATTATAAAAAAAACTATTACATATGACTTTATTTAACTTTATTCTGTTTATTTAATTTTTACAAAATATAACGAAAAAAAACTACATTTGCATTTAATTGGACTACATTCTCATTTATCTTTTACATTTACTACATTCTAATTGGTTTTGTATACATTTTAGTAATTTTAAAAAGATTTTTTTTCTAGTTTTTCGGTTCTAGTTGAATTTAGTTTGTGGTTTAAATCTACTGTATGCTTGTGAATGCTTGTATGTGTTTCTGTATGTATGTATGTATTTTCCGAATAGGCGTAAAAACTACAGATCGGAATCGAATAAAATTTTGACACAATATATATCTTGGGTCCGGGCAGGCTATATATGTATCTATGTATAGGCTATATCTCGGTGAAATTTGTGGACTGGGCGTGGCACCTCCCATATAACCCAAGAATTAAAACCACATTATTTAATGAAATTTGGTCAGCGATATATTTATCGATTCTAAACAGTCTTGCCGAATGTAGGCGGGATTAAACAACTGGGCGTGGCACCCCCCATTCAAGCTGGTGTATGTCGACAGTTATTACATTGATATCAAAATATATTTCCACCCAAATTCTTTAAACTCACCACACCGAAATTACCCACAACGAAACTCACCACACCGAAACTCAACACAACGAAACTCAACACAACGAAACTCAACATACTAAAACTCACCACACTAATACTCACCACACTAAAACTCACCACACTAATACTCACCACACTAAAACTCACCACACTAAAATTCACCACACACAAACCCACCACACTTAAACTCACCACACTAAAACTTTTACTGGGAAAAACTCTATGTGGTAGAATTCTACCGGTAAGATTTATACGCGAAATCTTTTTTTGGGGAAGAATTCTACCGGGAAGAATAGTCCGAGGAAAAGTTGTTTTTGGGAAAAATTATTTCTGCTTTGGTTATTATATTTATAACACCAATAAAAAATACGTCCACAGCAGGTACCTGCCATTTGTTGTTTAAACTTTGTTTTATCGACCCAAGTTGACGGGTTAAACTTCTTTCAAACTTTCAATATTTTTGACAGACAATTTTCTCACAACACTTTTCTCTATTTTCTGTCACTACGTCGGATCTTAATTTGTTCATTATTTTTATATTTTTGCACTTTATGCGCAATATTTTGCTAATAATTCAAATTATAATTATTTTATTTTTCTTTTTTTGTTTAATTTTTGAATGGCATTTATAGGAAGTCAAAATCGAGATTTGATTTGTGTTCGTTTTAACTATTACTAAAAAAAAATCAAAAGATATGAAACGTCGTTTAATTTAGTTAATCGAAGTTTAAACAATGTTTAAACTAGCACTGAAAAACTGACCATTAACCTATTATTTTGATAAATATTAAATTTTAAACATTATTAACTGTTTCTACCTACATGTACCACATAGTTAAAATTTTCATAAAATCTTTGCCCATGTCAATAGATCTTTCTACCACAAGATGCGCGCTTCCGGTGGTGAGTGAGACTGTCCTTCCGGTTATATCACAACTGATAAATACGTTATCATTCACGTCCATCAGCAACATCTTAAACTTCATCATAGTCGCATCGCTCGTGGTCTGTTTTTCCGCAGGTTGCAGGAGAAACAAAAACCAAGCGGATGCGGCAAAAGCTTCAGAACTGTAGCAGGAAACAAAAAATATGGCGGAAAAGCAACAAAATAACAACAACAAAGAATGTATGATGAAAATAATGATAAAGATTCATAATATTCATGAGGCTGGTTGGATGGCTGGTTGGTTGGTTTAATGAAGTGCCAATGGCAATAAAAATGTTTCATTATGGAAATCCGTAAGAAAATGGCAAACGACGGCGCTAGAGTCGAACATGCCAAGAATATCCGTCACTCTGACCAAAACATGCGTCGTAGTCACCACACTATCTAAGGCGCACTGCCCTCTATGCAAAAATAGAAAAAATTGAAAATTGAAAATAGAAAATAAAAATAAAACAAAAGCAACACAAGAAACAACAAACTTCAGCAGAATCTGCCCAAGGCCATTATCACTTTTTATCTGTTGATAATTTTTCACTTTCACAAGTAGATGGCGCGACGTCGCGTCGCATCTCGGGAACTTTCAGTTAAAGCGTGAAATTCTTGCTGCATTTGCATTTTTTCGCATAATTTTTTTATTTTTTTTTATAACTATTGGCCCCACGACAAACAGCCACTACTACAATTCTCAGTTTTGACTTTGACCAGCACCCGCAACAAATACTTGGAATATGTTAATCATAAGAAAAACAACAAAAAAAATTGCGTAAACTTTTCGTGAAAATGGAATAAAATGTGCTCTTAATATCTGCTATGCGTCCTGCCCTTGTCCAACTCAATGCGATGTCCTGATCCTGTGCTGTGCTGTGTGCGTCGTTTGCTCCGTTGCATATCCTGCAGGATAATTAGTGTAAAAGCGTCAAGATAAGTGCAGAAAATGTTTTTATTTGGCGCAAAAGTTTTCGTTTCATGCAAATAATAATAGCAGTAGTGATGATTAATTGCGTTTTAATGCATTTCAGAATAATATTATTTTTGGCATTTCAAATGTTTATCAGCACTTTTTGCAAAGTATTCATAATGAAAAAATATTTTTTAGTTTAATTTTCATTAGATGTTAAGCAAATTAAAATATTCAGCATTAAACTTTGTACTGCAAAGAAAACAAAAATTCTTCAATATGATGAATTTATTCATAAATATTATGAATTTTTTCACCAACTACCAGATTCATCATATTGATACCACCGTTCATTAAATAACATATTAATGAATACATTCATTATATATATGAACAAAATATTCAATACAATGAATTTGAATTGTCATATTGATGAATTTGTTCATATTATTTTTTCAAAGTTTTGTTTTTTTTTTATAAAAAAAATCGAAAAAAAATGTTGTAAAAATTTTATTTAAAATATAACTGTAAAAAAAAACAAAATTTGTTCCGAAAAAAAAAAGTTTTTTTTTCAAAAAAAAATGTTCGAAAAAAAACATTTTTTTTAAATTATATTTTTTATTAATAAAAAGTTGTAATTATAATAAATATATTATAAAACATTTTACTAATTTAGGAATGTCGAGCAAACATTATCTAAGAAATAACTCACTAGAACTACTTGAGAATTGAGAAATACGGCAAAAAATGAACAAAAAAAATATTTTGATAGAAATTTGGTTTCATGAACAGCGTTCTTCAATATGATGAACATATATGTTGTATTTTATATTTTGGTTCATTAATATGATGAAACGTATTCTTCACATACAATTCATCATATTGAAGAACACTTTTACCAAGTTAGTTACCAAGCGTTCTTCATATTTATGATAGCATTCATAACATTGATGGCGTTAGTCATTAATATTATGAATGGCTCTTCAATACAATGAATCCTGGTTTGAAGAACGGAATTCATCAATATGATGTACATTTTTTTTTCTGTGTATGTATAGGCGTAAAACTACTGATCGGAATCGAATAAAATTTTGACACAATATGTATCTTGGGTCCGGGCAGAGTATAGGCTAAATCTCGGTGAAATTGGTGGACTGGGCGTGGCACCTCCTATATAACTCAAAAATTAAAAACACATTATATCAGCAATTGGGATAGCAAATTTTATGAAATTTTGGTCGGCGCTATATTTATCCATTCTAAACAGTGTCGCCGAATGTGGGCATGATTGAACAAGTGGGCGTGGCACCCTCATAGAAAATGAATTTTCAAGATGGTTTATGTCGATAGTTATTACAGTGATTTCAAAATATATTTCAACCCAAATTCATTAAAATCACCACACCGATATTCACCACAACGAAATTCACCACAACGAAACTCACCACACCTAAAATCACAACACCGAAACTCAATATACTAAAACTCACCATACTAAACACACCACACTAAAACTCAACACACACAAACTCATCATACTAGAACTCACCACGCTAAAATTCATCATACAAAAACTCACCACACACAAACTCATCACACAAAAACTCACCACACTAAAATTCATCACACACAAACTCATCACACTATAACTCACCACGCTAAAATTCATCATACAAAAACTCACCACACACAAACTCATCACGCTAAAATTCATTATACAAAAACTCACCACACTAAAATTCATCACACAAAGACACACCACACACAAAATAATCTCACTAAAACTGATCACACTAAAACTTCAACTGGGAAAAGCTATGCAAGGAAGATTTCTACCGGGAAGAATTCTGCAGGAAATAATTTTTTGGGGAATAATTTCACGCGGAAGAATTTTACGGGGAAGAACAGTCTGAGGAAAAACGTCCACAGCGAAGCACGGGACCCTACTATTCATCTATAAATACGTGCTCAAAAAATGCTCAATAATGTCTTCACAGGGTCTGGTACGATAAGTCGAAATTTAAAATATCGAAACTAAAAATACCGAAGACAAAAATGTAGAAAATAAAAATGCCGAAACCTGAATATGTCGAAAACAAAAATGTCGAAAGCAAAAATGTCGATAAAAATTGTTGAAAACTAAAATGTTGAAAACTAAAATGTCGGAAACTAAAAATGTCGAAATTTAATATGACGAAATCATTTTTTGCCTAAAAAATTATAGAAAATGTCGAAAATATATATTTCAAGTAAATATAATAAAACACGATGATAAAAATATTTAAAAAAAGAACAAAGTTATTAAAAAAACAACGTACGCACCATCATTCTGAGTCCCGTGAATATCAGAATCTCCGCTACGAATTCTGATAAATATGCTGCCTTCAAAATTCCATCTTGGAATTTACCTTTAACACTTATAATAAATCAACAAAAATTTTGATTTTTTTTTTTTAATACTTTTTTTAAGGACATGGAATTTTAAGTTCAAGAATAACGACCGTTGGGCATATGTTCATATTAAGAAGAAAATTTCCAAAAGATTGTTTTATTAGTTTTAAAACGAAACCATAACGATGTTTCTAGCATCAAGAGAAATTTCAATAGGAACCATCATACGAAAGTTATCATTGACAATATTTTAACTTTGGACTGTATCTCTGGAAGTGTGGTGAATGCATATCCCGATACCCTTTATCAGTTGCCAAAATATCATTGAGATTTGGTGTGGACTTGCTCATATAGGAGTTGAAAATTGTATTTCAACATTTTTATTTTCGGCATTTTAATTTTCGACATTTTTTGATCCTATAAAAAAATAATGTTGTGTTTATAGTTTTAAAGAATTTTCGACATTTTCTAGCTTTAAAATATTTTTCGACATTTTGTGATTCGGCCAAATATTGTTTCGGCGTTCTAAGGCTTTTATAATTTCGACATTTCGTACGGATCCCGTTTTCACATAATTCTTTTGTCCTCAAATTTTATCTATATATATTTTTTTTATTGATACCCTGAAAACGTTGAAAAAGTCCGCACGAATTTTGGAATATTATAAAAATATTAATATCTTTGCTTTTCGATATCAATTTATTAAATGAATTTTAGTTTTTAATTTTTGTTATTTTTATAAAATTTCCTATCGAGTTCGCTTAAACTAGTAAACCAATTCAAAAATGTTGTGAGAAACATTTGCTGGCACTTTAATTACCTTTCGTTTGATATATGATATGAGGTCACAGCTTATACCATTTGAAATATATTTATATAAAACATATTTAAAATATTAAAATTAATTTTTCTGTTTTTTGAAAATCTCAATAATGTTATTGTCGAAAACAATTATTAATCAGTTTTACTTATAAAATATTTTAAAAAATTATATTTTTAAAAACATTTAAAAAATAAGTTATTCTTATGTATGTTTTTTATAACCATATTCGCATTTAATATGTAGTTATATTTTTAAAATTTCCTAAATTTTGTAAACTTTTATTTTTATTAATTAAGCAACAACATAACCAGCACATTTTCATTTTCAAAGATGCTTAGTTTTGAAAATAGCCCCTAGCGCGACTGCATTAAATACTCGTATATTTCTGGCAAACATATATAGGTTTTTGAATAGTAATCAACAATTTTTGTATTACGATTTAATTAAAATAATTGATTTAATCCTTTTGACATGTGTGCATCGACATGAATGAATTCCCAGAATTATGCACGTGGTACGTAGAGCCAACAGAGCTAGTAGAGCAAAAAGCCATAACAAAATTGCATTTTATTTAATTTTCAATATGAAAACTTTTGCACAATTTGGCATAAAGATGAAACAAAAAAAAAACCAACAACACAAACATAAAATATATACAGTACAGTACAAATGTCGATAGATGTATTTCAAATAGTTAAGACCATATGTTTAGCATTGAAGTAAAATGAAAATATTGCCAGTTAAACTGCACAGACATATCACATATGGTGTGCGACGACGACAGCAACCATAACAAAAAGTTGAATTGAAACTTAAATAAGCTGTTGCTGGCTGTTGGAAAATAGTATGGATTCCATCAACTCCTAACACAGCGCCGGAGTAGCTTCAATAGGTGTAAAATGTCATGTTACCCAATGGGAAAAAATTCGTGGTATACATATTCGGAAAACTGCGATTTGATTGTATAGAAAAAATAAATATATATAAACACGCGAACTTTGAAATACCAACTGTTATCTCCGATACCTCTGATGCGATGCTTTTATAAACTGTAAAGTCGGTTTCTGGAAGTTTCCACAAACTTCTATTTATCACTCAGTTTCTGTACTGGTCCTAAGCTACTCATAAGCTATCTCATTTACACTCCTGTTGGTCCATAGCTGGATTCTAGAAGTTTCCCCAAACTGCTACGCATAACGAGAATCAGTGATGCTTACACAGTTTCTGCTAACGTTCTTAGTCAATTTTGTTTAGCACTGATCTTCCATCACTCATTGCATCAGTGTACATCTAAATTCACCACACCTAAATTCACCACACCGAAATTCACCACAACGAAACTCACCGCATTAAAATTTACCACACCTAAACTGACGATACCAAAATTCACCACACTAAAACTCACCACACTAAAACTCACCACACTATATCTCACCACACTAAAATTCACCAACTAAAACTGACCACACTAAAAATTCTACTGGAAAAAAAACTACGTGGAAGAATTTTATGTCGTTCTAGTGGAAAGAATTCTACTGCGAAATGTTTTACAGGGAAAAATGTTCTACAGGGGAAAGCACAGTCTGAGGAAGAATTGTTTTTAAGAAAAGTTGTTTTGGCGGAGAATTATTTTTGTTTTGGTTACTACATTTATAACAGAAAAAATGTGCACAGCGAAGCACCGGTCCCTTCCGATAATAAAAATGTTATTTATATTAATAAAATCACTACATATCCCTGCCTTCACAAAATCTTTGCACGAATCGTGCACGGCTCCAGCTAGTTTCTTGTATAGTTCTTACTTAACATGCATTATATAAGACATGCAAAGAGTTATTTTTATAAAAATATAACTTTTAATTAATAAGAACAAAACTTTTTTTGGAGGAAATTTTTTTTACAAAAAAATTTGTTTGAAAGAAAATTTTTTTCCAAACATTTTTTTTGAAAAACAAAATTTTTTTTTTTAATAATTTTTATTAGCGAAAAAATGTTGTATAGGTTTATTTTTTTAAGATTTTTTTTTTTCAATTTTTTTTTTTAATCTGTTGAAAATTTTTTTATCGTTTTTTTTTTAATCTTTTGCATTTTAGAGGACATTTTTTTCGATTTTTTTTTTTGAAAAATTCGTAAAAAAATGTCTATCAATTAATATATTTTGAAAAAAAAAGTTCAACAATATTCATCATATTGAATATTATATTCATAAATATTATGAATAATTTACAAAAAAATTTTATATATTCATAGATATTCATCAATGTGACGATTAAAATTTATTGCATTGAATATTTCCTTTTTCACTATGATGTTCGATAGTACACAGAAAATAAAAATTCTTCAATATGATGAATTTATTCATAAATATTATGAATTTTTCACCAACTACCAGATTCATCATATTGATACCACCGTTCATTAAATGACATATTAATGAATGCATATATGAACAAAATAATCAATACAATGAATTTGAATTGTCATATTGATGAATTTGTTCATAATTTAAAAAAAAAATTATATAATTCAAACAAAAGAAAAGGTTTCTGTAAAAATTTTATTTAAAAAATATCATTAAAAAATACCGAAAAAACATTATTTATCGAAAAAAAAAAAATTGTGCATGTCGAGCAAGCATTATATAAGAAATAACATACAAGAACTACTTGAACAAAAAATGAACGAAAAAAAAAATATTTTGATAGAAATTTGGTTTAATGAACAGCGTACTTCAATATGATGAAAATATATGTTGTATTTTATATTTTGGTTCATTAATATGATGAAAGTATTCTTTACAAACAATTCATTATATTGAAGAACACTTTTTCGATAGTTACCAAGCGTTCTTCATATTTATGATAGCATTCATAACATTGATGGCGTTAGTCATTCTTATTATGAATGGTTCTTCAATACAGTGAATCATGATTTGAAGAACGGAATTCATCAATATGAAGTACATTTTTTTTTCAGTGTATTAATAAATGATATCGCCGGTGATACTGCAAAACCACTTATCGACATTTTTGAATACCTCTTACAAAATGAATTTTACAGAAGAAATCACATACAAAATTAAGTATGTCATAATTTAGAATGGCATTTATCTAATTTATACGATCAACATATCATTAAAAACCCGATTATAACACAAAATTCGGCGTAATATTCACATGCAGTTAGGCGGCTTTGCAGTATCACCGACGATATGTATAATGAATGCATTCATCAATATGTCATTTAATAATTGGGGGTATTAATATGACGATTTTTGTTAGTTGGTAGAAAAATTCATTATATTTATGAATAAATTCATCATATTGATGTATATTTTTTCTGTGTGGTTTTTGTTTAAAGTGTTCTAATTCAATATATCGAGTCCATTATGTGTGTTAGCAAATGTTATTGCATCAATAATGTTATACATGATTTTCTGCATTGCATTACTGCGATTCTGTAGTGGTTACAATTTATATAATTTTACAATTCAAAAGGAAAAAAAAAATTCTTCAATATGACGAATTTATTCATAAATATTATGAATTTTTTCAATACCTGATTCATCATATTGTTACAACCGTTCATTAGATGACATATTAATGAATGTATTCATTATATATGTGAATAAAATATTCAATACAATGAATTTGAATTGTCATATTGATGAATTTGTTCATAATATTTTTTCAAAAAAAAAAAAAATTTATAAAATAATCCGAAAAAAAAGTGTAAAAATGTTATTTAAAAAAAACCAGTAAAAAAATTTACAATTAAATTTACCAAAAAAATTTTGACAAAAAAAATTGTTCCAAAAAAAAAAATGTAAAAAAAATTTTTGGAAAAAATCAAAAAAAAAATTTTTTTTCGAAAAAAAATTTGTTTGAAAAAAAAATGTTTTCAAAAAAATTTGTTTGACATTTTTTTTTTATATATTTTTTATAAATATATTTTTTTATTAACAAAAAGTTGTAATTATAATAAATATATTATAAAACATTTTACTAATTTATGCATGTCGAGTAAGCATTATGTAAGAAATAACACACAAGAACTACTTGAGAATTGATAAGTACGGCTAAACATGAACGTAAAAAAAAATATGTTGATAGAAATTTGGTTTAATGAACAGCATTCTTCAATATGAAGAACATATATGTTGTATTTTATATTTTGGTTCATTAATATGATGAAACGTATTCTTCACATACAGTTCATCATATTGAAGAACACTTTTTCGACAGTTACCAAGCGTTCTTCATATTTATGATAGCATTCATAGCATTGATGGCGTTAGTCATTAATATTATGAATGGCTCTTCAATACAAAGAATCATGGTTTGAAGGACGGAATTCATCAATATGATGTACATTTTTTTTTCTGTGTACCATAATTATAGTTTATAAATAAATTTGAGTTAAACATTTGCATAACTGAAATTACAATAGTAGCCAAACATAATCAATCTGATGACTTGTAGCAATTGTAAATAATGTTTGGATTAACAAACTCAAAATTTTGAACCGTGCATAAAAAAGATTTCGCGAAACATTTCCTATACGGGGTCAATAAAGGTACCAAATACATGAACTACCATGCAGGACTTTGAATGTAAGTATATTTAAATTTATTTTAAATGAAAATGAGTTAAATGTGAAGCAAGAGCATGCAAGTAAATATAACATTCTACATTCCGACGTATATAGCATGTCCTTGGCCAGCGACCATTGCAATAACGTGCTGAAGTTCTGAACGTCATCGACTTTGAGCTGCTGCTGCTGATGACGACTCTTAAATGCTCCACCTCATCAAAGAGCTCAAGCTGTAGACATTGTGTGGCAAAAATCAAAAGGCTACACTTTGGTCCGACCGATTTCCGTCTGACGGACACCTCGCCACCTAGCCACCTACTGGCGTAGTTTTAACTTAAAGAAAATGAGTTTTTGCTCATGTTATCCCTCGGGATACTCGATCGAAAATTACAATTGAAAGTTAAATGTTATTGGAATGAGTTTTTTTTTGTATTTTGCATTCGTTTTTCATTTTATATTTTTGGTTTATTTTATTTTTTTTTTTTGGTTGGGTCGCTTTGGCTTGTACGGAAATTCATTTCATTACAATTCGTTCGTTTCATTTGCAATTCGTTTCGAATATATTTTCGTATTTATTTAATGCAGGAATAAAACGTAACGTAACGCAAAATGAAATAAAATGCACCTAAGGAGCTGCAAGGATATGTAAGGATATATGACGATGTGTGTGTGTGCGTCTTTATGGCATTTCACATGTATTAAAATTATTCTGAGAATATTTAATATTCTCAAAAATTCTGATGGATTTGAAGGCACTGCCTGCAATTGACTTTTAAACGTACTACGTATATTTTTGCAAAATATGATTTTATTTTAATTAACTTTTTGTTTTACATATAACAACTAATATTGCTCCAGAAGTCAAACGGACTGCCATTCGCATAACCGCACTATTGCTGGCAATTTGAAACCTTTTAACTTCTCGTCCATAAATAACATAAATAACTGCACTTAAATGCAGCGCACAGACTAACATCTCAATTTTCCAGCTAAACCTGACCCTCATTTATTTTCACCAGTCATCCACCCACAGCCCCACAGTACCTCTGCAAGACCAACAACCAAATAGTGTAGCGACAGAAGAAAAAAAACCGCCCGCATTCAAAGAAGTCAATAAATCATTTTGGCCAAAAACTGCAACAACGTATAAATAACGCAAATAATAAGTGTCCGGTATGCTAGAGTTATTTTCGAAAAAAAATAAAATAAAACTTATAATAAGTACACTAAAATAAATATGTTTGCTACAAACATCATTTGCATTGCACTTATTTGTTACAAGCGTATATATGTTTGCTGTAAATATCTAAATGCGATGTGGCTAGAGTTATTTTCCAAAACAGCAACAATAAAGCTTATAATAACTACACTATTATGAATATGTTTGCTACAAACATTCTTTGCATTGCACTTATTAGTTACAATCGTATATACGTTTGCTGTAATTATCTTAATGCGGTGTGGCTTGATTTATTTTTCAAAACAACTAAAATAAAACTTGTAATAATTACACCAAAATAAATATGTTTGCTACAAACATCATTTGAATTGCACTTATTTGTTACAAACGTATATAAATTTGTTGCAAATATCTAAATGCGATGTTGCTAGAGTTATTTTCCAAAATAGCAACAATAAAACTTATAATAACTACACTATTATAAATATGTTTGCTACAAACATTCTTTGCATTGCACTTATTAGTTACAATCGTTTATACGTTTGCTGTAATTATCTTAATGCGGTGTGGCTTAATTTATTTTTCAAAGCAATTAAAATAAAATTTGTAAATATTACACCAAAATAAATATGTTTGCTACAAACATCATTTGTACTGCGTTTAATTGTTACAAGCATATATAAATTTGCTCTAAATAACAAAATCGTTTTTGTAATGATTGTTTTAATTTAAAAAAAAAGTAATCATTATAAGTTAGTTTAATTTAATACTTTAGATTTCTAAACCATTTGCCAATAGTTTAAAATATTTTAAATGATTAACCCATAATAAATTTAACAGACAGATATTTTCATATTATTGATATAATTAAATAAGATGTATAACATATTTGACTTGCAAAGGTTTAATATTTCAAATGATTTTGTAAGATTTTAATTACTAATATTTCTTTTAACCATATAAGAATTAACCATTTATTAATTTATATTTTAAGTTATAATAATCATCATTATAATAAACTAATATTATTAATTTCTTCTTTTTTTCTAACCATTCTTTCAATTTAAATTTTTTTTAAATACTTTACATTCTTCATTAGAATTCTATGAAACTTTTTATTTTTATTTTAAAGTTATCTTTATCACATTTATTTATTTTATTATAAATTCTTTAAATTCTTTAAATTCTTTAAATTCTTTAAATTCTTTAAATTCTTTAAATTCTTTAAATTCTTTAAATTCTTTAAATTCTTTAAATTCTTTAAATTCTTTAAATTCTTTAAATTCTTTAAATTCTTTAAATTCTTTAAATTCTTTAAATTCTTTAAATTCTTTAAATTCTTTAAATTCTTTAAATTCTTTAAATTCTTTAAATTCTTTAAATTCTTTAAATTCTTTAAATTCTTTAAATTCTTTAAATTCTTTAAATTCTTTAAATTCTTTAAATTCTTTAAATTCTTTAAATTCTTTAAATTCTTTAAATTCTTTAAATTCTTTAAATTCTTTAAATTCTTTAAATTCTTTAAATTCTTTAAATTCTTTAAATTCTTTAAATTCTTTAAATTCTTTAAATTCTTTAAATTCTTTAAATTCTTTAAATTCTTTAAATTCTTTAAATTCTTTAAATTCTTTAAATTCTTTAAATTCTTTAAATTCTTTAAATTCTTTAAATTCTTTAAATTCTTTAAATTCTTTAAATTCTTTAAATTCTTTAAATTCTTTAAATTCTTTAAATTCTTTAAATTCTTTAAATTCTTTAAATTCTTTAAATTCTTTAATTTCTTTAAATTCTTTAAATTCTTTAAATTCTTTAAATTCTTTAAATTCTTTAAATTCTTTAAATTCTTTAAATTCTTTAAATTCTTTAAATTCTTTAAATTCTTTAAATTCTTTAAATTCTTTAAATTCTTTAAATTCTTTAAATTCTTTAAATTCTTTAAATTCTTTAAATTCTTTAAATTCTTTAAATTCTTTAAATTCTTTAAATTCTTTAAATTCTTTAAATTCTTTAAATTTTTTAAATTCTTTAAATTCTTTAAATTCTTTAAATTTTTTAAATTCTTTAAATTCTTTAAATTCTTTAAATTCTTTAAATTCTTTAAATTCTTTAAATTCTTTAAATTCTTTAAATTCTTTAAATTTTTTAAATTCTTTAAATTCTTTAAATTCTTTAAATTCTTTAATTTCTTTAAATTCTTTAAATTCTTTAAATTCTTTAAATTCTTTAAATTCTTTAAATTCTTTAAATTCTTTAAATTCTTTAAATTCTTTAAATTCTTTAAATTCTTTAAATTCTTTAAATTCTTTAAATTCTTTAAATTCTTTAAATTCTTTAAATTCTTTAAATTCTTTAAATTCTTTAAATTCTTTAAATTCTTTAAATTCTTTAAATTCTTTAAATTCTTTAAATTCTTTAAATTCTTTAAATTCTTTAAATTCTTTAAATTCTTTAAATTCTTTAAATTCTTTAAATTCTTTAAATTCTTTAAATTCTTTAAATTCTTTAAATTCTTTAAATTCTTTAAATTCTTTAAATTCTTTAAATTCTTTAAATTCTTTAAATTCTTTAAATTCTTTAAATTCTTTAAATTCTTTAAATTCTTTAAATTCTTTAAATTCTTTAAATTCTTTAAATTCTTTAAATTCTTTAAATTCTTTAAATTCTTTAAATTCTTTAAATTTTTTAAATTCTTTAAATTCTTTAAATTCTTTAAATTTTTTAAATTCTTTAAATTCTTTAAATTCTTTAAATTCTTTAAATTCTTTAAATTCTTTAAATTCTTTAAATTCTTTAAATTCTTTAAATTTTTTAAATTCTTTAAATTCTTTAAATTCTTTAAATTCTTTAAATTCTTTAATTTCTTTAAATTCTTTAAATTCTTTAAATTCTTTAAATTCTTTAAATTCTTTAAATTCTTTAAATTCTTAAAATTCTTTAAATTCTTTAAATTCTTTAAATTCTTTAAATTCTTTAAATTCTTTAAATTCTTTAAATTCTTTAAATTCTTTAAATTCTTTAAATTCTTTAAATTCTTTAAATTCTTTAAATTCTTTAAATTCTTTAAATTCTTTAAAATCTTTAAAATCTTTTTTAATTTTTTTTTCGAGTGCACAAATTTGTTGCAATTGTTGCAACAACATAGCAGACACAGTGCGACGCAGCGGCGACCGACTGTGCGATAAAAATCCGCTGCCGACGCGACGCCTCCTCCTCGTCAGAGCCTCCAACTTAAATGCATACTTAGCGCATGTTAAAACCCGCAATTGGCGAAAAGCAAGGCGGCCAATTTTAATGTAGCAACGATTATTATTATTGTTGTTGTTGTTGCAGTTGTTATCTGGCAGTTGTTTTGCGGCTGCGGGGCGGCACATATTTGCATATGAAAGTCTGCGAGTGAAAAAAGACGCAGAGCAGGAGGAGGACGAAGGATCAGAGGTGGCAGCAGGAAAAGTTGCTCGCATTTTAGGTGAAGGCTTTCGAGGCACAGTCGAGTGGCCCGCAGTTATATTTGATATGATTTAGATTTTTCTTGCAGACACCGCAACCATTGCAATGCAATGCATTTGATGTTGCTGCTGATGTTGTTGCTGTTGCTTTTTTAGTTGTTGTTGCTGCAGTTATTGTTGTTGTACAGAAAGAGCCTACACTATAGTATTATTTAGTAACTCAGGGCTAGTGCGATATAAAATTTATTAAAACCACAACAAAAACACACCAACAACAACAGCAAATCGAAATATGTTGCCGCTGGCCATTTAGCGCGGTAAGAGTTGCAGCCAATTCTTTACTTCTTGCCATAATCGCCCTGCTCCCTTCTCGTCCTACGTCAATCCATCTGTCCCGTGTTGCATGTGCTGCTCGTGCTGATGCCAACAAACGTCATATGCCCCAAGTCATGAGTTTTGTGCTAAACAAAAGAAAAAAAAACTAAAAAACCAAAAACTTGCCTTAAAGCTACGAGGCGCGCGAGTATTTATCATCCCAGCGAAGGTGAATAGAATTCGCAGGCGATAATATGTATCATATTTGCGCCATGTGTTAAATAAAAAAAAACTGTATTTTATGAAATTAAAAATCATTTGTATTACTTAATCATTTTAAATTGCAAATAAAGTAATATTTTCAAATAGATCAGTCAAGTTTAGAAAAAATTTTACTACATATTTTAAACAGACAATGTATTTATATTAAAAGCTGTCTGTTTTCTGCCCGTTCCCAAAGTATGCCAGGAATCTTTTTTTTTTCTGCCGTACACTTCCCACAAATTTTCATTTATCTTTGATTTTTTGTAGGAAATATGCCGGAAATATTCCTTAAAAAATTCCATCAATTTTGTTTCGGGAAATTCCCGGTAGAAGAAAATATGCAGAATTTGAATCAAACTCTGCCATTGACTACTTGAAATCTTTGCAATAAAATATACCTGTCAAAAATATTTTTTGTACAAATACTGCTATGGTGATTTATAAAAAAAAAAATAATAATATATGTAAAGGGTTTTTCAACAGGGACGCTACAAAAGTAGAGCGATAGGGACAGCAAACGACGCCATATTTCTTGCCGCTCTTTTGACATTTCTCTTCAGTAAGGTTTGCCATTTCATGATGGAAAGATATACGAATTCGAATTTCGGTAGTAAATTTTAATAATTTCGACTCGTTGTTGGCTCGTATATCTTTCGTATATCTTTCCAACATAGAATGGCAAACCTTACTGAAGAGAAATGTCAAAAGAGCGGTAAGAAATATGGCGTCGTTTGCTGTTCCTGTCGCTGTACTTTTGTAGCGACCCTGTAGAAAAACCCTTGAAAAAAACTTTTGTAGCGCTGTTATTGAAAAACCCTTTATATATTGTTACGAAAAGAGGTAATTTGCCCCACTGTGCAAGCAATCAACAATAATAAATGAGACGCAAGACAATTCAGCGCATTAAGCAATGTGTTAGAAAGAGACGGAAGATTATTCAGCGCACTATGCAATGTGCGAGAAGAGATGAAAGATCAGCACATTAAAACACATGAGTGCGAAGGAGATGCCAATAGCATGCGTCATTCACGAAACGAGTAGAAGGTTCTCGAAACAAGTCGAAGCTTGTCGAAACGTGTCGAACTGATGCCTGCAGTATATAAGGCCGCGCATCTGAGGCACTGTATTTCAGTAGTGATTGTAAAGTGGTCGAGTGCAGCTCGTGTGATAATTGTCAAGTTAAATTGTGGACATGCAGCAGTTGTTAGAATTTGTTATTAGTAAAGTTGTTTATTAAAGTGAATTAATAAAGTTAATTGTTATAATTTAAACCAAACATAAGAGTGTTTTTATTTTGTACACAATCCAGAGATACGAACTTGTAGAACAGTTTTCCGTAGATTTAATTTTCGTAACAATATATTTTTTTTTTCAAAATATTCGATGGATATTTTTTTAAGAATTGTTACAAAGCTAACAAATTGTCAGAATAAAATACATTTTTCAACAATTTTTTTTTCAAAAAAAAAAAAACAAAAATTTAAAATGTTTTTATAATTTATTTTTATTATATAAATAAATATATTACAAAACCATTTAGTAAATTATGCATATCGAAATGTGAAATTAATCCTGAAATATGCGCTCATGAACCAATATAAAACGATGAATGAAAATAATTTCTTATTTTTTTTATGTTAAATTTTAATTGCTTTCTATTAAGAATACTTTCATTAATAACTACCAACTATTTTTGAGTTCATAAATTGGTTGGGCGATTTGCTAAATGTAGCTAAAATAAGAAAAACATAAAAAAAAACATAAACAAAACCATTGGTACGGGCACACAGAAAAAATCCTCTATTGACATTAGGTTAATCGAACCAACGTTTCATTGATGCAACCGAAATACATTTGAACATTCAGTTGCAACAACCTCATGTTGGCTGACTTGATGGTTGAAACTACCTCATGCTTGCTGGCTGGATATAGATGTTAACATAAATGTAGGCCATGAGTTACTTTATAAATACAAAACCAAACCAATATTATGGATCTACAAATTTTTATTGTGAAAATAAAATATCAAGATTCATTAGAAATAATAACAAATACTAAGGACTGCGTCGAATAAAATTGTCCGTTACATATCTTCCCATAATGTGCTATTGCAAGATTCAAATTAAAAAAATTATATCATAGTAGCTCTGAATTAAATGGCAGAAAATAATTTGTGTCAGTTATAGTCAATACAAAATTTATTTAACGCGAAAATGGCAAACGAAGTGGAAGTGCGAGAAAATATAATTAAAATTTTTCAAAAACAACCTAATTGCCAAGGAGGTAGGGGCTAAACCTAAGACCATTTCTCGCGTTATCAACCGCTTTAAGGAAGACCTGAGTATTGATCGGAAGAAAGGTTCTGGTAAAAAAAAGGCCCACATGATCGTGAAAAGTCGAAGAAGGTTGTGAATATTTTAAAGAAAGATCCAAGCATATCCGGAAGGAAATTGGCGAGAAAGGCGGATTGCTCAGAATCTTTCGTGCGCAGGACTAAGAAAGCAGCTGGGCTGAAGACGTAAAAGGTCCAAAAAGTTCCGGATAGAAATGCCGTCAAGAATGAAACCGCAAAACAATGAACTAAAAAGCTGAACCAAGATTTTTTAAAAAAACTCGATTGCTGCATAATGGACGACGAAACTTATGTTTTAGCGGACTTTTCCCAGCTACCTGGGCAGGAATTTTATACAGCCGATTCTCGAGGAAATGTCGCTGAAAAATTCAAATAAAAAAAATGACAAAATTCCCAAAGAAATTCGTTGTTTGGCAGGCAATTTGTAGTTGTGGAAAAAGGAGCAGCTCATTCGTGACATCGGGTACAATTAATAGCGAAATATATGTGAGGGAATGCTTGCAAAAGAGATTGCTTTCATTTTTACGACAACATGAAGTGTCCACATTTTTTTGGCCTGACCTCGCTTCATGTCACAACAGCAAAACGGCCTTAGAGTGGATCCAACAAAATGCAGTGATTTTGGTGCCTAGAGAAGCCAATCCACCAAACTGTCCAGAACTCAGGCCGATTGAGAGATACTGGGCTTTAGTAAAAAAGAAGATGAAGACAACAAAAAAAGTGGCCAAAGATCTTCAAGACTTATAAAGAAAGTGGTCTTCAGCAGCTGTGAGGGTGTCGGACACTACCATTACAACAGTAATGGAAGGGGTTTCGGAAAAATTAAAACTTTTTATTAAAAAATATTAATTTCTGGTTTTTTATATTTTTTTTTCTAAATCTAAAAATAATTTGCAAAATGAAATATTTTATTCTATAAAAATTCGATTACTAGATTTCAAGATTTTTTCATTTTTGTAGCCGACAATTTTATTCGACGCAGTCCTTACTTGAAAAGTGTGGCAAAATATGAACGAAAAATAAATACTTTGATTGAATTTTGTTTGATGAACAGCATTCATCAATCTGATGTACATATATGTTATATTTTATTTATTTATTCATTAATATGTACGTATTCTTCACATACACTTCATCATATTGAAGAATGAATTCATAACATTGATGTTTTGTAGTTATCAAAATTTTTAATCGATCTTCAATATAATAAATCATGGTTTAAAAAACGAAATTCATCAATGTGATTATCATTTTTTTTTCTGCGTATTTCAATAGGAACATTTTTTATTCGTTTTGTTGACTAGTGCAATCAAAGCGCCAATTTTTAGGTGACTTTCTGTTAATTTATTTTAAAAGCCAACCACAATTCTTATTGATTAAAGATTTAGAAGATAAAAGACTTTCAAATAGACGCCCCTTAAAAAATAGTTTATACAAACAAGCATACGTATATTATACACGGTGGGAAACATTTTCTGTAATCCAGAAATAATCAAGAAATATGCGAAGTGAAGCTAAACGAAAAGAATCGGGTTTTTAAGAAACAGATTCACTTAGTTGTCAAAAAAATAACTAATAGCAATTGTTCTTGATAATGCAGAGGTTGATGCCTTAGGTATCAAAAATGTTGCTGTTTTCTTTCTAAAATTTAAAGAACACGTGTTCGTATAACTCTTGTTGTTTTTGATCTTTTTTTAATGTGTCTGTATGTCAATATGTTGAAAGTAACTAAGAGCAATTATGTTTGATATCCAGAAATTTAATTCTTAGGTGTCAAAAACGTAAATAAGAGCAATAGTTAATAAATTAACTTCTCAAGATCTGGAACAATAAATCTTGTTTACTTTTTTGATAAATAAGTAATATGTTTTCTTAATATTGAGATAATAAATTCTAGAATTTTAGTAGCATTTTATTGATATTAGTGAATTTATGCAATTTTTTGTTAGACCCGAATTCCTCTCCAGTTTTAGAAGTTTATTTCCCTCTGTGTAGCTATAACAGAATCATACACAGAAAAAAAACCAATTTTTAGAACGTATTCCTTTATTGTGTCTATTTTTCTTTCCTCCACAAATAGAAGCATTCGATTTATATAGACACGAAAATAATCTCATTATAATTTTCAACAACATCAGAAGAAGAACACATTTATTTTTTATCTACGAAAAAAAGCACAGTTTTAATTTTGCCACGATCCTAAGCATATTTATATTTTCGATGTAGATATTCAAATAGACTTTTTTTTTTAATAAAAAGTTACATTATATTGGTGGTGAGAATGTGTTTTGATAAAATTTGATGATTTTTCAGTGATGACATAGTAGTGCAGGGATTTAGGCAAATTTGATTTATTTTTAAATATGCAATGACTCAGTGGGGTTCTGTACAAATTCCAAAGAAACCAAACCAAAAAACAAAAAAAAATCCAATAATGACTTTCTTTTAATATTTTATTTTTCGAATAAAAAAAAAATTGTTCAAAATATTTTTCTTTCATCGACAAAAAAAAAAAAAAACTGTAGAAACGAAAATTTACAATTTTTATTATCTTTAATTTTTTAATTTTCAAATTTATTTATTCTTATTTTTACTTTGATCATTCGATAAACCTTCGTTTTGCTATCTGAAAAAAAAAAACATTTTTTTTTTCTATTTCGACTAAAATTTTGTTTGATTTCTGGTTTTCAAATGTGCTTTTTGTCTTAGCTTATTTTATAAATGTGTCTCTTTTCTTGGCAAAAATAATTATATTAGAAATAATATACAAGTAACAACGAGAGAATGGGTAAAAAATGAACGAGAAATAAATATTTTGATTGAAATTTCAATATGATGTACATATTGAAACGAAAATTCAGTCTACGGAAAACTGTTCTACGAGTTCGTATCGCTGGATAGTGTACAAAATAAAAACACTTTTATGTTTGGTTTAAATTATAACAATTAACTTTATTAATTCACTTTAATAAACAACTTTACTAATAACAAATTCTAACATCTGCTGCATGTCCACAATTTAACTTGACAATTATCACACGAGATTCCCTCGACCACTTTACAATCACTACTGAAGTACTGTACCTTAGATGCGGCTCCCTTATATACTGCATGCATCAGTTCGACACGTTTCGAGAACTTTCTACTCGTTTCGTGAATGACGCATGCTATTGGCATCTCATTCGCACTCATGTGTTTTAATGTGCTGATCTTTCTCGCACATTGTTCAGTACGCTGAATGATCTTCCGTCTCTTTCTAACACATTGCTTAGCGCGCTGAATTGGCTTGCGTCTCATTTATTATTGTTGAATGCTTGCACAGTGGGGCAAATTACCTCTTTTCGTTACAAATATGTATATGATGTATTTTAATATGATGAAACGTATTCATCACATACAGTTCATCATATTGAAGAACACTTTTGCGGTCATTCATCATATTGATAATGAATTCATTACATTGATGTTTTGTAGTCCTCAATATTAAGAATCGTTCTTCAATACAACGAATCATGGTTTGAAAAACGAAATTCATCAATGTGATGAACATTTTTTTCTGTGTACAGTGTCATGTCAAATCCGAACGGTTGGGTGAGTGCTTTTTCATGGACGGTGTTTGCTCTCAAAGGTTTGCCATTTTCTGCATAGAGGTAGAGCGGTATAGAAAAATGTTTGCTATGAAAAGACGTTGTTAACCTCAGTCCAGTTCTAAACACTGATCTACCGACACTTTTAAATATACCAAATATAAAAATATTTATAATTTTAGATAATAATTGCAATATAAATAACAAATGAGACAAGAATTAACAATAAAAATAAAAGCAAAAAACTCTTCATACACATTGTAGGTATTTAAAAAGAGCTCTATATAAACTGAACATCAAAACCAGTGAATTTAATATGCTGCGCCCGTTGCAGCAATTACTACCATTACAAGGCAAGCAATTCATCTTTTACCGCGCGTCGACTACTCGCCAAAGTACGGACGCGCACAACAATATAATGTATTAACTTGGTTTGGAGCAACTGCAGCGATGGCCGGCAGCCACCGAAGTGGAAGCAGCAGAGAACAGCAAGAGCAACAGAAAACCTCATGTTGATCTCGACCGCATTTGCTCTACATTGTTATTAACGAAAATAAAATACCCGAGGTTAAGTAGAATGTTCGGGCACTGCAGCCGGCCGCCATTTGGTTTACAACGACCACAACAACAACAACAACAACAACAAGAACAACGAGCACAAGACCACGAAGAGTAACAACGTACGTTCTGAAATACCGCCTAGACCGAGACACGATGCCACCAACAGAAACCAGCAACAGAAACCACCAACTCGTAAGGATAACCGGTGAATGTTTGCTTTTGGTCACTTGCAACCGAGAGTTCTTTTGTGTGATTCCGAAAGACCCCCACAATTGCGAGTGTCCTTCTTTAATTTTACGATCCTACCTCATGCCTGCATCATCTCGCACAAAGGCAACAATTCAACCGGAGCGCCAACTTCCTTTGCAGCACCAGCACAGCACAGCGCAACCCACGAAAGAATGAAAGGAACCCAAACAACTACAAAAAAAAAAAAGAATTATTTAGCCCTAGGTGATGCTCTGGATGCGCTGTGAATTTGGCCTGCAGTTAAATAAAATAAATTTTCTCATTATTCTGTTCGCCAAGCACAAACACACACACACACACATATGCACGGACATGGACCCAGTCAACATGCGGCAAAGGCCCCAAACATTGCGGTACCAGGCGCTATACAGCGTACCCAAGAACGTAGACCCATCGCGTTGATGGGTCTGGCAGCATCCGTAAGAAGGCCGACCGTTGTCTGTGTGATGGCGGTCAGAATATTTTTTTTTGGCTTTCATTTTATTTTTGTATCACAAGGACCTCGAGGCACAGTGTGTAAAGAAGAAAAACGAAGCTAATGTCGAAAAACATAACAAATGATTGCTTCAAACAACATACGGTAAACTCCAACAGAGTTCAGGCATTCGTTCAACAGTGCACGGATAATGTAATGTCGAGAAAAGGTCTACGAATTGTAGTCCGTAGTTTGAAGTTTCAAATATATCCGCTGTCAATTGGGGAAATGGACATAATTCCGCGAGGATTTACTACCAATCATATGCGATAAGGTAGTGATGTAAATGAGTCGCGGAATTTCGTGATTTCCTTTAATTCCATCTTGTAGTTGTGACAAATTTCAAAAATTATATCATCTTTAGTGAATTTTCGATATTGAAAACTAGACTTCAAAAATCTACCTAAATCTTGTTGGAAACCGTGATGGCTTTCGATATTGCAGCGTTATTCAAGCTCGAGTCTCAGTCTTGACCAGAATTGGCCAACTACGAGGCAAGAAAGCTTGAGAATGACATCATTTTCCTTTTGCAATTTGATTTTGAATAAAACGATACTAAATTCTAATTCTATTAGTATGGAACAACATTAGTCGATACCGCATTAGTGAAGGCGAGATTAATTACCCAATAAACGAAACGTTCTATTAACGGTGACGGATAAAGAAGAGCTATACGAAATACGAGTCCGTAAACGTTCCGTTTTTTTGAATTATAAAACGTTCCGTATTATGAATTAGTTAAATGTACTTTCGTTGGTACGTTTACGGATCTAAACAAAACTGCAATACGGAATGCGATTCCGTAAACGTTCCGTTTTTACGAAATACGAAATACAAGTCCGTAAACGTTCCGTTTTTTTGAATTATTAAACGTTCCGTATTATGAATTAGTTAAATGTACTTTCGTTGGTACGTTTACGGATCTAAACAAAACTGCAATACGGAATGCGATTCCGTAAACGTTTCGTTTTTCGGATACAAAAACGGTGCAGTAAACGGATCAACATTAGTCGATACCGCATTAGTGAAAGCGAGATTAATTACCCAATAAACGAAACGTTCTATTAACGGTGACGGATAAAGAAGAGCTATACGAAATACGAGTCCGTAAACATTCCGTTTTTTTGAAATATAAAACGTTCCGTATTATGAATTAGTTAAATGTACTTTCGTTGGAACGTTTACGGATCTAAACAAAACTGCAATACGGAATGCGATTCCGTAAACGTTCCGTTTTTGGATAAAAAACAGTACAGTAAACGGTACGTTAATGAACCGACATTCTTGACAAAATACTATTCGATCTTTACAAAACGGATAGATGCTGTTGAGAGTACGTTTCTACGGAATGACATTGAATTACAAAGAGGCCTTCTATTATAAAGTATTTAGTGGTTAAACAGAGTGTTTTCAAAATATGGAATATGACAGTTTATAAACAGTGTCATACGATTTCATGGTTCGTTAACATTTCGTTCCGTTAACAATGCTCTGTAAACATGTCGTGTGATGACGATTTTGATTCCGTGTATGTCGATGGCACCGTATAAATGTTTCTTAGGTACAATAGTGAAGACAAGATTCGAAAATAATGTCGTATTTAGCTTTTTTCTACATTAAGAATATTTGATTTTTAAATTAAGTCAAAGTTTCTTCGTCCGCATTATTGTTAGCGAAGCGATTGACAATTTTAAAATATCGTCGCGTAATTCGGAACAGGAAAACGGAATCGTTTCGTGATGGGGTTTAGTTCTAGCTCGATCTCGCGTGTTCAAAAAGAGATTACTTACTGTAGGTTAGGTTGTAATGGCTTCTAAAAAGCACACTTAGACTAAAAGAGGTCCATTGTGATACTAGGGATCTATTTTCTATTACTCGTTGCTGAACAAATTTGCGCTTTTGACAAAGCTAAGTACACTCAGAAAAAACCTACCATATAATTAATAGTTTTTACTATTAAAATTATTCAATCGGATATTTGTCCGATAAACTATTAGCTCAATCGGTAAATCCTATTAAATGCTACAAAATACTATAAAATGTATTTGAGTTTGTATGAAAATATTTATTATTTGTATACTATTAAATCAATAACTGTCCTATTGACAGATTTTGATGGGATTTTATGAGTTTTTTTTTCTGAGTGTAAGTGTTTTATTTCGATGTTGGAAATATCGTTCAGGTTTCATAGGAAGTGATAGCCGAAACATTTGTTCCTTTTTTTGGGAAAGCGCTGGGCATGTACAGAGCAGGTGTAGAGTGGTTTCCTCTTCTTCCTCGTCCATACAGCTCCAACAAAAGTCAGGAGCTCTTACACCCAATCTAGCTGCATGTCTGCCTAGTATACAGTGGACGGTAATAACCCCAACCTTTCCTATTTATCATTACTAGTTGTTTAGATCTCCTTGAGTTTAATTTAGGCCAAATCTGTTTGGTAGTGGTGCAGGTTGTACCCCCTTTTTATTTTCGCTATCATGTCTTACTCCAGAATGAGTTAGCAAGTTGATAGGAGAATACACAGATTGATCATCTCTGGCTGGATGTTAAGTGTGGTTCCCTTCCTGGCTAGTTCGTCGGCCTTCTTATTTCTTACGATGTCCCTGTGCCCTGGCATCCAGTATAGGTGTATGTTGAACTGGTTAGCCATATCCATCAGATTTGAGCGACTTTTGACGTTAGGGACTCGGATATTACAGTTTTGATAACGGCTTGACTTTCAATGAAAGACAGTCGATGTAATAATGACAGCATTCAAAAATAATATTGCAACATTTTCAACATCTACAACTATGTAGATTTAACTAATCAAGTCTTCTTCGTACGCATTATTATTAGTGAAGCGGACGACATCATTATCGATATCCCAGCATAACACAAGATAGATCGATAACCGGTATCGATAAGAGTAGAGGTAATTTTCGAGGAGGAGCTTTTTTAAAATTTGATTGACAACAGATAATGAAATTTCAAAGGTGATTTAACGAAGTTAATCTTCGAGGCAATTTTCAAGAAGGATCTTTTTTTCCATTGGCTTGATAACAGATAATGAGATTTTAAAATTCTTTTTTAATTTTCCTTGTCCACATCATCATTAGTGATGTGAATGAGATTTCACTCAATCTCGTGTCGAGGGGTAGTCTTTAATGAGACTACCTACTGTTATAAAAACAAGGAAAATCTCGAAATCGATAAAATAAAATGTAAATGCCCTTTAAACCATACTCGTTCATATCATTCAAAGGTGAATGCGATTTGATTTGATGACTTGCTATTTGCAGCAAAATCGCTACTCGGAATGACAATTGAGAATAACCCATGTAGGGAACGCTATTCTTATAAGACATTTTTAACCTAAGCTAAACAAGATATGGAGAATCAGCATTTACACAAGCTGCTGTCATATGTGAATTAACAAGTCTTGATTAACTGATATTTACCAACGTTCCTTTATTATGTGTTGACGAATGAACATCGACCGAGTTTTATTCAAAACTTAGCGGCCAAATTTTGGTTCTATCAACTTTTATCAAAACTTAGCTAAAACCCATTTATTATGTCGTGGTGAATCGACATTCCACAAAGACTTAACCATTTCAGATATGGGCCAGGTTGTAGATGCAACCTTGTCTCAATACTTAGACACTGGCTTGAGACGAAATTACCCTTAAGGTGTTCAAACTAAATTATAGAAGCGGGTCAGACTAAAGTATCATTTGCGAAAAATGGGACCAAGTTTTTGCATGTCTTATTTTCCTATATGGGAAGTTAGATTTTTTCTTGTAAATGGTCGAAAATAAAACGATACTTCAATAACAATAATAGAACTTTACTTTCTTACTTAAATGGCTCTTACAACCGTGGGTCGATTTTGGCCGGTGAAGATGAAGTCGCTTCTGATTTGCGCGCGCTGACACCAGTTGGAAATATTAAGCGTTGCCAGGTTGCCCCCAACTTGGTCTTTCCAACGCAGATTTGGAAGCCCTCTTCTACGCTGTCCACCTTCGAGTCTCGATTCAAGTATCTTCTTGGCTGGAGTGTTTTCATCCATTCGTTTAACATGACCTAGCCAGAGAAGTCGTCGAATAACTCATACAGCTCATGGTTCATACTGATTTGATACTCGTTAGCAAAGCAGATAGGGCCAAAGATTTTACGGAGAATCGTTATCTCGAATGCTCCCAGTACTCTGTCATCGGTGGAGGCCAACGTACATGTTTCTGCACCATATAGTAGGACGGTTATGATGAGTGACTTGTGTAGCGTTATTTTTGTCCGGCGAGAGAGGGCTCTACTTCTCAATTGCCTACTGAGCCCAAAGTAGCACCTGTTGCCAAGAGTTATTCTCCGTTTAATCTCCAGGCTGACGTTCTTGTTGCTGTTGATGCTGGATCCCAGATAGACGAAGTCCTTCACAATGTCAAACTTGTGGGTGTCAAAATCTGCTTTTTGTCCAAGACGCACGGATTCCATTCCACAACAAAACAACCAAAAATGACACATTTGAGAATTTACCTCTTTGATTTATATGCTATTTTGGTAACTAATAAAAGGTATCGAGATATTAATATATGATACCGAGATATGCATATACGATTTGAGATATGCTTTGTGTTAGCATTTCATTATCCTTTTAGATAACTGCTTTGGACGTTTCGTTTAACGAGCACTTTCGAAAAATGTTATGTTTAGGAATAATAAGAATACTACTCGAAACTTCTATTATAAAGTTCACTTGCGGAGAAATATATAAATATAATAGCAAACTACTCGGAAGCATGTGTTCATCCATTAAGAGATATTTTAATGAAATACAAGTTATCCCATATGATTCTGGCAACCTCAACAAAGCCGCAATGCCGCCTTTCATATTTATATGCGGTATTTGCGAAATAAACCACGGCACAACCTGGAGCCACCGGATTCATTGCAGTCAAGTCGAGTGAAGTGAATTCAGACGAAGTGACTGAACGTCTGCTGTTACCTCGAATTCGACTTATACTTGTGCATCGTAGTTAAGGTGGTTCTTACAATCTCATTTAGTATGAGTAGGTACGAGGTAGTTATGAGGATGCAGAAGCCAGCTAAACAGCGCATATCCTGGCGGATCTTTCTTTTTTTTGTGATTTTGGTTTCATTAACTGCAGTAGTAATAGCAACAGCTCAAAACACAGCAACTTATACACGAAGTTGCATATTTTTCATTTGCTGCATCTTCGGTTTCCGCACACATCCTTCGAATCCTGCACAAACTAATTTTGCATTGTGGTGGCGACTGGCACCGCTCCTTGTAACAACACCCCGTCAAGTTTCACGTATATGTGTGTGCGCGATGTGTCCTGCGGCAAACGTGCCGAGCACCAAGCAGTACGAGCTGCTTATCCTGTAGGTTATGTGCAGGATAATGGGTGGTGCACCCATAAGTCGTCGTGCCAAATGAAATGAATACCATCCATGCGCGGCATCATGAGTTGAAGCCTCATTTGTATTGTGCCACATGTTGTGCGTCCCTGTGCGTCAGCGAATTCACTTGGATTTCCGCCCAAGGATTCATTTTCTCGGTGCTCGGTGCTCTTTCACGCACGCCACAAAATTCGAGGTATTTTTTATTTGCACAGGTTCAGCTGCAGCTGCATTCGTGGTCGTGGAACCAACTTAAAGTCTGCACAGTTCAGTGCAGTTTGTTAAACGCGATAATGCTGTTTTGTTCCTGTAGTTGTTTCGTTGTCGTTGGCGGTTCTCGTTTCTCGCACTTGTGTTGGTTTTCATTTTCATTGCCGGAAGCTGCAAGGAAGCAGAAATGTTGGAAATCGTCGTTTTTTTTTGCTTTTGTTGGGTTAGTGCAGGTAAAGATCACAAGTTATGCGGTGGTAAAGATGTTGATATTGGTCACAGTGATGGACAGCAAATTAAACTCAAGCTAGTTTAATAGTTATGATTGGCTTACAGAGATAATTTGGTACGAGTTTAAAAATCAAAGAAACATTTGTAAGTATTTGTTTGTCTTCAGTGGAACGCTGACGATGCCAGAAATCTACCATAGCATATTAGATTAGAGAACATTAACGTGCTGTCAAATGATAGGTCTCCCTCTGTTGATTTCGAATGAACTCTGTTTATTTCCCTATTTGTGATAGCTGTTTACGTGCTATTGATACGTACTACTTCGATATTTGTATGTTACTCTTACTCCAACAGAACGTCATCGACTTTCATCCAATATTCGTTATGTTTTTGAATTTCAATTCATTTGGAATTCTCAACCAGAAGGAGTGGTTCGACGGAGCGGTTGATCCCAACCAGGAAAAGTGAATAAAATACGCTTTTATGGAACTAAAACATTGAAACCTACTAAAAACAGATGCACTCCTTCAGATAGCGGACTTTTAATGTACCGTAGATCTGTATACTCATTTAATTCGAATATGTTTTGACGTTCCTGTATATCCGTTTTCTATTCAGAAAAGATATGTTTATGGAATCGTATTCCGTATTACTATACCATAAACTGTACCATTTCGTTCTACGGATTGAGTTCAATATAATTGAAGCGAGTTCATATTGGATCATAGTTTGTTAACTGTACTACCAAAATTCAACCGAAATCTTGTTTTTTTTAAAGCCTGAAGTCTTTTAAGCCTATGTTGGAACTGTTTCCAAGAATTTATTAATGAGTTTCTTTCCTTTCCCTTTCTTGAGGGAACGTTCCGAAAGTCCGTGATGGATCACAATTCCTGACAAAATATGGAGTATAGCCTAATGCGTTCGACTGTCCTTTGTCATTCTTGAGTACGTCAAAATATATTTTGGAAGGCTCAGAAGATGAGCTTTTAAATAAACGATACGAATTAAAAGGAATAAAGAGGAATGTGGTGTGGTATTTTGAATCAGTTGCGAGTACTTTTCTACGGAGCTTTATCGGAACGCTATGCTTGATTTCTTTGGAATTCTCAAAAGATGGTATTTTTGGTAGTCTTCCATACGTAGGACTTAATAGTATAAAAGGATCCTATTTCTCAAAGAATGCTTTTCTCGGAATATTCTCTGAGAGGCTTTTAAAGTTTGAGACGATCTGTTAAAAATACGGACTAAAGCCTAATATTTTCGACGATCCTTTGTCATTCTTGAGTACGTCAAAATATGTCTTTGGATGGCTCAAAAGATGAGCTTTTTAATAAACGATACAGCATAAACGATTAAAGCGAATTTTGGTAAAGTATTTTGAATTAGTTGCGAGTACATTTCGACGCAGCTTTGTCAGAACGCTATGCTTTAATTTTCAAAAGAGGGTCTTTTTGGTGGTCTTCCATACTTAGGACTTAATAGTATAAAAGGATCCTATTTCTCAAAGAATGCTTTCTCGGAATTTTCTCTGAGAAGCTCTTAAAGTTTGAGACGATCTGTTAAAAAAACGGACTAAAGCCTAATACTTTCGACGATCCTTTGTCATTCTTGAGTACGTCAAAATATGTCTTTGGATGGCACAAAAGATGAGCTTTTTAATAAACGATACAGCATAAACGATTAAAGCGAATTTTGGTAAAGTATTTTGAATTAGTTGCGAGTACATTTCGACGCAACTTTGTCAGAACGCTATACTTGATTTCTTTGGAATTCTCAAAAGAGGGTCTTTTTGGTGGTCTTCCATACTTAGGACTAAATAGTATAAAATTATCTTATTTCTTAAATAATTATTTTCCCGGAATATTCTGAGAAGCTCTTACAGTTTGAGATGATCTATTAGAAATACTTTCTCTAGGGTACAACTCTGAAATACGACTATGAAATAGGAAACTTCTGTGAGCTTTATTTTAAAATCTAGTTCGGTATTCTATAATTTATTGGTTATTCCAAATACAACTTTGTCAGCCAATACTGTCTGGGCAGAACCACGTAAACAAATAAGGAGATTTTAGAAAGGTATTATGCTTGATAGGAAGAGTGAATTCATTCAGAGAACGTTGCGACAGTCCGTGGCGGAACACCATTCGTGAAGAAAATACTAATTAAAGCCTAACGCTTTCGACGACCCTTTATCATTCTTGAGTACGTCAAAATATATCTTTGGAAGGCTCAAAAGATAAGATTTTTAATAAACGATACAGCATAAATGAATAAAGAGAATTTCGATAAAGTATTTCGAATGAGTAACGAGTACTTTTCGACGGACCTTTATCTAACCGCTATACTTCTTGGAAGTCTCCTTACTTAGGATTAAATAGTATAAGAGGTTCTTATTTCTCAAAGAATCCTTAACTCGGAATATTCGCTGAGAAACTGTTGAATTTTGTGATGATCTATTAGAAATACTTTCTCAAGGGTGTGACTATGAAATAGGATTATGAAATGGAAGACTTCTGTGAACTTCATTTTTCAACTTCGGTTACTCTAAATATAACTTAGTCAGCCACTACTGTCTGCCCAGAACCACGTAAATAATTATAACGAAGGTAGAACATGACCTCCTTCCTCACACACATACACTCTTTCACATATACCGAGTACTTCCTCACACTGGAGAACGTTAAGGATGAGAAATACGCGCGTACTCTTTGAGCTCAGGAAAGAAATCCAACCAAATTCTTGACCAAATATGGAGTAAAGCCTTATACTTTCGATGGTCCGTTGTCATTCTTGAGAACGTCAAAATTTTTTTTTTATAAATCTTAAAAGATAGGCTTTTTAATAAACGATTCGATTAAAAAGGAATAAAGAGGATTTAGTATTTTGAATCAGTTGCAAGTACGTTTCGATGGAGCTTTATCGGAACGCTATGCTTGATTTCTTTGGAAGTCTCTAAAGATGGTCTAGTAGTATAAAAGGATATTATTTCTCAAAGAATCTTTTTCTCGGAATATTATCGGAGAAGCTCTTAAAGTTTGAGATGATCTATGCGAAATACTTTCTCAAGGGTATAACTAGGAATAGGACTAAAATAGGACTATGAAATTTGAGATTTCTGTGAACTTCATTTTTCAACTCTGATTTAGTGTTGTCTACACAACTTCAGTTATTCCAAATATAACTTTGTCAGCCACTACTGTCTGCCCAGAACCACGTAAATAATTATGACGAAGGTAGAACATGACCTCCTTCCTCACACACAAACAAAGACCCACAGACACACACTCTTTAACATATACCGAGTACTTCCTCACACTGGAGGACGTTAAGGACGAGAACTACGCGCGTACTCGTTGCGCTCAGGAAAGAAATCCAACCAAATTGGAATCTGATGCCAAAAGCCACAGCCAACGACACTGTTAATGATGACGACAATGAGCCGGAGACAGCGAAGTACGTTGAGATGGGGACAAAGACGCGGACGCAGACGGTGGTGACGCAAAAGGAGTAGAAAGACCAACGAGAATAATGTCGGGGCACAGAACACCAAACTAGTAGCGACACTGTACACGGTATAAATTGTGTGTGAGTTGGCAAGCAGCATAGTGCCGGAGGCCAGTTATGCTCAAGTGCTTCCGGCGAAGCGCAGAGGAACTACTTGGACAGTTGAAGGTTGCTGTATGGGTGGAAGTGTGTTTGCCTTGCTATATATATATATCAAACTGTGTGTGAGTGTGTGTGTGTGTAAGATGCAGTCAGTAGTGGAAATAATTCAAGCATGGTTTTGTGTTCGGCTGCATATGGCCGCCGGACATTAACAGGCAGGCAGACTGGCTGAGCTTTTCACAGAACCACGCAAATTGGAAAATGTATGCGAGGAGCAACAGTAAAAAGCAAAAGAAAAAGATGAAAACCGCCGCAGCACTAGTTGACGACGATGATGATGACGACGACGACGAAGAAGATGAAGTAGAAAAGTGGCCACGATGCGTCGTCTTGCCATGAATGTGCCACGAATATTGCCGTCACCGTCATCACCTCCACCAGCTCCACCACTGGTACAGTCAGTCATCTTTTGTGTGCGCAGCTATGGACAACAACGTTGCAAAGGAAGCAAAAATATGAATGTCCCTGCGGCTTTACAGGATATGAAACTGAAGCTCGTTCTGTGAGTGTGTGTGTGCGTGTCTGTGGACTCTTCGAGGTCTGTGCGAGGATTTTCAGTGTAACAGTTATGCGGGTGAACATGTCAAAAAAATATCAACTTCATTTCAGACCAAATCTTTGCATATCTGTCTTAAATGCATGGCTGCATGTGAAGAATATGCGGCATCGATGGATAGTTGCATTTTTTAACTGTATCTACTATGACTTTCGACTACTCGATTTGATGTTTGAGGAAACGTCAAAGAAATCACTGCTGACTTGTGTTTTTTTTTGTGGTTTTGTATTTTGGGAATATCTAATTTTTGACCAATGCGTTGCTGCGAGGCTGAATTATTAAGGCAATATCACACAGAAAAAAAAATACATCATATTGATGAATTCCGTTCTTCAACCCATGATTCATTGTATTGAAGAGCCATTCATAATATTATTGACTAACGCATCAATGTTATGAATGCTATCATAAATATGAAGAACGCTTGGTAACTGTCGAAAATGTGTTCTTCAATATGATGAACTGTTTGTGAAGATTATGTTTCATCATATTAATGAACAAAAATATAAAATACAACATATATGTTCATCATATTGAAGAACGCTGTTCATTAAACCAACTTTCTATCAACATATTTTTTTTTGTTCATTTTTTGCCGTACTTCTCAGTTCTCAAGTAGTTCTTGTGTGTTATTTCTTATATAATGCTTGCTCGACATGCATAAATTAGTAAAATGTTTTATAATATATTTATTATAATTACTACTTTTTATTAATAAAAAGTTATATTTATACAAAATATATTTTCGAAAAAAAAAATTTTTATTCAAACAATTTTTTTTTCGAAAAGAAATTTTTTTTTTTGAACAAAATTTGTTTTTTAAACAATATTTTTTTCTCGAAAATTTTTTTTTCGAAAAATTTTTTTTTTTGTTTGTAAGTTTTTTTTTCGGAACACATTTTTTTGTTCGAAATTTTTTTTCAGGACAATTTTTTTAATGATAATTTTTTTTGTTTAATTTTTTTTTAATTTTTTACTGTAATTTTTTAAATAAAATTTTTACAAAATTTTTTTTTCGAAATATTTAATAATTTTTTATTTAAATATTATGAACAAATTCATCAATATGACAATTCAAATTCATTGTATTGAATATTGTGTTCATATATATAATGAATGCATTCATTAATATGTCATTTAATGAACGGTGGTATCAATATGATGAATCTGGTAGTTGGTGAACAAATTCATAATATTTATGAATAAATTCATCATATTGAAGATTTTTTTTTCTGTGTAGGGTAGGTTAGGTCACATGGGAAATTTTGATGTAGGGGATTTTGAAGTAGGCAATTTTGGATAGTTGTTGTCATGAAGTCAGTTAGAATTATGAAAGATATAGTCGAACTAATTTTTAATAGGTGTTCCGATGTACGAATTTGTGGGTATCATAAGTTGGTGGACGATAAAAATATTATTTTTATATATTTGATCAAAAAGAAATGGGGCTTTAACTCGAAAATTTACTTCGGGCGGTATAAAACAGTGTTAAATGAGGTATTTGAACATAAGTCGTCGGGTCACTTGTAAAAATCGACCAAGCATTCCAATATTTAATAAAACACAGCGTAGATGAATAAGTAGTTCAACTTCGGAGTTTAATAAATCTACCCCCTGTATTTTTTCTGTAATCGTGATTATAACAGACAGACGGACTGACAAAGGCACATCGCTAAAACCAAGGAGGCTACGCTAATCAATAATAAAAATACCTACCATAGGCCCCCTTCTGGGTGTTACAAATGGATGACCAAACTGAATATACCCTTTCACTCTTGATAGAAAAAAATGAGTATGAAGTCAAAATCAGAACCGACGAATTATATAGAATTGATGTATGTGATGTTTAATGTTTAGTAGTTGAATAGGGTGGTTTTTGCACAGCTGTTTTCAAATTGTGATGTTTCTGGGTGTGTGTAAATCTCCCAAGAGGAAGTAATTTTATTTTCGAACCTTTAAAATATGTTGAAAAACCATGAATACAAACTTTTTATACCACAGAGCTCAGCTCCACTTTCTGAATAATCTCTTTTCAGTTATGCCGATTTTGATTTGACTTGAAAATTATGTCGCAATATAAACAAATAAAACAAAACAAAACAAAAACCTGTAGTTTTAGAACATCATCAAAATTTAATAAAAAAAAACATTTATTTTTTCTCATAATTTTGAATTTTTTTTGTTCAACATGAAAAAAGTGCAACAACGAAAAAAAACACCTATCCGAAATATCACACAACAGGGTGCCATCATATATGAGGAAGAAAGATGCAGACTTAAGGACTACAAAGCGATGGTAATAGATGCTCTCAGAAAGCAAACCATATTCTCCGTGCATCAAACTAGATGCCATGCTGCGGAGGAACTTAAAAAACGTGGTTGGTTGGAGAAATTTCTTCCAGAGAGTCATAAAAATCTGCAGATGCTACCCATAGAATCTCTGCTGCGGCAAGCTAAACCTGGTAATATATACGAAAAAGTGCTTATCTCCAAAATAATTACGGAACTTACGGAATTCACGGAATTCCCGGCCTTCTTTCTGTGGCGACCATTTACTTGTTACACCCAAGCCTATGATATATGTGTGCTACGGAATCGTCTTAACCGTGGCGATTATCTGAATTATTGTTCAAAAGTGGGTCTTATCGGATGCGCCGAACAGGAACACTGGTACAAGCAAGAGGGCATCAGTGAAATGAGCCATCCACGTTTTTACCGAATGGAAGGAAGATTACAGGAACGCACGTCGTTTATTGATGACTACCGTCGCACTCAGTGTCGTAATTTGTTGAATTTTATCATAAAAAATAAAGAAGACATAATCGACGAATATGGCGGTGCTGTACCGTCGAGTATTATATCGTTTGCCCTGAATAATTTAACGCTTCAATTGATGGATTTCGAACATGGATTTTTGGACAAGGATTATCAGACGTATAATAAGACCATATGGAAATTATTTATACAAATTTCCTTACTTATAATACAAAGGAAGGCTAAATTGAAGACTTCTCTTGTGGAAATAACACGAGATGTTAATAGTGCATCCAAACTTTTAAGAAAACTTGAAAGTAAACAACCCGATTACAAGTGGGACGGAATTCAGAACATTTGGATTTTAAAACCTGCGAATTTGGATGCAGGCTCTGGGATAAAAATTATGAGTAATCTGGATGCAATATTGAAATTGACCTCAAAGAACTCGGAGTTGAATTACATTGCTCAAAAATATGTTGGTAGGTATAGTTGTTGTAATGAAGTCAACTATAAATACTCTTTTAGCTGTGATGTGTACGGTTAACGTTTAAAGTTTAAAGTCGCACAGACCTCTCCAGGGTTTAAAGTCGCACAGACCTCTCCAGGGTTTAAAGTCGTACAGAGCTCTCCAGGGTTTAAAGTCGTCCAGAGCTCTCCAGGGTTTACGAATCCTGAAAATAACAGAAAACGTCCAATTAATAAAGAATATACTTTCATTTGAATAGGTTTTTTTTAAGGCGTCACAAGTCGGTGCAGGGAAAAAAGATTCTTTTTATATATTTTATGTTTTAGTCAAGGTTTAGTCATAAAGTTTAAATCGGCCGGTATAAAGTAAAAATCCCCCGTAGATTTAAACGTTGTATGAGGTATTTGAACATAAGTGGTCTGGTCACAGATCATAATCGACCGATCATTGTCATTTTCAATACCAGATAGCGTAGATGTACAGGCAATCTGAGTCTTATTGATTTTGCTCTTTAAGTTTTCCTGTAATAAAGTTTTTTTTTTTAATTTCAACGTTAAAGCGGTTCAGGAATTCGCGTGTTTCCATACCGGATCCGACTGCTTCTGGATGTTACAAACCGTTGCAGGACTCTTTCCGAAAGCCATTACCTCGAAAGACATTTCCGCGAATAGACATTTCCCGAACGGCCATTTCCCCTAATGATAATTTCTCCGAAATGGACATTTCTCCCAAATTGCCATTACCCCGAAACGGAATCTTCCTCGAAATTGAAACTTCCCCGAAATTGATACTTTCCCGAAATGGACACTTCTCCGAAATTGACACTTCCCCGAATGGACGTGTCCCTGAAATTGCAATTACCCCGAACTGAAAATTTTCCCGAAATGTGGGTGGGCAGAAACTGTAAAAAAGACCGACAATATTTTTATTGGAAATCGAATGGTACCATTTGGAGTGGTCCATGACCTCTTAAAAGGCATCAAACACTGTTTTGCGGAAATCATTTCGAGGAAATGTCAAAAGTCCATTCGGGGAAGTGTCCATTTCGGGGAAGTGTTTGTTTCGGGGGAATGTTCATTCGTAAAAGTGAACGTTCGGGGAAATATCCATTCGGGGAACGGTCCATTTCGGGAAAGTATCAATTTCGGGGAAGTGTCAATTTCGAGGAAAATTCCGTTTCGGGGTAATGGCAATTTGGGAGAAATGTCCATTTCGGAAAAGGGGAAATGGCCGTTCGGGAAATGTCTATTCGGGGAAATGTCTTTCGGGTAATGGCTTTCGGAAAGAGTCCTGCTATGGTTTGTAACATCCAGAAGGAGTTGGATCCGGTATGGAAACACGCGAATTCCTGAATCGATTTAACGTTGAAATTTTGGGGAAATGGCTTCGGGGAATGTCCATTTCGGAGAAATGCCTTTCGCTGTAATGTCTTTCGGAGAAATGTACATTAACCGTTACAACCAGATGACCAAACTAAATATTACCTCTTACCATAAGTGTAAGGATTAACGATTCAGCTGTTTTGATAGAAATTTCTTATCCTTGTTAATTTTATACTGTCCCCTTATTAAATTAAAGTTCAGTATTGGTTATCGATGACGTATATTAAGAGAAAAGTTATCGATATACAAATTTGAACTATTTTTAACCATAGTTTAAATCATATTTAAAATTGAGATTATTGCCTAACTGCCTAAATCTATTTCAATTTGAATATTCTTAATAAAATAATAAAAAAATTATTTTTTGTATTTTTTAGAATGTCCCCTTCTTATACATAATACAAAATTCGATATACGACAATATATGCTGCTCACAATCTCCAACAAAATGGTACGCATCTATCTGTACAAGGATTGCTATTTAAAATTCAGCTCACAAGAATTTACCCTCAACAATTTGAGTGAAAGAGTACACTTGACAAATCATTCGATCCAGCAGAAGTTCACTGATCACATGCAAAATCCCAAAATACCACCGTGCCTTATGTGGTCTTTAGAGGATTTCCAAATGTACCTTGAAAATAGCAATGCGCCACCGAATATCTGGGAGGAAAAAATATTTCCCAACTTCAGACGAAATGTTGTATCCGTCATCTTGTCTAATTTGGAAGAGATGGACTTTGCTAGCAATACATTTGAATTAACCGGATGCGATTTTATGTTAGACGAGCACTATAATCCTATTTTGATTGAAGTGAATCCCCATCCGGACATGGAACCAACCACCTCTGTCACGGAGCGCATCTGTCCAATGGTACAGCAAGATGTAATAAAAGTTCTTGTGGATTTGCCGAAAAATGCTCAAGCATCTATTGGTCAATTTCAATTAGTTTATGAGTTACAACATAAAATCAAGAGTGATTTTAAACCGCATACGTTAGATAGTATTATTTGTAAACACATGAAGCTCTTAAGTCATCCTAGGTACTTTGCAAAAACAGTTAATACAAGTACTTAATATTTCTATTTTATGTTTCTATTTACAGAAATAAGAAAGGAAGACGAAAACCGTATGATGCACAACATGGGACAAATATTCTCCCGAAAGCAAAAGTCTTTTAATAAAATGTACAAAATTTTGTGAAAAAATAAATGTTAAAAGTGGACGCTGAATATCTTTATAATGTTAGGACATGGTATTTGAAAGATGATGTCTATCGCTACATTTTGACAAATATATTTTGTCAAAATTGAGAATAGTCTGTGTGGTCAGTATACCATTTTTTCAATTTTCTATTTTATTAAACTAACCGACAATTTTAACTTGGCGTTGTCATAGGAAGATTTAGACTTTTAGACATTGATTTAGAACTCCCAAGAAACATTTTAACGTAGATCCGTAATCAAAGGAAATTACAATTCCGTTGGTAACGGCACGTTTACGGTTCGCACAAGACGTATCCGTCGATTCGTGATTGAACACGGAAAATTTACAGCATGCCAAAATATTCCACTCCGTTAAAATGCCGTATATTGTCCGTAATACGAACATACCGTTTTTCTGCCGTTAAAATTCTGTTTTTATATAGACATAAATGTATTATAATACATAACTTAGTTGACTGTATTTATTTTGAGATAAATAGCCATTGAAAAATATGCCATTCCGTATTTTTTAATACGGCATAAAAACGTACCATTTTTCAATGCACTCAACGGATTCCACTTAGCTTTATAACCAAAATACGGATCGTAGACTACGGAGATCACCCCGTTTTATTTTAAAAATACGGTCCGTGAACGAGCCGTCGAGCGTTTTAGCCGTTCTCTATACCGTATACTGCTCCGAAATATGGTAAGTTTACGGAATCTGATTCCGTAGTTGCTGTACCGTATACTGTACGTTTTGTTTCTTGGGCATCTTAAATTGCCGAGTGAGTAAATTGTCATTTAATAGAAGACCTGAACTGCTTAGCATACATTTTGAGTACTTTAAATGTGTTATATTTAAGAGTTTTACCCTTATATTACGAGCACTTAAAAGAACCCGAAAAGTGAAATATCCCAAGAAACAAAACGGTACGTTAACGGTGCCGTATACGGAACAGCAATACGGAATGCGATTTCGAAAACGTCCCGTTTTCTGGATACGAAAACGGTCTAGTAAACGGATAAAGAGGAACATCGAAACGGATTTCAAATCCCTCTTTGTATGCTGCAATGTTTAGTAATGGAGGTTTTATCAGCCAAAAAGCCAAGACTATTTTGCATCACATTTTCAGGAGTTCTTCGATATAGTCTTTCTTGATTTGAAAGACTTTTGAAGCCATCGGAGATTCACAAAATAAGGGACTGTAAATGTATGTACATTCTGCAAAGATGTTTTTAATAAAAGCGTATTTTATGTATGTATTATTCACTTAACCTGTTTGATCTTCAGGAGTTGCATTCACCAACTGCGATCCTCCGAGCTTTTTTTTGTCATGTTCACAAAGTCAAATGAATTGAAATGTACACCAATAATGGAAGAAAATCGGTGCCGTTGAGTTGAAGTATAAACGGAAAATTTACGGGGTACTTCGTTCAAACTGTATCGTAAACGACTACAACAAAACGGCAATAATACGGAGTTATTTTGAAATACGGAGCAAAACGGAATTCTAACGTTGTCGTCCGATTTGACGGTACGTTAACGGTGTGTAATCGTATATGCTACGTATATGCTATCTTATATTATATGCTACGACGGTTACTGACTCAATGCTCCGTAAACATGCCGTGTGTGTCTTAGCCTAAGACTCTTAGGCTCCATATAAATGTTTCTTGGGATGTATGTTTGTCTGCGGAACTTGCGCTAAAAAACAGTTTTTTTTATTTGATTTTACATTCATAACATACCGTCGAAAAGTCTTTTCGACATATACATTCCGTTTGTCATCCAGTATAACGGTACGTTAACGTACCGTCTAAACGTATTCTCAGCGGATTCGTCATCCGTTTCGATGTTCCTCTTTATCCGGTTACTGTACTGATTCCGTATCCATAAACGGAACGTTTTCGTATTGCGTATTCCATATTGCTATTTCGTATACGACAGCATAAACGGATCGTTTTGTTTCTTGGGAATTTTACTTTAATAGTACTTTTATGACTTATCATAAAAACAAACTTTTATTTGAGTTTGTTTTTATGAGTTTCATTTGAGTGAACGATCAAAAAGCGTTCATGAATGAGATTCTTTTATGTGCAAAATTTTGGAGCATTCCTTAAACATTCTAAAATATAGAAGAGTCCATTTTCTGAGAGCTCAAAAACAATTTAAAATTTGTTGCTTTAAGGGCTCCCATGTAACACCTAAATATAACTCTTTTTTGAGTACCTAATATTTTGGAGAGTTCCGAAAACACTCTTAAATGAGTCTTTTTTTCGGTGGGCTCATATAAAACTCAGAAATTGGTCAGCTTTATGACTTCAATCTTAGAGCCCTCTTAAATTGCTTAATGCACCGAATATACAATAGAAGAATTTTCAACGGAACCATATTCTCCAATTGAAGATTAGTGAAGTATTAGTTCTAAAAATATCTGTGTGGTGTCAATTCACTAATTGCTATTATACTTCATTCCTTATCCTGTTTTAAAGTTTCCGGTTGTTTTCATATATAAGAGAACAGAACAAGTACCGATTTATATTGTTTCTCCTTGGGGTTTGGCCGATCTCTCTGCCCATTTGAGCTGTGTGTTCTATTTGTACTTAAATTGGGTGACCTACAGTTTAATCCGAATGGCGGAGGGATAGCTTTTTTTATGGGAAATATTTTACTCACGTAGGTTTGTCAATAAATGCTGAGATGTAACATAGGGTAGAAAACCATATAATCCATATAATCTAGTAACTCACAAAGTTTGAACAAATTCCATGAGTTTTAAAAAACTAGGTGGCTGATTTGAAGTGGGTTGTCCCATATATATATATATATATCTTCTACATACTTTTAAGATATATTCATTGCACTTAAGAACATTGCGGATACAATTTATATGTGTTATGATTTGTGTTAGTTCTTCTAAAACATGATAAGACCCTATTTTATGTTGTCATTTTATGCTCAGCCTACATTATCAATTGATACTAGTTGTCCGTTCTAAATTTCTTTATATTTCCATGTCCTGAATTATGTTTCGTAGTTTCTAAATCCGCTGCGAACTTCCGAATTTGGAAGTATCTCTCTTTTAAAGTGTATTGTATGGCCGGCCTCAGCAGTCCAGAGGTAGCGCGCTGGACTTGCATTCTGAAGGTCCCGGGTTTGAATTCCGGCTTGGGCATGGGCGCTCGTGGTGATATTAACCACAAAATTGTAGGGAATAGATTTCACAGTACAGTGTATATAGACTGTCTGAGTGCTGTGGATCTTAGTAGATATTCAAAAAAAAAAAAAAAAAAAAAATGGGTTACTACCATGAAATAGGGCCTGTCTGTGACAATTTAATTTATATAAAATCTTTTAAATACTACAATCTGCAAGGAGTCTTATGTAAAACAGCTTCTGCGCTACTCTATCAATCCAGATGTAGAATGACAACACTATACTATAGAACAACATAGTACCTCGAACTTCATACAGGATTCATCCACTATTTAGCTCAAGATAGAAGTTGAAAAATGCATTCTAATTGCTGTATCATTCGTGATGAACAAAAATCCCATAATGAACTTGAATCAGTGAAAATAATTTTAAGATTTTATTCGATTTTATACCGCTAATTAGATGATTCTAATAGGCTCAGAATGAACATAAACAAAGTTATAATATCAACGTACAGATTCAGTGCACCAAATATATACTCCTCTGGACTTATCGAGTATGCATGATTGCCGCCCATCATCAACTGAGTATCGTAGATCAAGTACATTGACAGTAGACAAGCGCCGAACCAACAAAATACCAAATGCAGTGTTTCACCCGGCCAGAATAAAGACACAAGACCGAGAACCATCAGGACCAATCCGCAAATCATTAGACCAGTGCCACACATGGTAAAATCCATCCTTGTTTGCATGGCAAATACGGTCAGGGCAAAACTTATAAGAAGCGTGATGCCAAGGGCAAGCATAACCTACATAAAAAGTTTGATATTAAAATGTAATAAATTTAAATTAAATTTTAATTACAATATGAGGATGCACAAATGAACACACGTAACCCAATATAACGGACTCAGCTATGGTAAATATTCCCAGCAGCATAAAATTCAAAGGCACGGTACGACGCAAATTCTCGCAACAGGCCAACGCCAACAAAAGAACTATGGATACACCAAGACACACCCAGAATAATGTCGGATTTTTATGCGTATATTCCCGCATGGGTTCATAATAAATGAACATAAGCACAATGCCAAAAGTGAATGCCAATTGCATCTGTCAATATCAAAATGTAATGTCTTGAAATATGTTATATCAGGTCATTGGTCGGACTTACAAAAAGTATGGAGTATACTTTGCGTATGAAAGCATGACGTATACTGACATCTTCGAAGAGCAGTATCACAGTTCGGTTTTCCACATCACCACCTCGACCACCACCACCACCACTACTATCACCAGTATACTTATTCTTCATCATCTTGGAAACTATGTTTGGTTATTGATAGACACACGATTGTAATTAAGACAGCTTAAGATATATTTCTGACAATAAATATTTATTGAAATTTTGATAGTTTTGAGGTGAGTTGCTATTTACGATTGTGATTTTTAAAATTTGTGGAGAATATGATGGGAGAAATAGACCCATTAAGCAATTTAGTAGCGCTCAGAAATTGGAGTCATAAAGGAGACCAATGTTTGAGTGTTTTATGAGTCCTCAGAAAAAAGACAAGTATTTCATTTAAGACTGTGTTAGGAGCTTTCATAAATATTGCTCATAAAAGATTCATATTTAGTAGTTATTTAGGAGCACTCATAAATTAGACTCCTATAAGCATCAAAAATAAAATTGTTTCTGAGTGCTCAGAAAATAGACTCATAAAAGTTCTATATTTCAGAATTTCGAAAGTTGACTCATAAAAGAGTCTCATTCATGAGCGGTTTAGGAGCTCCCTCGAATGAAACTCATAAAATCATCAAATTTATGAGTATTTTAGGAGCACTCAGAAAAGGGAGTCATAAAAGTATCTTATTTATGCTGGCTTTAGGAGCCTACTGTTTAAATAAAATTGATAAACTTGTATTCGTTTTGAATTTGAAATCAAATGAAAAATTTTTTTATTAGTTAAAATTCTGCAGACAAACCTACAAATATCATGGATTTTTTTGAAATGAATGCATTATCTCACGGATGTCTGGACTAAGATAAACATGAACATGTACTCTCTTGGATTCATTTCAGACACATTTTATATTTCTGAAAAAAGAAAAACTACAAAAATGAAGTAATTGTGCTGTCTGGAAATTCTCAAAAATGTGAATGTTTTAAGAATATCTAAAAAATGATCAAAAATACGCGGATTTTTGTACATTTTAAAGCGCAGTTTCTGTAGCTTTTTTGGGGTCTTTTAAGAGCTCAAATATGAGTGTTTTAGGAGTAATAAAAGTGTCAGAAATATGAGGGTATTTGGGCTCATAAAATGGTGCCCTCTACCCAGGAATTGGGAGCCTTTTTGGCTCTTTTTAGAGCTCAAATATGAGTGTTTTAGGAGTAATAAAAGTGTCAGAAATATGAGGATTTTTGGGCTCAAAATGGTGCCCTCTATCCAGGGGTTGGGAGTCTTTTTGGAGTGCTCATATCTGAGGGTAACACTCATAAATATGACACATTTAGGAGTCTTCAAAGACTCAAAATGTTTGCTGGGTGGTGTCCAGAAATGTTCAAAAATGTGAATGTTTTAAGAATATTTAAAATGATCAAAAATATGCGGATTTTCAGATGCATGATCACCTGTAACCTTTTGAGGCTATTTTAAGTGCCTGTATATGAGTTAGGAGTATTAAAAGTCTCATAAATATGAGAGTTTTTGGGCTCATAAATCGTGCTCTCTCCCAGGGGTCGGGAGTCTTTTTGGGCCCTTTTTAGTACACAAATATGACTGTTTTAGAAGTAATAAAGATAGATATCAGTGTTTTTGGGCACATAAAATGGGGCCCTATACCCAGGGGTCGGGAAACTTTTTGGGCTCTTTTTTGTACTCAAATATGAATGTTTGAGGAGCATTAAAAGGGTCGGGAGTCTTTTTGGGCTCTTTTTGGTCATCAAATATGAATGTTTTAGGAGCATTAAAAGTCTCATAAATATGAGGGTTTTTGTGCTCATAAAATGGGGCCCTCTACCCAGGGGTCGGGAGTCTTTTTGGGCTCTTTTAATATGACATATTTAGGAGTCTTAAAAGACTCAAAATGTTGGCTGAGAAGAGATCGTGAAGAGTTTCCCATAGGGTGCATACTAATATTTTCTTTAATATACGATCTACACATTTCGAATAAGATCATTACTAATTCATCAGTCATTTACAAACATTACTAGTAACATATTCCACTTAAGAAGTAATTTATACATGGAACTACTCTCCCTTACCCTTATGGTACTTGTAACTAGGCATCTATATTCGAGCAGGGGAATGGGCGAAAGTAATACACTTTTGTGACCAATGCATTCTTTGATGATATGGTAAACTACGTCAATATGAGGTGGGGTGGTTTTATTTTTACAGTAATTCGTATGCAGTAGTAATAAGGGGTGGGTTCATTTCTACATTACTTTATACACAGTGAGTGGTGGTTTTAGGTTTGGTGGTTTGGTTACTACATTACTTTGTATACAGTAGTAATGAGTTATGGGTCAATTTTTACATTACATTGCACACAGTAATGAGTGGCTCCATTTCTACATTACTTTTGCGAATATTCCTTTTTTTTTAGTTATTGGTATATAATTTTCCTCCTGGTTTACCATAATTTTACCTAAGGCCACATGTTTAAATATATAAAAAGAGATGTATTCAAATTTAACATTTCATTGTTATCGTGTTCCATCAAATGTTTATGTGCTGGAAGCGTTGCCTCATATATCGCTCTTTAATTGATGTCCATTTTTACCTTTGATGCTGCTCGTTTGAGTGGACCCTCCGTGCCAAACCAACCTTTGCCAATGCCTAAAATATTGCTGCAGGCATAAACAACGGCCTCATCATTTGGTTTGCATTTATTTCTGTAATTTTATATAGTATGCGTTTTATTTATGGTGTACACATAGAACAAAGCAGATAGATATATTATGAATCTTAAATCGTTTCACATATGATACATTTCTGTAAGTATTAAATGTTTTGCTGCAATTATTTAGATAGTTGTAAAATTTTTATTTGATTTAATTGTGGGAATATTAAAAAAAGCATTTAATTAAATGATTTTAAGTAGACATGTGCGAAGTTGGTAACAAAAGCTGCATTTTTTCTGCCTTTACCCAAAATATGCTTCATAATTCATAAAATTTAAAAAAAAACTACCATACGGTTTCCAAAATCTTCCATTTGCCTGTGTTTTTGTCGGGAATTTGCACAAAAATTTGTAAACAAAATTAGCATTAGTTTTAATGCGAAAGTCGACAGATATTTGACAGGTTTTCGGCAGACAAAGGTGGAATTTGTATCAAAACATGCCTATTTGATCTAAAAAGCATATTTTTGGCAGATAAAATTTTTGTCTACCGACTTTAATATTCAGAGTTACTGCAATGATTCGTAAGTGGCCACCAACGCGAAATTTCTTGCCGAATATTTTTTCTGGGATAAGTAAATAAAAATGAATAAAGTAATAATGGAGAAAAGGTGGAAAAGGTGAAAAGGAGGAAATGAGGAAAAGGAGAAAAGGAGGAAAGGAGGAAAGGAGGAAAAGAGGAAAGGAGGAAAGGAGGAAAGGAGAAAAGGAGGAAAGGAGGAAAGGAGGAAAGGAGGAAAGGATGAAAGGAGGAAAGGAGGAAAGGAGGAAAGGAGGAAAGGAGGAAAGGAGGAAAGGAGGAAAGGAGGAAAGGAGGAAAGGAGGAAAGGAGGAAAGGAGGAAAGGAGGAAAGGAGGAAAGGAGGAAAGGAGGAAAGGAGGAAAGGAGGAAAGGAGGAAAGGAGGAAAGGAGGAAAGGAGGAAAGGAGGAAAGGAGGAAAGGAGGAAAGGAGGAAAGGAGGAAAGGAGGAAAGGAGGAAAGGAGGAAAGGAGGAAAGGAGGAAAGGAGGAAAGGAGGAAAGGAGGAAAGGAGGAAAGGAGGAAAGGAGGAAAGGAGGAAAGGAGGAAAGGAGGAAAGGAGGAAAGGAGGAAAGGAGGAAAGGAGGAAAGGAGGAAAGGAGGAAAGGAGGAAAGGAGGAAAGGAGGAAAGGAGGAAAGGAGGAAAGGAGGAAAGGAGGAAAGGAGGAAAGGAGGAAAGGAGGAAAGGAGGAAAGGAGGAAAGGAGGAAAGGAGGAAAGGAGGAAAGGAGGAAAGGAGGAAAGGAGGAAAGGAGGAAAGGAGGAAAGGAGGAAAGGAGGAAAGGAGGAAAGGAGGAAAGGAGGAAAGGAGGAAAGGAGGAAAGGAGGAAAGGAGGAAAGGAGGAAAGGAGGAAAGGAGGAAAGGAGGAAAGGAGGAAAGGAGGAAAGGAGGAAAGGAGGAAAGGAGGAAAGGAGGAAAGGAGGAAAGGAGGAAAGGAGGAAAGGAGGAAAGGAGGAAAGGAGGAAAGGAGGAAAGGAGGAAAGGAGGAAAGGAGGAAAGGAGGAAAGGAGGAAAGGAGGAAAGGAGGAAAGGAGGAAAGGAGGAAAGGAGGAAAGGAGGAAAGGAGGAAAGGAGGAAAGGATGATAAGAAGAAGGGTGAATTACTGAATAAATTCAGAAAGGTAGAAAGAACCTAGAAAATGAGGGAAAGTAGAAAGCTGGAGTACGGAATAAATTCAGAAAGGTAGAAAGAATAAAGGGGAACCGATTTTCCTATTACGTAGCGTTTTTTTTAATAAGTTTCTGGTAAAATTGGCTTTTTAATTTGTATGTTAAATATACAAGCAATTTAAAATTAAACGAAAACTGTGTTGATTGGGCATATTTAAAAAATGATAACTAATAAAAAAAAGTTAGTAATTTTCATCGTTAGTATGAATTATGTACTACATAACCATAAATCATTATCTTATTTATCAAGCTAAAGAAATCATCCAAAAAAAGTCTAAACAAATCAATATTTTCGAGTTTCTATTCAAATATCATACAAACCTATCGACATAATAGTATTTATCGGTATATTGTAATTAGTCTTGACAATTAAAATAAAAATTGCGTTTATAGTTTTTTGTAAAACTGTTGGTGTAAGGCTCTGTATTTTTTTAATTCGAAAAAATGACTGAAAAGGTCCTGAAAACTCGAGACCAATTTTCTTAAAAGCATAACGTAATAGAATAAACTGAGATGCAGTCAAAATTTTCCCTCATTTTGTTGAGTTGAGTTATTTTTCAATACATAAATGGTCTTAGTATTTTCATTTATTTTTAGGTAATTAAGTCAAAAATATGAATAAAAACAAAGAAAGAACTAAAAAAAATTGTACCCGAGTGAATTTGAACATTAAGTGTGGCATATTTTTCCGGACAACAATCAGTCAGTCTCCAACTCAACTCGAAAGTCATTCAATTTTATTTCATGCACAATATTTGTGCCAACCTCCCAGCGGAGGCATTTAAAATAAAATATTTATATATTGTGCATTTTATGTATATAAATATATGAAAATGCAATTTTATGTCTGTCTGTGTTTTTTTTTGTTTGTTTGTTCGTTTTGCTCTGAGCCGTTCTCGTCCTTTATGCCAATGTTGCCGGTGCAGCAGCAGCAGCAGCATCAACCGAGGTAGCAACAGCAACATGTGCGTGTGTGAGCAACTTTGAGTGATGGTCTGACGCAGCGCAGTGCAGTGTTGTAATATGGCATTAATGCATTTATAAAAAAATATATATGATATAAAAAAAAAAAAAAATTTTAAAATCAGAACCAAAACGAGCAACATTTGGTTTGCAGCAATGTGAGGGACACAGTTCGTGTGTTGTATGTCAACCGTTATCTGCTGTGCCTTGGCATAATAACTCATTTGGTGGTTTTGCGCTGGAATGGGGAGTGTTCCGCATGTGGTGGCGCTGCTCTGGTGACTTTGGTGGGTTGGTGGGTGGTTGGCTGGATTGTTGGCTCTGATGCATCGGCAACATCATTGCTGACAGCCGCATTGCCGGTGCGTGCCAGCAACATTTAAATGACATTTTTTGCAACGAACTCTTTTTGTGCACTGTGTTTTGGTTACCTTTTATAGCAAAAGTTTCATTATTATTATTTGTGTGTTTTTTTTTGAATATTTTTTGGAGCAAAATAAAAAAAATATATATATTTTATTTATTTAAAATGCACATTTTTTGTGTTAATTTTTCATATGTGACTTTTTCACGTAGGCGCATCGCGATTGTTTTATATAATATTTTTTTTTGTTTTTAATTTTAAGCATTATTTTTGCCATGCATTTTGTTCATAGCAGCTGCCTCGGGGGCACAGAACGTTGCATAAAATATTAATATGTCAGTGGTTTTTTTTTTAATAGGCTCTTTATCCTGTTGTTGCTTTTTGTTTTAGTGTGCGCCTGATAAAAAATGTGCCGCAGCATGCATTTATTTTTTTATTGATTATGGCTCATTTTTGTCACAAAATATTTGCGAAATTAATGTTAATAATAATTCATATGAATGGCAGGCATTTGCCAAAAATGGAAAAAAACTAAATCAATGCTGCCGCAGGGTTTCAAACCAAAACTTTCCCTATTATGTTTATTTATTTAATTTTATACTCTACACTCAAACAAAATAAGATGAAAAAATGTTTGTTCTTGATCACCTCAAGAGTCAAGTTAGCGATGTTTGTCTGTCAGTCTGTGAAAATCACGACTACAGAAAAAGCAGACGAGTTAGGTCAATGAAATTCTTAAATTATATTATTTTTATAACTAGGCTGTTGGTTATTGAAAATGGATGTGATTGGTTGTGAACTGCACAGAAAAAAATATACATCATATTGATGAATTTTTATTGTATTGAAGAACCATTCATAATATTAATGACTAACGACATCAATGTTATGAATGCATTCATATATATGATGAACGCTTGGTAACAGTCGAAAAAGTGTTCTTCAATATGATGAACTGTATGTGATCGTGACGTTTCATCACATTAATGAACAAATACATAAAATACAACATATATGTACATCATACTGAAGAAAGCTTTTCATCAAAAAAATGTCAATCAACATATTCTTCATTTTCTGCCGTACTTCTCAGTTCTCAAGTAGTACTTGTATGTTATTTCTTATATAATGCTTGCTCGACATGCATAAATTAGTGAAATGATTTATAATATATATATATATTTATAATAAAAACTTTTTTGTTAATAAAAAGTTATATTTATAAAAAAGTTATATTTATTGCCAATTGTTTGTTGTTTTATTTGTTGGTACAAAACACCCAATTTGTACCGACTGGACCTTGAGCACGTTAAGACAATATCTTAAAATAATCAAAAGAGGTCGTAAAACAAAAACAATTAATTATAAAAAATATATTAAAAAAAAAATGTTGTTTGAACATAATTTTTTTTTTCTAAATAATTTTTAGTTAAATATAATTTTTACAACACTTTTTTTCGAATTATTTTCTAATACATTTTTTTTTTTGCAAATTTCGTAAAAAAATATATATTCATAAATATTATGTACAAATTCATCAATATGACAATTCAAATTGATTGTGAATGTTTTGAATGTATTCAGTGCATGTATTCATCAATATGTCATTTGATGAATACATCTGGTTGTTGGTGAAAAATTTATAATATTTATGAATAAATTCATCATATTGATAAACTTTTTTTTCTGTGTGCGTTTGACACACTTCAATGTACATAGTGTTCATCGATGTCAATAATTCAGGGGGTCATTCTATAACGCAAAAAATAAGAAAATGTAAAATATAAAAAGTCAAATTTTGCCCCAAACCGGTTACACGAAGGGAAATAAAATTCTAAAACTCGAGAAGAATTCGGTTAGAAAGAAAAATAGTAGAATTTGACTAATATCAATAAATTACTACTAAAATTCAAGAATTTGCCATCTGGATATCAAGAAAGCAAATTACTTAGTAGTTAAAAAAGTAAACAAACTTTATTCAACTGGATTTTCAGAAGTTAATTTATTGATTACTAAAAACCAAAAAGAACACGCAAAATTGTTGCTGTATTCATCGCAAAAAGAACACGTGTTCGTGAGTTGTTGTTTTTTTCTTCGATATTGCTCTGTCTGTAATATTAGCTGGTATGTTTTGTTTTGCGAGGTCGCCATCTGTTTGTTAGTCTGCCTGTCTGTCTGTCTGTTTGCCTAAGTCAAATTTTTCTAGATATTCAGACATTAAGTTCTTAGTTATCAAAAAAGTAACTAAGTACAATTTGTCTGGATTGCAAATTTTGTTTTTCTTAGGTATCAAAAACGGCATGATATACAATGTTTGCATGTGTGTGTTTTCACGAATAGAACAACAAAGCATAGCCAGACAAGCAAGCGTCTGTGTATGTATGAATGTTAAAGATATAAATAGAAAAAACGATTTTTCCTACGAATATTGGTATGGTTTCAGTTCGTAAACATAAATTTGGTTTCAATTTTGCATAAATACCAAGTTGATTTCATTCTATTGTTATCTAAATACACAATACAATGCTTATGGGTAACGTGCGGAGGGTTTATACATAACCAACAGAAGAGGCAACAGAAGAGGAGAAAGTGTATAAGATAAGTAAACGGTTTCCGAATAATATACAGAGATTAAATTAAATAATAATAATAATAAAAATAAAATAAAATAAACAATTCAATTACATTAAGTATTCAAAGGAGTCATTTAATATACAAAAATGCATATAAGTAATAAAGTTCTAAATAAACAATAAATTAACTCTACTATATTTTTTTAATTGCTTTTTGTTACTTTCAACATATCGACAGACAGACACACGAATAAACAGATGGGGCTGACAGACGGACAAAGTAAAACAAAACGTAATAGCGACAAAGCAAGAACACGTGTTCATTAAATTTTGGGACGAAAACAACAACAACATTTTTGATACCTAAGAAATTGATAACTGAATTCAAGACTTATTCTACTTAGTTAATTTTTTGATACCCAAGAAATTAATAACTGAATCTAAGAACAATTATTTTTGACAACTAAGAAAATCCATTTCTTGAAATTAAGAATTTTTCGGTTTAGCTGTATGTCACTCCGTATTCTTCTTGATTCCTTCTGGATTTTAGAACTTTTTTCCCTCCGTGTATACAGGATAATCTGTTGATAAATTAATATCAATTTGTTAACATATTTTAGACAATAAAATTACCTTTGTAATGGTATATCACATCTTCGATCGCCATGATTTATCATTTATTTAAATGTACGTAAAGTTGAAATATGCAAACATTAAAAAAAAAAATGATTTTCTTAAATTTTCGTTACGGATCACTCCATTTTTATAATATTCAATGATAGACCAGAGTTCATTCCATGTAATTTCTAACTAATTAAATTGACTTTAAACTAAGTTTTATAAGATTTATAATATTTAATTGCTAATTATGCGAAGACTCCATTTCAACATGTTTATGAACAAATGTACATCATATTGATGAATTTTGTTCATCAAACCATATTAATTTAAATGTCATCATCATATTATTACCACCGTTAATTACATAACATATTGATGAATGCATTCATTATGCATATGAACTCATTCAAACTATCGAACATCATAGTGAAAAACGAAATATTCAAGACAATAAATTTTAATCATCACATAGATGAATATAATCATAACAACTTTAAATAATTTATTCAATATTATGAATGTTATATTAAGGGTGTGTGCGAGTTCGATTAAATTGCGGACTAAACTAAATTGTACGGGTGCCGGCCTCAGCAGTCCAGAGGTAGCACGCTGGACTTGCATTCTGAAGGTCTCGGGTTCGAATCCCGGCTTGGGCATGGGCGCTCGTGGTGATATTAACCACAAAATTGTAGGGAATAGATTTCACAGTGCAATGAATATAGTCTGTCTGAGTGCTGTGGATCTTAGTAGATATTCAAAAAAAAAAAAAAAAATGTACGGGTTTTCATTCGATCGCCATTCGGTAACCGGTAATTGTAAAAGTCCGTAATAAATTAAATATCATATGTCTGTTCGCTGTCTTCCTATTTAGTTCAATTTAGTTTGCTCGAAAATTGGCTAAATTGAAAAGTCGATAAAATTTAGTTTAGTCAGCAATTTAGCCGAACTCGCACACACCCTAAATATGTTGATTTTTTTTACGAATTTTTCAAAAAAAAAAAAAAAAATGTTTCTAGAAAATAAAATTTAAAAATATTTTTTTTCAGAAAATTTTTTTTCGAGTATTTTAGTATTTGAGCAATGTAAATAAAAAAAAGGTAAATGTATTAAAAGTTGGTTTCCCCCACAAACAATGTTACAGTTGCTTCAACTTATGGTTGGTGACTATTCATATTATTGTTTGGTACCACACAGAAAAAAAAGATTCTCAACATTTATGTATTTGTACATTTATTTTATGTATTTTGTCGAGTACCTTAACCAAGGACCAATTTCATCGTATTTATGTATTAATTCCATATATTTTATGTACACATTTTCATACATTTTATGCACACAATCTCAACATTTATGTAATTTTACATTATTTAATATTATTAACAAAAAATATTTTATTGTTTCGTATTGCGGTGGTGGTTCTGTACAGAGCTGTTATTTATTTATTTATTTATTTATTTATTTATTTATTTATGTAATTTATTTTATTTTATTTTATTTATCTTACACTGTTACCTTTACACTATAACCATATATTTTACCAACACCAAGTTATTCTCCTCCGACTCCATCGATTTTGTCTCTGCTTCTATAAATTAATTTCAGTTGTTACGCATTCGTTTTCTTAACATATATTCAATAAAATGCTTATTTGAATAAAAATGTTTACGAAATAATACCAACGAATTGTATACACTTGTATATTCGACTGAATATATTCGATTTCAAATATTTTCGATTATATTTCGAATATCGATATTCGATTATATAGTTTGTTCCCAAACCAAATATGTCTCATACACAAACCAACTCTACAAGCCCTATAGAAACCCCAAATCTGAAATTTGTATGTAAATAATACATAAAATATATGTATCTGGTTGTTAAATCAATGTCCTTAATATATTTGGATTCACCATTATTATGTACAATTCATAAATATTAGAATTTATACATAAATATTATGAACAAAATTATTATGTTCTCTATATATAATATTTATGCACATTTTTTTTCTGTGCAGTCAACTCATATTTTCATTTTCTCCGATATTCTTAACAAAATTCCTCAATTTAGTATAAAATTCCCGGCACGAATGTAATTTAAATACACTGAGAAATATTACATAGCACAAATATTACGCAATATGTTTTTTATTTAATAAGTTTTTTTTATTTCTTGATTTCTCAAATTTTCGAATGACATTTATCAGACATTATAAATTGAAAAAAAAAAATATTTGTCAATGGTGCTATTTTTATTAAGGTTCAGTTTTAATACAAGTTTTAACTTAATTTAAATACACATGCTAAAAGTCTGTAATTCCAAATCAAAATGTCTGAATTTCTTTAAACTTTATGGTAGGGCAAATAATTAGTACCCAGTTAATATGAATTTTTAAATATTTGTGAAATATTGACGATTGGACGAAATTACATCTAGTTTAAACTGAATTAAAATGATGGAAAAACTGGAACATATTAAACAAAATAATTATATTAAACTTGGTTTAAATAAGTACTGAAAATGAAATTGGTTTAATTAAAATAGCACTGAAAATGATAAAGGAATTTTTGTTTAATTAAATTTAACTAGATTTAGAAATCGTATTTATTAGATTGAGTTTATGAGAAGTAGCCGCGGTAGCTCAGTGGTTAGTGCGTTGGACTGCGAGCCGAAAGGTCCCCGGTTCAAGCCTGGACTGGGCCAACATCTTTTCATAGAAACATTTTTCTTCTACCTCTCGGCAGTAAATGGCAAACCTCCGAGAGTAAAAACATTGCCAATGAAAAGCTCTAACTCGCCGTTCGGATTCGGCAATAAACTGTAGGTCCCACCACTTTGAGTACAAATATAACACGCACAGCTCAAAATGGTGAGAGAGCTCGGCCTAAGTTCTTATAGAACTGTAGTGCCAAACTATTATTATTATTTTTAGAAGTCAAATTATGTTCTCTCACATTTTCTACATTTTTAATGCATGGAATATCGATTTTACCTGCAAAATTCTAAACAAACGATTTTGAATTCATTATTTTCGAAACGAATTAAAATCGTTGAAGTCAAGGCATGCTGTTTAAATTCATTTTAAAAATTATTTATTGTACGGAGATATCTAATCTATAAGTAAAAACGTTTGTTTTAAAATTTTTATGTAATGTTATATGAAATTCGATCAAAAGTTGAAATATGTCCCTATATTCCAATCCTTAAAAATGTAGAAAATGTTACAGATCCTTATTTGAAATTCCCCGCCAAAAGTGGACCATTCCCCGATTACCCGCTAAGACTAAAATTCCTCGCAAATTGGGGAATTATCCTCCAGTTGACATCACTGTTTGGTACACATGTTCAGTTAAGGCAAACTACATTTGGTAGATTAAAAATAATATTGGTTGACACTACTGCATGCAAAGCAATTCATTGTATGAGTTTAGAATACACACAGAATAGAGATTAATTGCGTCAAGCAACTCTTTGCTCAACGCATTTATTCGATTCTATTAACCGCATAGTCGGTTGTTATTGTCAAAACTTAAAGAATAGTAGTTTGGACTACAACCAATTTCGAACTGTTTTTGGATTGTGTATAGCCTAATATTTCAAGCGCAAAGCGAATATGGCTATTCCGCGAACAAATTTGTAGACAATTCGATTTAAATGAATGAAGTTGGTTGGTACAACTAACTTTTTCATACTTCCAAACTCGTGCCAAAAGAAAATTTTTCTGTGATGATTGCAATTTCATAAAAAAAAAACGTTACACAGTAGAACAAAACTGAGTATGCTATCAAAATCAACACTCGCAAATAACATAGAATGGATGTAAGGACTGCGTCGAATAAAATTGTCCGTTACATATCTTCCCATGATGTGCTATTGCAAGATTCAAATTAAAAAAATTTTATCATAGTAGCTCTGAATTAAATGGCAGAAAATAATTTGTGTCAGTTATAGTCAATACAAAATGTATTTAACGCGAAAATGGCAAACGAAGTGGAAGTGCGAGAAAATATTATTAAAATTTTTCAAAAACAACCTAGTTGGTCTTTTAAAAAAATTGCCAAGGAGGTAGGGGCTAACCCTAAGACCATTTCTCACGTTATCAACCGCTTTAAGGAAGACCTGAGTATTGATCGGAAGAAAGGTTCTGGTAAAAAAAAGGCCCACATGATCGTGAAAAGTCGAAGAAGGTTCTGAATATTTTAAAGAAAGATCCAAGCATATCCGGAAAGAAATTGGCGAGAAAGGCGGATTGCTCAGAATCTTTCGTGCGCAGGACTAAGAAAGAGCTGGGCTGAAGACGTAAAAGGTCCAAAAAGTTCCGGATAGAAATGCCGTCAAGAATGAAACCGCAAAACAACGAACTAAAAAGCTGAACCAAGATTTTTTAAAAAAATTCGATTGCTGCATAATGGACGACGAAACTTATGTTTTAGCGGACTTTTCTCAGCTACCTGGGCAGGAATTTTATACAGCCGATTCTCGAGGAAATGTCGCTGAAAAATTCAAATAAAAAAAAATGACAAAATTACCAAAGAAATTCCTTGTTTGGCAGACAATTTGCAGTTGTGGAAAAAGGAGCAGCTCATTCGTGACATCGGGTACAATTAATAGCGAAATATATGTGAAGGAATGCTTGCAAAAGAGATTGCTTCCATTTTTACGCCAACATGAAGTGTCCACATTTTTTTGGCCTGACCTCGCTTCATGTCACTACAGCAAAACGGCCTTAGAGTGGATCCAACAAAATGCAGTGATTTTGGTGCCTAGAGAAACCAATCCACCAAACTGTCCAGAACTCAGGCCGATTGAGAGCTACTGGACTTTAGTAAAAAGGGAGATGAAGACAACAAAAAAAAGTGGCCAAAGACCTTCAAGACTTTAAAAGAAAGTGGTCTTCAGCAGCTGTGAGGGTGTCGGACACTACCATTACAACATTAATGGAAGGGGTTCCGGAAAAATTAAAACTTTTTATTAAAAAATATTAATTTCTGGTTTTTTATATTTTTTTTTAAATCTAAAAATAATTTGCAAAATAAAATATTTTATTCTATAAAAATTCGATTACTAGATTTCTAGATTTTTTCATTTTTGTAGCGGACAATTTTATTCGACTCAGTCCTTATATTGATGTTCATAGGAAACATTTTGTTGAATAGTGTTATTATTGAATTTTTGCGCTTATATATTATGTTGAAATTCTTCAAGTTCTTGCGCATTCTTCATTGTCGACACCTATTTTGTCGGGTACTCAAACCTTTTAAGTGTTTGACATAGAAATAGAAAGTACGTTTTGCAGTTATTTTGATGCAGAATATTTGATGCATAATATTTTACTAAGTATTGATTTAGTATTGCTTTGAAAAATATAATTTAAATGCAAAAAATACTAAAAAAAAATCTTTACTAAATGCAAATACTTGCAATGAATTTAAAAGCTTTATTTCTGATTTACTATATATGTTTTTATATAAATTAGAGTCAGAGTAAGAATCACCCAGAAACTATATTTAATAAAATGCCCCAAGTAATAATAAATAATTTCATTAAAATATGCAATATTAAAACGAATAACTAAAAAATAAACAGAAACTGCATTAAAACATGCAATATTAAAATATTAAATACACAAAAATATGCACATTAAAAATCACAACTGTGGGGGGGAGGAGATATATATTTCAACCATTTAGTTCTATAAATTAGTAGATAATTTTGTAGAGTATAGTAAAACGATTCGACTGTATCATATAATTCGACTCTTTATAGCGTAGGTTTAAAGTGCAATATTTAAATTATGCATCAATGCATAAAAATAATTAAAATGCCGCAGGAAAAATGCAAATTTTTAATGTTTTGCTTTGCAGAGTCATGTATGAATTTTTAATTATTTTATTAATTATTTTTATTATATTTTGCTTTTTTTATTTTTTTTTTAAACAACTATTTAATGTTAGAGCAAACAAAATTGTGCATAATTTAAGCATATATTGTTTGCATTTTTAAATATTTTAAACAAATATAAAAAAATAATTATGTTATTTGATTGTTTTGCTATTTATAACAAAGTTGAAACTAATTAAAATTTATATTAAATTCAGTTATTTTTTTTTATATAGTTTGAAAAAAGAGAAAATAATTTTTTAATGTTAAATATATATTTTTATATTAATTTAATATTTTTTATTGAGCTATTTTGTATATTTTCAATATGTTTTTTTAATTTATCTTGTTCAATTTGATTTATTTTACATTTCGTTTTTATTTTGTATAAAAGTCATAACTATAAAAAGTGCCAAATATTGCAAAAATAAAAATAGAGCATAAACATTTAATTCATTGTTATTTTAATGTATTGTTGAATTTATGCATGATTTTTGGGCAACATGTCAAGTTTTTATTACTTTTCAATTATAAATTTTTCACGTTAATGGCAGCAAATATAATAACTGTGCGATAAATAGAAAATAAAAACATTTTTGGAAATATATTAAAAAAAGATACATTTTGAAAGTACTTTTAAAAGATTATAATTTTTAAAATGGATGTATCGTGTCCCTTGAAAAGAATTTTAAAAAATCATTCAAATATTCTTTTTTTGGAGAAAAATCAAAAAGTGTGCCATTTTCCCTTTACCCAATTTTCCCTTATATTTACTAAACATCTGCACAAATGTATTTGAAGTTTTCTTTCCAAAATATGCACTACTGCACTCGACAGTATTGAGTGCATTTTGTAATGACAGTCAACAGCATTGTAGAAAAATCTCTAAAGCGTCTTCACTTCACTGCATTATTTGTTTCATTGGTGTTAAGAACTGTCAACACATTTACTTTTTATAACATTCAACGTTTTGAAATAAAAAAACCACACCCAGAAAAAAATACTATATAAATAATAGTTTTATACTATTAAAAATAGTCAATAGGATAAATTATTATTTTAATCGGAAAATACCATTAAATACTAGAAAATACCATGAAATTTTATTTTTTGTATACTATGAAATCAATAATTGTCCTATTGACCAATTTAAATGGGATTTAAGGAAATTTTTTTCTGGGTGTAGTGACAATTCTGTTGCTGAATATGCAACAAATACACTGAGTGCAGCGATTGAGCGCAACGAGTAATGAGTGAGAAGACAAAATCAACAGCAAATTTACCGCTCGAAGTTCGCCGGCAATAATGTTATTGTCAGTATTTATAAAATATACAAAAAACACTATTTTTCAAAAAAAAAAAAACGTATTGGTCCACGGAGGGAAAAAAGTTCTAAAATACAGAAGGAATCAAGAAGTATACGGAGTGATATACAGCTAAACCGAAAAATTCTTAATTTCAAAAAATGGATTTTCTTAGTTGTCAAAAAAGTAACTAAGTAGAATTGTTCTTAGATTCAGTTATTAATTTCTTGGGTATTAAAAAAGTAACTAAGTAGAATTATTCTTGGATTCAGTTATTAATTTCTTAATATAAAAAAGTAACTAAGTAGAATTATTCTTGGATTCAGTTATTAATTTCTTAGGTATCAAAAAAGTAACTAAGTAGAATTATTCTTGCATTCAATTAATAATTTCTTAGGTATCAAAAATGTTGTTGTTGTGTTCGTCTAAATATCTAGAAAATTTGACTTAGTTACTTTCAACAGACAGACAGGCAGACTAACAAACAGATGGCGACCTCGCAAAACAAAACAGACGAGCTAATATTACAGACAGAGCAATATCGAAGAAAACTACAACAATACATGAACACGTGTTCTTTTTGCGATGAATACAGCAACAATTTTGCGTGCTCTTTTTGGTTTTTAATAATCAATAATTTAACTTCTGAAAATCCAGTTGAATAAAGTTTGTTTACTTTGTTAACAACTAAGTAATTTGCTTTCTTGATATCCAGATGACAAATTCTTGAATTTTAGTAGTATTTTATTGATATTAGTAAAATTCTACTATTTTTCTTTCTAACCGAATTCTTATCGGGTTTTAGAATTTTATTTCCCTCCGTGTCGAAAAGCAATATATCCAACAAAAAAAATGTTAATAAAAAAATAGATAATAAAAAAAATATTGTTCGTTATTTTTTTTTCTATTAAATTTTTTCTATATCAATACCTTACAGGCAAAAGATCATAACCAACAAAAAGCAAATTTCACAGGAGTCTAAAAAAAACATCTCAAAATCGAGTAGTCTAATATGTTATTGATTTTTTTTTCGTTAAGTATCCTTTGAATAAGCTGACAATAATAATAGTGTGGTCCAATTTCCAAGAAATCCATTACACGCAGACATATTTGATGAAAAGTGTAGTTCCGATGTTTTGCCTGTTTCCCAATTTATTTCGAAAAATTTTTCAATTATACTCTTACGATGCTAAGGTAAATCATTTTATACACAAATGGTTTGGTATTCCGAATTTTGGTTAATGGCAACATGGAAATAACACTTATAGGAACATTTGGGGACATGTTTAATAAAAATTGAGAATAGCCAGTGTACAGTATTGTACTTTGATGGAAAAATGCATTGGAAGTACATTATCAATTTAAATTTTATTTAAATTTTATATTTTGGCTTTAAAGTTGGACATATTATCCACAAATACTCATATTTTTAGATTTTCTGTCATTACGACAAAAGGAGTTAAACATATTTAATGTAGTCACTAAAAAAAATATTAAAATTTTTATATACGACAATAAGTGTTAGTTGGCTTTATTTCAAACTAGGACCACGAAATCAAAAATATGACTATGCAGGAACATTCTACGCATTAAGAGGTTTCCAAAACTGCATTAAAACAAAAATTCCTCAAATGTTGGTTACGATGTACTGCCTGTTAGTTATTGATATTTCAATATTAATGAAAAATTCATTACAGTAAGAATGATAATGCACCAAATACTCAGTGTCATAAGCAGTTCATTTCAGGATTTTAGTTGTTGTTGCACATCATCTTCACTACAACTACGTCTTGCTTGTGTTTTGTTTTGACAGTACCTGGTGCTTTGTTATTGTGAGCAACACAAACTTTTGATTTTCAAGCATAGAGTCGGCGACTGCAAATGTTTTGAAATGAATGTCTTGATGTGAGTTTCAAATGCATTTGTGCAGATGTCTAATATATACACTCAGACAAAAACTTTACAAAATCTTGTGAAACAGGACAAGTTATTGGTCAAATAATTAAATAGTATTTGTGCTAATAAAGACTAATATTTGGGCAATTTGTTTCATATTTTAATATGTTTTTGTTATTGGTTAAGGAAGTTTAAATTTAACTTTTGAGTTTTCTATTGCACCCTCTGAGTGAACTCTAAAAACACGATTTTTGAACCAAAATCTACCTTTTTAAAATTCTGAAAAAGTCATATAAATGCTTGACATTAAACAAGGATCATTGTGCTTTGATTTAGAGTAAGAATTTTTCTTCTAATTTTTCTGAGCTCTGACATTTTATATGTATAGAAATCGTCATAACTTTTGCTTGGTTTTAGATACATACTTCACTGACTTCAGTTCAAACCATGTTACAAGAATATATGACATGTACAGTTTACAGTAAAAAAGATATAACTCTAAACATATCCCTAGTAGAAATTTTCCCGATGCGTCATCGGGAAAGTATCGGGTTTTCGTTGGGTAAGCCCTATTAGGGAAAATATGTTCATTGCCTTTGCATGCCCTTATCATGCTTACCATAGCAGGGTTTACATTATCTAAACAGTCAATGTTCCCGATCATAGCTACATTATTTGTTCCTCATAACGAAATTAGTATCAGGCAATGATCGAGATTAATGAGAGAAACCCTATTATGCTCGGGCTCAGACAAGGCAATTGTCGGGTAAATATTAAAATGGGGAATTGCCCGATCAGTACATGATCATGGCCTGAGGTCAATACATGATCAGGACACTGCGTTACAAGGACATTTTGGGCCTCGTCATATCCCGATCATCTCAAATAATGATATGATCACTTCATGACCATGGCCCTACCAAAATGTATACTAGGGATAGGAGGTTTTTTTACATAAAAACATCACGAATTCTTTTCCGATTAACAAAAAGTACAAATATTCACAAAATAAAATTGGAATTTTAACCAAAAAAAAAAATTCACTAAAAAAAATATATATAAATGTTCACTAAAAATTCATTTCCTTATAAAATTATAATAAATTTGAAACAATATTTATGGTATAACACAATCAAAATATTACACTATTTCACACATATTTTATTCAAGTTGTTTAAATAATGCGCTGAATTTGTAACGATGTTTGCGAATTTTGTATTCTTAAAAATATACAAAACAAAAAACCACTAGATTAATGGTAAATACAAAAATCCAACTAAATTTTCGTTAAAAAAAATAAACAACTAAAAACTAGAAGTAAAAGCGATTTAGTGCGAAAATCCTTTAAATGCCACCTCACAGAAACCGTGTTGTTTGTAATATTTATGCGGTTGTAAAATAAACATGCAACACGGGCAAAGCAATATAAACACATCAACAATCCTGGTTCGGGGTGTGGGGGACTGGATCCGAGGGAGAGGTGCCAAAATAAATTATAAATTGAAATTGAAAATGTTTTATATATTTTGTTTTATTTTATGGTCGACCAAACGTGATACGTGATATGTGTGGTATGTGCTTCTAAAACCTAATATTTTTTCTAGGTTGCAATTTTCATAAAACAACGAGTACGGTGTTAAAATAATATTAGCGAAGCATTTAAATATTTACGAAGGGCCGCCGTGCGTCATGTAAAATTTTTGAATTAGTTGCGGTGAGTGTGAAAAGTAGCCGCAGGCACTAAAAACTATTATAGTTGCTGGTTATTAAATATTAGCAACATAAATGCATTTTAAATAAGAATAACATTCAATTTTTAGAATTTAATACATGTTTTTGGCTGAATTTTATAAATTAGGGTTTTTACATTTTAAAGTTAGATTTATTCAAAAAATTTTCATATTTTCATTTAAATTTTTTAATTTTAAATTTTTTTTTTCTATTTTTATTTTATAATATAAATATTCACCTCGAGCTATACATTAATTATAAATCAACCATTAACATTACTTTTTATGTTTTTGTCTATAAATAATTTATTTTTATATTTTTAATTATGTTTATTTTAGTGCAGTTTTATTATGTATAAAAAAATTATATTTTTTGTTATTTTGTAAATTTTGAAAATATTCACTCATCGTAATTTTACCCTCCAACTCATTCTAATCAGCGCGTTCGTTCAGGTGTAATCGTTCTGCTCAATTGCCGGAAAAACCTATTAATTTTTGCAATTTCTAGAGCACACAACGTTGTCGAGTTGGCTGAGAGATGGCGACATCTTTGGTACAGCGTATACTTTGGATTTTTATTTTCCATTGTGATTTTACGTTAAGAAATTCCCACAGCACTTACGCAGATATTTGCACAGATTCAAATCATTACCTAGCTCAATTTATTAACTGGGATTTATTGGAATTTGTAGCAAGAACTATTTCAAATTAATATTAAAAATTTTAAGTTCAATTAAAATTCATATTAAAAAGTTCTCTAAAAAATACAAATGTTCACTAAAAAAATCAAAGGTTCACTAAAAATTCAAATATACACAAAAATTAAATTTTTCACTTAAATTTTTCACTAAAAATTCATAAGTTCACTAAAAATTTAAATGTCCACTAAAAATTCAAATGTTCACTAATAATTCAAGTGTTCACTTAAAATGTTCACTAAAACATCAAATTATTAAAAAATTCAAATGTACACTAGAAATTCAAATGCTCACTAAAAATTTAAATAAATGTTCACTAAAAAATTAAAAGTTCACTTAAAATTCAGATCTTCACATAAAATTCAAATGTTCACCTAAAATTCAACTGTACACTAAAAATTCAAATAGTCTCTAAAAATTCCCATGTTAATTAAAAATTCAAATGTTCACTAAAAATTGAAATATTCTCTAAAAATTAAAATGTTCACTTATAATTCAAATGTTCACTAAATATTCAAGTGTTCACTAACAATTCAAATGTTCACTAAAACTTCAAATGATTAAGAAATTCAAATGTCCACTAACAATTCAAATATTTACCAAAAATGTATATAAATGTGCACTAAAAATTAAATGTTCACTTAAAATTTAAATGTTCACTAAAATTTCAAGTGTTCACTAAAAATCAAAATGTTTACTAAAAATTTAAATATTCTTAAAAATTCAAATATTCTCGTAAAATTAAAATGTTCACTAAAAATTCAATTGTTCACAGTCAAACTCAAAGGTTCACTAATAATACACAATAAACTCAAATTCAAAATTTTTCACTGGAAATTCATCTGTTCACTAAAAATTCAAATGTTCACAAACAATTCAAATGTTCACTAAAAAATCCAAATGTCCACCAAAAACTCAACTGTTTACTAAAAATTCGAATGTTTAATATAAGCTAAAATTTTTACAATATATTAAATATTCACTAAAAACTCAAATGTTCACTAAAAATTCTAATGTTCACTAAAAATTTAAATGTTCACTCAAAATTTAATTGTACACTAAAAATTCAAATAATCTCTAAAAATTCGAATGTTCACTAAAAATCAAAATGTTCACTTAAAATTCATATATTCATAAAACTACAAATATTCACTAAAAATTCGAATATTCACTCAAAGATCAAATGTACACTAAAAATTCAAATGTTCACTAAAAATTCATATATTCACTAAAAAATCAAATATTCACTAAAAATTCAAATGTTCACTAAAAATTCAAATGTTCACTAAAAATTCAAAAATTAACTAAAAATTTAAATTTTCGCTAAAAATGCATTTATGTAATGTGTATAATTGCCATCGAAATTTTCCCGCCCCCGAAATTTCCACCCCTCTATTCTGAACCTTTATCATGACCTGAACATAACAAATAATACATTGTACAGTGCAACTCATAAAATAAACCCACTCTGCAAATCGCCTGGCATCAGCGGTCAGCGTGCACAGAACCAGCTATAAAAGCAACAACTGAAGGTATCACCAGCAGCAGCAGAAACAACAACAATAGCAACAAAAATATACAGATAGACAGACAACCACAGCACATGAACTGCGCTGTAGCTACTGAATCAAAATTGCGGACCAGGAAAAAAAAATGAATAAAAATAAAAATTTTTAACAGCACAAATAAAAAAAAATAAAAAGTAGATAACAAAATAAAACGGCAACAAGAGACGAACAAAAAAAAAAACGCAAAACATGAAATTTCAGTCATAATCAGCAGCACCAAGACGCCCGGGGCACAAAGAGCGACCCCGGGGCCAACGAAGCAGGGCGCTCGCTGTATTATTTTCAGACTTGAAATCCATCATTGCTGCAGAGCCCGAGGCTACGTTTGGGATGAAATATTATAATTACGAGCGGCGAGGCGGGCTGTGGCCGGGGCAGCAACATCAGGCACGGCTGCAGCAACATGGGGTGAGTGCGAAGGCGGCAGCGCAGCAGCAGCGCACTGGCCGCAGGCATTTCGATGCAGAGCAAAGCAAGACTAAAATCACAACAACAACAACAACAAAAACAACATTTGTTGTTAGCTGCTTTTCAATACCTATTGTTGTTGTTGTTGCCGTTTGCCACTTTGGTAACAATTCTCTCTCTTTTTAATGTCATGTTGCAGCCAACATGTTGCATGCGAGCAGCAGGTTGTGTTTATGTTGCACGGCAAAAAGCAACAACAACTGCTTAATGTTGTTGCTGCTCTTGCGTGTTGCTGCTAGCGTTTGTGGCGGTGATAATTTAGATGTTGCTGCTGTGATAAGCAAACAATACAAAGAAAGCAGCAGCAGCAACAAAGCATTGTTGAGAGATTAGAGATTGCGATTTTGTGCTCCACATAAATAAAAAGAGAAAGAGTGGAGAGGAGAGTAACTCGAAATTACAGATCTGAAAATTTTATTTTTTTTGTGAGAATTTGAATTTTTTTGATATTTGATATTTTAGTGAAAATTTGATATTTTTTAGAGAATTTTTGAATTTTTAGTGAACTTTTGAACTTTTAGTAAACATTTGAGTTTTTAGTGAATATTTGAATTTTTAGTGAACATTTGATTTTTTAGTGAACATTTAAATTTTAAATGAACATTTGTAGTGAAAATTTTTATGTTAAGTAAATATTTCAACTTTAAGAATACATTTGAATTTTTAGTGAACATTTGATTTTTTAGCGAACATTTGAATTTTTATGATTATTTGAATTTTTAGTAAACATTATAATTTTTAGTGAACATTTGAAATTTTAATGAAATTTTGAATTTTTAGTGAACATTTTAATTTTTAATAAATATTTGAATTTACAGTGAACAATTGAATTTTAAAGAACAATTGAATTATGAAAGAACACTTGAATTTGTAGTGAGTCATTTATATTTTTTATAAAAAATTTGAATTATTAGTGAACTTTTTAATTTTTTCTGAAGATTTAAACTTTTAGTGAACATTTGAATTTTTAGTGATCATTCGAATTTTGAATGGATATTTGAACTTTTTGTGAACATTTGATTTTTTTAGCAAACATTTGAATTTTTGATGATTATTTGAATTTTTAGTGAACATTTTAATTTTTAGTGAATATTTGAATTTTTAGTGAATATTTGAATTTTTAGTGAATATTTGAATTGTTAGTGAATATTTGAATATTTAGTGAATATATGAATTTTTAGTGAATATTTGAATTTTTAGTCAATATTTAAATTTTTAGTGAATATTTGAATTTGTAGTGAATATTTGAATTTTTAGTGAATATTTTACTTTTTAGTGTATAATTGAATTTTTAGTGAATATTTGCATTTTTAGTAAATAATTCAATTTTTAGTGAACATTTAAATTTTTAGAGAATATTTGAATTTTTAGTGAATATTTGAATTATTAGTGAATATTTGAATTTTTAGTGAACATTTGAATTTTTAGTGATCATTCGAATTTTTAATGGACATTTGAACTTTTAGTGAACATTTGATTTTTTAGCGAACATTTGAATTTTTGATGATTATTTGAATTTTTAGTGAACATTTTAATTTTTAGTGAATCATTTGAATTTTTAGTGATCATTTGAATTTTAAAGAACATTTGGATTTTTAACTTGAATATGTAGAAAGTCATTTTTATTTTTAGGGATCATTTGAATTATTAGTGAATTTTTTAATTTTTATTGAAGATTTGAATTTTTAGGGAATATATAAATTGTTTGTAATCATCTGAATTTTTTAGGAATATTCGAATTTTTAATGAACATTTAAATTTTTTGTAAATATTTAAATTTAAAATTTTTGTGAGGATTTATATTTTTTGTGAATATTTGAATTTATTTGTGAACATTTGAATTTCGAGTAAATATTTGAAATTTTAGTGAACATTTTAATTTTTTTATGAATATTTGCATGTTTAGTGAATTTATAGTGAACATTTCGATTTTAATGGAATATTTGAATTTTTAGTAAACATTTGATTTTTAGTGAACATTTAATTTTTTAGTGAATATTTGAAGTAGTTATCATTTGAATTTTAAAGAATATTTGCATATCTAGTGATTATATGAGTTTTTATTGATCTTTTGATTTTTAGTGAACATTTAAATTTTTTAGTGAAAATTTCAATTTATGTGAACATTATAATTTTTAGTGAATATTTGACTTTTTGATTTTTTAGTGCTTAATAATTTATTTAATTTCTTTAATGAAAATAAAAATTATTATTATTTTTTATTTTATTATATTAAAAAAAAATTCTTTTAAAAAAATATAAATTTGTATTCTTTTAATTTTTGTATTCTCAGTCACTCTCTATTGCTCACTAAATATTCTTGAATAGCAAAGAGCGCCAGTTGCCCTTCAAACCAGTTTAGCTCAAATGTTGTTGCTGCTGCTACAAATTGTTGTCTGCGAACCAACGTAATTCAGTTGGCTGCAGACCTTCGTGATGGTTAAAGCAGTGATGAGGTTTTTGTTGTTATTGTGTTTTGAAGTGTGTTGATGTGAAAAAAATAATAAAAAAGTGCTTAAAACAAAATATTCAATTCTAATTTTTTATAAACTGAAAACAAATAAGTGTTTAGTTGAAGAAAATACTTTTTAAACAAATAATTTAAAAAGAAAGAAAAATTAAAATAAAACAACGTAATGAATTCAAATTATGCTATGCAATGAACAAATTTAAAGATTAGTAAAATATTTGCAAACAATGTAAGTAGTTAAAGATAAAATAAACTATTTATATTTGTTACATTCATCTTTTATTAAAATCGTGTCTCGTGGCTCTTCGAAGCCAAGACGCTTTCTCGAATTAATTTCAAGAAAAAAAGTATGATCTCGCTGCTTTATATTTTAAAATTTCATTCAAAATTAAGTACAATATACGAGAATAAAACATTTATTTAATGCTTGATATCGTTATGAGAATGGATCCGATATCGTGTATACTTATACTGCATATCGTTAGAATATCAAAACGTTGGGCATATTGCAATATATAAATATAAATTTGTTGATGCCACAACAAGTGTTATAATTGTCATTGGGAGCTGCCCCACATTCGCCCCCACTCAAATGTTAACACTTGTTGCTCAAATTCGAGCGCACACATCGGACGCACATTCACACAACGCACAGCCGCACACACAAATGTGACGATGCACAACACTTAAATGCAGGGGCGGACTAAAAAATCCCCACCGAAATTGTTGCTTTTAATAGGCCCAAACATATTTCGAACAGTTCCCATAAACATCTTTTTAAAGCCAATTTTGTCACTTGTCATGGCACATAAAACGTAATAGAAATTGTATTTACCTTACCATGACAAGGCGATGATCATGATCATGTTTGTTTTATGAATGATCGGATTATGATATGTTAAAAATACAATGATCAATTACAGACCATGACCCTATTGTAATTTTTACTAGTGAAATAGATTTAGATCAATATATTTGTCATTCTTACACACAGAATAGAGATGAGTTGCGCCAACCATCTTATTCGGTTCTCTCAATCGCTTAGTCGGTTGTTTTGTCAACATAAAAAAAGTTGTAGTTTGTTCTGCATCCGATTTCGAACTGTTTTAGAACAATTTTGTACATATTTAGAACACTTCCAATAAATATCTTTTTAAAGCCAATTTTGTCACTTGCCATGGCACATAAAACGTAATAGAAATTGTATTTACCTTACCATGACAAGGCGATGATCATGATCATGTTTGTTATATGAATGATCGGATTATGATATATTAAATATACAATGATCAATTACAGACCATGACCCTATGATAAATTTTACTAGTGAAATACATTAAGATCAATATATTTGTCATAGAGAATAGTTGCGTCAACCAGCTTATTCGGTTCTCTCAATCGCTTAGTCGGTTGTTTTGTCAACATAAAAAAAGTTGTAGTTTGTTCTGCATGCGATTTCGAACTGTTTTAGAACAATTTTGTACATATTTAGAATCACTGGGAGGTGTATAGGCTAACCTGGAAGTGCCGCCAGTTCCGATTTAACCGAATGAAGTTAGTTGGTACAACTAACTCTTTCATTGTCATGTCAAAAGAGCATTTTTCTGTGTGTAACCTATATCGGCAGTTTTCATATAAACAGCGGTCCTTATTACAACGACTTTTAAGTTTCACATTATGATCGTTTCTCTGTCGGAGAAGTCCTTGGTACGCCTCAATTCAATCAGAATTGCACCTTGTCTAGTTAATCATAATAGGTGTATAACTTAATAGACCGTAGCTAAGTTTAGACTTCATAATTGGACAATTTAGTTAAGTCCCTGGTAAGCCTCATGATCCTAATAGATGTTGGTATAACTAAATAGGGCTTACCTAAGTTTAAGTGGTAAACATTAAACGGTAAACATTAGTAATTTTAGTAAATTTCACAAAAATTTCTTATTTTTATTTATTTTTTAGAAATTTATTTAATTTATGAGCAGGCAACTCAATTACCTCATCCGCCCCTGCCTACATGTATGTCCTGCGTTTGTTTTTGTTGTCTAAACAATTTGGAATTCTAAACAACAAAACAACGAAACCGACGATGTTGACGAGGTCTAATAAAAATAAAAAAATACCTCAACTTGAAATGAGGAAAAAATGTATAGGATTTGGCGATGTGTCACACTTCAACTCACGTTTTTTGCGATGTTTTTCTTTTGTATGAGTTTTGTGTTGTGCCGAAAATCGAGCTATTTTCTATAACCATTTCGACTTGTATCGGATGGGTTTTCTTCTTTGTTTTTTTGCACAATACTTTTTGTTGTACTCGGATTTATTTCGTAGTGCATATGGTATGTTGACAATAATTCAAGTGTTTTGCTTTTTCTTGATTTAGATTTAGAATTTCAGTTTGTTTTACTATACTAAATACTGTTTTGCAAATTACTACAAAGTTTTTAAGTAGATTTAGCTGTTTTTAATTATTTGGAAAAATCATTAAAGAAATTAATTATTACATATTTTGTTATTGTAGCTACAGGGTTTTTCAAATGGGACGCTCTGCCGCTCTTTTGACATTTCCCTTCAGTAAGGTTTGCCATTTCATAATAGAAAGATATACGAATTCGAATTTCGGTAGTAAATTTTAATAATTTCGACTCGTTGTTGGCTCGTATCTCTTTCCATCATGAAATGGCAAACCTTACTGAAGAGAAATGTCAAAAGAGCGGCAAGAAATATGGCGTCGTTTGCTGTCTCTGTCGCTCTACTTTTGTAGCGTCCCTGTTGAAAAACCTTTGAAAAAAACTTTTGTAGCGCTCTTATTGAAAAACCCTGTTTAAAGAGAGATCATAGACCAAATGAATGATGCATGAAATACATGCTTTTTCTATAAATTAATTTTGACAAATATACTATTTAACTTTCAATTTCTTCTTATCGAAAATGTCAGCGGTAACACTAGACAACAAATAAAGATCTTTTTTAATTAACCACGATCTTAGTATAATTTTCCCATGGATTTCAAGATTCTAATAACTACCTCATACTCAGTTTTTCAGATTACCTCAAGTTATTGAGTTATTACGTAAAACACATATATGGCAATTCACGCGTTTTTCTACATATTTTGTTCTATAACTTTTTACAAATTAGAGTTCGATAACAATTCTTTTGTATTCCATTGAGAATACTTTAGTTAATATTTTGAAATAAACCACATGAAATTCGCATTGATCTGTCCAAAGTTATGACCAGTCAAACGCAGAAAATATATGAAATTTAAGGTGTACCTATTATTTGTTGCATAACATCTATGATTTACTTAATTAAATAAATAAAAGTACATATCTTATTTGAGACTTGATCTATAATTCTATATTTCCTCTTATATTGTTTTTGCAATTCACTCTTTATGTCTTATCTTAACGTCCATCAGAAAATCATACTTAGATCGCGGATATTTTTTTTTTCTAGTACTGTATAATCAAAACTGATATCTGTAAAAAATTGTTTCATTATAAAATCGAATCCGTTAAAGCACATGTAACTCAAGCATTGAAATCCAAACGATTTTGGTTTTTTAAGATTTTCATTAGAATGGACCTAGTAGAAATTGTACTAGAATCATGATTGAAAACTGATCATTGTCATTAATTTCAAATAATTTCAACTCCACCACAAAAAAACAGGCCATAGTCTTGTCTTCTATTATCGGGTAAATATTTATTAAGGAAAAGAAAAATTTACCATTTCTAAGGAAATCGTTTCTGGCATGTGTCCAGTTATAAATTGAATAATCAGTGACTCCAGCTTCATTTCAACTAGGTTTTCGAAGTTATAGAGTAGTATTGCTTTCAAATAGAAAGAAAATGTTAAACATAATTTACATTATTAAGGCCTTACGATAAGGATAATAAGGATGTTACAGAGACAAAATACCTGCAATTTTTCAGGAATATTTCCGGTATAGTTTCGGCATACCTATTGATAAATGAAAGTTTATATGAACCGTAGAGTATCTATCTTTTATGAAGCATTACCTCAATACCGTCTTTCATTCGGAAGTAGTAGCTTTTACAGAGGGGTCTTAATTTATAGAATGCACTTACTGTATAGACAAGTGTATGAAAATTTTTCTTAGGATGCTATCAGAGCAATATCTACGAAGGAGTTGAAATCCAGGATGTACAACAATACAAAGATGCACTTGCTGATCTCTTACTTGTTAATACTGTGGATGTCATCTGAGTCCATGGATACTGCAACATAGAGGAAATAAGAAAGCAGACAGAACAAAATGGGTCAGACACGGACACAATTTCAGTCATCACCGGTATACCTTTCCAATTGCTGAATAACGAGAAAAGTTTATGGGCTTATCAACTACACAAAACATCATGGGATAAATCTAGCGTAGGCCAAGCCACATACGGGCCTCCCGACAGATCTAAGACAAACAATATTCTAACCCTTAATAAGAAGGAGTTAAAACAACTGGCGGGTATTCTCATGGGCCATAATGAGCTAAGAGGTCTACTTCTTAAACTCTTTCTGCAGGGCCTGTGAGATAGAGACAGAGGCACATGAACATTACTTGTGTCGCTGCCCGGCTTTCGTAAAACTTAGAAGCTCCCCTTATTGCATCACTGAAACAATTCGGCAGCTTGAACTGGAAAATACAATGAAACTTCCTCAAATAACCTATCACTTGACTAGTGAAAAGAGAACTCGTCACTATTGTAGTATATTCCTGCAAGTTATGCAAGAAGTTGACAATTTGTAATCATTATTCATGTTCTGTGAGCGGTACCATTAGTACCGACTAAGAACACGATCGTGTAGATCAGTTCTGTGATACTTCTAAAGGTCTGCATGAGGTGTTAATTCACCTCTCCTAGGACAACGTAAAAATTTGCCGGTTAGTTTCATATACAAATTCAGAACTAGGACCGGTTCACTGTCTCAGATTCCTAGTCCAGTAACAGTTCGTTTCCCGGTAGTGCAGCTTTTTCGAAGCGACTCATGGTCTGAGGGTGGGTGAAAAGTGCACTCTCTAGAACCTTGGTTCTCCCCCGTCCATTCAATCAATCAATCCAAGACAAAGTATTGGGCATGCTCAAGTCAGTTTAAAAACATATTTTCGATAGATTTTATGCAGTGAAAGGAGAAGTTTGTATTAAAAGCTATCGGATTTCTATCTATTCCTTAAGTATGCGAGCAATTTTAGATTAAAATTAGCATAAAAGTTGCTAATTTGCCATACACTTTCCACAAACTTCCACTTATATTTATGTTTGTCGGAAATATGACGGAAATATTCCTAAAAAATGTCAAACATTTTGTAGCGGGTACACTTGACAAAAGTTTTGTCAGGTTCAAAGAAGTTTAGTAGAAACACTTTTTCGAAATATTTCAAACCGACAAAGGCGAACTTTGTATGAAAAGATTTTTCTTTTCTGTTCCTTTCACAAAATATGCCGAAAACATTTTTTCTGCACATACTCAAATTATGCGGGGAATCTGCCAGAGAAATTCAATAAAATTTGATAATCTGCCATACGCTTCCTACAAACCTCTTTGTATGTTTGTCGGAAATGTGCCGGAATATTTCTGAAAAATGTCAAAAGGGTCGAGGTAGTTTCGACTTTTTTTTGTCGACATATTTCAAAACGACAAATGCGGACTTTCTACAAAAGTATGACTGTACCTTTTAAAATATGCCGTAAAACTGCTTTTTTACCATAAACATCCCGAGACAAAATTTCTAGCATTATTCAGGAATATTTCGTGCATATTTCCGGGAAACACAGAGATAAATAGCATATTTTCGGAAGTGAATAGAAGATTGTTAAATTTTGTGTAATTTTATTGGCATACTCATGGCATATTTAAGGTACGGGCAGAAAATATACAGCTGTTGATACAAACTCCGCCTTTGTCTGTTCGAAAATACGTTTCAAACCCTGGCAAAAGTTTTGTGTGGGAATCCCGAGACAACATTTCTGGCATTATTCAGGAATATTTCGTGCATATTTCCGGGCAACACACAGATAAATGGATTATTTTTGGCAAACACACAGAAAAATGGAATACTTTGGTAATTGTAAAGCAGGCCGTAAAATTGTGTGGCATTTTAATGGCAGATTCACGGCATATTTTGGGAACGGACAGAAAATGGACAGCTGTTGATACAAACCACGCCTTTGTCTGTTTGAAAATGTCGAAAATACGTTTCAAAACTTCCTCAACCCTGCTAAAAATGTTGTGCGGGAATCCCCAGAAAACATTTCTGACATTATTCCGGAATATTTCGGACATATTTCCGGGAAACACACACAGATAAATGGAATACTAGAAGTGGAAGTGTATTGAAGGTTGTCAAATGTTGTGGAGTTTTATTGGCAGATTCATGGTATATTTCGGGTACGGGCTGGAAACAGACATGTTGTGTTACAGACTCCGCCTTTGTCTGTTTGAAATATGTCGAAAATATGTTTAAAAACTGCCTCGACCCTGACATAAATTTTATCTGGGAATATTTAAAATTAAAAATAATTAAAGCTGGAATATGTTCGAGTTTTTAAACTTTGTTTTTTAAGAGTTAAGTGAAACCCATGTCTATAATATGCACAAATATGAAAAAAAAAACATTTAATTATATATTTTTTTTTTTGAAAATACATTTTTAATACTTAACAAATTAAAAATGCAAATTGAAAACGTCAAAACTGCGCTTGAAGTAATTTAAAAAAAAAACTAAAAAAAACCGACACAAAAACCATGCCATTGAAAATGAAGATGACGGTGCTTTGGGTGTAAAAGATGGTGGAAAAAGTAGGGAAGGAGAGGTAAAGACAGCTTTAGGCCAAACGGTGTTACCAAAGTTATGCGTTTGGCCGAGGGCTGACGTAAAAAGCAAACGAACGATTACAGCTAAAACGAAAGAACGTGGTAAATGAATTATGAAAAATAAAAAAAACAGAAAAAACCGAGAAAATATAAAGAAGAAGACGCGCTGCTGAGGAAGTAAAGGCAATAAAAACACAAAAATATAAATTGTATGTAGTATGTAAATAAGTTGCCAGACGCACCATGCCAAGTGAGGAAATCAAAATAATTATTTACACCCAGCGACATTTAAAATAACCGTATTTTCGACAACTTGCCGCAGGACATAATATTCAAGGTACAGCAAACGAACGAACGAACGCAGCCGAGTCAAGACGTGCGCAGGTAATGGGGCCAACGGCTGCAGAAGGGGAGACGAGTTGTATATTTTTGACGAGATGACACTCGGCGATCGAGTTGAAGAATTTGTACGACCTGCGGCTAATTTTAGGTTTGTTTAATTTATGATTTTTATATTGTGTATATCCTTGAACCGAAAATTGTGTCCTGTCGTCTTTGCGATGCGATGCGGTGCGGTACGCTGGACATGCGGCAACGAGTGAGTTTGGAACTTGTCTCATGGGCCTGCGGTTATACGCTGCAAAAAGGAAAAAAAAAAACAAAAAATTGTCTGTATTACTACGACTCGGTTCTTTGGTGTGTTGCATCTTGTGCTGTCGCATCTTGGTTTCGTTTGGTGGTGCCCCGAGGCTCCTATAAGCCATTAAATTTATTTACAAATACAAACACAGACACATGAACACAGGCTGAATGCATTTTTGCTACGAATGTGTGGAAAATAATGTAAAATGTCAATACATGACAGGTTTTGAGATATTTAAACATTTTTGACCTCAGCCACAACAATAGCACCTGGAGCGAGCTACACACAGCCAACATCCAAAACACTGTGACTTTCGTGACTTCGAACCCAACAAAAACAACAAATGCCTCCACAACCATAATAACATTGATGATAATCAATGAATGTACTTCATCCGTTGGCCACTCAACTGCTTGCTGCAAATGATTTCCATATGAATTGTAAAAGCGGGACGACACTGCAAAATGAGGCGTGCTGCCGACGAACGGACGTACTGACTAACTGACTAACTGACTAAATGACGGACTGACTAACCAACTGAATAACCAACCGAATGACTAAATAACTCTGTGCCTGCCTCGCGCAGACACTGCTGGCCGCAGGGCATTTTTCGGCGAATTTTGTTCTGCCTCTGTGTTTCTACAAAACAAATTTTATGTAAATATAATTTTGAACTGATTACTATTGAAATTCGGCCAATTGTTCGTCTGCGTCCTGATTAAAACTGCAAAACTCTGCGTGTGTATAACAGAAATTATGCTTAGTGTAGTTAAATATAATATTTTTTATACATAATAAAATTTATGGTTTTGGCGGTCATTTTACTTGAAGCATGTCACGAATCTGTCAAATATTTCGCTAATTCAAGGCAAAATGTATACATTTTTGGATGAAGTGCATTTTATGGGATACCAAAACTAAAACAGAACATTTTTTAGACATAACTTCAAACATGAAACCCTTGACAAACATGGCGTATTCGAAAGGTCAAAATTTTAAAATGCCATTGTTACATCTAGCAGAGTAGATAGCTGTATATGACAGCAAAAACCGACTCACCTGATTGATTGATTGATTGATTGAAGGAGGGGGGAAAAACCCCTCTGTGCATCGCACAGAGTACACCTAGGCCATAAAGTTGGCCCGTTGTGACCCCTCGGATCATGAGTCGTCTGTAATATGTTGTAGCTGTTATGCTACTCAGTTTAGAAGAGTTTAGAAATTCAGTGGATTTGACAAATTTTCTTAGTACTTTCCAGTCCAAGCTTCCCAGTTGTTTCAATGATGAAATAAGCGGAGCTCCAAAGTGGATGAATCTAAGTCTGGCAAATGCCGGGCAGTGACACAAGTGACACCGACTCACCTAAACCAAATCCCAATCGACTATAAAGCAGTCTCTCATATAAAAACTAATTTTCCAAAAAAGTTATTTAAAAAAATCTAAAATTCAGAATGGTATTGAAAGGCGTCATTCACTTTCGACCATTTAATAGACCTAATCCCTACAAACCATTCATAATATAGTAATTTAGTCGACGCAGTTTCAGCAAAAATTTAATTGTATTGATGGAACTTTTTTGTTATATTTACGATATTTTTTCTACATAGGTATTTTTTTTTTCATTTTTTTTCGTTTCAAATCAAATTTTTAGTACCTACATTTGAATCTGGAATTTTTGTTGTTTTCTGTATGAAGTTTAGCACTTTTAATTCCGAAGCTTCTTAAAAATAAATACGACCGCAGTTTTTTTTTTAGTGAATCTTGAAAATTCAGGGACTTCAAATAAAATTGTAATAAAATTGTAGACAAAATGTCTGGAATTTTTCAGCAATATTTCGAAAGTGTATAGCAGGTTGCCAAACTTTGTGGAATTTAATAGGCAGGTTCGCGGCATATTTTGGGTACGGGCCTAAAACAGATAGTTAGTGATAAAAACTCCAACTTTGTCTGTTTGAAATATGTCGAAAATATGTTTAGAACCTGCCTCGGCCTTGGCAAAGAATTTGTCTGGGAATCCCGAGAAAAATTTCTATCATTTTTTAGGAATTTTTTGGGCATATTTCCGGAAAACACGCAGATAAATGTAATATTTTCGATAGTGTATAGTAGGTTGACAAATTTTGTGAAGTTGGCAGATTAGCGGCATATTTTGGTGTACGGGCAGAAAACAGAAAGTTTGTGATAAAAACTCCACCTTTGTCTGTTTTTAAATATGTCGAAAACATTTTTCTAAACTTTCTCGACCCTGCCAAAAATTTTACCTGGGATATTTAGTATTTTATGTTTTTTTATTTCGGTGATTTGTATAATAAAAAATATATCTAAATCGGTATTAAAATGAATTCATTTATTAAAAATGATTTGAATATTATATAATTATAATTGTCAGAAATATTTCCGATTAAAATACACTCAAAATAAAATGTCTGCTATTAATAGCAAACTCTGACTGTTAAATTTTAGCACACTTTAATTTGCATTTACAGCATACTTTTATCTGCAATAGCGAACTGTTTGCTGGGAATCTTAGTTCTGCTAGTGATCAAGATCGTGCTAGTGTCACTGGTGTGCATAATGCTAGTCTAGCTAACCTGCACTAGATGGCGCCATAGTCACGAGACACTGCAGCTAAATGTGTCCATAATTCGTAGACACTTATTCGACAACGTGTTTTTTTAAAAGATATATTTCTTATACGTAATAATAATGCACGCAAGATGCAAGAGTGAAATAAAGGTAAAATAAAAATATGAGATAAACAAAAATAAATAAAATAAATATAATAAAAAATAATAATATAAAAATAAAAAAAGTATATCAGAAATAAAAAAAAATATTAAAAAACAAAAACTATATATTTTTTATTTTCTTTTTTTATGAATTGGAGTTAATAGCAAAAAAATTGTTAAAATAGCTAAAATTGTCTGTTCTAATAGCATAAAAAAAGTTCACTAAAAAACTGTCATTTGCTGTTTCAGCAGAATCCGGCGCTTTCCTCTTTTCAGCAAACATTTTTGCTATATTGGCAACCTTTTTTTGCTACTGTTTTTGACTTTTTATTTTGAGTGTAGCTGTAGAGATCTCTAATATTGTTGGTTGAGCATTTTATGGCTAGTAAGAGATTATGGCTAGCCATTTGTAGTCTCTACGAGTCATCATGCAAGCTTGCCATATGTTAAGTCCTGAGAGATGGCTGGTGTAGACACCGTGTTATGTTTTTCATGTTCAATATAATATTTTTAAATAACAAATTTACACACAACAATTTGTATTTATAATTTCTATAAGGTTTATGTTATTTATATTGATTCATAAATTATTATTTAGTAAAAATTTTTTTTTTCAAAATAAATTAGTTAATGGAAAAAATTGTTCGAAAACAAAAATTTCCAAAAAAAAAAACATTTTTTTTAAATGTTTAAAAACAAAAATTAAAAAAAAATAATATCGAAAAAAATATTTTTTTTCCGAACAAAATTTTAAAGAAAAAATTTCGAAATATATTTTTAAACTAATAATTTTTTTAAAATATATTTTTTTAATATATTTTTTTTTTAAATATATTTTTTTTTAATATGTATTTTTTAAATATATATATTTTTTTAATATATTTTATTTTTAATAACTTTTTTATTTTAAAATATTGTCTTAACGTGCTCAAGGCCCAGTCGGTACAAATTGGGTGTTTTGAACCAACAAATAAAACAACAAACAATTGGCGGTTTCAGAGGCAGCCAAGCCCCCTTCATCAAACCGCTTCTTATTAATAGAAAGTTGTAATTATAAAATATAAATAAGAAATTTGAAAACTGGCAACAATGTATGTCAAAAAATGAACGAAAAATTAATATTTTGATTGAAATTTGGTTTGATGAACAGCATTCTTCAATATGATGTACATTTACGGAGGGAAAAAAGTTCTAAAATCCAGAAGGCATCAAGAAGTATACGGAGTGATATACAGCTAAACCGAAATTTCTTAATTTCAAGAAATGGATTTTCTTAGTTGTCAAAAAATAACTAAGTAGAATTATTCTTGGATTCAGTTATTAATTTCTTGGGTATCAAAATAGAAACTAAGTAGAATAAGTCTTGAATTCAGTTATTAATTTCTTAGGTATCAAAAATGTTGTTATTGTTTTCGTCTCAAAATTTAATGAACACGTGTTCGTATAGTTGTTGTTTCTTCGATCTTGTTTTGTCGCTATTATGTTTTGTTTTGTTTTGCTTTGTCCGTCTGTCAGCGCCATCTGTTTGTTCGTGTGTCTGTCTGTCGATATGTTGAAAGTAACTAAAAACAATTATTTTGAAGCTTAAATAAAAAAATATATTTTAGTAAATTTATTGTCTGTTTAGAATTTTATTACCTTATATGTATTTTTGTATATTAAATGACTTCTTAGAATACTTAATGTAATTGAATTGTATATTTGATTTTTATTATTATTTAATTTAATCTATGTATATTATTACTAAGACCATACCAATATTCGTAGGAAAATTGGTTTTTTCTATTTATATCTTTAACATTCATACATACACAGACGCTTGCTTGTCTGGCTGTGCTTTGTTGTTCTATTCGTGAAAACACACATATGCAAACATTGTATATCATGCCGTTTTTTGATACCTAAGAAAAACAAAATTTGCAATCCAGACAAATTGTACTTAGTTACGTTTTTGATACCAAAGAACTTAATGTCTGAATATCTAGAAAAATTTGACTTAGGCAAACAGACAGACAGACAGGCAGACTAACAAACAGATGGCGACCACGCAAAACAAAACATACCAGCTAATATTACAGATAGAACAATATCGATGAAAACAACAACAATACATGAACACGTGATCTTTTTGCGATGAATACAGCAACAATTATGCGTGTTCTTTTTGGTTTTTAATAATCAAGAAATTAACTTCTGAAAATCCAGTTGAATAAAGTTTGTTTACTTTTTTGACAACTAAGTAATTTGCTTTCTTGATATCCAGATGATAAATTCTTGAATTTTAGTAGTATTTTATTGATATTAGTAAAATTCTACTATTTTTCTTTCTAACCGAATTCTTCTCGAGTTTTAGAATTTTATTTCCCTTCGTGTATATATTGTATATTATGTATTTTGTTTATTAATATGATGAATTAGTGTATTCTTCACAGACACTTCATAATATTGAAAAAACACTTTTTTGGTCATTCATCAAATTGATAATGAATTCGTAACATTGATGATTTCTAGTTATCAATATAATGAATCATACTTCAATTCAATGAATCATGGTTTGAAGAAAGAAGTTCATCAATATGAAGAAGATTTTGGAGTTTTTTGATTGGTTTGGAACTTTTGGAAACCAAGGATTAAAACCTAAACGAATAATCGGTTTTAAATGTTTAAAACGAAACTTTTTTGGTTTACCGGTTCGAAGTAACGGTTTCGATATTGGTATATTTCGGTATTATATTAAATTTATTTTTTCCATATATTTTTCCATAAATTTTTGATTCTGAGCGAAAACTGAAACCTATCAGATAGTTATAAATTTAAAAGTTTACAGAGAATTTAAATTTTAAATTTTAATAATTTGCATTTTACTATTTTTGATACAATAGTATTAAACGAGAACCTGAATACTACCTTGTATTATTTCAATTTAAAGCCGTATAAAAAATATATTTTTTATTATTTTCATGTTTTCCAATATTTTATGGCATACTTTTTAACAATTAAAAAAGAACCGATGTTGAAGAATAGAAGCCTACGGGCAATTAAAACATTTTATATAAAGGCATTTGGGCCGTAGGGTAGAAGCGTGGTCGGTGGGCGGTGGGCGGTGCAACGTACGTAGTAGGTGCGGCGACGACACAGACAAAGATGGATAGAGAGAGAATGAGAGCGCAGCTGCAACACAATGATGATGACAGCGCCAAAGCAACTGGCGCTGTAGCAACATGGAGTAACCGCTAGCAAAAGCAGCAGCAGCGGCAGCTTTAACAACAGCAACATTGGCAGCGACATCAGCATCAGCAGCAGCATCGGCAACATTTTAGCCGATGGCATTGCAAAGAAAAACTTGTGATAAATTAGCCGACGGCAATATTTTGAAACAAAGTGCTTTCGGCTATTCAGCTGTAATTAGTGTGTCGATCATAGCAGACTCTATGTGAGTGTTGTATGTGACTGTGTGTGTGGATTTGCCTGTGTATGATGTACGACGCACATGCACACAAAGCCGACCAAACAGTCAGCGGCGGCTGGCAGGGGGGCAGACAGACGGCAATGCGTATTGTTGCCGATATAAAATATATAGAAAAGAACATTTTTGTTGAGCCTTCGGGTATCATCATTTCATTCGCATTTAAAACCAACTCGACTCAGACTCATTTTATATATGTAGCTATCTAAAAACATACTACCTACGAACAAAGAGTCGAACTTTCTATATGCTCGTGTTGTTTGTATGTGACAGCAACAGTGACGACAATATGACGTCAGTATGTTGCTAAGACAGGGCCGGCTGTTGTAGTGTCGTGGGGGGCGTCCATGATTTATAATTTTCAAAACGGAAATAATCATTTATATATTGTCACTGTCATGCCAAAGGGGCGAATGTGCATTTTAAAAATGGGAAATCAAATTTTAAAGTTTGAAGTGCTTTAAAAATTAGCAAAATTTAGAAATTTTTCAATTTTTTCTGTTATTTTGGTTTATTCATCTGCTATTATAAAATATCTTTGGATTTGGACAACTTACTGTATAATAAATACGGATTTTGTGAAGCTATATCTGGAGCAAAACGAAAATATTTTTTTTTTTATGCTATATCTTATTAGCGCAAGATAAAATAGTATGGTAAAGGCATTAAATATTTGTTTTTAAAGCACCTATCTATTGGCATAATTATTTAAAAATATTTTTTTCCAAACCTTAATTTGCCATTTGTTATTTGCAGGACAAAATGTTTGGCAAAATATTTTTAAATAATTATGCCAATCGATAGGTGCTTTGAAAACAAATAATTAATACCATTACACCACTATTTTATCTTGCACCAATAAAAAACCTTGTCATGCGAAAAGGGCGAATCTTTTGGTTTTTTCGCCATAACTTTTTATTGATACGAGATAAAATAGTGATGTAAAGGTATTAATTGTTTGTTTTTAATGCACCTATCTATTGGCATCATTATTTAAAAATATTTTTCCAAACCTTAATTTGCCATTTGTTATTTGCAGGACAAAATGTTTGGCAACATATTTTTAAATAATCAATCTATAGGTGCTTTGAAAACAAACAATTAATACCTTTACACCAATATTTTATCATGCACCAATAAAAAGTTATAGCAAAAAAACAAAGAAATTGGAAAAATTGAAAATTTTGTCATGCCAAAAGGGCGAATCTTTTCGTTTTTTTGCTATAACTCTTTAATGCTACAAGACAAAATAGTGATGTAATGGTATTAATTGTTTGTTTTTAAAGCAGCTGTCAATTGGCATCATTAATTAAAAATATTTTTTCAAATATTAATTTGCCATTTGTTATTTGCAGGAAAAAAATGTTTTTAAATAATGATGCCAATTGAAAGATACTTTAAAAACATACAATTAATACCTTTACACCACTATTTTATCATGCAGAAATTGGAAAGAAATTGGAAAAAATTGAAAATCTTGTCATGCCAAAAGGGCGAATCTTTTGGTTTTTTCGCCATAACTTTTTATTGATACGAGATAAAATAGTAATGTAAAGGTATTAATTGTTTGTTTTCAAAGCACCTATCGATCTGCATTCTAGGTAAACCGTAACCAAAATCGTAACCTTAAAATTATTTAGATTTTAAAATCCAGAAGCAATTAAAAACAAAATATTCCGATATTCAAAACCAATATAAACGGCTTTTATTTTATACCGGCTCTAAAATGTATCGAAACCGCAACAACCCGAAACTAACTTCGAAGCCGTTATTTATTTGGGTTTTAATTTTTGTCCAAATCCGATATAAAATGTTTCAATTTAATACAGGGTTTTTACATGGTTTTCAAAAGCATATAAAAAAACTTACAGACAAAATTATAAATTTTATAAAAAAGATTTTTAGCAGTACCTATATAATTCGTCAAAAATTCCAATTACACGAATACTATATCAAGTTAATAATTGTTATCAATTAAACCAATTGACATTCTTCATTCGCACTATTTCTTTTCTGATCACAATCAATGTGGTAAAAAATAATAAAAAAAATCATGCGGATATCGTACTCGGATCAGTATTAATTACATGGCAAAAGTAACTATTTTAATTCTAATTTCATACATTTGTGAATTTTTTTGTAAATTTATTCCAAGGACCACAAGATATATTATTCATTCCCATTAACTTTTCTCTAATCACAATCAATATTGTAAAAAATATAAAAAATATCATCCCGATATCGTTACTGGATTAGGAGAAATTACATGGCAAAAATTACCATTTATATTCCAGTTCCATACATTTGTGCCTTTTTTTGTAAATTTATTCCAAGGACTGCAAATGATATTTTTTATTCATACTAATTTTTTTCTAATCACAATCAATGTGATAAAAAATAAAAAAAAATATTATCCCGATATCGTTCCCAGATTAGGAGAAATTACATGGTAAAAATTACCATTTTCATTCTTATTTTCAAAATTTATGTATTTCATTGTTAATTTATTTCAAGGAATGCAAGCGGTATCCTTCATTCGCACTAACATATTTGAGATCACAAGGAATGTGGTCAAAAATAGAAAAATAAATCATACCGATATCGGCTTCAGATTTTGACAAATCACATGTCAAAAATATACAAAAAATGTTGAAAATTTAAATATTTTTACACATTTTTTGAGAATCAATAGAAGACATTTTGTAATGCATAACTATACCTTGATACCTTTTTTTATTTAGTAGAGAATAATAACAACGAAATGTATCGATTCGTTTTGAGGTTGTGTAATTTTGTTCAAAAAGGTGCCCTTTTGTTCTACCTCTCAGCAGTTAATGGCAAAACACCATCTTCAAACCCTTTACTTTCTTAACAAAATCATTTTTGGGCATTAACATACTATTTCATTTATTATTTTATTTTTTATTTTCTCCTTCATTTTGTACAACAATTTTAAGTCGAGTTTTTCAATCAAATTTTAAAATTAAACGTAGTTTAAAGTAGGTGTAATTTCGTCTATAGTCAACATATCACAAATATTTAAAATGTCAAATTAATTGATTCATTTGGTAAACAATCAATTTTCTGCAAAATTAAAAGATATTTGTCTTTTTTGTTTAGGAACTAAGAACGTTTTAAAAATGTGTCAAATTTTAAACCAAGTTTAAACTTGTACTGCAAAACTGAGACTTAGGGTGTGTGCGAATTCGACTAAGTTGCTGAGTAAACGACTATTCATTTGATCTCCATTTGGTTACAGGTAATTTTTAAAGTCCATAGTCAATAGATTATCATTTAAAGGGTTTTTCAACAGGGACGCTACAAAAGTAGAGCGACAGGGACAGCAAACGACGCCATATTTCTTGCCGCTCTTTTAACATTTCTCTTTAGTAAAGTTTGCCATTTCATGATGGAAAGATATACGAATTCGAATTTCGGTAGTAAATTTTAGTAATTTCAACTCGTTGTTGGCTCGCATATATTTTCATTATGAAATGGCAAACCTTACTGAAGAGAAATGTCAAAAGACCGAACAGAAATATGGCGTCGTTTGCTGTCCCTGTCGCTCTACTTTTGTAGCGTCCCTGTTGAAAAACCATTGAAAAAAAATGTTGTAGCGCTCTTATTGAAAAACCTTTTACTTCCAATGTAGTTCAATTTAATCTTCTCGAAATTGTCGATAAATTGAAATCTCGAATACTACATTGCCGATAACATTTAGTTTAGTCAGCAATTTAGTCGCATTGGTTTTTTTTTAAATAAATTCATTATCAATTCTTTTTACTCAGCAACTTTTTTTTTAAATATATTTTTCTAATATTTTCAAAATTTTTTGTTAAATTTTATTTTTTTTTGAAAAAAATATTATTATTTTCGATAATATATAAAAAATGAATTTTAAATTTTAGATTTGAAATCTTCCATATAATGAAAAATGTATTAGGTGAAAAAAGCATAGATATTTTTTTATTGTGTGCACCTTGACGTTCTGGAAGCGGTCCTGTAGCCACGACTCTTGTTGTATTCCAGTGACGGCGTCATTTGTTGCTGCATTATTATTGTTGCTGATGCCGTCGCCGCCGTCGTCGCTGCAATACGGCGCATGCAATTGTTTCAATCGGCCAAGGGCTCAATTTATATATAAATCTATAGACGATGATGATGTTGATGACGACGTGTGTTTGTATTAATATATGTAGTATGCATCGTTGGTTTTGTTCTTGTTAAAACTTATTTGACATATCAGTTGTATTTTGTATGACGACGTCCTTGCGTCCGCCGAACATCGTTCTTCCTTACGTTCGGCACACAATGTGCGCGACAAAACTTACTCGCTTTAGCCCCGTTCGATTTGGGCCAAACATTACTTGTTCATTCGCTCTGCCACCCTTTCGCGCTTTGACAGTCGGTCGGTCGCACACAATATATATTATGTGGCATTTTCGCAGCAACCAATGACCAAAACAACAAATACTACAAGAACAGCCAGAACCACAACAACAAACGTAAAATTACAAATACATTACAAGCCAATTTGGTGCAATGCCCGCGAGGCGCTACAAAACAACAGAAATTAAAAGTGAAATAAAAAATAAAAATATAACAAAATAAAAGTGTAACGCAAAGACTGTTGCTATATGTCATCGCCTGCTGCTATACTAAAGAGTCCTGCAAAACATATGAAAAACCCTATAAAAAAAGAAACATGATCATTTTACACCGAAAAAATAAATGATTAATTATAATAATGAAAAATGTATTCAAAATAAATACATGTGTGTTTGAATTACGGTCAAAGGCAAATGGGCACTGCCGTAGATGTAACAAAAAGTAGAATTTTCTGTGGAAATATTTCGTGATGATTGGAAGATGATTTTGTATGGAAAATAACTTTATTGCATTTCTAAACAAAATTATGATAGATTTGCATTTAAATTATTTACTTTTTGTTTTTAGTTATAATTTCTGAAATATGTAGTGAAATTAATACATATGTTTTAATTTTACTACATTCTGTTTTTATTTTATTTTGATATAATAATTAATATAAAAAATAAAAACACAATGTACTGCAATATGTAGAAAACGAATTTCTAAAACATCATGTATTAAAATTAATTGAAATAAATATAAATGTATATAAAAACTAACAAAATGTAAATAAAAACAACGATATAGAATGACAACTCTAAGGAAAACTCACATTTTATACATTCTGTTTTTATTTTATTTCTAATACATCATGTATCAAAATTAATTGAAATAAATACAAAAATGTAATATAAAAACAACAATATAGAATGATAACTCTAAGGCAAACTCACATTTTTACTACATTCTGTTTTTATTTTACTTTGTTATAATAATTAATATAAAAAAATAAAAACACAATAAAATTACTGCAATATGTAGAAAACGAATTTTGAATACATCATGTATTAAAATTAATTGAAATAAATACAAATGTATTTAATAACTAACAAAATGTAATATATAAAACAACAATATAGAATAACAACACTATGGCAAAATCACATTTTTACTACTTTCGGTTTTTATTGTACTTTGTTATAATAATTAATGAAAAAAATAAAAACACAATATAATTACTGCAATATATATAAATCGAATTTCTAATACATCATGTACCAAGATTAATCGAAATAAATACAAAAATGTAATATAAAAAAAAACAACAATATAGAATGACAACTCTAAGGCAAACTCACATTTTTACTACATTTTACTTTGTTATAATAATTAATATAAAAAAATAAAAACAATATAATTACTGGAATATGAATAAAATGAATTTCTAATACATAGTGTATCAAAATTAATTGAAATAAATACAAATGTATTTAAAAACTAACAAAATGTAATATAAAAAAAAACAATATAGAATGACAACTCTAAGGCAAACTCACTTTTTTAATACATTCTGTTTTTATTTTACTTTGTTATAACAATTAATGAAAAAAATAAAAACAAAAAATGAAAACACAATATAATTACTGCAATATATATAAATCGAATTTCTAATACATCATGTATCAAAATTAACTGAAATAAATACAAAAATGTAATATAAAAAACAACAACAATATAGAATGACAACTCTAAGGCAAACTCACATTTTTACTACATTCGGTTTTTATTTTACTTTGTTATAATAATTAATATAAAAAAAATAAAAACACAATATAATTACTGGAATATGGAGAAAATGAATTTCTAATACAAATAGTGTATCAAAATTAATTGAAATAAATACAAATGTATTTAAAAACTAACAAAATGTAATATAAACAAAAAACTATATAGAATGACAACTGTAAGGCAAACTCACATTTTTACTACATTCTGTTTTTATTTTACTTTGTTATAATAATTAATATAAAAAATCACAATATAATTACTAGAATATGGAGAAAATGAATTTCTAATACATAGTGTATTAAAATAAATGGAAATAAATACAAATGTATTTAAAAACTAACAAAATGTAATATAAAAAAAAATAATATAGAATGACAAATCTAAGGCAAACTCACAATTTTAGTCACATTTTCAATTTAAACGTAGTGTAAACTAGATGTAATTTCATCGATATCACAAATATTAAAAACCTCATATTAACTAATTACTAATTGTCTTTCGGTCTGTAAAATTAAATGACATTCGTGCGATTTGATTAGGAACTATACACGTTTTTAATATATAGAAAACTGTACCTAAATTGTTTTTTTTAATAGGTCATGCTCAACAATATGTAAGATTTCTCTCAGTACACATCAAGCATGTTTGATAAACTATGATGTGTTTGATGCACAAGAACAATATGGTATGTGGCACCATCAATTTACAATTTATGTGGTATTAGGTACAAAATTCAGTATTAATTGAAAAAAAAATGGAATTTTTAATATGTAGTGACTGAAAAACAAAAGCACTATTAAAAGCACTGGCAACATAACAAATAATGCAAAATTTTACGCTGGCTTTGAAAAACAATTGCTACAAGTTTTGTACCAACATTTTGTGCGTATAGTTTTTGACATTTCGAGTTTCGAGCTAATTATGCGTTTTGCAAAATGTCAAAATATGTAATTGCTTTGCTGTCAAATTGAAATAAATAAGCAATTTGCACCCGGTCGATAAAGGAACACACACAGAAAATGCGAATATTGACTGTTTGTGGCATTTTGTTTATACCTGTAATACAAAAACTAATTATTAAAGTAAATTATTAAAAGAATATAGTATAAGTAAGTTTGTTTCATTTCAAAAATTTAATGTTTTTGATTGCACAACACATTAATTTATTTTTGTTTTTTAAAACTATTTCAAAGTATAATCTTTATTTTTATAACACAAATTTTATATTGTTTTCTTTATTTTTTTGATTACAAATTTTAAATTAAAATGTTAAATCTTTAAAAATAGATCTTTAGAAAATATATTTAAAATGCTGATTTGAAGTTTTTTTTTAATAAAATATAATAAAATAAAATAGTGTTCTAAAAACTAATACATAAATTGCATTGTATCACACATACATAAAATTCAGTAATATGATCAAAGATTGTTTATTGCTGAAATATTAATTTTTATTAGCGAGTTATTTAAAATTATCATGCATTATTAATTAATATTATAAAAGATGTCGTATGGTGAATAACGTATAACTGTTCATTATTTCAATGAATCATACATCAATTAAATGAATATTTCATTAATATGATGAAACTTTAACTAATGAACTGCTCGTGATATTCATGTATACATCATTACTAAACTAATCCATTGAATACCTAAAATATAGATTAAAAATGTCACTTTATTAAACAAAAATTAGCAGAAAATCATCAGTATGATGAAAGACGTTCATTGTTGGCAATTTATTTATTTAATCAGTATACTAATAGTATGTGTATTCATGAGTATTAATGAAAATTTAATGCTAAAAATATATTTATCGAAACAAATACCTTTTTATTGTTCAAATAAATCATTCATCATTAAAATGATTTTGTTTTTTTTTATTAAATTCTTTATTCATCATATTCATGTACAGTTCTTTAAAATAATTTAAAACAACTAAATTACTATAATAATTACCAAAAATTTCAGTTTACAAGTATCACACATTAAAGAAAAAAATCATTATAAAATATAGATCAATAAATTTGCTAACAGAAAATACATAATATTGATAATTAGTTCATATAAACGATGTACAACTGTTCAATCATTAAAAGTCTTTATTATTAAAAATATGCATAACACCATTTTGTTGTTGAAATGAACCATTCATGAATAAATAAATTTTTAATTAATATGAAGATATTCTTCATTTATGAATCTGCGTATAGAATATTCATATGCTATTCATTAATATTATGAATTTATTATTAAAATAATGAATTTTTTGTTATATTAATAACAGTTTGATATAATAAATTTGGGGTATCAAACTAGGGTAAAGTGGGACATTTGATAATGTGGGAAATTATATTTTTTGAATATGCACTTAGAAAAAAAAATAAAATAACAATTATCAAGTGCTTCTTAATATGGCATAAATTTATCCATCCATGGTTATAATCAAATAAATACATTTTTATTGAATTTCGAGATCAAGTCATTAAAAATGGTTTTTAGTGTTTTTTAGAGTGCATGGGGTAAAGTGGGAAACTTCAAAATGTGCATCCAAATGCTTTTTTTTATATTTTCCTTTCATTAAAAACGTTAAACAATCTTACTTTTCTATAGCAAACATTAGGAAACCTATTCTAGTTTAATGAGATATATAAAATGAGAATGAAAATGAGATAAAAACTATCAGTTAATAATATAAAAAAAAGTTTTTGTATCATTTTTATTCTAATTTTATTCTTCTCTTCAAACGGGTGGTATTTGCTATCCAAAAGTAAGAATTTTCATCTTTTTTAATTAAGACGGTATATTTAAAATATTAAAATAGGAAATATTAAATATTAAAATAGCAAATATGTCAAAATTTTGATGTTTCCCACTTTACCCCAACATTTTTGAAGAAGTCTGAAATTGAGCTGTTTTGAAAAATCACTAAAAAAACAATTAAAAGGCATATAAATGGTAAAAAATTAGGTAAAAATTAGTTCACGAACCAGATAGACCCTTCAAAAGAATTTCAAAAATATAATTTAAATGTACTTATTTTGGAGGAAATCAAAACATGTCCCACTTTACCTCAAACTCCCCTACTGATTTATTCCATATTGAAATCGACGGAAATTCATTAGTTTTTTTAACTCTATTTTTTAATTTCTTGCAGATTTAAAACAAGAAGTTATTCAACTTGATCGCATATTAGAACAGGAAGTAGGAAAAGTAGGAACACGCGAAAGAGTAGGAATACTAAGATGAATTAGGTGAATTGAAAGAAGTGCAAGCATTAAACGTTTAAGAGAATGATAAAGTATATGAGGAACTAACCTAAGAAGAAGTTGTAGAAGTTGTGTGTCTCAACAAACTGCAACAGTTACCACTACAATAACACTGAACCGTACTACCGGAAATAGACAGTTAAATGGCAGAGAGTTTAATACTACCAACAACAATAACGGCATAACAACAACAACGAACGGCATTAGAAGAACGAATAACAAAAAATTAAAAAAAAAAAAAAAACGGATTCTGCGCCACATCAAGGTCGTCTATGAATGCAAAGCAAAAGAAACAACAACGGGCAAAAAACAAGAAAAAAACTACTTATTGAAAGAAGAGAGATTACAGAGTAACACAGAGCACGAGAGAGAGAGAGCGAAGGTACAACAAAGCGCCATCATCACACCAACAAACTCAACCATCAACCCTCGCCGTCTCAACACAGAGAGAGCAGCACAGCATACAACAACAATTGACAAAGCAGTGGTGCAAAGAGCGAGCGCAAGAGCAACGTTTTATTCAGAGGAGCTCAGTCGTGTCGTTGCAAGAACCGGACCAACGTGCTGCGAACGTTGCAACAACTTGTTTAGTTCACGACGAACACTGGGCGCGAATGCAAGTCAGGTAAATAACGGTGCTGCTGGGTAAACGGAAACGGAAGTGAAATATTAAAAACAAATTGTGCGCGTACTTTAACTAGACACAAAGCCGGAAGTGATTGCTTTTAAGTGTTTCAAATAATTGCAACTAATTATTTCAATCAAAAAATAATAAAAAAAAAAATACTTTTTAACAAACGCTATACAAAATAAGGCATCAAAGTGCATAAAGTGTTGGCAAATATTTTGTGAGTTATTTGAAGTTGTTAATAGTTATAATAGTATTAATAGTTATAACTTTTTTTATAATTATTAATATTTTGAAATTAAGTGAAATATTTTTTGCAATGAAAACATTGCTGCATACTTTTGAGTGTTTTGTAAACATTGAATTTTGGCGCACGTGCTCTTTGATTTTTTTTTTAGAAAATTCTTAATTGAAGATATTCTTGGATATTACCCATTTTATTTACTTTAATCATCATTATTGAAATAAAAGTTTACAAAATTCAGTTTAAATATCAACATTTTTGAACGATAAGATATATATTTTTGTCAAATATTAAGAAAATATTTCTAAATCGATTAGTTTATTAATTTTTATATTATTCTTAACTGGTTTTTGTAATAAACGGTTTTTCAATATGAGCGCTACAAAAGTTTTTTTCAAGGGTTTTTCAACAGGGACGCTACAAAAGTAGAGCGACAGTGACAGCAAACGACGCCATATTTCTTGCCGTTATTTTGACATTTCTCTTCAGTAAAGCTTGCCATTTCATGATGGAAATATATACGAGCCAACAACGAGTCCAAATTATTAAAATTTACTACCGAATTTCGAATTCGTATATCTTTTCATCATGAAATGGCAAGCCTTACTGAAGAGAAATGTCAAAAGAGCGGCAAGAAATATAGCGTCGTTTGCTGTCCCCATTGCTCTACTTTTGTAGCGTCTCTGTTGAAAAACCCTTTAATAACACCGGATGTAATTTTATCTGTCAGACATTTTTGTGCAATATTCTGATGGACTGCATGTTTATAAAGACGACGTCATTCTCAGTTTTTTCTTAGTTTTTATTTAAAATATTTATAATATTTTAGTTTTTTTTTGTCTGATTTCTTTTGAACAGTTTTTGAGTAATTAAAAAAAAACAAATAAACCTTAAGTAAACCCATTGCAATTCGAGTGTATTTTCCACTCGCATTACATTTATAATTTTCACAATTAATTAAGAACGTTTATTTCATTTCCAAAAACTAAAATACTTTCTGCCTTTTCTGTTTCTCACCGTGTAGAACTTCTTTTGTTGCATTGGATCAAAGAACTTCTTTGACAGTGGAGCCCTCTTGCCCGAAAAGGTGAGTTTATCAAATATTTATGTTTCATACAAATTGATTATTTTGTAACAGCTAACGATATTATACGGGCAGGTTGCAGCTTTCGATCGAATACCAATTGAATTTCATGTGAATTTTAATTTCAAAATATTTAGAAAAAACATTGTTAAATTCTCAGAATTTCATACGATTTCCAATTTTGAAATTAATAGAAAAAAACAATTTAAATTCCCAGTAGAAATTATTGTTATTCAAATGAATTCAAACCATTTGCTTTGACCTGAACGGTTTCAATAAGTTTTAAAAACATTTCTATTCTATATTGCGATATCCAATTCGAAACCGTTTGTTCACAAATTTCATATGAACTTCGATTGATAACTGCTTCATTCCTGATAGGCTTCAATTATGGTTTTTATAACATTACACCCAGAAAAAATTCCCTCAAAACCCATTAAAATTGGTTAATAGGACAATTATTGATTTAATAGTATACAAAAACAAATCATTTCATATAAACTCAATAGCAATGTCATGATATTTTCTAGTATTTAATGGTATTTTCTGATTAAAATAATAATTTATCCTATTGACTATTTTTAATAGCAAAAAAAACTATTATTTATATAGTATTTTTTTCTGGGTGTACTCAAGAGAATTTTCCCGTCGACATCCCATACATTAATTCTATATACTTCGTGGCTTCTGATTTTGACTGCTTACTCAGTTTTTTTTTTGTGTTCCTATGAATCAACGTTTTTTAGGAATATTGTCATCGAAATTTTATTCTATTTTATGTACTTATTTTTATTAAAGTTGCTCTAGGAAACTTCGAAATACAATTTGTTAATATATTTCTGTGAAATATCCAATAATCTTTATATGAAACAATGAAATGTAGTCTGCTAAAATAGGTATTATAAATAATCGATCCCAACAATGTCCAAAACATAACATTTTGTTAACTTTTAAAAGTTAGCGATATCCGATTGTCACCAGAAAAGTCATCCAAAAGGTATCTGAAAGAATAGCTGACGTATGTCAGGTTGTCTGCGAAGATTGCTCGAAAAGATGAGCAACAATTTATGTTAAAGTCTACCAATAAAATACATAAAGGGAAAGTACACCCATACAAAAATTCCCTTAAATCCCATTTAAATTGGTCAATGGTACAATTATTGATTTAATAGTATACAAAAAATAAATATTTTCATATAAATTCAATGGCAATGTCATGGTATTTTTTAGTATTTAATGGTATTTTCCGATTAAAATAATAATTTATCCTATTGACTATTTTTAATAGTAAAAAACTATTATTTATATAGTATTTTTTCTACGTGTAGCTATTAGGACAATTCGTCAGATAACTAAAAATTATTATTAATTATTGAAAATACTCAAAATGTGTTTCAATTTATAGTTATAATTATTTTCTTCGTAACTAATGTAGCAAAGTGTGCAAAAAAATATTTCCCATTTTTAAATGGTACACCCACAAAAAACAAACATGTTAAATTAATAGTATTCCAATAGAAAAACAATTAACTATACTATTAAAATTGATCAATAGAAAGCGTACCATTAGTTCAATAATATTTAAACTGTTAATTCAATAATGTTGTTGTACCATAAATTAAATAATGTCCTATGTTAATTACAATAAACAAGATCTGTATAATAAGCAAGACGTTTAATGATAAATTAAATCACTCATCACTTATTAAATCACTTTAAAATTCTATTTATTTAATCAATTTTTATCTATTTAATCTATTTTGTGGTATTTAATGGGATTTAAATAATCATATTGACAATAGTAAAAAAAACTATTAATTTTATAGTATTTTTCTCAGTTTATATAATGTAATTTCAAGTGACAATTGAACACAAAAAATGTCTATCAACAATCAGTATACATCAAATTGATGATTCAATTCATTGAACTAAAATCATATTGTTTCAATGTTTATCATTTTCAATATTTTTGTAAAATCAAATTTCAAACTAAAATTTGTCTTCATTTACAACATTTATGTATTTATAATTCTTATAAGATTTATGATATTTAAATTAATATGGTTTGATGAGCAAAATTCATCAATATGATGTAAATTATTCATTAATATGATGAAATGAAGTCTTCGCATAATTAGAAATCAAATTTTATAAATCTTATAAGAATTATAAACACATAAATGTGTAAATAGAGACAAATTGAATTTGAAATTTGATGATAAAAAAATATTTAACATGTAAAACATTTTAAAAATACGATTTAAATTCAATGAATGAATTCATCAATATGAGAAATACTGGTTGTTGATACATTTTTTTTTTTGAGTGAATACGGTTCTCCATAAAACAATTTGTAAAAATTTCATTTTAATCGAATGTAGTCGATTGTTACAACTAGCTTTTTTTTATAACAATTTGAAACTTAACAATCTCGAATAGTGCATAAATTTAAAGTTTCATACAAATTTATTAAAAAGTTTTGATTATGTTATTTTTTAATAATACTGATACCAATAATTTCACTATCATATTCATAAATCAAATTATATAAAAAATATATCAAAATTCGTCTTTATATTTTTAGAAAAACGTTAGCTTTTCAACGAAATTCATATATGTGACAACGTACCACAAAATTTTGAAATATTGAATATGATTGAAATATGTTAATTTTATTTTCAAAATCAAATTCTCGCTCAAAAACAGAAAATGCTCAAAACAGCATTTGTATTTAAATACGATTTTGATCAAGATTTGATTTGATTTGATGCGAAGTGGTGTCCTATGAGACAGTGCCCTGTAATGATTCCCAGAAGTAGGCTGCATACCCTGCGGTTTAGTATTAAGATGTAGTCGGTTTTATTTTTGAAAAACACCGACCAGAAAAGCTTATTTTTTGTGCCACAGATGGAAACTTGCTTTCTTGTTTCAGCCACTTGTAGGGGTTCACGGAGGAAAATAAAATTCTAACACTGGACAGGAATTCGGAACGAATGAAAAATTTCAAAATTTTACTAATATCAATAAAATGGTAAAATTCTAGAATTTATCTTCTGAATATTAAGAAACAAATTACTTAGTTATCAAAAGGCAAACAAGATTTATTATTCTTGATTTTAAGAAGTTAATTTATTGACTATTAAAAACCATAAAAAAAACACGCAAAATTGTTGATCTTCGCTGACTTTTTGGTAATTATATGGATATGTGTAGTCGGTTTTATTTTTGATAAACAACGGACAGTAAACCTTAGTTATTTTGGCTACTATTACTACACATTTTGTGTGCTACAGAGACTGGATTTCTTGTTTCATCCACAGAGTGAAATAAAATTCTAACACTGAACAGGAATTCGGACTGAATGGTAAATAGCAGAATTTCACTAATATCAAATTAAAAAAATTATAGAATTTATCATCTGAATATTAAGAAACAAATTACTTAGTTATCAAAAGTAAACAAGATTTATTGTTCTTGATTTTAAGAAGTTCATTTATTGACTATTAAAAATCATAAACAAAAACATGCAAAATTGTTGAACTTCGCTGGCTTTTTGATAATTATATGGATCTGTTTCTTAAAATCCAGAATGTCCCCGTTTAGCTGCAAATCACTTCGTATATTTCTTGATTCTTTGTGGATGTTAGAAGTTTTTACACTCCGTGTGAACTCCTTGTATGTCAATTTCGTCTGCTTTATTATTTCCTACTATGTTACAGCGTCCTGTTACACAGATTAACTGAACTAAAGGGATTTTCAATAAGAGCGCTACAAAAGTTTTTTTCAAGGGTTTTTCAACAGGGACGCTACAAAAGTAGAACGACAGGGACAGCAAACGACGCCATATTTCTTGCCGCCCATTTGACATTTCTCTTCAGTAAGGTTTGTCATTTCATGATGGAAAGATATACGAGCCAACAACGAGTCGAAATTATTAAAATTTACTACCGAAATTCGAATTCGTATATCTTTCCATCATGAAATGGCAAACCTTACTGAAGAGAAATGTCAAAAGAGCGGCAAGCGGCAAGAAATATGGCGTCGTTTGCTGTCCTCGTCGCTCTACTTATGTAGCGTCCCTGTTAAAAAACCCTTTACATGATGCCGGATACATTTAAATAAAACATTATTCTAAAAATCTATTCTAAAAAGATTAACCTATATGCAAAAACTGTTTATTTAACAAACAGTAATTGTGAGGAATTAATTCAATTTTCATTTAATTGCAAATAGAATACAGAATTCGATCATGTGTGCTTGAGCACTTTTAGCACATCGATCATTAGCTTCTCACACAAAACATTAACAGTTGAAATTAGATAGGTTTTTTTATTGTTTAAAATGTGATAAAGATCGCAAAAACTGACAAAACACCGCAGGTGTTTGGTAAACTAATGAATTTGCGAGCACATTCTCTAAATGTGCTTTTAATTGTTTTTTACATTTATTTTTTTTTCATTTTAATTATTTTTTTTTTTTACATTTAATTTTATAACATGACATAGAAATGTAATATGTTTTTGTTATTATTGTTGTTTGGATTTTTATGAGCCAACCTACAATAAAAAAAATAAAAATAAAACAACAACAAAAAAAAAACCACATTCTGGCCGCTTCTGAATTATTTACTTTTAAATCTCAACTCTATAAGAAAATCCATGAGAAATGGCCTGAGGAAAATTTACAATACAACGATTTTTTCTTTTTTTCGATTTTTTATTTTGCCCACACTCACTGTCCTTGTCTCACTCTGTCGTTGGCTTGCGGTCTCTTTCTGTTGTGCTCATGTAGTTAAAGTTAATCAAATCCGTAATTACCAGCTATAAATATGGCCGCGGGTGAAATTTTTTAAAAGCAAACGTGTTCTTTAAACACATATCTGTCAATATTTATTTGTGTAGTTATCTGTTTTTCTCTTGTACTGCAGTAGCATTTTGTCTCATATAAAAAATAGGGGTTTGATATATTTTAAATCAATGTAAAATATTTTCGAAAACATTTTAACAAATTTATGATGTCATATATTTGACACCTAGAAGGGTATTAACCAAAACATGTAACAGAAAAAACCACCCAACTGTCTGACCTGAGGAAAATTTACAATACAACGATTGTTTAAAAAAAATATCGTATAATTTTAATAGTATTTTAGACTATTAAAATAAAGCGATAGAAAAATTATACGTTTGAAAACTACAAAATACTATTGAAAAAATACTCTATACCTACTATAAAATTACACTACTCAATAGAACGAGAATAAATTTTCCAATTTACATTCCATTGATTCACATACATTGATTCTATATAATTCATGGTTGTTGATTTTGACTGCGTACTCAGTTTTTTACTATTGCGTATTGCATTTAAAAAAATTGCCCTCGATATTTTATAACCTTTTCAGTCACTTTTTAGAATTAAACAAATACAGTACTTTATACAGCTAGTATTCGATAAAACTGTAAATGCAATTTTTCTACTAATTGTCATAACTAATTATAATATATTAATAAATGATAATATTTCGCTAATTATTTGAAATATTTAAATCCAAACTCGAAATTTCTTGATTTTTTTTTTTACTATTTTTGTATGATTTTTTTAGCATTTAAAGTAAAAATATTAATTATGATTATGTAGATCAGAGTTCAAGCTAACGATCAAAATTACTAACTTTTTTCCAGCGGTTCTAATTTTTGGAATATGCCCTATCAAGGAAATTTCCGTCCAAAATTTTAAAATTTTAAATATAAAAAATATTGAAAAATAGAAGTTTTCCAGGTTTTTTTTTCCAAAAAGGCTACGTAATTGAAAAAAGAAATACTATTAACTTATTATTCTCTCATTGCACAACTAATTGAACGTTTTATATTTTCTCAGTGTACTAGGCAGCCCTCACTATGACTGCTTCGTATCACAATCAGTGCGTAGTTCAAGTAGTTCGGTGCGAATGAGCAACAATTTCATTGTCAATGTTTGCGTAAATAAATGCATAATATATATCCGAATGTGTGTCTGTTGTTGGTGTCGAGATTGACGTTGGTGTGGGTGTTCGTTGATGTAAATGTGTGTGTGTTGTGTGTCGCCTGTCTTGTGAGAAGTGGCCGGCAGCAACATGTCGTCAAAGCGTCTGTTGGCTGCCAGCAGACGTTAATACTATTGATAATGATGATTTTTCCTGTTCATGATGATCTCCAAGTCGATGATGTTAAAGAAGGTGTTAATTATGATGGTACTGATGAAGTTAATGGATGCAACAAATGTCCAATTGAATGAAATATTAATATTTTTACATTATTGGGTTAAGTAATCTATGAAAAGGTGACAGTAAATGTTTTTAAAAATAATTTGTGCATCTAAATCTTTTAGTAAAGAATTGAATTTTTAGTGAAAAATTGAATTTTTAGTGAAATATTGAATTTTTAGTGACAAATTTAATTTTTAGTGAAAAATTTAATTTTTAGTGAAAAATTGAATTTTTCGTGAAAAATTTAATTTTTAGTGAAAAATTGAATTTTTAGTGAAAAATTGAATTTTTAGTGAAAAATTGAATTTTTAGTGAAAAATTGAATTTTTAGTGAAAAATTGAATTTTTAGTGAAAAATTGAATTTTTAGTGAAAAATTGAATTTTTAGTGAAAAATTGAATTTTTAGTGAAAAATTGAATTTTTAGTGAAAAATTGAATTTTTAGTGAAAAATTGAATTTTTAGTGAAAAATTGAATTTTTAGTGAAAAATTGAATTTTTAGTGAAAAATTGAATTTTTAGTGAAAAATTGAATTTTTAGTGAAAAATTGAATTTTTAGTGAAAAATTGAATTTTTAGTAAAAAATTGTAATTTAAATGAAAAATTAAATTTTTAGTTAAAAATTGAATTTTGAGTGAAAATTTAAATTTTTTGTGAAAATTTGAATTTTTAGTAAAAATTTGAATTTTTACTGAAATTTTGAATTTTTAGTTTAAAATTGAATTTTTAGTGAAAAATTGAATTTTTAGTGAAAAATTGAATTTTTAGTGAAAAATTTAATTTTTAGTGAATAATTGAATTTTTAGTGAAAAATTGAATTTTTAGTGAAAAATTGAATTTTTAGTGAACAATTGAATTTTTAGTGAAAAATTGAATTTTTAGTGAAAAATTGAATTTTTAGTGAAAAATTGAATATTTAGTGAAAAATTGAATTTTTAGTGAAAAATTGAATTTTTAGTGAAAAATTGAATTTTTAGTGAAAAATTGAATTTTTAGTGAAAAATTGAATTTTTAGTGAAAAATTGAATTTTTAGTGAAAAATTGAATTTTTAGTGAAAAATTGAATTTTTAGTGAAAAATTGAATTTTTAGTGAAAAATTGAATTTTTAGTGAAAAATTGAATTTTTAGTGAAAAATTGAATTTTTAGTGAAAAATTGAATTTTTAGTGAAAAATTGAATTTTTAGTGAAAAATTGAATTTTTAGTAAAAAATTGTAATTTAAATGAAAAATTAAATTTTTAGTTAAAAATTGAATTTTGAGTGAAAATTTAAATTTTTTGTGAAAATTTGAATTTTTAGTAAAAATTTGAATTTTTACTGAAATTTTGAATTTTTAGTTTAAAATTGAATTTTTAGTGAAAAATTGAATTTTTAGTGAAAAATTGAATTTTTAGTGAAAAATTTAATTTTTAGTGAATAATTGAATTTTTAGTGAAAAATTGAATTTTTAGTGAAAAATTGAATTTTTAGTGAACAATTGAATTTTTAGTGAAAAATTGAATTTTTAGTGAAAAATTGAATTTTTAGTGAAAAATTGAATATTTAGTGAAAAATTGAATTTTTAGTGAAAAATTGAATTTTTAGTGAAAAATTGAATTTTTAGTGAAAAATTGAATTTTTAGTGAAAAATTGAATTTTTAGTGAAAAATTGAATTTTTAGTGAAAAATTGAATTTTTAGTGAAAAATTGAATTTTTAGTGAAAAATTGAATTTTTAGTGAAAAATTGAATTTTTAGTGAAAAATTGAATTTTTAGTGAAAAATTGAATTTTTAGTGAAAAATTGAATTTTTAGTGAAAAATTGAATTTTTAGTGAAAAATTGAATTTTTAGTAAAAAATTGTAATTTAAATGAAAAATTAAATTTTTAGTTAAAAATTGAATTTTGAGTGAAAATTTAAATTTTTTGTGAAAATTTGAATTTTTAGTAAAAATTTGAATTTTTACTGAAATTTTGAATTTTTAGTTTAAAATTGAATTTTTAGTGAAAAATTGAATTTTTAGTGAAAAATTGAATTTTTAGTGAAAAATTGAATTTTTAGTGAAAAATTTAATTTTTAGTGAATAATTGAATTTTTAGTGAAAAATTGAATTTTTAGTGAAAAATTGAATTTTTAGTGAACAATTGAATTTTTAGTGAAAAATTGAATTTTTAGTGAAAAATTGAATATTTAGTGAAAAATTGAATTTTTAGTGAAAAATTTAATTTTTAGTGAATAATTGAATATTTAGTGAAAAATTGAATTTTTAGTGAAAAATTGAATTTTTAGTGAAAAATTGAATTTTTAGTGAAAAATTGAATTTTTAGTGAAAAATTGAATTTTTAGTGAAAAATTGAATTTTTAGTGAAAAATTGAATTTTTAGTGAAAAATTGAATTTTTAGTGAAAAATTGAATTTTTAGTGAAAAATTGAATTTTTAGTGAAAAATTGAATTTTTAGTGAAAAATTGAATATTTAGTGAAAAATTGAATTTTTAGTGAAAAATTGAATTTTTAGTGAAAAATTGAATTTTTAGTGAAAATTTGAATTTTTAGTGAAAAATTGAATTTTTAGTGAAAAGTTGAATTTTTAGTGAAAAATTTAATTAAAAAAAATATAAATTATTTTTAATTTAATTATTAGTGAAAAATTTAGTTTTTATTAAATTCTTACTTTGAAAAAATAAACTTATTCCTGTACCGAGATGCGCATCCCTGATCCTCAGATTGTGCCAAATATGAATGTGTTCTGTAATGTGATCGTACTACTTACTGTACGATTGTAAAAATCGTTATCAAAATATATATTTCAGAACATATCGTCACTATCATGCCAAAGGGGCGAATGTGCAATTTTTAACATTTGCGTTTTTTTTTACCTTTTTTGAATGTAGTTTGTCCTCAAGTATGCTGTGCCAAAATCGCGTGTCATTTTGTTTCTAGCCACAAAAGACAAAACCAAAAGGGCGAATTTGAAAAATTGAAAATCTTGTCATGCCAAAAGGGCGAATCTTTTCGTTTTTTCGCCATATATTTTTATTGGTATAAGATCAAATAGTGGTGTAAAGGCATTTATTGTTTATTTTTAAAGCACCTATTGATCTACATCATTAATTAAAAATATTTTGCCAAACATTAATTTGCCATTTGTTATTTGCAGGAAAAAAAAGTTGGCAAAATTATTATAATTAATAATGCAGATCAATAGGTGCTTTAAAAACAAACAATAATTGCCTTTACATTACTATTTTAACTTGTCCCATTAAAGAGTTATAGCAAAAAAAACCAAAAGATTCGCCCTTTTGGCATGACAAGATTTTCAATTTTTTCAATTTCTTCGTTTTTTTGCTATAATTTTTTGGTGGAAGATAAAATAGTGGTGTTAAGGTATTAATTGTTTGTTTTCAAAGCACCTATTGATCTGCATCATTATTTAAAAATATTTTGCCATTCATTTTTTCCTGCAAATAACAAATGGCAAATTAATGTTTGACAAAATATTTTTAATTAATTATACCAATTGATAGGTGCTTTAAAAGCAAACAAATAATGCCTCTACTTTACTATTTTAACTTGCACCAATAAAAAGTTATAGCATAAAAAACAAAAATATGTGCGTTTTGCTCAGATATAGCCTCACAAAATTCGTATTTATAATTCAGTAGGTTGTCCAAATATAAAGATATTTTATACACATTATAATAATTAACGAATAAACCAAAATAACAGAAAAAATTAATAAAAAAAATAATTTTTGCTAATTTTTAAAGCACTTCAAACTTTAAAATTTGATTTACCAATATTTTTAAAAATTCACATTCGCCCTTTTGGCATGACAGTGACGATATGATATTGAGAATGACTTCGGAAAAATGTGAGCCCATAAAAATGCGCTTTTCATTTCATTATAGTCTGATGATATACAATTTCTAAAAATTTCTGAAAATTCCTTAATGCACTTTCAAATTCGGCTGACACAACAAAGAATACGGTAAAGATAGAATCTAAATTGTTCTTTATTCTTCGTGTTAGAACTGATAGGTTGTAGTAGTTGTGAGTATAAGAAATATACTCAAAACTAATATAACTTTTACGATAAACGTATTAGTTGGAGGTAATGGGTTGATTTCCAAACATAATTAGTTTTCTACATGCACAGAATAATTAATTTCTCACAAATGAAAACTTAGACTCTTGTCTAAGTTTTCATTTGAAGGTAACAAACTAAATTTGCAAACAAAACTTTATATGCACACAGGAAAAAATAATCTACATAAATAAAACAACCATGTCATGAATCAGTCCAGCAAAGACATTTAGTAATTTAACGAAAACATTTGATATTCATCGTTAAAGCAGCATTTGCGGTCGCTATTATGAATATTTGTACGCCAAGGCAACAAATTAATTAGTTTCAGCTTTTATTTAATTGTATTGATGTAACTTTTTGTTACATTAACGAATTTTATATTTTTTTTATGTATGATACAATAATTTCACTGGTACAGTTCATTTTCTACAATATATGTTGAAGTATGGTATGTTTCTTCAACTTATTGAAAATAAGTTATTTAAAGTGAAAAAATACTTTCTAAAAATCAAATTTTCTCTAACCTTATATAGTACTTTTTGTGTTTCATAAGAGCTCTGTACAAAATGCGTACTAGGTATTTGCAGAAAATTAGTTCCCATACACTTCAACTGTCAATGGATATTTAATAAAACATGTTTTAAATCAAGCACTGAAATTTAAGACTCAAATTCAAATTAATTCCATAAAAAACAAAAAACAATATAATATTTTTTATTATTTCGCTTTGGTTGATTTTCCATCACGTGTGATGATTGAAATAAATGCGAACGTGTAACTTGGCCATCTTCGCGATTCACAGACAATTTTTGCTGTCGGAAGTGTCCACCTCACTGAAGTAGGTGGTGAAGACGGAGGAACGAGCTGACAAAAAAAAGAAGGTGATGTTGGAGGCTCGTTGATTTTGTCGATTGTTATACGATGTTGCATCGTTGTTGTTTTTTTTTTTCTTCGTTGTTTCTGTTGCCGCCGCCAAATACCGGCAAAGAGGTGAATTTTCACTAAAATCGCCAAGGCGGCGCCCTCTGGCGGAGTCTGCTGAATTATCACAGATTGACGCATATAAACGCCACGAGAGCCACGAGAACCGAATAAATACAGCGACACAAACGTAATTTTGCTGTTGGTGCTGTTCTTGTTGTTGCTGCCACTGCTGTAGTTGTAGATGTTGCTGCCGCCATTGTTGTTGTAGTGGTTATTGATGCTGTTCATGTTGCCGGTTGTTTCTTCTGTGTCTGTGACGGAAAATCACAGTTTCGTCGCTTAGACTGCGGCGCTTTGCGTGTAACATTCACACACAATCGCCACAAACCAACAACAGCAACAACAACGACAGCAACAATTGCGACAGCAACATTCGTGATGTCCGAAATGCCACGCGGGCAACAACGTGGTATGCGACCATTTTTGGCCGACGGCCCCGCACATTCGACTCCTCACATCGCGCACATTTTGGTCGAATGTGGGATTTGATTGTTGTTGTTTTTGTTGTTGATTTTTGGCTTTTATGCGCATCCCAAAATGCGAGTCACCGTTGGGCGACCATCGCTGGGCAATCATCAACATCGTCGTCGTCGCCGTCGGAGTCACCGACATCGCCGCCGCCGCCGTCGCGGTCATCATCCATCCATTCTCGACAAGACAATCGCCGCAGTTTTTGCAGTCGGTTACGCTTACGAGTGAAGCGCCTACAGCGCAATTCCAAGATTTTCACACGAAAATCATCGCGTTATTGTTGTTGTAGTCGTTTCTGTTGTAAGACAATATGCCGTCGAGTCACTCAGTGTCTCACGGGCGACAGTTTTCTGGTTATGAGTCGACCTACCTAGGGAACATACCGACCAACCAACCAAACGATCGGCCTTTTGTCCGTCCCATAACAAGTCCAATAATGCATGAGTGATTATTTAATTACAAGGTTATGCAGAAGATGGGCAGGCGATTTCTATAGTATTCATCAAAAGAGATAATACAGACAATGTCGAAAGCAAAACATGAAATATTTTGAGTAGATATTAGCTGAGCTGAAATAATCCCTTCCCGGAAAAATGTTATGCCGGCCTATATATCCCGAAACAATTCTTCTCAAAGTTAAATCAGTCCAAACAAATCTGCCTAAAGACAATTCTTCCTAGTGACAATGCTTCTCCTGCTAATTCTTCTCTGGATAATGGTTTCCCGAACCATTCTTCCTCGGATAATTGTTCCCCGATCAACTATTTTCATGAAAATGTTTTCCCGAGACAATTCTTTTTAGAGTCAATTATTTTCAGAGTCAATTCTTTTCAGAGTCAATTCTTTTCAGAGTCAATTCTTCTTTAGGATACTTTTTCCTCAGACAATTAGTTCACATAAATCTATGGATTTTCTTTGATAAAAATTGTTCCGCATTAAAATTTTCCGGTGAAGCAGGAAAAAGTTTCCGGGAAGAAATTGTCCGGTAAAGAAATGTCTCCTGAAAAATTGTCTCTCGGAAGTATTGTCCATATCAATTATTCATTACAACTGTACAGATATCTAAGAACCCTACTGGAAAATGATATGTATCGGTCCTAGTCCCTAATCCCATTTATATAAAAACAAAGTGCAACTTGTACATTGAGTTAGGGGGAAGGGGTGAATTAATACCTCATACAGACCTTTAGACCTATCACTGAATTGGTCTTCAATTGATCTTCAATAATTGAAGACCAGTTAATTGGTAGGTATAAACAACTTCATGGCGTTGAAGACCAATTCAGTGATAGGTCTAAAGGTCTGTATGAGGTATTAATTCACCCCTTCCCCCTAACTCAATGTACAAGTTGCACTTTGTTTTTTTTCAAAATTCGGTTGCAAAAGCCGAGTTATCGATTGCCTCAACCGAGATATCGGATGTCTCAACCGATTGCCAAAGACGAGATATCGTTTGACAAAGCCGATATAACGAATCACCATATCGAATGCTGGGCATATGACTAGTATTGCATATATTCACACTTATTCTACTTTTGATTTGACATAATCAATTTGTCGTCCGTTTTCCCGTATGCTAACTAGTTGTTTCAACGGAACCAACCTCTAAATTCAATTGCCAAAGCCGACCTTATTATAAACACCCACCACATGATATTACATTTAATTGTTCATTAAGTCTGACATAACCATTTAGTTTTTGTATAACTTAATATTTCTTCATATTTTCTAATGTATTCTTTCATCAACCTTCTCTTCAAGAAGTCAGTTCTGTTAACCGAATATTCCGTTTTAACTGAACTCTAAAAATTCGGTTATCAAAAACAACTTCATCAAAAAAACTTCGCCACATTGTCACATATGACAAGCACTGCGAATGCTTAAACATTTTTCGGTAAAATTGTTTAATCGACTTCTGATCAATAGTCTTCTTGTTCTATCGCAAGTAAAGACCTACTAAAATATCTGCAAATCTATTAATTACTCTTAAATAGTACTCATCATCACATTGTACCGCCAAAGACTTAAAAATAGCACACTTTAATACCAATAACCAGATATTAACCTCAACAAATCCCAAAGAAAACCATCAATGAGTGAGTGAATGACGTACGTTGCCGTGTGGCTGCCGTCCATTTCCTGCTGAGTCCGGTGCCGTTGCAAGTTGCATAAACGGTACAACAAACCGAGACGTCAGCCGTCTGTGGAATACGGATCCTTGACATGGCTGTCAACCTGCTGTTCCATGCATGATGTGTGACTGTCTGTTATGTGGCTTCTGTTGGTTTCGTTTCGTTTTGGTGCAAAGAAAATACTGCAAACAAAAAAAAATATCAATGATATCTACCGCTACTTGTACTAGTCATTTCGCTGCAATAGATTCAAGCATCCATAGAATTATCTCTTTCTAGCACATAGCAGCCGATAGCAACAAATCGACCACATCCTCCATCCGATGCAGAGGCCATGCAACCAGTCATTTCTTCAGTCCATCAGTCAGTCCGTCATTCATCCATCTTTCTAACCTATGTCTGTGCGGATGCTTGCCATTGCTATCAGCCGCCTGCCTGACGTCCGAATCATCGGTGGTACGGTGGTTCGGTTGCTTCGGTTGCCTGGTTGCTTCATTTGTTCCAGCATTTCTATTCTAGTTCAACAACACCTGCGGCGTTATCTTTTCTATGCCAGTTAAGAGTTCTTCGTCGTGCCGCGAGCCAACTTTCGCATGAAATGCTGAAGAGTTGACATGGGGGCTGTTGGTCTTGCATCAGAGTATGAGGTCTGTGTTACGGTAACTGTAGGGGCGCTGAGAGGTAGCATATCTAAAGTACACCTACCTGCCTATAAGATGTTGGTATGTATGTTTTTGTTTGTTTGTGTCTGTCTGTCTATTATTCAACCATTGTAGTCCGGTTTCTTGGTTAGGCCAAATTATTTCTGTGGGTATGAAGGCTATTAATTCTGTGTTTTACCCTCAATCTATTTTCATGTTTTTTCTCATGTTTTCTTTCTCTTTCATTTTCTATGTCTAACTCCTTCTTCTTTCCTCTTTTTCTGTGTGCATTTTTTCATGTTTCAATTACCCAACTCATTGGCACTCAGTAGTATCCGTACTTCTTTGTACATTTTAATTGAACATTTTTTTATATTTTTTTAAAATTCAATTTTCTAAGTAAAAAAAACCTATAATATATAAAATAAGTTAATGCACTTTATTTTATGGTAAATCTAACCAGAAAAATTGTTTAAAAACTTATTTTAAGGTTTTTGATTAACATACATTCGGGAAAGTTAAAAGGGCGAATCTTTTCGTCTTTTCGTTTTTTCGCCATAACTTTTTATTGGTATACGATTAAATAGGTGTAAAAGCATTTATTGTTTGTTTTCAAAGCACATATTGATCTACATCATCAATTAAAAATATTTTGCCAAACATTAATTTGTCATTTGTTATTTGCAGGAAAAAAAAAGTTGGCAACATTTTTATAATTAATAATGCAGATCAATAGGTGCTTTGAAAACAAACAATATTTGCCTTTACATCACTATTTTAACTTGTACCATTAAAGAGTTATAGCAAAAAAACGAAAAGATTCGCCCTTTTGGTATGACAAGATTTTCAATTTTCGTTTTTTCCGCCTTCGTTTTTTTGCTATAATTTGTTATTGGTGCAAGATAAAATAGTGGTGTCAAGGTATTCATTGTTTGTTTTTAAAGCACCTAGCGATTGGCATAATAAAAATATTTTGCCAAACATTTTTCCTGCAAATAACAAATGGCAAATTAATGTTTGGCAAAATATTTTTAATTAATTATACCAATAGATAGGTGCTTTAAAAACAAACAATTAATGCCTCTACATTACTATTTTAACTTGCACTAATAAAAAGTTATAGCATAAAAACAAAAATATTTGCGTTTTGATCAGGATATAGCCTCACAAAATCCGTATTTATAATTCAAGAGGTTGTCCAAATCTAAAGATATTTTATATACGCTATAAAAATTGACGAATAATCTAAATTATCAGTTTTATCCATCTAACTCTTCAATTTTTTAAGTAGTAAGTATTTCAACAGACAGACGGACATCGCTAAATCGACTCTGGAGGTCATGCTGATCAAGAATATATATACTTTTCCATACCGGAGATGCTTCTGGGTGTTACAAACGGCGTACCAAACTGAATATACCCTTTCACTTTTAGTATAGGGTATAAAAATACGCCTGTTCATGTCCTATCCTGTATCTTACGCAATTAAAGTATTGTTTGAACATTAATTAAATTAGCAAATTTTTCATATTTGACTGTAAATTGCAAGAACCAGAGGTGATGGAACCAAACGGACTTCCGATTCGAGATCAGTAACCCCATATTACCCTAAAATCGTTATCAAATTGAAAGATTTTATTTTTTTTTATTAAATTAATACTCAAAACTATTTCTGGTGAGTTTCTCTTTCACAATGAAGATAAAATCGACATGATCGTTCAATTTGATTTGATTTTTGCTGTTACAGAAAATTCAAAAACATAGAAACAAAAGTTCATACTTTTAATGAATTTGTTCATCAATGTTATGAATTTGTCATTACGACTTAACCAATGACCAAATTCATCCCATTTATGAATCGTTTATAAAACCGTAATGGAAAAGTTCATTACATTGATGAACGCATTCATATTATTTATGAAAAAATTCATGATTTTTATGATTTTTTAAACTATTTAAATAATTTTTTTTTTTAATTTTTTTTTTTATTTAATTACAAATTTCGCTCAAATTGTGTGATTCGTATACACAGAAAAAAATGTTTATCATATTTATGAATTACTTTCTTCAAACCATGATTAATTATATTGAAGAACCATTCATAATATTAATGACTAAAGCCATCAATGTTATGAATGCTACCATAAATACAACATATAACGGGTTTTTCAATAAGAGCGCTACAAAAGTTGTTTTCAAGGGTTTATCAACAGGTAATGGCAAACATTACTGAAGAGAAATGTCAAAAGAGCGGCAAGAAATATGGCGTCGTTTGCTGTCCCTGTCGCTATACTTTTGTAGATTCCCTGTTGAAAAACCCTTTATGTTCTTCGTATTAAAAAATGCTGTTCATTAAACGAAATTTCAATCAAAATATTTTTTTCTCGTTCATTTTTTGCCGTACCTCTCAGTTCTCAAGTAGTTCTTGTATGTTATTTCTTATATAATGCTTGTTCGACATGCATAAATTAGTAAAATGTTTTATAATATATTTATTTATAATTACAACTTTTTATTGATAAAAAGTTATATTTATAAAAAATATATTTATATTTTTTTTCCAATTTTTTTTTTTTTGGACAATTTTTTTTTTTTTTAATTTTTTTGTTGTCTGGAGAATTTTTTTCTGTGTATACGAGTTGTTCATAAATTTTCATAAATATATTGATTTTTTCAAATATGTATAATATGTACGGTGTCTCAATTAACGATGTTCAGTTCATTTATGAACAAAATTTTGTCTGTTCACTGTTTTATAAACATACACAATGTTCCTATTATGCCTATGAAATTAGTTTTGTTGTAATATGCATATATCGAGTGCACTTTCCTACTGGGGGTTTTTAAACACAATACCAACTACTTATAAACCAATAGTTTCGCCTGATTTATCACATTTAACAAAATCGACTGCTCTTCGAGAGAAACTCCATCAAAACTTTAACAAATACATATGAAATTTTCAATTTTAAAAAGACCCAAACAAAACGTATCCTTTTTCATACTACAAATGCCTTTCGGCGGCATGCTGCTCTCTGCACAACATACAGCCATTTTGGGCAACCATCCAAAATGTAGCCTACAGTTAAATGCAAGCAGAAGAAGAGCAGAACAAAATATAACAAAATAAAAAAAACGAAAATTCTAAACTAATATATCAAAAAGTTTACGTACACAAATATTGCCTTAACATATCCAAGTTAACCCGACGCTATACTACCTCGAACCAACCATCCGTACAACCATTCAATTCAACTTGGCTTGAATCAACTCGGATCAACTCAACTCACCTCATCGCATATCAACTCATCTGATGCTATGGCATCTCAACAAAACGACCAACCGACCGACAGAACGTACGAATGAACGACCCATAAACAACTCCTTCGTCACCACCTACTACAATGCCGAATTTAGCCCAGTTTTGGGCCAACGAAGGTACCTTCGACAAATCGTACGCCAAACTACACAACCAAATACCAGAGTAACATACAAAAAAAAAATGCAAAGGAAACACACGAGAGTATATGCAATATAAAGAGGAAGAATGACTGCTCCTTAACCAAGCCGTAGAGCATCCTGCGGCTATTCAAAAGATACACTACGCTCGATTTTGTTTGACTGTGTTTTGTGGGGGTGGAGTGGGGTGGTATATAAAGGGTGCTGGGGAGACGATATATGAGAAAACTTGATTCGTTGTAGTCGACGTCGTCGTCGACTCACTCTGCAATTCCAAGACCCAAATCATTGGTTTATGCTCTGCAGCGTTATAACTTCAAAAATAATTTCGTTTCGTTTGGCCTCGGTGCATTTTTGAAAAATGGAATTGAAACTTTGTGCCCTCCTCGCTACATGTATGTTTAGGTAGGTAGGTGGTTGCTTATAATATGGAATGTGGGTTTCGGGTATAAGAAACACAACAACAACAAGAAGAGCAAGAGCAAAATGTTCAACTTCAACATTCAATGCAAAGGCAAACGAAATAAGGAAGGACACACTGTAAAATTTGCAAAAAACAAATTCGAAGGAGTAGTGTATTTGATGCCAGTAGCCTTAAAGGCACATGGGAAAAAGACCATATACAAAAAAAAACGATTATGGTTTGATATTAATATAATATAATTTTGAAACATATTTATATAAACAGAGACTGATCAGCTAATTAAATAATATTCATTAAAATAAAATAAAAAAAACTCTAAATGAACTTAAGCTCTAAATCAATGACCCAATTTCCCAAAACAAAACTTAAATAATACCCAATCATTTAAGCATTTAATTATTAAATAGTTCCAATCGAAAAAAATAAAAAATTACACAAATGAAAAATGTAATTTTCATAAAATTACATCAACATCATATGAAAATTTGTGATTTACCCTATTAGAAATTATGGGTACATATTTGAGTAATATGATCATGACCTTATAATTTTGGTCTTGTATGTCAAAAAAAAAAATCAATGATAAAAATAAACCCAAGCAACAGACCGAAATGAGCTAATGAGAGAAGAATACATAGTGATGCCAACTAATTGAATTTCCAGCTGAATCTTTTTGGTTTTGAAAATAAATTCGAAAAAATTAAGTTGTCAACTCTGCAGCATTGAGTACACATATAACACGCACAAACAAATTATTATGAGACATATTATTCATAAATCATTCAACTGAAAAGTAACTCTTATCATTTTATTGAGTCGTCAGAACTGATGAGGTTTAGTTTGTTAAACACTTCAACATTTATATACAGGATTTTTCAATAAGAGCCGCTACAAAAAAAGTACTTTCGATGCCATTATGTATGGCCACCACGGGCACGCTTGCAGAAGTCCAGACGCTGAACCCAATTTTCGACAGTTTTCAAGCATAAATCGGCCGATACTGCTGCAATTTCACGTTCGATATTCGTACGAAGTTCATCAATCCTCGCTGGCTTTTTGGCATAGACCATAGACTTGACGTAGACCCACAGGAAATAGTCTAACGGTGTCAAATCACACGACCGAGGCGGCCAATCGACTGGACCATTTCGTGAGATAACACGTTCTCCAAACTTGGTTTCCAATAAATTGATTGTGGCATTCGCTGTGTGGTTTGTGGCGCCGTCCTGTTGGAACCACATGTCCTCCAAGTCCATATCATCCAATTGGGGCCAAAAATATTCGGTTATCATTGAACGGTAGCGATTCCCATTCACAGTAACGTGCCGGTCTTGATCATCACGGAAGAAGTACGGCCCAATGACGCCGCCGGCCCATAAACCGCACCAAACCGTAATTTTTTCGGGATGCAATGATGACTAATGGAGTACGTGGAGTACGTGTGGATTGCTGTCTGACCAATAACGCATATTTTGTTTATTGACGAAGCCATTCAGCCAGAAATGAGCCTCATTGCTGAAGATGATTTTTCGAAGTTTTACTACCGAATTTCGGTAGTAAATTTTAATAATTTCGACTCGTTGTTGGCTCGTATATCTTTTCATCATGAAATGGCAAACCTTACTGAAGAAAAATATCAAAAGAGCGGCAAGAAATATGGCGTTGTTTGCTGTCTCTATTGCTCTACTTTTGTGGCGTCCCTGTTGAAAAACCCTTTATTTCTATCTATATTTTCTCTTGATGTGTATACCACTCTTTAGTTTTATATATTCTTTACATAATACCTTGTTTCATACATATAATTGTTTTATCTTAATTTTGGTAATATTCAATCATGTAATTTTGCGAATTGTTTTCCAAAGAATTGTTTTTATTATAAAAAATAAAAAATACATTCTTTTAATCAATTATCACAACAAAGTAAAACAAATACAAATTATAGTAAAATTAAAAGTTTATCGTCGTTGTAGAACTAAAAGTCACCAAATACATTTTTTGAAAATCTTTAATTTCAATTTTTCTGCTTAGTCGGTTGTTATTGTCAAAATGAAAAGAGTTGTAGTTTGTACTGCAACCAATTTCGAACTGTTTTAGAATAATTTAGTACAGATTTAGAACCATTAGGAGTGTGTATAGACTTATATTTCAAGTGTATAGGCTAATACGGCAGTTCCGCCAGCAAATTTATAAACCATTCGATTTAAACGAATGAAGTTAGTTGCTACAACTAACTTTTTTTATTCGTCCAACCGCATGCCAAAAGAGGATTTTTCTGCGTGTAGCAAAACATAAAGCTTTAACCAAATCCATGACATTTTCAAAATGAATTAGCCATTCTGACATGGTATGCCCCATATTCAGTATCGTCGACAGTACATTTTGAAATCTATACTTAAAATCGTAATTGCTATTACTAAATGCAGACTTGCTAAATGCGGAATTGTTTGGCATGAGGTTGAAAGATAGAAAAAGTTAGTTGTAACAACCAAATTTAATCGATTAAAACGAAATTTCAGAAATTGGTTCGGTTAGCAATTGAAATTCTATCATATACCCAAACCAAATGGTTTTAAAATGCCCTCAATTGGTTGTAGTTCAAACTTTAACCGATTTAGAAATAAGAAATAATATAAGAAAATGCTTAACAGTTGAGAGAACCGAATAAGTTGACTGGGCATTGAGTCGGTTGTTGCAACAAATTTTAATTCTGTGTGCAGTATATCAATCTCATAGAAACCATTCGAAGTCATCTATTCTTATTAAGTTTCATGATTTCTTTAACAATAATAATAAAATAATAATAAAAAACAAAAATGTATTTCAAAACGAATGACTATTAGATAAAAATGACGTAATTTTAAACAAAAATTCAATGTTTTAAAATTCAAGTAAAATGAAATCCAAATTTGTGTGACGCAATTTTGACGTAAAATCTGCGTTTCGTCGTTCATTTCGAAATATAAAAAGTTGTTATAAGTCTTGCGGACCATTTATAATTAATAATTGTAGCCATATAGTTTCTAGCTTCTCTCGTCAAACACATTTCTCTCTGTGTAGCTCCGGAGCAAATGCAGCACAAAAATTGTACTTCTCAAGGTATTTGCTCTACGACAACTCCTTAGAGAAGCCCACGGTGTTCGTTCATTCGTTCGTTTGTGTTTTTTCTTTTTTTGTATTTTGTTGTTTGCGCGTCCGCTCCCAGGCAAGCCGTGCAAACAGGGTACGCGCTCCGTTGCAGCACAACCGCACCTCAGGCTATGGAAACGAAAAAAGTCCCGAGGCGCTAAATTTTTTCTATTTTGTTTTTCTTCTTAAATTAGAGCCCCAGGCAAAATATCTTGAAACGTATTTTGTAGAACGCGCAGCGAAGGTATCGAACTACGTTGTGTGCAGTGGAGTGAAGTGAAGGGTGTTTTTTTGGGAATAGTGCGCTGAAGAAGAGGTACATTGTGAATGTTACAAGACGAAGTAGTTTAGAAGCTATATTGACAATTGACTATTATATGAGTTTCAAGGGAATTGATTGAAATTGAATCTTATATTCAACTTAATACTCGTTCCAACTAATGCAATGCAACGTTACTGTTTTATTACGTAGTATTTGTTGAGGTAGTAAATAGTATTTTGATTATTTGGGCAACAACAACACACAGAAAAATCCCATTTTGGCATGAGGTTGGAAGAATAAAAAAGTTAGTTGTACCAACTAACTTCATTCGGTTAAATCGAATGGTTTACAAATTTGCTGGCGGAATTGCCATTCAGCCAATACACTTGAAATATTAGTCTATACACACTCCTAATGGTTCTAAATATGCACTAAATTGTTTTCAAACAGTTCGAAATTGGTTGCAGTACAAACTACAACTCTTTTCATTTTGACAATAACAACCGACTAAGCGCTTGAGAGAACTGAATAAGTTGGTTGGGCAAATAGTTGTTTGGCGCTACAAATCCCTATTCTGTGTGTAGTTACATTTTAATAATATGGAAATTGACATTTAAATGCTGATGATTAAATTGTACAAATATTTAACATTTGCGAGTACCAAATACACTGGATAATTGAACAGTAGATTGGTTGTTGCAACGATATTTTTTTAATGCATGTTTAAAAAAATGATTTTTGCTTCATATACTCAAAATAAGAAGTCTGCTATTAATAGCAAACTCTGCCTGCTACATTTTAGCACACTTTAATTTGCATTTACAGCATACTTTTAACTGCAATAGCGAACTGTTTGCTGGGAATCTTAGTTCTGCTAGTGATCAAGATCGTGCTAGTGTCACTGGTGTGCATATCGCTAGTGTAGCTAACCTGCACTAGATGGCGCCATAGTCACGAGACATTGCAGCTAAATGTGTCTATAATTCGTAGACTCTTATTCGACAACATGTTTATTAAAATGAGATATTTCTTATACGTAATACTAATGCATGCAAGAGTGAAATTGTGAAATAAAGGTAAATTAAAAATATGAGTTAAATAAAAATAAATAAAATAAATATAATTAAAAGTAATAATATAAAAATAAAAAAAGTATATCAGAAATAAAAAAATATTAAAATACAAAAAAAAAATATATTTTCTTTTTTTATGTATTGAAGTTAACAGCAAACAATTTGTTAAAATAGCTAAATTGTCTGCTCTAATAGCATAAAAAAGTTCACTGCAACAGTAAACTATCATTTGCTGTTTCAGCAGAAGGCGGCGCTTTTTAGCTCTTTTCAGCAAACATTTTTGCTATATTGGCAACCTTTTTTGCTACTGTTACAGACTTTTTATTTTGAATGTAGTATTTAGTATTAAAAAAAAGTGTACTCAGAAAAAAGTATATTTTGTGCGTAGACTAAAGCATGCTACAATCATTCTCGACTTTACATTTCAGAGCATCGAAATAGTTGATTAGAGACAATGAATTAGTAGAAGCAAAAAAAAAAATTCTGTATTTAGATACATATTTGAAATTTGATATTCGAAAAAGTATTCAAAAAAATTGCATGTATTAAATTTAAATACATTTTGTACTTGTTTATGAATAAATGTAGTTCCGCTACATTTAAAGGGTTTTTCAACAGGGACGCTACAAAAGTAGAGCGACCGGGACAACAAACGACACCATATTTCTTACCGCTTTTTTTGACATTTCTCTTTAGTAAGGTTTGCCATTTCATGATGGAAAGATATGCGAATTCGAATTACTGTAGTAAATTTTAATAATTTCGACTCGTTGTTGGCTCGTATATCTTTCCATCATGAAACCTTACTGAAGAGAAATGTCAAAAGAGCGGTAAGAAATATGGCGTCGTTTACTGTCCCTGTCGCTCTACTTTTGTAGCGTTCCTGTTGAAAAACTTTTGTAGCGCTCTTATTGAAAAATCCTTTAATTACTTTTAATTGTAATTGTATTTATTACACAATGTATTTATTAGAAACTTTTTGCTACATATTGCATTAACTATAATAAGTTTTTGTTGTCGGACGTAATGCGAATGTGAGCAGGTACAAATGAAACCTAAGCAACTAAAAGAAACGCGTTAAGGACAATCTATTTTCTGTGAGCGTGCATATTATATATTTTTTGCACATATTCATATTTCTAAAAATATTTCTGCTGCTTTTGTTTTGTGAGAACTGATGATATGATAATAAGATTGCATATTTAGGAATGCTTTATCATGGTATACTTTTCATTCTTTTCCTGATGGTTATAACTCATAATCGGGATTATCTATGGGAAATTCATTTAAAAAGGTGGTTTGAACTTTGGGTAAAACGTTATGATACAAACTTATAGTGTTCAGTGTAAATAATCCTGTTATAAGTTCCCTATATTCGCTCCTTAGACGTCAGAAATGCACAATTTCGTTACAAAATGAGGATATATTGATGTCAATAATGCATATGTAAATGTAATTTGTATTTTTAGCCAATTTTTCATATTACTGCGTTTGGAAGACGTCATTTTATTTAAATTTTTAAATTGTCGATTTTGGTGTGAACTATGATGTCTTGGCGGGTCCATTTCTCATCATCAAATTTCACTGAAAATTCTCCACATCAAGATTATTATCAAATAGAGCACTTTTTGGAATTGACATCCATATAAATGCTAAATTAAAATAAAATAATTAAATTAAATTAATGATGCTTACCAAGAATTGTTGAATAAGTGTCGATTAATAAAAATATTTGTTTGAAATTTTCAAAATATAACAATATATCGTATTAATTTTACACTTGTACGAATAAATTTAACACTGTGATCATGTTATAATGTTGAATTCACCCGTGTTATTTTAACAATATGAACTATGTAAAGAATATCTTGTTAATTTTCAAAATTGTTTTTGTTTTCTGTACGAAATTTTATCATGTGTATTTAACACGAGCCGTGTTAAAAATTTATTTGTCAAAATTTTCTGAGTGTAGTACAATTACTGAAAATTTAAATTTTAACAAAATGTAAATATAAGTAGTAGTATTTTTTACATTTTCCATAAAATTAAACAAATACATAATGTTTTAAAAATAAATACATATGTAGTATATTTACTGAAATTTTAAATAATTACAAAATATAAATTTATGTAGTTGTAATTTTAACAATTTCCATAAAATTTAATTTATACAGAATGCAGTAAAAATAAATACATATGTAGTACATTTACTGAAAGTTTAAATCATTAAAAAATGTAAATTTATGTAGTAGCATTTTTGAAATTTCCCATTATATTAAACAAATACAGAATGTTTTAAAAATAAATACATATGCAGTACATTTACTGAAAGTTTAAATTTTTACAAAATGTAAATTATGTAGTAGTAATATTTATATTTTTATAAAATAAAACTAATACAGAATGTTTTAAAAATAAATACATATGTAGTACATTTAATGAAAGTTTAAACTTTTACAAACTGTAAATTTATGTAGTAGTAATTTTTATATTTTTATAAAATTAAACTAAACAAATAGAATATTTTAAAAATAAATACATATGTAGTACATTTAATGAAAGTTTAAATTTTTACAAAATGTGAATTTATGTAGTAGTATTTTTGACATTTCCCATAAAATTAAACTAATACAGAATGTTTTAAAAATAAATACATATGTAGTACAGTATTTGAATTTAAATTTTTACAAAATATCAATTTATGTAGTATCTGAAAGTTGAAATTATTATAAAATGTAAATTTATATAGTTGTTTTCCATACGAAAATAAGTATATCAATGTAGTAAAAATAAATACGTTTGATTTTGAATATAAATCAGATACATATGTATAAAATATTCCTTTTTTCTTATAGCATTTGATTCGGTGAACAATATAAAATAAAATTTAAATACAAATTTCATTATTACTACAATAATGTATAAAATTTAACAAGCATTGATTGTACGCAACTTAGAACTGCTCGACAGCAGCAACAAGCAACATAAAAAAAAAACAAAAGCCCAGCAATACTAGTGATAGAGACAGACAGAGAGAGCGAGAGTGTTTATGTGTGTCTGTCTGTGGTGCGTGTAAACATTGCCGACAGCTGCTGCTGCTACATTGTTGTTGCAGTTGCTGTCATTATCGTGTTGCATTAAATTCTCCCGCCAATTGCAGGCGCGTCCATTGCTGCTACTGAATGTATAAGTGGGAGAATGAATGATTGAGTGAATGAATGAATGAGTGAGGCGTTTAATTTACGTCAGTGTTGCCACATTTAACTGGCTTTTTGATTGTGTTGTGGCTGCGCGCCATCACCTCAACAATGTTGTCATGTTTGGTTGCTACTGTTCGTGCGAACGTGCTGCTGCTGCTGCTGTTGTTGTTGTTGTTGCTGCTGTATACTACAATATTTGCTGCTGTTGCCTATTAAGTGCTTTTAACACCAACAGCAGTAGTGGCAGCAATGGCAACAGCAACAGCAACAAAGGTGCAAAAATGTTTTAATTATCTTTTAATTGTTTAATGAGTTGTCTTTACGCGCGCATGCACAACAGCAACAACAACAACAACATCAGCAGCAGCAACATACGCACGCATGTCAACAACATATACTACATATATTTGTCAGTGTGTTCTAGTGTTAAATTGTGTTGTCGTTGTTGTTGTTCTTTAATTTTTATATTTAAAAATTACTCACACTCTCCTGTTGCTCGTTATTACTATCAGCAACATTGTTGGCTTCCATCCGATCGACGACAGCTGCACAAAAACGTCGAAAATGGCTGCAAGATTCAATTATTGCAGGCTTTAATATTCACACGCGCATAAACAATTTCATGGCAATTTGCAAAAAGTACTGAATCAGAAAAAAACAACTGACAGCAAATTGACAGAACACAAAAACAAACAAAAAAAAAGAAGAAATTGACACATGCAACACTGACACAGTGGCTCTCGGCTGTTGCTCGGCTGGCATCAAAGTACTCGGAAAAGGTGTGAAAATTCCTTACGCAGAAGTGTTAATGAAAAAACAAAAAAATGTGTCAAAATCCATTATAAGGAAATTTTAAATTTTGAGTGAAAATTTCAATTTTGAGTGAACATTTTAATTTTGAGTGTAAATTTAAAATTTGAGTGAACATTTATATTTTGAGTGATAATTTAAATTTTGAGTGAAAATTCAAATTTTGAGTGAAAATTCAAATTTTGAGTCAAAATAAAAATTTTGAGTGAAAATTTAAATTTTAAGTGAAAATTAAAAGTTTGAGTGAAAATTTAAAATTTGAGTGAAAATATAAATTTTGAGTGTAAATTACCATTTTGAGTGCAAATATAAATTTTGAGTGAAAACTTAAATTTTGAGTGAAAATTTAAATTTTGAGTAAAAATTTAAATTTTGAGTGAAAATATAAATTTTGAGTGAAAAATTAAATTTTGAGTGAACATTTTAATTTTGAGTAAAAATTTAAATTTTGAGTGAACATTTTAATTTTGAGTGAAAAATAAAATTTTGAGTGAAAATTTAAATTTTGAGTGAAAATTTAAATTTTGAGTGAAAATTTAAATTTTGAGTGATAATTTAAATTTTGAGTGAAAATTTAAATTTTTGAGTGAAAATTTCAATTTTGAGTGAAAATTTCAATTTTGAGTAAAAATTTAAATTTTGAGTGAACATTTTAATTTTGAGTGAAAATGTAAATTTTGAGTGATAATTTAAATTTTGAGTGAAAATTTAAATTTTGAGTGATGATTTAAATTTTGAGTGAAAATTTAAATTTTGAGTGAACATTTAAATTTTGAGTGATAATTTAAATTTTGAGTGAAAATTTAAATTTTGAGTGAAAATTTAAATTTGAGTGGAAATTTTAATTTTCATTGAAAATTTAAATTTGAGTGAAAATTTAAATTATGACAAAAAATTTAAACTTTGAGTGATGATTTAGATATTGAGTGAAAATTTAAATTTTGAATGAAAATTTAAATTTTGAGTGAAAATTTAAATTTTGAGTGAAAATTTAAATTTTGAGTGAAAATTTAAATTTTGTGTGAAAATTTAAATTTTGAGTGAAAATTTAAATTTTGAGTGAAAATTTAAATTTTGAGTGAAAATTTAAATTTTGAGTGAAAATTTAAATTTTGACTAAAAATTTAAACTTTGATTGAATATTAAAATTTTGAGTGAAAATTTAAATTTTGAGTGTAAAATAAAATTTTGAGTGAAAATTTAAATATTGAGTGAAAATTTCAATTTTGAGTGAAAATTTAAATTTTGAGTGAAAATTTAAATTTTGAGTGATAATTTAAATTTAGAGTGAAAATTTAAATTTTGAGTGAAAATTTAAATTTTGAGTGAAAATTTACATATTGAGTGAATATTTAAATTTTGAGTGAAAATTTAAATTTTAATTTTGAGTAAAAATTAAAAAATTTAATTTTGAGTGAAAACTTAAATTTTGAATAAAAGTTTAAATATTGAGAAGCAATTTTAATTAAGATTAAAAATTTTGAGTGCAATTTCAAATTTTATATAAATTTAATAAAGTGAATTTTAATTTGAATTGATAATTTCAATGCTTTAGTAACATATTTTAGTGTGGAATTGAAATGTAATTCGGCTTTGCAACGGCATTTGAATGCAAAATTCACTCGAATGCATTTTGATGTTTTTGAAGGCAATTCGAATGCATTGCACGATGTTGTTACCTCTTTGCCAATTAACGCAATTTTCGCATGCCCCAGCTAGGCCAAAATGTGCTTTTTGTGCGTGCTTCGGTGCATGGTTTGTGTTTGTGAATAAGTCGGATGTAATTGATTTTTAACACGCTTGACTAGTCAAAGCGCGTGTCTTAATCAGGCAACAACCAAACGTCATTTCACGGAGCAGCAGCAGCAGCACCAGCATCATGCAGAAATATGCAGCAAAGCCGCTGAAAATAGGCCTCCTACCAAAAGAACAGGCAGAGTTTGTATGCGCAGATATTGGCTGCATTGGAAGTTTGTAATTGAACTTAATTAAGAGGGGTTTTTTGTGCATTTCAACACACATGAATGCACTTTTATTTTGTATAATTTCCAATTGAATGAATTCGATGCCTATAAATGGTAGGTGGTACCTGTTTTTGGCAGATTTCTCGGGTTTGCTATTCAAATGTTTCATTTTAATGCATGGCTGCCTAATACTTTTCATCAATATTTCACAGTACAATTGATTTCCATTGAATTGATAGTTGAACTGATTTAATAGCATGTTGTACTGAAAAATTCAAAAAGAAAAAAAAAACTCTTATCAAATTCAATGCATATTTAATGCGCTGTCCAAAAATTAAATGCAATTCAATGATTTGAAAAATTTATGAATTTTACAAATATTTATTTGACAAGATCTCTTCGAAACGTTCAAGCATAACTTTGTAAAATTCATAAGTGAAAAATGTGCAAATATTTATTAAAATTCAGTGATGCGTAATTGAATTTGTTTTATTTTAGTCTGAATTTTATGTAATTTTACGTCGTATTTGATGCCGTAGTAAAATCAATTTAAAAAGCAGTAAACTTAGAAAATTTTTGAATAATTAAATTCAATTTATTTTAATTTGTATATTTTATAATTGAGTTAAATACAGTTTTATTTAATCTATTATTTCGTACCCTGGCTGCGTTTTGAGTTTTTTTTTCATCCATTCTTTTAAGCATAGCTGTTTACTTTGTTCTTGTTTCTATTGGTTTTTGCTTTTATATTTAGCCTTTGGTGTTTCTGTGATTCTGCTTTTGGTTTTGCTATTCTTTTGATTTTTTTCCTTATTTACATTTCTTATTTGCTTCTGTTTTTCCTTTTGATTTTATTTTTTAATATTCACCCTGTGTTTTCATTTTTTTCTTTTCTTTTGTTTTTTTTTTATTTTGCATTCGCATTTTATTTTTGTTTTTTTTGCATTGTTTTTGCTTTTGTTTTTGTATTTGGGATTTTATTTTGTGTTTTTGCTTTTGTTTTTACGTTTTTGATATTGTTTTAATATTGATCCTGTGTTTTTACTTTTTTCTTTTGCTTTTGTTTTTGCATATTTGTTTTCGCATTTTCCTTTTGTTTTTGTATTTGCGTTTTTTATTTTGTGTTTTTGCTTTTCTTTTTACGTTTTTGATATTTTTTTAATATTGACCCTGTGTTTTTACTTTTGCTTTTGTTTGTTGCATATTTGTTTTTGCTTTCGCATTTTCCTGTTGTTTTTTGTTTTGCTTTTATATTTAGCCTTTGATGTTTCTGTGATTCTGCTTTTGTTTTTGCTATTCTTTTGATTTTTTTCCTTATTTACATTTCTTATTTGCTTCTATTTCTGTTTTTCCTTTTGATTTTATTTTCTAATATTGACCCTGTGTTTTCATTTTTTTCTTTTGTTTTTGCTTTTGCATTCGCATTTTAATTTTGTTTTTTTTTTTGTACGTTTTTGATATTGTTTTAATATTGACCCTGTGTTTTTATTTGTATTTACTTTTTTCTTTTGCTTTTGCATATTTGTTTTTGTTTTCGCATTTTACTTTTACTTTTGTTTTTATATTTGCGTTTTTTGTTTTTGCTTTTGTTTTTACGTCTTTGATATTTTTTTAATATTGACCCTGTGTTTTTACTTTTGCTTTTCTTTGTTGCATATTTGTTTTTGCTTTCGAATTTTCCTGTTGTTTTTTGTTTTGCTTTTATATTTGTGTTTGCTTTTTTTATTTTATCTTTTTGCTTTTGTTATAATAATGACCCAGTGTTTTTACTTTTTTTTTTTGTTTTCGCATATTTGTTTTTGCTTTCGCATTTTCATTTTGTTTTCTTGCTTTTGTTTTTGTATTTGCGTATTTTATTTTATCTTTTTGCATTTGTTTTTACGTTTATTGTTTTTATGTCTTTGTCTCTTTTTGCATTTCTTATTTGTTTGATTTTGCTTTTGATTTTGTTTTTAATATTGACCTTGTGTTTAACTTTTTCCATTGCTTTTGTTTTTGCATTTTTTTTTTGCTTTCGTATATTCCTTTTGATTTTGTTTTTGTTTTTTTTTTCTTTTGTTTCCACGTTTTTGATTTTGCTTGTGTGTATCTGCTTTTGTATTGCTATTGTTATTTTGATTTTTGTACTCTGTTTTGGTTTTTTTTGTGTGGTATTGTGTTTTTGGTATTCTTTTTTTGGTTCTATTATACTAAAAAAAAAACAACGTAAATTAAAAGTATTTCAATAGAAAAATAATTAATTTTCCTATTCAAATTTGGTCAAAAGTATACATACTATTAATCCAATAGTTTACAAACTGTTAATACAATATGTTGTTGTACCATTAATTTTAATTGTTCATAATTTTTTGTTTTATTCTATAAATAAATTTCCAATTTTTTAGAATTTCATAACGAAAATTCATTTATTACTTTATCTAATTTAAAAATGATCAAAATTTTATTTGCAGTGTGCCTTATGTTTTATATGTTTTACCTATTATACCCTCGTGCTCTTTTCTTAGTTATTATTGTTTATTTTTTAACTTTTAACTTTTTGCCTTATTTTATTTTTTCGTTTTCATTACTTTTTCCACATCCAAAGTTTTTCATTTGCCATCTCATCAAGGTTGTGATTTAATTCGTACCGAACGAAAACCCATCGACAACACTCGCGGCTTATTGAGTTCTTTCTAACTATGGCCCCAAGGATTTTCATTTTTTTTTTTTTTTTTGATTTGTGCACTTCTTCATCGTCAAGTTCTTTGCCAAAGTTCGCCTGGTCACATCGTTGATGCAACTTATATGGCTGACATGCGGTTGTTTTGTGGTGTGACTTTGGTTTTCTGTGTCTCTGGAAATGGACAGAACCTAAGTTGCAGTTCGATACTGTGGAAATTTCATTATTTAATTTAATTAATGAACAAATTAAATTATATTTATATAGTAAAATTAAATACTTTTAAATGGCAAAAAAAAAAATCAAAACTTAATTTTTCATGAACTAAATTTCCTGGCACTACAATAATAAATACATCTACACAGAATATAGATTTCTTGCGCCCAACCTACTTATTCGGTTGTCTCAACCGCTTAATCGGTTGCTATTGTCAAAACGAAAGAAGTTGTAGTTTGTACTGCAACCAATTTCGAACTGTTTTCGAACAATTTAGTACAGATTTAGAACCATTAGGAGTTTGTATAGACTAATATTTCAGTGTATAGGCTAATATAACAGTTTCGCCAGCAAATTTGTAGACTATTCGATTTAACCGAATGAAGTTAGTTGATACAACTAACTTTTTCTTTCTTCCAACATCATATTATTATTTGGTATATTTTTGAGAAAAACCTTCCACTGTCTGTAGTATGTAACAATTCTTTTAGTAAATTTTTTTTCCTCTTTGCTTTTACATTTTTGTCCATTTTTCTTTTTTTTTCTGTTCTTCGAGCAGCAGCGATTGCTGAACTTTGTGTTTTGATTATCATACAAGAACAAACCGATATTTTATAAGTTGTATGTGTTATGTGTATGTCCGTCTGTCTATCTGTCTAGTAGTATTAGTACAAACAGGACGAATTTGTGTAGCTTCCAGCGAGTAAAGTTTTCACTTTTGGGCTAAAATTTGTTTGAGTCTGCAAAGGATTCTGGCTGTGTGTGTGTGTTGCATATTATTGCTTTTGCCTTTGCTGCTCAGCACTGCACTGCACTGAAATCTAACAACGACTTGGCTTCGGCGGTCTTGGTGGCTCGTCATGGTTTGGCTTTTTATGCTGTGCACACTAATTTCTGCTAAACGCCCACAGGAATTCGCCTGAAACACACTACACAGCCACAGATCATCCATCCTACACATATTTACTACAAACAAACAAAACATTGTTTGATGTTTGAACTGCTGCCGGCCGCTCTCTCTATATCTAATATCTGCAGCAAACAACCAAAATCGGCTTGTCCCTGCGATTACAAATAACGGGTTCTTGTACAGGATCCGATTTGTGGTGTGTGTTGTTTGGCGGGTGTCTTTGCTAAGACTAATTACATTAACCACCAACAAATAGAGTTCAAAAATCCCTATTTATTGAGCATATTATGAATGTAAATATAAATAATTATACAGTGCGACACTAAATTTAGTGACGGAGATTTGACCTGACGAAATTTCACCAAACAAACTTATGTCCCATCACGTCAGGTTTACGAGATATATGACCATAAAGGTCCTATAGTGAGCGTAATGTTACCGTTGGTTTATTGAGAAAACTGTAGTAGTTATGGATTTGTTGTCCGAGAACCAAATGTAGACACTATCCAAGACTTCATTTGTGTAGTACATATTAAATTTCTATCTCGTCCTTTTAATGCCAATATTAATGATTTTCAAATGATCTCTGTCACCAAAAAAAAAGTGGGCTTTTGCTGCACTGTGTTATTTAAATGTCACAACAATTCGCTGGGTAATCCAATGATTTTGATAATACTTATATGAAAATTCCAAATTCTTTCCAATCAAATTTTATGTGTCGCAAAACATATGGACATTTCTTTGGGTTGCAGACGGGACATTCGTACACACAGAAAACTGATTTGTTACCGGCAACCAAATAAATTGCCCTACCGCATTATTCAGTTGCGTCAATTGCTGACAAGGAGGTAGTATCAACCTCCTAGTCAGCAAGCATGAGGTTATGCTGACCTTCTAGTCAGCAAGCATGAGATTGTGCCAACCTCCTAGACAGCAAGCATGCCGAAACCTCCAATTGAAATTTTAGTTTAAGAATTTTTTTAAATATATAACTTATTTATGTAAAGTTTAATATACAATTTAAAAAAGTTTATCTACACACAGAAAAATCCGCTTTTAGCAGGTTTGAAGAATGAAAAAGTTAGTTGTACCAAATAACTTCATTCCGTTAAATCGAATGGTTTATAACTTTGCTGACGGAACTGCCATATTAGCCTATATACATGAAATATTAGTCTATAACACTACTAATGGTTCTAAATCTGTACTAAATTGTTCTAAAACAATTCGAAATTAGTTGCATTACAAACTACAACTCTTTTCGTAGTGACAATTACAACGGACTAAGCGGTTGAGAGAACCAAATAAGATGGTTGGACAAAGAGTTGGTTGGCGCAACAAATCTCTAAAAACAGAATAAAAAGACACATTTAACGTTTTATTTTACCATAATTAAAATTCAAAACTATTTCTAACGCCACATATGGTCAGATATTTTTTCTTTATACTTTATTTTACTAGCTAAAGAGCAATTTGTATTGAATTAATTAATCAATTTATTTATATTCATGTTTTCATTTCGCATTTTACTTAATTAATAAATTTCTTATTGTTTGCGGCTTGTGAAAATTTTTGACGATATTTTATTTCTGCTGATAAATGACAAACGTTGCCGTTTGTCATTTATTTTGTTGATATATCTACTTACTCAATCGCCCTAACAAAAGCACGACTATCAATTTTGGCAGAATCAAAAATGCAATCATGAGGTTACGGCAACCGAACGTGCAGTTGCGCGTACTAACATTTTGGTTAGAGTAACAAATGGTACATTAATTTTAATGATATGAGATTACAACAAATGTATTTCGGTTGCAACACTGAAATGTTGATTCAATTAACCTCATGCCAAACGAGGATTTTTCTGTGTGTACACACAGAATAGAGATTTGTTGCGCATTCAACTCTTTGCTCAACCAACTTATTCAGTTCTCTCAACCCTGTAGTCGGTTGTTATTGTCAAAATAAAAATAATTGTAGTTTGTACTGCAACCAATTTAGAACAATTTAGTACATATTTAAAACCATTAGGAGTGTGTATAGACTAATATAAGTGTATAGACTAATATGGTAGTTCCGCCAACAAATTTGTCTACAATTCGATTAAAATGAATGAAGTTAGTTAGTGCAACTAACAATTTCGTTCTTCCAACCTCACGCAAAAAGAAGAATTTTTCTGTGTATATGGTCGTAATTGGAAACTGATTTTTATTCTTAATAAACTTTTTACTACATAATTAGGTAAATTACAGATTTATTGTGACAGTCATAACTTGTCATAAATCGTGTGATTGTGTGGTGTTTGTCATTTTATTTTTGTTCTATTTTCGGCTTTACATTTATATAATATTTATTTCTAAAAAATATGTAGCACATTTTATTGCAAATATTAGAACATCTAACATTAGAATATTTAACCTATCGTAAATTTGTATTTTCTTGTTACCCAGTTATCTACGGTTGGCTATAATACTGACCAAGTCGAAATAATTTTTAAAATTTAGCGGTCGATATCAGTTTTTCTGTTGCTGCTTGGCCACATTTATAGCTAAATTGCTTTGGGTGTTGGCAACGTGGTTGACTTGGTTGAGTGATTACTGTAAGTTAGTTTGATGGATTGAGCGTATTTAGTGCGCGCCAGTGGAACAAATTATAACAAAATAAAAATTTTTATTTAAAAAAAATTTTAATTTTTGAAATGAAAACAAAAATTGAAACCAACTCGATTTCGGTTTTACAACGAAAATAAAAATCGAGTCTGTTATTTTTATAGAATTCTATATCGATTACGTTAACAGTTTTCATTCATGAAAGTTTTTGTAAAAAAGTGGTTATTTTTAGTAAGTATTTTTTTTTATAGAGAATAGAATAACTCCTATAATTCATACAATGAAACTAAAGGAAATTCAACAAAAATTTATTTCGTCATCGTTTTTATTTCATTTAATACAAAAAATTAAGTCACTGAATTTTATGACGTTTTTTGACGAATCACGAAAATTGTAATTTTTAGTGAAAATTGTGATTTTTAGTGAAAATTGTAATTTTTAGTGAAAATTGTAATTTTTAGTGAAAATTGTACTTTTTAGTGAAAATTGTACTTTTTTAGTGAAAATGTAATTTTTAGTGAAAAATTGAATTTGTAGTGAAAAATTGAATTTAGTGAAAAATTGAACTTTTAGTGAAAAATTGAATTTTTAGTGAAAATTGTAATTTTTAGTGAAAATCGTAATTTTTAGTGAAAATTGTAATTTTTAGTGAAAATTGTAATTTTTAGTGAAAATTTTAATTTTTAGTGAAAATTGTAATTTTTAGTGAAAATTGTAATTTTTAGTGAAAATTGTAATTTTTAGTGAAAATTGTAATTTTTAGTGAAAATTGTAATTTTTAGTGAAAATTGTAATTTTTAGTGAAAATTGTAATTTTTAGTGAAAATTGTAATTTTTAGTGAAAATTGTAATTTTTAGTGAAAATTGTAATTTTTAGTGAAAATTGTAATTTTTAGTGAAAATTGTAATTTTTAGTGAAAATTGTAATTTTTAGTGAAAATTGTAATTTTTAGTGAAAATTGTAATTTTTAGTGAAAATTGTAATTTTTAGTGAAAATTGTAATTTGTAGTGAAAATTGTAATTTTTAGTGAAAATTGTAATTTTTAGTGAAAATTGTAATTTGTAGTGAAAATTGTAATTTTTAGTGAAAATTGTAATTTTTAGTGAAAATTGTAATTTTTAGTGAAAATTGTAATTTTTAGTGAAAAATTGTAATTTTTAGTGAAAATTGTAATTTTTAGTGAAAATTGTAATTTTTAGTGAAAATTGTAATTTTTAGTGAAAATTGTAATTTTTAGTGAAAATTGTAATTTTTAGTGAAAATTGTAATTTTTAGTGAAAATTGTAATTTTTAGTGAAAATTGTAATTTTTAGTGAAAATTGTAATTTTTAGTGAAAATTGTAATTTTTAGTGAAAATTGTAATTTTTAGTGAAAATTGTAATTTTTAGTGAAAATTGTAATTTTTAGTGAAAATTGTAATTTTTAGTGAAAATTGTAATTTTTAGTGAAAATTGTAATTTTTAGTGAAAATTGTAATTTTTAGTGAAAATTGTAATTTTTAGTGAAAATTCTAATTTTTAGTGAAAATTGTAATTTTTAGTGAAAATTGTATTTTTTAGTGAAAAATTCAATTTGTAGTGAAAAATTGAATTTTTAGTGAAAAATTGAATTTTGAGTGAAAAATTGAATTTAAGTGAAATATTGAATTGTTTACGGAAAATTGAATTTTGAGTTCAAATTTAAATTTTTAGTGAATAATTGAATTTTAAGTGAAAATTTGAATTTTGAGTTCAAATTTGAATTTTAGTGAAAAATTGAATTTTTAGTGAAAATGGTAATATTTAGTGAAAATTGTACTTTTTAGTGAAAATTGTAATTTTTATGAAAATTGTTATTTCTAGTGAAAATCATAATTTTTAGTGAAAATTGTAATTTTTAGTAAGAATTTAAATTTTGAGTGAAAATTTAAATTTTGATTTTTTATGTCGCAACTCATGCCCACTGTGCGGAAAAAGGGCATCTTGAACCCGACCGCTACGTATAAAAGCTACTCACACAGCCACCTACGCCAAATAAAAAACACACACACGTGTAGTAAAAGAAACAACAACAACAAAAACAATAAGTGCCTGCAGTTAAAACTGTGTGGGACTTACTGACTCGCTATGTGTTCTTCTTGTTGTTGTTGTAGTTGTAGTTCATAACGTTACGTTATGCACTACGTTGTGTTACGTTATCGGCAAAGCTGCATAGCATGAAGATCCCTCGAGGCAGCAGCAGCAGCGCAAACTTGTTTCGCCTCGCCCCCATGCAGCAAACTCAAGCCCCCCACCAACCTTAGCACACCCGCTGTACCCTGTAAATAGCACCAGAGCCAGAGACAAAAGCAAAACCAAAAGCAGTTCCAGCGCCTTTGGAGCGGCTGCCAAACCAAATCGCATGTGAATTCATTGCAATCAGTTTTCTCAAGTTTTGAGGCAAAAGTTTCATATTTTAAAACTTATTATTAGTTGCAGGCGAATCAGTTGTTGTTGTTGTTGTTATTGATGGGGGACAGGGCAGAGTAAGGTACCGAAACGGTTGGAACGGAACGGCGGAGTAGGTGGTTGGTTATTTGGTTGGTTGGTCGACAAAGGCTGACTGACGAGAAGGTTAAGTTAAATATTATTGTAAAGTTGGCCAACTCTTGGTCGGATGTTTAAGATTTTTGATTAACATATTTGTAAATTCAAAACTTTTTACCAAAGTAAATATGATAAGTTAAATAACAACAAATTGTGTTTCTTTTGCAGAAAAAAATGCGATATGGATCGAGAACGCGAAAGAGACGTCAAATCCATCGAGCCCCGTGATCTGTCATCCACAGGGCGCATTTATGCCCGAAGCGATATTAAAATCAGGTAAGCGACGAAAGCAAAGAGTTCGTAAATCTCTTTATTAAATCTCCGAGTACACCAACTGTCTTAATTTCAAACGATTCCTCTTTTAACCACACACAGAGTAGAGTTTCTCTGCCCAACTAACTTATTCGGTTCTCGCAACCGTTTAGTCGGTTGTAGTTTGTACTGCAACCAATTTCGAACTGTTTTAGTACAATTTAGTACAGATTTAGAACCATTAGGAGTGTGTATAGACTAATATATCATGTGTATAGCAGATCTGCCAGCAAATTTGTAAACTATTCGATTTAACCGAATGAAGTTAGTTGGTACAACTCAATTTTTCATTCTTCCAACCTCATGCCAAAAGAGGAGATTTTCTTTGTGTACATTAAACGATTTATTATATTTTTTCTTTTAAATTTGTAATGTACTTGTTTGTTTTATCATTTTTAGAAAAATTATATCCCTCCGTTTACCAATTTATAGGAACGCGGAGGGAAATAAACTTCTAAAACTGAAGAGGAATTCGGCTTGAAAGCAAAATAGCTGAAATATCACTAAAATACTGTCAAATCTGTCACAATTCCTAATAAATAAAAAATCATGAATGCTTCTCTTGAACAACTCAGTGTTAAGACTTAGTATGTTATGGCATGGGATGGTCAATATTGTCCATATGGTCCATATGGGATTTTGGTTTAAAAATCAACGATATCAGTTGTCATCTGAAAACAACAATCATAGTAATTTCAATTTCAAATAAAATAAAAAATTGTTAATCTGAAAATGTCGCAATGAATTTTGTTATTCGGAAGTTCTGATTACTTATTTCATTAACCAAGAAATTAATTTCTTACATATGTAATACTTTGGACACCCATTTCAATTATGTCACGTAATCTCATCATCATTTCAATTTCATGCATTTCTTCTTCACTGTCTAACCGACGGTATGTAGTCCTCTGTTTAGTCGGTTCTTATAACCAAAAATAAATGTATTGTAGTTTGGACAACAACCACGTAGAACAATCATAAAATAAATTGACGTGTGTATATGATAATATATCAATTAGCAACCGAATAGCGCAGTACTATCTACCGATATGTTGTTGTTACTACTAACATTTCCTTTCTTACAACCTCATTTCAAAGACAGATTGTTACTGCCCACAAAATAAATATAGAAAATAAATTATCAAATAACTCATTTAATATCATACTCAATCAATAAATTTCTTGATTTTTCTTTTTCAGCGCTTCGCCCACAGTCTCGCCAACGATCTCAAACTCCTCCTCACCCACTCCCACGCCACCCGCCAGCTCTTCCGTGCCACCCATTGGTCTGCCTGGTTCCATGGTTTCCGGCTTAGCCACTGGCAGCACATCCTCGAGTAGCGGCGGCGGTGGTGGTGGTGCAAGTTCCTACTTGCATACGAATCACAAACCGATCACGGGTATTCCATGCGTTGCGGCCGCATCGCGTTATACCGCACCGGTGCACATCGATGTCGGTGGTACTATTTACACCAGCTCGTTGGAGACGCTCACCAAGTATCCCGACTCGAAGCTAGCAAAACTCTTCAATGGTTCCATACCGATCGTGTTGGACTCGTTGAAGCAGCACTATTTCATTGATCGTGATGGTGGCATGTTTCGGCACGTATTGAATTTTATGAGAAACTCAAGACTTTTGATCGCAGAAGATTTTCCCGATCTGGAGCTGTTGCTGGAGGAGGCGCGTTATTTTGAGGTCGAACGTAAGTATTAATATCAAAAAAAAATCAAAAGTGTTAAGTGATCATGTCAAATACTAGTAGAAATTTTCACTATTAGTTAGTGAAGAAATGATCAGATTCTGATAATGTTGCTCATATAACTGGTGGGTTTGGGACAAGGTAAATTTACAATGATCAGTTACCGATCATGACCCGAGTACAATTTATACTAGGTTAATATAGAAATCATTAACCTAGTTAATGATTTCTATATTACTTCATGATCTATAAATTATGTTTGACTTAAGTTTGTCGTTTGCTGTATCTTAAACTCATATAAATACTGATCAAAAACTTATCATTGACTTTATCCTAATTCATCAGTTCGGCATTAAACGTTATCCATCATTTAAGTTCAAATATAAATCGCACAATTCAATTAGTGCGAGTGAATTCAGCATAGGTTCAATTAGTGCGAGTGAGTTCAGCATAGGTTCTTCATAAATTCTTGATCTGATCAAATACTGAACATATGTATCATTTAATGGACATTTTACTGATAATATACTGCTGGTATACTGACCATATTCAGCTAACATACTGATCATATTCTGTGTATTTGCCGATTATATACCGGTTGTATACTGATCATATACTGATCATATACGGATCATATAATGGAGAAATGATTGATCATAAACTAATGATATACTGACCATATTTGGTTATGTTTACAGATCAATTACTGATAATATACTGATCATATACTGATAATATATACAGATCATATACCTATCATTTACGGATCATATAATGGAGATATTACTGATCATATTCTAATAATAAACTGATAATAAACTGAATATATTTTGCTGAAATACTTATCATATTCTACGTATTTGCTGATCACATACCGTTTATATACTGATCATATACTGATCATATACTTTTAATTGACTGATCTTTAAATTCTAAATCAATTACATTGATTTAAAACCTGACCTAATTCATATTTGTAGTTAGAGATCTGCATAATTTAACTCTAAAATATCAAATATATCCTGAATTGATCCTCAATTTCTCTAAAACTGAACTAATACTGATATTTAACTATTCTCAAACGGTTTTAAAACTCTATTTTCTACTCGTCTACAGCCATGATCAAACAACTGGAGAGCATGCGCAAGGATCGCGTTCGCAATGGCAATTATCTGGTGGCACCACCGACACCGCCGGCACGCATCAAATCCAGTCCACGCGCCGCCGCCCAACCCGAGTACAACTACGAGGTGGTGGCGCTACATATTTCGCCCGATTTGGGCGAACGCATAATGCTGTCCGCAGAGCGTTCGCTCCTGGACGAGATCTTTCCGGAGGCAAATCAGGCCACGCAAACAAGTCGCAGTGGCGTCTCCTGGAATCAGGGCGACTGGCGGCAGTTGATACGTTTTCCGCTGAACGGTTATTGCAAACTGAACTCGGTGCAGGTGCTGACACGTCTGCTGAATGCGGGCTTCACCATCGAGGCGAGCACCGGTGGCGGCGTCGAGGGGCAGCAGTTCTCCGAGTATCTGCTGGTGCGCCGCATTCCAATGTGATAGTCGCCATGGCCGTCGTCGGAGGAGCGGCGTCAGGCCGTGGATGTAGTTTATGTTAAAGTTAATGTTTAAAATAATAAAAAAAAATACAATTAATATAAAAACCAACTAAAAAAATAAATAAAAAGAAACAAATATAAGCAACTAAACAGCAAACTGTTTTGTTGTTGTTTTAACAAATTGTATTTGCTAAAAGCAATATTCGTTTTATAACATAGTTTAGTAAAAAAACTTAATGAAAAATTTCGCTAATTTTGTTTTGTATTTAAAGCACTGATTTTGTTAAGAATTAACTAAATAAATAAATTTCAATTTTTAATTTAATTTTTTAGTCGTTTAGTTTTAAGTGTATTTTTTACTTTTGAGAGCCATGTTTTTAAAAACAAAATTAATTTATACAATAAATTATTAAATTAAATTTAAATAAAATCAAATATAATGCAAACTTATATTAATTTTTAATGCAATTAATAAGAAATCAATTTAATAATAAGCATACTTAATGGCAATTTTATCAGTGTAATCTACAACAACAATATCTATAAAAACAAAAAACAACAACCATTTTCAACTATTCTGTATGGAAACTTATTGTATAAGATTTAAATAAAACATAAATGAAATAAAAGATAAAAATAAAATTAATGGATTTAAAAATTAAATGATTTTATTTTTTTGGTATTATTACACACATAATAGAGATTTGTTTCGTCAACCAACTCTTTGGCCAACCAACTTATTCGGTTCTTTCAACCGATTAGTCGGTTGTTAATGTCAAAATAAAATGAGTTGTAGTTTGTACTGCAACCAACTGTAGAACAATTTAGTACAAATTTAAAACCATTAGACGATACGACTAATATTTGACGTGTATTCCGCCAAATTTGTAAACCATTTGATTCCATCCTCATGCCAAAAGAGGATTTTTCTGTGTGTAGTTTTAAATTTTAAGGAGTTTTAAGAAGATTAGAAATTGGAGTAATCAAAAATTATCTTTAACGTCCCATTTGATTTAACACTTCTGAGTTACTCTTATTTTGCCCAACCATTTTATTCGGTTATCCCAACCGCTTAGTCGGTTGTTATTGTCAGAATGAAAAGAGTTGTAGTTTGTACTGCAACCAATTTCGAACTGTTTTAGAACAATTTAATACAGATTTAGAACCTTTAGAAGTGTGTATAGACTAATATATCATGTGTATTACAGATTCGCCAGCAAATTTGTAAACCATTCGATTTACCCGAATGAAGTTAGTTGGTACAACTAACTTTTGTATTCTTCCAAGTTCATGCCAAAAGAGGATTTTTCTGTTTGTGAAAAATTAGAAAATTGTAGAGTTATCTTATCTTAATCTAGATGCAGGGCAAATAATGTGTATTCAATAAGGAACGTCTCTGTAATTTTACCAAAGAAATTCACCAGTAACTTTAAAAGTAAATATTTGATTTACCTACACACAAAAAAGAGGCTTGTTGTGCCAACTAACGTATTCGGTTCTCTCGACCGCTTAGTCGGTTGTTATTATCACAACTAAAAGAATTGTAGTTGGGACTACAACCAATTTCAAACTGTTTTCAAACAATTTTGTATAGATTTAGAACAATTGGGAGTGTGTATATGCTAAAATTTCAAGCGCCAACTGAACATGGCAGCCTACTCATTTTTAGACCATTCGAATTAACCGAATGAACTTAGTTAGTACAACTAACTGTTTCTTTCTTCCAACGTCATGCCAAAAAAGGATTTTCTGTGTTTTTTTAAAACAACACTTATTATATAAATATTTACTTTCATATTTATGCGACCACTGCAGACGTGCTGGAGTGGGGTTATTACAACCTTAAGCTGTTAGTTCAAAACTGTTATAACCCTGTCTGACATGTTTCGTAGTCCTTCAATATCTCGAAGCTCGACAAAAAAGTTCCATAGCGAACTTTGATTATTTTTCTTTGCGATATGAATTCGATTTCATAAAATCTCTCGTACCGAGAAAAATCTGACGAAACGCATCGAAATAGTCATATTCAAGGTGCGAGATAATCTCCGATGTCGTATGAATTCTCCTGCATTCGGGTGCCCTATCCAACATTGACCACCACCAGCAACAGGATTGAACATCTTATTTGCTGGAGCGTTTCTATCCGTACCTACAATATGTTCCAGATAGCGGAGGCGTATTAGCTCTAAGCCGACATTGACATAGTCAGGCGCATTACGCAGAAAAAAATATTTAACGTAAATATAGCAACTGAGATTAATTGGTACAAAAAAATAATTTTATAAAGGTAATTAACGAATTATTTATTAGTATAAATCAAATTCTTTATGGATTGGTGTATATGCTAAAATATATACTTATATAGCATCTACACCAACCGACAGTTTTAGAGGCACTACACTACACAGTCACACACATTTTTAAATTCACAACACAGTATTACAGGTACTGATGTACAGATCTTATTTGACATTGGTTCACACAACACGTGCTTGCCTATTCAGTTCGTCGGACCGTTTTTCTGTATATCGAGCGTATATTTTTTCTGTGTAAGATCATAGGGCTCATCGTTCCATTCCGACCGATTCAATGCGATTCCTTCTCTAAACTGGAGAAAGCTGCGTTGAATTCTCGTGTACCTCAGCACAATAATTTTGATACGATCAGCATATCCGAGCACTCTTGTTGAAAATAGTGCCATTCTAATGGATTTCTTCTACTTTTATAATCTTCTCCATTATCGGGTAGAAGAGGGTCAGAGGGCGTCACCTTGTCTGAAACATCGATTGGTTTTAAATGTATTGGAGAGGTAATTTCCCATTTTTATACTTACCATTCTTATATTTCCCATTCTATATACTCTCTTTTGGCACTCCCAAGTCTATACACACTCCCAATGATTTTAAATCTGCACTAAATTGTAGATCGTAGCCACGGTAGCTCACTCGTTAGTGTGTTGGACTGCGAGCCGAAAGGACCCCAGTTCAAGCCTGGACTGGGGCTAACAACATCTTTTCATAGAAACAATTTTCTATACCGCGCTACCTCTCGTCAGTAAATGGCAAACCAACGAGAGTAAAACCATTGCCTATGAAAAGCTCTCACCCGCCGTTCGGATTCGGCAATAAACTGTAGGTCCCACCACTTTGAGTACAAATATAACCCGCACAGCTCAAAATGGTGAGAGAGCTCGGCCGAAGTTCTATACAGGACTGTAGCGTCAAACTATTATATTATTACTAAATTGTTCTAAAACATTTCGAAATTGGTTGCACCACAAACTACAATTCTTTTAGTTTTGACAATAATAACCGACTAATCGGTGGAGAGAACCGAATATGTTGGTTGTGCAAAGTGTGTAAAAATGTGGATATTATTTTATAATCTCGCCGGCCACAGCAATCCAGAAGTATCAGGTTTGAATCCCGGCTTTGGCGTAAGTGCTCGTGATGATATTAACCACAAATCGTAGGGAATAGACTTCACAGCATAATGGATATAGTCCGTCTGAGTGCTGTGGATCTTAATATATATTCAAATAAAAATATATAAACTCGATATAATTTTAAAATATAAAGAATACTGTTTCCGTCTTTTTGAGATTTATATATATTAAAAATAAACTGCATTTAATTTCTCACAAAAAAAAATATTTTTTTTTAATAATTGAAAAAAAGAACCGATAATTAAAAATGTTGTTAAATGCAATATAAAAATAAAATAGTAGGTATGCGTTATATTTTAATTAAATTAAACCGGAAATGCGTTATTGCTAAAACTAAGTATAGTTTATAAAATTTCCATTTATTAGAAAAAGTATTTTAATATTTAGTAATTTTTGCTCTAACTGCACACAGAAAAAAATTCCCTCAAATCCCATTAAAATTGGTCAATAGGACAATTATTGATTTAATAGTATACAAAAAATAAATCTTTTCATATAAACTCAATGGCAATGTCATGGTATTTTCTATTATTTAATGGTATTTTCCGATTAAAATAATAATTTATCCTATTGACCATTTTTAATATTAAACCAGTTGGGAAGGTTAGATCACATGGGAAATTTTAAAGTAGGTGTAATTATGATAGTTAGGATTATCAAAATTATAGTCGGTCTAAGCCGACTATAAATACCCTACACATATGTGTGGTTACCATTCAAAGTGATATATAGGTCACCAGGGTATACGAATCCTGAAAATAACTACAAACATTCAATCGCTGAAGAATTTCCATTCATTTGATACCCATATTTACAAATGGGTAGGTGTACCGAATTTCGATTTTTTTTTGTGAACCACAAGTCTTTTCGCCGGAAAACATTATTATCATGTATTTGAGCATGATATCAATATATATTTGACCAAAAAAGTTTACCTAAGCACGTATACATAAAAATTTATCTTTACATGTACATTTTATATGAGGTATTTGAACATAATTGGTCGGATCATAGGTCACAATGGACCGATTTCGCACATACAGCGTAGGTATATTAGTAATCTAAGTTATAAGTTTTATTTATCTAGCTCTTCAATTTTAAAAGTAGTAAGGATTTCAACAGACAGACAGACAGACAGACGGACAGACAGACGGACATCGCTAAATCCACTAAGGGGGTCATGCTGATCAAGAATATATATACTTTTCCATACCGGAGATGCTTCCTTCTGGGTGTTACAAACGGCGTACCAAACTGAATATACCCTTTCACTCTTAGTGTAGGGTATAAAAACTATTATTTATATAGTATTTTTTCTGGGTGTGTAATTTAAACTGTGTTTTGTGTATTTGATAATCATATTAGTGATTCTTAACTATAGTGTTGCCACCTATATGTGTATAGCTCAGTCATTGTTGTCTTTATTGAAGACAACAACCGCGACGAAAGATGAAGTATTATATTCACCATGACGGTTGGTGTAAATGATTTGATATAACGCTACCCAGCACTACAGATTATTTTTACATTTTATTTCGAATTTCGGTTAAATGAATTTATTTTTTATTTTTTTATTTTTGTTTTGTTTTATATTCATTTTTTCTTTTTATTCTCTTTATTTATTACATTAAAATTTAAATTGAGAAAAAATATTTAAAAAATAATTGACAACAAAAATATTATAATATAATATTAGATTTTTAACCTGTTAACTCATATTCATAAACATTTTTTTTTTCTTTTCAATTTTTACACAGCAAAATCCTCTTTTAGCATGAGGTTGAAAAAATTTAAATATTAGTTGTACCAACTAACTTCATTCGGTTAAATCGAATGGTTTACAAATTTGCTGGCAGAACTGCGATATTACCCAATATACTTCAAACATACTCGTAATGGTTCTAAATCTGTGCTAAATTGTTCTAAAAAAGTCCGAAATTGGTTGCAGTACAAACTACAACTCTGACAGTAACAACCGACTAAGCGGTTGAGAGAACCGAGCAAGTTGGTTGTACAAATAGTTGGTTGGCGCATCAAATCTCTATTCTGTGTGTAGGTTTTAAATCAAATTTCTTAAAAAAAACGGTCTACGAATTATAGATGCATTAATTGCAAAGTGCAAATAAGTCACGTGACTAATTCGCAATACTAGCGATGTAAAATGTAAAATGTTGACTATGTCAAATAAAAGTATGCTGTAATTACGCACAAAAGTTTGCTAAAATTTAGCGATCAGAGTTTGCTATTTATAGCAATATATTTATTTTGACTTTATTAGATTTTTACATTTTTATATATAAATATTTAAATACATATACATAATACATAATGTATTAAAAATAAAAGCATTTGTGTTAATTTTTACAAATCTTAGAACGTATAAATAAATACAAAATGTTATATTCAATACAGATGTAGTAAACATTTGTATTGAAATGCTGTCAACTTATGTAGTAATTTTCATTAAAAAGCAGCTACATCAATGTACAAAAAACAAACACATTTGCTTTTGAAAGTAAAACAAATACATATGTGTATTCAATACAGCATTTTTAAACGTGAATAATTTGAAAACAATCATCATTTCCAAAAGCTGCCAACAAAATCATCTATTTACCCCATTCATTGTCACTATAATTCCTGCAGTCATCGACTACTGAATAAATCGCATGTGGTTGTAATTGAAAAACGTTAAGAAAACCTATTAATTGCTTTCGATTATGTGCCGCCGAACTTCAACATAAAAAAGCCGTCTGAATTGTGACATGAAAACGTGAAAATCTGGCCCAAAATACACGCTCAACCAATACACGTTAACAACAAAGAACACAAATTGGGGGGACATGTGACCCACAGAGAATGAGAAAGCGAGAGAGAGGGAAAGAGGCACAGTGTGCAGTTGATGACTTAATGCATTGCAAGCGGTGCAGCATGTGTATCGCTGTATTGGTGGGACACTGCATGTCCAATGAAGTATATCTGTGTAAGAGTGTGTGTCTGTGTGAGTTTATTTGTATGCCATTAACGGTGAGTAATGTTTATGCAATGCTGAAATGCAGTAGGCGGTGCGGTGCGGAGAGGGGAGAGCGAGGAATTAGTAGTTGTCCGTTGTCCGTTATCTGTGTGTTTGTGTGTGTGTGTAAATGAAATTGTGTTGCCTATTTTTGGGCGCACTGCAAATGCAAATCCATATTTTGTCAACTGTTTTTATGGCGCTCTCGCGACTTAGTCAACAGCAATTAATATTTGCAATATGAAAACTGCCGGTCGCAGTTTAAGTACGTAGTGCCGTCGAATGCTTTTGACCGTGTTTTTTTTGTTGGATTTGTAGCTGTTTGTCGTGCCGATGTGTTGCATGTTTTTAATGCATGTTTACAATGACGTTACACGAGTTGTGCGATTTGCGAATTGCTTTCCAGTGAATTTTACAAATTGATGTAAAATATTTTTACAGTTTCAAGTTTTAAAATATTTTTTAATTTATAATAGGAATTTAAGGTAATAATATTTCTACGTTGATTTAATTTTTTATTCAGTGGAACATTTCTTTTTTATAATATAAATTTAAAAAAAAAAAAATGTCGATAAAAACATGTTTTTGTCGAACAAATATTTTTTTTATTTATTAAAAACAAAAAAAAAAAGAAAAAATTTTAACACAATTTTGTACGATAACTACAACGTATTGCCAGAAAACAAAACTTTCTATCAAACACTTTTATTTTGAAAAAAAAATGTTTACGAAAAAAATTTAAAAAAAAATGTGTGTAACAATTTTCATTTCAAAAAATATAGAATACAAATTTAATTTGAAAAAAAAAAAATTTTTTTTTTTTAATTAAAAATTTTGGAAAAATAATTATATAATTTGTGCTGAGATTTTTTTTTTTGTATTTCAAATCAAATTTTGTGTTAATTACGATGTTATATATTTCAAATATAGTTTAGTGCTAAATATTTAGATAATTTATGCCAATTAACATTTGTTAATTGATGTTGCAAACAAATTTGTTATATTAACGAATATCTTACAATTTTTTTTGGTGCAATTTCAAATTTACACTTCCAAATTACAAAAATATCTATTTAATGCGATATATTTTAAATATTTTGACTTCCGTTTATTTAGACAATTTATACAATTAATTTTTATTTAATTGATGTTGCAAATTAATTTGTTAAAATTATATATATTTTATATTAACTAATTTTTAATTTTTTTTTAATTTTTTAATATTATTACTAAAAATATTTCCAGATTTCCAAATGTTTACTAAATATTTAGATGTTAATGGATGTGGCAGCAGTTTGTTATATTTGCAAATATTTTACGAATTAAACATTTCTTAATTCCAAATATTCACAATATAGAATTTACATTTTATGTCACTTTTATTTATTTAGATAATTAAAGCAATTAATATATGTTAATTGATGCAGCAAATACATTTGTTATATTAACAAATATGCTTATTATGAATTTAATTTTAATCAATTTAAATTGTTTACTATAAGGACTGCGTCGAATAAAATTGTCCGTTACATATCTTCCCATAATGTGCTATTGTAAGATTCAAATTAAAAAAATTTGATCGTAGTAGCTCTGAATTAAATGCTAGAATAAAAATTTGTGTCAGTTATAGTCAATACAAAATTTATTTAACGCGAAAATGGCAAACGAAGTGGAAGTGCGAGAAAATATAATTAAAATTTTTCAAAACCAACCTAGTTGGTCTTTTAAAAAAATTGCCAAGGAGGTAGGGGCTAACCCTAAGACCATTTCTCGCGTTATCAACCGCTTTAAGGAAGACCTGAGTATTGATCGGAAGAAAGGTTCTGGTAAAAAAAGGCCCACATGATCGTGAAAAGTCGAAGAAGGTTGTGAATATTTTAAAGAAAGATCCAAGCATATCCGGAAGGAAATTGGCGAGAAAGGCGGATTGCTCAGAATCTTTCGTGCGCAGGACTAAGAAAGAAGGTGGACTGAAGACGTACAAGGTCCAAAAAGTTCCGGATAGAAATGCCGTCAAGAATGAAACCGCAAAACAATGAACTAAAAAGCTGAACCAAGATTTTTTTAAAAAATTCGATTGCTGCATAATGGATGACGAAACTTATGTTTTAGTGGACTTTTCTCAGCTACCTGGGCAGGAATTTTATACAGTCGATTCTCGAGGAAATGTCGCTGAAAAATTCAAATCAAAAAAAAAATGACAAAATTCCCTAAGAAATTCCTTGTTTGGCAGGCAATTTGCAGTTGTGGAAAAAGGAGCAGCTCATTCGTGACATCGGGTACAATTAATAGCGAAATATATGTGAAGGAATGCTTGCAAAAGAGATTGCTTCAATTTTTACGCCAACATGAAGTGTCCACATTTTTTTGGCCTCGCTTCATGTCACTACAGCAAAACGGCCTTAGAGTGGATCCAACAAAATGCAGTGATTTTGGTGCCTAGAGATGCCAATCCACCAAACTGTCCAGAACTCAGGCCGACTGAGAGATACTGGGCTTTAGTAAAAAGGGAGATGAAGACAACAAAAAAAGTGGCCAAAGAACTTCAAGCTTTAAAAGAAAATGGTCTTCAGCAGCTGTGAGGGTGTCGGACACTACCATTACAACATTAATGGAAAGGGTTCCGGAAAAATTAAAACTTTTTATTAAAAAATATTAATTTCTGGTTTTTTATATTTTTTTTTAAATCTTAAAATAATTTGCAAAATAAAATATTTTATTCTATAAAAATTCGATTACTAGATTTCTAGATTTTTTCATTTTTGTAGCGGACAATTTTTTTCGACGCAGTCTTTTTTATATGAATATTTTTCGTATTCTAATTTTAAATATTTAATTTTTTAGTATTTTTATTATATATCTTTCTAGATTTCCAAATTAATGTTTAGATTATTTAACTGATATTGCAATAGAATTAGTTATATTAACAAATATTTTATAAATTAAACATTTTTAAATTCAATACTCACAATAAAGAATTATAATAAATTTTTAGGTTTTATTTATTTAGAAATTTAAAACAATAATTTTTTGTTTATTGATGTCGCAAACGAATTTGTTATATTAACGAATATACTTATTCTGAATTTAAATTTAATCAATAGGCATTTAAATATTTTGATTTTAAATTTACACTAGTCAATAATTTTAGCTATTAAATTTTTTTTTGTGTAAATATTTATATGTCGTATTAACTAATTTAAAGAATGTGTTTTGGCTGAGTGTAATTATATTATGATTATTGATTTCTTTACACAAAACTGCAAGAAATATTTAATTTAAAAATTCTGTAAAATTTTAAGAATTCAATATGGTTGGAGTGATGAAAAGTGAATTTTGTACAATTTGTTGCTTTCAGCAGAATCATCAGTATGATATGATGACGTTTGTACAACACAATTTGATTTGGGTGTTTGTATAGCAAGTAATATGGTTGTACAAGTCATGTTTTACAAATTTATCAATTTGTCAGAAATAAAAAAAAAAACACACACACACAAAACACTCAATTTGTAGTATATGTCGGCAATGTCTGCGTTATATGATTTGCTGAATTTTATAATTTCAGAAATTCATTTATATAGATGTTGTTGTATGTATTGGGATTTGAAGTGCTGAAATATTTGGCTCAATTGGAAAACAGCACAAATTCCATAGAGTATTTAAGTAGCAAACTTGACCTAAATATGTTGTAAAAGTTGCTTGAATTAAATCAGGCTGCAAAATGATGTTGATTGTTAATCTATTTTATTTAATATTTTGTATTAAATAATGTTAAAAATAGGCTTTGTAATTATAGCAAATTAAAAATTGTATAATATTAGTAGAAACAGCAAATAAATTCATTAATACAACAAATAATTTTGTAAAATTTATTTAATAGTATTTATAATGCATTTGCTAATTCAACAAATTGTTGTCGCTAATGTAAAATTACAAAGACAACTAAAAAAATTGTTTAATACAATAAAAAGGCATTAATACTACAACATATTTGTTAATTCAACAAATTGTCGTTAGTGTAACATATTTTTGAGATAATTACAAAGAATGTTTCTTTTATTTATTAAATATTATATATCATTTGCTAATTCAACAAAATGTCGCTATTATAAAAATTATAGAGACATTTGAAACATTCATTAATACTATAAACACTTTTGATTCATATTTTATAAATATCATATATTATAATTTAATTATTCAATAAATCGCCGATTGTGTAATACATTTTAGTGACAGCAAATTAATTCGTTACTACAACAAACAAATTTCGTTGATTTCATAAATATTTTCTAAATTGCACTTGCCAATTTAAGAAATTGTCGATAGTGTTAAACATTTGAGAGATATTTAAAATAAAAAGAAATAAATAAAATTAAAAGACAGCAAATTAATTCGTTACTACAACAAACAAATTTCGTTGATTTCATAAATATTTTCTAAATTGCACTTGCTAATTTAACAAATTGTCGATAGTGTTAAACATTTGAGAGACATTTAAAATAAAAAAAAAATAAATAAAATTAAAAGACAGCAAATGTATTTATTAAAAACAGCTAATGAGTTCCTTAATACTACAAATAATCTCTGTCAATTCAATTAATTAAACATTTTATATAACGTATTTGCATTTCAATTAATTCATTACTACAACAAACACTTTATCTTAATTTATTAAACACAAATGCATTGAAAAAAATGTTGCTAATATAATAAAATGTTTATATGTGTTTTTGTCAGCAGTATTCAATTTTAATTGCATTAACAAAAACTATTAATAAATTTAACAGATATGTCTGTTATAACCCAAAGTATCAGAAAAGGTACCCAAAATAGTTTTGATAAATTTATTTAATATTATATTTGCTAATTCAACAAAATATTGCCAGTTTAAAAAATTTGTAGTGACAACTAAAATATTCATTAATTGTGCATTTATTTATTTTTAAATTATAAAACTCATTGGCTAGTTCAACATTCAATATTATAAATTTTAGAGACAGCAATTTAATTCATTACTACAACAGATAATTTTATTTATATAAAATATTGGAAAACATCTTTTTACAAATTAATTAAATCTTGCTAATTTAACAAAATGTCCTTTTACCAATTAATAAAATCTTGCTAATTTAATAAAATGTTTTGTTGTGAAAGCAAAATAATTCTATTATCTAGCAAAATAGTTTTTGAATTGTAATTGCTACAACAAAAATCATTAATAGATGCAGCAAATAAGTTTGCTAAAGGTCAATACAGAAGATTTATGCATTACTATAAAAATCTTATTTTTATTTTTTTTAGTGTAGTACATAGATGGCAAATCAATTAATTACTACTACAAATATTTTTGTTTAATAAATAAAAAAAATGTATAAAATTTATTTGTTAATTAGTTAAAGAAATGTTGCTAATTTAATAAAATGTTTTGTTCTGACAGTAAATTTTTTTTTTTTTTTGCTAGAAATAGATGTTCAATTATAATTGCACCACATAAAATACTACACACAGAAATATACTCTTTTGGCATGAGGTTGGAAGAATGAAAAATTTAGTTGTACCAACTAATTCGGTTAAATCGAATGGTTTACAAATTTGCTGGCGGAACTGCCATATTAGCCTATACACAGGAAATATTAGTCTATACACACTCCTAATAGTTCGAAATCTGTACAAAATTGTTCTAAAACAGTTCGAAATTGGTTGCAGTAAAAACCAAAACTTTTTAATTTTGACAATAACAACCGACTAAGCTGTTGAAAGAACCGAAACAAACCTCAATTCTGTGTGCAGAAATCATTCCTAGATTTAGCAAATAAGTTTGTTAAAGGTCATAGGTGCCGAAACCATGGCCTAAATAATACTACAATAATATATAATAATTAAATTTTGTTTAATTTATTAAATATTATCTTAAATATAGCTCTCAATTTAACAAAATTTCGCCAGCTTACAAAAAAAAGTTGTTGAGACAACAAAAAAATTCATTAAAACTACAAGTACTTTTGTTTACTTTTTTATAAAGTTGTAAGAAGCATTTGCTAAGTAAAATAAATTGTCTTTACTGTAATAAATTTTAAGAAACAGCAAATTCATCACTATAAAAAATACTTTTTCTTAGTTTATTGTATAAAATATATTTGTCAATTGAATAAAATAAATGTTGACAACCTAATCATTTGATTTGCTATTACAGCAAATTCTTTTTGTCATCTAAAACATTCATTTTCAAATTAATGTAATTGTATTAATAAAAATATATTAATAGATTTAGCAAATTATATTAGTAAAAGCAAAAGCAAACAAAAAATTATTTTTTCTAAAATTCAATTTATATATTTTAACAATGTATCATAACAAAGAAATGACGACCGGATATTTTGTAACAAAATTTTTCTCAAATAGAAAAAAAGGAATAGTAAAAGTAAATAGAAATAATACTTTTATTGTAAAAACTTAATTATTAATGTTTTTAATTATTTTAACTAAAAAATTTATTAATACTACAAATACTTTTCATTAATTTTTTAAATATTTATAAAATGCTTATTTTGTATGACTTCATAAATGGAAAATATTTGTGTTTCTTTATAACTTAGCATTTTTCAATGAGGTTTTTCTTTTTTGCATAATATGTGCGCATATATTAAAAAAACATATTTCATTTTGCAACATTTTTCGTTAAACAAAAAAAAAAAAAATAAGACGAAAAAAATTCATAATGCCAAGCAACATTTTTTTGACCAAAATTTTAATAACATAATTCTATTAAAAATGTTGCTGCATTTACGTAAAATATTTGCAGCACTGCAAAATTTTTGCAGCGAATTCCATACCATGCAGCAAATCTCCGCTTGTGGTCACTTTGTAGTTTTTTTTTTATTTCAATTTTTTTTGTGTTATGTACACCATTCTTTGGCAAATAATTTGATATGCAAAAATTCTGTTGCTGCTGCTGCTCACAAATAGCTTTTGGTTTGAAAGTCACAAAAATATTTTCACTACACTTTTAGCACAAATTTAACCTACTGCATGTCTGTCGACTTTTGTCACTCGCATTCTTCATGCTTATGCCACGCGAAGCTCTGTTGCTCTGCCGTTTCGTTTGGTCTCAAGTCCGACAATGGAATTTATGCTAGCTTGCAAAGTGTGGCAACAACGTAGGACAGTCAGTGATGTGCTTGTTAGTGGCAGCAGCAACATCAACGGCTGCTACACATGCATCACCGGAGCAACATGCATCACCGGAGCAACATGCATCACCTGCAACATACACAGACACCCACACATGACACTCATACCTCAACTGTCCGTCTCACGAGCTGTCTTTGTTCCAGTCTGTCCTTTTGTCTTCTTCTCTGCCTCTTTGCTGGATTGTCCTGTTGTCTATGTGATGATGAAGCCGTTGGCTGTTAGGTTGCTCAATTGGTCAGCCTTGTGTTGTCTTTGGCTAGCGGCCCAGAAGTCCTACTTATAGCTATTATAGAAGTTGTTATCAGTACTTATGACCAGATCGAAGACATTTTTTAGAAGTTAGCACAATTTACAGTGTGGGAAAAGTATTTGAATTAAAAAGAAAAACATTTCATTGTAATATTTTTCAATAATTTACAAACAGAGAAATGAAACCACTATAACCGAAACCCATATCCGTTTAAAACTAATTCAGTTTTAAAACCGTATTGTTTTAATATTTATCTATTTTGGTCTATGATCTATAAGCAACACACCGAAATGAGACTAGCGCTGCCAACTAACTGAACCAACTTATTGAACAAACTGATATTTTTTTTTAAACTAAAAACGTGAAAACAAAAGTTGTCAACTCTTCAGAGAGACTAATAAACATATATACACAGAAACATCATCATATTGATGAATTTCATTCTTCAAATCATGGTTCATTGTATTGAGAAACGTTTCAAAATATTGATGACTACAAAACATCAATGTTATTAATTCATTCTTTAATATGATGAAGTTATTGTGAAGAATACGTTTCAGCATATTAATGAACAAAAACATAAAATACAACATATATGTACAGCATATTGATGAATGCTGTTTATCAAATCAAATTTCAATCAAAATATTTATAAATTGTTTTGTAAAATATATTTTATTTCAATTGCATCTTTTTATTTGTAAAAAGTTATATATTTATAAAGTTTTTTGTTTTTTGAAATATATTTTTTATAAATATATTGAACAAAAAATTTATTTTATTCTTTTAATATATCGTCACTGTCATGCAAAAGGGGCGAATGTGCATTTTTAAAAATGTTGGGAATTCAAATTTGGTTTGAAGTGCTTCAAAAATTGGCAAAATTTATTAAATAAATTAAAAAAATTATATAAAAGTATAACAAATTAATAAAAAAAAAACAGAAACATATAATTGGGCGGACAACGTCTATATTTAAAATTTTGAAAGGCTAATAATTCATAGATTTGCTTTTATTAGTTCCTAAAGAGTTATATAAAAGTGACTTGTATGGGAGGTGGGCGTGTCCGTTGACCGATTTGGCTCATTTTCAAACTCAGTTCCTACTTTTGGCTAAAATATAATAATACGAAATTTAATCGCATTCTGATCAGTATTTTTCAAGTTATTCTGTATTCGGACAGCAAGACAGCAAGACAGCAAGACGGACAGACAGACAGACAGACGGACATGGCTAAACGGACTCGGGTAGTGATGCTGATCAAGAATATATATACTTTTCCATACCGGATACGCCTCCTAATGGGCGTTACAATATATGCACAAAGTTAATAATACCCTGTACCTCATAGGTGTAGGGTATAAAAATGGAGAAATTGGAAAAATTGAAAATCTTGTCATGCCAAAAGGACGAATCTGCTCGTTTTTTTGCTATAACTCTTTAATGGTACAAAATAAAATAGTGATGTGTAGGAAATTATTGTTTGTTTTCAAAGCATCTATCGATCTGCATCATTTATTATAAATATTTTGCCAAAAAAAAAAAATCTGCAAATAACAAATGGCAATTTAATGTTGGCAAAATATTTTTAACTGATGATGCAGATCGATAGGTGCTTTGAAAACAAACAATAAATACCTTTTCATCACTATTTTATTTTATACCAATAACAAGTTGTGGCGAAAAAACAAAAAGATTCGCCCTTTTGGCATGACAAGATTTTCAATTTTTAAAATTCGCCCTTTTGGTTTTGTCTTTTGTGCCTGAAATATCCAACAAAATGACATGCGATTTTGGCACAGCATACTTGAGAGTAAACTACATTCAAATATGTAAAAAAAACGCAAATATTAAAAATTGCACATTCGCTCCTTTGGCATGATATATAGTGACGATATTATTTTGGACACATTTTTTCTTGTACAATTTTCTTTGTACAATAGTATTTTTTTTTTATTTTTTTTTTTTTTTGTTTTTCGAATTTCGTTCTTCACTATGATGTTCGATATTATGAATAAGTTCATGTGTATAATGAATGCATTCAACAATATGTCATTTAATACGCAGTAGTACTAATATGATGAATCTGGTAGACAAATTCATAATATTTATGAATAAATTCATCATATTGATGACATTTTTTTCTGAGTAGAAAAATATTTTGTTATTTATTTATTTATTTATTTATTTATTTATTTATTTATATGTTTAAATTTCTTAATGATGTGGGGACCACTCTTTAGTTTTATATTTATTATACATATTAACTTGTTTCATATTTTTAATTATTGTATTTTATTATTGGTAAATTAAAAATTTCATATAAATACTCATTCATGTAATTTGCCGAATCAATAAAGAATTGTTTTATTATGAAAAATAAAAATAAATATTTTTTAAAATAATTATCACAATGAAGAAAAATAAATACAGATTAGAGTAAACTTAAAAGCATATGTAGTAATTTTCTATATATTTCAGGACGTATAAATAAAGACAAAGTTTAAGGCTTTTCGAATACAAAATTCAATTTTTGTATAGAAATGCAGTAAAATTATGCAGTTATTTCCCATATAAAACAACTACATCAGTTTAGTAAAAACAAATACATTTGCTTTTGTACGTAAAACAAATACATATGTATTTATTTTAAAGACCTGTTTTAATTTTTTATACATTCTTTTTACGTTGTTCTTTGGTGTTGGAAATCTTATTGGTAACGACAAAAATACCAATTTTCAATGCTAATTTGTGGGATATTTTAAAATTTTAAAGGTATTTGTACCAGAATAAATATATTAACCCAAACTTTGCATTTTTAGATTCATTTTATTCCAACAAGAAGCATAGCAACGTAATTCAATTAAATTGTACACATTAAATTGTACACTACACTAAGAGTGAAATGGATATTCAATTTGGTATTTAAAATATAAAAAAAAATGTAAATTTTTGTACAATAATTCATATTTAAATATTTTATGGGGTTTTTCTTTTAAACGGACTCACACGTAAACGATAAACGAACCCAAATAATATATTTCTTTTGAACTGCAAATATTTTGTTAAAATATTTTATTTTTTATTACATTTCACAGCTAATAAACATGGCATTGAAAGGACGAAAGACAGAAAGAAAAACAAATGTGCAAAAAATAAAGTTTCACAGTAGTTTTCACATTTATTTGTGTAAATTGTAAATTACATCGACAGGGTATTGCGTAAAAAAAACGAACATATAATATGAGGCTTGAGCTGCGGGTTCATCAATGCCATGCCCAACCCATTCCGATGGCACCAGGCAAACTTTTTTTTTTTTTTGCCACACTATCCTGCGTATGTGTCGTTGTGGGTCTTGTGAAAATTAGATTCGCATTGAGTTGAATGAAGTGAAAGGCTCTGACTCGCTGTCTGTCTGTCTGCCTGAAACCCGCATATTTTCAATCCGATTTACATTCAAACACATATTTGTTACAATAAAATATGCGTTGTCTCTGTGTGCTGCGCACATTTGAAAGTACGAAATGCCAGTAGCCGTCAAAACAATGAACGCATTTCCTTGTTCTATTCCTGCCAAATAGCACGAGACATTCGATGAAAACAGAAATATTCAATGCAAATTTGACAATGCGTTGTGTGTAAAGGTTGCGTTTATTTGTTGCGAAAATTTGGGGCAACATTTACAAATCGAATACAAGTGAAAATACAGTTTGAATGAGTTTTTTTTTTGTTGGTTTTATTTAGAAAAAATTGCGGATTTTTGTGCTACAAACACAATGTGACATTCGGTGTCGAGTGTATAAAAAATTTTGTGTTATGGGGTATTTGTGACAATGTGTTGTAGAATACAAATTTTTAAAGGCACCCTTCAGAACTTTCAATAATGTATGAGACTTTGAAAAATATTCATATATTGAATTCTGTGATTTAAAGGTAATAAAAAGAATATTGAAAGAAACTAAGCCAGTGCATTCTAAAAAAAACGGTTAATACAACCGATATCGTTTTTTAAACCGTTTAATTAAGATGAGTTAGCATTCTTGTAATTTTTTTTATAAATATAACTTTTTATTAATAAAAAGTTATATTTATAAAAAGATTTTTTTTCGGAATAAATATTTTTTTTTTCGGAATAAATATTTTTTTCGAAATAAATATTTTTGTTCGGAATAAATATTTTTTTTCGGAATAAATATTTTTTTCGGAATACGTTTTTTTTCGGAATAAATATTTTTTCGGAATAAATATGTTTTTCTGAATAAATATTTTTTTTCGGAATAAATACTTTTTTCGGAATAAACATTTTTTTCGGAATAAATATTTTTTTTTCGGAATAAATATTTTTTTCTGAATAAATATTTTTTTCGGAATAAATATTTTTTTTCGGAATAAATATTTTTTTTCGGAATAAACATTTTTTTCGGAATAAATATTTTTTTTCGGAATAAATATTTTTTTCGGAATAAATATTTTTTTCGGAATAAATATTTTTTTCGGAATAAATATTTTTTTTCGGAATAAATATGTTTTTTCGGAATAAATATTTTTTTTTCGGAATACATTTTTTTTTCGGAATAGATTTTTTATTCGGAATAAATATTTTTTTTCGGAATAAATATTTTTTTTCGGAATAAATATTTTTTTTTCGGAATAAATATTTTTTTTTCGGAATAAATACTTTTTTCGGAATAAATATTTTTTTTTCGGAATAAATATTATTTTCGGAATAAATATTTTTTTCGGAATAAATATTTTTTTTTCGGAATAAATTTTTTTTTCGGAATACATTTTTTATTCGGAATAAATATTTTTTTTCGGAATAAATATTTTTTTTCGGAATAAATACTTTTTTCGGAATAAATATGTTTTTCTGAATAAATATTTTTTTTCGGAATAAATACTTTTTTCGGAATAAACATTTTTTTCGGAATAAATATTTTTTTTCGGAATAAATATTTTTTCGTATAATTTTATTTTTAAAATTTTTTTTTGGTAAATTTTTATAATTTTATTTTTTTTTTTAAATATTCGTAAAAATAATATTTCCATTAATTTTTTTATTACTTCAACAATATTCATCATATTGAATATTACATTCATAAATATTATGAACAATTTACACATATTTTTTAAATTATTCCTATATATTATGATTATATTCATCAATATGAACATTCAAATTCATTGTATTGAATATTTCACTATGATATGAAGTTCATATGTATAATGAATGCATTCATCAATATGTCATTTAATGAACGGTGGTATTAATATTATGAATTTGGTAGTTGTTAGAAAAATTCATAGTATTTATGAACAAATTCATCATAATGATGATTATTTTTAGTGGTTATTAAACTTAGTTTAATTTAAACTTAGTTTAAACTTTTAGACATTTTTAATACGTCTATAGTTCCTAATCAAAAGTGCCGAATTTCGTTCAATTTCATACACACAAAGACAATTTAATAATCAGTTAATATAAAAATTTAAATATTTGTAATATATTTACTCTAAACGAAATTACATCTAGTTTAAACTAAGTTTAATTTTAAAATATAACTCATAAACTGGAACTAAATCATTTAAATATTTTACGAATGAAAATTACCTCAAAATACTTGACATTTTGCTTATAAAGTCCCAATATACCGAACAAAGTATCGCTTAAATAAAACAAATAAATTTTGAATAAAAATACAATATATCCAGCGAAAGTTATACATGTCACTATCAGCCAGAAGGCATCGGAAATACAACCAGAACAATAAGAAGAAACCAAATCAAAATCAACATCAGACGTTTGTATGTGTCCTAATGCATACAAAAGTAACATTATCATCCTAACAATCCAATAGTAATAAAAACAAAAACACAAAAACAATGATTCATTAACCCTCTATGATAAGTTATGTCTAATTTATTGTGGCACGTCGTCCTTTAAGGACTTTTAACCCATTCTCGGTAACAAAACAACACTCATGATATCGGCGTTAATGAAGTAAAGCAGAAATGCGTGTTTGAAGTGTTATCAAATGATGTTGAAGGATTCTGTTAATTATATATATATTAAACATACAAATGAAAAAAAGAACAAAGAACTCAACGAAGCGAAAGTTTTTGCACCTAATCAAAACTGTAATCTTTGCAGTTTGATTATTTGTTATTATTTGCTTTAAATATCACAGACGGCATAAATTAGGCAATTTTCTGACTGTGCCAAAAACAACCCTCATCGCAAAGTGGGTCAGACAGAGTTCTTGCTGTCAAGTCAAAAGTTACTTTAATTTCAAATATATATGTGTTTGAAATGTGCACTTCCGATAGCAGCATTTTCGATTTTTGGCGATGCTTCGATTTCCAAAAAAAAAACACCTTTTTATTTAATATATAATTTTTTTATTTTGCTTTTCTTCCTTTGAACATTTTTCTGTCTCTTAAATTTTAGTCAAACCCTTAGCTTGCTTTAATTTTGTGTATTGGGAATTATGTTAATATTTATTGATGTCATCGTCCTTGCAAAAGTATCCTTAATTTGGAAGTTTCATGTGCTGTCTGTTCTGTTTTCGTTACTTTAGTTTGGCATACTTTGTTTTGCTTTATGAGCCTTTGACGTTTTATGATATTTTATTTCAATGTTATTTCATTTTATGCATCATAACGAACACTTTTTGGGGGTCCCGACATCGAGATATGGTTGAGTGCTGCTTGGCTCTTGGTTGAGTGCTACTGCGTCCATGTGTTGCTTTAAATTGTGGCACTAAGATGTGGCGAGTGCACAGTGGAGCAACACACTAAAAATATTTTGATTTAGAATTGTTAGTGGTTAACAATACATATAGTTTCACCTCACGTATCATGTAAGGTTATTGAAACGAAATTTATTTTATAAAAATCTGAAAGTTGATTATAACATTTATAAGTTCTTCGAGGATTTTAATCTGGATTCAAACTTATCAATTCTGGTAGGTTTCGGTCTTCTGACTCTTGCTGCGCACTCAGAATTTGAAGACCACGTAAGAACTTTGCAAAAATCGGTCTTCTGACTATTGCTGCACACTCAGAATTGGCAGACCACGTAAGAATCGTGTCAAAGTGGCAAAAACGACCGTTTTTTGTACTGTTTATTGCAATATGTGACACGATTTAGACGTGCTGCATATGCAAATATTATCAAAGTTACCTAAGAACATAATTTCTGCGTGTCAAGCATAATTGCTCTTAGTTACTGTTCAACAAACAGCCGGGTACACTAATAAACAGATGACGATGACAGACACACATTGCAAATCAAAGCATACGAGTGAATATTACACAGAAAACAAAATCATCAATATTATAAATTTATTCATAAATATTATGAATTTTTCTACCAAATAACAGATTCAGCCTATTGATAACACCGTTCATTAAATGACATATTGATGATTGCATTCATTATATTTATGAACTTATTCATACTATCGATCATCATAGGGAGGAACGAAATATTCAATACAATGAATTTAAATCGTCATAATGATGAATATAATCAAAATATCTATGAATAATTTAAATTATTTTTGAAATTATTCATAATTATTATAAATATTATTAAAAATATTGAATACGATAAATATTGTTGAACTAATACATATAGTTTTAATAAATTAGTTGATGGACTTTTTTTTTTTTACAAGAATTACTTGAGAACTGAGAGGTATGGAAAAAGTAAACACTAAATACATATTTTGCTAGAAATTTGGTTTGATAAACAGCATTCTTTAATATGATGTACTTATATGTTGTATTTTATGTATTTGTTCAAAAATATTCTTCACATACAGTTCATCATATTGAAGAACCCTTGTTCGACAGTAAACAAGCGTTCATTATGTTCACATTCATAACACTGATGTCGTTAGTCATTAATATTATGAATGTTTCTTCAATACACAGAATCATGGTTTGAAGAACGGAATTCGTCAACACAGAAAAAAAATTAATCAATATGTTGAATTTATTCATAAATATTTTGAATTTTTTCACCAACTACCAGATTCATCATATTAATACCACCGTTTATTAAATAACATATTGATGAATATATTCATTGTATATATGAAATTATTCGTACTATCGAACATTATAGTGATGAACGAAATATTCAATACAATGAATTTGAATCGTCATATTGATGAATATAATCGTAATATCTATGAATATAATTTTTGTTTAAGAATATTTAAAAAAAAAAAAAAATTTTTAGAAAAAAAGTGTTGTAAAAATTTTATTTAAAAACAACAATTTTTTTTTTCAAAATAAAATTATATAAAAAAAAAAAAATCGAAAAAAACATTTTTTTCAAACAAAGAATTTTTTTGATAAAAAAAAATGTACGTAAAAAACATTTTTGAAAAAAAAAATTACACAAAAAAAAAGTTTTTCAAACAAAATTTTATATTATTTTTTTTTTCTATATAACTTTTTATTCTATAGCCGCGGTAGCTCAGTGGTTAGTGCGTTGGACTGCGAGCCTAAAGGTCCCCGCTTCAAGCCTGGACTGGGACTAACAACATCTTTTCATAGAAACATTTTTCTATACCGCGCTACCTCTCGGCAGTAAATGGCAAACCTACGAGAGTAAAACATTGCCTATGAAAAGCTCTTACCCGCCGTTCGGATTCGGCAATAAACTGTAGGTCCCACCACTTTGAGTACAAATATAACACGCACAGCTCAAAATGGTGAGAGATCTCGGCCGAAGTTATACAGGACTGTAGCGCCAAACTATTATTATTATTATAATTATAAATAAATATATTATAACACATTTTACTAATTTATGCATGTCGAGCAAGCATTACATACAAGAACGACTTGAGAACTGAGAAGTACGCAAAAAATGAACGAAAAATAAATATTTGATTGAAATTTGGTTTGATGAACAGCATTCATTGAAGTAAAATATGTTGTATTTTATGTTCCTGATCATTATATGCTTAAACGTATTCTTCACATTCAATTCTTCATATTGAAGCAATTTTTTTTCGACAGTTACTAGTTATATTTATGATCGCATTCATAACATTGATGTCGTTAGTCATTAATATTATGAATGTTTCTTCAATACAATGAATCATGGTTTGAAAAACGGAATTCATCAATATGATGTACTTTTTTTTCTGTGTATAGACAAAGCAAGACAGATGAAAACAACAACAGTTACAGGTGGAACAGGTGTTCTTCCTTAAATTTTGCAAAGAATACAGCAACAATTTTGCGAGTTCTCTTTGGTTTTAAATAGTTAATGAATTAAATTCTCAAAATGCAGAAGAATAAATCTTGTTTGCTTTTTGATAACTAAGTAATTTACTTTCATAATATTCAGATGATGATTTCTAGAATTGTAATAGCATTTTTTGATATTATTGAAATTCTGCTATTTTTCATTCGAGACGAATTGTTCTGCAGTTTTAGAAGTTTATTTCCCTCCGTGTAATAACTCTTGATCTATTGTATGAAAATTCACATTTCTAGTATAAAATATATTTTGCAATTTATTGAGAAACTTTAATGTAAACTTTCTTTGTCGTTTGTCTTGAAGGTGAGTAAATGGTGTATGGAGCAAACTAATTCAAACTAGCGATGATTTAAAATTTAAACTCGATGGATAATAAACTAAATTTTTAATTTTAGTTTATTGGATATTTAATATCAGGATATTTAATAATATTTTTACAAAAATTTTCAAATTGCTTGTGCAACCGATGTAAAATAGATACCACTGTACCATCGAATAGCTGTCCAAAAGAACAAACATTTTATTTGAAAATAATAAACCGTGCCGACCTCGAGTCAAGTGCGACCGGAGGTCGTCTTTGTACATTGTAACTGTTACTGCAACATTTACGCAGCATTTATTGTTTTGCTGTTGCTACAAAAATTAGATTATTACATAGATTCACAGCAACAGACTCAAAAATACACCAAAAAACCACTACTATGGATAGGACCCAACGTTCAACCAAACTTTTACAACCCACTGTAGATAATATTTCCGTTATAAATAGCCGGACTCTGGCACGAGGGTGACTAATATTTATGTAGGAAATGGGAGGGAAAAAAAACAGTTCCTTAATACCAACAAACAAACGTAAATCATGGTTACAACAAATTTTGTTGCAACATTTTTACGAGGTTTTTGTGTCAACCGACGAGAGTTGTTACTGTTACAATTTCTGGAATTGTTTGAAGTGTGGCGGAGGGGAGGAGGGGAGAGATATTGTTATTGTTTTTGGCCTACTTATGCCGCCACGCCATCTATATCATTCGTGGTGTCTTGTCTGTCTGTTTGTTGCTTTGAATTGATTTTATGTTGACAATTCGCCGTCGTTTTATGATCTTTGGCACTGGTCTGGTCTGCTCTGTGTCATGTGGTGGCTGAGTGCGTTACGCACTGCTAAGTCTTATGTACTATGCTGACAGTGGAACAAAACAATTTAATTATGTTAAAGTATAAAAGCAAAATATAAAAACTTTGCATTAAAGTGGTAACGTATTTCAACTGTATTGGCTAAAGTGGCAGCCGTTGGGGGGGTGGAAGAAATTCAATTTGACCTTTTGTGTGCTGATCGAATTATCAGTTTTTACGACTTGTTACCGGAAGTAGCCAGTATTACGATTTTATAGCATTTTTTTTTTATTAGTTTTTTATTTTATTAAAAACGCACATCTGATAAGAATTTATTAGAACAAAAGTATTTTATGTTACTTTGGAAAGAATTGTTTGGTGACTTCAAAGAAATAAAAAAATAAAAAATGATTTAATGTAATTTTTGATTATTTCCACTTAAAATAATAAACAAAAATATTGAATATCCGTTTTTTTCTGATGTACTTTATTATGAGAATTAAAGGTTTTTATTTTATTAAAAGAATTTAATAATACAAGCTTAAAAATAGATAAATGAAAGCCATTTTTACACGGAGAGACATGTTCTTATAAATCATTTGTTATACGCATACACAGAAAATAAAAATCGTAAATATAGCCAAAAAGGTACTTCAACACAATCAAATTATTGCTAAAACTGCGCCGACTAAATTATTTATTGTATTAGCGTACAAATTCATCATATTAGCAATCGCATTTGCTGCCAACAGCTATGTGGATTCGCATACCACGTTGATGTTATAGCAGTGCGTTGTCGTTATAGCAGTGAGTGGTAGCTGTAGCAGTGCGTGGTCGCTATAACAGTGCGTGGTGTGTGTTCGTGTACTCGCTTACAGCGCTGGTGAATTTAGTGGAATAGGTGAAATTGGTGGAATTCGCTTAGAACGAGAATTTATAGTTGGCGGTTGGCGTGCATATTAGTTCACATTTGGTTTATGTCAAAAGAAAGGCTTATAGAGCTTGTTCATACTCTATTGGTGTCGATGAAAATGATGGTGATGGCAATAGTTGCATACTTAATTATACTTCATCATCAGAAAAGTATATTTCTTATATACGTTCACCAGAATTTATATTATTCTTTTTTTAATAAACTAAAATAGAATTATAAGAATACTGTGAAAATACAAAAATGCTTTTAAAACGTCGACCATACCAATTAAATAATTTGCTACTTAAGCAAAATCATTTATTGGTATATTTTTGGACGCAAATAACATTTTTAGCGCATGTGTTTGCTCAATACATGAAAATGGCAAAAATGTCATTGCTAGACCAATGAATGGTGTACAATTAATTTTGATTGCTGTATTTACGTCGATTATTTTTTTCTGTGTGCATTTTGACCAAATTAATCATGATATCCAGCTAAAAATAATTAATTTTAATGATTTGGTTTTTATTCATAATATATGATTATAGTAGCCAAAAGGGCGAATTTGAAATAATGAAAATCTTCTCATGCCAAAAGGGCGAATCTTTTCGTTTTTTCGCCATAACTTTTTATTGGTATAAGATAAAATAGTGGAGTAAAGGCATTTATGGTTTGTTTTCGAAGCATCTATCGATATGCATCATTAATTAAAAATATTTTGCCGAACATTAATTTGGCATTTGTTATTTGCAGGAAAAAAATGTTGGCAATCGATAGGTGCTTTGAAAACAAACAATAATTGCCTTCACATCACTATTTTATATTGTACCATTAAAGAGCAAAAAAACAAAAAGATTCGCCCTTTTGGCATGACAAGATTTTCAATTTTTCCAATTTCTCCATTTTTTTGTTATAATTTTTTATTGGTACGAGATAAAATAGTGATGTACAGGTACAAATTGTTTGTTTTTAAACCACCTATCGATCTGCATCATTATTTAAAAAAATGTTGCCAACAAAATTTTCCTGCATATGCAAATGGCAAATTAATGTTTGACAAAATATTTTTAAATAACAGATAGGTGCTTTAAAAGCAAATAATTAATGCCTTTACATTACTATTTTATCTTGCGCTAAAAAAAAGTTATAGCATAAAAAAACAAAAATATTTGCGTTTTGATCAGGATATAGCCTCACAAAATGCGTATTTATAAATCAGTAGGTTGTACAAATCTACAGATATTTTATATACTTTACGAATAAACCAAAATAACAGGAAAAATTGAAAAACATTTTTTTTTTTGCTAATTTTTAAAACACTTCAAACTTTAAAATTTGATTTGCCAACATTTTTAAAAATGCACATTCGCCCCTTTGGCATGACAGTGACGATATGTTTTATGAAAATATTATTCATGAATCATCAGTAAAACTTTTTCTCCGTGTACTACACAATTGTTGCAAAAATTATCTCTCTTATGTATTATTCAAGATTTACAGAATTCAATATATAATATATTCGAAATCTTAAAATGATATGTGGCAACAGCTCTGAGGTATGTGAACTGAGAAATTTATCACCATTTGCCACCATGTATACTAATACTAATGCTGTATCGAAAGGCGGTTTTACTCTCGGAGGTTTCCCATTATCTGCCGAACGATAGCTGCTTTTAGATGTTGCAGTTGCTGCGGGAGTTCGAACCCGCACAGTCAAATGCACTAACCACAGACCTACGAACGCTATTCGAAATCTTACCAATTGCTAAATATTAAAAGCAATTTTTTATAGAGTTGAAGTATATGTAGAACAAATGAAAATTTACGTGATAAATAAAATTTAATTTTATAAATACATCAATTAATTAATAATATAAATAATTAAGAAAAAAGAAGCAAAATCCTAAACAAGATAATTTTATTTATTTTTATTTTTAGTTTTTTTTAATTTAAAATGATATATTGCTCTTTGCTTTCCCAAAATGCTCTGCAAATGAGTCACATCAAGTATTTAGTAGCAGCTGTCAGACAGCAAAAGGTAATGAAATGAGTAAGTGTTAAACATAGCATCAAAACCCAGACATGGTTTTTGCACACAGACACACACACACACACACACACACACACATACCGATATAAATTCTGATACACACCTGCATACAAATTCTACAACAACATGAACAATTGATTGCAGTCGATTTGTTGCTCATTAATAAAGCAACAAATACGAATTTCATTGCTTGCTGACCCAGTAGGAATTTATTAAAAAATATCAATATTTGACTTATTGCTCATATCGTCGTTGTAGAACGAAAAGTCACCAAATACATTTTTATGAAAAACATAAATTTCGTGTTTGTTGATTAATATTATAAAAAGTAATTAATGCATTTTTAAAGTTGAAATATCAATTGGTAAATTTACATTTTTTTATCATTTGAGATCATCGAGTAAAAATTGACAGATATATAAAAATTTTTGTAAATGAAGATTTGGCATTTTGAAAATATATTTGGTGACTTTTCGTTCTACAACGACTATATAATACTTTTTTTATCATATCCCAGTCTGCCATGTCTCGGAGCTCTTCGATGATCGAAGTTTTATCACTACTATTTTTTTTTTATTTTTCGTACAATAAAAAAGATACGATATTTTAGTTTTAATCATATCGATATCGCAATATTTTTCGAATAAATCTCGATATTCGATGCGATATCGATCCAGCAACGTTTTTTTATCGTTCTGATTAAACTTCATTATCTCATTACGATATCTGCGTACATATGAGAGTAAATTGTAGTATAATATAGATACGAAATCGTAATCGAATAAATTCCTCGACATCTCGAAACTATCTCGAAGCGATATCGACTCGAATGGCAAACTGAAATTACTTTGACTATTGAAATCATTGACTATTGAAATCAGCAGAATTCACTTTTGGCATGCGGTGGGAAGAACACAAATATTAGTTTTAACAACCAACTTAATTGGGTTAATGCGAAATGTACACACATTGGTTGATGGAACTGCTATATTCGATTCGCATTTTAATTAATATCACATGTACACACCAAATTGTCTAAAATTGTCCAAATTGGGTTTGGTCTAAACTACAACACCTTTAGTATCGAACCTAAAAGTTGAGAGCCCCGAATACATATACATGTCGAATACAATGTCTATACAATTTGTTTTGGTCTCATTTCCGAAAACGACTGTATATTTCAATGTGGATGATATCATATATTATATCATACATGGCTTGCTTGATCTCAAATAAGTTACTGCATAAATGTTTGATTCAAAAAGTGATACTATTTGAAATTGCTATGTTAATCAGGCTTGTTCTCAACCTTATTTCATTTGACGTACATTAAAATGTTTTAAAAAACATTTTATGGAGTATAAATAAGAAAAATAAAAACAATTTTTAAAACAATTTAATATTTTTATTTTTTCTTCATTTGTTTTTAATATTTATTTATTTACTATTGGAATATGTAATTTTGTTACCCAATTTTATTACAAAGATTTTTCAGATATTCCAATCTGATGTCCAAGGTGGTCTTTCGTAGGGATACCTTGTCGTATTATGATCAAGAACGGATGTGAAATATGGCTAAACTTAACCAATGTCCACTCGAGAATATGATAATGATTATAATTGTAATTGAATTAATTAAATATTTAATCATATTAATTAATAAATTAACAAAAAATAAACAAAAAGTTTCTTAAATACAATTAAATTATTTGCTGAAACGACTAAGGAATAATTGTATTGTATTAAATATTTAATGATCTTTATTAATAAATTAACAGAAAAAAACAAAAAGTTACATCAATACAATAAAATAATTTGCTGAAACGACTATTGAATTAATTGCATTAACAATCGCCGTTGCTGAGCACACGATGCCGAGCACATGATGCGGCGTCACGATGCGAGCTTGTAGCGAATGAGCGCCGGCAAACAAGCAAACGATGGAATTTTTGTATAAGCCAAAATATACATTTATAGAGCTTGATCATCCTCTAAGTGTATCGTCAAAGAGGGTGATGATGGCAATGGTTGTATATTTAATAATGCTTCCAACATCATAATCAGAAAAGTATATTTTATGTACTTTAACAAGAATTTATAACATTTTTTTTAAGATAATAATAGACAGTGAAGATAATAAAAATTCTTTTAAAACGTCGACAATATCAATTAAATAATGTGCTATTTATACAAAGTCCTTAATTAGTATATTTTTGGAAGCAAATCACATTTTTTCAAATATATTTGATAAATACACTAGAACTCGTTGCTCGACCAGTTAATGATACACAATTATTTGTGGTTTCTGTATTTACGTTGATTATTTTTTTCTGTGTTCTAAGAATAAATAAATTATGAAAAAATTGGGTGATCTGAAATTCAATTTCTTTAAAATCTTTGAAAAATGCAATATTTGTAGTTTTATTTTCGTAAATTTGAAATTTACGTGTATTTGGAGGAAATTTGTTTACACTTGATAGAAAAGAATTATGAATTCGATGGTCCTCACATAATGCAAAAGTGAGTGATTTATATTTCATTCAAAGATTCAGAGGAGTATTCTTTTAATATTCGTATGAAAGTATCTCGATTAGAAGTGGTTGTTTTATTTATTTTAGATTTTTTTTAATTTTTTTTATTTCATTTTTTATATATTTATTTTGTTTTCCCATAATTATGATTAAACATATGATCAAACATCAATGACGAATAACTTAGTCATCACTTGTACACTTTCCGATGGGGATGTTAGACATACGTTATAATTGAGAGAGAGCGAGAGCGCGCGCATGCAACCTTAGTGGCTCTGTGATTCCCTCGTCAATCAATCGCATAACATTTACGCCCCTATAAAACTGTCTCAGGATATACGTGTGCTTGTCTGTCCGTCGATCAGTGGTCCTTTCATGCATCAATATCGTATGTCCTTCAAGTGTGAGACTGGCTGTCTGTTCTTCAGTCTGTCTGTCTGTCTGTGTGTGTGTGTGTGAGAGTTCATGTTGTTGCATTTCCCCTATAGCTATTGTTGTGGTGTTGGTGCTGGTATTGTTGTTGTTGTTGTGCTGCAACTTAATGCATTGTTTTCCAAGTGTTAATAAATCAATTAATCGAATTATCGGGCATTGTGTCGCTTCGTCAGCTCTGCTCTGCTCCAGTCACAGTGCAGTTCCGCTGGCGTTGCTTTGAGTGAAGTCGAGTCGATTCGACGACGAGTCCTGGGACGTCGTATGCCAATCCATGCGGGTTTATTGAATAAAATATGATTTTTTCACATACACTAAAAGGTGTTTGTGTGTGTGACTCTGTATTGCATGTGATATGTATTAAAATTGCGAATTAATTACGAAAGTGCTCTGAAGACTGCAATGTAATGAGAAGAAAATTAAAAAAATAATAATCAGCGTTGCAATTCGATTTTATTACAGCGCAGCATCCTTTGGGGGTGACCAATGACCAGACAAACATAAACTTATTATTGATGTTTTCTGTTGGCTTTTTATGCTCGCAAGGATTCACAAGGATTCGCTAGACGAACTGGAACGTTGTTGTTTAATTGAATTTTACATTTTTTTTTGCGTTTATATTAAAGTAAAAATTTGTAATTTTTTTTTTGAATTTCTTGTTTTTGTGAATATTAGCATTTATTGGTATATTAAAATTAGCCTAGATAGTTGTTAGAAAAATTGCGTTTAAGTTTTTTTTAATCTACTTTTCCACAGAACTATATTATAAATCTAAACAGAAAAAAAAATCATCAATATGATGAATTTATTCATAAATATTGTGAAGTTTTCTACCAAATACCATATTCATCATTTTGATACCAACGTTCATTAATTTACATATTAATGAATGCATTCATTATGTATATGAACAAAATATTCAATACAATGATCTTTTTAAATTCATCCCAAAGAATGAATTTATATATGAACAAAATATTCAATACAATGAATTTGAATTGTCATATTGATGAATTGATGAATCATAATATTTATGAATAATTTAAAAAATTATTTTTTACGAATTTTTCAAAAAAAAATATTTGGAAAAAAATGAACTTAATAAAATGTTAGGGAAAAACAATTATTCGAGAAAAAAAAAATTAAAAAAAAAAATTATCCGAAATTTTTTTTTTTAAATATATTTTTTATAAATATAAAAACCTTTTACCAATTTATGCATGTCGAGCAAGCATTATAAAAGATATAACATACAAGAGCAACTTGAGAACTGAGAAGTACAGAAAAAAATGATCGAAAAATAAATATTATTATTGAAATTTGGTTTGATGAACAGTATTCTTCAATATAAAGTACATTTATGTTGAATTTTATGTTTTTGTTCATTAATGTGATGAAACGTGTCATTCACATACAGTTCATCATATTTAAGAACACTTTTTCAACAGTTACCAAGCGTTCATCATATTTATGATAACATTCATTACATTGATGTCGTTAGTCATTAATATTATGAATGGTTCTTCAATACAATGAATCATGGTTTGAAAAACGGAATTCGTCAATATGATGTACATTTTTTTTTCTGTGTAAGTATTAGTAATACAAGTGACTATTTTAATATCAAAATATTATGATATTTTTCTCAGTGAATTCAGTACGCTGCATCGATACACTATGGTGATTTCCATTATTTCACATTAACCTATCCAGAGTCAAGTCGGACCGACTTTAAAATCCTGCCATATGATTTAACTACGCGAGCGGACATGCAGTTCTGGATGATTTCATTGTCTTCTAAGATTTGACTGACTTTAAATATGGAGTGCACGGAGTGAAAAAATTACTAAAATCGATAAGGATTGAAACACACATGCATACAATGTATATCATGCTGTTTTTTTATACAAATAAGGAACAACTTCTGCATATCAAGAAGAAATGCACTTAGTAACTTCTTGATACCTAAGAACATAGTTTCTGCATTTCTAGAATAATTGCACTTAGTTACTTTCAACATATCGAAAGGCAGAAACTCTACTAAACCTATTGTGAGTACAAACGGATACCGCAAAACAAAGCGTATATTACAGACAAAGCAAGATCGAAGTAAACAAGAACAGTTAAATGAACACGTATTCTTTTTACGAAGAATACAGCAAAAATTTTGCGTGTTCTTTTTGGTTTTGAATATTCAATGAATTGATTTCTCAAAATGCAGAATAATAAATCTTGTTTACATTTTGATAACTAAGTAATTTGCTTTCTTAATATTAGATGATAAATTCTTGAATTTTAGTAGCATTTTTCGTATTAGCGAAATTCTGCTATTTTTTTATTTTGAGCCAAATTCCTCTCTAATTTTAGAAATTTCTTTCTATCCATGCGAAAAACACCAAAATATTGTAATGCATGCTGTAATCATTGATTGTATCGCTTGGTGGTTTTCATTACATAATGAAGTCAATGTAGAACAAAGGTGCCAAACCACAATTGGAATGTTGTTCGACATTGTGTCAACGCCTTGCACTAAAATAGTCATTTATAGGTATTTGTCGCGAATATCAAAGGGAAATCTCAAAATACAAATAATGATGATGATGTGGATGAGGAGGAGGATAAAGATGAGGATAAGGAGGAGGTTGATGATACTGATGCATAGGACGATGATGATGCTGGTTCTCTCATTCAATTAGGCAACAACCAGAGATACGTATCATTGACCGACTATGGCTACCGGTTAATGCAGCATTTGGGCACTCAAACAATTAACATTTGCAGCACGCGGACACTGAACCCTGTTTGACGATGCAGGACATGCGGCGAAGTCACTAACCACAAGAACCACACGGACTTTGGAAGGACAATATGAAGAGGAAAGAGCTGCAGTTGATGCAGAAGAAGATGATAATGATGGTAGTGGAGTAGAAGATGGCGTAGAGTTTGAAGGTAAAGAAGACGAGTAGATGGTTGCTAAAAGACGATGTTGTTGCAACCCAAGACATGATAATCTTTAATCAATTTGTAGCATGTCACACATGAGGCGTATTTCCGGACGCATAAGACCTGCTGCTGGGTGGGTGTTTAGTGTGGTTCAATTCGGTTTGGCTCATAGTCCGGTACATTGTGGTTCGGTTGGATTGCTGCTTGAAGTCCCTACGGTTAGTTAAACTGCTTTGGGAAAATTCTATTTGTGTGCCAGGCAATTAAGCAGCAGTCGCCCAGACGTTGGCGCAATGAGATTTGCTAATTCCATAGTTTAGGTTGGAGTTTTAAGATGCTCTATGATATGCGTAGATAGCAACAGGTATGGGGTTGACTTTGGTGCAGGTCATGTTATATATACTAAATTGTGTATTTGTTATAGCGTCGTTGCAATATTATAATAACGTCTTTTATCCCCTAGTAATACCATCAATATACGACATTCTAATTCCGGGCCGGCAATATAAGCAAAAATAATTGAAATCCCATTTTACGTTTTTTCTATATCAACCACCACCTGTGCTGCCTAAATTGACTGCCATAAATTTTGAGTGCGCGGCGCCTAATTTTAATTTCAAATCCTTTCATAAATCAAATCCTTTTTGTTTTGACGCCACCACTTGAGGCGGGTAACTTTGTCGCCTGCCCGTCGCAGAATGTGGAAGTAAAACAAAAACAATAAAACGTCTTTTCAATCACACAAACATATTGCAGCTCAAGTCACCGCCAAGATACATTAAAACATTCACAAACACACACACACCTCATCATATCACACTCACACTAATACAAACACCGCGTAGCAGTCAAATCCAGCCGGCACATTTGAGTGTCCTTCAGGTGCGGAAATGCTTGGGCTTTGCTTTATTTGGCTCCTTATTTTGAGTCAAGTGCATTTAAAGTTCATATACAACAAAACAACAACGACTTTAAGTGTATCCATCACCCCGAGCTGACTGCACTCCAACTTGAGCTTTTGTATGTGTGTTTTTTACACACACACACACATACTGTATTACACACACACACACATTGGCGAAGACACTCAGGTGCCTTTTAAAAATATCAGTTATGCTCAAGTGCCAAAAAGTGTTGCCATTCGTTGACGGCAACAACGTCTTCATGGTGACACTGCGCAAAAAACTTTTTTTAAATGTTAAAATTTTAATATTTTCACAAAAATTTAAGTATTTTTTTTTACTACCATATAAAACATGTACTCAAATCGAATCGGAAGGTCACTTGAGAAATTCGGATAGTTAGTGGGAATTATGAGATTTGTATTAGGTCTAAGCCGGTCATAAATGACCGATCATGCTCATTTTCAATACCAGATAGCGCAGATATAAAGGGTTTTTCAACAGGGACGCTAAGGTTTGCCATTTCATGATAGAAAGATATACGAGCCAACAACGAGTCGAAATTATTAAAATTTACAACCGAAATTCGGAGTCAGTGGCCTCAACGTTAAGGGCCAATTTATGGTCGTCATAATCATCCTAGCAGATCAACAATTGAGCGTCTAGTGGAAAAATTTGAATCCACAGGCACAGTACAAAATGTTCCCGTGCCAGTGAGACAAAGAAGTGCCCGTAGTGTCGAGAATATTGCTGCCGCTGAGGCTTCAGTTGAAGAAAGCCCAAATGTGTCTCGCACACGTCGTTCTCAAGCGTTGGGCATCCTTGTGGCGAATTTTGCGAAAAGATCTTGGCCTACATCCTTACAAAATCAAATTGACGCAATAACTGAAGCCGCTTGACCACCAGAAGCGTCGTATGTTCGTGAATTGGGCTGAGCAACAACTTGAAAATGATTCGGATTTTCATCGAAAAATCATCTTCAGCGATGAGGCTCATTTCTGGGTGAATGGCTTCGTCAATATACAAAATATGCGTTATTGGTCAGACAGCAATCCACACGTACTCCTCGTACTCCATGAGTGATCCCGAAAAAAATACGGTTTGGTGCGGTTTATGGGCCGGCGGCGTCATTGGGCCGTACTTCTTTCGTGATGATCAAGACCGGCACGTTACTGTGAATGGGAATCGCTATCGTTCAATGATAACCGAATATTTTTGGCCCCAATTGGATCATATGGACTTCGAGGACATGTGGTTCCAACAGGACGGCGCCACAAGCCACACAGCGAATGCCACAATCAATTTATTGGAAACCAAGTTTGGAGAACGTGTTATCTCACGAAATGGTCCAGTCGATTGGCCGCCTCGGTCGTGCGATTTGACGCCGTTAGACTATTTCCTGTGGGGCTACGTCAAGTCTATGGTCTATGCCAACAAGCCAGCGACGATTGATGAACTTCGTACGAATATCGAAAGTGAAATTGCAGCAGTATCGGCCGATTTATGCTTGAAAACCGTCGAAAATTGGATTCAGCGTCTGGGATGTCAAGGGATGGGATGTCAAAAACATATTCTAAATAAATTTTACATTTGAGTTTAAAGTGTTTTGTGCTACACGTGACTGATGAAAATATAAAACAAAGGACGCCTGTTTAAATAAACACTGCTTCTGTATTTTTTATCCGATGTTTTTCATTTATAGTTTACTGAAAAGCTAATAAAATTTTCCAACAGATGACATACCCACCCATTTTTAGTTTATTGAGTTTGAAAGACATCATTTCAATTCAATTTTGAAATTGTTGATTTAGGTACGAAAACGCCTACTTTGAGGTCCTGGCGGGTCCATTTCCCAATATTCGGATTTCGCTGAAAATTTTCCACATTGATTTTCTCATTCAATAGAGCATTTCTATGGGGTGACCTCCTCTCGATACGAAATCATGATTTTCCATTGTCAGTCTAGTAAATACCCTACGTGGAAACGAACCGGTCCTAGACCTTTAGACCTATCATAGAACTGGTCTTAAAGATACTGTTCTAAGTCGATACTAATGGTACCGGTCACATGATTGATAGTTTTAGAGTACTTTACAACTTTTTCCTGCAGGGAATTATCATATTTCCGAAATTTTAGGAGTTCTGCAGTATATAAATTTGTTGAGTCGACCAATATATTGCACAAACAGTTTATTCGTTTCTCTCTACTGATTATTCGGTTCTAGTAGTCAACAGGAAAAAGACTGTAGTATAGACTACATCTTATTTAGAACAATTTGTAGTTTGTATACGGGGCAACTGATAAAGGTTATCGAGATATGCCTTGTCCAATTTCGTTTCATTTTTTTCGTCAACTACTTCCAAAGATAATAAAGTGGTTCAATTCAAAGTTACAAAAAATGGGCAAAAATCACTTTTGTATGGTTCATATTTAAATATCTCTTAAACTTGAAATGCTAGCAACTGCGTTAAGGGTTCATTTTTTGCTAATAGAACAGCTTTTAGAATAATTATTGGTCAATGCATACCTTGATACCCTTTATAATTTGCCCAAATTTCTTTGAAATCGAAAAGGTAAAATCTCAAATTTAACTTCTTTTCGTCGATTTGGTGTGGAATGGCCCATAAATATTAAAATTATAAAGTGTTAGCAGTTCCGACAGTTTATCAATATAAATTTACCTAATTCGTGTAACCGAATGGGAACTAACCTTTTTTTTCCAAACTCATGGTAAATGTATTGGTTTGTGTGCCATATTATTAAGAGGTGTGTTTTATACAATATCACGGGGACCTATTGTACTTACTGGTGTAGGGTACCTTAAATGGTTTAAAAACAATCGTTTGAATTTTCTGGAATCAAACTGAATTTCTTAAGAACCCTAAGAATTTTTTTAATTGAACCTGTTACAAAGAACCTGTTACAAAGAACCTATTCAAACAAAGAACCTATTCAAACAAAGAACCTATTCCTGTTACAAAGAACCTATTTACCATGTTGTACCCATAATTTTGGTTTTAAATTTTAGATATAAAAGATTCATAAAAGCCTACACATTAAGTATTTATATTGATTTTAAAAATAGCAATTTGAAACGAAGATATCATGAATAAAATCATACCATAATGAATATTAAAAATCAATGTAAGGTGCTTGGAATATCTACGCGAGTTGAATAATTCTATAGAATAATTATCAAGGGAAGACAACTCGACGATGAATTGTCTTTGGTATGTTATGTATAGTACAAGACTTTTCATGAAGATGATTTGTCTAGGAGATGAATTGTTTGGAGAAGAATAGTTTGGCGAAAGAATAGAAGAAATTTCCGGGCATAAATTGTTAGAGGATGAATTGTCTTGGAAATAAATTATCCGCATACGAAACGTCCGATCTCAGATTATCTCATAGAAGAATTGTTAAGGGAATAATAATCTATGATTGTCGAATTATCTCTGTTAAGATTTGTATAGCACATGAGTTTTCAGGGTGATGATTTGTCGGGGAAATGAATTGTTTGGGGAAGAATAGAAGAATTTGCCGGGGATAAAATGTCCGAGGAAGAATTGTCTTGGATATGAACTGTCCGCGTAAAAAAAAATATCCAACGACAAATTATCTCATAGCAGAATTGTTAAGGGAAGATTAATCGATGACTGTCGAATTGTCTCTAGTAAGTTTTGTATATCGCATGAGTTTTCTGGGGGATGAATTTCTGGGAGCTCTGGAATTGTTTGGGGAAGAATAGTTTGGGTAAGAATAGTTTGGGAGAGAAACAGTTTGGGGAAAGAATAGTTTGGGGGAAGAATAATCTGGGGAAAGAATAGAAGAATTTGCCTGGTATGAATTGTCCGATGACAAATTATCTCATAGAAGAATTGTTAAGGGAAAATTATCTAGTATGATTTGTATAGCACAAGAGTTTACAGGGGATTGATTTGATCGGAAGATGATTTTTTTTGGGAAAGAATAGTCTGGGGAAGAATAATTTCCTGGTAAAAATTGGAAATGAATTGTCCCTGATACTAATTATATAGAAGAAGAGTTTTCACGGGTATGATATGTCTGGGAGATGAACTGTTTGGAGAATAATAGTCTGGGAAAGTAGAATTTCCTAGGAAAAATTGTCCTAGGAAGAATTAGGATTTTTCTGATAACAAAGTATAGCGTAGAAGAATTGTTAAGGAAACGATAATCGACGATGAATTATAACTGGTAAGATTTGTATAGCACAAGCGTTTTCAGGCTATGTTATGTACAGTACAAGACTTTTCATGAAGAAGATTTGAGTGGGAGATGAATTGTTTGGGAAAGAATATTCTGGGGAAAAATAATTTTCTGGTAAAAATGGTGCAAGGTAGAATTGTCTAGGGAATGAGTTGACCGGGTAGGATATGTTTGATGACAAATTAACTCAGAAACGAATTGTCAAAGGAAGAATAAACGATGATGAATTGTCTTTGTTAATATTTGTGTAGCTCAGGGAGATGATTTATTGGGAGCAGCATAGTCTTGGTAAAAATAGAGAAGTAAAGAATAGTCTAGTAAAGAATGGTTTGTTGAAAGAATTTTTCAGGTAAAAAATGTACGAGGAAGAATTGTCTTGGGAATGAATTGTCTTGGAAATGAATTATCCGGGACCTCTGCAGATTACAGCAATACCTATTAAATATAAAAATGAAACTAGTTATACTAAGTTTTTATAGTTTTAGAATTGGAAATTCCAAAACCGTTGATCCTCAAATAAGAAACGATTCCAAGTTGATTCATATAGATTGCAAAAATAATTTAAATGAATATAGATGTTAAAGGATGATTTTTTTAAATTTTGAAATTTTTTTTTTTTTTTTTATAAGTGTACCATAGCAATACTTTTGTCTACACTACTACATTTGGCATGCGTTTACTAACTTGGGCCAATGTCTGTCTGTCCTGTTGACTGTGTGTCGAGGTATGCTGGATGTTTGTTGTGCTTTGTTTCTGTTTTAAGATTTTAACTTTTTCATCAAGTGGTCTTAAGATTTGGCTCGATAAGTTTTATGCAATCAACTGTTTAGCAAGAATGCTGTAAGGAGGGGAGCTGTTATAACTGTTAAAACTACTAATACGTGTGAGACAACATATGAGTGAAATGCAGAGACTGAGAGAGAGAGAGAGAGAGAGAAAAGCTTTCAAATTATGTTGTAACTTTACAACTTTATATGAAGTACCAACATAATGATGTACCATGCAATGTATAAAGTTTTCTGTTTTTTGTATGTTGCTTAATTAGAGTTTTGTTTTTTGTTTTTATTTTTATTCTTTACTCAACTGAGTAGGACTTAATTAGTTAAATTTAAACGTTATTATGCATAAATCAAACGGAAGTGTAGGCGCTTAAATGAACAAAACAAAAATTGTTTTATGAATTAACACAATTTGCAGAAAATACAAAATTACACCAAAAGTACTTGTAATAAATGGCAAAAACTTGAGAATTTACATAAATAAATATGTGCTTATTAAAAATTAATACCCAGTGCTTATTTGATATTTGAAAATCAATATTTTACATTAACTATAGCTGCAGAAAGATGTTCCTAAAAGTAGCTAATTGTTTTGCAACCTCTGAGTATATGATTCAATTTCGTGGACAACCCTTATAACTCAAGTGGTAACTCGAAAGTCTCAAGCATAACCGTAGCAATAAACAATACAGCCCTCACATAATTTTCAAATTTCAATTTTCCATCACGAGTTCAATAGAATTATGTGGCTCTATTGAAGAGCCCATGTATTTTGTATAATTCGACGTAATTTGACTTTTATTGGCAATAATGCAATTAACCAAATTTCAAGAACAAACCAAAGAACAGCAAAGTGTATCAAAGATGCGGGTCGATTCGAAAGGGAACGAAGCAGTTCATAGGGTGCCTGAAACATAAGACTCTTAGAATCAAAGAGTTATTGTTACTCAGCTGCTTTTGCTACTGCTTCGACTACTTATAGAACGCATGCTAGCTAAATGATTGATGAGAATAGCAACACCAAAACCAGAAACAACGTCGGCACCAACAGCACCATTTTCGGAATTATGGAAAAATTAAATTTTTGGGGTGAAAATTGTTGTGGTTCTGAAGCGTATATATGAGTGGTTTATGGTTTCATATGAGAATTGCTTGTGGTTAATGAATGGTTGTTGCTGTTGCTGATGTTAATGTTGCTGTTGTCTTGGCTGCTATCTTCCTGAACCGGAGGGGGGGGACTCTTTTCTACTATTTGTGTGTTGAGGGAAAAGAGCGCCACTGCTGTTACTTCAATTAATTAATTAGTTCAGTTGCGTGGTGTTGAAAAGTGTTACTTTGTATGTGATATGTGCCAAACCCCCAAAGGTCTGAGGTGATGTTCTGAACTTTGGGCTCTGACAGATGAGACAGTATCTCGTGGTGTCTGTAGGGTTTGATATGGGCTGATTTGATAAATAGCTATTTGAATGTGATACAAGTGGGGGTTGACTTGATGGATTATATGATTGCGGTCAGTTATGAGATACGTCAATATATTTGAATAAATTAAAGTATTATTAAAATTAAGTAATACCTTCTTAAAGGATATACAAATTATATTATATATGAGACATTTGATAGTAGTGTTGAGTTTAATCATCATTGATTTCAATTAAGTTTGGGCAAACGATAAATGGTAACGAGATATGCTTTGTTTTTCAGACCAGTATCAGAAATGAAGGGCATCAAATTATATTTAAAGTTCTTGGTGAAAAAGGGGGTCAAGTCAATTTTAAGCATTGTTTAAAAATCAATTTAAACTGTCTTAATTTGTCAATATATCGACGTTTTATTATAAAAAGAATCTTATACTCTTAGAAAACACAGAAAACAAAACATCATCATATTGATGAATTTCGTTATACACACCATGATTCATTGTTTTGAAGAACGATTCATAATAATGATAACTACAAAACGTCAATGTTATGAATTCTTTCTTCAATATGATGAAGGGAATGTGAAGAATACGTTTCATCATATTAATTAACAAAAACATAAAATACAACATATATGCACATCATATTGATGAATGCTGTTCATCAAACCAAATTTCAATAAAATGTTTATTTTTCGATCATTTTTAAAAATTTTAAATTACAACTTTTAAATAATAAAAGATTATATTTATAAAAAATATATTTGAAAAACAAAAACAAAAATAATTATTATTTTTGAACAATTTTTTTTTTAATATTTTTTCGAAAAAAAAAAAATTTTTGTACAACTTTTAAATAATAAAAGATTATATTTATAAAAAATATATTTGAAAAAAAAAAAAAAAAATTATTATTTTTGAACAATGTTTTTTTTTCAAAAAAAAATTTTTTTTCGAAAACAATTTTTTTTTTCGAAAACAATTTTTTTTTCGTTAATGTACTCGTTTTTTTTTTTGAAGTTTTTTTTTTTTTTAATTTTTTAATAACCTTTTTTTTTGAAAAATTCGCAAAAAATATTTGTTCAACAATAATCATCATATTAAACATTATATTCATAAATATTATGAACAATTTACAAAAATATTTTGAAATTATTCATAGATATTATGATTATATTCTTCAATGTGACGATTCAAATTTATTGTTTTGAATAGTCCGATCTTCACTATGTTATTCGATAGTATGAATAAATTAATATAGGTATATAATGAATGCATTCATCAATATATCATTTAATAAACGGTGGTATCAATATGATGTATCTGGTAGTTGGCAAACAAATTCATAATATTTATGAAAAAATTCATAATATTTATGAAAAATTATAATATTTATGAAAAAATTCATAATATTTATAAATAAATACATAATATTTATGAATAAATACATAATATTTATGAATAAATACATAATATTTATGAATAAATACATAATAATAAATATATAACAAAGATGATTGCCAGAAATATCACAGCCCTAAATATCAAGTTATTTACAAATTATTTAAATCGTATTTGAGACAACCATCTCTCAAACATCCGTCAAATACGATAAATATTGTTAGCAACCATCTTTCAAATATACGATTATGTATAGCAACCATCAATGAAACAACTGACAAATAGAAAGATAGTTGATGAATATTTGGAAAAGATACTCCATTAGAATTCGCGGTGTAATTTTTATTGAATTGAAAGAAAATGAAGCTCATATGTATTTTTATTTATTCTAGAATTAAAACAGTATCCTGGTACATGGTACATCCTGGTATACATCGACATCGTCTTTTTAAATCCTTCGAAGGCAAAATTGTACAACGACTTCAGATTTCTTCGCATAAGAACCAAGTCCGACCGGCGACGCTATCATCAATGTAAACTCTGAAAAGAAATATTTTCCATCACATGTTGATAATTTAAATCACAGGATATTTTATTTTCACTTTTACCATTAAAATGTTATATTTAAGTGCGCACTTTTTTAATTCTTGTGTTATAATCGGGTTTTTAATGATTGTTGATCGGATAAATTAGATAAATGCCATTATAAGTTATGACTTACATAATTTTGTATGAAGTAAGTGCAGAATTGAGACTGAAAATAGTTTTGTTTCTTCTGTAAAATTAATTTTGTAAGAGGTATTCGAAAATGTAGATAGGCGGTTTTGCAGTATCAACGTACGTGGCTGTACGTGTTATTTTTGTACTCAATTCTGCAGAGTTGAAATTTTATTTTTGCGTATAATAAAAATACTTATAATAAAAAACTCAATTAGTTGGCATCACTTTGTAGTTTTCTCTCATTAACTCGTTTGGGTCAGATGCTCGGAAAGGCTTGGGTTTATTTTTATAACTTCTTCGCAGTCATTCGTCGTGTGCCAAAAAAACAAACAAAGAACCAGTTACTGTCAATTTAGCCAACAAATTCGTTTATGCACGAGGAACGACCTTTCCTAATTTGTTCGTCGTTTGCCCACACGAATTTCAAATAATACAAATTAAAGCAAAACATGAAACATAAATACAGTTTGTGCTATATATAGCGAACGAGTTTTCAATACATGATGTAGTAAAAATAAGGTAAATAAAGACAAATGTACTTAAAAAGCAACAAAATATAGTAAACCTAATTTTGTTCAAAACAAAGACATTGTTTTGTAAATAAAACCAGTTAGAAAGGTTAGATCACATGGGAAATTTTAAAGTAGGTGTTATTATGATAGTTAGGATTATCAAAGTTATAGTCGGTCTAAGCCGACTATAAATACCCTACACATATGTGTGGTTATCATTCAAAGTGGTATATAGGTCATCAGGGTATTCGAATCCTGAAAATAACTACAAATTTTCCATCCCTGAAAAAATTTCTTTCATTTGATACCCATATTTACAAATGGGTAGGTGTACTGAATTTCGATTTTTTTTTTGGGAACCACAAGTCATTTCGTGGGAAAACATTTTTTCATTTATTTGAGCATAATGTCAATATATATTTGACCAAAAAAGTTTACCTAAGCACGTATACAGTAAAATTGATTCGTAGATGTAAACATTATTTGAGGTATTTGAACATAAGTGGTCGGTTCTCAGGTCACAATAGACCGATTATGCCAATTTTCTTGTTCAGACAGCTTAGATATATAAGTAATCTAAATATAAAGTTTCATTGCTCTAGCTCTTCAACTTTTTCTGTAATCGTGATTTCAACAGACAGACAGAAGGACAGACGGACAGACGGACATCGCTAAATCGACTCAGGAGGTCATGCTGATCAAGAATATATATACTTTTCCATACCGGAGATGCTTTCTTCAGGGTGTTACAAACGGCGTACCAAACTGAATATACCCTTTCACTCTTAGTGTAGGGTATAAAAACTACAGTAATTTTATAGGAGTACAAAATCAGTCAGGATTTCATTTTAGAACTAATAACAGCTTTTACAAAAGTTTAGTTGGTCAGTGATCATTGATCTGTAAATGTAGTAAAATTAAGTCAAATAAAGATAAATGTACTTAAAAAGCAACAACATGTAGTTATAAAATTATATAAAATACTACAGTAATTTTTTCAAAGTACAAAATCTGTCAGCAGGTCATTTTAGAACTAATTACAGCTTTTACAAAAGTTTAGTTGCTCACTGATCATTGATCTTGCAATTCAAATTTTCTTTCATTATACAGGACGCTAAATTAAAATCTGAAAAAAATCAAGACTTTTTGTTGACTTTTGTAGAAATGTTTATGACTAATTTCAAGATGGTATTTCGATGGTGTCATCCCAATTAGAAATTATATTGCGGACATGATCAGTATTAGTTTAGAAAAAATTTATAATTAATTAAATGTCCAAGTTATAAACCAAGATGGAAAATAAATGTAGATCGATTTTTTAGGAATGCCTCCCTCCTAAAAAAAAATTTACTGTTTTTCAAGGATCTGTTTTTCTAATATTTTTGTAAAAATTGAAACTCCATACGCTGGAGTTTGCAGCCGCATAATTCAAAATAAATAAATTAATTCATTTAATTAGAAAAACCAACACATTAGAAAATTATACATTAAACACTCAAAGCATGACAACTCATCACACTCATCATCATAACCAGCACCATCATTATCATAATCAAACGCATCACATGCCACATCATAAAAAAATTAAAAATTGACCTCAAACTCTTTTCAACTACATATTTTCATCCATCTGTATACAGACAGACAGACAGACAGACAGACAGACACACAGTCATTGTTGCAAATTTAAATGTGAGTCCACAGCTTCGTCATAATATGGAGGCCAAATATTATTCGGAATTCTTCAATTAAAGGGGTCAACTATATGTCTGTGACCGACGAGTGATGTGTTTAACGTTCGGTCCCATGACTCAGCCTACACAAACTCAACGAGCGCCCAGTTGTTTCATTCATAAATTCATGATTATTTTTATTATTACTTAAATGAATTAAAGTAGCGGCAAATGCATGCAGCATTACCAAATTACAACAATTATAAAATTAATGCTGGACATCAGTCGGTCATCAGTTGATTTTTTTTTTTATTTTTATTTCTCGTATTTTTAAAAGTCAAGTTTCAGTTTGAGAGGGTGCCACATATGGTTATCGTTGTAGCAATGTTCAACATTTTTTCATCTTTTGTATTTGGATTGAACCCGAAATGCGGGCACTTTATGTGGCCTGGCCAGCTAATGCTCGACGACGCATTAATTGCTTTACTAATTCCTGCCTAATGAGTGGAATTAAAAATATGCTGAGGGTAAGTGGGAAAATGCAAAGTTCACATAGAGGTTGGGCATAATGTTTAGGAGTTGGATAAGCGCATATTTTATTGATAAAAGGTTTATTTTAAAAAAAGGCAGATCTATAATAAGTTTGTGTAAATTATTAAGCAATAAATAATAAACAAATATACGATTCATAACTTATGATTTATACACTCTGAAAAAGCTCATAAAATATCATTCAAATTTGCCAATAAGACAGTTATTGATTTAATATTTGTTTTATATAGCAATAATGCATGAAATTCTCACTGGAAGAAACCCATGTTGAGCAGTGTTATCGATAAAAACTACAAAATCATAAACCGTTCAGTACAGTGACAAATTATCGCCAAAAACTATGATTTAATAGTCACATAAAATAGTTGAATGACGAAAAACAGCACAAATCACATTGTCCCATTGCCTTGCTTTACAACATTGGCAACAGCAGCACATATAAAATACGGCTACTTGGGCCAAAATATGCAAACAATGAAAGCCATTTAATGCAGATGAGATGCAATGCGATGAGTTCCAAAAAGCAGCCATAGTCATGAACATGGACATGGACACAGACACGGACACGAAAACAGCACCGGACACAGACTGTAATATGCATGGATAGCAAATAGCGGGACATAACAGATATGCCAACAATAATAAAAAAAATAAAAATACATGTCCCAATTGCCAGTCAATCAGACGTTCGTTCGTTGGTTTGGTCGGTCGGTCAGTAGCAGTTACAGCACAGTAGCAGCAGCAGCAGTAGCAGCCGGTCAACTGTGGCCAAATAAAAGCGAGGATAACGTAACGAGTAACTAGTGACCAATATTCGATGACGATGGTGATGGCGTTGGCGACTTCCACAACGAGGGTGTCATTAGGCCAGGGTCACAGCTCAATGCATACGGTCAGGGCAGGCTTGTGCCGTCGAGGACGAGAACGAGTACGATGAGTACGTCGACTACGTTGCCGTTGTTTGCGTTGACCAACTAGGACTTTGTTTGAGTGTGTGCCAGTATTATGTATGTAAATCCACACTAGTTGTTTCTGTATCCGACCATGTGACAGACCCCAGCCCAAAGTGAGTTTGGCGCCTAGTCGACTGTAACAGCAACAGAGTTGCCGGCAAGAAATCGGAGGTGTTGTAATTCTCGTTAACAATGTCGCTGATATCCTCGTGATTCGTGCTCGACTGGATGCTAAATGTACATGAAACGGTTACAAATATATGCGATGTATGTGAATTTGTACGTATGGTGTTTTTTAATCACTACACTCAGAAAAAAAAATAACAAAATATAATTAAAATTTGACAATACACAAAAAAAATATGTACATCATATTGATGAATTCCGTTCTTCAAACCATTATTCATTGTATAGAAGAACCATTCATAATATAATTGACTAAAGACATCAATGTTATGAATGCTATCATAATTATGAAGAACGCTTGGTAACTATCGAAAAAGTGTTCTTCAATATGATAAAATGTATGTGATGAATACGTTTCATCATATTAATGAACAAGAACTTAAAATACAAAATAAACGTACTTCATATTGAAAAATGTTGTTCATCAAACCAAATTTATATATTTTTCATTCATTTTTTGGCGTGCTTCTCTGTTTTCAAGTAGTTCTTGTATGTTATTTCTTATATAATGCCTGCTCGACATGTATAAATTAGGAATATGTTTTGTAATAAATATATTTATATATAATTAAAATATTTTATTAATAAAAATTTAGATTTATAAAAAATATTTAAAAAAAAAAATTGTTTGAAAAAAAAAATCGTAATATTTTATTCAAAATTTTTTTTTAAAAATTTTTTTTCGAACAAATTTTTTTTTTGATAATATATTTTTTTTAATTTTTTTTCTGTTATTTCTTAAATAAAATTATTACGACACTTTTTTTTTCGAATTATTTTCTAATTTTTTTTTTTTTTAATTTCGAAAAAAAAAAATTATGAATAAATTTATCAATATGACGATTCAAATTCATTGTATTGAATATTTCGTTCTTCACTATGATGTTCGATAGTACGAATAATTTCAAATACATAATGAATGTATTCATCAATATGTCATTTAATGAACGGTCGTATCAATATGTTGAATCTGGTAGTTGGTGAAAAAATTCATAATTTTTATGAATAAATTCATCATATTGATGAATTTTTTCTGTATGGGACAATTATTAATTTAATAGTATACAAAAAATAAATATTTTCATATCATATATTTTAGTATTTAATGGGATTTGCCGCTTGAATTAATAGCTTATCCTATTAACCTTTGTCATTTTTAATAGTAAAAACTATTCATTTTAAAGTATATTTTTTCTACGTGTATATTTCATAAACTCTGCAGAAAAAAATTAGTAAGCTGATTAGATCTGTAGTAGTTTGACAATAGATCATTGTATTTTTGTAATTGTGAGACTATTATCTTTCATTCCAATATCGATGTGTTTTGCTAGATGTACTGAATTAAAATGTTATAGGGCACTTACGATGATTTAATATAAAATGTCATATAAATTGATTCGACACCAAATCGACCAATTAAAGTCAAATCTGTGATTTTACCCTTTAGTTTTCCATGAAATGTGGGCAACTGATAAAGAGTATCGAGATATAAGCATTAAACAATTTATTTATTTTTTCCAAAGACTACTTCGAGAAATACAGTAGTTGTAAAAATACTTGAATATAACCTACGGGAAAAATAACCGGTCCTAGTTGTGGCTCTTTTATATGAAACCAAACGGCAACTTTGACATGGAGTTGTCCTAGGGAGTCGTCAATCAACACCTCCTGCAGACCTTTAGATCTATCACGGGGATGGTCTTCATAATCGTGTTCTGTGACCGGTTACTTTAGACCTAGCACAGAACTAGTCCTCAAAATCTGGTTCTGTGACCGGTATCAATATCAGTAACAAAAAAAAATATATTTTTTTATTTAAATATTTTTTTTTATTCCTTTTTTGTTGCTACTTTTTTATAAATTTTAGTTATTTTATTTTACTTTACATTTACTTTATATTTTACCTTCACCTTCATGTATACTCATTTCACTAATGCGTGCATTATAATTACTTGGAAGACATACTGTATTTAAATTAATATAGAATCGTCTACGAATCATAGACGCATTCATTGCAGCGCGTAAATAAGTCTCGTAACTATGGCGACACCTAGTGCGTTTTCGCTTCACTAGCGACATTGTTTAGCATGGACACGATCCGTTTCCTCATGCAGACCTTTAGACCTATCACATAACTGGTCTGCAAGATCCTGTTCTTAGTCGGTACCAATGGTACCGGTTACGTGATAGGTAGTTTTAGAGCAATTGACACCTTTTTCCCGCAGGGTATTTGTATTTTAATGTAATATGTATTTTTGAATGCAGTTTTTTTTGTTGTTTTATTGAAAATTGATGAAATATGTTTTAAAAATACTAAAAAATAAAATTCTACTGATGAGATTCCGCTATATAAAAGTCAAAGTTGAACTTTTTTCTTTTCCAATTTTAGTATATACAACAAAATTTTTCATTTTGTAATAAGTTTTTTTTTTATAACTATTTTCCATGATTGGTAATATTAGATACTCAAAAATATATATTTTTTTGGTTTGAAATTTTGAACCTCTGAAAATTTTTGAAAAGTATGAATTTGTGAATTGTTTTTTTTACACTTTGAGCTCTAATATCTCCTTGAGTTTTTAGATATTGTGCTCAGATTAAATATTTTATATACTGGATATTTCATTTTTGTTTTTTTTAAATACACCATTGTCACACTTTATGTGTTGGGTATGGCTATGGAAGATATTAGGAAAAGTAAATTTTCTGCCAGTTTAAGCCAAAATTTACATAAAGATATAGCTGAATGAATACTCTTTCACACTATACCCACTCTTACTGCCGAGACGTTCCGACCCTGGCCGATAGAGGCATTATAGGTAAATTTAATTTTTGAATTTCAACGTTATCCACCAATAACCTTCAAAAGTTTTTATGTTGAAATTGATATTAACTTAAAGCAAAATAAATACTCTTTCATACCATATCCACTTTTACTACTAAATAGTGCGGACCATGACCGATGGAGGCTTTATAGCTGAATTACACAGAAAAAAAAATTCAATATGATGAATTTATTCATAAATATTATGAATTTTTTCACCAACTACCAGATTCATCATATTGGGAACACCCTTCATCAAATGACATATTACTGAATGCATTCATTATATATATGAACAAAATATTCAATACAATGAATTTGAATTGTCATATTGATGAATTTGTTTATAATATTTTTTCAAAAAAAACATTATTTTATAAAATAATTCGATAAAAAAAGTTTTGTAAAAATGTTATTTAAAAAATAACAGTAAAAAAATTTTAAAAAAATTGTTCAGAAAAAAATGTTTAAAAAAAAAAAAAAATTCGAAATTTTTTTTGAAAAAAAAAAATAATTTTTAAAATAAAAAATTTTTTTTTCAAAAATTTTTTTTTCGAAAAAAATAATTTTACAAAAAAAAAAAATCGGAAAAAAATCCAAAAATATTTTTTTTTCGAAAAAAAAAATGTTTTCAAAAAAATATATTTTTTATAAATATAACTTTTTATTAATAGAAAGTTGTAATTATAATAAATATATTATAAAATATTTTACTAATTTATGCTGTCGAGCAAGCATTATAAAACACACAAGAACTACTTGAGAACTGAGAATCACGGCAAACAATTAACGAAAAATAAATATCGTGATTGAAATTTGGTTTGATGAACAGAGTTCTTCAATATGATGTTTATTTATATGTTGTATTTTATGTTCTTGTTCTTTAATATGATGAAACGTATTGATCACATACAATTTATCATATTGAAGAACACTTTTTCGACAGTTTCGAAGAGTTCATCATATTTATGATTGCATTCATAACATTGATGACTGCAGTACTCCCTCGTGAGGAGAAAAATAAATGAGTTGAAAACGGCACTCATGAGTAGTAAAGTTTTTAGTCTCCGATGATTATCCATTTATGAGTAGAGAGTAAGTCGGATTTTTTTCTCTTACTCACTCATGTCGTGTGTTGTAAAATTAAATGTGTGCTTTCTCACTTATGCGGATTATGCATGAGTGAGTCATTATGTGTATTCATTTATGTGACTTTCCGAACTCTGATTAATATGAATGGTTGGTGCTTGAATGAATGGTTCTTCAATACAATGAATCATGATTTAAAGAACGGAATTCATCAATATGATGTACATTTTTTTTTGCTGTGTAAGTGTAAACCTTTAAAAGTTTCGAAGATGAAATTTATTTTAACTTAATGCAGAATGAATACACTTTCAGCCAATTCCAAATCTTCGAAAAAAATATATATATTATCATATTGAATATTATATTCATTAATATTATGAACAAATTCATCAATATGACGATTCAAATTCATTGTATTGAATATTTCGTTCTTCACTGTGTTGTTGGATGGTATGAAAACGTTCATATGTATATAATGAATGCATTCATCAATATATCATTTAATGAACGGTGGTATCAATCTGATAGTTAATGAAAAAATTCATAATATTTATGAATAAAGTAAAAAATAAGTTTTTGCTGTTTTCTTCTCAAAATTTAATGAAACGTAGTCGTATCGGGTTTTTTCGATCTGGATTTGTCTGTAATTTTTGCTATTGTGCTTTGTTTTGCGTTGTCCGTCTGTCACGTCATCTGTTTATTAGTGCGACTGTCATTATAATGAAAGTAAAAAAGAGCAATCATTCTTGATATGCATAAATTATATTCTTAGGTATAAAAAAGTAACTAAGAGCAATTATTCTTGTTTGAGCCGAACTCGTCTCCAGTTTTTGATGTATATTTATTTCCGTGTAGGGATCAAATTTTATAAATCATATTTTTTTTGATACTTTTTTAATAATATCTGTTTTACTACATAATATTATTGATATTATTTAAATCTAAAACTTTTGGTTTCGTAAATGCCTTTTAAAAAGGAGTTCCAATTTAAAATATTATGGTAATTATAAACTTAATAAAAATTTAAAAATATAAACCATATCTCATAATCAAAAAGTATATTTATGAAATTACAAAATATTATAATTCAATCATATAATTTATACTTTAGAGCACACGAACTGAATTTTACTATAAATTGCTGAGTGGTGACGATGATAGTTCTGGTGTGTGATGGTACTGCTGTGTGATGGTACTGCTGTGTGACAGTTCTGGCGAGTGACGGTAAAGTAATTTTAACACTAAACCAAAAATTAAAAAAAAATCCATTTAAAATTACCAAAAATTAAAAACTTCTTTGGGTTGACTGTATTTTTAGTCAACTTTTACAATGTGAAATGCTGTTGGTAGCTGGGGCTCTCAAAGAGTAGTCAGGACTCATGACCAGTGACCAGTTGGTAGCCGTTTTTCTCGCTTTGTCGGTTTTAAGATCATAAATTCATGCGTAACATGACTTTATCGCGTACGTAGCAGGAGTTGTAAAAACAACAAACAACCAACCACGTTTTGGACTACTAGTGCATATGCTAAAGGCCAACAGTACGCCGACATGAGGACGGACAAGGGGGCAGACATAAGGGCAGGCATAAGGGGCAGCCATAAGGACAGACAGCAGAACAAAGCGGTGTAACGACAGACATTCTGTGCGGCATCTCGTGCAAACAACCAACAGTGACCAAGTAATGAACATTTATACCCAGGTGAACAGAGCCGGACACAACGACAAAAACAAAAACAAGAACAAGAACAACACGAGGGACAAAAAGTTGCCGCTAATGTTGTTGTAGTTGACCATGTTGTAGCACATGTCTGTCTGCCGGTGTCATACGAGGGAGGCAACAATTTGTGAAAATAAAAAAAGCGTTACCGTTCTGAAAAAATTACTTCCCTTCGGTATTGTTCTGGAAACGAGGTTATATCACTGACGTACAGTTTTTACAACTGATTGTTGTTGTTGTTGTTGCCTGACATGTTGCGTTGCATGTTGCCGACATCTTTATTACGGGGTCATTGTTAAGTCATTTGGTAAAAGCCTACAGACTTTTATAATAAATTTTATTAACTCGGTAAAGTGTTGAATTTAAATTTTAGTTTAAATTTCCATCCTATTAATTAGGCGCATATACAGAATTAATTTAGTTTTCTGGTCATATGGATCGATGCAATATATATATATCAAAAAAAAGTAAAATGTAAATCACCATAAATGTACAAATTCAAATGTAAATTCACATAACCACAAAATGTGGCATTGACCAGCGCACAGCGACGACTACCATTGCAATATAACGTCCCGTTCTATTCTGTTTGCAACCCATACAATTTGCAAAAACACAACACCCACATCGCATGTATTTTCTCGTTCACTTTCTTTCGCTGTACACACCACATTTATTTTATTTTCAATTTCATTGTAAACCGGTGATATTTTCAATCGATTTTGTTGCTTTTAACACCGGGTCACACCGTTGTCGTGCACGCGGTTCGATCTGCCATGAAGTTGCTGTGCGTGTCCGTGGCGCATAATTTTTACACATGTTCCTGTTATGCAAATTGTTGAGAAATTGCATACTTTATATCGTTTGAAATTGTGGTGGTTGTGGGTTCCTTTAGTCCTGTATAAATCGGTGTTGAAAGGTATACGAAAAGTTGTTGAAAATTAAATTACTTATATAGGATTTTTATAGTAACTCTCAAAGGGGTTATAGTAAAATATAATTAATGAAATGTCTGTATCTAATAAAACATATTACGATTGAAAACAACATATATAATTGTTTAGTTTTTTAAGATTACTGTGTTATTAGTTATATAAATTCATACGACACATGTTGAATAAAATGATGAATGAACTAAAGATTTTTTTTTTTAATTTTAAATTTTTTATTCTACAATTACATAAATAAAAGAACCACTAAGAATAATCTTATAACTTCAATAGTTTAAGAGATATGAGCCTTCAAAGATAGCAAATATTGCATCCATACATAAATATATAAAAATATATATTGGAACATAATTAAAATATCTTTACATATACTCTCAAAGCCTTAAAATTGTATTTAGCCTTTTACTAAATATATCCTCTGAAAAAAAGTAGCTTCCGGTTTGCTCCGGTTTGTTCCGATTTACAAGAAAGTTGTAGGGAAATACTACCATTTCTGTTGATTTAAATGTTTCAATGTTTCAGAGTTATGAACACACTTGATTATAAATCTACATGCTTATAATTAATATATATTTATTTGTTGGAAAATTTTGTATTTGAAAATTTTCCTATCAAATATTTTTTTTATATTCAATAAAATCTTGTTATATTAAAACGATATTTTATTTTGTGCTAATTTAATTCTACCTTCAACCATTTCCGTTAGAAGTTTTTATTTTAACTCAATAACTCAACACACACGAACTATGCAATGTTTAAATTTTCCAAAATTTATTACACAGTGTGTAAAAAATAAAAAAATACATTAACTCATTTTATTTTCGTAAAATTGCACGTCAAAAATTTCAATTTATGTAATATTATGTCAAGTTAATAATTTATATCAATTTCAACAACTAGGTGAATTAAAATCGTATTTTTCAAAGATTTTTCATTTTCAATATTTTTTAACATCAAATTTCAAGCACAAATTTGCCCCCATTTACACAATTATGTATTAATAATTCGTATACGAGTTATAATATTTAATTTCTAATTCTCCATTTCATCATATTAGTGAATAAGTGTACAACATATTGGTGAATTATGTCATCAAACTATATTAATTTAAATATCATAAATCATATAAGAATTCATCATATTGATACCATTATATGACATATTGATGAATGCATTCATTATATATATGAACTTATTCATTCTATCGGACATCATAGTAAAAAACGAAATATTTAATACATTGAATTTGAATCGTCATATTGATGAATATAATCATCATATTTATGAATAATGTAAAATTTTATTTTTTTACGAATTTTTTCAAAAAAAAAAAATATTTTTTTTTAGAATTTTTCTTAGAATTAGAAAAAAATGTCATTAAAAAATGTTGTTGGAAAAAATGTAATTAAAAACCAGTTGGAAAAGTTACATGGGTAAGTTCGGTCACATGGGGCGGATTTTTATAGTCGGTCGGGCCCATCTATGGAATACCCTACACCTTTGTTGGGGATATTAATGTGGGATATTTAATTGCATACCTCCCCTCCCTCAGAATATTATTCACATATCAGAAATTTACGAATAAAAAAAAATAGAAACATATAATTGGGCGGACAACGTCTATATTTAAAATTTTGAAAGGCTAATATTTCATAGATTTGATTTTAGTAATTTACGGATCAAATTTCCACTATGAAAACCCGGGAAATAATGAAAAAAAAAAGTGGGCGGATCACGCCCATTTTTGGACCACATGTTTTTAGCTGAATTATAAGAATACGTTTTAAATTTTATACCTATATCTTGAATACTTTTCGAGTTATTAGTTCCTAAAGAGCTATATAAAAGTGGCTTGTATGGGAGGTGGGTGTGTCCGTTGACCGATTTGGCTCATTTTCAAACTCAGTTCCTACTTTTGGCTAAAATATAATAATACGAAATTTTATCGCATTATGATCAGTATTTCTCAAGTTATTCTGTATTCGGACAGCAAGACAGCAAGACGGACAGAGAGACGGACATGGCTAAACGGACTCGGGTAGTGATGCTGATCAAGAATATATATACTTTTCCATACCGGACACGCCTCCTAAGGGGCGTTACAATATATGCACAAAGTTAATATACCCTGTACCTCATAGGTGTAGGGTATAAAAAAAAAATTATGCGACAAAAAAAAATTCTGAAAAAACACATTTTTTGCCTGAAAAATTTATTTCAAACAATTTAAAAAAAAGTATAACATTTTTTTTCTAAAATTTTTTTATAAATATCACTGTTATTAATAAAAAGTTGTAATTATAAACAAATATATTAGAAAACATTGTAATAAAACGTATTATTCACATACACTTCATCATATTTAAGAACACTTTTTCGACGAAGCATTCATAATATTTATGATCGCATTCACAACATTGATGGCTTTAGTCATTAATATTATTAATGGTTCTTCAATATAATGAATGTTGGTTTGAAGAATGGAATTCATCAATAAGATGTACGATTTTTTTTTCTGTGTAGAGATCTCCTTCATTTGAACTAACTTATTTCAAATCAGAATCAATGTGGTTTGAATTCTTTAAATGTTCTTTTTTTATAATATTATTTTAGATTTTTTTTTAACTCTTTACTTTTTGGTTATTTGGTGTAGAGCACCATTTATTCAATTAAAGAAAATAAATATATTGCCGAAGATATTTTCTCACAAAAACCCTTTAAATAATTGTTACAGCATCTGTTGTGAACGCGAAGAATTTCTCTGTTGGTGACTTCACCGATGACTCCAGTGGTGTTGACGAGGTAAACCACGGTGGTGCACACACTCTAAAGCAACCGCCAAAAACAACAACAACAAAAACAAATGACAGAGTAACTGCGCAACCAAACGAACAGCTCTAGAACAGCCTCAAATTATATACTACACTGTGCCAAATAAGATGCAAACACTTTCGACGTGCGGTTCTGTGCGCCAAAGTGTGTGGTCACGGGTTGTCGACGGTGTTGGTCGACGTTGGTAGAGGTTGTCACGGGTGCCGTGGGTGTCGTGTGGATGTCGTGTGGGTGCAGAGACGTACGCCATTGTTGTACAAATGGCCTCAATTACAAAACAATTGCGCGGCTGTGCGCCGCGCCGCAATGTAGGCAAATGTTTTCGGGCGTATTTTCGCTTGGTTGACTGCGTTGGTCCTGCGGTGCTATTGGTGTTGGCGGTGGTTATGTTGTTGTTGGCGGTGCTGCGTTGCGTTGCGCTACGTTGCACGGCCAGTTACTATTTATAGACATTTGTATTGTAGTTGTTATTGCAGGCATTTGGACTGTCTGTCTGTCTGTTGTTGTCAGTTTTAGTCAACTGAATTTGTTGTTGTTGTTGAAGTTAGATGTTGCCATTATATTGTTGTTGTTGTTGTTGCCGCTGTTGCAAATAGTAAAATCAAACAACAGAAATTGTCAGTCACAACTGCTATAAATAATCGAAATGCGTTGCTTTTAGTGTGGCCGCCTTTTAGGCGCTGCACACGTTACGACTGTAGGCGACACAATGTGGCAACCCATTCAGTGTTGCCAACGGGCTAGTTGTCTTTAATTGTTGTTGTACATTAACTTGTTATTGTTGTTGTAGTCGTAAACAACAACAACGACAATAATATACACCAAGAAAATTAATGTAGTCAAATTTAATAAATTTTTGTATTTGTTTTGAAAAAATGTAGTTCTACTATTTTTGTTTACTTTTTGAGTGCATTTGTATTTATTTGATTTTACTACAAAATGTATTAAAAATCTTATTTAATAGTCGTAAACAACAATAACAATTACAAATACCATGAAAATTAATGTAGTAAAATTTAAGACATTTTGTTTTTGTTTTGAAAAATATAGTTCTAATATATTTGCTTATTTCTTAAGTGAATTTGTATTTATTTGATTTTATTTTACTACATAATATATTAAAAATTGTTTAATAGTCGTAAATAACAACAACAATAATACACAGAAAGAAAATTAATATAGTAAAATTTAATACATTTTTGTATTTGTTTTGAAAACATATTTAGTTCTACTCTATTTGATTACTATTTAAATGCATTTGGATTAATTTAATTTGATTTTACTAAATAATATATTAAAAATCTTATTTAATAGTCGTAAACAACAACAAAAATAACATACATATACAACAGCATACACCAAGAAAATGAATGTAGTAAAAATTTCATACATTTTTACATTTGTTTTGAAAAATGTAGTTTTACTACATTTCTTTATTTATTGAGTGCATTTGTAGTTATTTGCTTTGATTTTATTACATAATGTAATCAAAACTTGTTTAATACATATTGCAGAATCTATTTGATTTATGTATTTTTAATTAATTGTTATTTTTTTTAATTATGTGAGCAGGTAGAAGCGAAAACAAAGCAATTAAAAAAATGCGATGTTAACAAAAAAAGGCATAAAACAAAAAGTTGTCTGTAAGTGCGCATATTATTCATATTTGGGACAAGCGAAATAAAATATTTAAATTTTTGTGTTACTTTTGTGTAGTCAAAAATGATGATAATATTTATTGCATTTTATCAGAAAATAACTTTGTTGTATTTATAGTAATTCTTTTGGAGAGTCAACATAATTTTTCTTTAATTTTAAAGCAATACAGAATGTAATAAAAATAAATACTGTTGTAGTATTTTTTTGTAAATTTATTTGAAATTTCATTTGGAGGTAAAACATAATTTTTCTTGAATTTTAATGAAATGCAGAATGTAATAAAAATAAATACAGTTCTTGTATTTTGTTTTTAAATTATGTGAAATTTCAATAAATGCAGAATTATGCAAAAATAAATGTATATGTAGTAAAAATAAATGCATATGTATTAATAACAAATGTAGTTATGTAGCATTTTTTGTAAATATTTATGAAATTTCAATAAACGCAGTATGTTCTAAAAATAAATGCATATGTATTACAAATAAATGTAGTTGGAGTAAAAATAAATGAAAATGCATTAAATTTTTACATTTTTATTACAATTTTCATCATATACAAAATGTATTTTTCTACATAGATATTTCTAGATGTTCAAATTAAAATAAACTGTAGTTATTTATAATAAAAATGCAGTAAATTAACATAAATTGTTTTTCATAGAAAAACAGCTACATAAATGTAAAATAAACAAATACATTGGCTTTTGAATGTAACTAAAATGTAGATGTATCTATTTTAAATACATTTTTCGTTTTTTTTTAATACAATACACTTTTGTTTCGGTGTAGAGCCAACATCTAGAGTGAAGTGAATTTCAATTTCACGCTTGTTGCTAAATTAGATGCTAATTAAATATACATTTTCGCTGGTCAGTGTTGCCAGATATACATACATTTCCACTGGCAATATATTGGTCAACTGTCGTGGTTGTCGTTTTTGTTGTTGTCGTTGTATTTTTCGTTTTGTTTTCATTCGCAGCCGTTAATGAGTTGCGCATAACCTCAAAATTAGTTTTCATTTCAATTGCAACTTGTTTTGCATGCTGTTGGCAAGAGCAGTAGCAGCAACAACCAAAACATAGCAACATCTGCCGCTGCAGCAACTACTGTTTTTGGTGACATAGAGGTAGGTTGCACTTGTGCCATTTGTGGCTGCACCAACTTTAGAAATGGTTGCAAGGACCTCTTTTGTATTTTTTTTTTGTTAGGGTTGGTTGGATGGCATCGCTGTTTGTACCGCTATGGCAACATATGCTTAAATTAGCGTATAACCAGGTGATTTTACAGTTAATTTAATTTTCGCTTTAGTATATTTTGCAAATACTACCATTGTTGTGGGCTCATTGTCCTAGTCCTAGTCGCCGTCGTTGTCAATGTTTTGTGTATTTCGAGCAATTTGTTGCATTGTTAATGTCGCGCACGTCGTTTTTTTGGAAAATGGCCAACTGTGTCAGCGATATGGGGTTTTCTGTTAAATATGCATTTGCTAACATTTCAATTGACAATTTAAATTAGTTTCACATGTTGTTTGTCGAGTCAAGTAAAAGTGTTTTAAATTAGTACATTTTATTGTTATTTTTTATGTACAACATTTTTAAATTTTATTTAAACTTTATTTTAAAATAAAATTCCATAAAATCATAAATTAATATTCGATGTTTTCAGAAAAAAATTTATTTAATATGTATTTTTAAACTGTCCAATAAAATTACATTATAAAGGGGTTTCATTAATATAAAAAAAAAATATTATTTATATCAGGGGCCCGTGCTTCGCTTCAGTGTGGTGAGTTTTAGTGTGTTGAATTTCTATGTGGTGAATTTTATTGTGTTGAATTTTAGTGTAGAGAATTTCAGTGTGGAGAGTTTTAATGTGGTGAATTTTAGTGTGGTGAATTTTATTGTGGTCAGTTTTAGTGTGGTGAGTTTTCGTGTGGTGAATTTTAGTCTGGTGAGTTTTAGTGTGGTGAGTTTTAGTGTGGTGAATTTTAGTGTGGTGAATTTTAGTGTGGTGAATTTTATTGTCGTCAGTTTTAGTGTGGTGAGTTTGTTTTTCTTTTTCTTTATTTTTACTTTTTTTGTTTTTCCTTTAGTTTGGATTTTAGTATTATTTCATTGCTTTTGTTTTTGTATTTTTGCTTTTGTTTTGTGCTTTTGTGTTTTTGCTTTTAAATTTTTTGTAGTATTTGAGTTTTATTTTTTCATGTTCGTAGCTGGTGAAAGTGCCGAGTTATATCGTATTGAAAATTTATGTTGTATGGGAAGTGCAACGCCTCTTTGTCCAATCCCGCCCATATATAGTCTATCATTCCTTCCAGACCATACCGCAACTGTGGTAAAAATTTTAAGAAAATCGGATAAGCACTTTAGACGGAGAAGCGGAAAAAACAAATCAACAAACGGACAAACCAACAAAGAGATTTATTATATATATATGTAGGATAATTGATGATTAATATTTCATGTACTGTGCCAAATGGCCGTAGCCTGCAGATGCCAAAACAAAACACCTAATTACGCATTTGAAAATATAATACGTTAATGGGAAAGGAACATTATGAAAGGAATCGAATATTTAAAATAAAAATAATTTAAAAAACCATGACTTCAACTTATTTGTCTGTCAAATTTCACATTTATTTTCAAATTACACAGATGTTTCTCTTTATTCACTCACTTATTCAATTTTAAACCCCCGATAAATAATTTCAATAAAATATTCCAATATTAGGCATATATTTGATCTACGTATAACATATCAGTTACTTATGATATACATAGCAAAAATAACATAGCATAATGTAATAAAATTAACTATTTTTACTACATAATGTATTCGTTTTCTATATATTGCAGAAACTGTAGTATGTGTTTGTTTTCTGTCAGAATTTATGATGATAGACATTGTGTATTCAGCTATACTTGCATCTATATGATCATGAAAATATATGTTGGACGTAAATAATAACCCGAGTAGAAATTTAACCTATTAGTATAAACAGAATCATGGCCCGATCGAATTCATCATGTAATTAGTCGGGTTATTACCCTATTATAGTTACTTTTTTTATTCTTTTTAATACAGTTTTTGTTTTGTACAAATGAATTTTTGAATTTGGTTTCGTTTATCATTTTAAAGGAAAAAGGTATTCGATGTTTAACACACTTTGTATGGATTGTGATAACTAAAAAATAAACGTAAAAATATTAAATATTCTAATTTTCAAAAATTATTACTCAACATTTAAAAAATATAAATCATGAAAACAACAATTTTTTTCATATACCAACTATGCTCACTTCCGAATTTTCCTCATAATCCTGCCGCAAACAAAACATTCGCCCGAAAACCAATAAATAAAATGTCAATCAATTCTATAGCATAATAGAAAAATAGTTAAATCATCAGCTTAACAATAGCAGTCAGTCCTTGAAAAGGCCGTCTGATAGAATGTCTGATACAAAAAAAAAAAAAAAATGTCGTACACAGAAATAACATATTTCATTGTATTGAAAATTATTTTCATTAAATGTTCTTGTTTAACGCAAACTAATAAATACAGGCATGATATACTTTAAGCAATTCTATATTAGAAATACTCAACAACATTTTAACTATATTAATATTTAGTACATGTTTATTCAAATGAATTTATTAAGAAAACAATAATATTTTGAGAAAATTGGTTGATTGATATCGAACAGAGAAATCAAAATTATCTATATATATATTTTTTAATTAAAAAAAAAAGATTATTTAAAATTCAGAAATTTAATTTTATATTCAAAAAATATTAATTTAAAAAATTGTGAATTTCAAATGGAAACATTCAACTAAAAAATGTGGTTTTGTTAATTATATTTTAAGAGGATCATATTATGATTGGGTTTTATGGTTGTAGCCAATCATATAATATATCTTATTGATACTCAGTGAACGTATTATGGTCGGCAGTGACCATATTATGATTTCACACTAGCCTATGGTCCTCAGAAAGCATATTTCAATTTCATACAACTACCATATTTTTGTTTTACACCATTTTATAAAAACCAAATATTTTTAATAACATATTATGATTAGGATTTGTCATATTTTGATCTCTGTATAATTTCTCGAAACCATAAGAAGGTTCTTATCAACCATATTTTGTTTTTTCAGAGAGATAAACATTTTATAGTAATATATCTGATATAATAGCAACCATATTATTGCTGGACTTACATTTGAAATACAATACTTTGATTGTGACAACTAACAAAGATTATAGAAAACATGTTGTTACGAAAACTGAATATTCGTAACAATATTATAGTTGTCAAGATCATGTCACAAATATAATTTTCAGAATTACATTTGGTTTGTTTTGAATTTCAATTGGAATTTCAGAATAGCAATGCAATGTTTTGCATTTTAAATGGAATTTCTGAATTTACATTGATCTTTTTGAATTATACTTGGAAATGGTGTAGATAATTTATTATATATCTATATATATATATATATATATATATATATATATATATATATATATATATATATATATATATATATATATATATATATATATATATATATATATATATATATACAGGGTTTTTTGAAAAAATCAATGACAAAGTAAAAATTTCTATTTTTATTTTTATAAATTTCAACTTTACGTACATTTTAAAAAAGGAAGAAATCATGGGATTCTAGGATGTGATATACCATTGGAAAGGTAATTTAATTGTATAAAAAATTAGTGAAAAATTGATATTCATATATCAACAGATTAAATTTTATTACGAATTTTCTTGAAAAGACTATGTAAGACTATGTAAAGGGTTTTTCAACAGGGCCGCTACAAAAGTAGAGCGACAGGGACAGCAAACGACGCCATATTTCTTGCCGCTCTTTTGACATTTCTCTTCAGTAAGGTTTGCCATTTCATGATGGTAAGATATACGAGCCAACAATGAGTCGAAATTATTAAAATGTACTACCGAAATTCGAATTCGTTTATCTTTCCATTATAAAATGGCAAACCTTACTGAAGAGAAATGTCAAAAGAACGGCAAGAAATATGGTGTCGTTTGCTGTCCCTGTCGCTCTACTTTTGTAGCGTCCCTGTTGAAAAACCCTTGAAAATTTTTTTTGTAGCGCTCTTATTGAAAAACCTTTTATTACTAAACACCCTGTATCTTAAAAACTGGGCGCAAAATAGGACATATTTTTATTTTACATTTAATTTTTTTTTTTGAGTTATTGACATCGATGAGCCAAACACCATCTATGTAAAACTCTTGATTCGTCTGTCTGTTTGTTCCAGCATCACATCTAAACCGCTAAACAGATTTAACTGACATTTTAAACTATGATACTATGGAGTCCTGAGGGTGACAGAGGGTATATATGGGCGGATAAGTGAGCGTGACACCCATACAACTTTAACTTTTAAAAAGATATAAACTCGGCACTTACACCAGCTAAGAAGATGAAGCAAAAAAACTCAAATACAAAAAAAAAAAATTACAAAAGCAAAAATACAAAAAACAAAAGCAAAACACAAAATCAAAAAGACAAAAACAAAAGTAAAAACAAAAACACAAATACCAAAAAGAATGAAACAAATTCAAAAACATAAACAGAAAAACTAACGCAAAAGCATGCGCAAAAGCAAACACAAAAGACAAAAAACAAAAGCAAAACACAAAATCAAAAAGACAAAAACAAAAGTAAAAACAAAAACACAAATACAAAAACAAAAGCAAAAATACAAAAGCAAAACGAAAAAACAATAGCAGAACAAATAATCAAAAGGAAAAACATAAAAAATATAAAAAACACAAAAGCAAAATCACTAAACAAAAGTAAAATCACACAACAAAAGCAAAATAAAAAGAAAAAAAAATAAAAGCAAGAACACAAAATAAAAAATCCAAAAAAACAAACAATGCTGCGTTTTGAAAGACAATTGCAAAAACAGAAATAAAAGCAAAAACACAAAAACATGAGCAAAAATAGAAAATAAAAAACTCACAAAATCAGGAAAACACAAAAGGCTAAAACATAAATAAAAATATAAGCAAGCAAACAAACAAAAACAAAATAAACATCTATATTAAAAAATGGTTTAACAAAAAATTAAAAACCCCCGTTGCACAGTCAGTGAACGAATACTACTCCTATGATAAAGTTCCACCTTTTATACCCTACACCTATGAGGTACAGGGTATATTAACTTTGTGCATATATTGTAACGCCCCTTAGGAGGCGTGTCCGGTATGGAAAAGTATATATATTCTTGATCAGCATCACTACCCGAGTCCGTTTAGCCATGTCCGTCTGTCTGTCTGTCTGTCTGTCTGTCTGTCTGTCTGTCTGTCTGTCTGTCTGTCTGTCTGTCTGTCTGTCTGTCTGTCTGTCCGTCTTGCTGTCTTGCTGTCTTGCTGTCTTGCTGTCCGAATACAGAATAACTTGAGAAATACTGATCAGAATGCGATGAAATTTCATCTCAATATATTTTAGCTAAAAGTAGGAACTGAGTTTGAAAATGAGCTAAATCGGTCAACGGACACGCCCACCTCCCATACAAGTCACTTTTATATAACTCTTTCGGAACTAATAACTCGAAAAGTATTCAAGGTATAGTTATAAAATTTAAAAAATATAGTTATAATTCACCTAAAACTATGTGGTCCAAAAATGGGCGTGAGCCGCCCACTTTTTTTTTTCATTATTTCCCGGGTTTTCATAGTGGAAAATTGATCCGTAAATTATTAAAATCAAATCTATGAAATATTAGCCTTTCAAAATTTTAAATATAGGCGTGGTCCGCCCAATTACATTTTTCAAATTTTTTTTTTAGTTTTTTATTCTTTATATAATTTTTTTAATTTATTGGGATATAAGACGTAAATTTCTGATATATGAATAATATTCTGAGGGTTTATATCCCCTCCAAAGGAGTAGGGTATTCCATAGTCGGGCCCGACCGACTATAAAAATCCGCCCCATGTGACCGAACTTACCCATGTGACCTAACTTTCCCAACTCGTTTATTACTAAAGTGAAATTGATTAGGTAATTCAATAAAATTTTAGTCATGACTTTCAGTGTCAGCTATAATTCCACTACATTAACATAACATGGTCTCGTTTCAGTTCCCGGGGATTCGGGGATGCCAGAATTAAGCAAATCTTTTCCTGATATATGTAAATTTGTCATTCTCGAGTGTAAACTATAAAAATTTACAATTGGTGCTCGAGTATTTTCGAGGAAATAAAAATGATCGAACAATAATAGATCTAAGAAATATTTATATTTCTTTAATATTGATTTTATAAAATTATTTAAATTCAAAAGAGCATATTTTAGATGTATTGTCGAAAAACACACAGAATGTAGGCATCGTATGATAGTTGTCATTTAACCTATAGGTTATCAAATTTGATGAAATTGTAAAGCCAGATATTCGGCCTTTTTTGGGGACGTACAGAAGATAATTGGTAGCATTTAATACAAACTACAGCTTTTACAAAAAAAATGTCCAAACTGCATTAAGATAGATAAACATTTTGTCTAAGAAGGTTTTACAAATTTAAATTTTCAGTTTGATTGAAGTGTACGCTCTGAGTTTGCCAACTGCATATACGTTTAGAAACTCATTATTTCGAATAAAGAATGATAGAAATACAAGTAAAACAGTTTATTAAAAATAAATAAAGACATTTTTATTTTGCAGTATTCATTTTCGTCAAATTCCTGACTAAATTATGTTGCTTTTATGTTGACTTTCGGCACTATAATAAAATAAACGAAAACTAGAAAATAAAACCAAGAAACAAACGTCTTGCAACATATTTGTTAAAGAACTACAATTGTGGTATGCACAAAAAAAAAAAAGAAAATAAAAGAAATCCCGCAACTAGTCAAACTAAAGCCAGATGCCAGGCAAGTGTAGCAAATGCAGCAGCGGAAGACGGAAAAGCACTACAAAGGACTTTGTTGTACGAATTTTTGGTATTATATTAACCGTCAAACATGGGGGGAGTGCGCAAGATATTCAAAAAGTGGCAAGAAAAAGCATTATATGGCATATAGAAATGTGGACCAGAGGGTGCTGCTGTTGCTTATAACAGCGGATTTACGCGGCTTTCGGTAAAGCATATTAGTTGCAAGATATGTTTTTTGGCAGCGGCAAAACTGAGCAGAGCCGAATGTAGGCCTAAAGCAAAAATGTCTGCTATGTGCGGTGCTGGCAACGAGCAACGATATGACGTCAGACAAAGCGGCAGTAGAGCAGCAGCGGCAACTGCAACGCGCAGAATGCGCCGAAGGAATTTTTTAATTTTTGTGCATGTGGCATGTTTTTGACGAACTGAAATTCAAAATGCAACAAAAAAGAAAACTAAAACAGTGTTTGTTAGTTTAAGCAGAGAAACAAGTAAAAAAAAAAATGAAAAATATGGCAACACTGCAATCTGCAAAATGGCCGGTAGGCTCTATGCGAGGAACGCTTTTGTGGCCGGAAATAAAGACGTTAATGACGGTTACGACGACGATGAAGATGACAACAAAACTGCTCTGAAATACACTGAAGAAAATAAATAAAATATTTTTTACCTAAATTTGAAATATTAATTTATTGAATGGTAAAATACAAAATGATGACTGTAAATATAAATGGAAAATACAAACATTTTAATTAAATTAATTTAAAATAAAATCAATTTTAAATTCATTTTTAATTAACATCAACTCTTTTGCACTTTATTGATATACAAGAAATAAGGATATACATTTTAAGAATTATTGCTCTTGTTTAATTTTTTTTTTGATACGCAAGAACTTAACTTCTTGTGTCTTTGATTTATAAATGTTCTTGATTACTTTTTTGATACCCACACCCAGAAAAAAATACTATATAAATAATAGTATTTTACTATTAAAAATTGTCAATAGTATAAATTATTATTTTAATCTGAAAATACCATTAAATACTAGAAAATACCATGACATTGACATTGTGTTTATATGAAAAGATTTATTTTTTGTATACTATTAAATCAATAATTGTCCTATTGACCAATTTTAATAGGATTTGAGAGAATTTTTTTCTGGGTGCATTAAGTTAAGCTTAGCATATCAATAATAATTGCTCTTGATTGTCTTTTTGATATCTATGAATTTAACTTCTGCATATCAAGAAGTATTAATCCTGATTACTTATTTTGTAATGAAGAATTTCACACCTGCATATCTAGAATTATTGATATTGATTCAACTATTGTAATTCTGGATATCATTTATATTTGGTCTAGAATATTTTTCTTTACCCATTAATTAATTTGTACCCATTAAATACAATTCATCGTCTGCATATCAAGAATTATTGTCCTTGATTTCTTTTTTGATACCCATGAATTTAAGATCTGCATATCAAAAATTATTGATATTGATTACACTAATTAAATTCCTGGATTCCTGGATTGGTCTAGACAAATTTTTTGCCACCCATTAATTTAAGCATTTCATGTTAAAAATTATTACACTTGACAACCTCTTTTATATCCAAGAGTTTCACCCCTGTATGTTAAGAATTATTGTGCATATCAAGAATTATTTCGCTTGATTTCTTTTTTGATAGCCATGAATTAAACATCTACATATCAAGAATTTTTGCTCTTAATTACTTATTCGATACCGAAGAATTTTACTTCTGCAAATCAAGATTTTATGCTATTGATTAAACTAATTGATACTCAAGAATTGAACTTCCGGAATTCAATTATAATAGCTCTATATTCTTTTTTTTCTACCCATTAATTTAAGCATTGCATATCACTTGATAACCCCTTTGACACGCTAGAGTTTCACCTCTGTACGTCAAGAATTATTGTGCTTGATATAAAAGTAGTCCCTATGAATTTAACATCTTAATATCAATAATATTTTTTCTTGATGAATTTTTTGTTACCCATGAAAATATCAATATTTCATGGGTAACAAAAAATTCATCAAGAAAAAACATTATTGATATTAAGATGTTAAATTAACGCAAGAATTTAACCATTGAATATCGATTATAATAGCACTTTTTTGGAACCCATGAATTAAATCATAGCATATCAAGAACTATTACTCTTTATTACTTTATTTTTGGGTACCCAAGAATTTAATATCTGGATATCAATTATGATTAAATACGATAGCATTTTTGATACCAAACTATTTATTGTCTGAATATCAAGAATTATTGCTATTGATTACTTTTTTTATACCAAAGAATTTTATCTCTTGATGAATTTCTTGCATATCAAGAATTATTGCTCTTGATTACTTATGTGATAGTCAAGAATTTAACATCTGCATATCTAGAATTATTGATATTGATTAATTTATTTGATATTCGAGAATTTAACTTTTGACTATCAATTATAATAGTTCTGGATTACTTTTTTGGTACCCAAAATTTTTAATTGCATATTAAGAACTATTCCTCTTGATTATTTGTTTGCTATGCATGAATTTAATATCTGAATATCAATTATAATGGCACCTTAAATTTATTGATATTTATTAAACTAAATGATACCCAAAAAGTTAATTTATGGATTTCAATTATAATTGCTCTGGATTAGTTTTTTAGTATTCATTAATTTAAGCCTTGCATATCAAGAACATTACACTTGATAACCTTTTTAACATCCCAGAGTTTTACCTCTCTATGTCAAGAATTATTGTTCTTGATTACTTTTGTTTCCCCATGAATTTAACTTCTGCATATCAACAATAATTTCTCTTGATGAATTTCTTGTTAGCCATGTATTTAACCTCTGCATATCAAGAATTACTGCTCTTGATTACTTATGTGATAGCCAAGAATTTAACCTCTGCATATCTAGAATTATTGATATTGATTAATTTATTTGATATTCGAGAATTTAACTTTTGGCTATCAATTATAATAGTTCGGGATTACTTTTTTGGTACCCACAAATTTTAATTGCATATTAAGAACCTTTCCTCTTGATTATTTGTTTGCTACGCATGAATTTAATATCTGAATATCAATTATAATGGCACCCTTAATTTAAACTCAGAGTTTTGAATTGTTTTAGCATTTTATACTCCACAAGAGCACTTGATTACCCTTTTTATGTTTCATAAAAATAAGAAGTATACTTCCTAAGTTCTACTGGATTTTAAAAGTCTCATCTCTCAGTGTACCAAGCAAAAGCAGCGCTGTGTTTAAAGTGAGCTGATGCTGTGTTTAGTTTAAATTTTGAGTAGCCATATAAGCATTGCGCAAAATGCAATTTTCGCAGAACAAATATTTGCAAAAAGCATAAACGAAATTATAAAAAATCTATAAAAAGAAAAAAAATAATGCGAATTTAAAGAAAAAATAAAAAGGCCCTGCAAGATGCTAGATTAGGCTAAACTTTCGTATATAAATTTTCTTTCAGGTTTTTGGCTGCAACAAATCAAGACAATTTTGTTGTCCTTTAAATAAAAATTACTCTCGTCGAAAAAGGTAGATGATACTGTCGCTTAATACCTGCTCGTATATCAGCTGTTGTCACCCATATTTAGGGTTAAATTTTTGTATTATTTTTCTAGTTATTTTTTTTTGTTTCTTTGTAGGGTACCATGAAATGTGACTTCCAATTAAAGCATGTCAACCCAAATAAATTCACAATGTTATCGGTGAACAATCAGTGAATGTCCGGAACACATACCGTGCGTCATGCTCGTGTGACAGCGGATGAGACGGTGAAAAATTAAAAACGCCAAATACTGATTGTGCTGCATACTTTAAGGCGCTATAAGTTGTACTTTTTTTTTATTTTGAGGCATATGAGAAATGTTTACATGCCATTTTGTTTTGTGTTGCGATTTTTGTATATATTTTGGAAATTTTCATGCATAACTTAACTTTGATTTAGTCCTTTTATCACACTCATGCGACAGTTCTATATTAGATGTAGGGTTTTTTTTTTTAGAGATTAATGTTTGTTGACATTTTCTTAAAAATTAAGAAAGTAAATTAATTAAGTTTTAAGACTACAATGCTCCGTTTAGATGTTATGAAGGTTTTAAGAAAATTGAAAAAACCAGGATTTCTTTCTTCTTCGTTGAGAAGTAAAAGTGGGTGCAATTTATAGTGATTTCAAAAGAGATTATTTAGTGCAAAATTCATTTAAATCGGTCCAGCGGTCCTGAACAAATCAGCAGATGCGTCAAGCTAATCTAAAATCCTTCATATCTTCACAGAAAAAGAAATGTACATCATATTGATGAATTCCGTTCTTCAAACCATGATTCATTGTATTGAAGAACCATTCATAATATTAATGACTAACGCCATTATTGTTATGAATTCTATCATTAATATGAAGAACGCTTGGTAACTGTCGAACAAGTGTTCTTCAATATGATGAACTGTATGTGAAGAATACGTTTCATCATATTAATGAACCAAAATATAAAAAGCAACATATATGTTCATCATATTGATGAACGCTGTTCATTAAACCAAATTGCTATAAACGTATTTTTTTTCGTTAATTTGTTGCCGTACTTCTCAGTTCTCAAGTAGTTCTTGTGTGTTATTAATAAAAAGTTATATTTATAAAAAATATATTTTTGAAAAAAAAAATTTTATTTTTGAAAAAAAAATATATTTTTTTTTAAATGTTTAGTTTTTTGAAAAAAAAAATTTTTCGAGCATTTTTTTTGAAAAAAAAAAATTTTTTTGAACAGAAATTTTTTCGAACAAATTTTTTTTTTTGAATTTTTTTTTTCGAAACAATTTTTTTTTTCGAAATTTTTTTTTTCCAACAATTTTTTTGAAAAGTATTTGAAGTAGTTCTTGTGTGTTATTAATAAAAAGTTATATTTATAAAAAATATATTTTTGAAAAAAAAATATTATTTTTTAAATGTTTTATTTTTTTGAAAAAAAAAATTTTCGAGAATTTTTTTGAAAAAAAAAAAATTTTTTGAACAAACATTTTTTCGAACAAATTTTTTTTTTTTGAATTTTTTTTTTCGAAACAATTTTTTTTTTTCGAAACAATTTTTTTTTTCGAATTTTTTTTTTCCAACAATTTTTTTTTTTTTAAACATTTTTTTTTTTGGATAATTCTTTTACTGTTATTTTTTAAATTAACTTTTTACAACACTTTTTTTCGAATTATTTTATAAATTTCTTTTTTTTTTTGAAAAAATATTATGGACAAATATAAAATACTTCATATCGTAGATGGATCAAGGTCATTTTATAGTTTATAGCGCATTTTATAGTGATTTCAATCGAGATTATTTAGTGCAAAATTCATTTAATTTGGTCCAGCGGTCCTGGAGAAATTTGCGTCACGCTTTAGGTTCAAAACTTAATTCCTCTGTTCTTCGTGAATTTTTAAATAAATAAAATTTAAATTTAAATAAATTAAATGCATCCGTGGAATGGGATTGAGAACATTTAAAACATATATATTTTTTTAAATTTTTCAACACTTATTATTTTATTATAACGAAATATCCTTCACAACTTTGCAATGCAATGTGTTCTGACATTTCACACTTTCAAAGTATTGACAATGCGCGATTTAATTCAAATTCTTTGTTAAATTTAAGCAGTGCCAAAAGTGGCAGCTAGCAAGCAGCTTTAGCGACAGTGAAAATAGACACCGTGCATTATAAAAGGACATTCGTACAAATCTTTGCAAAGAATTTCTATTTCGAAATTTGTCATGTCTTCCATTTTAATACATTTAAGTTTATCAAATATCACAAGCAAGAAATATTAGAGCCTTGTAAAGGGTTCAGCAGCAGCAGCAGCAACACTTTCTCCTGCGTGCAAAGATTTCGTCGACTACTTCCCTTTCCCCTCGTCCGTCTGGGAGAGCTGTCGGAACAAACCCTGCAGTTGGATGTGCTGCTTATCTTAAGCCACGCTGACAGCCCAACCAACGGCAAACGCAGTGGATGTTGGACACGGTGACGATGGCAACGGAGTTGGCGATGACGGTGTCAGAGTTGCTGCTAGTTGGGCGCAACAGCAGCAGCAACAGCGCAGGACGCACGGGACAGCAAAAAAAAGGACAAGCTCATCACATTCCTGGCACGCCAGCTGACAGTGAATGATTTGACCATTCGTTCATTTGCGTTGCCAACTTTGGGTTGGACGGCAGCAGCAAGCAACAGCAAGGAGTACGGGAAGAGTTGAATAAAGAGTTTCATTGCGTTTGGAGGGTTGACAAACGCAATATTTCCACTATTGCTGGACGGTACGGTCGGCACGTTAGGTAGGTAGTTCCTTTCGGTAGGTCGTTGGGGAACTGAGCGACATCTTTATGCGAGAAAAAATGCTGTGCGTTCGTTCGGATTCTACACTTCATGGTAATTTCATGCTTTTCCTAGGAAAAATGACAGCAAAATGTAATAATGAAAAACTTTTTCTTCTTTGTCAACTTGATGAGTGAGAAATTCCTCAGAAGACAAAAAATGAAAGACAAATGGAATGAGTTGTGAAGGAAAAATATACACAGCTCTAAAAGAAAGAAAGTATTGGATGTTATAGAAATAGAACAAACGAACTAAGAAACTAAAGTACGAAAGAACGAACGAACGAATGAATGAAAAAATGAGCTGCTGGAATTCGTTGTCAGATCAGATGAGAAGTCACACAGTCAGAACGGCGAGTATGATGAAGTAGACGCAGTCATTCAGGATGTATGAGCATGTCACAAATGCCAGTGTCAGCGTCATCATCTATGTCAACTGAACTCAACTCAACTCAACTCAACTCAACTCAACTCAGCTCAATGGAGCACAGGGTGGCAACGCTGTGGGTGCAAGCATGTTAAAGACATTAGTTGTTTAAAGCTATATTTATTGCCATTTAACTGTAGGCCGAAATTATCTGTCGACTATTGTGAATTTAACACCAATTTGAGGGAGGTTTAAGGAGGATTTTTTTAGTCAGATAGCAGTCGGTTATTAGTATCTCTTAAAATTACTTTCAATTACCAAATTCTTTTTGAATGTGGAATCTGAAATCGGCGCATGATTATGAGGGAAAATATGGATTATGACTACTACATGGTATTACAAAGAAAAATAAAAGTTCATCAACATGATGAATTTATTCATAAATATTATGAATTTTTTTACCAACTATCAGATTCATCATATTGATACCACCGTTGTTAAATTACATATTGATGAATGCATTCATTGTATATATAAACATATACATACTATCGAGGAACGTGAGGAACGAAATATTCAATACAATGAATTTGAGTCGTCATATTGATGAATATAATCATAATATTTATGAATAATTAAAAATTTTATTGCTTACAAATTTTTCAAAAAACTATTTTTTTTAGATAGTAATTGGAAATAAATGTCCTTAAAAATGTTGTTGTAAAAAAAAAAATTTACAAGAAAAAAAAAATTTACAAGAAAAAAAAAACCCAAGAAAAAAAAATTTGAGAAAAAAAATTTAAAAAAAAAATATTTGTCTGCAAAATTAATTTCAACAAATTTTTTTCAAAATTTTTTTTTAATAAATAATCAAATTTGGAATTCCGAACAGTTGTGCTGAGTTTGACCCCTCTATGACGCTTCGTTTAGAACAACATTTAGAATTTTAGAAAATCTTGACGCATCGGCTGATTTTTTCAGGACCGAATTAAATAAATTTTGCACTAAACAATATCCTTTAAAATCACTATAGAAAGCGCTTATCAACCGAATACGACGCTTCGTTTAGAATCAAATTTAAAATCGTGAAAAATTGTGCCGACTTTGATTCCTCTACAACAGTCCGTTTAGAAGATATGAAAGATTTTAGAAAAGCTTGACGCATCGGCTGATTTCTTCAGGACCGCTGGACCGAATTAAATGGATTTTGTACTAAATAATTTCCATTGAAATCACTAGAAAATGAAAAAAATTATCCAAGAAAAAAAAAATCAAAACAAAATTTCCGAAAAAAATGTATTTCAACAAAATTGTTTTCAAGTAATTATAATACTTTTTTTTAAATATATTTTTTTATAAATATAACTTTTTATTAATAAAAAACATTTGACTGATTTATGCATGTCGAGCAGTCATTATATAAGAAATAACATACAAGAACTACTTGAGAACTAAGAAGTACGGCAAATGCAAACGAAAAAAAACATATTATGATTGAATTTTTGTTTGATGAACAGCATTCTTCAATATGATGTACATTTATGTTGTATTTTATGTTTTTGTTCATTAGTATGATGAAACGTATTCTTCAAATATAGTTCATTATATTGAAGAACACCTTTTCGACAGTTACCAAGCGTTCATCATATTGATGACGTTAGTCATTAATATTCCGAGGCCTTATAATATAGTAATAAATTTTTTTAGAAAAATGCGTTCAGCGATATTCCAAATAATGTGAAACTAACACCATCATTAAAGTGGCTGTGATCAACGAAAGCAATATAGTGATCTTTTTCTGGGTGTGTAAGGTATTCTAAAATTTAACGAAGCCCGTGCAAAAGTTTTATTTCTAGTTTTGGTTTGGTAAACTTTTACTTGGTGAGTTTTGCTGTGGTGAGTTTGATGTGGTGAGATTTAGTTAGATGATTAACATCCAAATTTAAAGTCTAGTTCAAATCGATAGCATTAGGGTTGAGATATAGCGTATTAAATGTTTGGGTTCTATGGAAGGTGCCACTCCCCTTTTTACAATCTGGGTTATTTATGGCTTAGGATATTCCATTTTTTTTCTTTTGTTATTTGTTTTTGGGATTTTTTTGGTTGTTATGTTTTTTAAGTTGTGTTTTTGTGTTATTACTTTTATTTCCGTCTTTACTTTTGTTTTTGTGTTTTTGCTTTTCTTTTGTTTTGTGTTTTGGCTTTTGTTTATCTTTTGTGATTTTACTTTGGTTTTTGTGCTTTTTCTATTGTGTTTTTGCATTTGATTTTGTGTTTTTGGTTTTGTGTTTGTGTTTTGCTTTCGATTTTATATTTTTGTATTTTTGCTTTTGTATTTTGCTGTTGTGTTTTGCTTTTGCTTTTGTTTTTGTGTTATTGCATTTGTTTTTGTGTTATTGCTTTTGTTTGTGTCTTTGCTTTTGTGTTTCACTTTTGTGGTTTTGCATTTGTATTTTTCTTTTGATTTTGGGTTTTTCTTTTGTATTTATGCTTTTGTTTGGATTTAATTTGTGTTTTATTTTTGATTTTGTGTTTGTGTTTTTGTTTTTGTTTTCTTTTTGGTTTTGCTTTTGTAGTTTTGATTGTAATTTGTATTTTTGCTTTTGTGTATCTGATTTTTTTCTTTGTATTTGATTTTGTTTTTGTTTATCCATCTGTTGGATTTTGTTATTGCTTTAGTTTTATGCTTTTATTTTTGTGTTTGATTTTTGCTTTATTTTGAGTTTTTACTTTTGTATATATATTTTTTGTTTCATCTTCTTAGCTGGTATAGGTGCTGAGTTATGTCCTTTTTAAAGTTTAGGTTGTATGGAAGGTGCAACACCCTCTGGACTCCATAGTATCCTGGTGCAAAATTTCAGTTAAATCGGTTTAGCTGTTTAGACGTGATGCTGGAACAAACATACGTACAGACGGACCAAGAGTTTTATAAATATACTAGCTGGACCCATGCACGACTCGTGCCAAGATTTTGTAAATGCAAGGATATGGAGTGATTTTATTAATATAAAGAACATTTTTATTATTTATATCTTCTCCGTAAAACGCTTTCCCGTAGAATTCTTCCCGGTAGAATTGTTTCCCGTTAGAATTCTTTCCCGTAGAATTCTTTTCCGTACAGTTTTTCCCAGTAAAATTTTTAGTGTGGTGAATTTTATTGTGGTGAGTTTTAGTGTGGTGAGTTTTAGTGTGGTGAGTTTTAGTGTGGTGAGTTTTAGTGTGGTGAGTTTTAGTGTGGTGAGTTTCATTGTGTTGAGTTTTAATGTGGTGTGGTTGCTTTTGTATATTTTTTTTGTATTTGAGTTTTTTGTTTCATCTTTTTAGCTTGTGTATGTGCTGAGTTATGTCGTTTGGAATGTTTAGTTTGTATGGGAGGTACCACGCCCCTTTGTCCAATCGCGCCCATATATAGCCTATGACACCTTCCGGACTCCATAGTATCCTGGTGCAAATTTTCAGTTAAATCGGTTTAGCGGTTTAGACGTGATGCTGGAACAAACAGACAGACCGACAGACTGACAGACGGACCATGAGTTTTATATATATAGATATTATTTCAACCTCTATTGGATCAATGTTCTAAGATTATATAGTCTGGACAGCTTTGTATATGGCGAATATTTCTGCTTCAAAGACATAACTGTCATCCGGAAGTCTATGCGACTACTGGATTTGCAGTGCTTCGCAGAATATTCCTGACCTTCTACTTCTTCACTTGGTATTTTGATGAAGTAGCTTGGGTTTATTACGAGCTAAGTTGACTAAAAAAACCCAACATTTATCGCTCATTTACTAAAAGAATGGCAAAACTTAAAAAAGAAACAATTTTTCAGATAAGTAAAGTTTTCAATTGATTTTCACCTCTCATATGAATTGTATGAGACATATGACATGAGGTAACGGCATATTCTCTTCTCAAGCAGTAAATATTAAAGATACAAATACGAATTTTTTTAGACAAGATAAAACAATATTCAACGAATAATTCTGCATCATTCACAGAAAAAACGAGTTGGGAAAGTTAAGTCACATGGGTAAGTTCGGTCACATGTGGCGGATTTTTATAGTCGGTCGGGCCCGACTATGGAATACCCTACACCTTTGGTGGAGATATGAACCCTCAGAATATTATTCATATATCAGAAATTTACGTCTTATATCCCCATAAATTAAAAAAATTATATAAAGTATAAAAAACTAAAAAAAAAATTTGAAAAATGTAATTGGGCGATCCACGCCTATATTTACAATTTTGAAAGGCTAATATTTCATAGATTTGATTTTAATAATTTACGGATCAAATTTCCACCCGGGAAATAATGAAAAAAAAAGTGGGCGGATCACGCCCATTTTTGGACCACATATTTTTAGGTGAATTCTAACAATACGTTTTAAACTTTATAACTATACCTTGAATACTTTTCGAGTTATTAGTTCCGAAAGAGTTATATAAAAGTGACTTGTATGGGAGGTGGGCGTGTCCGTTGACCGATTTGGCTCATTTTCAAACTCAGTTCCTACTTTTGACTAAAATATATTGAGACGAAATTTCATCGCATTCTGATCAGTATTTCTCAAGTTATTCTGTATTCGGACAGCAAGACAGCAAGACGGACAGACAGACAGACAGGCGGACATGGCTAAACGGACTCGGCTAGTGATGCTGATCAAGAATATATATACTTTTCCATACCAGACACGCCTCCTAAGGGGCGTTACAATATATGCACAAAGTTAATATACCCTGTACCTCATAGGTGTAGGGTATAAAAATTACATCATCTTGATGAATTCCGTTCTTCAAACCATGATTCATTGTATTGAAGAACCATTCATAATATTAATTGCGTGAATGCATTCATTAACGACATCAATGTTATGAATGCGATCATAAATATGAAGAACGCTTGGTAAGTGTCGAAAAAGTGTTCTTCAATATGATGAACTGTATGTGAAGAATACATTTCATTATATTAATGAACAAATACATAAAATACAACATATATGTTTTAAATATTGAAGAACGCTGTTCATTAAACCAAATTTCTATCAAAATATTTATTTTTCATTAATTTTTTGCGTACTTCTCAGTTCTCAAGTAGTTCTAGCATGTTATTTCTTATATAGTGCTTGCTCGATATGCATATATTAATAAAATCTTTTATAATCTATTTATTATAATTACAACTTTTATTAATAAAAAGTTATATTTAAAAAAAATATATTTTTGAAAAAAATGTTTTTTTTCAAAACAATTTTTTTTTTCCGATACATTTTTTTTAGATGGATTTATTATTTTTTTTTTTTTTTTTTTGAACAATTTTTTTTTGTCCAAATTTTTTTTTCGGATACATTTTTTTTAATTTTTTTACTGATATTTTTTACATACAATTTTTACAACACTTTTTTCAAAATTTTTTATAAATTTTTTTTTTTTTAATATTATGAACAAATTCATCATTATAACAATTCAAATTCATTGTATTCAATATTTTGTTCATATATATAATGAATGCATTCCTTAATACATATGTAATTTAATGAACGGTGTTACCAATATGATGAGTAGTAGTTGGTAAAAAAATTCATAATATTTATGAATAAATTCATCATATTGAAGAATTTTTTTCTGCGTTAATTCAAAAATCGCTTTTTTTGAGTTATGACACTCTTGTAGTAGCGATAGGTTTTAATGTGTTCTAGTTTTATCGAAATATGGAACACGTGAAAAATATTTCGCATTTTTGGAGAAAATCCCTTTTTTAAGAACTTTTTAAGAACAGTATTTTCTGTTCTTGATATAAGAGCCCAAGAGTTCATGTTAACTCAAAGCAGATACTGTTAGGGAAAACTACACAAACTCTAGAGCTTTTTCGAATATGCTGCTGCATTCATTCATGATTTCCAAAGACAACAGGAAACGTAGAAATTACGCAATAAGGGTAACGGATAATGGGGACAACAACTGTTATACGTCAGTTACAAAGAGGCACTATAGAATACTCAGAGAGCTTTGCTGAGAGTGAGCATTATATTTTACGCTTAGAATGAAAGAGTAAAATAGTAAAATTGAAACGAACTCGTAGGAGCGAAATGCATATAACTGTTATACTTATACGAGCCGACAACGACGACGACGACGTAAAACAGGACACAGATGCTGACATAAGGATGCGTTATACGATTGTCTAGGACGACGAAGCGGCTGCTGCTGCTGATGATGACAACAACGACGACGACTACAACGAGAACGACAGCAACAACGATGACTGTGGACTACGACAACGATGACTGCGATATGGCTCCACATCCACAAAGTTGCCGCAACATTCCGCAAAACATTCAAACAGAAACGAGTCAACGTTCGAGTGCGTCGGGTCATTGCGCTGTCTGTGCGACGACGAGTAGCAAACGAAAGGATCCGAACAACAAAAATAACAAATACAAAAAAAAAGCATCAAATAAGCTTCATAGCGCGTAACTGTTATATAGCGTTATATACTACCTATATTTATGCAGACACACACACACACAGACAGACACAACTATGATGTTTGATGTACATATATGAGATGTACATGTGTTCTCGTGTTGTGTACATAGAGAACGCACACGCGTGCATCAAATGCCGAGTGTTTTACGGTTTCACGTTGTGCGAACGAACGAACATGCGGCCGGAAGTCGTTTGTAGTAAAAAAAATATATAAAATAAAATAAATATAAATATTAAAGAAAAATATTATAAAAAAATTATAAAATATACTTTAGAAATATTAATAAAAAAATATTATTAAATGAAATGTTAATTAAAAACTAACAAAAGTGCCAAAAAGTGTTATTTAAGTGAGTTGTAATTTTTAAATTTCCATAAAATTGCAGACACGTCTGCCTCTCGTATCGCTCGAACTGTCCGTCTCATTGTCTGACTGTCACGCTTCGTGTACTCGGTTTTTCCGCTCGTCACTTGTCTTCGTCGTCTCGTCGTTGTCGTGTACATCGTCATCAGCATGCTGTTGGTTGTCATTTCGCGCACTAAACTCGACGCTTTTCTCGTAGTCGTTTACAACGTCATCGTAAACATCGACATCGTCTTTGATCGGCATTTTATAGTTTTATTACTACGCTACTTTTATTTAGTGTTTTATTGCTATTTTCATATTTTAAAGGCATAACTTTCAAATCGCAGAACCGGTTACTACTGCAACTCTTTCGCTTTAACTTCAGCTCTTCCTCTTTAACTTCTTTTACTGCTCCGGCATTCGTTTGCTATCGCCACTTCTTCCATCTTTTGCATTTAATTCATATCTTCTCTTTCTTCATTTTCATCCACGTATCTTTCTTCCTTTATTATCTTCTACTTCTTCTCGTCGTGCTTTCTCTTGTAGCGCATATGGTTCCACCAAATTTTGCCGGCATTTTGTTTCGTCCTGCTCGTCTTCTTCTACCGCGATGTCGTCCGTCGCTTGTTGCCAAAATGCATTGCCTGCTTTTAGGCGCACAACATCACGAGTGCGCGTACTATGCGCCAACGTAAATTTCAAGTACCGGTTGTACGCGCGCCTCCAAAACATTCCCCCGTGCATCCATCCATCTATCTATCCCTCAAACGCAAGGCTCCATTACAATTAGAAACTATATACGACATTTTTAGTTTTACCGAGTGCACTGCTTGATATGCATTCTATGTGTGTGTGTGCCATGGTTATCATTAAAATTTAATTTCGCGTCTCCGCCAAGGACTCCTCACTCTCTTTTCCCTCGTCTATTGCTCTCGTTTCACTGTTGCCAACTTCAGCGCTATTATATTCCTGGTTGTGCTGGTTGTGCTTTACCGCTATATATATGGAGCACCTACCAACTCACGCTCTTTCTCTTTCTCACTCTTCTCTTCTCCTCTCTTTCTCTATCTCGCCTACTCTTTTACTCTCCGGCGCGCTTCACAACATTTGATGCTTCGTGTTGCTTTCATTATTGCGTTGTACATTTTTATAGCAAAGTTCGTCGTTTCCACCGTGGTGTCGGTTTCATACGATTGCGAACGCGAAACCCGAAAAAAAAACCTAATCGAAATCGTATCGTCATCAGCAGTAGCAGCAGCAGAATCGCAGCCATCAGTCGCATCAGCCGAAGTGTCTGTGTAATGGCGGCGGCGGCTGTTATAGTTGTTTTTGGTTCATATGTTGTCGGTTACTCTGTGCTGAGGGGCGCTCTTACCGCATAAATGCACCATCAAAGTGCCGGTGATTTAGGCGGGAATCACGCACACTCCACACACACACACAGAGCGAAAGAAAGAGAGAGCACTCGCGAGAGACTGTTACTCAAGATTTGATGTTACGACATCTCCTAGCAGTTATTTAAGCCATTTTATGGTACTTTTGTTTTGGTGGCACTTTAAAGCTGTAAAATTAAAGGAGTTTTTAAAGATCCAAAACGGCGCCAACATATTTAAGTCGATAAACCTCATTTAAGAACTCTTAAAGTTGATTATTTTATATTCCAAAATACGTACGAATCTACTGAAAAGTCTTCCTCTAGAAAATATTATATCGATATTTTTTAGAAATTGAAAATACTACCCGTGACAAACACTCTTAAGTTGATTATTTTATATTCCAAAATACGTACGAATCTACTGAAAAGTCTTCCTCGAGAAAATATGATATCGATATTTTTTAGAAATTGAAAATACTACCCGTCACAAACACTCTGTAGTTTTTCCCAGGAATACTTATATTTTCGAAAAGCACACATGAAAATGTCAGTTTTAAGATTTAATATTACAGATTAACAAAATTGTGTGGAATTTGAAAGACAGTTTCACGACATATGTTCGATACGAGTATAAATTAAGGAGGTTTGGTTACAAATTACACCTTTGTCTGCTTAAATCTTTCAAAAAACGTATCTAAATTGCATCAATCGTTCCAAAAGTGTTGTCTATGAGGATATTACGAGGTATTTAAAAAGGAATATCATATGGACCCAGTGCTATTGGAAACGAAGAAAACGCCCGGAAAAATGTTACCATGAGGTAGTAAAAATGTCTGGTAATCTGTAAAAAATGTGAAGAATTAGACGACGTGTCTAGAAGTAGAAGTGGACGACGTGTCTACTCCAACTCTTATTATAAATGGCCAGACCTTTACTGACCCGGTTGATAAAGCTAATCTCTTGGCAGAATTATTTGCTAAGCATTCAACGCTCTCAGATAGCAATCAACCACTGTCCGCTGTCGACTTTGTTTCTTCTGCAATGTCGGAGATACATTTTTGAATTCGGGTAGTTAAAAAGGTCCTAGCTAATCTCAATATTAACAAAGCCTCTGGGCTAGATGGCATATTTGCCCAGGTGTTGAAGAAGTGCGCGTCAAAGCTGTTCGTTGCACCATTGCGTAACCTTTTCAACATCTCCTACAAGATAGGAGTTTTTCCATTTTTGTTGGAAGATTGCCAATGTCCAGCCAGTTTCGAAAAAGTGCGAGACTACGAACCCTGCCAGTTGTCGACATATTGCAATATGCTCTGCGCTGTAATGGAAGGTAATGGAAAGCGTAATAAACTTTCACCTTGTGAACTATCTAGAGCGGAACGAATTACTTAGTTACTTAGTAATATGGTTTTCGTACCTTCAGATCTACAGATGACTTAATTGCTGTACTCTCTAAAAAGTGGAATACTTGTGGATATTCCTAAGACGTTTGATCGAGTGTAGTACTCGGTTATTCTTTTACTCGATCTGTATCGAGTTTTCACCGGGGTCGTTCAATATATGTTGCGACGGATGGTGTTCTCACTGAACAGCATTCCATCAATATCAATATCGTTGGTCCAGATCTACGAGTGACTTAATGATGGCCCGCTCTGAAAAGTAGAATACTTGTATTCATCATTTCAAAGAGAGTAAGCTTATTGCTCTGGATATTTCCAAGGCGTTTGATCGAGTGTATAACAAGGCCCTCGTATCAACACTAATTTTTCATGGTCCCGGTTTTCTTTTACTTGATGAATATCGAGTTTTCTCCGGGGTCGTTCAATATGTGTTGCGACGGAGGGTGTTCTCACTGAGCAACATTTCATTCATTCTGGTCTTCTGCAGGGTTCCGTCCTATTCCCGTCCATATTTCAGGTATTTATCAATGACCTTCTGTCATTGAACCAAAACTCAATTGATTCCTTTGCAGATGACAGTAATATTTGCCATTCATATTCCTTCAACAAGCGTCCAAACTCTTTGGAGATTGAGTGTAAAAGACGCACTATGAATGCTACACTTAGTAATGACCTGAAAACAGTCTTCGAGTGGAGTGTTCCAAATGGAGTTAATTTCAATACAAACAAGACTGCTATCTCACAAACGAATGAATTCGCCCCTGCCTCCCCTCGATATGGGTGCTCTGGATATTGCAGAGTCAGCTGTTCTTGACGTTCTGGCCATATCAATCCTATGTGACCTCCATTGGAATGATCATGTATTTGATGTGTCGAAAGAAACGGTCAAGTGTCTCGGTTTTCTACAACGGTGTACGACATACTTCACTCCTGTTGACTTACGCACTATCTCCACCACATAAATTCGGCCTAAGAAGGAATACAACTCGCGCATTTGGGCAGGGGCTTCAAAACCCACTTTGGAATTCCTGAACCGAATACAACAATGTGCGATATATTTAATAGAGGATGATAATATTTCATCCTCTATTGGTTCTCTTGAATACCGAAGGACCGTCGGTCATGTAAGTCTGTTTTATAGGTATTACAATTGTAAATGTTCGAGGGAAATACATGGCCTTATTCCACCAGTTCGAGTTTTCTCTCGTTCTTCTCGGGCATCAAATCAAGCCCACCCCTTCGTAGTTCACTCGTCTCTCAACAGAACCACGCATTACAGAGATATCTCGTTCTTCAGTCTTACGATACGTTCTCCTGAGTACCGAAAGACCCTCGGGTGTGTAAGTCTCTTTTATAGGTACTACAGTTGTAAGTGTTCGAGGGAAATAAATGGCCTGATGCCACCAATACGAGTTTTCTCCCGTTCCGAGCATCAAATCAAGCCAACCCCTTCGTAGTTCACTCGCCTCTCAACCGAACCACGCATTACAGAGTTAATTCGTTCTTCAATCTCACGATACGTTAGTGGAACAATATCCCTGCATCTGTTTTTCCCGGCAGTTTGGATATTTGAAAGTTTAAAGCAAACATCCACCGACACTACTCCATCTTTCTTCTCTCCCAATAACCTACAATTCATTTCTCGAACAACACTGTGCTGAGCGAAATGAAAAAAATCAAGGGAAATATATAGTTAGATTCAAGCAGAATATCTATTATCTCGTCCTACTCGGGCATCGAATCAAGCCCACGCCTTCGTAGTTTACTCAGCTCTCAACCGAGCCGAGTAAACGAACGTGGTAGTAGTAGTAGTTTGACGATCTCTCATCATTTGAGCTGCGTGGCGGGCTGAAAGCTTTAAATAGGAAATGTTTTGTTCTCGAAGGTTTGACATTGCCTGCAACATATAGAAAAATGCTTTTTCTTTGAAAAACAGTCGTTATGATCGAACCCGGAACCTTTCGAATAGCAGTGGGTTGTAGACCTACGCAATAACCAATCCAAACACAGACGCACAGTGGGGCAGGGAGTACCAAAAGTTGGCGAAAAACTCAAATAAAGTTATTTTGGTAATAATATGTATGAGGATTGACTAATATTGTATGAAATTTTATTAATCAACATTTAGAGGTAGATTTTAGAAAGTAGGCGTGGCACCTCACATACAACTGAAATGATTAAATTAATATATATTGGGAATTACGGTAGCTACAGTGATGAAAGCTCATAGTAGAATGTTTTTCGTTAATGTCGAAATTTTATATTGATTGGAAAACTGGGCGTGGCACCTCGCATATAACAAAAATGTTCAAAATTAATTTATAAATATAATATATAATTAGTTTTGTCGAATCATCCCCAAAACGTTTTTGTTTTTATCTTTATAAATGAAAAATAATTTCAAAAAAAAAAAAAAAAATTAATTTACTCCAAAAATTTTTTTTTTTCTAAAGTATGAAAATTTTCTAAAACAATTACATTTCAAAAACATCATAAATACATGATGTAGATGGCTGCATTATAAAAAAATTGTTATTAATGTTTTTAAAATAAACGTTTCAAACATTTTTTTACAAATTTGACAAAATTTTTTCAAGCAATTGTTGCGAAATCTTTGCTGAGTATGAGGGAATGTGGGGAAAATTTGGAAAAATATGACATAAATTAAGTGATGCCATATTGTAGGCAAATTAATTTACTATACAATGAAAATAAAAATAAGTGTCTATGGTCAATTTGGTTTCCTCCAACTTTAGGTACTCACTGCACCACTGTACTTTTGTAACGATCGCATATATACTTTTTCCCAATCATGTCTCTAGTAAAATTTATACACTCACGTTTTGTATACACTTAAAATAATACTAGCTGAACACGTTCACCGCTTTGCCCGTGCTAAGTTTTTGTAAATGCAAAAATGTATCTTTTTAAATTACGGCCCTTTTGCCCTTTTTAGTACATGCATACGTCATATTTTTTTCCCGCTCACGTGCCACGCCCTTTGTCCAATCCCGTTTACATTCTACGTGAAGATTACAATGTTCAATATCATCCTTTGTTTCGATTTTTACAACTCTACTCTTTGTATGTCAGGAGTTATAGCAATTTTAATGTTTTGATTATATGGGAGGTGCCACGCCTCGTGGTCCAATCCTGCCCACATTTGGATAAATGATAAACAATCACAATATACATCATTGAGTTAAATTTCATGACTGTGGCTATCTTAAGTACACAGATATTTGCATTTTTGTACCTTACGGGGCGAATTTAAAAAAATCCCGCCTTAATGTGCGCGCCTATGTTTGGAGATGTACACCTTGTCGAAATTTCATGTTCCTAGGTCTAAGGGTTTGGTCTGGGCGTTGATCGATCAGTCAGTGAGTCAGTCAGTGAGTCAGTCAATCAGGACTTGTTATTTTATATATGTATATAATTGTACTTAAAATTCACGAACAAATTTGGGAAATTTATCCACGAAATATTTCGTAAAATGCTTGAAAGAAATTTCGTAAATTTATGAAAAAATTACGTATATTATTTGTGTATTTTACGAAACTATTTCGTTCATAATACGAAAGATTATAATTATTATTCGTAATTTCTTGAGTACTTTGTACTTATTTACGAATATATTCGTACATTTTACGAATTAATTTAAGACAGTATTCGTACATTTATATAACACGCATAGCTCAAAATGGTGAGAGAGCTCGGCCTAAGTTCTTATAGAGCTGTAGTGCCAAACTATTATTATTATTATTCGTAAAATTATAAATGCATTCATAGTATTTACGCATGAATTAATAATGTTACGAATATATTAATATTTCTACGATTACTTTCGTATATGTTAGGAATATATTCGTATTTTGATACCAATTATAATAAAAAACAGACCCTAGATCTTATTTGACGCCAGCCCATTTCTGTTTTTACTAATTATTCGAAAAAAAAAACACAAATGTTTCGCAAAATTCTACACATAGTCTCAAAATGTACGAACATTTAGTAATTTATTCGTAAAATGGAAAGTTCATAGTTTTACGAAATAATATTCGTGAAATATGTTATTATTTCGAAAAAAAAAAATATAAAAAATTTTAATAAAAAATAGTAAAACAAAAGTTTCGAATTTTAAACGAAATATACGTAATTTTGTTGTTATTTTTGTTTTACGAATATTACTTCGTAATATATACAAATCATTCGTAAAAAATATATTACGAATATTGATCCGTAATAAATGAAACGTTCAAAAAAACTATATTACGAATATTGATTCGTAATAAATACGAATCTTTTGTAAAAAATATATTACGAATCTTTCGTAAAAAATATATTACGAATCTTTCGTAAAAAATATATTACGAATAATGACTCGTAATATATACGAATCGTTCGTAAATAATATTTGACGAATATTAATTCGTAATATATACGAATCGTTCGTTAAAAATATTTTGTAAAAAGAAGAAATTACAAATGTTTTGTGTATACTGCGAATTATACGTGTATTTTACGAAAAAATAAAATTTCGAAAAAATATTTTTTAAAATGTCCTAGAAATTATTTCGAATGTTCCTTTGAAATAATTGTCTTTGACCAAAATATTAATGCATATAAAACGTTTAAAATTGCAAATATTTAATAAACTGCTGTTTCCATTCTCAAAACTCCCCTTTATCTGTCTGAAATCTACCTCAAATATTTTACGACTATACAATAATCGGTTCTATTACGAAAGAAACATAAAATGCAATTAATAAAGTTCACGGTATTACTCTAGAGTGCGGTGTACAGATTTTATATTATATTCCATCTCCTCTCTCAATATTTGGGTTCATTGAAACGTGCTTTAAACGCTTTTCTAACTGCAACTGCTGTCGCATAAACTAATCATAAATATGCTTTAAGTATGTTACTTATGATGAACTCTGCGTGCAAATAAAAATAATAATCACAATATATGTTGGGAGCCATTAAATGTTGAACGACAAGCAGCACATTTAACGACTAACACAAAAATACAACTTAACTCCATAACGAAATTAACTTCATTATGGCGGAACGGTTTTATTAAAAAATTCTTCGGCATCATTATCGAAACTAGGAGGCCAAACGGAGCAACACTGCTTCGCTTATAATCATCATGTATTGAAAAAATAATAAAAATAAAAGTAAAAAAAAAAACTACAATAAAATAAAATAATATAGAATAGAATGGAATGGAATAATGTGAACTAAAGTAAAAGCGTAGCAAAGTAAATGAAAAAGCACAATAAAAGGAAAAGCTCACCAGACGACACCATTAAACATAAAACTTTATATGCGGGGATTCGGGATTCGAATACAAAAATAAAAACAAAAAAAAACTCTATAGAAAAAAAACTAAAAATTCTACAAAACGATGCTGGGGCGACAAACAACAGCAACACCAACAACAACAACAACTACAATGCTAGACAGACAGCAACGCATACGAGACACCGCAGAACTTTCGAGGAAGCAGCATCAGCAAGGACACCAGGATAACAAGCAACTAATGTGAATGTGGAGTCAACAACAAAAAGAGCCACATGCGATGCGGCACAACCAACAACAACAAAAACACATACAATAACAATACGAAAAAAGGAAACGTAGACAACAAAACCAGGTAAATTGCAAAATCAAATCAAATGCAGTAGACTTGCGCCGAATGGGCTCTCAGATTGGGAGCGACTGGCGTGAAACCTGTTTAGGTTGAAAGGACACGCAGGGAAAACGGAGGAAAAAAAGGGAAAATCTGTAAAAGAAAACGCGTGGCAGGAGTTAATCGCATTGCAAGAGGATTTTACAGATGCAGTTTGAAGTTTAGAGTTGAGTTTCGCTGTTGGTAGCAACGGAAGGGGACCAAAAGTAGATGGAACTCCATGGCCTATTAGTCTGCTACATAGAAAAAAGAAATCATCATCATATTCATGAATTTTTGTCTTCAAACTATGATTCATTGTATTGAAGAACGATTCATAATATTGATTACTACAATACATCAATGTTATGAATTCATTATAAATTTGATGTATGACGAAAAAGTGTTCTTCAATATGTTGTACTGTGTGTGAATAATAAGTTTCATCTTTTTAATGAATAAATACATAAAATACAACATATATGTACATCATATTGATGAATGCTGTTCATCAAACCAAATTTCAATCAAAATATTTATTTTTCGTTCATGTTTTGACATACACCTTAGTTGTCAAGGAGTTTTTGTATGTTAATGCTTATTATTAATATATTCAATATTTTTTTAATTTTTAAAACATTTTTTTTCCCAAAAAAAAATTTTTTTTTCGTTCAATTTTTTTTTCAAAAAAAAAAATATTTTTCGTATAATTTTTTTTCTTGGACATTTTTTTCCAAAAGCTTTTTAAATTTTATTATCTAAAAACTTTTTTTTTAATTCGTAAAATTAATTATAGTTTTTGATAATTTTTTCTTTTTAATTTTTAAAACATTTTTTTAAAAAAAAAAAAAAAATTTTTAAAAAAAAAAATTTTTTTCGGACATTTTTTTTTTCGAAAAAAATTAATTTTTCGGACAATTTTTTTTTTTCGAAAAAAAAATATTTTTCGTATAATTTTTTTTTTGGTCATTTTTTCCAAGGTCTTTTTTATATTTCATTTTCTAAAAACATTTTTTTTTAATTCATAAAATTTTTTTTCGGCCAATTTTTTTTTTGAAAAAAATTATTTTTCGGATAATTTTTTTTTTCATTTACATTTTTTTTTCAAGAAAAAAATTGTTCAGGTTTTTTTTTATTTTTATTTTCTAAAAACATTTTTTTTAATTTCTATCAATTCCATTAATTAATTTGTTTTGAAAAAACAAAAATATTAGTTCAACAATATTTATCATATTGAATATTATATTCATAAATAATATGAAACATTTAAAAATAAAATTTTAAATTATTCATAGATATTATGATTATATTCATCACTATTACTATTCAAATTCATTGTATTGAATATTTCGTTCATCAATATTTCATCATCATTCATCAATATGTCTTTAAATAAACGGTGTTATCAATATGATGAATCTGGTAGTTGGTGAAAAAATTCATAATATTTATGAATAAATTCATTATATTGAAGAATTCTATTTTCTGTGTATGTTGAGGTGGTACTTGGGATGTTTGTGTTTAATGCATGTTATGTTGGGGCTATGTTATGTTAGTGCGGAGCAATTCCGCTTAACAGTTAGCCGAGTATAACAGTTTTCAAACTTTGTTATAATGTAGTTTTCTTTTAAACTGTAGTTTAATTTTCTTATACTTTTGCGTTGAAACATTTTATGGTAATTATGACTAAACCCAGAAAAAATACTATATAAATAATAGTTTTTTACCATTAAAAATATTCAATAGGATAAATTATTATTTTAATCGGAAAATACCATTAAATACTAGAAAATACCATGACATTGCCATTGAGTTTATATGAAAAGATTTTTTTTTGTATACTATTAAATCAATAATTGTCCTATTGACCAATTTTAATGGGATTTGAGGGAATTTTTTTTCTGGTTGTATGTTTAAAATTTACATATAGGTATTTAAAGCAAAAAAAATACTATATAAATAATAGTTTTATACTATTAAAAATAGTCAATAGGATAAATTATTATTTTAATCGGAAAAAACCATTAAATACTAGAAAATACCATGACATTGCCATTGAGTTTATATGAATATTTTTATTTTTTGTATACTATTAAATCAATAATTGTCCTATTGACCAATTTTAATGGGATTTGAGGGAATTTTTTTCTGGGTGTAATAACACTAAGAGTATTTTTCCTATGCTGAGAAAATAAACATACTTTAAAATTAAGAAAAAAATGAAATTAAACATAATGGCGCATAATCATAGACAATTTAAGGTCAACTTTAAGTTTAAACTTAGCTTTTTGATAATTTATTCTATACAAAATTTATCAAAAAAGTCGAATTTATTTTTAAAGTCGACTTTAAATTGTTTATGATTATTTCCCAATGTTTTAAAATTAAACGAAATTGTTTTTAATTTAATCACATGGGTTTTAAAATCGAGATTTCGTGACCTGTCCCTAAATGTATGCAGAATTTACGGTGTGATATGCATACAACACACATCTAGGGACAGAATTTACCCATTAAACTGAAATTTTGTGTACGATGGCAGCCTGCCATATTATTCATAGCCCCCTTTTTGATGGAACACATTACATAAAACATGTAAAATAAGCAATAGTAAAATATATTAATGGTTTTAGCAAAAAAACGAAATTTTTTAAAACATTATTAAAGCAGTGTACTCTAAATGTGAAATAAAAATCCAAATCATATTTACGAATAATTGGAGTTGTGTAAATATAGTATGTATGTGAAAAACAAGAGTTTAAACTGCATATTAAATTAAAAAAATAAATGACCCATACCACATATGAATATTATGTTTATGCCCTTCAGAATGCCACACAAGAATATTCCCACCTTGTATTTCCCTAAGTAAGACTATTTTTCAGCTATGCAAATTCGATTACAAACGGAACACAGCTGTTGGAATCGCGCTGAAAGCATTGCTCATTACGTGTATAATACCCAAGTGGTTATGATTATTTGTACTTCAAGACGACGACTACGACAATGCTGATGATGACGACGACGTCAGGCATTTTTTTCTATATAAATTCATATTTTAATTACAAATGATTGCCGCATAAATTAATAGAGAAGCAAAGCAAATGAACCCAGGAATTTAACGAATAAATTAAAAGACTTCTGGCGACACCTACGCATACAAATTGCGTTATGCATGCGGGAGGCAGTGTATTAGAGAAATTTTTAGTGGGGTATGACTCTTTAATGGACGGACATTTAACTTTATTAAAGTACAAATGGAAATGGTTAATAGTGGACTATGTTTCTGAGTCTTACCAGCTGACAAGGGGAAGTTTTGCAAGTGTAATTTCTAATTTTCAATAAAAGAATTAACCAAGAAATTATAATAATAATATTAGGTATCAATAATTTAAATGTTTGATGGAAAATTTTCAAAATCTATTATAAAAATTTATAATATATATATTATGAAGTGAGATATAACGGTTTTAATCTAAGTCCCATCAAAAAGTGAGTATTTTTGGAAAAAATGCTGCCCTGCACATATACTTCGCCGGGAAAATAATAGGTAAGGGTCAAAAATATGTAGAAATAAATCGTTCTTAAAACTGCTTACTTAAAATTTGACTTTGGACTTTGAAAACTTTTCAGCAGGGGGTCAAAGTCAAAAAATAGATTTTAAAACTTGAACTTTGACCAGTGTTGCTAGATTGGTTAAATATATTTTGGATATGTTTTATCATTTTCAAGATTTTCAGTAATTTTATCTATTAAAAAAATATATAACAAAAGTACATGTTACTGAAGAAAAAAAAAAATACTTACGGAGATTTGCGTAAAAGTCCAAGTTTCCAAAAAAATGAAAAAAATTCTATTTTACAATTTTATTTTTACTAAACCACTTAAGATATTTAAAAACGGTTTTCAGTTTATGATTTATGTGTTAATTGTTAATTAAAGTTCCATACAAATATTTTGATTTCAGAATAAAATGTACAATGCATGTATAAATATGTAAAGTAAAGTCTTCAAAAATTAAAAAAAGAAATCTTGTTTCAGTCTATATCTTTAAAAGTAATCGAGATATTATCTCATGTAAGCACATTTTCTTTAGATATAAATATAAGCTTTTCATAAAAATAAGAATTTTAAAAATCGAATAACTTTTGGATTTTTTACAATTTTTGAAAAATTGTTCATGAAAAAAATTTCAACTTTACTGATTTTTATCTCCATAATCATGAAAGGTACAAACACCAATTTTAAAAATTAAGTTCTCTCAAGTTCTCTCTGTACAACACTTTTTAAATTTTTAAAATCGGTTTTATAGTTCTGAAAATATTGAATTTCACCCGATTTAAGAGCGTTTGGGCACACTGTGAGTTGTGTATTTTTGTTTATTTTACTGTAATTAAAAAATATGAATTACAATCTCAATTAAAAATTCAATTTCGAAATTTGTGCTAGCAAAAAAATGTAAATGTAATGCAATGTAATTTAATGCAATGTAATTTAAGGCAATGCAATGAAATGCAATGTAATTCAATGTAATTTAAGGCAATGCAATGAAATGCAATGTAATTCAGTGAAATGCGGTGCAGTGTAATACAATGTAATGCTATGTAGTGTACTACAATGTAATGCAAGGTAATGCAATGTAATGCAAGGTAATACAATGTAATTCAATGACATGCAATGTAATCTAATGTAATGCTATGTAATGTAATGTAAAGTAATGTAATGCAATGTAATGCATTGTAATGCAATATAATGCAATGTAGTGCAATGTAATGCAACCCAATGCAATGTAATGCAAGATAGTACAATGTAATGCAAGGTAATACAATGTAATGCAATGACATGCAATGTAATGCTATGTAATGTAATGCAATGTAATGCAATGTAATGCATTGTAATGCAATATAATGCAATGTAATGAAATGTAATGCAAGGTAGAGCAAGGTAATAAAATATAATGCAATGACATGCAGAATAATGCAATGTAATGCAGGATAATGCAATGTAATGTAATGCATTGTAATACAATGTAATGCAATGTACTGCTATGTAATGCAATTTAATGCAGTGAAATGCAATGCAGTGTAATGCAATTTAACGCAATGTATTGCAATGTAATGCAATGTAATGCAATGTAATGCAATGTAATGCATTGTAATGTAATATAATGCAATGTAGTGCAATGTAAAGCATGGTAGTGCAAGGTAATAAAATTTAATGCAGCATAATGCAATGTAATGCAGTATAATGCAATGTAATATAATGCATTGTAATACAATGTAATGCTATGTCATGCAATTTAATGCAGTGAAATGCAATGCAGTGTAATGCAATGTAATGCAATTTAATGCAATGTAATGCAATGTATTGCAATGATATGCAATGTATTGCAATACAATCAAATGCAATGTAATGCATTGTAATTCAATGTAATTTAAGGAAGTGATATGCAATGTAATGTAATGCTATGCAATGTAATGCAATATAATGAATGTAATGAAATGTAATGCAATGTAATGTAATGCATTGTAATTCAATGTAATTTAAGGAAATGATATGCAATGTAATGTTATGCAATGTAATGTTATGCAATGTAATGTTATGCAATGTAATGCAATGTAATGCAATGCAATGTAATGCAATGTAATGGAATGTAATGCAATGTAATGCAATGTAATGCAATGTAATGCAATGTAATGCAATGTAATGCAATGTAATGCAATGTAATGAAATTAAATGCAATGCATTGTAATGCAATGTAATGTTATAAAACATACCTCAATTTCAATTAATATTATGTTTTCTAATTTAAATATAAATATAAATATAAATATAAATTATGAACTAGTCAACAAATTACATGCTTTCTACTAGAATATTCATGGGAACTACATATGCAAAAATATATTTATTTGTTTTAAATATTTTGTTTTTATTATATTTTTTTATAGTTTTCAAATATTTATGCATATCAACTGTGCTGTGCCTGGCTGTGTGTGTGTGTTTTAAACAGTAAATAGAATTTGACTTCCAGTTAAATTGCAAATTGGATCCATTCGTAACTTTTGTTTACACTTCGTACGTTTTTTTTCAACATTGCAATTATGAAAAACTTCCTGAAATTTTGTATTTTTTTATGTTGCTTACTCATTTTTTTTAGTCGGTTGTTTTGATATATTTTTTCACCACACACTGTACAAATATTAGTCACATATAAAATAATTAATTATGGCTGGTTGCACTATTTTTATTTTAATATTTTCCTGTGGCATTTAAGCGTTTACAAAACGTTGAACTTTATGGGTGAGAAATATTACAATTTACATTAGATTTTGTGTATTAAATAAAATAAAATTAAAATAACTTAAATAAAAATGAATTACCATAAATAAAATTAAATAGAAAAATAAATTAAATAAAACGAACAAAAATAGATATATAATAAAAAAATATATCAAATCAAATAAACTGAAATTTAAATGCACTTTAAACTGTGTGAATATAAACAATAAATAACTATATAAATAATTTATAATTTGATTGAACAAACCAATATAAATAATTCAGGCATAAATTAAATGCAAGCCACGCACATCAACCGAATGCCGGTGAAAACCTTGAAACAGATGCGATTATTAAAAATATATCATGGGTCGCGCTTAAAGGATTCGTATGGTCATTAGTTACGCACAAATGTCACGCTTGTGTTACCTGTTCGGCCGCGAATGCCTGGGCGTTGAGTGGCGATATCGGCGGCGGCGGCGGCGATGACCGTTAAATAATCCGTGACTCATTGCAGCTGTTTGCATCAACAATTTTTAATCGGCATCAATGTTATCGACAATAAACCGGCAAACGACAGTAAAACAGACGAAAACGAGCCCGATCGGAAATGAAAGATAGTTTTTGTTTAAAAGGCTCAGGACCAAAAAGTTTTATCTGAAATAAACACATTTAAAAATGAAAAATATTCCATAATTCATTACAGTATTTTTTTCCCGACCCATGTAAAATTTTTGACAAGGTCAAAGTAGTTTACATACAATTTTCGACATAAAAAAACTCAAAAAAAGTGTTGTAAACATTTTATTTAAAAAATAACATTAAAAAAATTAAAAAAAAAAAAAAAATCCAAAGAAAAATTTCGGACCAAAAAAATTGTTCCGAAAAAAAAATTTGTCAAAAAAAAAAATTGTCAAAAAAAAAATTTGTCAAAAAAAAAATTTAGAAAAAATAAATTTTTTTCGAAAAAAAAATTTATTCGAAAACAAATTTTTTCAAAAAAAAAAAATTTAATCATATTGAAGAACACTTTTTCATCATATTTATGTTCGCATTCACAACATTGATGTCGTTAGTCATTAATATTATGAATGGTTCTTCAATACAATGAATCATAGTTTGAAGTAGAGATGGGTGCGTGCCGTGCTTTTTTCGTGTCACGCTCACTCACGCTCACGAAAGAATTTTTTAATCACGCACACTCACTCACGGTCTTTTTTGTTCTACTCACACTCACTCACAATCACGTGAGTAACATTAAGATTCAATGATTCACGTGAATCACGCTTTTTTCAGAATGCATAAAAATACATATTTCATTTGTATATGTTGGTGAGATTGGGCGACCGAGCGTGGCACCTCTAATACAACCTACATCTTTAAAACGCAATAATTATGTTAAGGAGTTTGATAAAATATATAATAATTTTTAACGCAGATGGATATGTGAAAGACCTTCGATGTGCTGTTCATATAAAAACCAAAAAATTGCCTTGAATTGCTTTTCGTGCGTGCCTGTAAATTTACTCGTCGGGCTCGTACTCGTGCGTGTCACCTATCGCCGTGATTGGATTTTAGAATTAAAATTATATTATGAAGATAGACACAGATTTAATAGACACAGAATTAATTCGTGGGCCCAAGACGAATATTTATCAGTAAAATGTATGACAAGTTACGATGTTTTAACATTTATCACAAAGATGTCACAATATTTTTCGAAACACGATTTTCCTATGGACATCCCATACATCAATTCTTTATAATTCGCTGGTGTTGATGCATACTAAGTTTTAATTTAATTTTTAAATATTCTCGAACATTCAAATTCTATGACAACAAACAAAAAAATGTACATCATATTAATGAATTCAGCTTCAAACCATGATTCATAGTATTGAAGAACTATTCATAATATTAATGACTAACGAGATCAATGTTATGAATGCTATCATAAATATGATGAACGCTTGGTAATTGTCGAAAAAGTGTTCTTCAATATGATGAACTGTATGTGAAGAATACGTTTCATCATATTAATGAACCAAAATATAAAATACAACATATATGTTCATCATATTGAAGAACTCTGTTCATTAAACCAAATTTCTATCAAAATATTTTTTTTTCGTTCATTTTTTGCCGTACATCTCAGTTCTCAAGTAGTTCTTGTATGTTAGTTCTTATATAATGCTTGCTCGACATGCATAAATTAGTAAAATGTTTTGTTATATATTAATTTTTAATTAAAACTTTTTATTAATAATAATTTATATTCATAAAAAAAATATTTAAATTTTTTTTTTTAAAACAATTTTTTATTTTGAAAACAAAAATTTTTTCGGACAATATTTTTTTTCGGACAAAATTTTTTGTGAGAAATATTTTTTGACAATATATATATATTTTTTTTTTTGCGAAAAAAAAAATCGGATTATATTTTTAATTGATATTAAAATTTTTATTTTTTTTTAATTTAATATTTTTATCCAACATTTTTTTAAGGAAATTTTTTTAGAATTTCTCTAAAAACATTTTTTTTTTTTTGAAAAATTCTTTAAAAATTAATCAATTCAGCTAATATATTTTCAAAATTAATTAATATATTTTCAAAAAAAAAAGAGTTCATCAATATTCATCATATTGAATATTATATTCATAAATATTATGAACAACTTACTAACAAAGTTTAGATTATTCATAGATATTATGATTATATTCATCAATATGACGATTCAAATTCATTTTATTGAATATTTCGTTCACTATGATGTTCGATAGTATGGAAAAGTTCATATATATATAATAAATGCATTCATCAATATGTCATTTAATGAACGATGGTATCAATATCATGAATATGATAGTTGAAGAAAAAATTCATAAAATTTATGAATAAATTCATAAAATTTATGAATAAATTCATCATATTGATTAAGTTTGTTTTTCTGTTGATATCGCTATATTTTTCGAAATATTTTCGAACTTTGAATATATATTTTTTCGATAACGTTTCGATTTCGCAAAATTTATCGTACCGAGAAAAATACCGACAAAACGCACCGAGATATTCTTACCATATAGGTCCCATTTGACGCTCGATATCGCTACGAGAATGTCCCATATCGTTTAAATTCTCCTACTCGCATTGATCTCGTAACGATATGGAAAGGAATACTGGGCATACTGAGAAATATGTTACATAAGTGGCATTATTATATTAATTTTTTTTCTGGAGTACATCAATTACAACTTCATGACCCAATTTCCATCGGGGATGCATAAGAGACTCAAAAGAGATATTAATGTTTGTTACGAATAAAAAAATCATATATATGACATATAAAAAATAAATTGTTACTCGCATAAAAACGGATTTAACAATATTTTTACACTCATTAAGCATAAATACGATTTCGCATAAATAAACATTTTGTGTCCTCAATAAAACGATGCACAGCTATCTCTTTCACACACGCGCGCGCGTGCCACACAGTTGTGCTCTTTTCGCATTCACAGATTCGATTCATTCTTTCACAGAGATTCATATATGAAGCACTTTTCAGCATGTTTTACGCACATTAATAAATAACTTATTAAGTGCAGCCCTGCATTAAGTGAAATTATCGCACAGGCGACGTCGCGACGTGGGAGCATAGGACAGACCGTGCCAAAATATATAAGGAATATACGCAAAAATACCATAACCCTTTAAAGGTAAAAATACCAAATTATTTATGCATCATAAACAGTCAAGTATTAAGAAAGGTCTAACTTAAAGGGGTTTTGTAAATATCAAAAAATATAAATTTATAAAATTTTATATGCAAAATATGTAACTTTCTGTCATGTACTTCCACAGAGAACAAGCAACTTGAGTGCTGCCAAATTAAATTACTTTTGATTCATGTTGACACATTAATTCAAGCAAGAAATTAAACCGAAAAAAAGCGAACGAGCGAGCGAGCGAGCGCAAAAACGACATCAACAAAAGTGTCAAAAATTTTATGAAATAATGAATACCAACTGTCAGTTTCTTTGCTGGCTGTTGCTGCTGCTCAAGTGAATTAAATTAAATGATGGCCGACATATTTTAGTAATTAGAAGCGTTTAAATGAAATAATACGAGTGCGCCAGAACACAAAAAAAACAACAACAACAACAAAATCATAATAATTAAAGTCATCAAAAGAAATGCTGCCTAAATGCTGTCTATCAAAAGTACGAAAAACAAAAAATTATAAGAAAAATCAAAATGGCGACAAAAAGCAAGTGAAATAAAATGTTAAATGCGCAGAAAAATTTAAATATCATGTTATATTCAATTGTTGAAAATGAGAAGAAATCAAGAAATAAAAAATAACCATGCAGTGGCGTCGTATTTGATATGTTTAAGGGATTTTTGGACACATTTTTTGATAACTTTACTAAATATTTGTAAGAATAGCAACAATTTTTGGAAGTACAACACAATTTAGAAATGTTTTTCGAAAGTGACTGCCTACTTTCTGCACATCTCTAAAATATGCCTTTAAAAATTGTACACATTTGAATACCCTACCGACACAAAATTTCTGGCATTTTTTAGGAATATTTCTGGCAAATTTCCGACAACAATATTTTGTGAAGTGTATAAAATCCCGTCCTTATTCTGCCCATTCCTAAAATATGCCGTGAATCTGCCATTAAAATTACCCAAAATCAAACAACCTGTCATGAAAAAATGTATCGCTTTTTTAAGAATATTTCCGGCCACACTGATAAATGAAATATTTTGGGTATTGTATAACACGTGGAACGGGTTCTGCCAGTTCCCAAAATATACCATGAATCTGTCATAAAAATTCCACAAAATTTTGCAACCTCCCGAGCCAAAAGCTCGAATCACACGATTGACTAAATTGTATCAATTTCAGTTTGCATCAATTTAAAAATTGATGTATGTTGTTGATGCTTGAGTTGTCAACAAAAATTTACTCAATTTGGTTGATACTTTTTTAAATTTTGTATTGAAACTGACACAAAAATACAAATTTTAAATTGATACGAAATTGATATTCGAAAAAATTATGTTGATTGTTGATACTTTAGATCAATCGTGTGATTCTAGCTAAAAAGGATATGTTTTGGAAGGTGTACAGCAGGTTCTAAAACATTGTGGAATTTTAATGTCAGATTAAAGGCATATTCTGGAAACGTGCAGTAAAAGACAGCATTTTGTAATACAAACTCCAGCTTTGTCTGCTTTGAAATATTTTGAAAACATGTTTCTAAACTTCCTCGAATATGCCAAAAATATTATGTGGGGATGTTCTAGACAAAATTTTAAACTGTTTCAAGGCAGTTTAGAAACATTTTATAGAAAGATTTAAAGCAGTTTAATGTGAAGTGAGCAAATAAGGTCTCATGGGCAGGACTTAAAGTCGGCCGGATTCGAGTATGGAATACCCTACACATTGGTGGGGATATTAATGTGGAATATAAAATGTATACACACTCAGAATATTACATATCAGAAATTTACGTTCTATATATAACATTAATCTCAAAAAGTTCCCATACTTGGGAAAAGTGGGACATAGGGTAATGTGGGAAATTGAAATTTTTTGACATGTTTTCGCATTTACAAAAATAAAAACAATTGTCAATTACTTTTTAATATGGCATCAACTTTTTTATCTATGATTTAAATAAAATGTTTACCTTTTTATTGCATTTCGAGAACAAGTGAAAAAATGTTCTTGAAAGTTTTTTTTAGTTTGCTATGAAAAATTTGAATTTTTGTCGTTTTTAATTAGGAAAGTATGTTCAAAATGATCAGATGTTGTATATCTGGGTTTGCAAATAATTTAACATTGCATAAATGGTGCTAAGTTATGTTGGAATTGCGATATTGAGGTAAAGTGGAAAACATTTTCTGGGGTAAAGTGGGAAACGTTATTTAAGCAATGCTTATTATAATTTTAGTGAAAATATTGTGTAAAATGAATTATTTAATTGGTTTAGCCAAGGAAAATCTTTAATCTTGGCCGCAAACCAATGAAAAGCAATATTTTGACTTCACGTGAGATACGATCTGAGTTGCAGAAGAAAACCAAGAAGCGAACCTTTAAAAGGAGCAAAAAGAATACATCGGTAAATATTCTTCGACTTCATTAGAAGAAGAATTTAATACAATATGCGTGAATAAAATGACAAAGAATTTAAATTTCAACCATTCAGTGAACTGAAATATCTGTAAACGATATGTTTTCTTTAAATGTGCGAAGGTGACGACAGTAATGACATACAGAAAAAAAATAATCAATATGATGAATTTATTAATAAATATTATGAATTTTTCGCCAACTACCAGATTCAACATATTGATACCACCGTTCATTTAATGACATATTATATATATGAACAAAATAATCAAAGCAATGAATTAGAATCGTCATATTGATGAAAATAATGATAATATCTATGAATAATTTTAAAAAATTAAAAACAAGTGTTTTTAGAAAACAATTCGAAATACATGTCCTTAAAAAATTAATCTGATACATTTTTTTTTTCAAAAAAAAAAAAAAAAAAAATGTTTTTTGAAATAAAAATATTTAAAAAAAAAAAAAAAAATCGAAAAAAAAAATGTTTTAGGAAAAAATATATTTCTCAAAAAAAGTTATTAAAACAATTTTTTTTTATATATATATATTTTTTATATATAATTTTTTATTAATAAAAAGTTGTAATTATAAACAAATATATTAAAAACATTTTACTAATTTATGCATGTCGAGGAAGCATTATATTAGAAATAACATACAAGAACTACTTGAGAGCTGAGAAGTATGGCAAAAAAGAAACAAAAAATAAATATTTTGATTAAAATTTGGTTTGATGAACAGAGTTCTTCAATATGATGTATATTTTATATATATGTTGTATTTTATGTATTTGTTCATTAATTTGATGAAACGTATTCTTCACATACAGTTTTTCGACAGTTACCAAGCAAGCGTTCATCACATTTATGATCGCATTCATAACATTGATGTCGTTTGTCATAAATATTTTTACGAAAAGAGGTAATTTGCTCCACTGTGCAATGTTGCGCAATGTGTTAGAAAGAGATGGAAGATCATTCAACGCACTGTGGTAATGTGCGAGAAAGAGATAGAAGATCAGCACATTAAAAACACATAAGTGCGAATGAGATGTCAAAAGCATTCGTTATTCACCAAACGAGTAGAAGTTCTCGAATCATGTCGAACCGTTTCGAAACGTTTCGAACTGATGCATGCAGTATATAAGGGCGCCGCATCTGAGGCACAGCACTTCAGTAGTAATTGGAAAGTGATCGAGTGCGTCTCGTGTGAGAACAATGTCAAGTTAAATAGTGGACATGCAACAGTTCTTAGAATTTGTTATTACTAAAGTTGTTCAGTTTATGTGAAATAATAAATTTAATTATTGTAATTTAAACCAAACATAAGAGTGGTTTTATTTTGTACACAATCCAGAGATACGAACTTGTAGGAGAGTTTTCCGTGGACTGAATTTTCGTAACAATATCATGAATGGTTCTTCAATACAATGAATCATGGTTTGAAAATCGGAATTCATCAATAAGATGTACAGTTTTTATTTTCTGTGCACCTGTCTCCATTGTCACTCTGAATATTCTGAATAGATATACATTTTCTTAACATAATTACGGAGATATTTATGATTTTTTTTTATTTTGTCATGAATTACTATTCTTCTGTTATTACCTTACTACATGTTTTCCATATTATATTTGATTTTGTTATTACATAAAAAAAGACAAAAATAGCATTTTGGTAATATTTCTAAAATGTCCCATTTACCTCAATAATTTTCAACAAGTCCTAAATTGAGCTGTTTTGAAAAATTGCTCCGAAATCAATTAAAAAGCATGCTGAATATTATATCATGCAACAGTCTCTGGAATAAACTTTTCAAAAGAATTAAAAATATTCAAATATTCCTTTTTGGAGGAAAATCAAAAAGTTTCCCATTTTACCCCTGGCTCCACTAACAATAAATTCAAATTTTTAGAAATTTGTTATTTAAACAAATGATTTTTTATCGGTATTAAGAAATTGAACATAGCATTTATCACTAAAAAAGTAATAATGCAAAATAAGTTTTCTTATACTCCACTTAAGAAAAATTTAACTACACCACTGCGGCCACTGCGTTGACTGACGTAACATTGTTTCCGACGCATTACGTTACATTAATTAAAACTGTTCCGACATCCATCTTCGCCATCTTTTTTTTAATCTCCTTTTTATGTGTTTTTCGTGTTTTTTTTTGTAGTGTTTTTCTTTTATTTGTTACAATTCTACATTCTGTTGTTGTTTTTGTAATTGGTGTTGGTAGTTGGTGTTCACTGCTCATTACATGCTTATTTAGCATTATTTGCATTATAATTTGACAAGTCAGTTAGTGGCAGTGACAGTGGTAGCAACAGCACCACAACACCATCAGCAACATGTCCAACATTTGCATAGCAACAGCAACAACAATAACAACAAAACTAGCAACGGCAACATCTAAAAATGGCGTCACACGTTTCCGTTTCTTTTTGTCCCGTTTTGTTGCTGTTTCCGCTGCTGTTAGTTAATGCATTATTGGCCCAGGTTCACGTAGTCGATAATACAGCGTCTTCATTTGTTTATTTGTTTTCACAGTTGTTGTTACTGTTATTTTTCATTGTTTTTATACTTTTATTCTTTATCTTCTTTTCTAGTTTAATTTTGCACTTTTTGACAGTCGAAGTGTCACAACGCGCGCGCCATTCGTGTTGTTGTCTATATTTAGTATGCAGCAAAAACTATTCGCATCGTTGTCAGTGCTCCTCACAACGTGGTACTTTGTATAGTTAATGGGTGATTGGGAGGAGGTGTAGGGTGCCGTGATAAAAGCAGGACCGAAGTGCACGTACTTATGCGGTACGCGTACTGCGACATACATATTTACCGAACTCCATTGCACAGTGGATCAAATCTATTGTAGTTTTGAATTTTAGTACGTTGTAAAAAAAAATGCAAAAAATCCTAATATGATTGAAATCTAAGTGATAACGGTTTCGATTTGGGTTTTAAGTTTTTATAAAATGTCGAAACAGTAATGACGAAAATAAAATGTTGAAAAAAATGTCGAAAACTAGAAATCTCAATATTTAATTTGGCGAAAAATAACGAAGACAAAATGTAGAAAATAAAAATGACGAAGTCTAAAAATGTCGAAACAAAAATGTCGAAACAAAAATGTCGAAAATAAAATGTTGAAAAAAAATGTCGAAAACTAGAAATTTTACAACAAAAAAATATTTGTGTATTTATAGTTAGAAAGTTTTTTTTTCGGCATTTTCTAGCTTTAAAATATTTTTTGACATTTTTTGTTTCGAGCAAATATTCTTTCGGTATTCTAAGGCTTTTAAAATTTCGACATTTTTTTCGACATTTCGTACGGATTCCAAAAATATGTATATATTTTACTAACACAAGAACAAGAACAATACAATAAATTTAAATCATATTTGAACTAGAAAAATTATAAATCAAGTAATACGGATGATACAATTCAAAATTTAATACACAGAAAAAAAAATCATCAATATGATAAATTTATTCATAAATATTATGAAATTTTTCACCATCTACCAGATTCATCATATTGATATCACCGTTCATTAAATGATGTATTGATGAATGTATTCATTATACATATGAACTTTTTCATAATATCTTACATCATAGGGCACAACGAAATATTAAATACAATACATTTTAATGCTCATATTGATGAATGTAATCATAATAAAGGGTTTTTCAACAGGGACGCTACAAAAGTAGAGCGACAGGGACAGCTCTTTTGACATTTCTCTTCAGTAAGGTTTGCCATTTCATGATGGAAAGATATACGAGCCAAGAACGAGTCGAAATTATTAAAATTTACTACCGAAATTCGGAGTCAGTGTCCTCATCGTTAAGAGCGCTACGTCCAAGAGGGTCGTCATAATCGTCCTAGCAGATCAACAATTTAGCGTCTAGTGGAAAAATTTGAATCCACAGGCACAGTACAAAATGTTCCCGTGCCTGTGAGACAAAGAAGTGCCCATAGTGTCGAGAATATTGCTGCCGCTGAGGTTTCAGTTGAAGAAAGCCCAAATGTGTGTCTCACACGTCGTTGGGCATCTATGTGACGTCCTTGTGGCGAATTTTGCGAAAAGATCTTGGTCTACATCCTTACAAAATCAAATTGACGCAAGAACTGAAGCCTCTTGACCACCAGAAGCGTCGTATGTTCGTGAATTGGGCTGAGCAACAACTTGAAAATGATTCGGATTTTCATCGAAAAATCATCTTCAGCGATTAGGCTCATTTCTGGCTGAATGGCTTCGTCAATAAACAAAATATGCGTTATTGGTCAGACAGCAATCCACACGTACTCCATGAGTCATCATTGCATCCCGAAAAAATTACGGTTTGGTGCGGTTTATGGGCCGGCGGCGTCATTGGGCCGTACTTCTACCGTGACGATCAAGACCGGCACGTTACTGTGAATGGGAATCACTACCGTTCAATGATAACCGAATATTTTTGGCCCCAATTGGATGATATGGACTTGGAGGACATGTGGTTCCAACAGGACGGCGCCACAAGCCACACAGCGAATGCCACAATCAATTTATTGGAAACCAAGTTTGGAGAACGTGTTATCTCACGAAATGGTCCAGTCGATTGGCCGCCTCGGTCGTGCGATTTGACGCCGTTAGACTATTTCCTGTGGGGCTACTTCAAGTCTACGGTCTATGCCAACAAGCCAGCGGAGATTTATGAACTTCGTACGAATATCGAACGTGAAATTGCAGCAGTATCGGCCGATTTATGCTTGAAAACCGTCGAAAATTGGGTTCAGCGTCTGGACTTCTGCAAGCGTGCCCGTGGTGGCCATGCAAAAGAAATCGAGTTCCATACATAATGGCATCGAACGTACTTTTACATGAATAAAGAATTTCATTGATATCTAAAACTGTTTTTGTTTCATTTAAAACTTTTGTAGCGGCTCTTATTGAAAAACCCTTTATATATGAATAATTTAAAATTTGTTTGTAAATTGTTCATAAAATTCATGAATATAATATGTAATTTAATGAATATTGTTGAAATATTTTTTTTTTTCAAAATATAGTAATTGATGGACATTTTTTTTTATGAATTTTTCAAAAAAAAAATGTTAGAAAAGAAAATTTGAAAAATATTACGTAAAATAAATTTTCTTAAAAATGTCTTAAACAAATTTATTAAAAAAATGTCCTGAAATTTTTTTTATTTTCGAAAAAAAAAATTTAATTAATATTGTGATGAAATTTAGTGTGATAAACAGCATTCTTCAATATGATGCACATATATGTTGAATTTTATGTATATTTTCATTAATATGATGAAACGTATTCTTTACATCCCAGTCTGCCGTGTCTCAGAAACCTCCGATGCCTCGAATTTTTAACGAATAACTTCGAGAAAAAGTTAGATTTCGTTACTTTATCTATTCTAATTTTTATAATTTCTTGTACATTCAAATTAATTGACAAGATATCGTCACTATCATGCCAAAGGGGTGAATGTGCATTTTTAAAAATGTTGGGAAATCAAATTTTAAAGTTTGAAGTGCCCTAAAAATTAGCAAAATTAATATATTTTCATTTTTTTCTGTTATTTTGGTTTATTTGTCAATTACTATAACGTATATAAAATATCTGAAGATTTGGACAACCTACTGAATTAAAAATACGGATTTTGTGACGCAATATTCTGATCAAAACGTCAATATTTTTGTTTTTAATGCTTAAACTTTTTATTAGCGTAAGATAAAATAGTAATGAAAATGCATTCATTGTTTGCTTTAAAGCCCCTATCATTATCATTATTTAAACATATTTTGTCAAACATTAATTTGCCATTTGTTATTTGCAGGAAAAAATGTTTAGCAAAATATTTTTAAATAATGATGCAGATCGATAGGTGCTTTAAAAACAAACAATTTATAGCAAAAAAAAACGAAGAAATTGGAAAAATTGAAAATCTTGTCATGCCAAAAGTGCGAATCTTTTCGTTTTTTTGCTATAACTTTTTAATGGTACAATATAAAATAGTGATGTGAAGGCAATTATTGTTGGTTTTCAAAGCACCTATCGATCTGCATTATTAATTAAAAATATTTTGTCGAACATTAATTTGCCATTTGTTATTTGCAGGAAAAATTGTTTGGCGAAATATAAAATATGTATAATATAATAATGATGCCAATCGATAGGTGCTTAAAATGCAAACAATTAATACCTTTACACCATTATTTTAGCTTGCACCAATAAAAAATTATAGCAAAAAAACGAAGAAATTGGAAAAATTGAAAATCTTGTCATGCCAAAAGGACGAATCTTTTAGTTTTTTGCTATAACTCTTTAATGGTACAAGATAAATTAGTAATGCGAAGGTATTAATTGTTTGTTTTTAAAACACCTATCGAACTGCATCATTATTTAAAAATATTTTGCCAAACATTTTTTCCTGCAAATAACAAATGGCGGTAGCTCAGTGGTTAGTGCGTTGGACTGCGAGCCGAAAGGTCCCCGGTTCAAGCCTGGACTGGGGCTAACAACATCTTTTCATAGAAACATTTTTCTATACCGCGCTACCTCTCGTCAGTAAATGGCAAACCTACGAGAGTAAAACCATTGCCTATGAAAAAGCTCTCACCCGCCGTTCGGATTCGACAATAAACTGTAGGTCCCACCACTTTGAGTACAAATATAACACGCACAGCTCAAAATGGTGAGAGAGCTCGGCCGAAGTTCTATACAGGACTGTAGCGCCAAACTATTATTATTATTATAAATTAATGTTTGGCAAAATATTTTTAATTAATGATGCAGATCATTAGGTGCTTTAAAAACAAATAATAAATGTCTTTACACTACTATTTTATCTAATACCAATAAAAAGTGATGGCGAAAAAACGAAAAGATTCGCCCTTTTCACAAGATTTTCAATTTTTCAAATTCGCCCTTTTGGTTTTATCTTTTGTGGCTAGAAATATTCAACAAAATGACACGCAATTTTGGAACAGAATACTTGAGGATAAACTACATTCAAAAATGTAAAAAAACGCAAATGCCAAAAATTGCACATTCACCCCTTTGGCATGATAGTGACGAATATGATATATAAACATTTATCGCATTTCATTCATTATTTTTTTCGAAGCAATATCGAACTTTGATCATCATTTCATCGATATCGTTCGTATATCAAAAAATTCCTCGAACCGAGAAAACTCCGACAAAACGCATCGATATCTATCTACCATGTATGTACAATTTGACGCTCGATATCTGTACGAGAAAGTGTCCGATATCGTGTGATATTGCCTTTTTCTCGCATTGTTCTCGTAACGATTTCGAAACGAATGGCATACTGGAATACAGTTCATCATATTGAAGAACACTTGTTCGACAATTACCAAGCGTTCATCATATTTATGATTTTTGATAACATTGATGTCGTTAGTCATTTTTTTTTCTTTGTGCTTTAATTCCTTGAGGAACTTAGCACCTTGTTAGTCATTAATATAATGAATGTTTCATCATTTGAAGAACGTAATTCATCAATATGATGTACATTTTATTTTGCTGTGATCTGACTCTTTGTACCACTGTGCCGTTGTCACACCGCGCTCTCGTCACATTAGCATGCAATTTGCGTTTTTTCATATTGTTCTTCGTTGCACGTCTCTCTGCGTTTGTCAAGCCAGCGTCAACGAGCTGATTACCGAAGCTGTCAAAATTTTCGCTCAATATTTGCTGTCATTTTACTGCAATAAGGACGATGATGTAGAAATTATAAGTTCCGACAAAATACACGTTTGTTTTATAGCTAAAATTGTTTCTACATATTATGTACTTTAAAACTCTTAATTAGTTCATGCAAAAATAAATAATTTTCTTTATTCTTTCTTCAAAATAAACATTTTTGACTGAATAAAATTTAGTTCCTATGTCATTTTCGAAAATGGTGAATTTTCGAAAAGATATTCATTGAGTTGTATTGTGAAAGTATTAGGCGGTAACTAATTGCGTCTTCTAAAAATAAAGTTCGAGTCAGTATTGTAATGATAACAACTATTTTTACCCCATAAACTCTGAAATCACCTATGAAAGGACTCTAACAATGCAGCATTATACATGGTCTCGAGCCATGCACTTCCCGGTTAGGCACTCAGTGAAACTCTACTAGTATTTATTTATGTCCTAACTATGCGACAGACTTTCACCTAATCTATCAGGAAAACTGTCAGGGTGCAAAACCATGAGCCAGACCACAATAACACCCGCTCCACCCACCTTCAATGACACCGTCGACAAATGAGCTACGGAAAAGTGCAAACGGAGGGAGGGTTTGAAGTCATTATCATTCCGCAGCGCATCCGTGAAAATAAATGAATGAATTGTGAGTGGAAAAAAAGCCAAATTTAAACGCATTTTTATGAAACCAAACTAAACTCAAGAAAAAAAAAATAACAAAAAAAATATATAAAAGAAAAAAATACAAAAGAAAAATAAATTTCAATAGCCGTAGAATGAGGGTGAGGTTGAGGTTGATGCTATATAGTAGAAGAACTGACAACGTCGTCGTCGTCGTCATTCAAATTCAAGCAACAAGATGTTCTGGCGGTGTAGAGGCGGTGCTGCTGCTGCCAGACAACATGCAATGAATATCAGATTTTAGTATTTTATGAGCCATTTTGGGGGTGCGCTAAATGCAGACCAGATTAAACGAGGTATGGCTTTCAGACCCCCCCCCATTACCCCCTCATCTTCGTACCATTACAGTAACAATAATGATTACTATGATGAGCAACATAAATGATTTCGCTCTCGTTGGTTTCACTGACATTTTCAAAACCATCGGATGAGTTTTTTTTTTATTCCTATGTATTGACTTCGACTTCGACGTATAGACAGACATAACAGACGACTGACAAACTGGTTGTGAGAAATATTAACACGTAGCTAAATTATTAATAAGTCATGGCTATGTATTAGGTCTGAGTGTTTTGTGTGTGTTTTATTTGTCGGCACTACCACTTAATATGCATCGAATGTCTTTCGACATATTCCTGTTAAGCTATTGGATTCCACTGATTTCTTCGATTTTATGATTTCCTTTTTCTGACATTTTCATTTACTTTGTAATAGATGAAATGCATTTTATCCATTTTATAAAACTCTTTATTAGAAAAATCAGATTTTGTTATAAAATTGAAAAATATTTTTAGAATATAACTCAGCCTTGCAAAAGTTGAGGATATAAAAAGGGTAGTTTGTCTGAAATGAAATTGTGTATTATTCTAGTTGAATTGGATGTAGGATCTTCAGAGTAAACTGATCATTGTATTTTTATCTTATCAGAACCGGACCGATTACATGACAAAACCTAACATTTCATTAATAACAATATCTGAACAAATTTCATATTTTGCTAATTATAAAATTTGACTGAAATATAGAATATTAATTACACTTCTATGCAAAATGTGAATGAAAAATTCCTATGAAAATTCCATACATCAATTCTATACACAGACAAAAAATGTGCATCATATTGATGAATTCCGTTCTTCAAACCATGATTCATTGTATTGAAGAACCATTCATAATATTAATGACTAACGACATCAATGTTATGAATGCGATCATATATATGATGAAAAAGTGTTCTTCAATATGCTGAACTGTATGTGAAGAATACGTTACATCATATTAATGAACAAAAAAAAAATAAAATACAACATATTTTACTTCATATTGCAGTATGATGTTCATCAAACCAAATTTCAATAAATATATTTATTTTTCGTTAATTTTTTGCCGTACTTCTCAGTTCTCAAGTAGTTCTTGTATGTAATTTCGTCGTTGTAGAACTAAAAATCACCAAATACATTTTTATGAAAATCTTAAATTTCATATTTGTTTTGTAATGTAATTATTTCAGAAAGTAATTGTTACATTTTTAAAAATGTAATACCAATTGATACATCGACATTTTCTTGTAATATGGTACATATATTGAGCCCATTGATCAAAAATTGAAAGATATATAAAGTAACGGAACAATTGGAATTTTGAAAATGTAGTTGGTGACATTTAGTTCTAGATTATGTAATATATATATTTGTAATTACAACTTTTTATTAATAAAAAGTTATATTTATCAAAAATTTATTAAAAAAAAAAAAAATTTTTTTAAACGTTTTTTTTAAATCATTTTTTTTTTTTTGAAAAATTTTTATTTCGAAAATAAATTTTTTTTGGACCATTTTTTTTTTGCAAAAATATGTTTTTCGGATTATTTTTTTTTGAAATTGATGATTTTTTTGGGTAATTATGAAACAATAAATTACATAATGTAGCCGCGGTAGCTCAGTGGTTAGTGCGTTGGACTGCGAGTCGAAAGGTCCCCGGTTCAAGCCTGGACTAGGGCTAACAACATCTTTTCATAGAAACATTTTTCTATACCGCGCTACCTCTCGTCAGTAAATGGCAAACCTACGAGAGTAAAACCATTACCTATGAAAAGCTCTCACCCGCCGTTCGGATTCGGCAATAAACTGTAGGTCCCACCACTTTGAGTACAAATATAACACGCACAGCTCAAAATGGTGAGAGAGCTCGGCCGAAGTTCTGTACAGGACTGTAGCGCCAAACTATTATTATTATTATTAAATTACATAAAATAAGAAATAAACAAAATACTCATCAAAAGAAAATGTTTAAAAGTATGAAAAACAATGAAATTTTTTTAATTTTATATTTGAAACCAATCATTTATTTTTTTTTTAAATCGCAAAATATGAATCAAAATTAATTTAGTCTTAATTATCTAAACAAATAATAAATCATTTTAATCCAGAATGTTCAACACAGAAAAAGTTCATCAATATGATGTATTTATTCATAATTATTATGAATTATTTTTGCCAACAACCAGATTCAACATATTGATACCACAGTTCATTAAATGAGATATCGATGAATGTATTTATTATATATATGAACTTATACCTACTATCGAACATCATAGTGAAGAACGAAATATTTAATATAATCGTCATATTGACGAATATTAATCAAATTATCTATGAATAATTAATTTTTTGTAATTTGTTCATAATATTTATAAATATAATATTTAAAATGATGAATATTTTTGAACTAATTTTTTTTTCAAAATATATTAATTAATGGACATTTTTTTAGGAATTTTTCAAAAACAAAAATTTGTTTTTAAGAAAATTAAAAAAAAAATTGTTGGAATTAAATAAAAAAAAAAATAATATAAAAAAAAAATATTTTCGAAATAAAAATTGCACCGAAAAAAAGTATTTTTCGAAAAAAAAATGAACCCGAAAAATTTTTTTTTTCGGAAATATATATTTTTTTTTTAAATATTATAAAAAAAATATTTTCGAAAACAAAAATTTCACAGAAAAAACGTATTTTTTGAAAAAAAAAATAATTTCGAATAAATAATAAAAAATAATAATATAAAAAAAATATTTTCAAAATAAAAATTGCACCGAAAAAAGTATTTTTCGAAAAAAAAAAAAAATGATCCAGAAATTTTTTTTTTTTTCAGAATTACATTTTTTTTTAAATATTATAAATAAAATATTTTTGAAAACAAAAATTTCACCGAAAAAAACGTATTTTTCGAAAAAAAAAATTATTTCTTCGAAATTATTTTTTTTTCTTCAAAAAAATTATTTGCCGAAAAATAAATTTTCCAAAAAAAAAAAATCGCGAAAAATTGGTACAAAAATGTATATTTATAAATTTTCATGGCAGTGACAAGTTTTGCATTAATAAAGTTTGTATTAAAAACAAAATTTAATATATTGTCGTGAAGGAGGTTCCACTTTAACCAAGTGTTCGATTTGCACATACGTAGTTAAAATATAGCCGTGTCATGCAATGAACTCAACAGGGCTTTATATCAGATAATCGAAATCTGACGAGACCCAAGCAAGGTTGAAAATCAGGTATACGATGTTCTTTTAACACTGTTATCATATCGTGTACTTTCAATGGTCATGATTAGACCTCGGTCCGGCAGTTTCACATTGCTTTGTTTACCCCAGCATTGCCTTGTTAGGATCAAATTGAAACCGGAAAAATAAACTTACCAAATGAACATAGTATTTAATTTAATGGCTTCGTTGGGTCAGTGGTTTAGTGCGTCGGACTACGAATTGAAAAGTCACATAGACTCTGCAAAACCGGTATACAAATGTGGCGTCTGGGACATAAAGGGTTTTTCAACAGGGACGCTACAAAAGTAGAGTGACAGGGACAGCAAACGACGCCACTTCTCTTTAGTAAGGTTTGAAAAGATATACGAATTTGAATTTCGGTAGTAAATTTTAATAATTTCTACTCGTTGTTGGCACGTATATCTTTCCATCATGAAATGGCAAACCTTACTGAAGAGAATGTCAAAAGAGCGGCAAGAAGTATGGCGTCGTTTGTTGTCCCTGTCGCTCTACCTTTGTAGCGTCCCTGTTGAAAAAACTTTTGTACCGCTCTTATTGAAAAACACTTTACATATAGGATCTTCAGGTCAGTTGCACAATACCACAATTATTATTGCATTTGTGACACTGTGCTAAAATACTGTTCTAGAAATACTGTAATATTTTTGATTTAAGTATTCTGTTTTTAGAAATTTTGTATTGTCAAAATTTATAAACATTTTTTTTTTATTCGTTTTAGTTTTCTTACAAATAAAAGTTGCATTGAAAGTTTAAAATAGAAAAGTGTGAATGATTTAAAGTCGATAAAGCGATACAGTTAATACCAAAGTAACCTTATTAACCTACTAAACTTGGTCCCCTATCGAAGCTTTTGGTAACTTGGATAGTAAGAAATCAAAAACTTTGCTTTGAAGAATATTTAAAATTAATACTATTTACGAGATTTAAATATTACAATAAAAAAGGCAATGTATTTCTTTTGAATTTTGTACATACAGATAATTTTAAAAATATGATTAAACCAGTTGGGAAGGTTAGATCACATGGGAAATTTTAAAGTAGGTGTAATTATGATAGTTAGGATTATCAAAATTATAGTCGGTCTAAGCCGACTATAAATACCCTACACATATGTGTGGTTACCATTCAAAGTGGTATATAGGTCACCAGGGTATACGAATCCTGAAAATAACTACAAACTTTCCATCCTTGAAGAATTTTCTTTCATTTGATACCCATATTTACAAATGGGTAGGTGTACCGAATTTCGATTTTTTTTTTGGAACCACAAGTCGTTTCGTGGGAAAACATTATTTTCATGTATTTGAGCATAATGTCAATATATATTTGACCAAAAATGTGTACCTAAGCACGTATACAGTAAAATAGATCTGTAGATGTAAATTTTATATAAATATAAACATAAGTGGTCGGTTCTCAGGTCACAATAGACCGATCATGCCAATTTTCTTGTTCAGACTTTTTCTGTAATCGTGATTTCAGCAGACAGATGGACAGACAGACAGACAGACATCGCTAAATCGACTCAGGAGGTGATGCTGATCAAGAATATATAAACTTTTCCTTACCGGAGATGCTTTTTTCAGGGTGTTCCAAACGGCGTACCAAACTGAATATACCCTTTCACTCTTAGTGTAGGGTATAAAAAGTGGTTAATAATTCCGATAGTTTCAAATATTCTGAATTTTTCTAAATAATTTCATACCATTGTCGGATTAAATATTCCATATAATGACCATTAACAGTTTAGATAATGTAAATTGTACTGTGCTGAGCATTATAAGGGCTTGACAATGTTTTTGTTTACTCTAATAACCTAGTCAAAATTTAACCCTATGATAATGATCTGATTATGTTGGTTTTGAAATTGAAAGGGCTGTGACAGTAATCGCTGATCAGTTTCCGATTACGGCTCTAGAATATTTTCCACCCAGATAGCGGGTATTTTCACAATATTACATCGGTCTAATCTTTATTAGAATAGTTTTGAAAAAAGTCAGAAATACCATTATAAAATGTTGAATGCTATTTGTTTTGTGTATTTCAGGAAAGAACTCTTATGATATAATATCAATAAAACAATATAATATTTTTTTTAATCTAAGAAATCAAAAAGAAATCATGAATTCCATTTGAACAGTTTGTGTCGGCCTACAAAAACTAAAGATCATTACGCAAACCCACTTAAAAGCCGTCTTAAAACCTTTATCAAACCCTCGTCGATTTGGGTAAATGTAAACAAATGGCAAATGATTATTACACGTGATACAACATGTACGTAAACTTTACACTTTGTGCGTAATCCTCATTTTATGATGTTGCGGGATTACGTTACGATTACGATACGTATTTCAAGAACCCATCGAAAGTCGAATGATGGTGCTTTGGACGGTCGGGGTCGGTCGGTCAGTCATTGGACTATTGTGCAGGCAATTGGCGCGCATTAATATAGAGTCGAATGGTCGCACTGTTGATAACCGATTCGTTATGTAAAGCCGCCGTGTGCGTTCGACGTAATCGATGTCTATAAAGTGGGCCATATTTGGAATTATGTTTTGTAGTTGCATGTGTGGGTGTCAGTCTGTCTGTCCGCTGTTGGTGTGTGTGTGTTTGTTTGGCTGTGCGTAAGTGTACGTGTGACAACGACTTCCGGCGCTGAGCATTGAGGAGTCATTAACGCGTACCCCGCACGACCATTCGAGACGAATGTCAAACCTTGCCATGCGACAGGTTGTTGTTGTTGATTTTGATGTTGTTGCGGTAGTTAATATTGTTTCTCGATATTGTTGCTGTTATTAGCCCATCACGATTTTAGGCCTTCATTCATGTGGTCTACGCGTTACGATTATCAATTGAACGCATTTGCATCGCATTGACGTGTTGAATGAGCCGCTAAATAAAGATGTTTCAATCACCAATCACAGCAGCAGCGCAACAGCAACAGCAACAAAAAATAGTAGGTGGTGTAGTGGTTGGTGGATCGATGTCCATGTAACAGTGAAGCGTGTGCGGCATGTGGTGTTGTTGTGGCGGAAGTGCTGAGCGGTTTGTTGTTGCCTATCGATTGAATGAATGGTTAATTAGTTGCAACAACAACAACAACAACAGCAGCAGCAATCAAAATCATGTAGCAGGAGGCTGTGCTGTGCACAGTGTGGCAAAAGTAGTCAAAATTAAAATATATTTTATATTAAAAATTTACAATAACAATTTAAATTATTCATGAACTTCGAATGGTGTTCAAAATTCTTAGTATACTCAGGTTTTTGATATTGCCTAAAATTTTAGAGCGAATTTTATGCAATTTTTTTTTTTTAATTATGAAAAAATTAAAAAAAAATATTGATTTTTACTTTATTTATGTGTTTAAACTTTGTTCTTTAAGTTTATAGTTTTTTCATTATAAATGATATAAAAATTCTGGACGTGAAATTCCGCACGGGACAAAAAGTTCCGTATGAAAATTATACACTACGAATTATTTTTAATAATTTCAAAACTATTATGTGATACTACATATATCACTCCATAATATATATATTTTTTTCGGAATTATTCATTGTCAATTTCAAAGGATATTGAAGAATGAAAGTTTAAAAGGACTTTATTAACATTATTTCGTCCTGATCGAATAAAATAAAATAATGCATAAAATTGTCAAGATTTTCTTCTTTCTTCTGACATCAATTACGCCAAGATAGGACATGTATAAGTATTTTAATAAATTTTTCGAAAAATTACTATGCTTTGAAAGTTTAAAGTCCTTTTCAAAGAAAACGGGATCACGAACGAAAAAACTGTAAATGCAGTTTAACTTCATGTAGTCCCTAGTTTCAGACATATATCATTTCATTTATGCACTCAGAAAAAATACTATAAAATCAATAGTTTTTTTTGCTATTAAAATTAGTCAATAGGATAACTTATTAATTTTATGGTTATATACCATTAAATACTACAAACTACTATCAAATACTATTAAATTGTGTTTTTTTTATATGAAAATATTTATTTTTGTATAGTATTGAAGCAATAGATGTTCTATTGACCAATTTTAATACGCTTTTTTTTCACTTTTTGTCGGATGAATGAAATTCCCTTAAGTTGTTTTAAGTTTAACAATTTTTTAAAATTTTTGATATTTTTTTTTTTAAATACTGTGTTTTTACATATTTGATACTGAAAGCTCCGGACGGAACCGAATTCATTGAGCAATACATTATTGGAAGTGAAAAGGAAATCCTTCTTTAGAAACCGTGTTCTGATAGGGCACCTTTATATAAAAATAAAAAATTTCATCTTATGAATTGTATTATCTATAGAAGTATTTTATAATATTAATGAACTTAAACATCGGAATTCATTCGAAAGTACCTTTTGAATACCTCAAATCATTTTTAATGCCAAACATTCCAACTAGTTTTTACAGGGATTGCATCTCACATTTTTAAATTAAATTATATACGAAAATTGGATTAAGAATATCAGGATTAAGCGCCAGAGATAAACAGGTCCAGAGGAATCATAGAATTATGTATCTAGTGCCACATATCGTCACTGTCATGCCAAAGGGGCGAATGTTCATTTTTAAAAATGTTGAGAAATCAAATTTTAAAGTTTGAAGTACTTTAAAAATTAGCAGCATTTATATTTTTTTAAAAATTATCTGTTATTTTGGTTTATTTGTCAATTATTATAATATATTTAAAATATCTTTAGATTTGGACAATCTACTGAATTATAAATACGGATTTTGTGAGGCTATATCCTGACCAAAACGCAAATATTTTTTGTTTTTTATGCTGTAACTTTTTATTAGCGCAAGATAAAATAGTAATGTAAAGGCATTATTTGTTTGCTTTAAAAACACCTATCTATTGGCATCATTAATTAAAAATATTTTGTCAAACATTAATTTGCCATTTGTTAATTGCAGGAAAACATGTATGGAAAAATATTTTTAAATAATGATGCCAATCGATAGGTGCTTTAAAAATAAATAATTAATACCTTTGCACCATTATTTTAGCTTGCACCAATTAAAAATTATAGCAAAAAAACGAAGAAATTGAAAAATTGAAAATCTTGTCATCCCAAAGGGCGAATCTTCTAGTGTTTTTGCTATAACTCTTTTACGGTACAATATAAAATAGTGATGTGTAGGCAATTATTGTTTGCTTTCAAAGCACCTATCTATCTGTATCATTAATTAAAAATATTTTGGCAATTATTTTTTCCTGCAAATAACAAATGGCAAATTAATGTTTGGCAAAATATTTTTAGTTAATCATGCAGATCGATAGGTGCTTTGAAAACAAACATTAAATGCCTTTACAACACTATTTGATATTATACCAATAAAAAGTTATGGCGAAAAAACGAAAAGATTCGCCCTTTTGGCATGACAAGATTTTCAATTTTTCAAATTCGTCCTTTTGTTTTTGTCTTTTGTGGCTAGAAATATCCAACAAAATGACACGCGTTTTTGGCATAGAATACTTGAGGATAAAGTATTTCAAAAATGTAAAAAAACGCAAATTCAAAAATTTCACCCCTTTGGCATGATAGATAGTGACGATATAATATATCATTTTATTAAATTATGAAAACTTAATATGTTATGCAAAAAAAAAAAAATAGGTGCACCTTAAAATCAATATTTATTGTGTTTGACTGGACATAACTTCGGTCAGGTTAATCCAAATTTCATGAAGTTTATTTCAAAATTTTAGCTGAAGCATTCTCAGAAAAATATAAAAGAAATTTGATCGATAACTGAAATCCGAAAATGTTAAAGTCCAAAATATGTAGAAAACACGAAAATTGCCAAAAGAACAGATTTCAAGGAAGCTATGTGGCGAATATAAAGACAATCTGTTTATAGTTTCTGAACACTTTTTTCAAAAGAAGAAAAAGATATAAAATAATTATATGTAAAAAAAAACTTTAAATTTTATTAAATATATCTAAATAAGTATTGGCATTATCGTCATGAAAGTTTTATCAGAAATACACTTATTTTATGTACTTATACTTTATTGTAGCATTTTTTAGAATATATGTATTCACCAGATTTAAGAGCGTTTGGGCATACTGTAAGTTGGTACGTGACTCAATTCATACAATCAATTAAGATGTTTCTCGTTAATAATTACAATATTTTGGCTATACCTGCAAATGGTTACACCGGCTTATATTGTTGCTTGCTTGAATCAATGTCAAGACCACATTTAAGGCATAAAACCAATATTATTTCTATTTGCAAAATAAGGAAAACTATTTGCGATAGAAAAAGTGACAGCATTTTTGCTGACTGTATTACTAATTAACTGTACTTTACATGCAGGCCAGGCCATCATGCCTCATTTCGGTTTTTCGTGCTCACTCTCACTTGTTTGATTCTGCGAAAATCTATTTCCAGATCAATGAGTCTCAATAACACATGTCGTCGAGTCATCGTCGCAATGACAAATCAAATAAATCTAAAGTAAAATAAATAAAAATCCGCAACAAAAAAAAAATATTACAAATAAATTAATGAAAATCTATTGAAAGCAAAATACATCGATTAAACATTCACATTCTGTAATTAACGCGAATGAATAATTCAGGCGCACATGTGAGAAATACCTGGAGTAATTCGCATAATCGTTAAATTCCTTATCACACGAATTAATGTATTTATTTTATTGCATTTAAAATAAACACAATGTAATAATTAATTAAAGTTCAAATTGTTTTTTTTTTTATTAAGTTGAGTGCATTAAATTTGGAAATGTACATTATTAGGACAGACAAGGGCATGTCCAATTCCCTATCATGACCGTTTATATTTTCTATTACTGCACAGAAAACAATAATCGACGTAAATATAGCAACCAATATTAATTGCATTCATTAATCAATCCAGCAATGAAATTCACTAATTTAATGAACACATTTGCTATTCTTCGTTCTATAAGCAATTGTGTTCGCTAATATGAATATTTGTACGTCAATGCAGCAAATAGTTTAGACGGCGCAGTTTTAGCAAATTAAATTGCTGAATTGACGTACAAATATTCATATTAGCAAAGGTAAAAATCAGCAACCGCGAATTATTTAGAATTGATGTATGGGATGTCCATGGAAATAGTTTGTTCTTCTCTTGTTGAGTGGTGTAATTTATGATCTTGGGTTACCGTAATTTGTTTAAAATTATTCCCGAACTATGAAAGTTCTATACAGGGATTTTTGAGTTTCAAAATTGAACTTTTATACAAATTTAGTGAAAATGTTCTTTAAACATTAATAGCACTTTGATCTTACATTTTGAAGAATTTGCACATACCCTTTATGAAATTGACGAATTATATTTATATTTTTAATAAAATTTAACAATTCATTAAGTTATTTTTAATAAAAACGTTCAATAGAATTTAAATTAATTAAAAAACCATACATAAAAATTCAGTATTTTTGAATTAATAAAACAAAATCAAAAAGTAGTTTATTAGGTAGTATGTATTCAGTTTGGTAATTGGTTGGTAACACCCTGAAAAAGGTTTTCATCGGCCGGTATATGCACTAAGAAAAAAGTTTATATTTGAATTACCCTCGTCGAAGCGGATCAGAATCATGTGTCCTTTAGTAGGGATGCCTTATAGCATTCTGATCACGGAGGAATAATGCAAAATAAGGCTAACCTTAACAAATTTCCATTCCGGGACTAATGAAATTTTTCAATATTGAAAGTCTGGTATTGAAATTCGTTAAAAAAAGACATTGCCGATTGTTTTTATTGACATCAATAAATTATCGTTTTTACTGTAAATCACACCGTACAGTTCTTATTTAGTCAACAATTTGTATACCCTACACTAAGAGTGAAAGGGTATATTCAGTTTGGTACGCCGTTTGTAACACCCAGAAGGAAGCATCTCCGGTATGGAAAAGTATATATATTCTTGATCAGCATGACCTCCTGAGTCGATTTAGCGATGTCCGTCTGTCTGTCTGTTGAAATCCCTACTACTTTTAAAATTGAAGAGCTAGATAAATGAAACTTATAACCAAGGATTGAAACCTAAACGAATAACGGTTTCGATTTCGGTTTCGGTTTTTTCCGCGTTTCGGTTTCGGTTACGGTTTCGGTTTTAAGTTTTTATAACGAAACGGTTTCGGTATACCGGTTCCATGTTACGGTTTCGGTTTTGATTTCGGTTTTTGTATAAAATTTCTTTATATCCATATTTTTCAAATAATTTTACATTTTTTATATGGTGCTAAATTATGATCAAATTATGATACTGGGGTAAAGTGGGAAACATAATTTAAACAATGTTGGTTGTTATTTTAGTAAAATATTGTGTTATATGAATTTATTTAATTGATTACGTCAAGAAAAAAATTTAATTTAAAATTTCGTGACCACAAACCAATGAAAAGCAACATTTTGACTTCACCTGATATATGATCTGAATTGAAAAGAAGATGAATTTTGTACAATTTTCATCCATAAAAGCCAAAGAAATTAAATTTCAACAATTCTGTGAACTGCAATATATGTAAACTAGTGATGATCGTTTGCAAGAACAAGGCAAGAAATGTTAATCTTAATCTTTTAAATTTTAAATAAAGATCGAAGACAAATATCTTAAACTGCATATTAATTATGAAAACGAATAGAATTTGAACACTAAATGTATTTAAGTTACTTATTTTCCATATTTTCAATTTCTTCAACATTTTACTAACAAAAAAATCTAATAACATAAAAATTTGAATTATATTTTAACAAGAATTAACAAATAAAAAATAATTGTATAAAACAAGTGATGTTGACAAGACAATTCAAAATCTCAAGGCCATAATAAAATGAACAAAAAGTCACCAAATACATTTTCAAAATGCTAAATATTTTTTACAAACATCTTTATGTATCTGTCAATTTTTAATCGATGATCTCCATTTTTTTACCACATGATAAGAAAACGTAAATCTATCAATTGATATTTCAACTTTAAAAATGCATCAATTACTTTTTATAATATTAATCAACAAACTCGAAAATTAAGTTTTTCATAAAAATGTATTTGGTGACTTTTCGTTCTACAACGACGATATACAGTATACGACATACATATACAATAAATATAAGGAATATTTCGTATAAGCATATTTCTGTTTTCGTCACAGATTAAAAAAATCCGTATGCTACACGTACCGTATGTCAAGAGAACTCAAATAATATCTTGCAAAGTAACATTTTTCTTTGCGAACACCATGCGAACACAAACTCAAACGCTACAAAGCGAATACTAACAGAAAGAAGAGAATATAACAATAACGATTACGATTCGTATACACACACTTTCCCAACGACAACTCTTCGTTGCTTTCCTGTATCATCGAGTGGCAACAAACATACGCATGACATCAGACAGACGCATGACAACGGACAGACGCATGACACAGCCAGACGCATGAAAACGGACAGACGCATGGCACCACACTACATGTATGTATCTAGTACAGCTCTCTAGTTGGCAACAACAACGAGTTCTCTTTGTGGTACAAAATATTTCCCGCCAAAATTCTATCAAAAGCTTGTATGCTGCTTTATTCGCATTTTTGTTGTTGTTGCACTTTCAAACGAATCAGCGGATTTGTGAAAAAAGAAAAACACAAAAAGCAATATATCAGCTAAATATATCACACTGTGAAAATATTCATATATTATTTTTTATTACTTCATGATTTTACAATTAACAAAATAACTATATATAAAAGTAAAACCAAAATAATAATGTGCATAGCACAGTGCTTATGCACAATCGATGTACGAACTAAGAGAAAAAAGAGAAAAAACGAGTTTTGAAGCACTTTTAAAGCTATTTACCGCTTCAAAAGTGCTTCACATGCCTTATTTTTAAGATGCTTATATTCTTTAGAAATGACAAAAACAAAAAAAACACACATCTTCATTAATGTTCACGTTCATAAATATTTTGCACGCTTTCCATTGTTACTTGTTGTTCAATATTTAGTAATATCATGAATTATTTTGTATATCATTATTACCTTAAAAACATAATAAATACAACAAAATCATAAAAAATGCAAGTCTTCCTTTTCTTGCAGTCTTAGTCTTGCATTTGCTCTTGTTCTTTTTCTTGCAAAATCTCTATTTTGTTCTTGCTTTTGTTCTTGCAAAAAAAAATGCAAGAACAAGAAATTTTTAATCATCACTAATGTAAACAAATATCTGCCTTATACTTGAAATTTTTAAACTTGTCTAAGTTGCACTTCATTTTTCGTATTTCCGTAAATAGGTACTGAGATGTTAATAATTTGAAATTTTTTTTACATTTTTTTTTGCATTACATTGTTTTGTTTATGTCCGAAATTGAGCTGTTTTGAAACATCAGTCAAAAATCCATTAGAAGACTTATAAATGGTATTCTATTGAATAGATCATTTAAAAGAATTTAAAATATATTCAAATGAACTTTTCAAAACTTGTTCCACTTTACCTCAAGCTCCCCTATATATTTTACTAATAAAATAAATAAAAAACCAATTATAAAATTTTAATCATTTTTTAACGTAAAAATTTTGCTTGGAGTTGCTGGTGTTTTGTTGTTAATTCGATTAATGAAACAAAAAACAAATTTTAGACCAAATACCGTTGTTTTGGAAATATCGTTTCTCAAAAAACAACATGTGAATTTTTGTACAACCAAAAATGTTTATTTTGGGAACTCCAAATTTTAATTAATGAAATTTTACTTAAGATCTTCTATATAAAATAAAATATGTTTTTCTGGTTTTTTGTATACTTTTTTAAAAACCGTTTTAAACCGGTATAAAACCGAAACCGCTTATATCGGTTTTGGATATCGGTTTATTTCTGATTTTCGTATAACGGTTTCGGTTACGGTTTCGGTTTTAAAAATGAAACGGTTTTAAACGGATATCGGTTTCGGTTTCGGTTACGGTTACAATCCTTGCTTATAACTTAGATTACTAATATACCTACGCTGTATGTGCGAAATCGGTCCATTGTGACCTATGATCCGACCAATTATGATCAAATACTTCATATAAAATGTAAATATAAAGATCAATTTTTATGTATACGTGCTTAGGTAAACTTTTTTGGTCAAATATATATTGATATCATGCTCAAATACATGATAATAATGTTTTCCGCCGAAAAGACTTGTGGTTCAAAAAATCGAAATTCGGTACACCTACCCATTTGTAAATATGGGTATCAAATGAATGGAAATTCTTCAGCGATTGAATGTTTGTAGTTATTTTCAGGATTCGCATACCCTGGTGACCTATATATCACTTTGAATGGTAACCACACATACGTGTAGGGTATTTATAGTCGGCTTAGACGGACTATAATTTTGATAATCCTAACTATCATAATTATACCTACTTTAAAATTTCCCATGTGATCTAACCTTCCCAACTGGTTTAAATACAAATTTATATATTTTTACAATTGTAATGTATTTCTTAAAAATAATACAATATTCAACCACATTCGCACATACAGCGTAGGTATATTAGTAATCTAAGTTATAAGTTTCATTTATCTAGCTCTTCAATTTTAAAAGTAGTAGGGATTTCAACAGACAGACAGACGGACAGACAGACGGACAGACGGACATCGCTACTCAGGAAGTCATGCTGATCAAGAATATATATACTTTTCCATACCGGAGATGCTTCCTTCTGGGTGTTACAAACGGCGTACCAAACTGAATATACCCTTTCACTCTTAGTGTAGGGTATAAAAATGGGATTAATTAACTTTCTACGGAAACTAAATTAGTTTCGGTTTCATTTTCTGATTTTGGCAGGTATAACTTCGAAAACATAGTGCTAATCACACAATCACAAAGATCACCAAAAATTTCACCAACTACCAGTATTCATCATATTGATGATTTCATTCATTGAACTGAAATCGTATTTTATCAATGTTTTTCACTTTTAATATTTTTTATAACATCAAATTTCAAAAAAAAAGTCTCCACTTATACATTTATGTATTTATAATTCTTATAAGATTCATGATATTTAAACTAATGTGATTTGATGAGCAAAATTCATCAATATGATGTACATTATTCATTAATATGATGAAATGGAGTCTTCGCATAATTTGCATTAAATATTATAAATCCTTTAAGAATCATAAATACATAAATGTGTAAATGGAGACAAATTTGTGTTTGAAATTTGATGTTAAAAAAAATATTGAAAATGAAAAAAATTTAAAAATACGATTTTAGTTCAATGAATGAAATCATCAATATGATGAATACTGGTAGTTGGTGAAATTTTTGGTGATCTTTTTTTGTGTGATCACTATAGCAGCAATTACAAAAGATACCCGAAAATGCATGCTGTGCGAGTGATACGTGCTGTTAAGCATGCAAGTCTTTTTAACTTAAAATACTTCTTTCCAGTTATTATCATCTGTACAAAGTACTCGTTTGCTGTGCTAAAAATAGGCTTCGTGATGGCAACAGACTAAAATGCTATAAACATTTTAGCAATGTTAGAATATCGTAAATGTTAAAACAAGTAACAGAACACTTAGAATATCTGTAGTATTTTAAAATTTTACATTTTATAAAATTAAAAGAATGAAATTGTGTTAATTGCATTTAACATTTTAAGTTAATAGAAGTAACAGTTTACTAAGTACGAGTAAATGCACAATTTTTTCTTATTCTTTATTATTTCTGATATAATTTAACAATTTTCACTTCAAATTAATTTTTTGCATTTCCCTTTTTGTTTTCTCATAACATTAATATATCGTATATATTCTAAATGTATTTAATAGGATAATATTGGCTTTGTTTAAAAAAATTATAGAATATGATTGAAAAAATCAACCTATTGAATGAGAAAATCGAAATACGAATATTGGAAATAGACCCGCCGGGACATCAAAGTTCGCGTTTTGGTACCTAAATCGACAATTTTAAAATTTAACTGAAATGTTGTCTCCCAGACGCTATAAACTGAAATAGTGTATATCTCAACTGTTAGGAGATTTAATTAGTGTTTCAACAAACTACCAATAAGCAAAATCGGGTAAAAAAATACTAACATATGTTAATTCTATCGTCTCTGTCATGCCAAAGGGGCGAATGTGCATTTCAAAAATTAGCAAGATTTAGATTTTGTTAAATTTTTTCAGTTATTTTGGTTTATTCGTCAATTATTATAACGCCTATAAAATATTTATGGATTTGGACAACTTACTGAATTATAAATACGGATTTTGTGAGGCTATATCCTGAACAAAACGCAAATATTTTTGTTTTTTATGCTATAACTTTTTATTAGCGCAAGATAAAATAGTAATGTAAAGGCATTAATTGTTTGGTTTTAAAGCACCTATCTATTGGCATCATTATTTAAAAATATTTTGCCAAACATTAATTTGCCATTTGTTTTTTGCAGCAAAAAATGTTTGATAAAATATTTTTAAATAATGATGCCAATCGATAGGTACTTTAAAAAAAATAATTAATACCTTTAAACCATTATTTTATCTTGCACCAATAAATAATTATAGCAAAAAAACAAACAAAAATTAAAAATTGTGTCATGCCAAAAGGGCTAATCTTTTCGTTTTTTTGCTATAACTCTTTAATGGTAGAAGATAAAATAGTGATATAAAGATATGAATTGTTTGTTTTCAAAGCATCTATTGATTTGCATTATTAATTACAAATATTTTTCCAAACATTAATTTGCCATTTGTTTTTTGCAGGAAAAAATGTTTGATAAAATATTTTTAAATAATAATGCGCGTCGATAGCGGTTTTAAAAACAAACAATTAATATCTTTATACTACTATTTAATCTTGCACCAATACAAATTTAATGTAAAAAATCGTAGAAATTCGAAAAATTGAAAATCTTGTCATGCCAAAAGGCGAATCTTTCTCGTTTTTTCGCCATAACTTTTTATTGATACGAGATAAAATAGTGGTGTAAAGGCATTTATTATTATATATGTTTTTAAAGCACATATCGATCTGTATCATAAATTAAAAATAATTTGATTGAAATTGTTGATTTGGGTATCAATATGCAAACTTGAGGTCCTGGCCGCTCCACATCGACTTTCTCATCCAATAGAGCATTTTTATGGGTTGACATTCTCTCGATTTGAAATCACTAAAATCCATTATCAGTCTAGTATATATATTGTAAATGCATAAATAAACATGTGCAAAGTACAGTAACAGTTTGTAGAATTTTTAACATTTCCCACTTTACCCCAACATTTTTCAAGATGTCCAAAAATGAGCTGTTTTGAAAAAAATCCATTAAAATCCATTCTATTGATGCAAAAATGAAATAGGCCCTTCTAGCGATGGACACGTGCCTGTTTTTGATGGCACGGGCACGCCGATAGGTGACACGCACGAGCACGAGCCCGACGACTTAATTTAAAGGTATGCACGAGAAACACGATAAAATCTGGATATAGAAAGACACGAAGAAGCACGACAAAACACGAAAAAAGCACGGAATCACATAATACTATAAACAGGGACTAACACCCTCTAGAATATCGGTTATGTTTCTGGTTCCAAGATTTTTAAAATAGCGCTTCCGATTCCGGTTTCACACATTTTTAATGACGGTTCTCATTCTGGTTCCGGTTTCAAAAATAGAAACGGTTCCGGTTACAATTCCGGTTCTTTGCGGTACCAGAGTGGGACTAAAATCCTTGGAATGTCGGTTCCGGTGTCCGGTTCCACACATTTTTTATATCGGTTCCGTTGTCCGGTTCTTTATGGTCTCTTATTATATATAAATCAAAAATTAACTTTTGTACTGTTTTATTCTCTGAATCGAAATCATTCCGGAATCGGAACCTGTCGGGGACCGCAAAGAACCGGAAACGGAATGTGTGGAACCGACACCGATATTCCAAAGTGTTTTTGTCCCTGGTTAAAAAACCAAGATGCTGGAAGTAATGGGATTTTTTAAATTGTAGTAGAAACTAAAAAAAAAAAAAACTTTATGGGCGCGTGCCGAACGACAACTACCACATAGAGATTTGCACGCACGAACTCAGATTTTCGGCCGTGACACGAAAAACAACCACGACACGCGCCCATCTCTAGACCCTTCTAAAGAATTAAAAAAAAATATTTCAATGTTCTTTTTTGGCGGAAGATCAAATCGTGTTCTACCTCACGCCATATGCCTCTAATTATTATTATTTTTTTTAATCAAATTTTGAATAGTTCATCTATTTGTTAACTGTCACTAAAATGTATCTCTGATGTGTGTACTTTTTGGTTGGTGGGCTCTGTTAGTTGGAACTTTAAATAAAATAACGTAAAGTTATTTTCGAAATTACGTGTCGCACGTGAAATCACGTAAAACTGCGCGTACGCCAGGCGCAAGTGAGACAACAACAGCAACACCATTGCGAGCGTACGAGCGCCATTACAATAGTCAACATATTCTGACAAATTTTAGTTGCCGGCATCTCTTGTTCTTTCCTACTTGACTGCGCTACGCTACAAGATGGCAATTTGAAACATGGCGAACGCACGAACGAATGAACTAACGAACCACGAGAGGAAAGGAACGGAACGTATTGCCCCATGAAATTCGAAATTAAAATATAAACTAAAAATAAAACAAATATAAAACAAAAATACACAAGAAACAGAGCACGGAACATAATGATAGATTGAAACAAACAAACAAAATTACTGATATGAATTTTTTCGAAGAGCGCCACAGAGTAGAAAAAAGAAATACTCTGCGGAACGACATGGTGCACTGGAACGGTAATAGCAACAACAATGCGCACAGCAGCGCCATATGGCGTTGCCATCTCGCTCTGGTGGCGCATTTGCCGCATTTAGTCTTGTTTATGCCGGCTAACATGCAACATAAGCGTTGTTATCGCTGTTCTCGTCCGTCGTTGTAGTCGTCGTCGTAGTCGTCGTTGTCATCATCGTCGTCTTCTTCGTTGTTGTCGTCATCATCATTGTCTACGTACGTCGCAGCAACTGTCGTTTTCGACGTCTTTAAAACCGTTACCGCCGACCGTGACCGCACAACCATCTAAAATTTTCTGCTAATTTTGAAATACCCGGTTATCGCCGGTTTTGCAGAATTTTATTAATTAAATTGTTGTTGGTTTATTTTATATTGTTTTGCACGACGATAATCTCTAGAAGCAAAAACAAAAATCCAGCCAAAAAAAGTTATCGAAAGTGTGCTAAAAAAAAGCAAGTGCTGTTCAGATACACGGTTTCTATGGCACGCATCTGAAAGATACAAAAGTATCTCGCAAACGTTTGGCATTAAATAAAACATGCAAAAAGGCCAAACAGCTAGCAAACAGCTAAAATCAGCAGCGTCGCAGACGTGCAAAAGTGAAAATATACGCAAATATTTGTGAATTGTGCAAAAAAATCAAATAAATTAAAAAATATAAATAAAAAATAATAAATAAAAAAATAATAAATAAAAAAATTTAAATCTAAAAATAAAAAATTTGCAAATAAAAATCTTAAAAAATTAAATTTTGAATTAAAAAAATCAAATTTTCTTAATAAAAAAATTGCTGCAAAAAAATTATAAAGCAATTACACTGTGCGAAATTATAAAAACTGTGCAAAACAACTTACTAAACAAATTCTTTACTTGGAATCAATCACTGCTGTTCGGTTGTTTTTACTTAAAACAAGTGTTTTCCGAAAGGCATATTTATTTACCTTGCCGTAATCTATACACTTCGACAAAAGTTAGTAACGAGAAACATATGTTTACACTTCTACTTAATTCATTATTATTATTATTATTTTTATTAGTTTGCTTTTGTTAACATTTTGTTGTTAAATGTTATCAGTGATATTCTGTGTAACAATTTATTAGTCATACCCATTCTGTTGTTCACCCAGTCAGTCGTCATCGGTATACGCTTCTAGTGTCTTAAATTGTTCGCGTAAATTTACGCGTTTTATAGCTGCTGCTGTTGCTCACCGAAAATAAATTTAACCATGGTGTTGTATGTTGAATTTGTGCGGTTTGTGTGTGCCACATAATTTATGCCATCGTAAAAATAATACGAAAATAAATTTTATTATTTTAAGTAAATTAAATTGCCAAGTTATTACTTATTTAAAACAAAAATGAATTTCATGTTGTGTGTATAAATAGTACTTCTATTAATTAAAGAGTTAGAGAAAAGTGCAAATGTAGAAGTTAATTTCTTAAAAAAGGCAACTAGGAAAGAATTAAAGCTATAATAAATCCAAGAACTACTGTACATTGAATGTTTTAATAATAAGTTGTTTTTGTATTTTGAGAAAAATAATTAAAGCTTTAAGAAAAAATGCAAAAGAAGAAGTAAATTTCTTAAAATAGGTATTTGCAATAAAGTGGTGTCAAAGGAACAAAAAATTAAAATAAAAATATATTAAAAAAAAAAAAATTAATTCCATGTTGTGTGTATAAATAGAAGTACCTTACTTAAAGGTTTAGAGAAAAGTGCAAATGTAGAAGTAAATTTCTTAAAGAAGACAACTAGGAAAGAATTAAAGCTATAATAAATCTAAGAACTTCTGTACATTGAATGTTTTTATATTAAGTTGTTTTTGTATTTTGAGAAAAAGAATTCTAACAAATCATTTTATGATGAATTCACTTAAAGCTTTAAGAAAAAATACAAATGAAGAAGTAAATTTCTTAAAATAGGTATTTGCAAAAAAGTGGTGTCACAGGAACAAAAAATTAACATTTAAATGTATTTAAAATTTTTTTTTTTCAATTTTATAGAAAAAAAAGAGAATGAATTTCTGCAAATAACCGGATATAATGTTGAATGCACTTAAAAGTTTAAAGACATGTGTAAATATAGAAGTAAATTTCTTAAATTATACATTTGCTTAAAAATATAAAAATATTGTTGTTATTTCAAATTGTTTAGAACAGAGTTTTGCATTAAAAAAAATTTTTTAAAAAATTTTTGATTTATAAATAAAAACAAAGGTTAAATGAGATTTAAAGATGTGTACTAATGCTGAATAAATTTTCTTAAATGCAGAAGAAAATTTCTTAATACAAAGAAATATTCTCTTAAATCTTGTATTATATGCCAAAACTAAACATGATATCCAGCCAAGAATAAGTAATCATAATGAATTGGTTTTTATTCATAATATATGCTTAAAGTAAAAATCAATTATTATGATTAATTGAATAAAATATGCGTATGTTTACACATGTTTTATGTATAAAATATTCACAAGTCATGCGTAATTGGAATAAGTTTCTGAGACACATTTTATGTTTTATTATTCATAATTGATGATTAAAATTATACAAAATAATCGGAGTCTGCAGATGCCAAAACAAATACTAAATATACAGAAAAAAGTGAAAAATATAGTATTTCGTCGTTGTAGAACGAAAGGTTACCCAATACATTTTCAAAATTCCAAATATTCATTTACAAAAATTTTTATATATCTGTCAATTTTTAATCGATGATCTCAATTTTTTTACCGTATGATAAGAAAATCTATATCTATTGATATTTCAACTTAAAAAAGGCATCAATTTTACTTTTTATAATATTAATCAAAAAAACTCGAAATTTAAGGTTTTCATAAAAATGTATTTGGTGACTTTTCATTCTACAACGACGATTTGGAAATATAAAATTAGGAAGGAATCAAACAATATACAAAAAAATATATCATTGGAAAAATACATCACTTCAACTTATTTGTCTGTTAAATTTTACATTTATTTTCAAATGACATTAAGAAAATGAATATGCAATATGAAACACAAGTTATCAAGTTGTAGAACTAAAATTCACCAAATACATTTTTATGAAAATCTTAAATTTCAACAATGTTTATAATTATTACAAAAACTAATTGATACAGTTTTAAAGTTGAAATACCAATTGATAGATTCACATTTTTTTAGTATTTGGTACAAATATTGAGCTCATCGATCCAAAATTGAAAGACATATTAAGATTTTTGTAAATTAACAATAGGCATTTCGAAAATGTAGTTGGTGACTTTTAGTTCTACAACGACAATATATTCATAATTTCGCCTGTTATGATTAATAATCAGATTTGTAAAATTTATGAATACTATTCATAATGAATTCATAGTGATTTACAGTTTTTTGCATAATTTTATTTTTTAGTATGCATCATTTTTTTTTTTTTTAGTATTGTGCATAATTCATGAATGATTAGAAATAAATATGTTTTATGAATATCTTATTCATAAATGATCCGTAAACACTTTTCTTGAATGTTTTATGAATGTCTTATTCATAAATTATCCGTTAAAAATTTTCTCCTTGTATAGGTATTTGCCAGAATCGGATATTAAAAATGCCAATTGTTCCAAAGATTGCTGTCAATTTAATGAAAAAATAATAAAATTGTTGAATGGCTCTTAAATATTTAAAGATAAATTAAAATTCATTTCTTAAATAAGACGACTATAAAAGATTTGTGTAAAATTTTACATTTGTGATATTTAATTCTTACGCATAATAAATTGGTTTTCTGTTGTGAAAAAAATGAATAAAATGTAGAAGTTAATTTCATAAATTAGACATAAATCTCAAAAGCTACAAAAATTGTTGTCAATTCAATGAAAAAAGAAAATAATGATTGTGTTTTGCTAATTTACAAAAGTAATGATGCATGTACTTAAGGGTTTAAACGCAAATGTAAGAAGTAAATTTCTTAAACTAGGTATTTGGGAAAAGTAAAAGAAGTAGAAAAAAAAATACAAAAACCTATAAATATTTTTGCAAATAAAATGTGTTCCTTAAAGCCTTTTAAATAAAGTTTTAATTTTTAAAATGAATATCAGAACTTTTATATTTAATTTACAAAAGTAATGATGAACGCACTTAAGTGTTTAAACCAAAGTGCAATTGTAAGAAGTAAATTTCTTAAACTAGATATTTAGGAAAAAGTTGTGTCACATGGAAAACCCACAAAAAAAAAATAAACAAAAATGTATAAATATTCTTGCAAATTAAATGTGTTTCTTAAAGCCTTTTAAATAAAGTTCAAATTTTTAAAATGTATTTCAGATGTTTTTTTTCTTAATATTAAATCAAGCATCTATAAAATCTAATTATGTCAAGAATATAAGGAAAATGGTATCTCCTTTAAATATATCTCGTTTAAAAATATATTATTTCAAATATAGACAATTATCATTAGGTGTTCTCTAAAAAAATAAAGAAATAAATCACCAAAATTAAAAAAAAAAATCAAAAATCATAAAAATATAATATGAAAAAAATGGTCTTGTGTTGACCCAAATACACTCGTCTAAAACGTAGTACCAAATTTTGAATATCAAAATATCGAAAAATTTGTAAAATTTATAAAATCCAAAGAAATATCTGGTTGTTAGTCCTATTCTTGCGTGAGGTTACTGCATTAAAAATGCGATAAATTCGTATGTATCTGATCGATTATGTTAATTTTAGTGTTAAATGAAAGCTAATTTTACAACACATCAAATGAAATTTTAAAATTAAAAATAAAAGGCATACTTTTTACAGAATTAATTCATAAACATAGAAAATATATTTTTTAGATTTTTTTTTTATTTTACTTCTACAACGACGATATATAAAGTTGTCAAATTTCAACCCAAATACACTCGTCTCAAACGTAATGCCAATTTTCCATCATCAAAATTTAAAAAAAAAAAAAAATTTTAATCTTACTAAAGAAGTATTTTCTTATTAGTTCAAATTATACGTGAGGTTACTGCATTAAAAATGCGATAAATTCACATATATCTGATCGATTATCTTAGTTTTAGTGTTAAATGAAAGCTAATTTTACAATACATCAAATTATATTTTAAAATTAAAGATAGAACAAGTAGTTTTTGCAGAATTAATTCATAAACATAGAAAATAGATTTTTGAGATATTTTTTTTTTGTTTTGGTGAATTTTACTTCTACAACGATGATATATAAAGTTGTCAAATTTAGCTATTTTTGAAAGAGCAAATATTGCTAATCAAATTAAAAATAATTACAACAAATGTTGCTCTATGTTTTTCTCTTTTTAATTTCTATATATATTATATATCGACTATAAATATTACAATCATAATGATGACGCATATAGTTCTTTCCAATTTCTACTTACCAAATACTTTTATTAGCTTTGCTGAAAAATAATTCCAATAAAATATGATTGAATAAATATTAATAAATTGAAAATGAATTTAGTTTTAGAATTTGCGCGTGAGTTTTTCGCAAAATATGAAAATTTTGCATTTAGCCATGCTCACAGTTGCGTGTATATTTTTACAACTTTACAATTCAACCGCCAAAAACAAACATTTTGTTATTTTTCACATAATTAAACTTATTTTTGATTAAAACGCTGTCTGTCGGTATTGCTTTTAAATATTCATGTGGTTTTCATTTCATTTAATTCTAAAATTGCCTTAAATTAGCAGCCACAATTGAGTTGGTATTTTTAAACATTTACACACGCATTTACCAAGTGGCTGCTGTTTAACAGAGCCAGTTCACGTGTTGGCATAGGCAGCAGTTAATGGTTAAGAGGAAAAAAAAAGGTATAGCAGATTAAATCAAAATATTGAGAGAAAAATTAAAACAGACAACATACCGAAAATGACTTTACAAAGTGGAAAAAAAAGAACAAAACTATAGAGGCACAAGTTGAGGAAGGTAAACAGGCCAAAAGGCAGAAGACAGACAGACAGCCTGACAGACAGAAGAAGGCAAATGATGACTAAAGAAGGCAGTCTTCAAAACAAACGAAAGGGGCAACATTTTGTTTTGAAAATGAATCAAGTTCAGCAGAGAATGTTTGGATCATGATGGTCGGTATGATGCTGATACTTGAGGTTGATGCCGTTGTTGGTGGTGATGATGATGATGATGCTGATGATGAGGAAGCAACATTTTTCTAATAAAGTGCTGCGCTATGTGTTGTTTTTGTTGTGGATTATGCCGGTGTGCGCAACATTTGCCTGACGTCAAATTTAATACTGACTGCCTGGTATATAGTATAAAAAAAAATACAAAAATTTAACCATGAGGTTGGCGTAAAAATAAATATTTCAACTAACAATAAAAAATGTTTAAAGTTAGAAATGAAAACAGAAAAAAAAAATGAAAGAAATATATGTTTTTTTTCGTTGTATAAACGTGCAATAAAATGTACGTGGGTTGTGAGCGTGGTTGTGGCAACCAGCTGATGATGTTGGTTTTATTGCAGTTTAATGCAGCAGCATATTGTATTGAAAATAATCAGTTTAAACGAAAAGGACAGCTTCAAAAAATATACTTCATTTAAAAGAATAGAACTGTCAAAGTTATATGCAAAATAATCAAAGCCCACACGTAGAGAGAAACATGATTGTTAGTAACATGCTGAAGAGAATCGTGTTTTTATGATTGTGTCAATTGTGTAATATGTTTGATGCAATTACATATGATGAGATAAATAATAGCCTCAAGCATATGCTCGCTGTATTTATCATTTTTTAATTGTCAACATGAGAGGGATATATGTTTTTAATCAACATATAATAAGTATAGCATGCATTAAAGGTATGCTATAATAAATAGAAATTATGTTAATATTCTAAACATTGCTTTTATAATTTTGTCACAATCTATAAATACAAAAAAAAAACAAAAAACAATAATTGAAAGTACCATCTTGAAGAGGTTTATCTGTTTATATTTGTGACAATCGTATAATATGTTTAAAGCATACATGTCGAGAAAGATTATAGTATATCTCACTAAAATCTTCGTTTTGTTGCATTTTTGATTTTCAAAATGAGTGCGCTATAGAATAAATATGAAAAATGTAACAAAAAAAATAATAAATTCGGCTTTTTAACTTTTCGAACATCTGTCGTTTTTTTATTCAGCGATGTGCACCCAGAAAAAATCCCTTAAATCCCATTAAAATGGGACAATTATTGATTTAATAGTATACAAAAAATAAATCTTTTCATATAAACTCAATGACAATGTCATGGTATTTTCTGGTATTTAATGGTATTTTCCGATTAAAATAATAATCTATTGACTATTTTTAATAGTAAAAAACTATTATTTATATAGTATTTTTTTTTTGGGTGTATAGTATTTTTTTCTGCGTCTCGTGAGACTGCTATGATATGAGATACGATTCGAATAATTGTAACGAGAACACAGTGCTAGAATTTTTAAATCTTCCTTGTCAAAATTAGTGTGCTATCGAATGAATATGAAAAATGTTAAAATAAAACCTAATTAAAATAAATTCGTCTTTTTTACTTTTCGAATATCTGTAATTTTAATTCAGCGATGTAAAACGGATATGGTATAAGATTTAATTCGAATAAATGTAAAGAGGAGACTGTGCTAGAATTTTGAATTCTTTTTTTTATATTTTATTTAATATAAGCCTTTTGAGTAGTATGATGAGACAGGAACTAAATTTATATATTAAACGATATTTTTGAATTTCTTTAATATGCGTATTAATTAAATTTTACTCTATGATGTTCGACTTTTTAATGTTTTTCAATATTCCTCTTTGACTTTTCCAACTTTGACTTTTTTTTTATTTATTCAATATCTGCCATTTCACATTAACACTATGTAATATAGTCAAGGGAAAAATTAAAATCCAGTATTTTTATAAAGTGTTTTTTATGATTTATTTAAAATTCAGCAATATTTTCAATGAAGTAGCTTATTAGACTAATTTAATTTATACAATAAAAAGTAGAATACTTTTATCTTCAACAACACTATATAAGTTTGCAAAAACGCCGACAGTTATTCATTCTGAACATACATATGTTTGAACTAAAACAAAAATATGTTTGGCTATTGTTATTATAATAATGTTTTGCAATGCAATAATACTTTTGTTTGCATAAAGCTTTAAAGATCTATGCTATGCCTGCAAAATTATATTTGGTAGAGCCGTTCTTTTTGCAGCGTGCAGTTTTTCAGTATGATTTCTTAATTATAAATTATAATTAGTGTAAACTAGCTGTCATTTTGTGTATATTTAACATATAAGAAATATTAAAAATGTCTTATTAACTAATTACTATTTAATTGTCTTAATGTCTGCAAAATTTAACGATATACATCTACTTTCATTAGGAATTATAGTTGTCTTTAAAATGAGAAAAAGTTATATTTAAGTTTAAACTTGCACTGAAAAACTGTACCTAAGAGTACTAAGTAAACCTTGGATTATAAAAGAATTTATATCAAATTATTTTAATTTCGAATTACTTGAATTATTTACTAATCATGATTAGGAATTATAGATGTTTTTAAATGAGGAAATGTTTAAACAAAGTTTAAACGTGCACCGAAAAACTGTACCTAAGAGTACTAAGTAAACCTCGGATTGCCGGCCTCAGCTGTCCAGAGGTAGCGCGCTGGACTTGCATTCTGAAGGTCTCGGGTTCGCATCCCGGCTTGGGCATGGGCGCTCGTGGTGATATGAACTACAAAATTGTAGGGAAAAGATTTCACAGTACAATGGATATAGTCTGTCTGAGTGCTGTGGAACTTAGTAGATATTCCAAAAAAAGAAAAAAAAAACTCGGATTGTAAAAGAATTAAACCAAATTATTTAATTTTGAATTTCTTGAACTATTTGCTAATCATGATTATTAGTATTTTATTTTTTCTTTATTTAAAATATTTCTTTATTTTGTTTCAATGATCTAATTTTGATACAATTTTTGTTGTTGTTTTAAAAATGCAATTTAATTTTGAGGTCGTTTTTTGCGTTTTATATTTTTTTTTTGTTCAACTTAAAATTGTTATTATGGCACAGACTTTTATTTAAGCAACAAAAAAAAAGTAATATGAGCTACGATCAAAAATATTTTGTTTACAAATAAGAATTTTGCGCTCTTTTTTGTATTTATATATATATTTTTTTTTTTGTATTTTATTTATTTTTATTTTTCTTATGTAGTAGTCAATAGCAACGACGAAGTAAACATTAAAACAGAGCCCGAAAAAAAGGTAGCAAGTGACAAAAGATGTAGATGTGCGAGGTAAAATGCTGAGAAAGTAAAGTGTTGAAAAAAAAAACACAAGTTACTCAAAACAACAAAACGAAACTGCAGATGTAAACAAAAAATAAAGACTAAATACGGAAGGGGAAGATTTTTTGACTTTTTGAAATATACAAACAAACTGTACTTGTTACTTGGCAGTTGTGTGTGACTTTCGATTAAGGAAGAATTGTATGTTTTATTGTAGGATACTAAATAATATTGAGGGTTTTCAAATTAATTTTTAAATTTAAAGTGTACGTTTTCTAAATATAGTAGATAATAATTTTTGAATACTATGAAATAATGCACATTTTTCCATATTAAGTTTAAAATATATTTGAGGAGAATTCAGTAACGATACCGACAAAAAAAATATTATGTTTTATTCTAGAATTCTATAGAATAACGAGGATTTTTAATAAATTTATATATAAAAATTTGAATTCTGTGTCACAATACGTATAATTGCAATTTATGAATAACAATTTCTTATCTATAATCACTAAAATTGCGTTATCATTTTAAAAAGAATGGATTTTGTTTAAAACCGAAGCATTTTAGATTATCCAGTATGAAATTTTAGATATTTTAAAACAGAATTTAGTGTTTTTAATACTTTTTGTCAACAAACAATAAATATGTAAAATTTCAGAACATATTATAAAATTTAAATGCATATAAAATATCAATACAATATCAATAATGCCTTAACGAGCGATATCATTCTTGAAAGAATGGATTTTATCGAAAACCTTAGACTTTCGAATCATTTTAAAATATCGAAAACAATAACTTGGCACTATTAACTTTAACATTTATATTAAAATTTGATATATCATATAAAAGATTCAAGTATTTTGTACAGTTCATCATTTATAATCAAAATGATCGAAAATGAAAATTTAAAAATTTCGTTTTAATCAGACATTTCGAAAATTAAATTATTTAAGTATTTTTTTTTACTAAAACATAAGTTTTCCATTAAATTAATATTAAAAATTCGCAAAACGTAAGATTTATGACAATTCTAAAATATTAAAACCCTCATATATCGTCGTTGTTGAACGAAAAGTCACCAAATTAATATTCAAAATTCCATATATGGGCCATTCCACACCAAATCGACCAGCGGTTGGAACTCACCTTCTTCGATTTCAATGAAATTTTGGAAACTGATAAAAGGTATCGAGACATGCACTAAACAATTTTTTTTTATTTTTTCCCACTACTTCGAGAGATACAGTGGCTCAAAGTTGGAAAAAAGTGCCAAAAATCACTTTTGTACTGTTGTTCATATTTAAATATCTCTTGAACTAGAAATACCATCTTGAAATTTTGCATGAACATTAACAATAAATTGACGAACATTCAGGATTTTTTTCAGAATTTTAAAAAGGGTCATTTTTAAGGACCACAATTTTGAAGTGCAAGGATAATGACCACGGGCCACATGTTACCGTTTGGAAATTACAACTTAATTTTTCTAAAAGCTTGTTCTATTAGCTTTAAAACGAGCTATTAACGGAGTTTCTAGCATTTCTAGTTCAAGAGATATTTAAATATGAACAACAGTACAAAAGTGATTTTTGGCACTTTTTTCCAACTTTGAGCCACTGTATCTCTGGAAGTAGTGGTCGGAAAAAGTAATAAAAAATTGTTTAGTGCATGTCTCGATACCCTTTATCAGTTGCCAAAAGTTCATTAAGATCGAAAAGGTAAAATCTCAAATTTGACTTTTTTTGGTCGATTTGGTGTGGAATGGCCCATATACATTAACAAAAATGTTTATAAATCTGTCAATTTTTTATCGATGTTCTCAATTTTTTTATCACATGTTAAGAAAATGTAAATCTATTTATTGGTATTTCAAGTATTAAAATGCGTCAATTACTTTTTATAATAATAATCAACAAACTCGAAAATTAAGTTTTTCATAAAAATGTATTTGTTGACTTTTCGTTCTACAACGACGATAGGAATACATAAAGTTTTTCGAAATATTTTCCATTAAATTTATTTTCAAAATACTAATAATGAGAATATCGCAAAAATTTCAAATATTGAAATTCTCAAATATCAGCATTCTAAAATAATAAAAATATACCATATGAAAATTTTGCATAAAAGGTAAATTTTTACAATGCTAAAATTTAAAAATATAACGTTATTGACAACAAATAAAAGCCATATGTTACCGTCACAATGACACTATAGTTTTATTTAAATTTAAATATAAAACTGTATTCTTCTTCTATTACCAACTATCAGCAAAAAATACCTTTAGTGCACTGAACCTTGACGTTCTGGTCAATGCTCCTTATGATAATTTTGTTTTTGTGTTATTTTTTAAAATTTTATTTTTGAAATGTTATACCACAATTTTATAGTAAACCAAATTAAGTTTAGTTGACAATAGATTTTTTTAATAACAGTTATTCGGAATTTCATATGAACTAAGTTCATTAACAACTTTAATAACCCAGAGAAGTTAAGAAATTTGTTTATTTTGTATATTTTATTTTTTAAAAGTAATTTAAAATTATGTATTCTATTATTATTGGTAAATTAAAATTTAAGAAACAATTTTAAGTAGTGCATTTTATTAATTTTTTTAAAGTAAAATTTAAAATTTCCAATTTTTGTTTTATAAATCACATATTAAACAAAAAATTGATTTTGACGTATGTATAATATATTCATAATTCATGAGTAATTTGAATAGGTTATGATTTATTATTCATAATTCATGATTTTAATAAAAGATATTCCAAATTTAATATGAACTAAGGTTATTGCCAACTTTGATAACCCAGAATTGAAGAAATTTGTTTATTTTGTATATTTTATTTTTAAAAAGTAATTTAAAATGATATATTCTATCATTATTGGTAAATTAAAATTTAAGAAATTAATTTTTGTAAAGTAAAATTTAAAATGTCTAAAAATTCAGATTTATAAATCATATAAAGTACAAAAAGTTGGTCAAAACTTGGAAAATTTAATCACATAAAAATTGTATTTACATCTACTATGAAAATAAAATTAATTTCAGATTATTTTTTTTTAATATTTAGTAAATTAAAATTAAAAAACAGCCCAAAAACTCGATTTGAAATGATAAATGTGAATATACAAAAAATTGTCTTACCAGCTAAATAAAAAAAAACTCTGTAAGCGTCAGTAAAATGCTTAGTTAGCTGGATTTTGTTAACACATCCAAAGAAAATGCATTTTTGGGTTAAATAAAATGCAGGCCAAGTTAGCGGGTAGTTGAGAAAAAGCAAACAGTACACAAAGAAAAACTGAAAATACGAAAATGAATGCACTGCAATATAAAGAAGATTTATAATAATCAAAAAAAAAAAAAAAATAAAAATGCAGCCATTGAGAAACCGTATACGAAGTGGTAGTAGCTAGTAGAAGGGAACATAATAAACTATGTTGAATATAGCCAGGTTACTGACCCATAATTTTTCATTTTCTGTTATTTTTTGTTCAAAAATTCTTATTGTCTGTTCTACGTTTATATTTCATATTGTTTCTTTTATATTGTTTTCGTTGCTTTTCTTTATGCTTTGTGGCGATAAAGAGACAAGAGGAGTATAACAAAATGTTTAAATGTAGAAAAATTAAAGAACAATGCTGGGAACTGAAAATGGTAATGCTTGGAAAAAGGGTCAAATTATATGAAAATGGAGAGTTGCTTTTAAATGGTGGGAGTAGATGTGAGAAAAACGTGTTTAAAAGAAAGTTTTGTAGTTATTAAACAATTTTCTTTAAATAGAATATAAAAATAGTATAAAAATAGAGAAAATAATAGAATTTTAGTATGTTAACTATTAATAGAAAATTTAACTTAATCATTTTAATTTTCTTGAAACATTTTATTAATTTCAAAAATATAATAATAATTTATTGAAATTTTTCTTTACAGATTTGATGGAAAAACTTCAATATACGTTTAGTGCAAATAATATGAAGCAAAAATTTCAACAACTTTTCCACAAATTCGAACTGTTTATAGAAAAAGTATCAAAATTTTAAAAGAACACATAAAAATCAGAGAAACTCTCAAATAGCAAAAGTGAAAATGTATAATTTGTAACTGCAAAAAAATAAATTAAAAATAGTATTGACGCACAAATCAACCAAAAGTTTTAAATTACACAAAAATAATAAAACATATAAAACGTGCATAAATTGAATTAATAAATATTAAGTAATAAAATAAAGTGTAGCAAGTGTTTAAATAAAAAAATTATGAAAAGTGCTAAATGCTAAATACTAGAAAAATATAGCATTATTTCTTGTGAAAATTATAAAAGAAAAACGGTGAAAATTGCAATGTTTAGCAATTGAAACGTATTAAAAGTGATTTTATTTGAAATCAAATAAAACGTGTTAAATATAAGCGTCGAGAACGCTCGCAAAAAAAAAAATTTAAAACACCATTCGTTAGAATCTCAGAGCATGGATCTCAATATGGATATATTGCCGAGTGGGAATATCTTCAGCGAATTGGAGCGCATCTGTACGACGGGATATTTTTCATCGCAACCATCGATTGAGGATCAATGGCAACAGGTGAGAGATTATAAATATTTGAATAAGAGTATTTTAAAATATTGAAAATTCATTAAATGAAAAAAAAAAATAATTAAAAATAGAAATAAAATAAACCGCGTATATATTAGAAAACACGTGCGCACACAAAAATATATGATAAGGAAAATTCTAGAATGTGAAATATAGGAATTTAAAGATTTTCAGACTTTTAAAATATTTCAGCACAAAATTTCTCCTATTTCCGTGTAGTATGAACTTCGCCTTTGCCTGCTTAAAATATTTCCAACAAAAATTTTTGAATACTTTTTCTCGGCGTGTACATCCTAATATTACTTTTACATTAAATTGATATTAAAAATTCACAAAATAAAAGATTTTCGTTTATTATAATTTAATAATTTGCAAATACTCAAATATGAACAGATCAAATATTTCGAAAACTAAATTTTAATTACTGTTTTTCACAGAAATATTACTTTCCAAAATACAAATGTTCGTAATCACCATTTGCAAATATCATAAATTTTCTAAAATTGAAGTTCTCATATATGATAATTCTTGAAGAATAAGTAATCATAATGATTGGATTTTTATTCATAATACATGATTGTAGTAAATATCGTCACTGTCATGCCAAAGGGGCGAATGTGCATTTTTAAAAATGTTGGGAAACCAAATTTTAAAGTTTGAAGTGTTTTAAAAATTAGAAAAAATTTAGTTTTATTTAAATTTTTTCTATTATTTTGGTTTATTCATGAATTATTATCACGTATATAAAATATCTTTGGATTTGGACAATTTACTGAATTATAAATACGAATTTTGTGAGGCTAAATCCTGACCAAAACGCAAATATTTTTGTTTTTTATGCTATAACTTTTTATTAGCTCAAAATAAAATAAGGAAATTTTTTTGGCAAATTTAAATAATGATACCAACGATAGGTGCTTTAAAAACAGACAATTAATACCTTTGAACTACGATTTTATCTTGCACGAATAAAAAGTACGATGAAATTGGAAAAATTGAAAATATTGTCATGCCAAAAGGGCGAATCTTTCCTTTTTCGCCATAACTATTTATTGGTACGAGATAAAATAGTAGTGTGAAGGCATTTTGCCAAACATTTTTTCCTGCATATAACAAATAGCAAATTAATGTTTGACAAAATATTTAATTAATGATGCAGATCGATAGGTGCTTTAAAAACAAATAATAAATGCCCTAACACTACTATTTTATCTCGTACCAGTAAATAGTTATGGCGAAAAAGGAAAGATTCGCCTATTTGGCATGACAAGATTTTCAATTTTTCAAATTCGCCCTTATGGTTTTGACTTTTGTGGCTAGATATATCCAACAAAACGACACGCGATTTTAGCACAGTATACTTGAGGAAAAACTACATTCGAAAATGTAAAAAAAACGCAAATGTCAAAAATTGCACATTCGCCCCTTTGGCATGATAGTGACGATATCAGTTATTGTGAGTAATTGAATAAAATTATGCTAATGTTTACTCATATTTTATGTATAATATATTCATAAGTCATGAGTAATTCGAATAGGTACTGGAATATATTTTATGATTTATTATTCATAATTTATGAAATTTATTCCTAATTTATAAAATATACCCTATAAACACAGTCGGTTTGTCGCTAATGAAGCACTCAAACAATATACGACCAAAAATATAGAATAGTCCCTTACAAAAGAAATTTGTCAAAAAACTGTAAATGCCATTTTTCTTCCAATTGTTAAGACTAATTATAATATATCTACAAATGCTAATATTTTACTGAAATTTTAAAATATTTAAATCTAAAACGAAAATTTTTGAATTTTTGTAGACTATTTTTGGCTGAATTTTTTAGCATTTCAAATCAACTGATAAATAAGAAAATGATTCATGGTTATACAGATTTTTGTTCAAGCTAACAATCAAAATTACTAACTTTTTTCCATCGGTTCTTAACTTATAAAATATACCCTATAAACACAGTCGGTTTGTCGCTAATGAAGCACTTAAACAATATACGACCAACAATATAGAGTAGTCCGTTATACAACTAGTTTGAAAAAAAACTGTAAATGCAATTTTTCTTACAATTATCAAGACAAATTTTAATATATCTGTAAATGCTTATATTTAGATACGATTTGGAGATATTTAAATCTAAACTCGGAAAATTATAATTTATGTAAACTATTTTTTGATGATTTTTTTTTAGCATTTTAAATCTTATGATAAATAAGAAAATTATTATTTTTTTTACGTAGAGTAGTCTAAACAAACGAACAAAATTACTAACGTTTTCCGTCGGTTCTTAATTTATAAAATATACCCTATAAACACAGTCGGTTTGTCGCTAATGAAGCACTCAAACAACATACGACCAAAAATATAAAATAGTCCCTTACACAACAAGTTTGTCAAAAAACTGTAAATGCAATTTTTCTTTCAATTGTCAAGACTAATTTTAGTATATCTCTAAATCCTAATATTTACATACAATTTTAAAATATTTAAATCTAAACTCGAAAAATTATAATTTTTTGTAAAATTTTTTTTGATGATTTTTTTTTGCATTTTAAATCTTATGATAAATAAGAAAATTATTATTTTTTTTACGTAGAGCAGTCTAAACAAACGAGCAAAATTACTAACTTTTTTCCATCGGTTCTTAATTTATAAAATATACCCTATAAACACAGTCGGTTTGTCGCTAATGAAGCACTTAAACAATATATGACCAAAAATATAGAATCATCGTAATAATTAAAAAAAAAGTACAAAAACATACCACGAACTATAGGTACCTAAGAAAACAAAGATAAAATCAAATAAAATAAAAAAACAATAGAACCTATAATAAACTATAGCGGAAGCAACCGGAAATATAGTTAGGAAAACATCCGTTTTACTTATTAATTACGACATATTTTGTCCTAACGATGTGTTTATGTGAAATAGTTTTGGCTTGAGGAGCCACACACAAGACAACGAAGCAATACCAAAGTATAGAACAAAAATAAATAAATATATACGTGGTGCATGGTACTCGATGCCAGTGACAAAGTGTTCAACAATAAACGTAAAACTAATTATAATGAATACTGTAATAAATATTGACAATGTTTAACAAAAGGAAAAACTCCAAAGTATTACATTCGAAACAAATAAATAAATAATTAAACTTAGTTTAAAAGTATTTGTTATATGTTTGTTTTAAAGAAAATCATATAGAATTCTGCGTAACTAACTGAGTTATTTGAAACCTAAGTAATGTGACAATGAAATTCACAAGAAAAATATTTTATTAAATTACAATGAATTTTACAAAAGGAATTTATACAAAATAACAAAGTAGCTACTATAATTTCTAAACATATACATACTAAGTATTAGGCTGTGATGATTATTATTTGTTTATTTTTTGTACATTGTTCGATTGTACAATGATGTGGCGCATATTGCGGCATGTTAAATGCGAAACTTATTTTATATTTGAAAATTTACCACAAACATTGTTAAAATAAAAATAAAAATAACTATAAAATATACAATACGATGTGTTGAAAACGATAAGTTCCAAACAATGTATTATTTTAGGTTTTTTTGAATTTTTCATGAGTATTTTTTGTACATTTTTATTATTTAAGTATTTTGTATTTTTAGTTAACTTAAAGTAAACAGATTGACGTTGATTTTTGGTTTTTGATTTTTTTTCCTATTTTTTTTTCACTTTAATGCGCACGTTGAGTGAAATAAAAGTTTAAAAAAAAATGGTTTTGTTTGATGGCCATCTATGCAACTATTTGAAGATTAGAAATATAGAAATATATAGGTTTTCAAGTGGTGGTACTTAATTAAACTATATCGAAATTGTTGCAAATCGCGCGTAAAGTGCGTCACTCTTAAATGTTGTTTTTTGTGAAAATTGTTATGACGAAGCAGTGCAAACACAAAAATAGCTATTATTTCATGGTAATATTAGGTATAAAAATTATTAAGTAATCTAAAGAAAAAACTACTAAAAATATTAAATATCTTATCAAACGTTGTTTTTTTTTTTTTTTTTTTAATTTTTTTTTCCACGTTCAAAAGCGCGTCATTTATTATTTATGTATCTAGTTAGTGTATTTTGGGTAAACATACAATCAGCTGATAACTGACTTAACAATAGTATTCATTATCAACAATTTTGTTTAATTTTTTCCATATTTTATTTCGTTTTTATTATTTTCTGGCCAAAAAAAAAGCGCACAAAGTTTATCTTTTTGCAAAAATGCAAATTTAAATATTTACTTAAATTATTTTCTATATATTCCCCACAATATTGATATATTATTATATAATAGATACAAACGTAGAATTGTACACGTTTTTCTTTTCTTTAATTTTTATTTTAATTATTTTTTTTTTTTTTGTTAATTCTATTTAACGAAAAAGTACCACGTATTTTCGCTAGGCGTTTGGTTCACAAGTATTTTTAATTGGAATTTTTGTTTATTTGAGCATATTTTTGCGAGATATACATTTATTGCCTGATAGCCTCCAGTTTATTTCTGGACGGTAGAGCATTTTAAATTTCATATTGGTGCGGTGTATGGGGGGACACGCAGGTGTTTGTACTGTGGTTTTCAATAAATGTCTATATATTATTTTTTTTTTATTTTTGCAATATTATAAAATAGGCTTTGCTATTTAAAAAAAAAAAAATTTTTATATTTTCTGTTGCGCAATCGGAAGTACACAAAAATGAAATAAAATGAAAATTGCTCAAATATTTGGCACAACTTGAATGCTATCAGAACTCTTAAACGTGTCTTTGTGGTGGGATATTTTATGTGAAGAGTTGATGTTTAATCGAAAATTTTGATATTTTCTGTGATAACTGTATGGAAAATAAGTATTTTCATTTCCAAGAAATTGTCTATTTCACCTTTTTTTATATTTTTGATACTTCAAATTCACACGCTCGTTCTTGCTTCAATTCTAAAAGTCTCAATAAATGTTATGAATTTTGCTGAATTTGATTTTTTATATTCAGGTATATTTATATGACAATAATTCTATGACCGAATTTTTTAAATAATCAATTTTCTACTCAAAAATTTTGAATCTCTTTAATTCATATTCAAGAATCTCATATTTAGGAAATGCTATACACGGAAAAATTGTTTACGGTTGATTTATGCATAAGACGTTCATAAAACATAATTTTTGCAAATTATCTTATTTATGAGTTATATTCATGAATTATGCATAATACTAAAATTATGCATAAAACACTGTAAATCACTGTGTAATTATTATGAGTAGGATTCATAAATTTTACAACGTTTATTATAATCATAACAAGCGAAATTATGAATAATTAGTCATCACTTGCATATCATTTGTATATTAATTTTTTTTATTGCGCAATTAACGCCAGTTGTGGAAAACTATTTAAGAGAGTGCATAAAGTGAAAATGTATCATTCGAAAATATTTAAATGTGAAATTTATCAGTTGAAGTCATGATATTCCATGTTTTTTTAATGTTCCTTTCCGAATGACTTACTACACACAGGGAAAAATCAATTTTGCAGGCAACATATTATGTTTGCTACAATATTTTTTGAATTTCTGGACTTTTGAAATAAATCTATTTATAATAATAGATAACAATAAGTTATGAAATGAATACCAAAATAATTTAAAAAAAATTTATTTAGAAGTAACATCCAATTAAAGTCGGAAAATGTTTGGCTGCAAACATCAATATGTTGCCTGCAAGCTGATTTTTCTTAGCGTGTATATATTTTCAAATGCGTTATTTTTCACTTTGTTCCGCCTTATTTGGATTTGTTTTTTTCATTTGCAAAAAATCAAAATTTTTTGAGTTTAGATTTAAATATCTCCAAATCGTATCTAAATATTAGCATTTATAGATATATTAAAATTAGTCTTGTTAATTGTAAGAAAAATTGCATTTACAGTTTTTTTTTTCTCAAACTAGTTGTATAACGGACTACTCTATATTTTTGGTCGTATATTGTTTAAGTGCTTCCTTAGCGACAAACCGACTGTGTTTATAGGGTATATTTTATAAGTAAAGAACCGATAGAAAAAAGTTAGTAATTTTGCTTGTTTGTTTAGACTACTCTACGTAAAAAAAATAATAATTTTCTTATTTATCATAAGATTTAAAATGCTAAAAAAAATCATCAAAAAATAGTTTACAAAAAATTATAATTTTTCGAGTTTAGATTTAAATATTTTAAAATTGTATCTAAATATGAGGAATTAGAGATATACTAAAATTAGTCTTGACAATTGGAAGAAAAATGGCATTTACAGTTTTTTGACAAATTTGTTGTGTAAGGGACTATTCAATATTTTTTGTCGTATATTGTTTGAGTGCTTCATTAGCGACAAACCGACTGTGTTATAGGGTATATTTTATAAATTAAGAACCGATGGAAAAAAGTTAGTAATTTTGCTCGTTTGTTTAGACTACTCTACGTAAAAAAAATAATAACTTTCTTATTTATCATAAGATTTAAAATGCTAAAAAAAATCATCAAAAAATAGTTTACATACATTATAATTTTCCGAGTTTAGATTTAAATATTTTAAAATTGTATTTAAATATGAGGAATTAGAGATATACTAAAATTAGTCTTGACAATTGGAAGAAAAATGGCATTTACAGTTTTTTGACAAATTTGTTATGTAAGGGACTATTCTATATTTTTGGTCGTATATTGTTTAAGTGCTTCATTAGCGACAAACCGACTGTGTTTATAGGGCATATTTTATAAGTTAAGAACCGATGGAAAAAAGTTAGTAATTTTGATTGTTAGCTTGAACAAAAATCTGTATAACCATGAATCATTTTCTTATTTATCAGTTGATTTGAAATGCTAAAAAATTCAGCCAAAAATAGTCTACTAAAATTCACAAATTTTCGTGTTTAGATTTAAATATTTTAAAATTTCAGTAAAATATTAGCATTTGTAGATATATTATAATTAGTCTTGACAATTGCAAGAAAAATTGCATTTACAGTTTTTTGAAAACCAACTTGTCAAAGGGACTGTATTTTGTTTTTACTCTAAACAGTGACTGAGAGAATTCTAAAATTTCGTTTGCAATTTTTTTCATAAATTTTACGTTATAAGAAAAAAACTGAGTACGCAATCAAATTACTCTAAACAGTGACTGAGAGAATTCTAAAATTTCGTTTGCAATTTGTTTTTTAATTTTACGTTATAAGACAAAAACTGAGTACGCAGTCAAAATCAACAATAACAAATTATATATAATTGAAGTATGTTCAAATGATTTTTTTTTCTCTTTTTGTTGAGTAGTGCAATACTTAATAAATAAATTTCATTAAGAAATTCTTTAAGTAGGAAAATGAAAAAATATATAATATTTTCATAAATTTTTCTACTATACCCAAGTTAAATTCTCCACTGACCAACGTGCAAATTTGATTCACTTGTCTGCGTATAATTCGCTTAAATCGCAAAAACGTCGCGTTGCGTCGCGTAACTTCATTAAAGAGCTCACAAAAGCTTTGCCAACTACGTCGTAGCATAAATACGTGCATTTTGTTGCTATTATTGTTGTTGTTATTGTTGTCACAGACCTCATACATCATTTGGTATGTCCTACATTTCGATGTCGCCGTACCACACCGCACCGCACCTCAACGCATTACCATCATTTGTCTTCAATGTCAACGTGATTATTATTGAGTTAGAATTTCCACTTATGTACTCACTTATTTATGTGTCTACTATATACCATATTTATATAAAGTATATATATATAATATATATAACTCGACATGTGCGTCATCTGACAACTTCTACCACCCAACATCTATAACTTCACCATGTTGGTCGCTAATGCCAAAAAAAAAAGAGAAAAGAAAAAAGTTGAATTTTTTGTTTGCTGATTACATCCCTTAAAGCCGTGCCAAACATTTTAACATTTAATATAATATATCGCATTTTTTTTTTCTATCTCGTCGGCATTACTAAAGTTTTCTTTGCAACATGTGTCGAAAATATTTATATATATTATATATTCTACGTATTCAGCTCCAGCTCCTTATATATTTTTCACTCTTTATGGGGTATTCTTTGTTTTTAGACTCATTTGTGTGTGCACGTGTGTAAATTTCGCATAAAGTATCTTTATTGCGTATCCTGTATACCCTGCTTTCTACGTATTATCCTTTTTACTTTTTCCCTCTGTTCTATTCATATTTTAATTTTTATTTGCATTTGTTGTACTAGGTATTTTTTTTTTTTTAACATAGCACATTTGTATTGTATTTATTTGTACAACAATGTAAACAATTGTAGTATGTTGCAAGTGTCGAATTTTAATTTGCATTTCCATATTGTGCGTATTTGCTCTATATATCATTGCTACAGCATACGTAAAATGCTTTTAGAATTTAGCCAAAGTTACAGCAAAGCAATTTAAAAGGGATTAAAAATGATACCCCCTTCGTAGAATTGTTTAAACTGCATGTGAATTGTATGCTTGTGTGGAGAAAATATTCATAATTAGAATTTTAGAGTTTAATTTCAAAGCTTTACTCTGATTAGTAGAGAACATGATTAGTAGAGAACATGATTAGTAGAGAACATGATTAGTAGAGAACATGATTAGTAGAGAACATAATGTTAATTAAGAAAATTTTGTGTAATTAAGGGGAACTATTAATATGCTTACTAGAAACACCATTTATGTTTCCTGCTTATTTTGGAATTTAAAACATGAACATGATTAGTAGAAAACATAATGTTAATTAAGAAAATGTTGTGTAGTTAAGAGGAACTATTAATATGCTTACTAGAAAAACCATTTATGTTTCCTGCTTATTTTGGAATTTATCTCTTTTTATACGCACTGCATTTATAGTTTTTTTTTTCTTATTAATAAAATGTTTTTAAATTAATTTAAAAGAATCAGAAATATAATTAACTTAATTATAAAATTTAATAATATAATTATAGAGCACTATCCAACAAATCGAAAAAAAAATATTTTTCCTATAGACGTCACATACATCAATTCTATATAATTCGTGGCTGCTGATTTTAACTGCTTACTCAGTTTTTTCTTTCGAATTTCGTAAGGTATTGAAAAAAATTGATATAGAAATTTTAGGCCTTACTCAGTCACTGTTTAGAATAAAAAAATAAAGTACTTTAACTAGTTTTCCAAAAAACTATAAATGCAATTTTTCTTTTAAAAATATATTTCCTATGGAAATCCCATACATCAATTCTATATAATACTTGGCTGCTGATTTTAACTGCATACTCAGTTTTTTTTATATCAGAATTATATAAGGTTTTTATGAAAATTGATATAGAAAATTTAGGCCTTACTCAGCCACAGTTTAGAATAAAAAAAATATAAGGTGCTTTGCTTAACTAGTTTTCCAAAAAATTGTAAACGCAATTTTTTTTATAATTGCCAGACCTAATTACAATATATCAAAAAAATGCTAATATTCCAATACGTTTTTAAAAGTTTTGAATTTAAACTTGAAAAAGTAATTTTTTTTTAGACTATCTTTGGCTGATTTTTTTAGCATTTTTGGTCTCATGATTTATAAGAAAAAGTTTTACAGTTATGCAGAGCATAGTTCAAAATAAAAATCAAAATTACTAACTTTTTTCTATCGCTACTAATTTTTAAAATATGCCCTATCATTGCAGTTTTCGTATAAAATTTTAAAATGTTAATGAAAGTAATGAAAAATAACGACTTATAGAAAAAAACTGAGTAAGCATTAAGAATAAACAATTTTTAAATATAAGAAAATTAAATTTTCAGATTACAAGCATATGTTTATTTCATTCAAAATTGATTACATAAATGAGTACAAACATTATGATCACAGAATATATTTTAAAAAGTAAATAATAAAGAAAAAATTTAGTAATTTTTAAAGTTAATTTTGACTATGCTTTAGATAACCATAAATTATTTTCTTGTTTGTCATTATATGATACATGTTTGCATCTATCATATAATAACAAAATATATGTTTGCCGCAAACATATCAGCATTACAAGTATAAATAAGGCCTTATTACTAAAAACAATGCTTGGTATTATTATTAAAACTTGATGTTGTTTCTGAAACGAAGTACTTAATAAACACACTGCGTTACACAACTAATTGTCACACACAATTTGCAGCAGCACGAACACTTTGAACAGCTGTGACGAATTTTGTCAAACATTAACACATAGAGCATACCAAAAAATACTTGGAAGCATTTCTCAATTTATTGCAAAAATGCAACAAAAAGCGAAAAAAAAGGCTATTAAAGCCACAGAGATATGAACATATTTTATTAACTACAAAAGGCGCTGACATGCAATGGCATTAATATGTATGCGAAAAAGGCACAAAAAACAACCCCTACTAGAGACAGAGGGTATGGTAGTATCAAAAGTAGTAGACACTAAAGCAAGACACTGGGTGCCATAGGATGAAAACCCAAAAACCAGACAGGCAGTAGAAGCAGCCACTAACAAAGTGGCACGTACCACAATAATAAAGAACCAAAAGACAGAAAATAGACATATTCGGGGAACAAAGCAAAAAAAAAAAAACCTATATATTGAAGTTAAAGCCAAACTGGAATGTTTGCTAAAAGAACGTGCGATAGCCATGGCAACCCATGTCTATGATGATGATAATAATGATGAAAGTCGTCGCATCGTAAGAATACGAAATACTTGTACTACACACTTGGTACTCACTCATTTATCATGTTAACTGCAATTAATCATCAAACGCAACGGAAGCGATTGACGATGACGAGGACAACGACGACGATGAGTATGGCATGGAATGGGTATGAAGTTGGGAATGTGGTAGGAAATGAGTATAGTATGAAAATAAGAATGTGCATAAAGTTGTAGAATATATCAAAACCTAGGCATATAGACGATGAAGATGAATTTGTGGCTGCATTAGAGTTTAATTTCTATGACAAGAGCACACAATTTGGTCACGCACAGTGGCAGCTTCAACACCAAAAATCAAACAGAATAAAAATGTCAAAAGGCAATCTTGACACAGAGAATAGACGTAGAAAATGATAATTCATAAATATGATGAATTTATTCATAAATATTATAAAATTATTCATAAATATTATGAACTTATACATAAATGTTATGAATTTATTCATAAATATTATGTATTTATTCATAAATATTATGTATTTATTCATAAATATTACGAATTTATTCATAAATATTATGAATTTTTTCATAAATATTATGTATTTATTCATAAATATTACGAATTTATTCATAAATATTATGAATTTTTTCATAAATATTATAATTTTTCATAAATTTAATGAATTTTTTCATAAATATTATGAATTTGTTTGCCAACTACCAGATTCATTATATTGATACCAACGTTCATTAAATGACATATTGATGAATGCATTCATTTTATATATGAACCTATTCATAATTCTATCGCACATTACAGTGAAGAACGAAATATTTAATACAATGAATTTGAATCGTCATATTGATGAATATAGTCATAATATCTATGAATAATTTTTTTTTTTGGTAAATTGTTCATTATATTTATGAATTTAATATTCAATATGATGAATATGTTTGAACTAATATTTTTTTTCAAAATATATTAAATGATGAAATTTTGTTTACGAATTTTCCAAAAAAAAAAAAAAAAATGTATAGAAAATAATTTGAAAACAAAAAAATTAAAAAATGCTGGAAAAAAATGTTATTAAAATTTTTTTTCCGTTTTTTTTTAAAATGTAAAAATTGTTTTAAAAAATATTTTTCTTTTTCAAAATATTTTGATTGAAATTTGGTTTGATGAACTGCATTCATCAATATGATGTACAAATATGTTGTATTGTATGTATTTGTTCATTAAAATGATGAAACGTTCATCAGTTCATCAAATTGAAGTACACTTCGACAGTTACCAAGCGTTCATCATATGTATGATCGCATTTATAACATTGATGTCCTTAGTCACTATTATTATGAATGTTTCTTCAATACAATGCATCATGGTTTGAAGTACGGAATTCATCAATATGATGTACATTTTTTTGTCTGTGTATAGTAAGGAATCGCCTCCCGTCTAGTATGGGTAGCACGTATTAAATGCTACTTCAGTTCATTTCGCAAAATTTCATTGATATTTTAAGCTGATAGCTTACCAACGCCGACGTCGAGCTGATAAACAAGCAATTCGTGTTTTTATAGGAAAAATTAACAGCAGCCTCAGAAGGGTCGGCCGCCCCAAAAACAAAAATGCGAAAAAAAAAAAAGTCCAAATTCCAAAGTGGTACGCGTTGTGCTTATGAAATAATTAAATTTTCTATAGTAACAACTGACGTTGGACGTTTCATGCCAAATAAATCTTGATTAACATTTGGCTGGCTTTTGTTGCATTGTGTGTAGTGGTTCTACTAGAAATAGTAGATAGAGTAATAGTTGGTATTCTTTGCCTTTTTGTCCCTTTCATGTTGTTGTTGTTGTTCTTTTTGTTTTTGTTATTTTGTGATTAAATCCCGCATCTTTAATAGGTGTAACTTTGTTACTAGCCGCTTTCGCTTCTTGGCATGTGTGGCGTTGCAGAATGAGTTATCGCCAAAGCTAATTGCAACATTTATCTCATTTTACACCCCATATATACCCTACACCGACTACTCAGTATATTCTTCTTACCTATTATACTTTTTAGTTCACTATGATGTGCTGCTAAAATTTGTTTCTACTAGTCTGAGGGGGTAATGCATCAAGTTAATCTTTGGTTTTTTTTGTTAACTAATTAATTTTTGGTTATTCCTATGCTGCGTACAAATCCATTTTTTTAGAGGTTTTTTTTTTCGGATAACACTCTCTAATGATGAGTGGTGTCTGCGTTGGTAATGAGGTGATTTTTCATTTTATACTTTTTATTTTATATATGGTAGATTCAAATTTCATACCTGCAAAGAAAAAGAAAAATATAATTATAATATATTAAATAGAATTCTTAGTTTATGTTTGTGACAATCATATAATATGCTTAAATCAATAATACCGTTAGAGGAATGTGATATTCTGAATCATATACAGCTCGTTTAACTTTTAATGCCAAGTGTTTTGACAATTAACATGCTGGAAACACCTTACAGTCAAGTAAAATGATAACTACATGATTGCTGTAATTATAGTATAATTACTATCAATTATATTTTTGTTTTTGGTAACACAACTCAATGCGATATTTTCTAAACACTCGAAAAAATCTCTTTTGCTATGTTTGCAACATTTTATTTTTTAATTTTTATACTTTTCAAATAAAATAATGCTTGTATAATAAATGTTGAAATTTTTTAAAAACTTTACCATGTCGAAAAATGAATTTGCGAAATTTTCGAACATGAAACTGACACTAAATAGTAATAGTAAAAACCAAGTATAAGTTATCAAATGAGTATCAACACTTTGAAAATTTTTATGAAAATAAATATTTTGATTACAAACATTAATATGCTATCTGTATATCACATACATAATTTTTATATTACCCCGAGATGTTGTATAATACATCGTTTTAACGAAAATTGTAATTGAATTTAAAGTCATTTTCAAACCACTTTTTAGCTTAAATAAAATAGAGTACTGTTGAAAAATAGTTTTCCAAAAAACTTAAAACACAATTTTTCTTTCAATTGCCAAGCCTAATTTTAATATATTAATTAAAGCCAATATTTATATATATTTTTATAATATATGCTTCTGAACTCGGAAATTTAAAATTTTTCAATTATTTTTTAGCATTTAAGATATAAAGATAAACATAAAAGTCATTTATCGTTATCCAAAGTATAGTTCAAACTAACTATAAAAATTGTTAGCATTTTTCTATATACTCTATTTTTAAAAATATGCCCTGTGAACTTAATTTTGCTACTCTTTTATATAATCAATTTTTATTAACAATATTTATCCAATAATTATGTTTACTTCATATTAAAAGTATGCTTATTCTTAAAGCATATTCAGGTTTTTCTTACTACGTGGTCTTGTTGTAAAAAATACTGGTAAAATGTGATATTTTTCATTATGTAAAATACACGAAGAGGCAAAATTAGTTTGCTGCAAACATTATATATTTGCATTCGAAAATTTAATGTCTTTAACTGGATTTTACTTTTAATTACAATTTTTTTAAATTATTTTATAATTCATTTCATGACTTATGGTTTTAAATTGTTATTAACATATTTGTTTTAGAAACCTGAAAATCCATGTATGTAACGTGTAACATAATATGTTTGCTGCAAAACATAATTTTTTCCCTGTGTGTTACAAGCATTATAAACTTTTATAAATTTTAATATTTTGTGATGTTGATAGGGCATATTTTAAAAATTAGAACCGATAGAGTTTGGAATATGTTTCGCATAAACATAAATTGTTTGCATATTTACAATTAGTTTCAAAATGCTAAAAAAAAACACTAAAAATAGTCTAAAAAAATCAAAAATTATAAACTTTTATAAATTTTAACATTTTGAGACGTTGATAGGGCATATTTTAAAAACTAAAACCGATAGAAAAAAGTTATAATTTTTAACGTGAGTTTGGAATATGCTCTTCATAAACATAAATTGTTTACTTGTTTACAATTAGTTTCAAAATGCTAAAAAAAACACTAAAAATAGTCTAAAAAAAACAAAAATTATAAACTTTTATAAATTTTAACATTTTGAGACGTTGATAGGGCATATTTTAAAAATTAAAACCGATAGAAAAAAGTTAATAATTTTTAACGTGAGTTTGAAATATGCTCTGCATAAAAATATAAAGTTTACTAATTTACAATTAGTTTTAAATTGCTAAAAAAATCACATACAAATAGTCTTTAAAAAAATCAACAATTTTCGAGTTTAGTTACAAATATCTTTAAAAAAATATATAATTATTGGTATTTATTGATATATTATAATTAGACTTGTCAATTGGTAGAAATACTGCGTTTACAGTTTTTTGCTAAATGTGTTTTGTAAACTACTATATTTTGTTTCATTTAAAAGAGTAGCTGAGAAGAGTGGCCTAGAATTTCGAAAGCAATTTTCTAAAAAAAAAACTTTACGTGATAGAAAAAAACTGCGTATGTAGTTAAAAGCACAACCCATGAATTATATATAATTGATATATGTGATGTTCATAAAAAAAAATTAACGTTTTGTTGAATAGTATTATAAAATTTCTTAGTGTGATTTTTAGTCCCTCACTAAAGTTCAGTTTTTTCTCTTGTATTTTTTTAAATTTCCTTATTTATTTTCGAACTATTGATTAGTACAAAAAAGGGTATTTATCAACCAGCGTTAAATTTTATCAAGAATTTGCAGCATTCTGCTATTTCTAATCAATGAAATTCACATCATTTACAAACACATATTCTAAACATATGTGTTCTGCCCCGCAGCCACCCAACAATGGGCCACCATCAGCTTAGCCAGCATCCGTTTTTCTATAATTTTTGTTTCATTTTTTTCGAATTTTTTTCTATGTATTTTACCCTCTACTATTTTGCCATGAAAAAAATCACATTGTATAAAAGGAAAAAAAACAAAAAACCATTGAAGCCAGAGAGGCATATATAGGAAATTTCTGCTGTCGTCTGTACGATGCCTGATAAGACGTTGACTACAATAATAATATTTTTGCATTAGTGGGGGGGCGGGTGACAAAACTACCACGCCTCGACTGTTTTGTATGACCCCGAACGACAATCCTTTGCAGTATTTTTGCGACTACTTCACTTCAGGACTCACACATTCGGTGTAGATTGCTGTGTTTTGTACGAACAGTAATTCCTAAATGTCGATAAGGATTTTATCAGTAGACGACTCGACTCGACTCGGCTCTTTGAACGGGTTATACTGGACATGTGTTGTGTTTGTTTTAGCAGGGTCTTGCTTTGTTTTGGCTGGGGTTTACTTTGCCTGTGTAGTATGTATTATTTTTACTATTGTTGTTGATTGTTTCTAAATATTGTTGCTGTTGCTGCTGGTGACAAATGTCAAATTGCGTGGACGTGGTTTTTTTGTGACAATAAGTGTCACAATAAGTGCTATCAAATAAAACCCGCTTTGTTTTGCAATTGTTATAAAATATTTATTGATTTGACATGAAGTGTGGATGTGCTTTACTTGAGATTATGCGATAATATGTTTTATCATAAAACATAAAAACACATTTATACTTTGTCACAAATGACTCACTTACTTTGCACATTACGCACAGTACTCCCTATATTTCTTATAACATTTAAAATTCCCAATACTTGCTGCTGACATTTCTTTTGGGGGGTGCGTTTGATCATATGTTAACCAACTGCACAAACAGTATGTCTTATGTTGTATTTTTTTAAAAATAAAAATATATCTAAAACCCTGGGAATATTTTATATTCGGTTAGTTGCAAACAATGGCTCCCCTTTTTCGACACATTTATTTGTATATCACACCAACATCGTCATCAAATAATGCATTCCATTTTGATTCAATTCCCATCTAATAATTCCCATATAATATACAATTTTTAGTTTATACAAGCAATTTACACATACCCCAAATATTAATGCAAATATCAGATTTTATCCCACACTATCTGTCGAACCTACAGAACTGAGACACTTGAAATACCAGACGCCCTTCCGTTTCTACCGGCCGTTTCAAGCGACTTTTTCCAATGTCTTAGTCGTGCATGTAGCTATTACATATGTTTGAGTTTTTAAGTTATTTGTTTTATTTTCTATTTCTAAAATATACCACTTTAGACGGGGGAACACATTGTAAATTTCCCTGCTTTATATGATTTTCTATCATTTTTCAATTTGATTTTCAATTTGAATTTGGTTTTTCTATTTGATTTTTTTTTTTTGTATTTCTATTTGAGTTCTGTTTTCTATTCAATATGTTTTCAGTTTTATTTTTAATTTATTTGTTTTTCCAATAATATGTTGCCTGTTGAGCTTCAGCACATTTTGATTTTATTAATTTTAGATTTGTTCCACTTGTCGTCTATCATATTGTTTTCTACATAGCCATTACGGCATTTCATTCTATTTTATTTTCAATATATTTCATTGTCAGTTGCAAATAAAACATGTAATTAAAATCAGAAATGTATACAAAATGTTGCACTCAATTCTAAATTGAAATTTTGATGATTTTAGTGCATTGAAACGTTAATATTTTAAAATTGTAGTGGTTTATATTTGGGTTTTATATCGAATTTACTATCGTTTCATCATGTAATACAACTATTATTCTTCCTTTTTCAACTGATTACCGAATTAATAAATATTTCTTTTACACATCACTAGTATTTCCAATCAAATAAAAAAGCCGACAAAAAAAACAGATCTCCACAAAGTGACCTTGTCAAATGCAAGCCAATAAAATCCATCAAAACTAAAATAAAATATATAAAAAATCATTTAAAATGTTTTAACAAAATCAGAAAAATTCAAACCATTGGGGCTAATGAAAATGCCTGAAATTGAAATCTGCGGTTTGTTAAAAGGTTTCACTGGGCAAAACGAAGAAAAACCAAAAAAACGTATTAACTACATTTTTTTTTTTGGTTGTGATTTAGTAGAGTATCTACCAAAAAAATAATACAGAACAGGAAAAAGAAACGAAATTCATATTATAAGCAATTTATCAAAATGGATTTTGTGGGTTTTATTTTTTGTATGTGACTTTGAATGAATTTATGAAATGAGAGGACAATGTTGAGGTTTAAATTATACAAAAAAAAAAATTAAATGTTGTATGAGAGAATATAAAGCACAGTAGAACAACTAAGTAAATTTATAGAAGTGAGTGGGAAAGCGCTTAATTGAATTGAAAATAAAGAAAACATGACAAATGATTGATGGGCAATGCTGTGAAATGTGGGTATGTGTTTTGTAAAACAAAAAACCAAAAAAAAAATAATAAAAAAAAAAAAATAAACAAAAAAAAAAAAAATAATAAAAAAAAAACAAATTAATTAAATTACATTAATTTAAATTAAAAATAAAATACATTAAAAAAGTATATAAATATTACATTGAATACATTTTAAAATAACATTAAGTATTGAGATAGAAAATTATTAAATTATTATAATTATCAGTTATAAACAAAAAACAAAAAAAAAAAAATTTAAATATATTTAAAATATTTTGATTAAATTCCTAACATATTTTACTTATATCACATACACAGAAAAAATTGTCAATATTATTAAACAAGTTTTTATTTTCATGAAATATTTTATTAATATGAAGAACTGTTTATTTTTAATATGATGTATAATATGATGTATTTTTAATATGATTAAGCTTCTGAATGTATTTGTTCATCTGATGCATATTTCATTAATAAAAGATTATACAGCAAAAAAGTCATAAAATCGATGAACGACCATATATTAGTGAAAAATTTACTATAATAATGAAAAAATATAAATAATCAAGTACTTTTTATTGTTTATTTAAGGCATTCATCAATATTATGAATTTTACATTTATTTCAGACATACTTAACCAATGAACGATCGTACATCATACTAGAACAATTTCATCAGTTCGATGAACGACTATAGTAGTGACAATTTATTATATTATAAAATAAATTCTTAATATTTAAAATATGTTTATAATTTTTAATGAAATATTCAGTACTGTAATGAATTCAACATAACTATGATGAATGTTATATTAGTATGATGGATTTATATTTACTATGATGAATTTCTTATTAGTTTGATGAATTTTTTGTTAGTATTATGAATTTATTATTATTATGATGAATTTTTCAATCACTATCATGAATTTCTTATTACTATGATGATTTTCAAATTGTTGTGATGAATTACATATTACTATGATGCATTTCTTATTACTATGATGCATTTTTTATTTTTATGATGCATTTTTTATTACTGTGATGAATTTCTTATTATCATAATGAATTTTTTGATACTATGATGAATATTTTATTACTATAATAAATTTCAAATTGTTGTGATGAATTACATATAACTATGATGCATTTCATATTACTATGATGAATTTCTTATTATCTTTTGAATTTCTTAATTTGTTTGAAACATATTACATCAATGAATGATTATAAAGTAAATCGATGAACGACCATCCATTAGTGAAAAATTTACTATAATAATGAAAAAATATAAAATAATCAAGAACTTTTTATTGTTTATTTAAAGCATTCATCCATATTATGAATTTGTGCATTTCTTACACACATATTTAACCAATAAACGATCGTACATCATACTAGAACAATTTAGTCAGTTCGATGAACGACTGTATAGTTGTGATAATTTTTTATATTACAAAATAAATTCATAATATTTAAGAAATATTTATAATTTTTTATAAAATATTCATCACTGTAATGAATTTACTACTACTATGATGAATTTCATATAATTATGATGAATTTCTTTTTACTATGATGAATTTTTTATTGGTATGATAAATTTTTTCTTAGTATGATGAATTTATTTTTTTCATTATGATCAATTTTCAATTACAATGATCAATTTCCTATTACTTTGATGTATTTCATATTGCTATGATGCATTTATTATTACGATGATGCATTTTATATTGTTATGATGAATTTCATGTTACTATATCTCTTGTTACTGTCATGAATTTTTCATTATTATTACGAATTCTTTATTACTTTTATGAATTTAGTACTATAAAGAATTTCTTACCACTATGAATGAATGTTTTATTACTAAGATGTATTTCGTATTGATATGATTAATTTCTTATAACTATGATGAATTTCTTATTACATTCACTCATTTCTTTTTACTATACTGATTTTATTATTAGTATGATGAATTTCCAATTATTATAATGAATTTTTTATTACATTGATGCATTTATTAGTAGTATGATGAATTTCTTATTACTTTATATATTTATTATAATGTTGTTCTTATTACTATAATGAATTGCACATTAATATGATGAATTTATTTTTACTATTATAAATTTCCTGTAACTATAATGAATTTATTATTACTATTTTGAATTTTTTTCTAAGATCGTTAAATAAATTTAAGTAATATAAATTATTAGTAGAAAATGCATTAATCATAAGTACTAATTCATCACTTATGAGTTTATTTATTAATATGATGAATTTTGACCCATAGTCGAACGGTCATTTTATTTATTAATTCGATGAACGATGGTTTACTTGTACAATAGTCATCATATTAATGAACAAATTTATTTTATTGCAGATTTTCGAATTGTTTAAATGAAATATATAAATTATTTTTCATTAGTTTGTTCATTAATTTAATGAAATTTTCAACAATCATCAAAATATATAAATGTATATTTCATCAACAATTTTCATTATATTCATTAAACTGATGAACGACTGTTCACTTGTACAACAATTAGCATATAATTGTAAAAATTCATTATATTGATGAGATTTTTCCTTTTTTATGAAACATATATAATTTTAATGAATTTGTGCATTAATATAATGCAATTTAATTTTCCACAAAATTCATTAATTTGCTGGACGACTGTTCATTTTACAAAAATCATCATATTAATGAACCAATTCGTTATATGAAATACCTGCTCATTATTTATAAGAAACATTAATTATTTTTATGAATAGTTCATTAATATAATGCATTTTTCATCAATCATCATTTTAATGAAAATTATTTTTTGTGTGTATATTAAAGCAACAAAATAAAACATGCAAATTTATATAAATTATGCATAAAAAGTCACAAATGAATCATTTTTCAGAATAAACCAAGATTATTCAATTTATTGAATAAAAAATGCAAAAAATCCAAAACAACAAAATGTCATTAAAATACAATATTTATTTGTGATAATAAAGTTCAGCAGAAATGTTAAGCTGATTAAAATGTTTCAATATTTTTCATTTTATTCTTTTGTTTTTGTAGAAATCTCGAGGTTGTTGCTATAAATACAACTATAAATAAAACAAATCATTTAACATAAAACAAAAGTTATTTTATTGTTATTTTTTTCTTGTTTTTATTTTTTCTTTTTTTTTTTTTTTTTGATAAAAATAATAAAAACAAGTTTTGCCTACAACAAGTTCACTACAAAACAAGTCGTCTTTATGTTTATTGTTTTTATTGTCTACATTATGAGACTTGAGGGCGCCAAAAGATTCATAGGCCTATTGGTAGAATTCACAAACCATAACCTACCGCCCCACTTTACTTTTGCTTTCATTCCATTGCCACCAAACGTTTATTATGACAAATTGATTGCTTGTAATTTGTACGCTTTTCATATCTTTAACAAATACTTTTAGTTTTTTTTTGTGTTGTTGCGCTTTTTACCAATTGGCTGCTGTCAATATTGACGAGCTACCGATGCTGTTTCCACCAGTATGTCGTACATGTTTTTACTGTAATTTGTTTCATTTCGTATTTTAGCTGTTCGTTAGTATTTTTTTTTTTGTTCATTCAACTTTTGTCATTTTTCTTTCATTTCATTATTTGCTAGAAGTTAACAAAAATTCTATTCATTACATTTAACATGATTTTTTTTTCCTCATTTTTTTGAACATCATTTCATTTTCTTTGGCAATTTGTTTGCAGTTGTTGTATTAACCATTTTCTTATTTCAACTGTGAAGCAGAATTCGTACTGGATTGAAAGGATGTAGCTACTCATTGAGTTTCCGTTGCTGCTTTCTAATACACAGAAAAAATTTCATCAATATGATGAAAGACAAATTGATGAAAAAAAAAACGTAAAATTAATATATTTTTATAATAATGCAATGCTATATTTATTATGCATAAATAAACCGAATTTGTTTGTAATGAAAAGTTTCATTAATATGATGAACGTTCATTAATTGATGAGAAATATATAATTATCATGAAAAAATCATAAAATTAAAGACCTGCTTTTTGTTTATTCAACTTCCTTCATTAATATGATTTCTTTTACAACACTTAATGTTTAATAATACTATTAAATAATTTATAAGTCAAATGAACAAACATTTCATTGATGTACAAATTCTTAATAATGTACATATTTATAATAACGTTGATCTGTTTATTAATTATACAAAACAAAAAAAAAGTATCATTTGTATGATTTTTTCATTAAAATGATGAAATTTCTTCATTAATATGACGCATTATACAACTATCAAAATATTTAGGAAAAATCATCATATAATATTTATTCATCATAATTTTCAACTGTTTATTGATTATATGAAAAATTCATCTTTACTTTAAGTTTATCGTTAATATGATGAATTTTGTTCATTAATATAATGCAGTGTACATCGTTTTACATCGGTAATTATTTATAATATTAAAACATTTAGTAAATGTTATGAACAATCATTCATTGGTCATGAAGTCAAAAAATATCATTACTTGTATGAAGTATTCATTGAAACGATGAAATTTCTTTCTTAATATGATACATTATACATTTATCAAAATAGTTAAAAAAAATCATTATATTTATAAACAAACACATAATAATGTTCACCTGTTCATTGAATATATGAAAAATGTGACTTTATTATGAAATTATCGTCAACATATTTTAAAAAATCTTCATATTTATAAAAAAAATTATAATAATGTTCATCTGTTTATAATTATATGAAAAATTCATCTTTATTATGAATTTATCGTTAACATGCTCAATTTTTTTCCTTAATATAATGCATTTTACATCGTTAATTATTTATAATATTAAAAAATGTTGTCAATGTTTTGAACAATCATTCATTGGTCAAGAAGTCAAAAAAATATCATCACTTGTATGAGTTTTTCATTGAAATGATGAAATAAGTTGATTAATATGATGAATTTTACATCTATAAAAATAGTTATAAAAAATCATATTTATAAACAAACAAATAATAAATTTAATCTGTTTATTGAATATATGAAAAATGTATTTTGTTATGAGTTTATCATTCATATGCTGAATTTTGTTCATTATAATAATGCATTTTACATAGTTTTACATTGTAAATTATTCATATAATTGAAAATTTAGTCAACCTGATGAACAATCGTTCATTTATTTAGTAAGTTATTATATTAATGAACAAATTTATGGAAATGCTGAGCTGTTTATTGATTCATCATTAGTACGAATTCTTCCTACATTAAAGAATTTTTATACCCTACACCTATTAGGTACAGGGTATATTAACTTTGTGCATATATTGTAACGCCCCTTAGGAGGCGTGTCCGGTATGGAAAAGTATATATATTCTTGATCAGCATCACTACCCGAGTCCGTTTAGCCATGTCCGTCTGTCTGTCTGTCCGTCTTGCTGTCTTGCTGTCTTGCCGTCTTGCTGTCTTGCTGTCCGAATACAGAATAACTTGAGAAATACTGATCAGAATGCGATGAAATTTCGTCTCAATATATTTTAACCAAAAGTAGGAACTAAGTTTGAAAATGAGCCAAATCGGTCAACGGACACGCCCACCTACCATACAAGTCATTTTTAAATAACTCTTTCGGGACTAATAACTCGGAAAGTATTCAAGGTATAGTTATAAAATTTAAAAAGTATTGTTAGAATTCACCTAAAAATATGTGGCCCAAAAATGGGCGTGAGCCGCCCACTTTTTTTTTTCATTATTTCCCGGATTTTAATAGTGGAAATTTGATCCGTAAATTATTAAAATCAAATCTATGAAATATTTGCCTTTCAAAATTTTAAATATAGGCGTGGTGCGCCCAATTACATTTTTCAAATCTTTTTTTTATTTTTTTATACTTTATATAATTTTTTAATTTATGGGATATAAGACGTAAATTTCTGATATATGAATAATATTCTGAGGGTTAATATCCCCACCAAAGGTGTAGGGTATTCCATAGTCGGGCCCGACCGACTATAAAAATCCGCCCCATGTGACCGAACTTACCCATGTGACCTAACTTTCCCAACTCGTTTTTTCATTAAAATTATATATTCTACAACTACAAACAATCATTAATTCCATTGAAAGTAATTGTAAAACCGATGAATAATCATTTATTGGTATAAGGATCATCATTTGAATGAAAGTGATGAATATACTTCTTTAATATAATCCATTTAATGAGTAAACTTTCATTCCTAATCTTAACAAAATAGCTCATCTGATTTTTTTGTTTATTGGTGAAGAAGTCCTCATATTAATAAATAAAATCATAATAAAGTTTATTTCTGCATTTATTATTGATCATTATAACGAGTTTTTCATTATTTGAGGACTTTTTCATCAATATTATATATTTTATAAACATACATAAAACATACATAAAATTAATGAACATATTCATAGAAATGTTGATTATTTTAAGACTTTTTCATCAATATTATAAATTTTATAAATACAAAAAATCATTAAATATTAATTGTTTGTCATAATAATGTTCATCTGTTCATAAATTATATGAGTACTTAAACAATAGATGAGGTTTTCATTAAAATGATGAATAATCGTTTATTGGCGAAAGGATCATCATTTGAATGAAAGTGATGAATATACTTCTTTAATATAATATACTTCTTTTATAAATTTGATATAATTATTTAATCAGTAAACTTTCAGTCCTAATCTTAAAAAAATAGCTAATCTGATTTTTTTTATTGGTAAAGAAGTCCTCATATTAATAAATAAATTCATAATAAAGTTTATATCTTCATTGATTATTGATCATTATAACGAGTTTTTCATTATTTGAGGACTTTTTCATCAATATTATATATTTTATAAACATACATAAAATTAATGAATAAATTCATATAAATGTTGAACTGTTCATTGATTTTATGAACAATTCATCAAAGATATAGGTGTTTTCATTAATATTATGTTTTTCATTATTTTATGTACTATTTATTAAAATATCTCGTTGTATATCATATAAATACATTTTCAAAATACCAAATATTCATTTACAAAAATCTTCATATATCTGTCAATTTTTAATCGATGATCTACATTTTTTTTACCACATGATAAGAAAATGTAAATCTATAAATTGATATTGATCATCAATTATTTTTTATAATATTAATCAATAAACTCGAAATTTAAGTTTTTCATAAAAATATATTTAGTGACTTTTCGTTCTACAACGTCGATATACTAAAATCTTATTTAAACTAAAATTTTAAACTGTATGGGTCCTTTTAAATTTTACTTAAATCTTATTTCGTTTCAATAGAGATTAATGATAACATCATTTCTTGGACTGTGCTCGGTATGCCTTGGTAATACGGGACAACTAACAAAAACCATTTTAACAAATATCTAAAATCATTCATTCTAAGTATAACCTAAATATTTTGCGCTTGATTTAGTCATTAAAAAGCACACACACACACACACAAAATAGAGCGAAGCACACAGAATAAAATGCTATTTACAACTATTTCGTTTTTCTCTTATATTATATTATTTCATTTTACTAACCGAATGACTGACTGACTGACTGCCTTGACTAACTGACATTAATATGTCAAAGCGCTGTTGCCACATTTCACTGACTTTTTGTGTTGCACATTCTTATTAGTTGCTGGTCATGTCTTCTACTATGTACGAAAGCAACAGGATACAAAAACTTTTTACTTTAGTGACTTGACTTCGGCTCTGGACTGACAATCATTTGGTTTGACTTCCCCTTCACTTTAACTGGTTTTTGTTTTTCAGCAATTTTTCGCATGTAGTTCACTTGCAATTTTATTGGTTTTCGTAATTAATGATTGCGACCAAGTCGGCGTACTGTACACCATAAGAACATCAAATATACCAAACAACAAAAAATACAAAATGTACCTATGCAAAGATTACCGAAAAACAAAAAAAAAAAAAAACACAAACAAGAAAATGTGGTTCATGTCTGCTGAAGGAAGGATGGATGGATCATCAATCAAAATGACGCAGTTGAGTTGAACACCAATCAGCGTCATCGTTAGTGTAGACATTTATAGGTTGTTCTTTGCAGGAAATCAATTAATGCCATGCGCCAGTGAGGTATTTTCTTTTTTTTTTTTTTATTATACTATAATTTTTTTTCGACTGTCGACAAGTGTTGCTTAATTAGATGTATTGCTAATTAAAATGTTGCAAATGCTTAGGTTTAACTTTCGCAATTTTTATACCCTACACCTATGAGGTACAGGGTATATTAACTTTGTGCATATTTTGTGACGCCCCTTAGGAGGCGTGTCCGGTATGGAAAAGTATATATATTCTTGATCAGCATCACTACCCGAGTCATGTCCGTCTGTCCGTCTTGCTGTCTAGCTGTCCGAATACAGAATAACTTGAGAAATACTGATCAGAATGCGATGAAATTTCGTCTCAATATATTTTAGCCAAAAGTGGGAACTGAGTTTGAAAATGAGCCAAATCGGTCAACGGACACGCCCACCTCCCATACAAGTCACTTTTATATAACTCTTTCGGAACTAATAACTCGAAATGTATTCAAGGTATTGTTATAAAATTTAAAACGTATTGGAAGAATTCACCTAAAAATATGTGGTCCAAAAATGGGCGTGATCCGCCCACTTTTTTTTTCATTATTTCCCGGGTTTTCATAGTGGAAATTTGATCCGTAAATTATTAAAATCAAATCTATGAAATATTAGCCTTTCAAAATTTTAAATATAGGCGTGGTCCGCCCAATTACATTTTTCAATTTTTTTTTAGTTTTTTATACTTTATATAATTTTTTTAATTTATGGGGATATAAGACGTAAATTTCTGATATGTGAATAATATTCTGAGGGTGGGGAGGTTCAGTATAATTAAAAACTTTGAAATTAAGATATACAATTAAATATCCCACCAATGGTGTAGGGTATTCCAAAGTCGGGCCCGACCGACTATAAAAGTCCGCCCCATGTGACCTAACTTTGCCAACTCGTTTTTTTTTGTTTTTTTTATTCGATTGTTTATGTTTTGGTTTTTCTTTTGATATTGCATATTTTTTTTTGTGTTTTTATATTTTTAATTTGTTTTTGCGTTTTTACTTTTGATTTTGTGTTATTTGTTTATTTTTGTTTTTAGGTTTTTATTTTCATTTTGTTTTCGTGTTTTTTTCTTTTGTGTTTTGAATTCGTGTATTTTTTTATTATTGTTTTTAAATTTTGACTTTGCTTTTGTTTTTGTATTTTTTCTTTGTGTTTTTATTTTGTGTTTTAAAGTTTGTTTTTAAATATTCATTTTGCTTTTGTTTTCGTGTTTTTATTTAGTGTTTTTGTTTTTGCGTTTTGATTTTTGCTTCTGTGTTTTTGCGCTTTTGTTAATGTGCTTTTGCGTTTTTATATTTGTTTTTGCGTTTTTATATTTGTTTTTGCGTTTTTTTCTATTGCTTAGATTTGTTTTCTACATTTATAAATGCTTTTTTGGGTTTTTTCTTTACTTTTGTTTTTAAGTTTTCATTTTTCTTTTGTTTTTGTGTTTTTTCGTTGTGTTTTTATTTTGTGTTTTTATGTTTGTTTTTAAGCATTCATTTTGCTTTTGTTTTCGTGTTTTTATTTTGTGGTTGTATATTTGTTTTTGTGGTTTGATTTTTGCTTCTGTGTTTTTCCTCTTGTTTTTGCGTTTTTGCTTTTGCTAATGTGCTTTTGATTTTGTTTTTTGCGTTTTTATATTTGTTTTTGCGTTTTTACTTTTGCTTAGATTTGGTTTCTACATTAAAATGTGCTTTTTTCCATTGTTTTTGTATTTTTGCTATTGTATTTTTGCTTCTGTGTTACTTTAGACATTAATTAATAAATAAAAAAATAGTAAATTGTAAATTTTCTTTTATTAAATATATAAAAAAACTCTACTTTATTTCCTCTTAACCCTCTTCTTTTCTATAAAATTTCTTCAATATAGATTTTCATATCTTTTACAATTTATATGTTTCATGTATTTCTATGGGACCAAGCCGGTCAGTACTTTTTCAATATATTTTCTTTTTGTTTTGCATAACTTCTTCAATGCCCCATCAAGTGTATTCATTTGTATAAATAAATAATTGATATAAAAAAAACATGCAACATCATTTCTGCGAAAGCCTGCTATTAATTAATTCAATATGCGCGCCAATAATTATTATATTACTCCTTTTTTTTTGTATCCACTCAGTCCAAATACCGCATATTCAATTGAACGCTATACAATTAATATATCAAAAGAATCCTCTGCCAAACCAAAAAAAAAGGGTTTTTTTTTGTTCAACTCATTGATTTTTGCTGCCATTTAATTTTCTCACTTGAAGGCTACTTCCAGGCGTATAGAGTAGAGTAGTAATAAATCAAATGAATTGCATTGCAACCCTTTAAATTATTTTTTTATTTCATTAAAGGCAGCTCTAAATATTTAACCCTTATACGTTTGAATTAAAAAAAAAAAATACCAGTACAAACTCCATATTGCAAAAATAAAATATTTAAATTCTTGTTTGATTTGTCAGGGTTGTTGTTATTTCAAAAATTTTACTCAGTACGTAATTTATCATTGTTCGGTTGCCTTTTTTTTTTTTTTTGGTTAGTTTTATATTTGCCCATCAATATCAAGTTTACTTTTCATTAAATAGCAAAAATTCTATCCTTTTTTTTTGGGCTGCTTTTTAGTTTTTGTTGTTTCTAGCATGTCCTTTTTTATGTTGTGCAGTTTTTTTTTTTTTTTTTTCATTTTATTTTCTACATTATTTTGATCCTTTTCTTTTGTAGTAATTGTTTTCGACACCACATTTAATTGGTTTTTTTTATGTGTCGACAAATCGTTGAAACATTTTCAACTGTTGATTCTCTGGCGTATTGTTTGAGCTATTAAAAGGCTCAAAAGGACACGCTTATCACAGGATTTAACATTTTTATTATAAAAGTGAAATATCAAAAAATAACAAAAAGAAAAAATAATCAGCTTAATTGTAAATACTGTGCGGTATTTAATGGTTGAGCATTTAGGTAGCATTGTGCATGAATTGCTCTATTTGGGTAATTGCTACATGTATTGTTACAAAATTGTTTGTAGCAAACATGCGAATGTTAATCATAATTATTATTGCTAAATTTGGTAGTCAATATAACAGTTTTTGTTTAATATTTTGATAAAGATAGCACTATTTATGGGAATACATACGGAACACCATACATATTTTATAACTTTGAAAACTCATAATTGTTTCCTGCAATCATATCGTTGTCTTAGAAGTAAAACCTAATTAAACAGAAAAAAATATGCTTTATATTTCTAAATTTCTTTTTTCAAACCATGATTCATTGTATTGAATAAATATTTAAAATATTCATCACTAAAAAACATCAAAGTAATGAATTCATCATCAATTTGATGAATGATTGCAAAAGTGTTCTTGAATTTGAGAAAGTTTATGTGAAGTATATGTTTTTCCAGATTAATGAACAAATGAAAGAGCCACAAAACATATGTACATCATATTGAAAAATTACGTTCATCAAACCAAATTTGAATCATATTTTGCCACACACAGAAAAAAAACATATTTCATATCGATGAGTATTGTACTTCATTGAATTTCTGATGAATTTATTTCTTCAAGGCATGATTCATTGTATTGAAGAAAAATTCATAATATTGATCACTACAAATCATCAATGTTATGAATTCATTATCCATTGGATAAATGACCGAAGAAAATGTTTTTAAATATGAAGAAGTGTATGTAAGGTCTACGTTTTATCACAGTTATGTACAAATACATAAAACTAACAATATATGTACATCATTTCGATGAATTTTGTTCATTAAACTAAAATTCATTAAACTAAAATGATCACTACAAATCATCAATGTTATGAATTCATTATCCATTGGATAAATGACTGAAGAAAATGTTTTTAAATATGAAGAAGTGTATGCAAAGACTAATTTTTATCACAGTTATGTACAAATACATAAAACTAACAATATATGTACATCATTTCGATGAATTTTGTTCATCAAACTAAATTTCAATCAGCATATTTGCATGTTTATTTTTTGTTATATTTAAAGTTCTCAAGTGGATAACAAATTTAATGAAATTTTGGTCAGCGTTATCTTAACGGTCTTGCGGAATGTGTGCGGAATTGGAACACTGGGCGTGGCACCTCCCACAGAAGGTACATTTTCCAGATGGTGTATGTCAACAGTTATTATAGTGATATCAAGATATTTCACACCAGGGTATCAACCACCTCAAATTTTTTAAACTCACCACACCGAAATTCCAACATACCAAAAGTCACCACACTAAAATTCACCACACCAAAATTCACCACACCAAAATTCACCACACCAAAACTCACCACATTAATTTCACCACACTAAAACTCCTATTGGGAAAAACTCAACGGGTAATAATTCAACGGGAAAGAATTCTACCGGGAAGCATACTACGGGAAAGCGTTCTACGTGGAACAATTTTACGGAGAAGATATAAATAATAAAATTTTATAAATAATTGAATTTCTTTTTCCAAACTTTTTTTTTTATTTTCCATTTTTTTTTTGAATAATTTTTTTTTTTAACTTTGTATACATTTTTTTATTCATTTTAACTTGTATTCAACAGTCTTAATAGTTTTCAGATCTTTTTATAATTTCTTGAAAATTTCATTAACTTCGACATTGACTGACCTAAGTATTACTGGTATTTGTAACCCTCTCCGAAATAAAAAAAATAAATCCATTTTTAAATCTTAATCAATACAAAGTGCACACTATAATGACCCACATAATCAGCATTTGATAAAGGTTTTTCATTTTGACCTTAAACTTCTTCACTAAACTCAGCCACTTCTAATTTACTTAAAAACCCCATATGTCCCATATTCCTAATACCGGCCGGATTTCGAAAATTTGCAATTTGGTCAATCTTTAAGACATTATGGCACCGAAATTAAATAAAAATGCCAACTTTTAAATCAACGACCCTCATCAGCATACCCCAAGAAAGTATAAAACCCTCCCACTGTCGGGCGAGATTTAAGCCAAGCGTTTCTCAACCCTTCGTCACAGTTGAGCAGAATTTAACAGCTTTTGCAAGTCAATATAGCGCCGTGACGATATACGTGACCCCCCTCCACCCTGGTAAACGATATAAAAAGCGGTAAAGGGTAGGGGGTATTAAAAAGCAACCCTTTTTAGCGATACTAACAATGTAAGGGGAATATAAAAAAACCAAAAGTTTTCTTCAGAAAAAATACAAACTGTCAACTTAATAAATGCCGCAGGCTGCAAATTCACTCTTCTTTCTTTATTTTTTTTTTTGGATACGGTTTTGATTTTGGTTTGGCGCAATAACTTGCGGCAAAAAGGTGCGGAATTACATGGTTTTTTTTTACTTTTTAGGCCGCAAAAACTGCAAATCACGTTCATTAAAATGCAGCTTTAAATTGTTGAAAAAAGCAGAAGAAAAATTAAGAAAAATGTAGAAAATCGAAAAATAAAAAATAACCTTTGCGTGCAGGGCAACATCACGTGTTGTACAAGAACGGCGCACATTTTAAGTACCAAAAAAAAAAAAACGTTTTTAAAGTCAAGTTAGAGAGTTATTTGCAGAGAAGACCCCGACCTGCCGACTTTCAGCGACAGCCTGCCCACCTTAAAGTGTGGCAAACAAAGTTCAAAGTTAAAATGTCATCGTGGCTTCATTAGTAGGAAGTGCTCGGTTCAGCATACACCACACATTCACTACGCCGTACACTTTTTGTGCACCGTTTGTTGTTTTCTTTTGTTTTTTTTTTAATCGAGCGACTACTTTGCGGCTCAAATTTCCTGCAGAGTTCAAGGTACAGCAGCTATAACTAGGGTTACGCTTGGTCCTCAAATTGAAATGAAATTAAAATAGGCTGGCAAAGGCATGAGTCAGAATTTGCGGTGTTTTTAAAAGTAGTCTGTCATATATTTTTCTTTTTCTTTTTATTTTGTTTTTTTTTGTTGTTTTGTTTCAACTCAATTTTCAGCTGTGTTGTCAGGTTTGAAAAACTTTGTCTTGCTTTGTTGTTCGGGTACCTGATGCAGGTCTTTTTTCCATTGACAACCTGCTTTGGTGTCAGTTTTTTGTTGTTGCTTTGCTCGTTATCAAACGACAGCTGCAAAACGAACGAATTTTGGTTAAACCAAAAAATAAGAAAATAAAACTGTTTTTGTCTGGCAATGAATGGTAACACCTAATGGCGTTAGAGCGCTGGGAAAAGCAGCTTTGATATCTGTGTGTATTGAGCTACTTTCAGCTGTGCTATTAACAGCCATTTCGCGTTAGACAGGAAATGCAAAAAAATAAAAGAAAAATTCAAAAAAATGGCAAACACTTTTTGTTGTTTAAATTGTATTCTATGCTTTTTATAAAATTAGTTTTATGTGATTTGACAACTTCAAGATAAATTATATCATAAAATGATAAAAACTAATAATACTTTATAAATACTATGAATAATTCATAAGTACTATGAATAATTCATAAATACTATGAATAATTCATAAATACTACGAATAATTCATAAATACTACGAATAATTCATAAATAGTATGAATAATTCATAAATACTATAAAAATTCATAAATACTATGAATAATTCATAAATACTATTAATAATTCATAAATACTATGAATAATTCATTAATACTATGAATAATTCATAAATACTATCAATAATTCATTAATACTATGAATAATTCATAAATACTATCAATAATTCATAAATACTATGAATAATTCATAAATACTATGAATAATTCAAAAATACTATGAATAATTCATAAATACTATGAATAATTCATAAATAGTATGAATAATTCATAAATACTATAAATAATTCATAAATACTATGAATAATTCATAAATACTACGAATAATTCATAAATAGTATGAATAATTCATAAATACTATCAATAATTCATAAATACTATGAATAATTCATAAATATTATAAATAGTTAATAAATATTATGAACATTTTAAAAGTATTATTAATATTTCATAAAATCTATGAATACTTTATAAATAATATGATTAATTCATTAATACTATGAATAATTCATAAATACTTCATAAAGCCAGCCTCTTCTAATTGGGATACTTCACAATAATTATGAATAATTTATAAATACTATGAATAATTCACAAATATTTCGTAAATACTGAAATAGTTCATTAAAACTTTCAATATTTCATAAATACTTCAATAAGCTATGAATACTTCATAAATAATATGAATATTTCATAAATTCTATGAATAATTATTAATATTTAAAATAGTTCATAAATAATTGAATTATTCATAAATACTTCATAAAAACTATTAATATTTTATTAAAACTATGAACATTTCATAAATCCTATGAATATTTCATAAATACTTGATAAAAACTATGAATACTTCATAAATACTTCGCAGAATTCACAAATACTGTAAATAATTCATAAATAATTCGTAAATACTATGAATAGTTCACTAAAACTTTGAATATTTTATAGATACTTCAAGAAAAACTATGAATACTAGCATAAATAAAATGAACATTTCATGAATTATATGAATAATTATTCATAAATATTATTATCATTTCGTAATAACCTAGTAACTGAAAAATATATTAAATTAATTATCAAAAAATGTTTTTAATATGCGGTCAATTAAAACAATATTATGATTGAGTTCAAACATAATTTTAGTTTTCCCAAACATAATTGTCGTTTAACGTAGTTGCAAGAAAATAATAAAAATAATATAAAAGAAATAATGAAAACCAAAACCCAACGATCTAAATAGAATTTATTGCATTGTCATTATATCAATGTGTTTGGTGACTCACGCAGACACAAATTGCATCAGATTTCAATGTAGCTATTTACCACCGAATTGTTGTCGTATTGCCAGATGTGTTTTCCTGTCTTCTGTGTGTTTTTATTTTTTTTTTTTCAACCAAAAGGAATAGTTTTAAAATAGAACTATTATGGCTTCGCGCACCTAAAGAGGGTGCCTAAAAATAGTCTAGGTCGCATCGTCGTCGTGCCCCGTTCTCAAGAGTGCGACAAATACGTGAAATTAATGTATTGCGTGACAGCTGAAGCCCGCCACGTTTGACACGAGACCACACAACAAAAAAAAAAAAGCATCCAGACACTTGAGATTGTGCTCAACTTCTTCCTGTTCTTTTTTCTCGCTCTACAGCTACTACATACTTTTTCTTGTGCAACTCAGCCACAGCATCCTGTCAACCAAACTCACACGGCTCGGCTCCTTGTGCACTCTTTCATTAACTGCGCCTGCATTTGCATTTGTAATGTGTGCATATTTTATATTATAATTGTTTTTTTTTTGTTTGTTTGTGTTGGTGTTGGTTTTTGTTGTCACAACAAATCCTTGCAACAAACACACCAAAGTGTCTAAAGTCACTTCATGCACTGCATGCGCTTTTCTCGTCCTTTTTTTTGTTGTTGTGGATGTTGTCTTCGTTTAGCAGGATTTTGCTCTTGTTCTCGTCGACGCGCATCTTCAATTACAAAAGCGTTTATTGGCCTTTTTGCGTGTTGTGTTTGTGTTTTTATTATTTTAATTTCTGTATTTTTTCGGTGATCCTTTTACACATGCAAGGACAAAGACGACAATATCCTGGTTTTTTGTCGTCATTTAATTTTAGTTTGTTTAGTTGTTGTTTGCACTTTTTTGTTGTATATCTTTTATTTGTTATATATACATGTACATCCTTTCTTTGTTATATTTACTATGTTATATATCCTTTGCATGCTATATACACGGACACAAAAAGTTCATAATAAGATGAAAACATTCATTCAAACTTAACCAACTACCAGATTCATTATAGTGATGAACAAATTCATAGATATGATGTATACTTCTTAACAATTATGAATACTTCGTTAATACTATGATTGTTTTATAAATATTATGAATATTTAAAAAAAAATGAATATTTCATAAAAACTATGAATATTTCATAAAAACTATGAATATTTCATAAAAACTATGAATACTTCATATATAAAATGAATACTTTTCATAAATACTATAAATATTTCATAAATATTATAACCATGTCAAACTTACTATGAATACTTCATAACTATTATGAATTTTTCATAAATACTATTAGTTTTTTTTTAAATACTATGAATATTTCATAAATTTTATGAATATTTTATCTATTCATAAGTACTTTGATTACTTAATGAATGCTATGAATATTTCACAAATACTATGATTTATTTTTATAAATTCTCTCAATAATATCTAAAAACTTTAAATATTATGAATATTTAATTAAACTATGAATATTTCATAAACACTACGAATAATTTTTATGACTACTATGAATACTTTTCATAATTACTATGAATATTTCATAAATAATTTGAATATTTCATAAATACTATGAATATTTCAATAATACTACGATTACCTAGTGAGTACTGTGGACATTTTATAAATGCTGTGAATATTAGGTAAATAATAAGAATATTTAACAAGAATTATGAATATTTCACAAGAATTATGAATATTTCACAAGAATTACGAATATTTCATAAATACTATGAATATTTAATAAATAATATGAATATTTTATAAATACTATGAATATTTCATTAATACTATGAATATTTCATAAATACTTAAATATTTTCATAAATTCTATGAATACTTTTCATAAATGCTATGAATACTCTTCATCAATATTATGTATTATACATATTTATGAAATATTTTGTAGATGGTTGAATTTTAATGTTTATTATTAATAATTGTGTTCTGTGTATCCTGTTCTTGCTGCATATACTTTTTGCTATTGCTAAAATTGCAGATACTCGCTCTTCGCTCTGCCAACTGTGCAACTTTTGGCAATGTGATACGTTTTTGTGTGCGTCGTCGAACCTCTGTTGTCCTGACACTTGATCCTGCAGTTTGCGTGGTGGCCACTTCAAGCTGCTTTGACGCGGTTGGTCGGTCGGTCGTTCTTTGAAGAAGTTTTTGCTTAAAAAAATATTTGTTTTAATTTTGAAGATTTTTTTATTTATGTGAAATGTTCACAGACTTCTATTGATTTTGGCATTTCTTAATTGACAGAAGTAGCTTTCTTTATTCCCTCCATTGACAGAAATTTAATTAAAAAATTGGAATTTGGTTAATTTGATATTCTGTATAATTCTAAATTTGATATTCTAAAAAATTCTCTAATAGACTAAATTTCTACTAGGTATATTTAAAATTACAAACTATTAAAAATATTTACAATTTTACACTTCTATAATTCGTATTTAATTAAAAAAAAAATATTAATTTATTTTCAGGTAAATTTCAAACTCATCTAACTTACACTCAAAATAATAGCGGGTATGTTTTTAAATTCGTCAACAATGTTGCCAGCAACTTGTTGCTGTAATATGTAATAGCAACATCTTGTTGTTGCAGCAACATGCTGTATAAAAACCTACTTAAATCATTTAAACTGTTGCAACATGCTGCAACGATACGAAGCAAATTTTACAACAACAAAATATTAAAAATGTTGATAATCTCAAATATTACAACATGCTGCAACAATATATAAAAATTTCACAAAAACAAAATAAAATAAAAACCTTTAAAAAAAGCAAAAAAGAAAACCCCTTCTACTGGAATGCAGTGTTGCTCAATTTATGTAAAAACAACATTAACAACTAAAACAATAACCAGCAACAACATGACAAAGCGCTCAATTTACATGCAATAAACAACAACAATAACACGAGCAACAGCAACAGCAGCAACATGACTACAATAATAACAACAATATCAGCAAATATCTGAGTAACAGCGACAATAAAAAATAACACTGAAATTAAATGAAAATAATATAACTACCTAATATAAACATAAAAATTATAAATATTATAATTGTGATAATTATAGATTATGAATTATAAATTATATATTAAAAATATTTTTAAAATCTGTATTTAATATTTATAATACTTCCGAAAATCATTCTTTTTATAAAGAATTATAATCTTTTCGGAAAAATAAATGTTTTAATATTTACTATACTTGCGAGAAACATTTTTATTACAAAAATTAATTCAATTATGTTTGTTAAAGTACATTTTTAAAAAAGTAACTATAATATACAAAATGCTTGAAATTAGCTAATGTAAAATATTGCATATATTTCTTTACGCATTAAGAAAAAGATGTTGGTTAGTATGATGTTATGGATAATCATATTCTTATAATTGTGGCAAAGGAGTAACATGTTTAAAGGAGATAAACATGTTAGACACAATCATATTTCTTTATATTTACTAGTTTTTTTAATAAAAATTAAATATTTGACTCAAAATTGAAATTTTCACTCAAAATTAAAATGTTCACTCATTTTCACTAAAAATTGATCTCGAAATAAAAATATTCACTCAAATTCATTTGTCACTCAAAATTAAAATTTTCAGTCCAAATTCAAATTTTCACTCAAAATTCGAATTTTCACTCAAAATTAAAATTTTCACTCTAAATTAAAATTTTCACTCATAATTAAAATTTCACTCAAAATTAAAATTTTCACTCATTTCACTAAAAATTGATCTCGAAATAAAAATTTTCACTCAAATTCATTTTTCACTCAAAATAAAAATGTTCACTCAAAATTTAAATTTTTACTCAAAATTTAAATTTTTACTCAAAATTTAAATTTTTACTCAAAATTTAATTTTTCACTCAAAATTAAAATGTTCACTCAAAATTCATATTTGCACTCAAAAATTCACAGTTTCACTCGAAATTCAATATCATCGAAAATTAAAATTTTCACTCAAAATTTAAGTTTCCACTCAAAATTAAAATTTTCACTCAAAATTAAAATTTTCACCCAAAATTAAAATCTTCACTCAAAATTAAAATGTTCATCCAAATTCAAATTTTCACTCAAAATTCGAATTTTCATTCAAAATTAAAATTTTCACTCATAATTCAAATTTTCACTCAAAATTAAAATTTTCATTAAAAATTAAAATTTTCACTCAAATTCATTTTTCACTCAAAATTTTTACTCAAAATTAAAATTTACAGTCATAATGAAAATTTTCACTCAAAATTAAAATTTTCACTCAAAATTAAAATTTTCACTCAAAATTAAAATTTTCACTCATAATTAAAATTTTCACTAAAAATAAAAATGTTCACTCAAAATTTAAATTTTCACTCAAAATTTAAATTTTAAATTTTCACTCAAAATTAAAATGTTCACTCAAAGTAAAAATTTTCACTCAAAATTAAAATTTTCACTCAAAATTAAAATCTTCACTCAAAATTAAAATTTTCACTAAAAATTAAAATTTTCACTAAAAATTCAAATTTTCACTCAAAATTCAAATGTTTACTCAAAATTCAAATTTTCACTCAAAATTAAAATCTTCGCTCAAATTCATTTTTCACTCAAAATTAAAATTTTCACTCAAAATTAAAATTTTCACTCAAAATTAAAATTTTCACTCAAAGTTAAAAATTTCACTCAAAATTCAAATTTTCACACAAAATTCGAATTTTCTCTAAAAATTAAAATTTTCACTCATAATTAAAATTTTCACACAAAATTCGAATTTTCACTAAAAATTAAAATTTTCATTCAAAATTAAAATTTTTACTCAAAATTAAAATTATCACTCAAAATTAAAATTTTCACTTAAAATTAAAATTTTCACTCAAAATAAAAATGTTCACTCAAAATTTAAATTTTCACTCAAAATTTAAATTTTCACTCAAAATTAAAATTTTCACTCAAAATTAAAATTTTCCCTCAAAATTAAAATTTTCACTCAAAATTAAAATTTTCACTCAAAATAAAAATTTTCACCCAAAATTAAAATTTTCACTCAAAATTAAAATGTTCACTCCAAATTGAAATTTTTACTCAAAATTAAAATTTTCACGCAAAATGCACATTTTTAAACCAAATTAAAATGTTCACTAAAAATTGTCATTCAAAATTTAAATTTATACACAAAATTTGAAGTTCACTTAAAATTCACATTTTTACTTGAAAATCAATTTTTACTTAAAATTCATAATTTCATTAAAATTGAATTTCTCATAAAAATTACAATTTGAATTTTTACTAGAAACTTAAAATTCGCTTTTTTACTAATTAATTAAGTTAAAATTTTTTTGCTATAATTTTTATTTTTGCCAACACTTTCTATAAAACCCATTGCATAATATTTTACTTTATCACTTAACAATCACAGCTAGTTACCGCATCACACCCACTTGAACTAAAAACAAATTTTGTCTAAATATGGCTGTCGCCTTTCGCGTGAATTTATTGCGCCTTACAACACATAACACAGCGTTGCCACAATTTTAGCTTGCAACAACAAATATTTGAAGCACACAAAATAACAAAAACAATTTCGTCGTCGTCGTCGTCGTCGTCGCCGTCACTGACCAACAGTTTTTCAATTAACATGAATTTTCCACAACAAGAAACTAGCACAAAATATAAACAACAAATCAAAAATGTATGGCAACGCTGCTGCGTGTTGTTGCCACCATCGTTGCCGCCGCCGCCACCGCCACCATCGCCATCGCCATTGTTGTTTGTCGTGTCTCTTGCGGCGACGACATCCATTTGTGGCCATTAGTCTGGGTGCCAATTTTTGGTGCATAATAAGTGTTAAAAATTGCAGCAACACAAATTCAACAGCAACATAAAAATATTAACATCATCGGCAACAGCAACTATAGTGAAATCACTAACATAATTTTTGAAAATCCTAAACTGCGTTTTAAGCCAAATTATTACCTACCAGTGAATATTCTGTGTGTTTACATTGCTGGCTGCAGTCTGTTGCAATCAGGCGTTAACAACAGCGGCAGCAACAACTACTAAAACAACAATTGCTGCATTGGCAGCAATAATGTTACCAAAATATTTGTATTGTTTGTCACTCTGTCTGCGTCGTCTCTATTTGTTTGTTTGTTTCAATTGTGCCAACAAATAAATAGAAAATTTCAAAATGTTGCTGTTGCATTTGCCGTAGCAACCTTTACCGAAGTCGCCAAGAAAACTGTGTTGCTTTCTATAGCAACTATTAACACTTGAGTGCGCTGACCTTTTTTTCTACAAAAAAAAAGTGTTAAAATTTCTTATATTAACTTTCTGTAATTTTCAGTTCAAATATATAAACAAAAACTTAAATAATAATACTTTCGTTATTTAATTATTTTATTAAAAAAACTGTAAAATATATGTTTGCTGCAAACATATTTGATTGCTGCTAACATAATACCATTGGCGCAAATATAAAAATGTTTGCTTAAAGCATGCTAATGTTTCACTATTAAGAATTAAATACTTGAGTAAAACAAACATAGTTGTTTACTTCATTAATTTTTGTTTGCAACAATTATTTTATTGGATGTCGAATATTTTTTTTTTGCTACAAGTATATAATTGGTTTTGAGGTGTTTTCTTTTATCAAACAATAATTTACTTTATTATTTTTATAATACAAATTATATTAAAATTTTAGGAATATTGGTGATAAATATAAAAGTTACTCTTTGAAATGTTATCTTTATTCTAATTATATTTTTATTCTAATAAACATAAATATACTTACAGCTAATATCTTTGCAAAAATTTAATATTATGGCACAATAATGTTTTACTACAAGGTATTTTACAATTTAGTATATCACACGTAGTTGTTTACTTTAAACATTATTATTTGCTTCAATTATTTCATTGTAGTAATTTTTGATTTTATCAATTTTGTTTACTACAAGTATATAATTGGTTTTGAATAATTTTTTATCAAATCTTAATTTACTTTATTAGTTAAAAATATTGCTGATAAATATATAAGTTGCATTTTAAAATGTTATTTTTATTCTAATTATATTTTTAATCTAACAAACTTAAATATGTTCACAGCAAATATTGTTGACTGCTGAAAACATTACAGTATGATTTAAATACTTCTTAAAACATTAGCTAAGATATATTAAATAATAGGATCAACATTTACTGAGTATAAAATAATCAATTTGACTTCCTGTTTCAAATACTAAAAACATTAATTTTAGTTCAGACAATTCATTAATGTTTTCACCAAGCATATTTGTTTGAAACAAACTTTGAAAATATTAAATTTGTCTTTATTGTTTGTTTTTATTTATCTCTTAAATAACATTTACAATATAATTTAGTACAGATACCACTTTGTTGTTTGCTCTAAGCATAATTGTTTGTCACAAACATTTTATTGTTTCACATATGTTGGCAAATATTAAACATTTATAATTTTTTTTTTGCTTATATTTTGACATTTTATAATATTTTAATTCAAAATATAATAATAGTTCAGATAACACTTAATTGTTTGCTCTAAGCATAATTGTTTGTCACAATCATTTTATCGTTTTACATATGTAAGCAAATATGAAACATCTTTTAATTCTTTATTTTATTAACTTCCAAAAAATTTTATAATATTTCACTTATTGCGACAACTTTAATTTAAGACTTAATGTAAACAACAAATAGCACTACAATCACATTGTGTTTGCTGCAATTAATTTTATACGTGCGTGATAATTTTTAATAAAGAAATCATTATTATTTTTGACCTTCCAATAGCTGTACCTAAAACTAAAAATAATAATGCAACAATAATTGCATTCATTATCGCTGCCATTATCTTTATTTTAAATTAAACTTTAATTGCAGCATATAATGCATAAAACATAATTCCTTTTTTTTTGTGAGTTTTTCTTTTCATACAACATCTTCAATAACTTATTAACCCACTCCTTGTAAAGGTAAAGAAAAAATTAAAAATCATATTGTGGCAAAATCCTTAAAAATTCTGCAAAAACACTATAAGAAAAGAAGACAAAAAAATGCATATTGCCCACTCAATTACAAAAATAAAACAAATTTTACAATATAAAAAAGCCCACACTTACTGCATTTAAGTGGGGTGCAACAAAAAAAAAACGATGTCTTCTGATTTATTTGAGCCTCGAGTTAATTACAACATGTTGCAAGTGATATTGTGCCTTCACTTTGGTGTGCCTTTTGTTGGTAGATTATTGTTGCTGTTGTTGGCCATGTAGGCAGTTGGGGGGTTGTACCAAAAAAAAAAACAACAACTTGTACAACACATGTGAAGGATTTGTATGGCTTAAGGGCATTTTTTTGGTTGGCTGCATCAATTTTAAGTTTAAATGCATTCAATTCTGTTGCCAATTGTTCGTTGTTCGTTGGCCTCATCGTCGTCATCATCACCATGTGTGTACTGTGATGTTTCTTTTGCAGTGTTGCCAAAGTTTTTTTTTTTTATTTTATTTATTTTTGCCTGTGATAAAAATGCCAACTGTGCGATAATTTATCAGCGACGCGCGTGGGTTATGTTTATACCTGTATTATTCATTTTTTTTATTTATATTTGTATATTAAGGATTTCAAATTATTTGCCTGACACACGTTGACTTTTTTTTCGAGTGCAGTTGATACGCCTTTCGATTTTTCATGCTCATAACATTTGACAGTAGGCTGCACTTGAGTTTTTATTTAATCTGGCAACATTCCTGCACTATTCTGTATGTGACAATGAAAACGAGAGTCAGGTCGGCAGGCACTATGCAATAATTAACACAAAAGAGGGAGCATCATTGAAAAATCGTTTTTTTTAATGATATTCTTAACTTATTTATCGATTGCAAGTCAGTCGGTTGTGATTTATGTGTTTACAGAACCAAAAGTCTGCAATCAATTATTTCATTTGTAGAGTTAAAGAAATAATCCGAAATTAACACTTAATAAAAATTCAAATATTCGACAATTAATTCGAATTATTTGAAGATTGGAGTTTATTTATGTTGTTTTTAAAAATAGAATTCTAAAACATCGATCGTTATTTAAAAAAAAATATCACAATTTGTTTTTGATATTCGCAGAACGTTGGTTTCACTTTTTTCCGAACTATGCATGCTTTCCTCGATCACTTGTGTAGCGGTAAATCGAATACAACAACAAAATATAACAATTTGTTTTTGATGTTCGCAGAACGGAGGATTCACTTTTTTCCGAACTATGCATGCTTTCTTCGATAACTTGTGTAGCGGCAAATCGAATATAACAACAAACTTACTTTTCTGTTGTTTTCAGTTCGTTCCTTTTGCAAGCGCAACAACAAACATATGCTAATCCAACAACACACACACAGCATCTAAGCTCGCGATTGAGTTTTCACGGAAATACAACAAACAAGTTTTATGTGTGTTTTAGAATATAAAGATGTTTTTGTAGGAGGGCTATTTCAAAACGAACGATTCACTTTTTTCTTTCCGAACTATGCATGCTTTCTTCGATCAGTTGTGTAGCGGTAAATTGAATACAACAACAAAATATCACAATTTGTTTTTGATATTCGCGGAACGGGCGATTCACTTTTTTCTTTCCGAACTATGCATGCTTTCTTCGATCACTTGTATAGCGGTAAATCGAATACAACAACAAACATACTGTTTCTGCTGTTTTCAATTCGGTCCTTTACAACAATCTTTACAACTCAAACAACACACACAGCATGGAAGCTCGAAGCTGGAATTTACACGGCAATACAACAAACAATTTTTGTTTGTATTCTGTAACATAAAAATGTTTTTGTAGGAAGGCCATTTCAAATGATTTCTAACAGAAGTTGAAAACAAATGTCTATTGTATTGAAAAACCGAGCACTGAAACTTCAAAAAAACAAATTCGATCATTTAAAAATTTTAAAATAATTTTGGTTGGAAAAAAACGGCATAATACGGTTTCTTTATACATTGAAAAAATGTAGGTGCCTTATTATGGCAGACATAAACATGAATTAATTATATTGATCATATAAATGTGCGGCATATGATAAGCAAAAAAATATCATACACTGTTCATAATCATATCCTTCCTAAAAATGCCACTACATATGTAGCGTAAGTTTTATAATTATTTTTAACTAAACTTGAGAAGTGACGCTCTATAAAATACAATTTACAAAAATAAAATTCCAACTTTTTATACTTCAAATCTATAAATAGCACTACTACTACTCGTCGACATGGAATTTCGTAATCACAATATTGCGACTCCTTTAAAAATGTCTTCATAATCTCGATTAACATCCATAACCATATTTTTTTCACTCTAATGACTTCGTCCATTCAATGCATGCATATTCAGTGATCATTTGCATCCTGTTTGACGGTGCATAGTCTTCGAGCCACTGACGCGATTTACTGCACAGATACTGAAATAGTCAAATATTCACAAAATACACGCAAAGAAATATAGTTGATTATTGTGAAAAAAAAAACAATATGTTTACAGCAATTGTTTTATAAGTTTTATTCATTAAATTGGTTGTAAAAAATTATAGTTTTAATCATATATTTGAATTTATTTTATATTGTCAACTATATAATTGGTGTAATCAAAGTAAACTGTTTGTAGCAAACATTCAAATGCTTATTTTAAACATAAAATATGTTTTATAGTTATAGCGAAAACTATATTTTTAAAATAGATGAATAACTATCACAAACTGCTCTCAGCTTTAAACTTACTTTATAGAACAAAATACAAACATTTTATATAATTGCAACAATCAAATTATGTTTGTTAAAAGCATCAACTTTCTTTTAGTGCATTTTTCACAAATACACACACTCAATAAAATACGTAATCTGAGCCGCCAATAAGTGCTATAGAGATCAAGTCACTCAGCGTCGATCGAGTCCAATACTAAGTCAGTATACATATTGCATACACAGACGTATTTCTGTCTCTAACCATATGTCTGTCTTTCTGCCTGGTCTTTGCAACGTACAGCCTGTTTGTCGAACTCTCAGCTGGTTTGTCGGTCGGTCGGGCTTCATTATGTGTTGGCTCATATTTTTTGTTTCTATCTATTTTTCTACCGCTAGTTATGTAAATGTGAAAATTTCCATTAAATTCATTGAATTCCATGTTGATCAGATCAGCAGAAGCGTCCGTCTGTCTCACTGACTGACTGCATGTCTGTCTATTAATCTGTCTGTCTTTTTGATGGCGCGTCTGGAAGCCAGTGGCTGGAGGAGTGCATCGCATAGAGTACCGTCGCACTTTGCACCGATTTTGTATGCGATTACAATAGTTTATTATTATGTATGTCAGTCACTCAGCCGGGCATTCAGTTAGTTAGTAAATCAGCTGGTTAGCTGGATGGTCGGCTGGCTGGCTGGCTGGCTGGCTAGTTAGTTACTGGGGAGATTTAGCACAATGTGCGATAGACCTTAATTTAAATTAAATATAAATAAAATAATGGAATGAATAACTAAAAATACGCAGGAGCGTAAATGGAACAAAAGTTGAAGAGTATAAATAAGATAGACCAAATAAGAAATACATAAAGAATAATGAATATGGAAAGGAGTACAAAAGAAGGCAGAATATGATAATGAATAGTGCAATGATTTACTCTAAATATACAGAAAAGAATAATTACAAAAAATAATTGAGATTTTAGGTAAAATTAGGAAAAAAGTTAGAAAAAAAGATTTAATGGAAAAAGAAGCTAAAAATCAACAAAGAAGGTAGAAAATGGAAGGACCAACGAAGAAAAAAGAAAGCAGTAGAAAGAAGAATTGATGAAGGATGGAAAAAATAAGGTTTAAAGCCAGAATATATAAGGGAGATAGCAAGAATTTAAAATGATGGACAAATGGTGAATATAAAGGAAGGATTAAAAGGAAGAAAAAGGAAGAAAAAAGAAGAAAACTGTATAAATCAATAAAAAGAAGATAAAACGGTTGGAAGATTAGAAAAAACAGGGAATGTATGAAAAGAGGTTTAAATAAGTATATAGAAAAAAGGAGGATTGAGGAGGACTGAGGAGAACAAATAAAATGAAAATCGAGAAAACTTTAAAGTGTAAGAAGAAATTCAAAATAAAATAACGTAGAAAAAAATCGGTTGAAATGAAGAAGTTAGAAAGCAGTTTGAAATCAATTCAAGATGATCTAGAATTATAATGAAAAGAAGATAGTAAGGCGGATAATGGGAAGAACAAAGGAAGAAAGGTCGAAAATGGAGTTACAAATATGTAAAAAGGATTTTTAAAGAAAGTCGGAAAAAATAGTGAAAATTTAGGTTTAAAAATATAAAATGGATTTAGAAAGAATATCGGAAAGAAGCATAAAATGCGATAAAAATGAAGAGTAACTCATTGTAACTCAAATCAAAATCAAAAAAAAAAATATAAATAAACAAACACAAATAAACAATTAATGGCAAAGGTAAAGCTTGAAAAATAGAGTTATCAAAGTGTACAAAGGATTTATAAAGAAAATCTTTATTTTATGTCTGCGAATAACTCAAACACGAGCATCGACGCTGTGTTGTCCGATTCGCATATGTTTGTTGTTGCACATGCAAGAGGGATGAAGTAAACACAGCTAAAGAAATATGTTGTTGTGTTCGATTTGCCGCTACACAAGTGATCGAAGAAAGCAATAACAAAACATATGTAACGTTCTGATCAATGAAGCGGATATCTGCCGTTCTGCGAAATATTGTGCACCCCATCTCTAAATAGTACAAAGGAAAACGTCTTATCGCACAACAATACCTCCGAATTTCGTTTATTGTATATCTACGAAGATCTCAAAGTAAAAAAGTATAAAATGGATTTAGAAAGAATATCGGAAAGAGGTATAAAATGCGATAAAAATGAAGAGTAACTCAAATCAAAAAAAAAAAAATTTATAAATAAACAAAACACAAATAAACAATTAATGGCAAAAGTAAGGCTTGAAAAATAGAGTTGTCAAAGTGTACAAAGGATTTATAAAGAAAATCTTTATTTTATGTCTGCGAATAACTCAAACACGAGCTTCGACGCTGTGTTGTCCGATTCGCATATGTTTGTTGTTGCACATGCAAGAGGGATGAAGTAAACACAGCTAAAGAAATATGTTGTTGTGTTCGATTTGCCGCCACACAAGTGATCGAAGAAAGCAATAACAAAACATATGTAACGTTCTTATCAATGAAGCGGATATCTGCCGTTATGCGAAATATTGTGCACCCCATCTCTAAATAGAACAAAGAAAAACGTCTTATCGCACAACAATACCTACGACTTTCGTTTATTGTATATCTACGAAGATCTCAAAGTAAAAAAGTATAAAATGGATTTAGAAAGAATATCGGAAAGAGGTATAAAATGCGATAAAAATGAAGAGTAACTCAATGTAACTCAAATCAAAAAAAAAAAAAATTTATAAATAAACAAAACACAAATAAACAATTAATGGCAAAAGTAAGGCTTGAAAAATAGAGTTGTCAAAGTGTACAAAGGATTTATAAAGAAAATCTTTATTTTATGTCTGCGAATAACTCAAACACGAGCTTCGACGCTGTGTTGTCCGATTCGCATATGTTTGTTGTTGCACATGCAAGAGGGATGAAGTAAACACAGCTAAAGAAATATGTTGTTGTGTTCGATTTGCCGCCGATGTGTTGTTCGATTAGCATATGTTTGTTGTTGTGCTTGCAAAAGGGATGAAGTAAACGCAGCTGAAGAAGTTTTTTGTTGTGTTCGTTTTGCCGCTACATCAGTGATCGAAGAAAGCAATAACAAAACACATGTAAAGTTATGTTCAAAGAAGCGGAAATCTCAGTTCAGCAAATTATTAGGCACCCTAAAATAAAATCTGTCATTTAGCATAAAATAAATATATGAATTAAAAATATATATTAACACAACAGGTCATATATAAGCTCACAGGTAATAAATTTAAAAGCATTCAATAAGCATGGGCTGTAATCGACATATGTAGCCTTGAGCACACATCACAACAATTTGATGATCAAACAGATAACAGGATTATGAACAATATTTGTAATGAAGAATATTATAATGTACAGCATGGTATCCCTAGTAGAAAAGATATAAATATGTCTAAAACATGTTTCTCATGTCTTTGGTCGGATTTTGACAAAGTAAAAATGCAATGAATTGCTCCCAATCCAGAACCTAGCATAGTTTCTACTAGGTAGGAACAACATTATTAGATAAACCATTTTATCATCAACATTAACATCATGATCATCGACATCATTGCGATGATTAACAGCCTTTTCCTATCCGCTGAACATCTCTCTGAGCCTGATTTTAATATGAAAATAAAACCTACGTAAATTCTTAAAGATCGTCAATATTCTCACAAATGTTGTAGATGTAGCAACAACTATTCGTTTTCTTCTTGTTGTTGTACTAGATTTTAATGTTGTTGTACTTATATTTGTTGTTGTTTTTGTTATTCCAACACCATAACCTGCGATAACAACATAGCAACTTCTTGTTATTCAACTATGCGACTCATTGGATCGAGGTTTTTATTTTTTTGATTTTGATCTTTTTATTTTTTTTATTTTGTTATGAATATTAATAAACATTTCTTACAGAATTTTATTGTTATTATTATATATATTTTTATTTTGCTCTTGTTGTCAACAACAACAAAAACATTCTTTGAGCCGTTTCTTTTCAAAACTGGTTACTTTGCAGCGTTGATTTCGTTTTCATTTAAAACTAAAAAATATCTACAAAAAAAAATCTAAAACAAAAATAAAAAAATTTCAGGTTATCAAACAAGTTTTCCTATCATATAATAACAACAACAACAAAAACAATTTGCGTAATAAATTGTCGTTGTTGTTGTGATTGTCGAGATTGGTAATATTTACCTCTGGGAAATGGCGCGAAAATATGCATTTTACTAAAAGGATTTCATAAGATTTTTAAAAATATCTATGCTCTTATCAATTTTCTATAAAAATACTCAATCATGTAATTTGAAAATATTAATTTAAAAAAAAAATATATAATTTTCAAAATTTTATAATTTTTTGATGGACATTGTTTTAATAGGGCATATTTCGAAAATTAGAACCGATGGAAAAAAGTTAGTAATTTTGATTGTCAGTTTGGAACATGCTTTAAATAACCACAAATCATTTTATTATTTAGCATATTATCTGTAATGCGAAAAAATCATCCAAAAATAGTCTGAAAAAATAAAAAAAATTTCGAGTTTAGTTTCAAAATATCATAAAATAATATTAAAAAATTTAATATTTATTGATATATTATAATTAGTTTTGTCAATTTGAAAAAAAATTGCGTTTACAGTTTTTTGCAAAACTAGTTGGGTAAGGCACTGTATTTTTTATTCTAAACAGTGGCAGAGAAAGTCCTACAATTTTGGATGGAAACTGTGTTAATAGGGCATATTTTAATAATTAAAATCGATGGAAAAAAGTTAGTAATTTTTATTGTTAGTTTAGACTATGGTCTGTAAAATCATAAATCATTTTATTATTTAGCGTTATATCTGTAATGCTGAAAAAATCATCCAAAAAAAGTAAAAAAAAATCAAAATTTTTCGATTTTAGATTCAAATGTTTAAAAAACTTATCAAACTGTTGTCATTTACTCATATATTATAATTAGTCTTGACAATTCTAAAAATAATTGCATTTACAGTTTTTTGTAAAACTAGTTGGGTAAGGCACTGTATTTTCATTTTAAAAAGTGGCAGATAAAGTCCTACAATTTTTAATGGTACCTGTGTTAATAGGGCATATTTGAAAAATTAGAATCGATGGAAAAAAGTTAATAATTTTGATTTTTAGTTTTGACTATGATCTGTATAAGAATAAATATTTTTCTTCTTTAGCATTATATCCAAAACGCTAAAAAAAATCCAAAAGAGTCTACAGAATATCAAAATTTTAGAGTTTAGTTTCAAATATCTAAAAAACTTATAGAAACATTGTCATTTATTGATATATTGTAATTAGTATGGACAACTCTAAAAAATTTACGTTTATAGTTTTTTGCCAAACCAGTAGGGTAAGGCACTATATTTTTTTATTCTAAAAAGTGGCAGAGAAAGTCCTAAAAATTCAATAGCAATGTTCTTAAAAACTTAACGTAATAGGAAATAACTGAATACGCATTCAAAAGCAGCACCCACGCATTATATAGAATCGTTGTCTGGATATCCATAGGAAATTTTTTTCTCGTTTGGTTGAGTAATATTATAATCCTTTAGTGTATGTTGCATATAGTTCGTGTTGACTTTTTGCTCTTGTATCGTTTTTTTTCCATCAACTTATTTTATCTTCTATCTCCTCTACCACCGCTCTTGTAAGTTTAGTAATTTACACTGATTATGATGAAGCATCCATCGTCGCCACAATTTGGCATAAGTGTTGCCTCGCGTGTTCTTATTGTCTGGCCGTATCGTATCGTACATATCTGTATCAGGCAACATATCCGTGATCTTCGTCATCATCATCAGCAGCAACATCCTCCAGTTTATAATTCTTCGGTTACAACTTCTCTTCGGTATCTTCTCCTGCCTCGATTCTGCCATCATTTACCTTTTCTCCTCCTGCTACTTCTCCTACTCTTCTCGCGTCCCTTCAACAGCAGCATCATCTTTCACTGTTGCCTCTTCAAAGTCGTTCAGCCCTTCGTCCCGGTGCGGAATTTCACATTTTGCCTTGATTAACCTTTTATAGCCAAGCGTGGTTGGCATGACTTTGACTTGTGGCTCTCGCCTCCTTACAAAGCCGCCTTCGAGCAGGCTCGGCTCAGCTCAGTTCTTCTCGTTCGACTTCTCGTTGTGACTGCTCCACCAAAGAGTCTCTTCCATATATGTTGCACAAAAATGTGTCAGTGTGTGTGTATTTGAGAGTGTGCATGTGTGTGTCTGACAAGTGGTTTTTGAGTGGGTAGTTAAGGTAACCCTTTTGTGTGTTGTTGCTCTCCGCTGTGCCTGACGTTGCTGCCAGCTCGACTTGACATCAAGCTGCTCTTCATTACTTCATTTGTGGTATGATGATGACGATGGTTCTACTTGTTGTTATTGTTGTGCTTTTTGTTGCTCATTTTTTTTGCAGTTTTTTTTTCATATATATTTTTTCTTAATTTCAATTATATTTTGCTTTTTATGTGGGGGTCTCAAGCCACATTGAAGCCTCTTCAAGGCGACGCGTGGAGTTATTAAGGCAAAAAATGTGCAAAATAAAAAAAAATGTTCTGTGCTCTGCCAGAAATTGTGTCAACTGTACCTCGAGGGTCAACATAATGAGCGCTTTTTATGCAATTTTTTTTTTGCAAACAGAAATATTAATTATTATGCTGTGATGTTGAAATTTGAATGTTTCTTACATTGCTTTAAGTACTTAAAGTACTTAGAACGGTTAAGAAAACTTTAAGAATTCTTCAGTAAATAAATATTTTATTAAGTAGTTTATTTTCTAATTAATTTTTTTAATTATTACCATAAAATTGATAAAATTTTAATGTACACAACATAATATCGTGAAAAGACAGTTTTTCGATATTTTTGTGTATAACTCGAAAACTATTTGAGGTAGAATGTACAAAATTTATACACATATTGCTAAAACAATACTCTATAAGTTTCCAAAATTTTTATAAAATCGTACCTCTATTTCCAAAGTTAAAGCAGTTTGTTTTAGAAAAGTGCGTCCGACAGACTAATTATATATCGTCACTGTCATGCTAAAGGGGCGTATGTACATTTTTAAAAATGTTAGAAAATCAAATTTTTAAGTTTGAAGTGCTTTAAAAATTAGCAAAATTACATTATTTTCTATTTTTTCTGTTATTTTGGTTTATTTGTCTATTACTATAACGTATATAAAATATATTTAGATTTGGACAACCTACTGAATTTAAAATACGGATTTTGTGACGCTATATTCTGATCAAAACGACAATATTTTTGTTTTTAATGCTAAAACTTTTTATTAGCGTAAGATAAAATAGTAATGAAAATGCATTAATTGTTTGCTTTAAAGCACCTATCTACTGGCATCATTATTTAAACATATGTTGTCAAACATTAATTTGCCATTTGTTATTTGCAGGAAAAAATGTTTGGCAAAATATTTTTAAACAATGATGCAGATCGATAGGTGCTTTAAAAACAAACAAATTATAGCAAAAAAAACGAAGAAATTGGAAAAATTGAAAATCTTGTCATGACAAAAGGGCGAATCTTTTCGTTTTTTTGCTATAACTCTTTAAAGGTACAATATAAAATAATAATGTGAAGGCAATTATTGTTTGTTTTCAAATCACCTATCGATCTGCATTATTAATTAAAAATATTTTGTCGAACATTAATTTGCCATTTGTTATTGGCAGGAAAAATTGTTTGGCGAAATATTTTTAAATAATGATGCCGATCGATAGGTGCTTTAAATATAAACAATCAATACCTTTACACCATTATTTCAGCTTGCACCAACAAAAAATTATAGCAAAAAAACGAAGAAATTGAAAAATTGAAAATCTTATCATGCCAAAGGGCGAATCTTTTCGTTTTTTTGCTATAACTCTTTTACGGTACAATATAAAATAGTGATGTGAAGGCAATTATTGTTGGTTTTCAAAGCACCTATCTATCTGTATCATTAATTAAAAATATTTTGCCAAATATTTTTTCCTGCAGATAACAAATAGCAAATTAATGTTTGGCAAAATATTTTCAATTAATGATGCAGATCGCTAGGTACTTTTAAAACAAACTATAAATGCCTTTACACCACTATTTTATCTTATACCAATTAAAATTTATGGCGCAAAAACAAAAAGATTCGCCCTTTTGGCATGACAAGATTTTCAATTTTTCAAATTCGTCCTTTTGGTTTTGTCTTTTGTAGCTAGAAATATCCAACAAAATGACACGAGATTTTGGCACAGCATACTTGAGGATAAACTACATTCAAAAATGTAAAAAAACGCAAATATCAAAAATTGCATATTCACCCCTTTGGCATGGTAGTGACGATATCTAATATTAACAATTTAAATTAAAGTAAATTAAATTAAAAATAAAGCATATTTAGAATGAAATAAACATATTTTGTTAATTTTTGCATTTTTTTCCAGATTTTTTTTTATTATTGCATTTTTATTCCTACTTTATTTTGATTATCTTTTTTATTATTATTTGAATCTGGTTTTTCTGTCACTTGCTCTTTTTGTTGTTGTTCTTATTAATATTGTTGTTGTTATTATTAATGTGGTTGTTGTTATTATTAATGTGTTTGTTGTTATTATTATTATTGTTGTTGTTGCTATTCTGTACTCTGAAGCACTACGTTACACATCGAATGACATTTTAATGCCCGTAACTTCAACGAATAGATATCTACTGGTGCTTAGTTATCTATCGTGTAAGCAAAATTTCGTAACTTCAACGCATAGTTAAGGAGTAAAAACACCGGATAGGTAAGAGATATCTGTTCGGTACGAACACCAATAGATATCTACTCGTTGAAGTTACGGGCATTACTGATGCGTATAAACTTGAGCATTTTATGCATATTATATCCTTTTATCCTGTAAATTTTGCTGTTTTTCAGCAAATTCCCCTTTAATATACAATACACACTAGTGCTTCTTCTTTATATGCTTCAACATTTTCTTTACAAATTTCTCAACTTCTTCTACTTCGTATTTTGTACCTACTTTTTTTTTAAGCCAAGTCAAGAGACTGTTTGTTGTATTTATTATATTGCAATCGCATATGAAAAGATGTTGAAGCACACGCATGACAACAAAAAGACAACAAAATAAATAATAAAAAAATATATGAAATAACACCATATAAAATACAACAACAATATGCAGATTTTACAATGACAAAAACCACTACCACGCATAGCGTATTGAAATGAAAAAAAAAAACAAAAATCATATCAAATTTCATTTAAAGTCGCCGTCTCAACGTCTCCTCGTTGCGGTTTCAATTTACATTGACGTTAACGTTAACGTTACGTTTATGCTTACGTTATAATATTTTGCTACATTATATGCTTTAGATTGTTGTGTGTTTGTTGTATTAAATATTTATATTATTTATAGTCTAAAAAAAGTCATGTTTGAAGTAAGTCCTTTTCATCATTTCTACATCTTATGTCATTGTCATATGATTTGTCAGCTTAGTTGTGTCATTCAGTTAATATTGACACAGTCTGACATATTTTGTCAACGTTGTTTTGATTTTAAATAATATATAAATCAAGTTTAGTACAATATATACCATTGAAATTCTTTTTATTGAATCCTAAAATGCGATATTTTAAATATAAATTTAAACTATCACAATAGAACTTACACGAAATTGATATTAAGTGGATAGCGGTTAATTTACAATGTATTTTAAATGTTCAAAAAGTTTTAGTTGTATAAAATCTTTCAAGAACTGCTAAAATTCAATAATATTTGTTTGTCAAAAATTCCAAATTCAATGAAACAATTATTAGAAATTACTTTCAAAACCTATTCACTTATTTTACCTTGAGAATTTTATCTATATTTCACTGGTGTTGTCCCCTCTAAAATCTATGCATAACCTAACCTTAGTTCTTCGGTATAACCCTACATTTGTGACGCATCTGTCTCGAGTTAACTTTATTTGATGCAACAAATCATGCGTATAATTTTGTTTGACACTTGATTTGAGACATTTTTGACATAACTCAAAGACGTTAGACATTACATTCACTCTTTTTTTATTAGTGAAAAATATTTGTTTTTATTTGCAAAGCTATTTAAACGCTTGCCTGAATTCACAAATTACATTTTTTTATTGAGAAAAACAAAAAAATTGTTTGAAAATTTGAAATTTTGTACAAAAAATTACATATTCTTTCCTATATTCCTCGAATTTGCAGAAGCTCGCATAATTAAAGCAAAATTAGGTGGTTGTCAGTCTGGTATTTTGTGTGAAAACATTTTTTTTGTGATTGCTCAAAATCTTGTCATGCCAAAAGGGCGAATCTTTTCGTTTTTTTGCTATAACTCTGTAATCGTACAAGATAAAATAGTAATGTAAAGGCAATTATTTTTTGCTTTCAAAGCACTTATCGATCTGCATCATTAATTATAAATGTTTTGCCAAACAAATTTCCCTGCATATAATAAATGGCAAAATAATATTTGGCAAAATATTTATAATTAATGATGCAGATTAATAGGTGCTTTGAAAACACACAATAATTGCCTTCACATCACTATTTGATATTGTACCATTAAAGAGTTATAGCAAAAAAAACGAAAAGATTCGCCCTTTTGGCATGACAAGATTTCAATTTCTACAATTTCTTCGTTTTTTTGATATAATTTTTTATTGGTTCAAGATAAAATAGTGGTGTAAAGGTATTAATTGTTTGGTTTTAAAGTACCTATCGATTGTCATCATTATTTAAAAATATTTTGCCAAACATTTTTTTCCCGCAAATCACAAATGGCAAATTAATGTTTGACAAAATATTTTTAATTAATGATGCCAATAGATAGGTGCTTTAAAAGCAAACAATTAATGCCTTTACATTACTATTTTATCTTGCTTTTTAATTTATACTACAAAAAAACATTTCATCCTCCATATTAGCTTTAAATGTCTTCAAATTTATACTGCATAAACTTTACAATAAAAATACTTTAAAACACTTTCAAAATAAATTTAAAATGTATTTCATAGACCTCAGAATGAACTGCTTTATAGCGTCACTTTGTCTGTCATTTCTATGTTATAAGTCATAAAAAGTCAATTTCTCTTGTAACATAAAATTTTTTAGAGTTCAATACAAAAATTTAAAAGTTCAATAAATAAAAATTGCTTTATAAAAAATATACAAGAACCTCACCAAATTTGTGTATTTGTCAAAATATTAAATTGGCATTGTTGCTTGATTGGCATGCCGTTTATGTTCGAAAAATATTTATATAAATTGTATGTATTACCATAAAAAATTTAAGAGTTTAAGGCAATTGAAATGTGCGCCAAACAATTATTTCAACAATCGGCTATTTTACTCACTGGCTGTCTGTTCGTCTCTCTCTCTCTGATTAAATGTCTGTCTATTTAGTTGTTGCTTTTGTTGTGATAAGCCTCATGCTGAAGATGGTTTTGCTATTGGTAATGAATTCGATGTCAATCTTTATTTGGCCTCCGTCATGTAAGAAATCAACACAGAAACGCAATGCCGCACGTAAACGCAACAACGTAATACAAACGTACACTCAGAACATAATGTCCTGCATACTGACTACAGACTGTTTTAATAGTAATTGGATTTTTATACAAAATCCAAATACTATTGTGTATTTCAATAACATTTGAATTATTTAGTGGAATTTATCGTTTAAAATAGTGATTAATTGAAATTACTTATTTAGTAAAAACTATAGAAATAATGGTAAAAACTATTGAAATCATAGTAAAAACTATTGAAATAATAGTAAAACTATTAAACTAATAGTACAAACTATAGAAATAATAGTATAAATTATAGATATAATAGTAAAAATTATTGAAATGATAGTAACAACTATTGAAATAATAGTAAAAACTATTGAAATAATAGTAAAAAACTATTGACATAATAGTATAAACAGCAAACATAATAGAAAAACAATTGAAATAATAGTATAAACTGAAAAAAAAATAGAAACAACTTTTAAAATAATAGTAAAAACTATTGAAAAACTAGTAAAAACTATTAAAATAATAGTAAAAAACTATTGAAACTTTAGTACAAACTATAGAAATAATAGTATAAACTATAGAAATAATAGTAACAACTATTGAAATAGTAGTCAAAACTATTGAAATAATAGTAAAAACAATAGAAATAATAGTAAAAACTACTGAAATAGTAGTAAAAACTATTGAAATAATAGTACAAACTATAGAAATAATAGTAAAAACTATTAAAATAATAGTAAAAACTTTTAAAATAATAGTAAAAACTATTGAAAAACTAGTAAAAACTATTAAAATAATAAAAACAAACTATTGAAATAATAGTACAAACTATAGATATAATAGTAAAAACTATTGAAATAGTAGTCTAAGCTATTGAAATAATAGTAAAACAATAGAAATAATAGTAACATCTACTGAAATAGTAGTACAAACTATAGAAATAATAGTATCAACCATTGAAATAATAGTAAAAACTATTGAAATAATAGTAAAAACAATAGAAATAATAGTAAAAACTATTGAAATAATAGTAAACAATATTAAATTTATTGTATTATTTACCGCGTGTAGACTGAACGGAAACCGAATCCCAAAAATATATTAAACGATGATAGAGTAGGTGGTTTTGCCAACTCACAGAGAGAAAGTGAACTGATGGTTTAACTTAATAAAAATGAAAAGATCTCACTTTAACGTTACAGGAAACGCAAAGTGCACGCAAGCAACGTAACGTCACAGATTAAATGAATTTTAATTGAAAGGCCGGTGAGGGTCAATATATTGGATATGAGTGAAAATATAGTGAGAGTGTACATATAATAAAAGAGAGCAATGTAATAGAGAGAGAGAGAACGCAATCAAGAGAGCGCGTAGATAAAGGAAACACTACTTCCGTCACTGCTGTGACTCGTTAAACGTTGCTGTCACTTCAAATGTCAATTTGAGTGAATTGTCTGCCGCATGAGTACAAATACGCTCAAATTGCAAGTAGAAAAAAAAAAGAAAATCGTTGACAAAATCTAATTGTTGTTGTGTTGATTTATTTGTCATTTTCTTGTTAGTTCTTGTAAGTGTCGAAGCGCTCTGGCCACATAGATTAATTGTTTGAGATAAATGATGACAACTGTCTGAAGATGATGCTGGGAAGGCGACTACGTCTGCGGAGCTGATTATGCGGGGGAGTAATATTTTTTATGGTTGAACTTAAATTGCTTTTGAGTTGGCTGTAATTATTGCAGTGTGTTAAGAAAATGTGGCAATTTTAAAATTAATAAAATTTATATAAAACAATATAAATAAAAACTCAGTGCGTTTTTCTGAGACAATATTAATGTAGTAAAATATACTACATCATACACTAAAATATAATTTGTGTACACTAGATAGAATACATATTCTTCTAAATAAATACAGAATTTAGTAAAAACTATGTAGTAACATTTTTATAGTTTTCTTCAAATGAATTAAATGCATAATCAATATGTAGTAAAATTTTTACATTTCTGTTGATATTGAGAAAATACAGAATGTAGTAAAAAAAAATCGGTTGCTGTCATTTAACTACATACTTATGGGCAATTACAAAAACAATATGTAGTTTTTTTTTTAATTATGTTGTAGTATTTTATATAAAAATGCAGTTTTCCATACAAAAACAACCACATGAATGTAGTAAATACAAAAAACATTTGTTTTTGGATTAAATCAAATACATAAAATGTAGAACTGTGGAAAACAAGTTTGAATAACTTCACTACATATTTTTCTCATATTTTTTTTTTTTAAAGTTCCATTTTATTTCCATCATATAATTTTCCGCATATTTCTAAAATGTGTCAGTTATATTTATGGTTTTTTGTGTAGTATATATTTTATGCGAGTTTCTTTTGTTGCATTTGATGCGCTTCGAATGCATGCTGTCAACATGCTGCACACAACAGATCTATTGGCAACACATCAAGCAGCAATGTTGTCGACATGTTTACGTGTTTGTCGGTGTCTGCGCCTGGAAGTATGTGTCATATTTTTGAAGTTTGTTTTTTTGATTTGTTTGTTTTTTGCTACACGAAGACATCACGTGGACATTTAAACACTTTGTCATTGATGTGTCAAACTCATGTCAAACACAGCGAGAGTACACAGTGAACACAGGCAACATCAAATTGAAAACGAGGGAACGAGGGTGGCTCAAAATTTAGACACGATGGTTATGCGCGAAAAATCGCAACAATTCAATGTCACTGCGAATCAAAATCAAATGCGAAATCATGAAAAGCATGTCAACATGGCGTGGAAAATGACACAACATAAAATACACAAAGTACGAAAAAAAATTCAAAGAAAATGAAAAAGTGAAAAAAAACGAACAAAAATACTTGTCAAACACAGTGAATTGTGCTGCGCCAGAAAAAACAAACAGGATGCTCTACTGCGGAGTGAGGGATGTTGCAGCTGCGCTAATTTTCCAAAGCACTTAAGCAATTTTTCACTCGTTTCTGTCTTTCGTGCTGCTTTTGCAAAGTTCTATTGCCTTTTAGGGCGCAAATTTGTCTGTGTCTCTAGCTTTTTGTGACTCTTTTGTATTTTTTAAGAGATTTGAAATTTTTTATCATTTATTTGTTTTTTGCCTAAAGCAAAGACGACGGCTAGTGTAGACATAGTGCGTACACACACTAATGGGGTCATTTAGCAATTTAAGCAAATGACTGAATCAGAGCGACAACAATTTATCTATCTATATAAGAGAAGAATGAAAAACGAAAAAAAAAAACAACAGATTATTGCATATTTTATGGCGCATAACTGCGTGTATTTTACTTTAATCTCTGTTGCCATGTTTGACAAATAATTGCCTCGCATATTTTTGCAGTGCTCGCTCGCACTTAATTTGATTTGTTGTGATTTTACATAAATTCTCAGTGATTTACTTTGATTTGCAGTTATTGAAAATGTACGACACAACATTTATGGCTAACGATTTATTGTAATTGGTATAACATTTTAATAAACTTATTAAATTATTTAATTTAGTCGTGTTTTTATTTGTGAATAAAAAAAATGTGTGTAATATCATAATAAAACATGTTTAAACTAATTTTTCAACTCTGTTTTTGCGCATCATTTAAAAAAACACCATATATTATATTCGTAGTAACGTAGTTTTGTTAGTACTCATGTTTTTAAGACGGAAGATAAAAGGAAGATAAATTGGCGATACTCGTTTTTTTTGTATATTTGTAATATATAGCTCATATATTGCTTTAATGTGACGAAAAAAACTTTATTTGAAATTTTTTATAAAAATTGTTTCATATTTTGCATTAAAATAATTAAATAATATTTAAATATTAGCTTAAAAATCTAAAAATACCTCCATTATCACTTATTATTGATAGCATACGTATATTTACCATGGAAGGTAAAAGGAAGATAAATTGGCGATAACATATTTTTTTTTACAAATTACAATAGTTGGTCGATATTAACTCAAATAACATCAAAAATCTTAAATTTAATATGTGAAAGTCTTTTTAGCATCTTTGCCAATAAAACATGTTAAAAACTAGAAAAAAAGCGAATAATTTTAAAAGTAACTAGCTAAATATAACATTCCAGCTTAGTACGCGCAAATTTGGCATGGAAGATAAGAGGAAGATAAATTGGCGATAACATATTTTTTGAAGGAATTTCAATAGTTGCCCAAAAATTTGTCAAATAAACAAAAAAAAAAAACATAAATATTAATTTAATCTGCCTAAATGTCTTTTATTGTCATAGATCCTCAAAATATTGTATACCATAGAAAGTAACTTAACTGAAAATTTCTATATAATATTTGCAACGATTTTTACTTTCTGCAAAATTCTGTCTACCAACTAAAAACTAATTTAAAAACTTACAATTATTTTTATTTATTATGTAATTTATACCCAAGATTCTGCAACTAAACCTCAAAAGAAAATAATAAAACTCATATGTGCCATGTAACCCACAAACAGCTGATAATCCGCGTTCGCTGACCTTTGGCTGAAACTGCTCCTGCTGTTGCTGCCTCGATGTTCACCCAAAATGTTGCTGCAGTTGCCATGTGGTCGCCAACGCCATCAAAGCAACTGCCATGGATCCGCATTGATACCATGATATTTTGCCGTTACATGAAGTCACACAACAACAAAAAAAAAAACTGAAAAAAAAATGGCAGAACAGTATGAAAAACGGCAAAAAAGAACCGCCAATAATCGCAGCACTTGGCTGACTTTCAGTCTTTCAACTGACTCTATGTTTGACTGTCTGTGGGTCTGTCTGTCTGTCTTTTTTGTGTATGTTCATTTTTATTTGTTTTGGTCGTCTGTATGTTTATGCATTTATGCCAATGGTTCCTCTTCAGGCTTTCTGTATGTCCGTTTGTCTGTCTGTCCTGCTGTCTGTTTTGCACGTGCTGCCAACAATGCCATAAAGCGCACATGGCAACAACATCGCATGAAATCGCTTCAAGACGTGGCTTTCGGACGACAACAACGTCATGGCAGCGCATCGCATCGCAACGTATGCATGCTATAACATACCCTGCCATGGATCTGCTGCCGCAGCAGACGCAAAAGAATGGCTCCTCCATTGCTGCGAGGGCACAAAAATGTGGAACAAAGCACTAAGTGTGTCGGATGGCTGGGCGGGTCAGGCAGCGCATGCAGCAGCAGCAGCAAATGGCATAAGTAACAACAAAAGCAGAAAACAGCAAAATATTAAGTGCATTTGTATGTGGCATGCCTAACGGACGGACGGACGATGGAGCCCCATATTTGGCACGCTCGCGATGGCATCGCAGGAATTGCAGTGGCAAATAAGGTTAAACTATGAGCGCTTGTTTGTACTTATTGTTTTTTGTATTTTTTTTTTTAATTTTATTGTATTTTTTGTAGTTGTTGTAACAATTTTGAATTTACAAATAAAAGCAGGCAGTAGTCATTAAAGCAGACACGTCGGAAATTAAGACATTTTGAGAGTGTATACCTAAAATTAAGTGGAAATGATTTGAGTTTTTATTTTATATTAAAATGGTATTTGCTGTTTGAGTAATTGTAAAAATATTAATTTTTTTTAATTTCTGAACACAAAAATAATCACCGGAAATTTTGGAAGGACATTTTGTAATACCCGAAAGTATGATTTTTGAATATTTTTGACAAACCAAAAAGTGTAGATAGTCAAACAAATTAAAAAACTTTAGAATAATAGCACTATACATTATAAATATAAAATGTATCTACAGCAAACATATTATGCTTGCTATTATAAATTATGCACATTTAAATGGTTGCCAATGATCGAGTTATGCGCATGAGTTAGACAGCATTAGTTCAAAGCCGAAATCAAAACTATGGTCAAAAGATTATAAATGCAACACGTTAAGACAAAGTGTGTTTGCAGCAAATATATTATGATTGCCACTATAAATTATGAACATGATTATCAAAATAGTAAACGAAATTTTTAAATTAGTTTGCTATTATTAGTTCAATAAGAAATTAAAAGAATTCTGTATGTGCTATACAAGTAATAAATATAAACAAAATTTCTTTGCTGTAAACATATTTTGTTTAGAATTTTTAATTATAAAAAAATTAAAATTCTGTCTGAATAATTGCCTAGTTAGTCGAATAAGTTTGATAATAATTGTGTGATTGTAACTCTTTTATAAATTCTTGTCAATTAGTTGCAATCACATATTTATTGTTGCAAACAAATTTATTGTTTTTATCTCAAAAATGTTTAATATTTCTTAGTTGTGCAATGAAATTAAAAACAAAAATATTGAATTTTAATTTCAATAAGTTCAACGAAGTATCTAAAATATTTTCAAAGTACTATAAAAACAGAAATTGATTGTGGCAAACATATAATACTTCAAGTTATGGTTGAGAGAAAGAATATGAACTAATTTGCAGAATTATTTTGATGGTAATTTCATAATATATAATTCAATAATTTTGGAAATGCAAATGAGTTGATTACAATCATTTTATGTTTGTTGAAAAACATATTTACTGATTTGTGCTTGAAAATGTTTTATATTTACTGTCGCGCAATGAACGGGTTCGCTAATATGTCAAATTTAATTTCAATCAATGTCAAAAATTCAATGAAGTATGAACATTATTTGCAAGGAACTATAAAAACAGAATTAATTGCGGGCAAACATATAATGCTTGCAATTATAGTACGTAGAAATGATTATAGATTATAGTAACTAATATATAATTTTAATAATGTTCTTGAAAGCAATTTTATGATATGACATAAAAAAAAACTGTAAATTTTAGTTTATTGCAATCATATTATGTTTTTTGTAAAAAAATGGATTGATTTGTTATAGAAAAAAAATATATTTCTAAAGTACAGAGGGAAAAAAATATGTTGAATTTTATTATGAATTGATATAAAAAATTAACTTTTATAGTTTTAAATTTCAAATTTGTTTTTAAATGCTACATTCCTCATTGAAAACCAACATTTTAATATATATTTATTTTTTTATATATAAATTATTATTTATTAAATTTTCAAGATCTCTGAAATTAAACCATTTCTGTATAATAAACTTCTATTTATAGAAAACATTAAAAATTTAATTTGCCGCAATAAACTAAAAAGCAATTTGCCAAATTGTCAAATGACACATGTGACAAAGTAACCACAAATATATTGTATATATAAAAAATAAAGAAATAAAAAAAAAAAACGAAAAAAAGTCAATGTCAATTTCAAAGGTCCAACCAATCGTTTTTCTTCATATGTCGTGCTATTTTAATGGCGCTGTTTTTACGCATCTCGAACCTACTACTTTATACTTTTGTTCAGCACTAACTTCTCGCACGTTTTGACAAATTGATTGACAGTCGATGCGTGTTTATTAGCAAATCCATCATGTGCAGAGAACACTTACGAGTACTGCACTGCAACAGAAAACCCATAAAATGTGCCGTGCCCCTGCCCATCAAGTGCAAAAAGGTTTTTAAAATCGTATCGAATCGCGTCGCATCGCATGTTGTCGTTATTTGTAACGACTTTGTCATGTTTCTTCTACGGTTGTGTTTCTGTTTTTGTGGCCTGCTTTTTATGCATTCTAGGTCCCATGGTAGTCACTAAGTAAGCACTTGGTAACGCCTACTGTATGGGGGTCTATGGGCTTTTTATGCTCTGCACTGGGAGCTATAAAATGCGCACATGATTTCATTAGAAGCGCTAACGTGATGCGTCCGCCTCATTCATGATGCTGATGTTGATGATTTAGACAAAAAAAAATTGCTACTTGAATTTATATTTTTAATTTGAAAGATCAATTTTTATGTAGTATGTACACGTGACACGCATTTTAATCGAAAAAAAAATTGAGTTATTATTTTTATTTTATGTTTTTTTAAGTGAATTATATGTGGCAGTTTATTGCAATGGAACATGTTAATAAAATGTGGTAAACAATATAATATTTGGCAACATTTGAATATATAGTTGGCATAATCATTTCTAGCTTTGTATCAAATATAGCTAACTCTTGTTACAATAATTTCTACATAATAAAATGATTCTTGAAATTAGTTTTGCCTCAATTTAATCATTTAAATAATCTTAAATATTATTTAAATTGTATACATATTTTCTAACAAATGGTTGAATATATATTGTATTTTTGTCATAATCATTTATATACTACAAAGATATTAATGCAATTACTTTTGCCTCAAATATAATTCAAAATTATTTCTAACAGATACAACAAAATATTTTTATGCTTGTTAAAATCATTTTCTACTTAAAGAAATTAGCTTATTCTCAATTATAACAAACATCTATACCGAAAAACAGTTTAATATAATTTCATACTTGTCATAATCATTTACATACTTAAATAGATTATTTCTATTGAATACATTTATTTGTATCTGTCACAATCATTTTTAACTAAAATATGTTATTGAAATTAGCTTTGGCTCAATTATGACACTTATTTATTTAAGGCAAATAGTTGAGTATATTTCGTATATTTGTCATAATCATTTATATGTTTAAAATTATTATTGAAGTTTGCTTTGCCTCAAATATAACTCAAAATTATTCCTAACAGATACAATAAAATATTTTTATGCTTGTCAAAACTATTGTCGAAATTAGCTATCTTCTAATATATTTGGTATAATTGTTATAATCATTTATATGTTCAAAAATATTACTGAAATTACCATTGTCTCAATTCTAACACGAAATCAAGTGTGACCGAGGGTTTAATATATTGTTAAACTTGTCATTCTAATTTCTGTACATAAAAAAGATGTTTTAAATTATATATATTATATAACAAACATTCATTTATGACTTTAATACTTGCCATTATCATTTATATACTTAAAAATTTTATTGAAATTAGCTCTAAAAGCTGTCTTGCTAAATACCTATAAATTACTATAAACATACTAAAATCTTATTTAATATTTATTTTAAATTCACAAATTGTATCATAAGCCAATAAAGCGATAAGATAAGTAGCTGATATCTTTGTACGATTGTATTTTAAACAGACCGCATGTGAAATGCATTCAACAAATTAATCACAGAAGATCCAAATGATTAACGATGTGTGTGTGTGTGTTTTGTAGTTGCGTTAATAAAAGATTATTTAACTTTATCAAATATTTCAACAGCATTGTGCTGGTTGCTATGTTAAAATCCAAAGAATTAAAATTTAATATTTTGGATATAATTTAATTTGTAATTTATAAATTTAAGTTACGTTTTTTTTTTGCTTTAAATGCCACAATTAGATTTTGCAATGATAGCTTTTTGCAATTAGCTTTTATTGGTAGGTAGTGTGTGTGAGAGTCTGTCTGTCTGTATGTTGAAAACTGTGCTTCTGTTTTTTTTTTTGTTGTGTAGTACGATTTACGTGCGATTCTGCTTCAAGTTAATGAGTACCTACTGTTCTTCGTTATCTGGTACAAACGAACCCAACTCCGCCTTTGTTGAAGCGCATACTTTAAAATCCAATTTTATCCACAATACTGCTGGCAATGCACAAACAAACTTTTACAAATCGCATTAATTTCAAACACACACACACACCCAAACATAAACTCAAATTCATGCTATATATGGATACATGATGTCTTATGTTGTAGTACCGGGTAGGAAATTTTACACTAAAATTTAATTTTCACTATTTTTCGCTCAAAATTAAATTTTTCCCTCAAAATAACTTGTTTTTTATTCAAAAATAATTTTTCACTCAAAATTCAATTTTTTACTCAAAATTCAACCTTTCACTCAAAATTCAATTTTTCACTCAAAATTCAAATATTCACTCTTTTTTGTCACTCAAAATTAAATTTTTCACATTTCACTAAAAATTTAATTTTTCACTTGTCACTCAAAATTAAATTTTTACTCAAAATTCAATGTATTACTTAAAATTCGATTTTTCACCCAAAATTCAAATTTTCACTCAAAATTCAGTTTATCACTCAAAATTAAATTTTTCACTCAGAATTCCACCTTTCACTCAAAATTCAATTTATCACTCAAAATTCAAATTTTCACTCAAAATTAAATTTTTCACTCAAAATTACATTCTTCACTCAAAATTACATTTTTCACACAAAATTCAATTTTTCACTCAAAATTCAAATTTTTACTCAAAATTAAAATTTTCACTCAAAATTAAATTTTTCACTCAGAATTCCACCTTACACTCAAAATTCAATTTTTCACTCAAAATTAATTTTTTCACTCAAAATTCTACTTTTCACTCAAAATTTTATTTTCACTCAAAATTAAAATTTTCACTTTAAATTCAACTTTTCACTCAAAATTCAACTTTTCAATTAACATTTAATTTTTCACTCCAAGTTCAATTTTTCACTCAAAATTAATTTTTTCACTCAAAATTCTACTTTTCACTCAAAATTTCATTTTTCATTCAAAATTAAAATTTTCACTTTAAATTCAACTTTTCACTCATAATTCAACTTTTCAATTAATATTAAATTTTTCACTCCAAATTCAATTTTTAACTCAAAATTTTATTCTTAACTCAATATTCACTCAATATTCAAATTTTTGACTAACATTTCAATTTGTAAATTGTGTCCCTTCCATGTAATTTTCTCATTGGGTACAATTTTGCTCCTGCCGTCTCCCTTTGAAGCACTCAAACATGCACATTCTCTTACGCTTGGCAAACACATACTTAAGCAAACTCTTTAATGGTAAATGTAATCAGCGTACAGCCCCTAGAGGTATGCAATGTAATTTCTTCTGCGTCTTTGTGTGTGTTCGTCTTGTGTCTATGTTTCGTGTGTCGTTCTGTGCCGTTCGTTGTACATTTGTGTGTGTGTGTGCATTAAAAATAGCTGCTACCGAAGAAATCTTTTTCACTTTTCTTGTTGCTAATGATGAAAAGTCAAAGTTTTTGCAGTGCGCACACAACAGGGGAACCATTTTTCTTGCGCCCTAATGTATGCAATGTAAAAATGTCAAAAAGTCAGAATGCCAAATAAAAAAAGGCAGCACGTAATAGTATCAAAAAAGCAGTCTTATATAGAATACCGAAGGTAGACTCCTAACAGAAAAATCACTTACTTTCACTCGATGCATATGAGGCGCACAACAGCAAAACAAAAAAAAAAAATGAAATAGTGCGGGTTCGTCGGAAGGCGTCTGAGTGCTGTTACACCTGACTGTTTACGTTGTCTGCACTCACAAAAAAAAATCACACACAATGTAACGCATATGATATATAAAAAATATAAAAAAAGAAACTTGTCAAATGTTGTCAAAAATACCAGCAAACTCTGTGCAGCTGATGAAGAAGCAAAAGCACATTGCTAAAAAAACTCTTTTCCCTCTGCAGTGAAGAACTTGTAAAGTTTTTGTTGTTGTTGCAAATTGAATTTTGCATTTGCTGCATTGAAGTCGCACTAAAAAAAAAACAAAAAATAGCACTCCAAAAAGGCACTAAAAAGTAGCACTTTGAAAAAATAGGGGAGCCAAACTACTCCGGCTAGCAGTGAAGTTTGTCTCGATTGCATTAAAATGTTGCGCTACACAAACATTGCCGTATAAATATTTAATGCGAGCACTACTTCCTTTAGATGCTAAAGTAAATTGAATGATTTTTAGTTGTCTAAAGTACGAGATGCAGAAATGTGGACGGATGTCAATGTCAGTTGATCGAAAAGTTTCACTCAATTGAGTGGCTAAAAATTGCAATGCATACTTCATATAAATTTAATGTGAATTTAATGCATGGTATTTTTCATGTTTGATTTGGAGTTTTTTGTAATGTACAAGCAAAATGGGATTTTTAAAAATTTTTATAAAAATTTAAAATTCACAATTTCACTCAAAATTTATTAAATTGACTAAAATCTCAATATCTATTCAAAATTAAAATTTTCACTCAAAATGAAAATTTGAATTTCAAATTATATTTTTGACTTAAAACCAAAATGTTCACTCAAAATAAAATATCACTCAAAAATTTGTATTTATTAAAATTAAATTTTTCATTCAAAATTAAATATATCAAAATTTTCATTCAAAATTAAATTTTTCACACAAAATTAACTTTGTCACGAAAAATTTAAATTTTTCACTGAAAATTATATTTTCCACTCAAAATTATATTTTCCACTCAAAATTATATTTTTCACTTACATATTTTACTCAAAATTACATTTTTCACTCGAAATTATATTTTTCACTCAAAATTATACTTTTCACTCAAATTACATATCTCACTCAAAATGAAGATTTTCACTCCAAATTGCTTTTTTCACTAAAAATTAAATTATTCACACAAAATTATTTTTCACTCAAAATTACATTTTTCACTCAAAATGACATTTTTCACTGAAAATTACATTTTTCACTCAAAATGACATTTTTCACTCAAGACTACATTTTTCAATCAATATTAAATTTTTCACTCAATAACTCAAAATAATATTTTTCACTCAAAATTACATTTTTCACTCAAAATTACATTTTTTACTCAAAATTACATTTTTCACTCAAAATGACATTTTTCACTCAAGACTACATTTTTCACTCAATATTATATTTTTCACTCAAAATTACATTTTTCACTCAAAATTACATTTTTCACTCAAAATTACATTTTTCACTCAAAATGACATTTTTCACTCAAGACTACATTTTTCACTTAATATTAAATTTTTCACACAAAATTACATTTTTCACTCAATATTACATTTTTCACTCAACAACTTAAAATAATATTTTTCACTCAAAATTACATATTTCACTCAAAATTACATTTTTTACTCAAAATTACATTTTTCACTCAAAATTACATTTTTCACTCAAACTTACATTTTTCACTCGAAATTACATATTTCACTTTAAATAACATCTTACACTCAAAAATACATTTTTCACTCCAAATAATATTTTTCACTTAAAATTACATTTTTCACTCAAAATGACATTTTTAACTCAAAATTATATTTTTCACTCCAAATTACATTTTTCACTCAAAATTATATTTTTCACTCCAAATTACATTTTTCACTCAAAATTACATTTTTCACTCAAAATTACATTTTTCACTCAAAATTACATTTTTCACTCAAAATTACATTTTTCACTACAAATACAATTTTCACTCATAATTTACATTTTCACTCAAAATTTAATTTTTCACTCAAAACTTTATTTTTCACTCAAAATTACATTTTTCACTCAAAATTACATTTTTCACTCAAAATTACATTTTTCACTCAAAATTATATTTTTTACTCAAAATTACATTTTTCACTCAAAATAACATTTTTCACTCAAAATTACATTTTTCACTCAAAATTACATTTTTCACCCAAAATTACATTTTTCACACAAAATTACATTTTTCACTCAAAATTACGTTTTTCACTCAAAATTACATAATTTACTAAAGATTAAATGTTTCAATCAAAATTACACTTTTATCTCAAAATTTAATTTTTCACTCTAAATTAAATTTTTAATTCAAGTTTAAATTCTTGAGATAAAAAACAATTTTTACTCGAAATGTTATTTTTCACTCAATACATAATTTACTCGCAAAATATTTTTGTAACCAAAAATTTATATTGCAATTTGACTACAAAAACTTTTTCACTACTTATAGAATAAAATTGAATTTTTTTTAGTACAATTTAAACTAATGCAAAACATTGTGAAAATTAGTTGTTTAGTGAATTTTTCAAAATATCCGACTTCAATTTGGCTCACGGCCAAATTCAACGAAATTGTAAATTTGTTTTTAATTGTTTCGACAGTGAAAATGCTGCTGTTTGCTGCATTTGTAAAGTGGCCAAAATACAAAACTTCAGCGCCGTGCGTGCGTTCGTGATCGTGAGCAGAAGCCAACCAGCCAACTAGTCAGTCAGTCATTCAGGCAGACAGACAAACAGACCGTCGCGTCCTAGATCGCCTGCCAAAAGCATGTCTAATGTAAGCGGCCAATAGCGATATAGGCTGCCGACGAATTCAAGTGAATTGAAGTGTTTTACAAATCGCACCAGTTGTAATTTTTAACATATTTTTGTATCGTATCGTGTAGTTGGTTTTGGTGGCTGCTTCATTTGTGAATTGAGACGTGAAAACATTTTCGTTTTGGCCGGCGCGCTCGCTTGGTTTCTTGGCATTGACAGTCAAAAGACAGGAACCGACCGACCGATCGACCGACCGCATTGCAAAAGCAGAAAACACGCGTCGAAGGACAGACGGACAGCAATATAGACAGACCGATAGACAGACATTTAAGCAGATAGGTAGACGGCTAAGTAGGCAGCTAAATGAAAGACATGCGAATTGACGTATAACGCGTGCGTTGCTAATTTTATTAATTTTCGTACATTTTTTTTAATTTTTTTGTATTCATTGGCATTTGTTTTAGAAATATTTCGCAATGCAAGTTAATGGCAATGAACTTGTTTGAGCTTTTTAAGGGCCAAATGATTTGAATAATGAATATTGGTTTTTTATTTGTGAAAATTATTTTTTAGTTTTTATTAATTTTTAGTTAAAAATTTAATTTTTAGAGAAAAAAAAAATTTGCTATTTATTTAAAATTAATTATATATAATTTTTTTTTTGTTAAAAATTGCATTTGGGTTGAAAATTTTAATATTGAGTGAAAAATAAAATTTTGATTAAAAGTGTAATTTCAAAATAATATTTTATTTTTTGAATTACAAATGTAATTTTAAGTGAGAAATTGAATTTTGAGTGGAAAATTGATTTTAAAGTCAAAAATTGAATTTTGAGTGAAAAATTAAATTTTGAATGTAATTAAAATTTTTAGTGAGAAATTGAATTTTGAGTAAAAATCTGAATTTGGAGTAAAAATTTGAATTTTTAGTGCAATATTGAATTTTTATTAAAAAATGGAATTGATTAAAAAATAAAATTGAAATTTGAATTTTTAGTGCAAAATTGAATTTGGAGAAAAAAATTGATTTTTGTGTGAAAAATTCAATTTTAAGTGAAAAATAAAATAATCAGTGAAAAATAAAATTTTGGTGAAAATTCAATTTTTAGTTTTAAAGAAAATATATTTTTTTTTTTTGTAAAAAATTATGTTTTTTTAGTGAAAAATAGAATTTATAGAGATTTATGGAGTCAATTGCACATTTTTATTGTACAATTTGGCCAAATTTAGCACTTTTATATTGCACAGTATATATCGTCGTTGTAGAACTAAAAGTCACCAACTACACTTTTTTTATGGCCAATTGTGCATTTACAAAAATCTTTATATATCATTAAATTTTTGATCGATGAGCTAAATATAGGGTTTTTCAATAAGAGCGCTACAAAAGTTTTTTTCAAGGGTTTTTCAAGAGGGACGCTACAAAAGTAGAGCGACAGGCACAGCAAACGACGCCATATTTCTTGCCGCTCTTTTGACATTTCTCTTCAGTAAGTTTTGCCATTTCATGCTGAAAAGGTATACGAGCCAACAACCAGTCAAAATTATTAAAATTTACTACCGAAATTCGAATTCGTATATCTTTCCATCATGAAATGGCAAACCTCTACTTTTGTAGCGTCCCATTTGAAAAACCCTGTATTTGTACTAAATAAAAAGAAAATGTAAATCTATCAAATAGTATTTCAATTTAAAAAATGTATCAATTACTTTATGTAATAATTTCCAACAAAGTTGCAATTTAAGATTTTCATAAAAATGTATTTTGTGACTTTTAGTTCTACAACGACGCTATATTTTATAAATAATGCGCATTTATATTTTACCATATTTGTTAAAAAATTGTGCAATATATTGCACAATATTATGGCAATATATAAAAAACTAAATTGTCTGAACTGCTTGCAGACCTTTTTTAAATTATGCTGGTTTTGTTTATATTAGCAATGTTTTGTACAATATATTGTACAATATATTGCACACTATTTTTAAAATCCCAATAAATAATGCACATTTATATTTTACAATATTTGTTAAAAATTTGTGCAATATATTGCACAATATTATGGCAATATATAAAAAACTAAATTGTCTGAGCTGCTTGCAGACCTTTTTAAATTATGCTGGTTTTGTTTATATTAGCAATGTTTTGTACAATATCAATTGTACAATATTGTACAATATATTGCACACTATTTTTAAAATCCCAAATTATATTCTTTTTGAACCCCTAGCATGTAATTTGATGCTTTCACGCTTTTGTCTCTTCAACTGCATAGATCATTCGACCCACGCCACGAAACTAACAACGAATTGAATGTTTTTCTCGTTTATTATTTTTTTTTTTTGCTAAAACCCTTGAGTGGTCTTCCTCGTTGGTGGTCGCAACTGCAACAATTGTTGTCTAAATTTCCGCTGCTTTTGCGCAGTCGAGACAAGAGTCTTTGGAGTCGCTTTTTCCGTTTGCGTATTTTATGCAGATCACTGGCTTCCGCCTGAGTGCGATTGAGATTGTGGCGAGTGTTTCTGTTTTCTGCGAGTATTTATAGTTTTTTTAAATTTATTAAATTTAATTCTTTTATATATAATTTATTTTTTTTTATATATATATTTTTTATAATGTATTATGCACCGCACATTGTGCGTCCAGTCTGATGTCGTTTGTCACTTTTTATCATTTTTTTTTTATTATACATTTATGTAGTTATTGTATTTGTTGAAATTATAATTGTGCATGACAGTGAAAATTCAATTAGCTGGGAATATTTTTATTGTGCATTTTTTTCCTTTTATTTTATTTTATTTTTTTAATGCACTGAAATGCAAGTTATTTTAATTTTATGTCATTGTGTGTAGTAGTTTGTTTTGTAGGCAATACTACAATTGATTTCTTTTTTTGCTTTATATTTATTTAATTTAAATGTTGACTCATATGTTTGCAATGCTTTTCATGTTTTTGTATTTTTATTTTTTTATTTTATTTTTTTCATTCACATACCATAAATTTGCGATAAGCCTTATCAGCTTGAACCCGCAAACAGTTGAAATTATTGAATGAAATTAATGTAAAAAAGTGCTAAAGAAAAGGTCTTTGTTACAAAATTAATTAATTTTTTGAAAGCAATTATAGTGCAGTTTTATATACAAAAATAAATCGCGAATTCCCGAACATTCAGCACTACCTTGTGGCTCTTTAAGTTATCTATAAAATGTCTAAATACTGCATTTTAGATTGTATATATTTCCCTATTTTTCACTGCCTTGAGATCGTAAACAATCTTCAAGTGTTGTAAAAAATATATTGGTTATCTTGTTTTTCTTGCATTATGACAACACTTTATCAAAGCAACTTCAAGTGTAAAAATCATCTGCCACAATCAGACACCATAAGACGTTGTTTGTTGGCTGCAACATCAAAAAAAAAAGTGTTGCTGCCAACCAACATTGTCTTTGTGTCACACGTTGTGCGCTCAAGCAAAAAGGAAAAACCACAAAACCGCAAACAGAAATAAAAAATATTATAAACCAAGAAACCAACAAACGTAAGCAGAAAAATATAGCAGGAATTAAAAATGAAAACATACAAAAAAAACGTCATAAAAAAGAGTGTAATAAAAAAATAAAAAAGAACACACATAAAAATTGCATAAAGATTGAGACAAAGTGTGTGAGTGCTAACAATAAATGTTGCTCACAACTCATATCAGATGATGACAATTAAAATGCTGACAAACTTCAGATAAATAAAGTTGTAAGCATTAATAAAAAGATACAAGACAGAGCAATAATAAATTTACTTAAAGCAGTAAATATGAATGGTAATAAAAAAATAGATTTAAATTTACAAAAATCTTTTGTGATTTATTTTGTGATTAATTGTAAAATGAAAATCTGCATGTCTCAAGTACCAATTAAATGCAATGCTCTCAATGCTCTGACAATTGCTCTTCTTAGGACTTTTGCACTCCTTTCGTTTTTGCGCTCCTAATGCTTTGTTGTCCCTCTGCGAATATTTTCTTGCCTCTGTGTGGCGGCATCTTGTGTGGGTTGTATTTGACGTAATGCGGGTTCAAAGTGCAAAATATCGAATTGATTGCATTTTGTCAAAAACGTGGGTTGCTGTTGCGGAGGCAGGAGCATTCAATGTAATGGAAAATTAAGCAACTGTCAGTTGAAGTGACAGCTGAAGATGCAGACAGCAGGAAAGATGCAAGAAGAATTTGTATTGTGGCTGCTACATAAAGAAGAGAAATGGAAAGGTAAGAAGAAAACGAGGAAGTTGAAGATGGTGGAGAAGAATGTGAAGAATCGGATAATGAAGAGTTGAATCGAAAGAATCGACAGAAAAATAAAGTGGAAGAAGGGGAAAAAGAGAAGAAGATGAAGAAGATGAAGAAGATGAAGAAGAGGAAGAAGATGAAGAAGAGGAAGAAGATGAAGAAGATGAAGAAGATGAAGAAGATAAAGATGATGAAGAAGATGAAGAAGATTAAGAAGATGAAGAAGATGAAGAAGATGAAGAAGATGAATAAGATGAAGAAGATGAAGAAGATGAAGAAGATGAAGAAGATGAAGAAGATGAAGAAGATGAAGAAGATGAAGAAGATGAAGAAGATGAAGAAGATGAAGAAGATGAAGAAGATGAAGAAGATGAAGAAGATGAAGAAGATGAAGAAGATGAAGAAGATGAAGAAGATGAAGAAGATAAAGAAGATGAAGAAGATGAAGAAGATGAAGAAGATGAAGAAGATGAAGAAGATGAAGAAGATGAAGAAGATGAAGAAGATGAAGAAGATGAAGAAGATGAAGAAGATGAAGAAGATGAAGAAGATGAAGAAGATGAAGAAGATGAAGATGATGAAGAAGATGAAGAAGATGAAGAAGATGAAGAAGATGAAGAAGATGAAGAAGATGAAGAAGATGAAGAAGATGAAGAAGATGAAGAAGATGAAGAAGATGAAGAAGATGAAGAAGATGAAGAAGATGAAGAAGATGAAGAAGATGAAGAAGATGAAGAAGATGAAGAAGATGAAGAAGATGAAGAAGATGAAGGAGATGAAGAAGATGAAGAAGATGAAGAAGATGAAGAAGATGAAGAAGATGAAGAAGATGAAGAAGATGAAGAAGATGAAGAAGATGAAGAAGATGAAGAAGATGAAGAAGATGAAGAAGATGAAGAAGATGAAGAAGATGAAGAAGATGAAGAAGATGAAGAAGATGAAGAAGATGAAGAAGATGAAGAAGATGAAGAAGATGAAGAAGATGAAGAAGATGAAGAAGATGAAGAAGATGAAGAAGATGAAGAAGATGAAGAAGATGAAGAAGATGAAGAAGATGAAGAAGATGAAGAAGATGAAGAAGATAAAGAAGTTGAAGAATAATTAGGATATAAAGAAGAGAAAAAATCAGCGGAAAATTAAGAATAAGAGGAAGAAAAGAACGAAGAGGAAAAAAGAACGAAAAGGAATAAGAGGAAAAAGAGGAAGAAAAGAACGTAATGAAAGAAGAGGAATAATCATCCGAAAACGAGGAAGAAGAGAAAGAAGAAGAAGAGAAAGAAAAGGACTAAGAGGAAGAAGATTAGGAAAAAGAAGTAAGGAAAAAGAAGACGGTGAATAAGAAAAAAAGAGGAAGAAAAGGAAAAAAACGAAAAAAAGGAAGAAAAGGAAGAAGAGGAAAAGGGGAAAAAAAGCTGGAAGAGGAATAATAGGAAAAACACGAGGAATAACAAGAGAGCTGCAACAGTCTTTTTCAAGGGTTTTTCAACAGGGACGCTACAAAAGTAGAGCGACAGCGACAGCAAACGACGCCATATTTCTTGCCGCTCTTTTGACATTTCTCTTCAGTAAGGTTTGCCATTTCATAATGAAAAGATATACGAGCCAACAACGAGTCGAAATTTTTAAAATTTACTACCGAAATTCGAATTCGTATATCTTTCCATCATGAAATGCCAAACCTTACTGAAGATAAATGTCAAAAGAGCGGCAAGAAATATGGCGTCGGTTGCTGTCCCTGACGCTCTACTTTTGTAGCGTCCCTGTTAAAAACCATTTAGAATGGGAATTTCAAATCTATAGGAAAGGAAAAAGGTCATGAAAGAAAATTTTAAGAAGACGAGGAACAAGAATTAATGAAGAAAGAGGAAACAGAGGAAAGAGCCGAATACGAAAGTTAGGTCATATGACGACAGATTAGGTTTTGAAATGAAGATGTGGAATGCAAGGAAAGCATGAAGGTAAGATTAAGAATAAATGAGGAAGATAATGTAAAAAAAGAAACATCAAGGTAAAAGATATAATAAAAACGTAAAAATCTGAGTATTTAAAAACGATCGAATATAAGAAAAATAATGAAACTGAAAAATCATTGAACTAACATGTACAATAGAAAACGAATAAGTGGAATAGCAAAAAACTAAAGCAAAAACGGAAATATGCAGAAATATGTCAAATACAGCCAAAGGCATCCGGAAGATTACGGAAATTCAATAGCTACGATGAAAAATAATACAAAATCCTCTGACTTCGAGTCTTCAGTACCCTTTAAGAGGTAGAAGGCAGACTAACTAGATGATAAAGTAAAGTGTGGCCAAAGGAGAAACAAATGCAGCAACAGCTGCTGATGCTGTTGCTAATGCCATCATCATTTGTAGTTTGTGGCAATGTTGTCGTCATCGGCATCGTCGTCGTCGTCATCGTCGACGCAACATATAAATTATGTTGTATTTGTTATTTGCCGGAATTGGCATTATTGCTTCAATTTGTTGTTGTTGCATAAGCGATTTTAGATTGACTGCAATTCGTAGTCTATGGCAAAGTACAGTTGCGTTGTTCTCATCACTATCGCCATCAACAGCATCATCAACAGCAGCAGCAGCAAAAACGTTGTCAGACAAATCGATGCAATGATAAAAATGTGCAATTGCTGTGCTCAATGTGGTTGTTGGTGCTGTTCGCATTTATGTTGTTGCTGCTGCCGTTGCCGGCAATCAGCACAACAACAGCGCACAAACAAAATCGATTTCAATCAATTGCCATTATTGGCAGCACTGGCAGCAACGACAAAGACGACGACAACAATATCAAAATCATCGTCGTCTGCACGCAGCCAAATGTTGCTGCAATTGCTGTTGCTTCTTCTTCTACTCTTCTGAGTTGAACTTCATTGGGTCGTCGCCAACAGCAGCAACAGGAACATCGGCAACATCTTCGACTACTGCCGCCGCCATCTTCGGCGCCATTAAACGTGGGCTCGCCTTCCGGCGCGCATTTACCGTTAATAATAATTGCTGCAATCAGCGTTTGTTCAGTTAATTCACTGCAATTAATTTGCTCCTTCCTGCAACAACTACAGCTACACCTACAACTCTGCTGCTGCTGCTACTACTAGTCTGGACAAATAGCAATGAACAACAGCAAAATTTAAGTGAAAAGGTTCCATTTCAATAATGAGTAAAAAAAAATGAAGTATTTTATGTTCTCTTTGTTGTGGCGCAGATTAAAAGTTTTGCTTGGACCATTTGTGGAAATTAATATTGGCGGTGTTTTTTTTTTGGTTTTCTTTTTTTTTCTGTCGTTCCAATGCTCGTGAATTATTATGCCGATGTATAGCACGATATGGTCGGGGTCAACGTTGTATTGGATTAAGGCATTAAATGCACCATAAAGGAAAACTGCTTTTTCCTATAACTATCAAATTATAATTCTAAGTTACTTTAGCTATTCTGTGTTCTAAAGCTGTATGAAGATAAAAAAGGCTATAAGAAATACCATTAGTTTAGACGACATGAATTCTATTAAATCCAGGATTTACAAAAGAAATTTATATTAACATGATGTAGCTATTTATTTACTTCATACTCTATTCTTCTTCTGTTACTTGAAATTGTATTTGAAGCTGTATTTATATATGAATCTGTATCTGAATTTGAATCCGAATCGAAATCCGTATCGGAATATGTATCTATATCTGCAAATATATCTATAACTCAATTTGTATCTGAATCTGTATCTTCATCTGTATCTGACTCTATATCTGAATCTCTATCTGAATCTGTATCGGAGTCTGTATCTGAATCTGTATCTGTAACTGTAACTGTATCTGTATCTGTATCTGTATCTGTATCTGTATCTGTATCTGTATCTGTATCTGCATCTGAATCTGTATATGAATCTGTATTTGTATCTGAATCTGTATTTGTATCCATATCTGCATCTGTATCTGAATCTGTATCTGAATCTGTATTTGTATCTGCATCTATATCTGCATCTGAATCCCAACCTCTGAGTCTGAATCTGTAACTGATTCTGTATCTTTATCAGTATCTGGATCTCAATCTGTATCTGAATCTGTAACTTAATCTGTATCTGAATCTGTATCTAAATCTGTATCTGAATTTGTATCTGAATCTGTATCTGAATCTGTATCTGAATCTATATCTGAATTTGTATCTGAGTCTGTATCTGAATCTGTATCTGAATCTATAACTGAATCTGTATCTGAAGACTCTAAAGACTTTCCATAGCAATATTTCTACACCGTACCTCCAAATAACTTCACCCAAATGTTGAAACTATATTCAATTATTCGAATTTGATAATAAATCATTTCATAAATTTCTGGGAAATATAAAACTCATAGAAATTAGTACATCGCACAGTTACAAAAGTTATTCGCGCAGAAAAAAAAAACGAAATATAGATCAGTGAACATGAGGAATTCCATAAATTGCAGAGAGATACTCTGTTCATTCACACCACACGAAGATGTCGACCACGAATACGTCAACAACATACAAACAAACTGACGAATCAAACAACAAACAGACGAACAACATATTCATTGCCAACATGACAGCCGCAACGGCAACAAAACACACGGCAAACAAAGCATGAACATGCACCGAGTAACGGTAACGCAGGGAAACACGAATGCATTCGTCTACGAAATAACTTAATTTGAAACGAATCGAACTGTGGAGAGCAATTACAATAAAAAGAGAGCGGCGGATGGAACGAGTGAAAGGCGGAGGGAAAGCGGAGGACGAAAGCATAACATAGAAAAAATATACAAAAAAACTTAAAAATGAAGTGGCACAAAATGTAGTTGCTACACTGGGAGGGGGGGAGGTAAACAAGACGAAATGTGATTTTGAACTTTGGCAAACAAATGAAAACAAAAAAAAAATGCAGAAAACAAAACGAAAGAGAAAGAGAAAGAATGCAATAAACAGTGCTGCCAAGTGCAAGAAAATAAAATGAAAACAAGACCAACAACAACATACCATATAAAGTAGGTACTATGGGTATTGTGTAGTATATATGCTACGTATAAATTGGTGTTGCTGCGATATTGTTGTTTTTGTTGTTGGTTGGTGAATGCAATTTGTTGTAGTTGTTGTTGTTAACATGCACTTTCTAACCAAGCTGACAGACAGTTGGACAAACATATAGATGTTGGAAAGACAGACAGACAGAGAGAGAGACATAGTGGCAGACATATAGATGGATAGTTAGTAAGTTAGACAGACAGTTAGTTATAGCAACCATACACGAGATAGTGAGACAGATATATTTACTTGCAGAAAGACAGCTGGCTAGATAGATGTGTAGAAAGATAGATTGATGGCACTATCAAAACAATAAAATGTGGTAAGTGCATAAAGTAGTAGTTGTAGTTGTTGTAAAAAATAAATTGAAAAAAAAAAGAAAGAATTGGAAAAATTCTTATCTAATGAAAACCACATTAAGAGCAGATTGCGTTTTTCTTTAGAGTGTCAAACGTGTGGAGAAATTGTAAAAAGTGTTGATATGAATTTGTGATATTTTGAATAGGTTTTTGAATACTTTTTAACGTAAGAAAGTTTGTAAGAAAGAAAAATTTAGTTGCAACAACCAACTTCATTCGGTTTTCTATAAATGGTTTGATGGAACTGCCGGTTTGCATATGACATTTTATCCTATACACAAACCATTCTGTAGTACTAACTGCAAATATTTTAGATTTGGCTATAATAACCGAGTAAAAAGTGGATAATACTGAATAAGATGACTATATTCTGTTAGAATAGATCACGTTATCTGCTAAAATAGCTGATATTCTCTTAAATCCATCATTTTAAACTTTTTTTTCTTCGGCATAGGAAATCCTTTTTCTTCTACGACATTTTATTTTTTTTTTATGATGTTGGAAGCAGGAATATTTTTTTTTTTGTAAAAACCATATTCGTTATGTTGAATTTGAGGAACTGCTATATTCGGTAGGTACTTAAAATACTATTTTATACACAAACCACTCTGTAGTGCAATCATTTACGATTTAACTATAAGAACCGACTACACAGTTGGTAGTACCGAATAAGAAGGTTCTATGCAGTATGTGCACATTACGTTATCTGCTAAAAAAGCTGATATTCTCTAAAATCCATCATTTTTAACTAAAATCTTGACTTATCTTCGGAATAGAAAATCCTTTTTCTTCTACTGCATTATTTTCTTATGTTATGAGCTTGAAAGCAGAAATAGTTTTTTGTAATATCCAAATTCATTATGATGAATTTTGGGATCTGCTAAATTCGGTTGGTACTTAAAATATTAGCATATACACAAACCATTATGTAGTCCAAACTACAATAATTTTAAAGTTGGCTCTAATAGTCGACTAAAGAGTGCATAGAACCGAATACGTTGGTTCTACCAGTCTCGTAAATCTATCAGCTTATAATAAAAATATTGATATTAAGTTTAGGCTTTATGAAACATATCTAATTTGGAAAATGATATCTCACCATCATATAAAGTTTGATTTCTCTGTATAAAATAGATATTATTAGTACAACCTCCAATTTTCCTTAGATAACAATAACTTTTCCCTTAATAAAAAGTTCACCTCCATTAAAATGCCATTTCAAAATACATTTAGATCTTTCGTATTGTATCTTAAATATTTTGTTTGTTCTTCAAGACATTTTCCATGCACTTCTAAAACATTTGTATGCATATCAAGATATAAAGCATTCATTCAGCTAGTATAACTTTATGTGTCCCCAATGTCAAATTGCTAAATTCCAAATATAGACCTCCATAACTGACCTTTTGTTGCTATCATTTCTCTTAACAAATACTTCAGTTTCATTTTTATTTTTATTTAGCAGCCAACTTAACTTAACACTGCTGAAAAAGCTATAAAACATTTTTATGTGCTGCTGCCTCATGGACTTGCACTTGATCTTGATGCTGAACCATAACCCATACTCTGTACACAGACTCCATACTCACAAAATATAATCATGGTTACCTTCGAGTACAACCATAATTTGCATGCACTTCACTGCATACTATAACTGACAGTACAGCGATAAACTGCATGACTGACAGTTCGTCAGTCCGATTGACGAACTGTACATCTGTCATTACTTATTTCTGACTGTCAGTCAGTCTGACATATTTTGCAGATTACTTGCTTATTTATTCATTAATTTATTTATTATTCATTGCTTCATTTTTATAGCTTTTAATAAAAATTTCACATTTTTATTGACTCGTGTTCAGTAAAGTCAAGTTTTGTCCTTCTTTCGTTCATTTTTCCCGCTATCTCTTCCTTTGGCAGCTATCTTTTACTTACTGTAATTTAAATGAAAATAAAATATGTGTTAAAAATGCATAGGTATCTTTTTTACGATTTTATATATATATATATTTTTTTCTTGTTACAGCAATTAATTTTGTCTATTTTCTCTATTCTTTTCTTTGCAGGTAAGCCACCACAATACTTTTGCATTAGATTATCTATGGTTTGGAAGTTATAGTGCCGGAAAGTTTTGTTTATGCTTTGAGTGAGTACAATTTGTAAAATAGTTATTGTATTTGTTGTTGCTGCTATTTTAAGTGTGAAATTGTGAAATTGCAAATTGTGAGCTGCAATTTTGGAGAGAGCGGTCTATGACATGCATTGTGTGACGACTAAATGGTAATGTGTGATTTAACGGTGTGTTTTTCTTGTGAAAATTCATTATAAGTTAAGTGAAAAGTTTTTATTCAATGGGCATATAACATTTCCAGTGACTAATTGAGAATTAATTTAACCGTTTTGATCTTTTCGAAAGGGTACAGTTAACGTAGGGGCACCGTTTTTAGGTTTGGAAAAAAATCTATTAGTCTCTATGTTAGTGCAATATGAATCTATATATGAATCTGCCTGATACTGTAAATGAATCTGTACGTTTATCTAAATCTGTATCTAATTCGGAATCTTTATCTAAATCTGTATCTTTATATGTATCATAATCTAATCTAAATCTTAATCTGTATCTGAATCTGTATCTGATTCGGAATCTGTAGCCAAATCTGTATCTGATTCTGTATCTGAATCTGAATCTGTATCTGAATCTGTATCTGAATCTGTAATTGAATCTGTATCTGAATCTGTATCAGAAACTGTATCTGAATCTGTATCTGTATCTGAATCTAAATCTGTATCTGAATCTGTATCAGAATCTGTATCTGAATCTGTATCAGAATCTGTATCTGAATCTGTAACTGTATCTGAATCTGTATCTGAATATGTATCAGAATCTGTATCTGAATCTGTAACTGTATCTGAATCTGTAACTGTATCTGAATCTGTAACTGTATCTGAATCTGTATCTGCAACTGATTCGGAATCTGTAGCTAAATCTGTATCTGAATCTGTATCTGAATCTGTATCAGAATCTGTATCTGAATCTGTATCTGTAGCTAAATCTGTATCTGAATCTGTATCAGAATCTGTATCAGAATCTGTATCTGAATCTGTATCTGAATCTGAATCTGTATCTGAATCTGTATCTGAATCTTCATCTGAATCTGTATCTGAATCTGTATCTTCATCTGAATCTGTATCTGAATCTGAATCTGTATCTGAATCTGTATCTGAATCTGTATCAGAATCTGTATCTGAATCTGTATCTGAATCTGTATCTGAATCTGTATCTGAATCTGTATCTGAATCTGTATCTGAATCTGTATCAGAATCTGTATCTGAATCTGTATCTGAATCTGTATCTGAATCTGTATCTGAATCTGTATCTGAATCTGCAACTGATTCGGAAACTGTATCTCAATCTGTATCTGAATCTGTATCTGTATCTGTATCTGTATCTGTATCTGAATCTGAATCTGTATCTGAATCTGTATCTGAATCTGTATCAGAAACTGTATCTGAATCTGTAACTGTATCTGAATCTGTATCTGAATATGTATCAGAATCTGTATCTGAATCTGTATCTGAATCTGCAACTGATTCGGAAACTGTAGCTAAATCTGTATCTGAATCTGTATCTGAATCTGTATCTGAATCTGTATCTGAATCTGTATCAGAATCTGTATCTGAATCTGTATCTGAATCTGTATCTGAATCTGTATCAGAATCTGTATCTGAATCTGTATCTGAATCTGTATCTGAATCTGTATCTGAATCTGTATCTGAATCTGTATCTGAATCTGTATCAGAATCTGTATCTGAATCTGTATCTGAATCTGTATCTGAATCTGTATCTGAATCTGTATCTGAATCTGCAACTGATTCGGAAACTGTATCTCAATCTGTATCTGAATCTGTATCTGTATCTGTATCTGTATCTGTATCTGAATCTGAATCTGTATCTGAATCTGTATCTGAATCTGTATCAGAAACTGTATCTGAATCTGTAACTGTATCTGAATCTGTATCTGAATATGTATCAGAATCTGTATCTGAATCTGTATCTGAATCTGCAACTGATTCGGAAACTGTAGCTAAATCTGTATCTGAATCTGTATCTGAATCTGTATCTGAATTTGAATCTGAATCTGAATCTGAATCTGAATCTGTATCTGTATCTGAATCTGAATCTGAATCTGTATCTGTATCTGAATCTGTATCTGAATCTGTATCTGAATCTGTATCTGAATCTGTATCTGAATCTGTATCTGAATCTGTATCTGTATCTGAATCTGTATCTGAATCTGTATCTTAATCTGAATCTGTGTCTGTATCTGTATCTGAATCGTTTATTAAACTCATGTAACGAAAATAATGTAACTAAAATTCATCCTTATTTATTTTTAACCCATATCTAACCACTTTATCCGCTTCCTACTACTTAAAAAGTCAGATTGCCACATTTTCGCGTTCTCACTATACAACATGAAAACAAAACGATACCAAAACATTTTTTTTTTAAGTTCACCATTTTTGAAGAATTCATTTTCAACGCCTTTTTATATTGTGGCTTCCTTCAAGGAATTTTTTAAATTTATTTCTTTTCTGTTTTTATATTTTTTTTCATGTTGTTGTTTGTTGTTGTTCTCGACAATTATAATTATCATTCATAAAGCACCATCAGAACAAAAACAACAATATAAATAATAAGAACAACAACATCTGCTACTACTGCTGCTGCCTTAATTTCCACAGGGCTATAAATAAACTAAAAATTGCAATGAAATTGCGAAAAAAAAATATTAACCGCGCAAGTAATTAAAAATAATAAAGACGAAGAACTTCTTTAGTTTTCTTCTCTATACATTTTAATTATAGCCTTTTATCTATTTATTATTGCTTGCTGTCTCCGTTGCACGTTTTATTGTGGTCTCACTCACTCGTTCGTTGTTTCGTTCGTTCGTTGGTCCAGAGCCATTAACATCAGCATCGTTGTCGTCGTCGTCGTCGTCGCCGTCGTCCGCCACAGTCGTCTTGGTCTTGGTCATCGTCGTTGTCATGACATTCCTGACCATCTGTTGAGTGGCCATTGTCTGCGCTGTGGCTGTGTTCAGTGGTTCGCTTTGTTTGGCAGTGTTCAGACCGGTGGTCGAGGAGTGCTATCGGTTGGCGTCGTGGAATTCTTTTCAGTTTAAGTTCAACTATTGCGCAAAATAAATTATGACAATAAAAATTTTGTGTTTGACTTGAGTGTTGTTTGGGACATATTGTGGAATTTCTCATTTTTTAATTGATGCTTCAGATGGGAATAATGTAGTATTAAAAAAAATGTTAGTTAATTTGGATTGGATTTTATTTATTTAATATTGATGAACTGATTTAAGTTCATATTAATTGATTTGTTTTATTTATTTATATGAATTTTGCGATATTTTTTTTACAGTACAATGCTTTCTCGAGACTATTCATCGACAGACAATTCTTCCCCTGAGACGTCATTACCGAGAAAATTCTTTATTCAGCTAGTTTTTCGTTAGACATTTCTTACCCAGACAATTCTTTTCCAATACAATTCCTTCAGGTGACCATTCTTCACGAGACAATTGTTACCCAGACAATTGTTTTCCAGGTAATATTTCCCCATAGTTTTGTTTCCCTATACCATTCTTTTATAATTCTTTTCATATTAATTGATGTATATAAGTTTTCTTTGTTTCTTTGTTTAAAGTTTGTGCGAATTCTTTTCCGATACAATTCTCTGCCGAAACAATACTTCCCTTGAACATTTTTAAACAGACACTTCTTTCCTGAGCTAGTTTTTTGCTAGACAATTCATCCCCAGACAATTCTTTTCCAATACAATTCTTTCCCGATAAAATTCTTCCAGAGATATTTCTTACCCAGACAATTCTTTTACAGACAGGTTTCGCCAAGGAAATACTTCCACAGACAATTATCTCCGAGACAATTATTTTCTGTGATCATTTTTCGTAGTCCACTCGGCTCTCAACAGAACCACGCATTATAGAGAGAATTCGTTCTTCAGTCGCACGATACGTTTGTGGAACAATCTCCCTGCGTCCGTTTTTCCCGACATTTTTGATATTGGCAAGTTCAAAACAAACATTCACCGACACTACCCTATCTTTCCCCCCTCCTTTTAACCTATCATCCCTTTGTACGATCAACATGGTTAATTTGCAAAAAAAAAAAAAATATTCCGAGAAAATTCTTCCACAAGTCCACTCTATTCTATCCAAAGACGATTCTTTTCCAATATAATCCTTTCCCGAGAAATTTCTTCCCGAGACAATTCTTATTCAGACAATTCATTCCCAGACAGTGTTTCCGCAGAGATTCGTTTCTCTATACCAAGTCTTTTCTTCCTCAGAAATATGTTTCCCGATACCATTCTTCTGCAACCAATTCTTTCCCGAGTCAACTTACCTCTTATGATTCTTTCCCGAGACAATTTAACTCCTCACAATTTATTCCACAGGACAATTCTTGTCCAAAAACTATTCTTCTCTGAGACTTCTTCGAGACAATTTTTCCCCAACAATTTTTTTCCAACATAATTCATTCCCGAGACGATTCATTTCAACGACAATTCGTTTCAAAGACATTCGTTTCAAAGACAATTGGTTTCAAAGTCAATTAATTTCAAAGACAATGCGCTTCAAAGACAATTTGTTTCAAAGACAATTCTTTCCTGAGATAATTATTCCCCAGACAATTATCTCCGAGACAATTCATTCCGTTGTTAATTCTTTTCAAGACAATTATTTCACAAGACAATTCCTTGCAAATACAATTCTCTACCAAGTCAAATATATACCGAGGAAAGTCTTCCCCGTCCAGACTATTCTAACCAAAGACTATTCTTTTTCATGATATTTCTTAACCGAGAAAATTCAGTCCCATTATAATTTTTTTCCGAGACAATTCTTTCCTGCGATAATTCTTTCCGAGACAATTCTTTCAAAGATTAATCTTTTAGAAGACAATTCTTTGCAAATACCATTCTCTCCTAAGACATTTATATCCCGAGAAAATTATTTCCGAGACAATTCTATTCCCCTATAATTTTTTCCTGAGAAAATTGTTCATCGAGTCCATTTTCATCATCCACCGACATCATTTATAATAAACTATAGTTATTCTAAAATTAGGTCATTCTAATTCCTTAAAGAACATATTTTCTAAGCAACTTCAAATTGTATCTCAACCAATGCTGCGCTCTCCATGCACGTTCCAGCCTGATCCTGGCCTCAGTAACTCAATTTATGCCGCCGCATCTATTTTTATTAGCAATATTCCTACAGCTATTGCAATAACCGCTAAAAATGCCATGCTTTGCCATTATTGCCCACACTTGCATTCAGCAGATACAAAGATACAAAATATATCTTTTTTTTTTGAAACTATGCTCAAGTCGCATGCAAAATGTAGCTGCTTTTTCATATTAACATTTCACAATTGCATTCTTTTTATTCAATTTCTTCATCGTCACATTCGACGACGACGTTGTCGTGCTCAGCTGAGGCCAATGCATTCTAAGAGATACTTTCACCAGCGCTGTCCGTGCTCATGGCTGCCATTTGAGGAAACGAAATGAATTTTTTGAATGAATGCGAGCAAAATAATAAAATATAAAATTTGAACGTATTTATGTTCATTCCACAAGAACAAAAAGTTAAAAAATAAATAAAAAATTTTAAATTAAAAAAAATATATATATCAAAAAAAAAAAAGAAATTGTTCGCAATAACAATGGCGGCACATGCATGTCTGCTGCTACAACACGCGTATCTATATAAGATATGTGTGTGTGTTTTGCATGTATCTATGAGATGCAGATGCATCGCAGAACAGCTGCTGTTGCTGTTTCTGCCGCCGCTGCTGCGTTCGTCTGCCAAACATCTTGTGGCATTTGTGCTGCAAAATGAAATGTTAGATTCGACATTCACAGCAACACAACATCTCCACACTCCCGCTATATATCTGCCACATATCCTCCAATAACCGTATCACCCACTGTAGAACATTGCAGCACGTAGCAGCCGGCTCTACTTCACCGCCCTCCAGCTCCACCACTGCTGCGGCTGCCGCAATGAATTGTGTGTCTAGTTCCGGCGTCGCGTGCAATGATGCGTCACATGCAGCGCATTTCCAGCGTCGATTGTGAGCCGCATGTGAAATTGTGGCAAACGTTGCATCGTTCATTCCTTCGGTCGTCTGTCTGTCTGTCTGTCCACCACCCACGCTTTCCGTTTGCGTTCCGTTGTTGAGGCAGATCGCGACTGTTTTGCAATAAAATTGAAATGTGACGGAACAGTGTGATGAGTCTGCCACATAGTGCCGTGGTGCGTTTATAGGGACGAAGCGGGCAGTTCGTACAGCCGCCAGCTATTGATAGCAATGTTTGATTAAAAATATTTTCCCATTGAATATGCATAAATTTAAAATCATTGTGCAACGAATGGTGTAGAGGACAACTAGGAATAGGCGGTATGGTATCAGCAAACTATAAACTTTAATTTGCTGTTGCATGAAATTTAATGTTTGAGTATTATTTTTGTGTCAGAAACTGTAGCTGAAACTATTTTTAAAACTGTATCGGAAATAATAGATTAAACTGTAACTGCAACTATATTTGAAACTGTATCTGAAGCTGTATCTTAAAATGTATCATAGTTTGTATCTAAGTCTGTATCTAAAATTGTATCAAAAACTGTATTAAAAAATGTATTTGTAACTATATCAATCTTTCCCGATAAAATTCTTCTCCAGAGACTTCTTTTTCGAGAAATTTATTCCCTGAGTTAGTTTTGCGCTAGACAATTTTTCCCCAGACAATTCTTTTCTAATACGATTCTTTCCCGAGGTATTTCTTCTCGAGAAAATTCTTACCCAGAAAATTTTTTCCAGACAGTGTTTCATCAGAAATTTGTTGCTCGATACAATAGACAATACTTCTCCCAGACAATTTGTTTTGCAAAATAATTAATTCCCGAAACAATTCGTTCCAAAGACAAACTGTATTAAAAACTGTATCTGAAACTCTATCTCAAATTGTATCAGAAACTGTAACTAAAACTTTATATTAATCTGAATTTGTCTCTGACATTGTATTTGTATTAAAATTTGTATTGGTGGGACCTGAAAAATTCTTCAACGTGCAATTCTTTCTTAAAATAATTCTTTCCTGAGATTATTCTTTCCAAAACCATTGATTTCTGTGATAACTCTACGCAAAAAAATTCATTACCAGACAATTCTTTGTCGAGACAATTATTTGTAGAAGTTGAAAAACTCTTCCCCGATATATAATTACCAAGAAATTTCTTTTTTGAGATAATTCTTCGCGAGATAATTCATTCCCGAGATAATTCTTCCCGAGATAATTCTTCCCGTGATAATACTTGCTCGGACCATTCTTTCTCAGACAATTCAATTCAAGAGAATTCTTTTCCGTAATAATGCTACGCTTTGTTTCTTTATCGTGATAATTCTACCCGAGACAATTCATTCCCAGACAATTTTTGTCGAGAAAATTTTTTGTTGAGACAATTATTTTCCGAAATACATATATGTATTTGTGGCAGCTAGAAAACTTATCGACGAGAATTATATCATCATCAATAATTCCCAAGACAAATCTTTACCGAGATAATTCTTCGCAAGATAATTCTTTCCCGAGATAAAACTTCCCTAGATAATACTTTCCTGGACCATTCTTTCTCAGACAATTCAATTTAAGAGAATTCTTTTCCGTGTTAATGCTATGTTTTGTTTCGTCATATTTCTACCCGAGACAATTCTTCTACTTTATTATTTTACCCCGAACAATTATTTCTCTGACAATTCTTTCACCAACTTATTATTTCCGTAATAATTATTTTCCGTGATAATACTACCCGACACAATTCATTCGCTTTACAATTTTACCCGACACAATTCATGTTATTTCCCTAACAATCCATCCCACGATCATTCTTTCCAGAGATAATTCTACCCGAAGCAATTCTTTTCCCAAATAATTCTACTCGGACTCAGACAATTAATTTCCGAGATAATTTTTATCCCAGACAAATCTTTCCCAAGACAGTTCTTTCGCGAGATAATTCTTCCCCAAAAAATTCATTGTCGAGACAATTCTTTATCGAGACAATTCTTTGTCGTGACAATTCTTTGTCGTGACAATACTTTGCAGAGACAGTTCTTTGTCGTGACAATTCTTTGTCGAGAGAATTCTTTGTCGAGACAATTCTTTGTCGAGACAATTTTTGCCGTGACAATTCTTTTTCGAGGCACTTCCTTGCAGAGACAATTCTTTGTCGAGACAATTCTTCGTCGAGACAATTCTTTGTCGAGACAATTCTTAGTCGTGACAATTCTTTGTCGTGACAATTCTTTGTCGAGAGAATTCTTTGCAGAGACAATTCTTTGTCGAGACAATTCTTTGTCGAGACAATTCTTTGTCGAGACAATTCTCTGTCGAGACAATTCTTTGTCGAGACAATTCTTTGTCGAGACAATTCTTTGTCGAGACAATTTTTTGTCGAGACAATTCTTTTCCGAGACAATTCTTTTCCGAGACAATTCTTTGTCGAGACAATTCTTTGTCGAGACAATTCTTTGTCGAGACAATTCTTTTTCGAGACAATTCTTTGTCGAGACAATTCTTTGTCGAGGCAATTCTTTGTCGAGACAATTCTTTGTTGAGACAATTCTTTGTCGAGACAGTTCTTTGTCGAGACAGTTCTTTGTCGAGACAATTCTTTGTCGAGACAATTCTTTCTCGAGACAATTCTTTGTCAAGACAATTCTTTGTCGAGACAATTCTTTGTTGAAACAATTCTTTTCCGAGACAATTCTGCATTCAAACTATATTTTCTAAGACATATCTATATCCAGACCACTCTTTGATGAAAAAATTCTATCCCGAGGCAATTAGAGAAGTCTTTGCCAAAATAATTCCTTCTCCAGACAGTTTTTACCGAGATAATATTTCACGACATAATTCCTTCCCAGACAACTCTTTGCCTAAATAATTCTCTCTTGAGACTGTTCTTTCTAAGACAATTCGATTAACAGACAATTCTTTGTCGAGTATTGTCTATCCTGAGGTAGTTCTTTCCTGAGACAATTCTGTCACAAAATAGTTCTACCGCACAAAATTCTCGGCAAGAAAATTTTTACCAGAGACAATTCTTTTCTGCGATAATTCATTGCGAATACAATTATATTCCGCAACAAATGATTTCCGAAGCAATTTTTACATGAGACAATTCTTCCCCAGGAAAAGAATTTTCGGGAATATTCTGGAATTTTCTGGAATATTCTGGAATATTTCTGGAAAATGCCTAGGGATGCATTGTTCGTAGAAGAATTGTGTCGAAAAACTAAGAACACTGTACAGAACTATTTCGGATATCTGAATATAAAATGGAATATTAATCTGTATATATGTATATCCCTTAGAATATACATGATTTTAAAAGATTATTTCTTTAATATAGTAGAATTTTACCACACTTAAAGAGGCATAATCATAGACATCTATCCACAAATTAAAAACTACTTTTTGTTATTTGATTATAAAAATTTATGATTATGCGCGAAAGTATTTTAGAAACATTCTATTTTTGAAAAGATTTACTTAAAATGCAGATTTATTTAATCCAAAGAAGCCAATCTTGTTATGCTTCCCAAAAAAAATTTGGAAATTTGTCTTTAAATTTTACACGCTCGAAATATTTCAGAAAATTGCCAAAAAATCGGACACGTGATATGTAATTCTATATGAATCTCAATTTGTTTCTAATTTAGTTATTTTTTTTAAGTTATGTCTGTTTAATAAATTATGTTCAGAAATTATTAAAAATTGTATTATTCTCAGTATCCGTAGGTTTGTTTTCTATTTTATATATATTTTCGTTGTAGAACAAAAAATCATCAAATACATTTTTATGAAAAACTTAAATTTCAAGTTTGTTGATTAATATTATAAAAAGTAATTGATGCATTTTTAAAGTTAAAATATCAATTGATAGATTTACATTTTCTTATAATGTGGTAAAAAAAAATTGAGATCGTCAATTTAAAATTGCCAGATATATAAAGATTTTTGTAAATGAATATTTGGCATTTTGAAAATGTATTTGGTGAATTTTAGTTCTATAACGACGATATATTCAAATGTATTTTTATAGGCATCAGTTTGTAACTGCTTGCCTGAACATATTGCTATCTCTGTTATTATTCATAAAAATTATTTTTATATTCATTTATTTATTTGCATTCATTCGATTGCATAATAGTCGCACACACACACAAAAACACAGAAACCCAATTACAACAACAATAAATTTTGGAGCAATGCAATTTATTTGTGCCAGCAGCAGCATTATAGACTGATAGATACATAGATAGATACATAGATACAAATGGATGCAAAGTGTATCTGCAACATGTATCGGAGCTCACAACCTAATAAAATCTATGCAGTAAATGACTTAGTGACTGACTGAGTAACTGACTGAGAGAATGAATGAATTACAAAATTTAAATTGCAATCAAATTGACGACGATGCCGATGGAACCCACTGCAGTAGGCAACAATAATACTAACAACAATAACAACTATGAATGAATCCTATGCGTAGCTGTAATTGTATCTGCATCTTTTATAGCACTGACAAAATAAAAAAAAAAAAATAAAGTATCTTGTAGCTCACAGTCTATCTAAGTGCGCTACTGTGCAATAAAGGAAAAAACTGCACAGTTTATAATGAAAACAATTTTTATTTACAAAGTATTTTTTTGTTGTATTTTTTTTTTTATTTACTAACATTGCTGCTGCTGTTGCTGTATTGTTGTTCTTGGTTGATACTGGACGCCGCTGGCATTGCGCTCAGTTCATTGATCGCACGTTGCTCAAATGCACTGCGGCGGCATACGCGCGGTTTTCATTACAACAGTGACGGAGTGCAGTAGTAACAACAGCACCAGCAACATCAACAACAGCAACAGCAATACCAACTACTACCAGGGGCGGACTGATATACAAAAATCTAACCGAGAATTTCTTTTTTAAACGCCTTCAAAATATGTATTCCGATTTCCCACGTATTCTGTCCAAGTTTTTTTTTTTATAAAAACTTTCTGAGTTTGGAAAAAAAATGTTTTTTCAAAAAAAAAAATAACTTAAATTTTTTTCTAAATTAAAAAAAAATTCTCAAAAAAAAAAATTATAAAAAAAAAAATTCTCAAAAAAAATTTTTTTTTTTCAGAGAAAAAATTTTCTTAATTATGAATTGAAAACAATTTTTTCAAAAAAAAATATTAAAGTTTTTTTCAAAATAAATGAATCAAACGAAAAAAAAATCATTAATTTAATGAATTTTTCTACCAGATTCATCATTTTGATAGCACTGTACATTAACTGACATATTGATGATTGCATTCATTATATATATGAACTAATTCATACTATTGAACATCATAGTGAAGAACGAAATATTCAATACAATGAATATGAATGGTCATATTGATAAATATACACACAAAAATAAAAATTTCACCAACTACCAGGATTCATCATATTGATGATTTCATTCATTGAACTAAAATCGTATTTTTTCAGTGTTTTTCATTTTTAATATTTTTTATATAAAGAAATTTCAAACAAAACTTGGTCTACATTCACGTATTTATAATTCTTATAGGATTTATGATATTTAAACTAATACGGTTTGATGACCAAAATTCATCAATATGATGTTCACTTTTTCATTAATATGATGAAATGGAGGCTTCGAATAATTAGCAATTATATATTATAAATCATTTAAGAATTATGATATTTAAATTAATATGGTTTGATGACCAAAATTCATCAATATGATGTTCACTTTTTCATTAATATGATGAAATGGAGTCTTCGCATAATTAGCATTAAATATTATAAATCCTTTAAGAATTATAAATACATAAATGTGTAAATGGAGATAAATTTGTGTTTGAAATTTGATGTTAAAAAAAAATATTGAAAATGAATACATTTAAAAAATACGAATTTAATTCAATGAATGAATTCATCAATATGATGAATCCTGGTAGTTGGTGAAATTTTTGGTAAATTTTTTTGTGTTTAATCATAATATCCATGATTAATTTAAAAATTTGTTTGTAAATTGTTTATAATATTTATGAATATAAAATATAATATGATTAATACTGTTGAATTTTTTCAAAAACAATTTTTTTAGAAAATAATTCGAAACAGGGTTCTTAAAAAAATTCTTGTAAAGAAATTTCAAAAAAAGAGAAAAAAATGTAACAAAAAAAAAATATTTTTTGCGAACAAAAAAAAAAATTGCCCGAAAACAAATGCTGTTTAAAAAAAAACGTTGTTAAAAAAAAAAAAAAATTCGAAAAAAAAAAATTAAAAAAAAAATAATTAATTAACTTTTTCTAAATATAAATTTTATTAAAAAAATGTTGTAATTTAAATATAATACTAAACATTTTACTAATTTATGCATGTTGAGCAAGCATTATATGAGAAAAACTTACAAGAACTACATGAGAACTGAGAAGTAGGGAAAAAAATGATCGAAAAATAAATATTTTGATTGAAATTTGATTTGATGAATAGCATTCTTCAATATGAAGTAAAATATGTTGTATTTTATGTATTTGTTCATTAATATGATAAAATGTATTCTTCACATTCAGTTCATCGTATTGAAGAACACTTTTTCGACTTGTACCAAGCGTTCCTCATATTTATGATCGAATTCATAACATTGATGATTAATATTATGAATGGTTCTTCAATACAATGAATCATGGTTTGAAGAACGAAATTCATCAATGTACATTTTTTTCTGTGCACCGCTGTAATAACAGCCTTTTTCCAGTCAAATCTGGACTTTGTACACATGAACATATTAAATATGTCTAGAAGTAATTTAGTAATTTGAGTATATTTGGACGAAGATAATTACAAAGTATTATTTAGAAAAATTATATGTATTGAGCAACCCACCGCGTGAAGCTCGATTAGCTCATATGCTCCGGTCCGCTCCTGTCCTTCAACCATTACCACCTGCCGTACCGCGTCGCACCGTCGACTTGTATCATCGAACGTTTAAACAATTTTATTGAGATTTATTATCTGGTAGATACGTTTATACGTTTTACACTTTTTACGCGCGCGCATTTGCTGCACACATTCCACTGGCGCGATTGAGTGAGTTTTGTACTCTTTTTGTGTTTTGCTCTTTGTGATCAATTTTATTGTGCATTTTTTTAACTCTTTTTTATTTATATATTTTTTTTTTTATTTTTGTATCTGCAATTTTTGCTAAATTGTTTTATTTACATTTATGTGTTTATTTGTATCGACGAGCTACATTTATGGTGCTGTCATAAAAGCAGGTCGTCGTTGTCGTTTTATACTTCATGAGCTATAAAAAAAAATGCTAACTTTAGGCAAGTAGTAGCTAAAAGATACATTCTATAACATATCTATAAGATACATTTTTTAAAATAATACTTTTATGGCTTTGAATTTAATTTAATTTATTATTTTAATTTAGTTTATTTGAAATTTATTAACATCATCAATATTTTAAAAAAGTATCGTCAAAATATAATTTAAAAAAGTATCGCTTAGCTACAAACGTATCTTTTCGTTTTTAAAGCGCTTCGGGCAATGTTTACAACCACACAAAAACGAACTTTAGCACAAATATATTAACACTTGCAGCGCATAACAAATCGTTTGGGTTTGCAAATTAAAAGTTAGCAAAAACATTTGTCGAGCCACATATATCATGCTGCAGCCTACTACCTTTCTCTCGTTCGTTCCATCGTTCATTCGTTCGCTCTCTATCTCACTCACTCGCCGCAATCAAAGTGCTTTATAGCAACTGTTACTACAGCCCATCTATTACTATCGACTTGTAGCCTGCCGGCTCTATACGGGTTCTATAGTAGTTCTATAGCCTTTTGTTACCCTTTTCGTTCTATTTCAAATTTGCTAGTTGGGTTTTTAGTTTTTCTTTTTTTTTGTTGTTGTTGTTGTATGTTGTTTTCTCGTCGAAAGCATGACCACCAATTTGTTTGCATTTAATTTTATTTTTTTAGCATTTCATTTCTAGTTGCGCTGTAACTCTTTTTTTTTATCTAGTTTTTTGTAAATTATATTTTTTATGTTTTCTTTGCATTTCTATACAACAAGCGATGATTTGTTTTTTTATTTTTATTGTTTCTCTTGAACTGTTAATCATTTTTCGCTGCTGCCTAACAATTGTCGGCAAAACAACGATACCAACAATTGTTGCCGCCGTCTGGCGGGCAGTGCAAAAGTAGCATTTTTTTTTTTTTTTAATTTTGCAATGCAGTGGTCAGCAGTAAATAGAAAAATGGAAATTTAAAAAAAGAAAATTAGGGAAAATGGAAAAAACTTAAAAGAAAATAAAAAAATGAAATAAAAATATAAAAGAAAAAATACAAAATACAAAAAATATAAAATATAAAAGAAAAAATATAAAAAATAATAGAAAAAATATAAAAAACGTTAAATTTAAAAAAACAAAAAATTGTATTTTATTATAAAAAAGTTAAAAAGTGCACAAAAAAAAGGAAAAAATTAATATATATATATATTTTTTTAATATATAAATTTAATTATAAATAAAACCAAAATTAAAATTTATTTTATAGAAAAATAATAAAAAAAGGAACAGAAAAATTACAAAAAATAAAAAAATAAAAACTTTTCAATGGCACCATTTTTCTGCCAGCCATCGAGTCATGTGCCGACTCGAATTCTTTTCTATTATTTTTGAGTTTCTTTGTTTTCATTAAATTTTATTTGTTGCTGCAGTCGCGCCAAGCGAAACCTGTCTGCATAGCAGCAGCAACAACAGTAGAGTCATCGCCAGGCAATATCGCCAACAACATCATCCGAAGCAATGCTTTGTTGGCCTAAATTAAAATTGCAATAGAATGTGTCTGCTGCTGCTGCCGTTGCTGGTTGCTGCTCTTGTTCTAGTGTTGCTGTTGAAATTGCTGCTGCAATTTGTTATTGTTGTGTGTAACGATATCTGTAGTGCAAACTTGAGCAAACAAAAGCGCATAAATTATTGATGTTGCTGCCTATGTTGCCGACGTCGACGACGAGGACAATGAGAACAACGACAAATGTCTGACCAGCAACATCGACGCTTTTGTAGACCTTGACAAAATGCTGGTTGGAAGGCAAAGCTTTGACGAAAGGTTTTTGAAAATTTGACAAGAAATTGATTTTTTTAAAGGAAAAATTGTGTCTTTAGTGAAAAATTTAATTTAAGTAAAAAATTGAATTTTTAGTGAAAAATGTTATTTGAGTGAAAATTTTAATTTTCAGTGCAAAATGGAATTTTGAATGAAAAATGGAATTTTGAGTGAAAAATTAAAAAAAAGTAATTTGAGTGAAAATTTTAATTTTTAGGGAAAAATTTAACTTTGAGTGAAATATTTAATTTTGAATGAAAAATTGAATTTTTAGTGAAAAATTGAATTTTTTGTAAAAAATTCAAATTTTGAGTTAAAAAATAAGTTTTTAGTATATAGTTGTATTTTGAGTGAAATATTTAATATTGAGTGAAAAACTGAATTTTGAGTGAAAAATTCAATTTTGAGTGAAAAATTTAATTTTGAGTGTAAATTTAAATTTTGAATGAACATTTTAATTTTGAAAGAAAATTTGAAAGTGAAAATTAAATTTTTTGCGAATAATTGCATTTTGAGTGACAAATTTAATTTTGAGTGGCAAATTGATTTTTGAGTGAAAATTCAACTTTCATGAAATTTTGAGTAAAAATTTATCTTTTGAGTGAACATTTAAATTTAGAGTGAAAATTTAAATTGTGAGTGAAAATTTAAATTTTGATTATTAATTTAAATATTGAGTGAAAAATGTCATTTTGAATGAAATATGTAATTTTGAGTGAAATATGAAATTTTGAGTGAAAAATGTCTTTTTGAGTGAAAAATGTCATTTTGAGTGAAAAATGTCATTTTGAGTGAAAAATGTCATTTTGAGTGAAAAATGTCATTTTGAGTGAAAAATGTCATTTTGAGTGAAAAATGTCATTTTGATTGAAAAAAGTCATTTTGAGTGAAAATGTAAATTATGAGTGAAAATTGAATTTGTAGTGAAAAATTTAGTTTTGAGTGAAAAACTTAAATTTGGAGTGAAAAATGAAATGTTGAGTGAAAATTGAATTATGAGTGAAAAATTTAAATTTGAGTGAAAAATTTAAATTCGTGTAAAAAATTAAAATTTGTTTTGAAAATAAAATAAAATTGTTTCACTGAAATATTGTTGCATAATTAAATTAATTAAAATTGTGTTGCTGCTGTCCACAGCACAGTTGGCAACCAATTGAATGAGGCTGCTGCTGCGTTTCATTTACAATGTACACCGTAGTATGTGTGCTGGCTGTGTGGCACAAGTGTAGACATACTTTTGACAGCCACTGTCAAAGCGAATTTTTTCACATGGCAAAAATTTAATTTAAGCTGTTGCCGCATTTTTGCCGTCGCTGCTGCTGTTGAAATGCTTATCATTGCAGGCGGAAATTCGGAAATTAAAATGACAGCAAAGTCTTGTTGCCGATACAGTGACAGCAGCAGCAACAGCAACAATTCGAGCAGCAACAAAAAAAATGCGTTTAATGAGTTGCGTCCGTTCGCATGTTTGTGCGACGGACAACGTCCGTCCGTTGTACATCATCAATTCAATGCATGAATCTGTCCTGTCTGTCGGTCTGAATGTTCGTCGGTCTGTACAATGTATGTATCACGGAGAGTTCTATGCACAATGGGTGCATTGTTGTTATTGTATCTCTTGGAATGTCGACAACAACAACAACAACATGTTGTACTTTACGCAGAACGGAAGCCACTCAAACCGCATTTTTCGTCAACACGTATTGAATTTAAAAATTGCAATATTCTTTATTTAATTAATAAATTTTAAAAAATATATAAAATATTAATTTTTGTAATATTAGATATATTTTTCTAAATCTGAAAAAATTCTGAGACAAAAAAACATTCTGGGTATACACAAATTTTGTGATTTTGATTGGACCAACTGAAACACTCGAACCTAATTCTGTAATTTCACTTTTTTCCAGTTCCAATCAGGAGTTTTCCAATTAGATAATAAAACAAAATACAGCATTTTTATGAGAAACTCAATATAAAGTGTTTTTGTCGCATAAGTCTGGAATGACAAAATATTGGAATTTGAAATTTTGCATGTAGACTTCTAATAGTAAGTAGCATATGCTGGAAAATTTTCTTTCAATTTGCTTAAATCACTTTTTAAAAAAAAAAATTTTCCGATATATAAAAAGTTGAATTTAAAAATTCCAATACAAATTCTTTAAAAAACATACGGAAAATAAATATAAATATATTGACATTGCATACGGTATGATTTAAACGATACTACGAAAGACAACACTCAAAGTTTTAAATGTAACCAAGGATACAAAAAGGATATCAAAATACAAAGCAAGCACATGGCATTTATATCAAGCAAAGTGCGCTCATACAACAACAACATAAAGATAAACAGCAACATTTATAAAAATAAATAGTACTCTGATACGTTGTCGTACTTTTCAGCAATAAGAAAAAACAATTGTCGTTCATATTTAATGTTTTAATTTGCATTTATACACGCGTTTCATGTGGCGTTGTCTTTTACCAAATAAAAAAAAAAAAAAAAACAACAACAAGAATTTCCGACAACCACTTTTAACATTCTTATTTATTCTTTATATATTTTGTATTGTGTATGCGCTTTCATTTATATTTATTTTGATATGTTTTATTTTGCAGTACAAGGATACAAGTAACAATTGGCCGGCCACAATGCGTTATCCTTTGTATATTGTCAATATATATGAAAATTGTATATTCTCGTTAAATTTTTATATTTTTTACTTTACTTTACTTTTGTTGAATTCAATTAATTTTATTGCAACGCAATTAAATATTAAAATTTTCAATTGCATGCTTTTGGGCGCGCGCGCCATTCTCAGTAAACCTAGTGTGAATTATAAAAAAAATTCTGCAAAATTTTAATAATTAGCATTTCATTGAAATTTTTAAAGTTCAAGCATAACAACTGTCATCGATTCTTATTTATTTTTAGCTGCTTATGATAGCATTTAACAAATATTTGACCTTAAAGAGACAAAAAAATACATGTTTGAATTTTTTTTAGCAGCTAATTTAAATTAATGTTTGAACGCCCACACACGATACAACCATTGTTTATAGTGATCGACATTTATTTTGCAACTAATATAATAGGTATTGTAGATTTTATACAAATATCGCTTTAGCAGAAACTTGTTTTTATTTTATTCGAGACGAAATAAAATTTTAATATTGATTAAACGAAAACCAAAAATAGTCTGAATGTTAACATAAATTCAGATTTTTACACATTTTTCAAATTTACACACAAAAACCTATAATTATTTATTATAAAATAAACAATAGTTCTTTAGCAGTTCTAGTAAAAATTTGTTTTTATTTTAATTGCGACGAAACAATTAGGGTTGATTAAACGAAAATCAAAAAGTGCTGCATATTAATAAAAATTCAGATTTTTACATAATTTTGAAATTTTCATATAAAACCATTAAATTATTTATTACAACATAAACTAAGTCCTTTAGCAGTTCTGGCAGAAAATTGTTTTTATTTTATTATATTTTATTTAAAAAAAAAAACCAAGTTTCAACAAAAACCAAAATAAGTCTGAGCTTTACTTTAATTTAAATTTTTTTAGATATCTTTAAAATGTACACAAAAAACCCTAAAATTATTTATTATAACATAAACTATAGTTCTATCATCAACCAATTCTGAATTGGGTTTTTTTGTTATTATTTTTAATTTGGAGTCATTTATTTATAATAATAATTTTAAATTTTTAAAATACTTAAGTAGCAAACTTATGTCCCAGCTTCATACACCCAGAAAAAAATTCCCTCAAATCCCATTAAAATTGTTCAATGGGACAATTATTGATTTAAACGTATACAAAAAAATAAATATTTTCATATAAATTCAATGGCAATGTCATGGTGTTTTCTAGTATTTAATGGTATTTTCCGATTAAAATAATAATTTATCCTATTGACTATTTTTAATAGTAAAAAACTATTATTTATATAGTATGTTTTTCTGGGTGTAGTATTCAAATCATTTTTAAATATTTCAATAAACTATATTTTTCTAATACTAAACACTTGCTTCCTAAACATTTGTTTCATACAAATTGTCTGAAATAACACGGTTCTCAAGTTGTTAGATTCATAAACTATAAAATTACATGTTCACCGAACAACAAAGTTCAAAATTTCAACAAACATTAGCATTAATAACATATTATTTACGGTAATTACTGACTGTTACTACAATAATTGTAAATGATATCATTACAAAGTAGGGGCTGTTTGTTAAAATTACTTGAAGTTTGTTTTTTTTCCTTTTAATAAACTATTATTTGTTCACACATATTCAGTCATGTTGTGCATAATAAATGATTAATGATACATTATATGATTATTTTTGTACAAAAATGCTCACAAAAGTGGTAAAAAATACAAAAATTGTTTGTATATTAAAAAATGTTTGCATTTGCTGTATATATCATAATGAAACAGATTTAAAAAGACTAAAACCCATAATACCAAAATTTTGTTCAATAGAATAATAACAAAACAAAAAAAAATAAAATAAAAAACCAGCACACAAATAATAATAATGTAATATTCTTTAAATTGAAGGAAAAAACCAAAAACTAAAATTTTTATCATATACATTAACTGTTCTCAAATTAAATGAAAATAAAATCGAAATTTCATTTCCCCCAATTAAAATTTTATAAGATGGTGTCTTTTTGAATTCTATTTGATTATAAAATAAATTTCACAGTAAAAATGGATTCAACTACCAAAAAAATTGAAAAACACTCTGAATAAAATCGAAATTTCATTTTCTCCAATTCAAATTTGATAAGACGGTGTCTTTTTGAATCCTATTTCAATACAAAATAAGTTGAACTGCAAAAATGGATTCAACTACCAAAAAAATGAAAAACACTCCGAATAAAATCGAATTTTCAATAACCCCAATCCAAATTTGATAAGACGGTGTCTTTTTGGATCCTATTTCATTATAAAATAAATTTCACCCCAAAAATTGATTCAACTCCCAAAAAAATTAAAAACATTCAGAATAAAATCGAAATTTCATTTCCCCCAACACAAATTTGTTAAGACGCTGTCTTTTTGGATCCTAGTTCATTACAAAATAAATTGCACTGCAATAATTGATTCAACGATCAAAAAAATTGAAAAACACTCCGAATAAAATCGAAATTTCATTTCCCCCAATACAAATTTGATAAGACGGTGCCTTTTTGGATCCCATTTCATTACAAAATAAATTGCACTGCAAAAATTGATTCAATTACCAAAAAAATTGAAAAACACTCCGAATAAAATCGAAATTTCATTTCCCCCAATACAAATTTGTTAAGACGGTGTCTTTTTGGATCCTATTTCATTATAAAATAAATTGCACTACAAAAATTGATTCAACTACCAAAAAAATTGAAAAACACTCCGAATAAAATCGAAATTTCATTTCCTCCAATCAAAATTTTACAAGACGATGTATTTTTGTATCCTATTTCATTACAAAATAAATTGCACTGCAAAAATTGATTCAACTCCCAAAAAAATTGAAAAACACTCCGAATAAAATCGAATTTTCAATAACCCCAATCCAAATTTGATAAGACGGTGTCTTTTTGGATCCTATTTCATTACAAAATAAATTGCACTACAAAAATTGATTCAACTACCAAAAAAATTAAAAAACACTCCGAATAAAATCGAAATTTCATTTCCTCCATTCAAAATTGAATAAGACGATGTATTTTTGTATCCTATTTCATTATAAAATTAATTTCACTGCAAAAATTTATTCAACTCCCAAAAAATTAAAAAACACTCCGAATTAAATCGAAATTTCATTTCCTCCATTCAAAATTGAATAAGACGATGTATTTTTGTATTCTATTTCATTATAAAATTAATTTCACTGCAAAAATTGATTCAACTACCAAAAAAATTGAAAAACACTCCGAATAAAATCGAAATTTCATTTCCTCCATTCAAAATTGAATAAGACGATGTATTTTTGTATTCTATTTCATTATAAAATTAATTTCACTGCAAAAATTGATTCAACTACCAAAAAAATTGAAAAACACTCCGAATAAAATCGAAATTTCATTTCCCCCAATCAAAATTTTATAAGACGATGTCTTTTTTGTTCCTATTTCGTTATAAAATAAATTTCACCCCAAAAATTGATTCAACTCCCAAAAAATTGAAAAACACTCCGAATAAAATCGAAATTTCATTTCCCCCAATACAAATTTGATAAGACGGTGCCGTTTTGGATCCCATTTCATTACAAAATAAATTTCACCCCAAAAATTTATTCAACTCCCAAAAAATTGAAAAACACTCCGAATAAAATCGAAATTTCATTTCCTCCATTCAAAATTGAATAAGACGATGTATTTTTGTATTCTATTTCATTATAAAATTAATTTCACAGCAAAAAATTATTCAACTACCAAAAAATTAACAAAATCTCTAAAAATTGCGTATTTTATTTCATAGTGCCTATTGTTACATTTTCGTTAATATTTTTGTTTATAATATTTAACATTTAATGTTTCTGAGTCAATCAATTAGTCAATTAGCGCGCTCAGCCAAATAAAAATGACGTCCTACTTCATTTCTGTTGTCGGTAGACCGGTGACACGCTACGTTCAACCGACACAAATTTATTATTTCCAGGTAACTAGAATTCATAGACGTCGTCGTTTGTGCGGCGCGTGTTTGCAAATAATTTAATGGCAGTCAACAAAATAAACAAAATAGCTAAATAAATAAAACACCAAATCGAAATGAGTTGTTAATTTGCCACACTGTACCAAAGTGGTGCGAAGGGGGGCTAAAAGTGCTGATGAATCATGGGCGAAAAGTAGTGGGGGTTGTCAATTTAGCAAATTGACACGTACCGTACATTTAAGTTGAGCATTAAATGCCGTCAAATGTCAACGCAATCATGACGTAACGTTCCTTTGATACAGTCGACGCAGTTTGTCCAGTTTGTCGAAACAGTCAGCGTAACTGACATTGACAACCAACTGACCGACCGATCGTCCGACCGACCGAACAATTGGCACAATGTACTCAATACTGCTCAGTACAGAGTAGGTTCTAATCTGCCCATACTCAGTATCAGAAATAAAAAACAAATAATCAAATAAAATGGTATAAATTCCATTCGAAGTCAACTCAATGCAATGCAATGCAATCAGCGGTCAACAGAAATGACTCAGTATTAAAATATTTGTTTGGATTTTATTACAAAATACTATTAATATTTGTGATTTTATTTTATTATTTTGCAATTTGTTTTATTTTTGCTGAGAATCATTACTGTATGCTGAAATATAGCTGTAGCTGGTTTTAAGTCAACTATTATTAGTTGACGTTTTTTCTTTTTACATATATTAATTGTATTGTGGCTTTATTGAGGCGCAGTTTTTACTTGCGTCTTGAGTCATCATATGAAGGCACTGATATTTGCAAATGAGAAATATAAAACTTAAATAAATACTGTTTATTGAAGCAAATATTTTTGTGGCGAATGTATTGAATTTTGATACATTCGATGAATGTCTTTCGCTTAAATGCATATTTTTGCAATAATTATAATGAAAAATGTTTATTGCTAATATTTATTATATTTATTACAAAATATTTATTTAGTGTCAATATTTATTTCAAAATATTGATTTATTGTTAATTTTTATATTGATTTATTACACTAAAATTCGATAATTTCAAATATACGAACTATTCATCAATATTACGTATTTGTTCATTTAATGATTAGTGTTTTGAATTTATTCATATTAGGTATCAAATTCATTATATAAAAATACGGTTGATTATATACCATTTCTTCATATTATGGACATTTTCATTAATATAATGCATTTTTCATCAGTGTTTAGTCATTCATCAAAACGTAAAAATATTATTTATATCTGGAAATAATGTTTATTAGTGAAAAATAATTATTTTTATTAACTATTTTTCAAATTATGAAAATATTCATCAATACAATGAATATTTCATCAATGTACCGGTATTCATTAATATTACGTATTTATTCATTATACGATTAGTGTCAAATGAACATTTGGAAAAATGTTAAAAATAAATAACAAATACGTCAAATTAAAAAACGGTTGCTTATAAACCATTTCTTTATATTATGAATATTTTCATTAATATAATGCTTTTTTCATCAGTGTTCAGTCATTGATCAAAACGTAAAAATATTATTTATGTCTGGAAAAAATTTTTATTAGTGAAAAATAATTAGTTTTATTAACTATTTTTTATATTATAAAAATGTTCATAAATATAATGAAACTTTCATCAATCTACAGTCGTTCACTAATATAACGTATTGGCTAATTTTATGATTAGTGTCCAATAAACATTGAGAAATCGTTAAAAATAAATAACAAAACGTAAAATTAAAAAACTGTTGCTTATCAAATATTCATCAATATTATGAAATTCTTCATTAAAATAATACATTATTCATCAACGTATTGTCGTTCATAATATTAAAAAATATCATCAATTAAAATCTTTAGTATATTCCATTGTTTATTCGAATTATTTATTAAAATTATGAATTTGTTCAATAATTTAATGCACTTTCTACAAACGATTGGTTGTTCATTATATATTGGTGAAAAATCCACATTTTACGTTAAAATTCAAAACATTGAGGAACTGTTTTGTGTTATTATGAATCATACATCAATATTATGAATTTATACATTGATATGCTCAATTTGCCACCAATGCATGGACGTTCATCACAATGAAAGTATTCGGTCGTTCATTCTAATGGAAAAAAATATATATATATATTTGTGAAATTTCATTATATTTATGAACAAATTGATACTAACTTTGATGATTTGTACATTATTTATATGAATCCTAAATCAATATTATAAAATGGTTCATTTAAATTATGTATTTCTTATTTTCTACCAATGATCGGTTATTCATTAGTTTTATAAAAGCATATCTTCAATATATTGCTGAAAAAAAAACATATTTCGTACAAATTAAAAACATTAAGCAACTGTTTTATGTTAATATGAATCATTCATTTATTCATTGATATGCTGTATTTTCCACCAATGCGTGGACGTTCATCACAATGAAAATATTCGGTCGTTCATCATAATGAAAAATATTGTAAATATATTTGTTAAAATTCATTATATTCATAAACAAATTGATACTACCATTGAAGATTTGTATATTGTTTATATGACTCATACATTAATATTATGAAATGATTCATTGAAATGATGTATTACTTATTTTCTACCAATGATGGTTTGTTCATAAGTTATACTAAAGCATATCTTCAATATATTGGTGAAAAATCAACATATTTTATACAAATGCAAAACATTGAGCAACTGTTTTATGTTATTATGAATCATTCATCAATATTATGAATTTATGCATTGTTAAAAGAAATTTTACACCAATGCATGGACGTTCATCATAATGACAATATTCGATCGTTTATCATAATGAAAAATATTATCAATATATTAGTGAAAATTCATCATATTCATAAACAAATTCATATAAATGAAGATGTCTACTTTGTTTATATGAATCATACATCAAAATTATGAAATTATTCATTGATATGATGAATATCTTAACAATGAATGATGGCTTAACATATTAAGAAAATAAATTGTTTGGATTTCAATACCTTTTTCATTATTTCCACTTATACAAAGTCTTTATTTGAAATTCAAGTATGCCAGTTCATTAGATAAATTTCAGTCAATATTTTAACTGACTTACCTTAATTAATAACCTGACTGAGAGCTGCCTTAAATCAAGTCGGTAACTTTGCCTTTGTGAGCTGCCAAAGTATTTGTGAGCTGTTTAGTCCTTAATAAAGCTTTATGTCGAAATTAATGTCTTCATTGGCAGCACATAAAATCTGTAATTTGCACAAATTACTTGAGCCTTGGTAGTACTACTACACATAGCCTTAGTCTTGGGCCTGGCCTAGGTGATAAATTTGTGGCAGTTATTAATTACACTAGAAACTTAAGCGCTTTATCTTTTTAAGTGCAACAAAATGTGGATTTTATTATGTGCAAAATATTTGCAATTAATTTTGCAGATTATTTTGTAGAATTGGGAAAATGTTGCCAATTTAAAAAAGAAACAAAAATATATATTTTTGTAATATAAAAACCAAGTAAAACGCAATTTATACGACGTAAATCTACGTATTATTGGACGTACACAAATTGTTGTAATTGGCGAAAAAGCGCTGAAAAATGGAAGAGGGCTTAAAAATATTGCACAATGGTAACCCTTTGATGTGCTGTGCGTTTGGCACTCAGACTGATGGACAGACGGACGGACGCACAGAGAGATAGACAGTCAAATATATGGATGAATGATGAATGGATAGATGGAGGGCTTGACACATGGGCTGCGTGAAAGCCACATGTAGAGAAGTTGAGAAGATGCTTTACACACAAATATAAAATAAAACATAATGCTATATGAGGTTTGTAGGATTAAAAAAAAAACGAACGAAACGAGGGTAACAACTCATAATTGAAAAATGCAGGAAAGTGGATATTTTAATTGTTTCAAGTGATTATTACAAATCGCCTTTGCTGCCAGAACAGCTTAAGTGGATTTTGTTTTTAATATTTTTATTTTTTATATTTTTTATTTTTTTTTTATTATTTTTTATTACATTTCAATTATAAATTGGTGGCAAATATTTTTATTCATTTAATGAGATTTTGAGCTTGATGCATCAAATTGATTGCAAGCTGTCAAAATTAATAATTCAATTAAATATTATTTTTTAAATCGTTTTTGTATTGTAAGCCTATTATAGATGGGTATATTAACTGATGCCATTTGTATTTTAATATATTTCAAATTTATTTTTTTATTTGTAAAATTTATATGGCATAAAAAAAAGTGATAAAAAAATTATTTCAAAAAATATTCAATATTTATTTGGCCATCTAAAATGCTTTTAGTTTTAATTAAAAATCATAAATTTTGGCGCTTCAACAGCAGGCAACAAACGCACAGAAACTTTTGGCAATTTGCAAAAATGGCTGCTCGTTTTTTATTTTATTTTTTTGCATTGATTTCAATAAATGTGGCGCTGCTCAAAAAGCGGCAATAACAAAGTTTGTGAAAATGTAAAATAAAAATTAATATTAATTTAATCAACACAATTGAATTACTGCTTTTTTTATCTGTGTCATATTTAGAATAAAATGGAGCCTGAATTATTTAAAATCATTTAATTGATGTATGAAATAACTGCACTAAAAGTTTTTACTAGGGATAGATTTTTTCTATGTATACCATTCATAATTATTATGAATTGGTTTTTTAATAAAATATTTTATTCATCAATAATAAAAATACTATTTTTTTAAAAAAACATTACTGGTTGGAGGAACATGTTCATTTTTTATATGAATTATTCATCAATATTATGAATTTATTTTTTAATATGATGAAATAATTCAGCAGTGCGTGTTAATCATAATGCAAAAATTGTTTCAGTATAATGATGACCGATTGATTATTAATATTATGAATGTCTTTATTAATAAAATGAGATGTTCATCTATGATGAAAATAATATATTTTAATTGTTCGTAATCTCATTGTATTCATAAAAAATACTTTATTGAGAGAGATATGTTCATTTTTTTTACGAATCATTCATCTATATTATGAATATGTTCATTAATATGATTAAAAAAATCATCAATTAATGAAAATTCATCATATTACAAAATAATGATCAGTTTTATGTACGATAATCATATTAAAAAATATCATATACAAAAATATGAAGATGAAAATATAGTTTACTGCTGTAAAATGCATTGCTTGTTCATTGTTTTTATGAATTACTCAAATATAATAAACTTCTTCATTAAAATGATAAATTGAACCAGCGTTCAAAACATGACAAAATGACCAACAGATCGTTTCATTGAGAATATAAATATCATAATTTTAAAACAGTACATTACATGTTTATATGAACCAATCATCAATACTTTAAATTTGTTCATTAATATAATCAAATAATTCAACAAATGTTCATCATTTTGCAAACATTTAACTAGTAAATTGAACCATCATCATATTGAAAAATATTATATTAAAAAACATCAAGATGAAAATATCATTCGTTGCTAATATTGATGAATAAATCATTGTTTATATGCTTTATTCATCAATATTATAGATTTGATCATTAATAAAGGGTTTTTCAATAAGAGCGCTACAAAAGTTTTTTTCAAGGGTTTTTCAACAGGGACGCTACAAAAGTAGAGCGACAGACACAGCAAACAACGCCATATTTCTTACTGCCCTTTTGACATTTCTCTTCAATAAGGTTTGCCGTTTCATGATGAAAAGATATACGAGCTAACAATGAGTCGAAATTATTAAAATTTACTACCGAAATTTGAATTCGTATATCTTTCCATCATGAAATGGCAAACCTTACTGAAGAGGAATGTCAAAAGATCGGCAAGAAATATGGCGTTGTTTGCTGTCCCTGTCACTCTACTTTTGTAGCGTCCCTGTTGAAAACCCTTGAAAAAAACTTTTGTAGCGCTCTTATTGAAAAACCCTTTATGTTAAAATAAAATAAAGCACACAATTTCTTGATAATACAAATATTTAATCAGAAATATGAACATTTGTCATATTAATAAATAACACATTATAATTTATCAAGGTTTATATTCATAGTTTATATGAATTATTCATTAATAAACTCCAAGCTAACGATAAAAATTACTAAATTTAATGTAAAATTCTCGAACATTTTATATATTTTGTAACATTATAAATGAATTCTATTAAAGAATTCTATTAAAAAATATATTTTATATAAAAATATCTAAGATAGAAAAGACAAATTATTCATTCTAAAATATTAATGATAAAAATGTAAATATTTTTCAACATTTTATCGATTCCTTGATTTTTTTTAAATATCTATATTTAATAACTTTTATATTTTATAAATTACTTTTGACAATTTTCTGCTAAAAATTGTCATAAATCTATGCTGCTGTCAAAATGCATCTACCATTTGTATCATTATTTAATATATAATTTGTGGAAGTTTCTGGAAACTTCTAAAATGTAAATACATTTTAAATAGGCTTTAAATATTAATATTTCCAAAGAAATAAATCAATCGTTTGACAAGTAAGTTGTGACAAGCCTAAAACTAAAACACTATCACTTTAGAACCATTACTTATTAATTCTGCAAAACAGAGAGTGGTCAATAAATATGCCTTTCAGCCTGCCAGCAGACTTTGAATAAATGCTAATGCATATTTGCAGCAAATAGCATAAATAAGATGTCGAGAAAACTAAAAACTGTCAAAATACTAATTAAAAACAAACAATATTTTGTTGCATTTTATAATACATATTTCTTTATACCAAAAGACTATAACTTAATTTATTTATTAAGCAACTATAATATAAAAATAAATTTTTGAATTTAAATCAAAGTTTTATAATATTCGAATACAATAGTTGTGAATTTGAGAAATATACCAAAATTTTAGGCTTCATTAGGGCGCTTGCTGTGTACCCAAATAACTCACAAAACAATAGCTTTTTGGTCTTCACTATTTTCACGCTGACATTGAACTTGACAGGTATTCAAATATGAATAAAATTAATAATAAAAAAACTACGGTGCGATTCAAGCACAATAAATAATTTGCTGTGACAGCGCGCGTAGGCGCCAGTGCTGCCAGACGGTTGAATTGTTTTTTTTTTTTTTCGAAAAAGTGTGAGAAATATCGCAATAAATTATTTAAATTTTTATAGCAGTTTAATTTTTGTTTTCTTTTTGAAAAGATATTTTTAGAAATTTATGAAATAATGACAACATTTTTTTTTGATTTTCAATATGTTTTGTGAAGAAATATTGAAAATTAATTTTATAATAAAAAATGTATTTAAAATTGCAAATTAATCACATTATTTATAAAACTATAATATATATTATTTATATAAAAAATAAATAAAAAACATATATTAACCATTTCATTTTGTTTCTTTGCAGGTATGTAAAACCATTTGTTAAACTATGCAGTAAGTTATACAAAATATTTTTTTTACTTAAAACTCAATGTGTCTTCAATAACTTTAGATAAAAAAAAGTAACAAATAAAACTACAAATAAAGGTTTTATTTCTGCTCTAGTAATTAGGCCGCCAAACGTAATTTAAAACCGCGTTTTTTTCTCATTGCGTGTTTTAAATATATAAAACTATAACAAATTAAAAGAAATATTATAAGTAAAATAAAAAATATAATACAAAAAACATACAAAGGTATATTAAAAAAAATATATTGCAAAATTGACACTTTATGGTAACCAACCGCATACCACTAAAACTCAAAAAATAAAAATACCAAAAGCAAATAAACAATTTTACATCATGCGAAAGTAAGGGTTTTAAATTACATTTTAAAAAATAGTAGATAGTTATAATTATTATGATTTCTTCGAAATTAAATAAATATAAACACCTTAATAAATCAATAAACATTGAAACGCACAGTTTTCTACTCATCATATATTTATTTGGTATTTAAGTTGGATTAAATTTTATTTATTTGCACTTTAAGCATAGAGTTCTTATCTATGCACAAGAAAAATATATTTTCACCTTAAGTACAATTGTTATTTAAAAACATAATAAAATTATACTTGTTACTACATTAGGTACCTAACATAAGGTATACTATAATTTATAAAAACTAAACAACATAAATATATGTTCATTATTTGTATGATTGCAAATACAATTTGTTAGCTATATCTAAACTACATTTGTTACAAACACTATATGTTTCTTGCAAAAGCAATATGTTTGTTAAAAGCACAATATGTGGCTTAAAATTACAATTAGTTTGCTTCAATATGTTTTCTACAAATATACAATTGTCAGTATATTTCATATTTCCTAAAAACCTTTTGTTTTCTACATATAATGTTTATAGCTAAAATATTGCGATTGCTGCAAACATTTTTTATAGGCTGCAATCGATTTGAGTTTATAATAATAAAACGTTATTAGGAAATATACAAACATATATACGGTAAATTGTGTATGTATTTGTAAAAACTTATTGAAGCAAACATATTCGTTAAACATATTGTGTTTACAAGAAACATATTGGATTCCCCAACCAATATATTTAATATACGGCTAACAGTTTGTATTGACAATTAAAAGATAATTGCTTGTCTCACAATTTTAAAAATAATTGTATTACTTATGTGGATACCTTTTATAATTATTGTAAACATTTTAAAAATATAAAACTACAATCATATTTAAGGCAACGTATATTTTATATGGATACATAAGAACTACATAATTGTGCAAAATGATTAAAAAAAAAAATAAATCAAACTGAAATACATAAAATAAATAAATGCCGAGTAGAAATCATTATGTTTGAGTTTGATTAAATAATTATTGATTTATTATGTTTAATATTTATTAAATGCAAACATATTGTGATAACCGCAAGCACTCAATTTTTTTACAGCAAAGATGTAGTGTTTTAGGCAAACATATTTGGTATGTAGAAACATAATTCGTCGAATATATTTGCAGCAATCACAATATGTTCGTTATAAACATTAAAAGTTTTGCTACAAAAAAAACATTATGTTTGTTGTACTCAAATTGAATACTTCTCTGCATGTAGCTTATCATTTGTTTTGTTGTTTGGTTTTAGTTTTATAGAAATTTTGTCTTTATGCTTTTACTTTTTACTTTATCAACGCGTGTGTGACCCATAAAACGGTGTAAAATGTAAACATAGAAAATTAAAAAACATGCCGCTGATAACAACATTATTATTATTATTTTAAGTATCTATTTTAAACAACTGGGTTAATTAAACTCCCACCGATTAATTGATAATCACAACATTGTTGTTGAGTATTTGCTTTTTGAGATAAAAAAAATATTGTGTTTTTTTATGTTTATACTAAGGGTACTCACGAACTGTGTTATATACTTCAAAAAGTTCAGTATACTCCGAAGGGAGGAGAGCACATTTCAAGGCAACTTTTACGCTCGGAAAGATTTGCTATTTTAGTCATATAGAAGAAATATTTTCGATATTGCCACAGTTCACAGTCCAGTGTTACATCTAGGAACTTTTGAATATAGCTCAAGACAATATTCACTCTCGTTAAGATTTGATATTGTTTACTAAGAGGTAAATTTTATTTTTTTTCATTTCATATTGGCAGCCTCTAATCCAGAGTAAAACATAGATATTTTCGAACTCTATTAAATTATTCGCAATTAGAAATGAACACTCTTTGGGAAGACAAGCACAAAAAAAAATTCATCAATATTTATTCTAAAATATTAATAATTTTTTCTCCAACTACCAGATTCATCATATTGATGTCATCGTTCATTAAATGACATATTGATGAATGTATTCATTATATATATGAACTTATTCATACTATCGAATATCATGGTAAAGAACGAAATATTCAATACAATGAATTTAAGTCTTCATATTGATGAATATAATCATAATATCTATGAATAAGTAAAAAAAAAATCAGTAAATTTTACATAATATATATGAATATAATCATCAATGTGATGAATATTGTTGAACTAATATTTTTTTTTTCTAAATGAAATAATGGATTTTTTTACGAATTTTTCAAGGATAAAAAAATTGTTTTTAGAAAATAATTCGAAAAAATATATTTAAAAAAAAAAAAACCAAAAATTTGGAAAAAATGTATTCTAAAAAAAAATATTCCGATTAAAATGGCCGAAAAAAAAAAATTTTTTTTGAAAAAAAAATTCCAAAAATTTTTTTTTTTTTTTTAAATTTTTTTTTTTTTTTTTAAAAAAAATTTTTTTTTTTCAAATAAAAAGTTACAATATCAAACAATTTTTTTTCAAAAAAAATTTTTTTTTTCGAATAAAAAGTTAAAAAAAAAATATTTATTCAGAAAATATACCTGCTCAGGTTATGATAAGGCAAACATAAAGTGATAAGTTTTCGATCATCGCCCAAGTACAATTTTTCTTTGGTTATAAAATAAACTCGCAACATCTGTGGTAAAAACATATTTTTGGTTAGTTTTACTTCTACAATGACAATTAAATTCTAATATTGATAATTTTAAATTCTTTTTAAATGTTATATTTATTTGAAGTTTTTAAGGATTTCCTCGTAAAGTGTTTTTCAATAAGAGCACTACAAAAGTTTTTTTTAAGGGTTTTTCAAGAGGGACGCTACGAATTTGAATTTTGGTAGTAAATTTTAACAATTTCTACTCGTTGTTGGGTCGTATATCTTTCCATCATGAAATGGCAAACCTTACTGAAGAGAAATGTCAAAAGAGCGTCAAGAAATATGGCGTCGTTTGCTCTCCGTGTCGCTCTACTTTTGTAGCGTCCCTGTTAAAAAACCCTTTATTTTGAGTCACTTTTTGAAATTAAATTGTTGACTAATATTATGATTGTTCAGTATGATTGTTCAGTATAGCTTATGATTGTTCAGTATTATAGCTTAATAAATTAGCATATCTGTGATATTCTTGAATTCTGTAAATGCCACTCCTTTCGTTCAAAAAATATGGCGCCTTTTCCATTAAGATTTGTCACTGCATAAACATTGTATTTGCAAAATTTCACAGGTATTTAAACCAAAATCAACATAAACTGTCAACATAAATGAATCAAAATTGAGGTTGATGTGCTACAAAACACACCTTTGAATCGAGTAATCGAGTTTTTATTCACTAAATTTTGAAGATACCAATAACAACCGCTCATATACACTACCTATAGAATATACACCCAAAAATCATATATTTCTTATGAAATACTACACAAATTTTCAAAAATTCAAACAATACCAACGATTCATAAAATTATACAACCTAGTTTTATAAATTCTTTCACCATATGCGAACATAAATTGAGCAGAGTCTCAGCATTCGAGGAGTTTATATAGAAGAACATAAAAAAATCACTTTATTGTATTTATGCTATATGTTCTGTGGTAATCAATTTTAAATTAAGCTTGTGTAGGTTGCATTTATCAATTCCAGAGGATCTACAAATATTTCAAGTTGTTGTTTTTGTCTTACTTAAGTCAAAAAGTATGTTAATCGTTACAATTTGTTTCAGTTTTTTGTTTTTGAGGTTTTTTCCTGGTGCGTTTCTTAGGCTTAATCCAAGTTTGATTGACAGCACTACGGACACCATATTGCTGTATGTCTGACGCTTGGGGTCTGTATCTGTTGTATCTCTGTGTGCAGGAAGAATAAGAAGTAGTAAAAGAAGAAGATATAGAAAAGAAAAAGAAGTATAAGTATAAATAAAAGTAAAATAAGGGAACATTATAGTCTTTCGACGGGCCTTAGTTTAAAGTGTCTGTCGATCAATCATTTGCTTCAATAGGCTTCAAACATTCAAAGCCGCTTTATGGTGTATAAAATATTATTGTGCATTCTTATGTTACACTAAAACATAATTGACTGTATTCATTAGAAATTCCACTTTTATATTGTAGTTTTATGGTATGGTTTTAATAGCGTAATAAAAAAACAAAATTATAAAAAAAAAAAAAATCGGAAAAAATTTATCCAATTTTTTTTTTTATAAAATCATTTTATCAACAACCATAATACAAAAAAACAAAATTATTAAAAAAAAAATATTTTTTTTTCGAAAAAAAATTTATCAAATTTTTTTTTATAAAATCATTTTTCCAACAACATTTTTTTTAAGGTCATTTTTTAGAATTATTTTTTTAAAACTTTTTTTTTTTTTTTGAAAATCTCGTAAAAAAATGTCCATCAATTAATATATTTTGAAAAACAAAATATTAGTTCAAAAATATTCATCATAATAAATATTATATTCATAAATATTATGAAGAATTTACCAAAAAAAAAAAATAATTATTCATAGATATTATGTTTATGTTCATCAATATGACGATTCAAATTCATTGTATTGAATATTTCGTTCTTCACTATGATGTTTGATAGTATGCATAAGTTCATATATATAATAAATGCAATCATTAATATGTCATTTAATGAATGGTGGCATTAATCTGATGAATCTGGTAGATAGCGATAAATTCATAATATTTATGAATAAATTTTTCATATCGATGTATATTTTTTCTGTGTTTTTATAAACAATGTAAACTTGCATGCATTACAATATTTTTCTAATACAGTACAACATTCCAAAAATTAAAATATAATTTTAGAAATTATCTTTTTAATCTCTACTTCAACTAACATAAATATATTTATGCTCTAAATTTGTAAAATACTTTTAGTTGACACTAATCCAATTATGATTAACATCCAACAATAAACGATTATAGTTTCGAAATGTTGAAATCGCTAATTACACACATACAAATCTTCATTAAAATAGTGCACAGTGGCTAAAATATAATGAGAATGGGTGCTTGACATATAGAAACAGACAGATAGACCGCATTATAGCCCAATAGTGGGGCAGTTAAGAACCCCACAATCCACAACTAAGCAACCTACAATGTCAAGACTTTTAAGCCAATAAGACAAAACGGCTAACAGCAGAATCTTCCGTTGTTACCGGTGAAACAGCAGCAGCAGCAGCCGAGAGCAAACAGCAAAGGATCAGCAAATTAAGGACCAAAAGCAGCAAGTAAAGGTTTAAGTAAATATTTAAGTGGAAAATAGTAAGAGAAAGGAACTCATAATGATGATGACAAACATGAGCCGGTAGATGTTAATAATGATAGAAGCAACACACACAGAGAGAGAAAATAATTTCGTTTATAGCAAATATTTTATGATTGCGAACAAAAGTAAATTGACTGTCGATTGTCTCTAATAACTATTTCACTTTTACTACAGTCATTTTATAGTTAAATCAAATAATATCAGTTGTTTCCCAATGTATTATGTTTATACGAAGAAACAATTTAGTTTACAGCAAACATTTTATAATCTCAAATTAAAGTGTTGCGTAATGAATTGTTTGTCCTAAACATAAATTGAGTTTTAGAAGAAATGTATTTAATTATTTATAATTAATTAATTAATGAATTTATTTATATAATAATTGCCGCACTTATATAAACTGTATTGTTTTTACTAAATATATTAATTGTTTATAGCAATAATATATGATTTAAAAACATGTATTGTGTATAGAATTGATTGTCTCAAACATAACATTAGTTTTCGTATCTGACTGTTAATCAAGTGATTTATATTATAATTGTCGCATTTATTTTAACAACAACAAAACTTTTATTTGTTTTTACAAAACATATTAATTGTTTATTGCAAAAATTATATGATTTCAAAAAAAATGGTTGTGTATAGAATTGATTGTCTGAAACATAACATTAGTTGTCGAATGTTAATCAAGTGATTTATATTATTAAATTATTATTTTCACTAACTATTTTTTTTTTTTTGTTGTTGTTTCTAAATATATTAATTGTCAAAAAAAAATGTTAATTTCAAACAAAAGTATTGTGTATAGAATTAATTGTCCGAAACATTACTTTAGTTTTCGCATGTGACTGTTAAAAAATTATTTATACAATAAAAAAACTATTGGCTATTGTTGCCAAACATATTATTTGTTTACATTAAATAGTCGAATATTTTAGACAAAAGTATTGTATACCGAATAGATTGTTCTAAACATTACAATAGTTTTCGAATGTGGCTGGTAATAAATTGAGTAATTTTATATTTGTCGCACTAATTTTCACAATACGAAAATAATCGTCTATTATTGCAAAAAATATTAATTGTTTACAGCAAAATTTTAGGACTTAAAACAAAAGTGTTGTTTGTAGAACTGATTGTCCGAAACATAACTTTAGTTTTCGAATGTGGCTGTTAATAAATTGATTTATATTATAATTGCCGCATTTATTTCGACAATAAGAAAACTATTAGCTATTGTTTCCAAACATATTAATTGTTTACAACAAACAGTTGATTATTTCAAACCGATATGTTGTGTACAAAATTGATTGTCCTAAACATAACATTAGTTTTCGTATAATTTTTGTTAATCAATTAATTTATATTTGAAGTGTCGCAATTATTTTAATATAGAGAAAGCTTTTGGCAATTATTTTCAATCATATTATGTTTGCTGCATCTTTTTCGCTACGTGTATAGTTCATGTTGAAGTTCTCACAAAAATAAACATAACTTTAGTTTTCGAATGTGGCTGTTAATAAATTGATTTATATTATAGTTACCGCATTAATTCGACAATAAGAAAACTATTAGAAATTGTTTCCAAACATATTAATTGTTTAGAACAAACAGTTGATTATTTCAAACCTATATGTTGTATACAAAATTGATTGTCCTAAACATAACTTTAGATTTCGTATATTTTTTGTTAATCAATTAATTTATATTTGAAGTGTCGCAATTATTTTAATATAGAGAAAGCTTTTGGCAATTATTTTCAATCATATTATGTTTGCTGCATCTTTTTCGCTACGTGTATAGTTCATGTTGAAGTTCTCACAAAAAGAAACATAACTTTAGTTTTCGAATGTGGCTGTTAATAAATTGATTTATATTATAATTACCGCATTAATTTCGACAATAAGAAAACTATTAGCTATTGTTTCCAAACATATTAATTGTTTAGAACAGACAGTTGATTATTTCAAACCGATATGTTGTGTACAAAATTGATTGTCCTAAACATAACTTTAGTTTTCGTATATTTTTTGTTAATCAATTAATTTATATTTGAAGTGTCGCAATTATTTTAATATATAGAAAGCTTTTGGCAATTATTTTCAATTATATTATGTTTGCTGCATTTTTTTCGCTACGTGTATAGTTCATGTTGATGTTCTCACAAAAAGGTGTGGAGTAAAATACCAATGATGATAATGATGGTAAAAAACTGTGTACACGAAGGTGATGCTGCTCGGGTTGCAAAAAAATAAAATAAAGTGCAATGAAATAAATTGCTAAATCGACATGTAAAAATCCTTAATGCAAATAGCTACGGATCGTTGGCAGTTTGGCACGACAGGACAATATTACGGTTAGTTGTCGAAAGCAGTCCGGACAGCCGGCCGGATGGCTCCTCCTGATGACTGCAACGTATTTGCGGTATTTGATATTCGCTGAAAGCTAATACCATGCACACCATGGGGCATATAGAACCCATCATGGCAGCACATCCCGCCAAATGTAGTGTTAATAGCCGGGCACGAAGTTCAAACAAGTCGGAGTAGCAAAAGTTTAGATCAAAGTCGTCTCGTTGGTTCGTTGGTTCTTTGGATGTATGAGCCTGAACCATGGATGTTATGCTGACGAGAAAAGGATTAAAATTACAAACGAATTGAAGAGCGGAGACAAACTCTGAAAAAGTATAGAAACTCGAACGTAACGGCAAACTTGAGATAAGAACTACTAGAAAGTTGAGTAACTTTAGTGGGTGTTGGTGAATAAGTTGAAGCATGAATTGGAAGGTTCTAGAATGGCTTTTGTTGTGGTAACGGTTGGTAAGAGGTTTGTTTAGAGAGCTGCTCCTCGTCGCAGGTCAAAGGCAATAACAAGGCAGCTTAAGCTTAAGTCAAAAACAATATTGCTGATAATTAATGTTTTGTTGATATTTGCTGATGTTGTCGCTGTTGCTGAAAATAATGAGAGACACTGGGTTTTATAGGATGTATTGCTGCTGCAACCAACCACAATGTCATCAAAGTATTTTTTAACTAAGTAGATTGTGCTCGTAACACACGCTAATGTTAATCAATGATAAAATTTGTAATTGGTATTGCGTGCAGAGAAAACATAAAATGTTTGTGGGTAACATTTTGAAGAGCAATATGTTTTTATCGTTGTAGTAATCGGGACATATGTTTGAAGCAATAATATCGGTAGAGGGAATGATGAACACAATTATATTTCTAACGCTTTCGTTCATGAATATAATTGCTACAAGTTGACAATCTTATAAATTGCTATAATATAATTGCGAGAATCATAAATAACTAATAATATATTATCCATAATGACTAATCAAAACATTTCACTGTGATTAATAAGTATAAAATTGCATATATTGCACAATCTTTTTGAATACAATTTCATTAATGATTTTCTGGAGTTGTAGTAATTGTCACAACTAAATGATAATCATTTCTTTCTCTGTATTTAAACTGATGTTGCTCTTTTTATAGTTTACACCCGCTAGCTATGAATTACGTGTCATAAAAAGTCAATCAATGGAAATTAAATATGTTTCAAAAACAACTGTATTCATTTTTGTATTCACAAAAATAATCACAAATACTACATTGTCAATAAATAAAACACTTGTTAATGACAACAACATAATAACATTAATATTTAATGTAAATGTCACATTTTTATGCGTAACTAATTGAATATTTAACAATCATTTAAACATTGAAATGCAATTTTTCAAAGTAACTATCAGTTAATTGGCTAAAAAAAAACACAAACAAATTATTTAAACAACTGTCATAAATGCGACATCATTATTTTTAACTGCTCTGACAGTAAAATGAAAATCATACCAGTCACTACAGCGATACAAGCCACCTAAAAAAAAGGTGAAAATCGAAATGTATGTTGGCAAAATTGCTAATAATTACAGTGCACTAATTAAAACTGCAAAAAAAAAAAAAAAAGAAAATCATCATAAAACCGATTGAAAACTTTAATTGAAAGCAGCAACGACGATTTTTTATTGCATGTCTGATGTTTGAAAAATATAAAATGCAACAATATGCGGCAGACGTCGTAAATAACATGACAATGCCACATGAAAAAGAAGGAAAAAATGCAGAAAAAAGCGGAACAAAAAAAGGAAAAAGCAATGAAAAAGCCGAAAAATACAGAAAAAAGCAGAAAACTGCGGATAATTGTTACGAATGACAAAAAAAACCGAAAAAACAGAAAAAAGCAGACAAAAGTAGAAAAAAGAAGAAAATGAAGATAAAACAAAGAAGCAGAAAACGCAGAAAGAAAAAGAAACAGAAACAACTGACAAATGTTTCAAATGCCAAAAAAGTAAAAATAAAGAAGAAAAAAAGCAGAAAAAAGCAATAACGCAGAAAAATTTAGAAAAATCAGAAAAAAATGTTGGAAACTAAATAAAAAAGTAGAAAAGGCAGAAAAATTACAATAAAACGGAGAGAAAAAGAACAAAACATAATAATAAGAAAAACAGAGAAGGAAGACCAAACTAGACAAAGGTAGAAAGCCACTGACAATTTTTACAAATGAGAAAAGATTAGAAAAAGAATGAAAAATATGAACAAGCAAAAATAGAAGAAAAATTAGTAAAAGAAGAAAACAAAAAGAAAAAGCAGAAAACGTAGAAAAAGATCAAAAAGAAATAAAGGAATTAGAAGACAAATCAGAAAAGGTAGACAAAAGTAGAAAACTGCTGCCAATTTTTACAAATGAGAAAATATTAGAAAAAGAATGAAAAATCTGAAAAAGCCAAAATAGAAGAAAACTGATGACAATACAAATGAGAAAAAAGTAATTAAAGAAGAAAAAAAAGAAAAAGCTGAAAAAACGGAAAACGTAGAAAAAATCAAAATTTAAATAACAGAATTAGAAGACAAATCAGAAAAGGAAGAAAAAAAAATGTCAATGTTACAAATGAGAAAAAAGAAAAACAAACAGAAAAAAGCAGAATACGAAGAAAACGAAGAAACAAACAGAATAAACAGAAAAGTAAGAAAACTGCTGACATTTTTACAAATGAGAAACAGTAGAAAAAGGATGAAAAATCAGAAAAAGCAAAAATAGCAGAAAACTGCTGACAATACAAATGAGAAAAAAGTAGTAAAAGAAGAAAAAAAGTAAAAGCAGAAAACGTAGAAAAAGATAAAAAAAGAAATAACAGAATTAGAAGACAAATCAGAAAAGGAAGAAAAATGAAGAAAACTGCTAACATTTTTTACAAATGAAGAAAAAGTAGAAAAAAGAAGAAATATCAAAATAAAGCAGAAAAAGAAGAAACAAACAGAATAAACAGAAAAGTAAAAAAACTGCTGATATTTTTACAAATGAAAAACAGTAGAAAAAGGATGAAAATTCCGAAAAAGCAAAAATAGAAGAAAACTGATGATAATACAAATGAGAAAAAGAAGAAAAAAAGCAGAAAACGTAGAAAAAGATAAAAAAAAATAACAGAATTAGAAGACAAATCAGAAAAGGAAGAAAAATGCTGACATCTTTTACAAATGAAGAAAAAGTAGAAAAAAAACGAATTATCAGAATAACGCAGAAAAAGAAGAATAATGCAAAAAACTACTGACATTCTTTAAAATAATAACGTATAAAATACTGCGAGCTGATCTTGAAATTTTTAAGTGTATTCAAAAATAAATTCCCGCAAACAGCAACTGCTTTCAACTGCTGCCATCAACAGTGGAAATCATAGAAAATGCTTTTCAAAATGTTCACCTCATTTTTTTCTGCTTTTTGTCCCCCCATAAAGCTTTTATAGGGTTTTACTGTGGTTACTGTGTAGTGAGTACGCTTCATGGACCGACACAGTAGTTATTGGCAATTGCTGGCTGCGTTATTGTCGAACGGAAACAACAGGTGGCAGCAGCTGTTGCTGCTGCTGTTACTCGGACAAAAGGACAATACATCATTGTGTCAACGAGTGGCAGCAAAATTTATTGAATAGTTAACTAATTTATGGCCTGCAATTTGTCGTCACATGAAAGTGGAAGGTTGTGTAAATTTTTATGTGGATTTAACTATTTTTTTGTAATGAATTTTAATGGTAAACTTAATTTTTATTTAAATTTTATTAAAAATATGCCTTCAAAGCTTCTTTAAAAAATAAATCAATATTAAGTAGGTACTACTCAAAATTTGACGCTTGTTTGTCTTGCTGCCAGCGGCTCTCGTATGCTAAGCGCCTCAAAGTAGACTTCATTATTTTGCCTGACAGCGTCGCTGATGCGCAACAATGTGGAAATCATTTTGTGACACTCGCCTTTTCATTTATTTTCTTCGTTTTTTTGTGCTTTTACATTTTCTTGTGATTTTGTACCAACAGCAAAGTGTTTGAAATCAAAGTCTTCGCGTGTTCGACACACAAAGCAGCGCCTTTATTGCGTGAAAATGTTTTGCGTTGTAGATTGAAAAAAAAAAGAAAATCACTCTCGGCTAAAGTTCGCTATTTAGGTAGTCGTGCAAAATCACTCAGTGCCAGCAAATAATCAAAGGACAAAATAAATATTTATAAAGAAATAACATTTATTTTTTTAGATATTTCATTTTATTTTCTTTTTTATTTCTCATCTTGTTTATGTGTTTTCTTTTGACAAACAAATAATCAAAACCATGGTGCTACCCTGCTTTATTTCTATATTGATGTTATTGCTAATATTTCTATGAATTTCTTGTGTTTTTTTATCATCTTTTTCTGCGTAAACAGCAGAAAACAGCTGTAAGGCTTAAGTGTAGAAATAGTGATGAAAATGCTATGTACTGCATGTGAATGTTTTTGTATGATTAATAAGTTTCTGTTTGTTGTTTTCCTTTTTGCATTTTATTTATTCAATAACGTAGGACTTTGAATGAAATTGTAAGTCAACGATATAGTAAAATAAAGGCATTGCCAAGACGTAGCATTCGAACGAAAGCTTGAATTGAAGAATACAGAAATTACATAATTTACTCTTTTGCCAGCGGGTTGCTACGCAAAAATATTTGCCTGAAATTGATTTCCTGCTTAAGCAGATTTTTCATTGCACTCATATCTGAATAAATAAATAAAATATATGTTTTTTTTGGTTCTTTATCACGCAGTCACTCGTTGACAAATGGATATATTTTTATTGAACTATACAATTAACGAATAATTCTGAATTTATTAAAGCTTTAAGTTTATGGTGTGATTAAAAATTTCATTAAGTTTTATAAAAACGATGAACTCTAATAATAATCTCATGATTTAATAACATCTTTAAGCTTTAATAAAAGCTTTAAGCTTTGATCAACGCTTTAAGCTTTGATGAAAGCTTTAAGCTTTGATTAAAGCTTTAAGTTTTAATAAAAGCTTTGAGTTTTACTAAAGCTTTAATAAAAGATTCAATAAAAGCTTTAAGAATAAAAGCTTTAAGCTTTAATAAAATTTTTAAGCTTTAAGCTTTAACAAAAGCTTTAAGCTTTAACAAAGGCTTTAAGCTTTAACAAAAGCTTTAAGCTTTAACAAAAGCTTTAAGCTATAACAAAAGCTTTAAGCTTTAACAAAAGCTTTAAGCTTTAACAAAAGCTTTAAGCTTTAACAAAAGCTTTAAGCTTTAACAAAATCTTTAAGCTTTAACAAAAGCTTTAAGCTTTAACAAAAGCTTTAGGCTTTAACAAAAGCTTTAAGCTTTAACAAAAGCTTTAAGCTTTAACAAAAGCTTTAACAAAAGCTTTAAGCTTTAACAAAATCTTTAAGCTTTAACAAAAGCTTTAAGCTTTAACAAAAGCTTTAAGCATTAACAAAAGTTTTAAGCTTTATAAAAAGCTTTAAGCTTTAACAAAAACTTTAAGCTTTAACAAAGGCTTTAAGTTTTAAAAAGATCTTTAAGCATTTATATAAGCTTTAATCTTCAATAAAAGCCGTTGGCTTCTTAAACGTTTTAAGATTTAATAAAACACGTTATTTTTTAAAGCTTAAAATTAAACAAATATTTTCTATTGAAAGCTTTCTGTATTATTTGAACTAATATTTTTTAATTTTGCACCAAGTATTAACAGAAAACTCAAATTAAAACTTTTTTCAGTGATACTTAAACTGCAATATTATCAACAGCAACAAAAATTATAAATTCCACAGCAATAAAGCTCTTCACATGCATGCAAATCCTCAAAAATTAATTACAAAAAATTGCTATGCATCGCCATTTAATGACGCTCGAAAGCTCTAGCTTAAAATCGCATTAACAACAATTGCAGCAACAACAATAGTCGCTATACGGTTGCAATGCCAGACAACAACAACACAACAACAGAACAACAGCATCAACATCAGCAACAACAAGAACAATTAAGCAAGCATATAAAGCAATTTTCTGCTTATAAATTCATTAAAATGAACGAACAAAAATTGTTTGTCTGGATGCAAAATAATAACAAAATATATATGAAGCTGGCGGATCGACCGTTCGCATAAAACAAACACAGGACTAAGCAAAAGGACATGCGGTATGTGGGAGAACATCCACCAACCAACCAAACAACGCCCGCAGCCAACTCAATATTCGATTAATATTGGCAAAAAGCCAAGATGGCGGAGACTTGTTGTCATGCTCTTTGTTAGTGTGGTTGGTGCTGTTGTTGCTGGCTTTAGTGTTGCTGCTATTGGTGTTGAGCGTCTGCATTAAAACAGAAACCAGGATTCTAACACCATATTTGGCATCCTCGAACAGTACGAAAATATGCTAACAAAAGCTTAGAGCATAGTTCAAAAAAAAAACGACAAACAATGTATTGAAAATTAATAGACATTGAAGTTGTAGAAACAACAGTAAAATAGTAAACAAAAAAAAAACTTTTTGTATTAATAGAAAACAACAAAAAATTATCCACTTAGCAAAGATTATTGTTCACTTAACAAACAATTTGTCAATATTTAAATGATTTTTTGACTTATTTTTTAAACCTTACTTTTTAACCTCGTTTTCAGTAATAATTCATTATAAATTTTACGTACAGCAAACAAAATTGTCAACATAGCAAACATTGTTGTCAACTTAACAAAAAAAAAAATTGTCAAAAATTAATGGATTTTGCTACACATTTTGTTTTGTGTGTTAATATTGCGCAATTTTCAATCATAATTCATTATAAATTTATATTATGTGCATTTTGCTCTTTTTCGCATTATTTTGGCGGTCTCCTGCTATTGTTGCATATTTTCTATGCTTGTCTCTGTCCGACAATCTATTGGTTTAACCTCAAAACTAAAGAGGGCGCTTTCTTTTAAAATGTCCATTGTTTTTATTATTTAGAATATGTGAACAATTAACACTGATTTTTCTGTATAGTAACGTGAAAAGCTTTCTGGAAAAACTGCAGAAAATTAAAATTAATTGGATTTTACAATATTTAATTAAATCATTTTAAATTTTTATTAAAACTTTTCATACAAAAATAGCTTAAAATAAAATTTTGCATTTTTTTTTTTTGAACAAAAATTATTCTTTGAAATTTTTTAATTTTTAAATAAAAAAAAATATATATATTTTTTTAAATACGTATTTTCTTTAAAATAAAAAATATTTCTACTTTTAATGAATGCATGCTGCAGTGCGAAAAAGTGCTCCACTCAAAAATACAACTCACACTCAGCCACTCATACATTAAATAATTTTGCGCGTCAACTGAAGTGGATTTTGGTTGTTCTTGTTTTTAATTTTCCTGTTGATCAGGCGTCAAACAGCAGCAGGAGCAAGCGACGTGCTGAATGAGCTTTTGAGTGCTTTTGAATGATGCACTTGTGTTAATTGAGTGTTTTTTCAGCACTTCACACGTACATGTGCAGACGTCAAACCGATGACACACACACACACACACACATATGTAATTGTAAAAGAGAGACAAATCTAGAATAAGAGAGAGAAAGGGAGCGAGCGAGCGAGAGGCAGCGACAGAAACACATGCGACACTTAATGCCTTACAACGATTATTTTTTCATTAAAAATTTTGACACGAGAGTCACTAAAACATATTTTTTTTATAATGAGTTACATTAGAAGCCCAGTGAGAAATGATGAGTAAAAATGCTAATTAAAGAGCTTTAAAGCTATCTAAACTTTTTATAATATTTAAAGAATTAAATATTTAGTGGAAGAATTATGGATTATAATAAAATTATTTAAAGGGCTTTAAAGCTTTCTAGTAAAATATACATGGTAAGGGTAACAAAGAGCTTTTAAGTTTTTAAAACATAAATGATGAGAGTAATTGATAATAATAATATTAAAGATCTTAAAGCTTAAAAGCTTAAATATGAATGGTGAGTGCGATGTACTATTTAAAGAGCTCAAAAGTTTTAAAGTAAAATTAGTGTGGTGTTTAATAATGGTATGTAAAAAGCTTTAAAGCTCTTAGTAAAATATAAATAGTGAGAGTATGAGTAATAATATTTCTATTTAAGGAGTATTAAATAATTAAAGGATAACATTAATAGTGAGAGCAATACGAATACGATTCAAAGCTTTAAAGCTTTCGATTAATACAAAAACTACGAGAGTGTTGACTAAAGAGTTGAGAGCGTTGATTAAAGAGCTTTAAAGCTTTCTATTCAAAAATATAAATGGCTGATTTGATGAGTAATATTGCTATTTAAAGAGCTTTAAAGCTTTCTATTAAAGCAAAAATTGAATAATTAATTTTAAAAAATGCAAAAAATCGTTAATTACTTTTAAAACAATTTCCTGTTGCGCTTATAACATTGACAAAAGTGTCACTTTTAAATGAGCCGCTGTGTCACTTTATGTCCTTTTTATATATACAAACAAAAATGCCTACAATACGTCGCACTTGATTAAAATTATATGAAAAGCAGGAAGATGTTATCTGTAATATTTAAAAATTGTGTCTTTCAAAGAAAACTTCAACACAAGAAGAGCTTCAAAAGCGCTTCAAAGGCGCTTCAAAAGAGCGCTTCAAAGAGCAACACAGTTGATTCTCGCCGTTTTGTTTGTCTGTTTGTTGATTTCACTCTTTGGCTCATGTGTGTGTGTGTGAGTATGTTTGTTTGTTTGCAGCTCCTCTCTTCTCTGCTGTTTGCTTAAAGGCTGTTGGTGTTTGAAATTATAAGGCTGATGTTTTTCTTATGTTTATTTTGTCTATAAAGGACTTCTTGGCATCCAGCAAAGTCTGCTTTGATGCAGTGCCAGCCGCCTGATGAGCCTTTGATGATTATGGTGTTGCCGAGTAGTGTGGGTCGCGTCTTGAAAAGACTGTCAAAAGCACAATGTTGATGAAGCTCATTTAATTTTGCATTTGCAAAGTAATGCAATTCAGTTACATAACTTTTCTTTAATTGCTGTAAATTTATATGAACAGTCTTTTTATATATTTTTAATGAGCATTTAAAATTTAAGAAAACCACGCCATTCTTCCACTAAAACTATTTTTTGAAAGAATTCTTCAACAGTTAATTTCTTGCTAGGCTATTCTTCTTAAGGATAAAGATTTCACAGACATTTCTTTCCCCAAAAACTCTCCTCGGATAGTTTTTATCTAAGCCAATTTTTTCTTCGGTCAATTCTTTGTCCAGACAATTCTTATTTTGTACAAATTTCTCTACAGAAAAATCTTGTCATGCCAAAAGGGCGAATCTTTTCGTTTTTTTGCTATAAATCTTTAATGGTACAAGATAAAATAGTGGTGTACAGGCAATTATTGTTGGTTTTCAAAGCACCTATCAATGTGCATCATTAATTAAAAATATTTTGTCAAACATTCATTTACCTTTTGTTATTTGCAAGAAAAATTTTTTGCAAAATATTTTTAAATAATGATGCCAATCGATAGGTACTTTAAAAACAAACAATAAATACCTTCACACCACTATTTGATCTCATACCTATAACAAGTTATGGTGAAAAAACGAAAAGATTCGCCCTTTTGGCGTGACAAGATTTTCAATTTTTCAAATTCGCCCTTTTGATTTTGTCTTTTGTGGCTAGAAATATCCAACAAAATGACACGCGATTTTGGCACAGCATACTTGAGGATAAAGTACATTCAAAAATGTAAAAAACGGAAATGTCAAAAATTGCACATTCACCCCTTTGGCATGATAGTGATGATATATATGGTCTATGGAATAAATTGTCTCCGGGAATTTCCAATTTTCCCAGCGCTTCGCATTAAATCTTCCTAGAAATAAATAATTCCCGGACAATTCTACCCTAGTAAATGATACCTCCATATAATCCTTCCCAGAGATAATTTTAACCCGATGTAATATTTTCCCCGAACTTTTCATAAAATACTGTTAACATTTTTGAAACCTTACCATTCTTTCGTTATAAATCTTCCTGTAAAATCTATCCCTATCAATTCTTCCCCCAATCTTTTCTTTCCGGAGACAAATTATCCCCGACATCTATCATCTAATTTTATTATACTCTTCCAAGGTAACGCAAAAATAAAAAAAACTTCACTTGTACAATATGCAAACTGCTTCACGTTCTTTGATTCCCGAAGGAGTTGAACTTGATAAAATATGTGTCTTCCTCTTACAGCACTTTGAGTATTTTAGTCAGGCGTGTATACCGTAAATAAGGGTTCCAGTTAGAGTAATGAGAAGAGGGCGGTTTGCGCTAACAACAAATATAATCAAATAAACATGAAAAGAAGAAAATCCCACCACAAATTCTATATTCAAGAAATGCGCTATTTTATGACTGTCTCTTTTTATTGTTGTTGTTTTCCTTATTTTTCTTCTAGTATTATAGAATATTGTTGCTTGCGCAAAAGACCACAATTTATGCAACATTTGCAGCCCCCCATTTAATGCTATAGTCTTCGAAAAAGACCACAGTCTATATGCTGTTCATTGCAAAGGTTAGCTTGCCGAAGTGTTCTAACCAACCAACCACCTATCGTCCGGTAGTTAGTCGTAAAGTAAATGCGTAAAATGCATCATAATAATAACTAAGCGTATGTGTTTTATGAGCACTACTCGGGCGGAACTTTACTCTGACGTAATTGTCATTAACCCAACCTTCAGTATGAACTAAAGGTAACTTTTCAAGGAAGTGTTTGTAAGAAGTTATATTAAAAAAAGTAGTTCATGGTAAAAGCTTTTCTAAATAGGTTGTATTTTTCATATTGTTATTGGCAAATTAAAGAGGCTACTTTTATGATGTTCATTTGATCACAAAGTAAGCATAAAAAGTTATTAAAAAAGGATTTTAATACAGAAAATCTGAAGTTTGTCTCCAGTAGAAATGTTTGGAAAAGATGTTGTTTCAGAGAATAATTGTGTCTGCAAAGAATGTTCTGAAGTAGAATTGTCCGAGGCTTTGTTTCAGGGAAAATTGATTTATGAAAAAATAATGAGGGGAAAGCATACTCGGCTATGAATTGTATGGAAAGAAGATTTTGTATGCGGAATGAACAATTCATCAATATGATGAATATTTCCGTGAATTTTTAATTGCTGAATTAGTGTTGGTCAGAATTGTGAAAATATTGTCTTTGTAAAGAATCTTCTAAAGTAGAATTGTCCGAAGAGTTGTTTTAGGGAAAGTTTTCCTAGGGACATATTGTCAGCGAAAAGCATAATCGGGTGATGAATGATTCATCGAATGTTTATTATTTCTGTGAATTCAGATACAAAGGGATGCATTATCAGTGATGAAATGCCTGCACTCAGAAAACGGATTTGTTGCGGCAACCAACATAATTGTCTTATCGAATCATTCGGTTGCAACAAGAACTGATAAAGTAATTGCAAACACCTCTTCATTCGGTTGTGGCAACCTACTAGTAGGTGAGCATTAGGTTGTCACAACCTCCGAGATGGTGAATATTAGGTTGTGGCAACCTCTAAGTTGGTGAACATGAGGTTTCCGTTTGTCATTTATTTTGTTGATACAATGAAGTACTCAATTGCACGAAGGTCAATTTTGGTAGAATGAAAAATTCAATCACAAGGTTACGACAACCGAATTTGCATTTGCGTGGACTAACATTTCGGTTGTGGTTGAATAAGGTGCGATCATTTTAATGACATGAGGTTACCACAAATATATTTCGGTTGCAACAATGAAACGATAATTCAATTAACCTCATGCCAAAAGAGAATTTTTCTGAGTGTGTAAAGAAGATTTTTATTAGTAAGTATTGGTCTGGGGGGAAGTAATTTTTACTCATTCATAAAAAAAAATATTATAAAATGTTTAGGTTTCAATGATAAATTCATTAATCTGATGATAATTTTTTTTTTTTATAAATTCACAATTTTTATTAGTGTTTTTCCAAGACTTTCTCAAAGTGCTTATTTTTCATTTTTTTACAACAAACTCTTTAGCTGTCACATTTATACGAAATAACACTATCATGCATTACCTTTCCATTGTTATATATTTTTTTTATATTTTTATTTTGTAAATTTATTGCTTTAGTGTTAAAGTGAAGTGAATGTCTCCAGAGAGTCATTGTCGTGTACGTCTTTGCAGTGCGTGTGCATCACTGAATTTTAGTGCTAGTTTCTGCTACGTTTTTTTCGATTTTTTTATTTTTTCTATTTTTTCTGCTTTTTTTGCTAACTGTAATCACAGTAAAATGCTAAAAGATGCGGCAGTAAAAAAGGAAACGCAATTTGTAAGGCATGCTTTTAGAAGTACCTCGTACATAGTTGCAACGAGACGTAGTTGTTCTGCAGACGTCGATGAAGAAGTTGAAGATGATGATGATGACGTTCTTGTAGATGATAATGAAAATGGGTATGAGTCTGTTGATGTGAATCAGAATGAGAATGATGATGTCGATGATGCTTTACACATATAAATTTTAGTAGGCACAAAAGTACTTTTTTATGTTGCTACATGATATGCATGCATTATGCGACTTTTATGCGTTGTGATTTTGTACAAGGGTCAGTCAGTCGTTGCTGCGAAATTGTAATAATTCTTGGTGTTGTTGCCAATGGCGGACATAAACTACAAAATGCTTTTAATAAACTTTAATAAGTTTTACTATAATAAAAAATTAAAGTAAATATAAAAAAATATTGTTTTGCACAAATTTTCAAAGAAAAAAATAAGTAGTCAAAAAGTAGTACTAATACAAAAATTATTTTTAAAATGAAAATATATATTTTTTAAAAAAAGTAATTAAAAAAAAGTAATAAAAAAGGGAGGAAAAACTGAAGTAAAAAAAAGTTAAAAATTAAGTAGAAAAAAGTAGTAAATAAGAAAAAGATGAAAGTATTTGAAATAAAGTAATAAAAACGAAGTAACAAAAAAAGTATTGAAAGAGGAACAAAAAAAATTTTAAAAAATGGTAAAAAGTAGTAAAAAAGTATAAGAAGAAAGTAGTAGAAATATAAGTAATAAAACGAACTCTAGGAGCAAAATAGGGTTGCAGAATTAATAACTTGAAAAGGCAATTAAAAAAGTAATGAAAAATAAAAGGTTTAAAATAAAATATTTTTAAAAAGTTAGTTAAACTACAAAATATAAAAAAGGTAAAAATCTAGTAAAGAAAAAAATTAAAAATAGTAGTAAAAAATTAGTAAAAAGGTTTAAATAAAATGTTTTCAAAAATAGTTAAAACAGAATATAAAAGATTTTCAAAAGGGTGTAAAAAAAAGTAATAAAAAAAGTTTAGTAAAAAAAGTAGTAGAACAAAAGTAGTAGAAAAAAAAGATAGTTGAAAAAATGTTGGAAATTATCTAAAAAAAAGTTGTAAAAAATATATATAAAAAATTTAAAAAAAAAGTAGAAAAGTAATTAAAAAAAAGAAAAATTGCAAAATTAAATTGAAAAATCACTGCTCTCGCAATATAAAGTAAAAGTTTTATGTCACCACAAAAGTTTTTAGCAACATTTGCCGAAGTAGACATTAAATTAATGAAGTTGAACGGCTAGTTTGTAGTTCAGACACTTACACGAGTGGCTACTACTACCATTGTTGCCACCAACGCAGCAACAAGATGGTCGACATGTGTGACCATACGACACAGTTGTTTTAATACGTTGGTTGAAATGAAATTTCCAACTGTTTTATAGAAGGCCTTAAGTTTAAAAATAATAGTAGTGGGAAAAATAAGTAGAAAATTTGTATTCAAAATTATAAAAAAAAATAGTAGTAGAAAAAAAAGTAGTAAACAAATATTTAATGCTAAAAATAGTTGCAGAAAAATTAGTAGTAGTATTATAAAATTAGTAGTAGAAAATTAGTAGTAGAAAATTAGTAGTAGAAAACTAATACTACCTAAAACAGTACTATATAAAAAAGTACTTTATAAACTATTTCTAAATAAAATAGTTTTAAATTAAATAGTACTTAATAAAATAGTATTAAATACAAAAGTTATTAATAAAATAGTTTTAAATAATAAAGTACTAAATAAAATAGTATTTAATAAAAAAGGGATAAATAAAATAGTACGTAATAAATGTGTACTAAATAAAATATTAATAATACTAATTAAAATTAAGTACTATTCTATTTAGTATTTTTATCAAATAATACTATATAAAAAAATACTAAATAAAAAGTAATAAATAGTATTAAAAATGAAAAGTAATAAATAAAATAATACTAAATAAAATAGTACTAAATAAAATAGTACTAAATAAAATAGTACTAAATAAAATAGTACTAAATAAAATAGTACTAAATAAAATAGTACTAAATAAAATAGTACTAAATAAAATAGTACGAAATAAAATAGTACTAAATAAAAAAGTACTAAATAAAATAGTACTAAATAAAATAGTACTAAATAAAATAGTACTAAATAAAACAGTACTAAATAAAATAGTACTAAATAAAATAGTACTAAATAAAATAAAACTAAATGAAATTAATACTAAAAAATACTACTAAATAAAATAGTTATATATAAAAGAGTACTAAAGAAAATAGAACTAAATAAAATATAACTAAATAAAATAGTTAAAAAATAGTACTTTGTAAAATAGTACTAAATAAAATAGTACAAAATAAAATAGTACAAAATAAAATATAATTAAATTAAGTAGTACTAATTAATTTAGTACTAGAAAATTTAGTACTAAATAACATAGTACTAACTAAAATAGTACTAATTAAAATCGTACAAAATGAAATAGAATAAAAGAAAATTAGATTAAAAAAATATTAAATAAAAAAAATCTAAAAAATACTAAAATGTATTAAATAAATTAGTATTAAATAAAACAGTAGTTAAAAATGAAACTAAATAATAAAGGTCTAAATAAAGAGTATATATAAAATATAAACAAACAAAATAGTCTTAAATAATGATTGTACTAAATAAAATAAGAAAATTAATAAATAGAAAAAATTAAAATAATAGAAAAAAAATGATAAAAAGTAGCAAAAAAAAAAAAAAAAATTAAAAATAATTTTACAAAATTTAAAAATAGTAGCCGACATCTAAATTTTACAGCCTTTACAATACATGACGGGTATAGTTAGTGCATAGCAAAATAGCAACATCTGAGTGGTGCAACCGCTCCCCATAAACAATTGCATTAGATACTTGTATCATAAACATGCATGCCATACCTTGATCAAAAAAAAAAACCTCAAAGACAAAAACTGTTTTTCAAAGTTCAGCATTTTAACATCAGAGGCAAGTCAGAGATAGGATGTCCTTGCTGTCATCTGCCCACTTTTCACACACCGTCCATTCGTTTGTCCTCTGGACACTGCAACTGTGGGGCGTAGTATGAGGTAGTTATTGTTTCGTAACGTCCATTCATTCGTTACACTTTAGGTTCACTCAAAGTGTCTACCGCACATGTTGTGGTTATATTTTCATTACGCACTTTAAGTCACACACACACACTCGGCAGAGCACACTTTACACATTTATGTCTCATACGAATACATAGAGATATTTTCAATGTTTGGGCTACTGTTTCATTTGGTATACCATCCCCCCACCCCCCATCAACATCTATACAAGACAACATGCTGAACTCTAGATTTCCAACAATGTTGTTTTTGCTGCTCATGCATTTTGCAAATGTTTAAAACGAAAAGAAACCCCAAAGACAATCAAGTTAAAAGGTGAAATGGTAACGGCAACGATGACACCAAACGAAATATGGTTCTGAAAGGGTCACACATTTTATGATTGACACAACCACTTACGAAATTCTAGCTAAGTGTTGTTGGTTGATGTGTCATCGAATTTCTGAGAATAGCCAATGTTTTTCTTTACAGTCATAGTTAGTATTTTGAAAATTTGTTTGTTGGGGATGCAAATTTTAAAGAGATGTAAGATGAACAAGTTTATAAGTTGGACACCCCATTTATCGAAGTTGGTAACATGTTGCAACTAAATATCTCCCTCATTTCCACACAAAAAAAATATATCTTCACTATAATGATTTTATTCATCAATATTATTAATTTCTTAACCTAATTCCAGGCTTTAAATATTTCAAAAAATTAACTAAAATATGATTATTTTACTGAAATTTAGTTTGATGAACAAAATTCATCAATATGATGTACATATATTTTGTGATTTATGTATTTGTTCATCAAAATGATGAAACGTAGTCTTTATATACATTTTTTTAAATTAAAGAACACTTTTTTCATCATTCATCAAATTGATAATGAATTCGTAACATTGATGTTTTGTAGTGACCAACTTTATTTATTGTTATTTGAATCATGCTTTGAAGAACGAAATTCATCAATATGATGAACATTTGTATTTTCTGTGAACGTTGAGTTTTGTGTGTTGACTATATCAATGAATTGTAGGTTTGATATTCAACTTTCCAAGGGGTCTCGGACTCAAATTAAAGTATCGTATTTGATAAAAGACTGAAATACACTACATTATTTCAGAGATTTAATGAATTCATTCCACTTATTTTGACTTTCTATGAAAATATAAAATGTCCAAAAAATTATTAATTTTTAATATATATTTCAATCAACCTTTTTGCTATAACTAATACAATTTCAAATATTTTTATATATTCAATAAAAAGATATTAAAATCTATATTTTTTTTTCTTTAATTGCAGGTAAATAAATTGTGCAAAACTATTTTAATACAAATAATTTGTAAGTATTTTAACTTTATTTTAAATATTTTAAATTGTTTTGTTGGAAAACAAAATAAACTGTTGCCTACTTTTGTGCGCAAACAAATGCTTTCGAAAAATGAGAGCGGACATTCAACTAGCACCTGACACAACCGCAGGCTGTAGCTGCTGTCAATTGCATCAAGAGTGTTGCATACTTTTAGACAATACGGCTAAATGTCAGCAGAGTACAGCAAACTATTACTTACTGCAGCGCATGCACAAGCACAGGCACAAATGAATGTTACAAAAAAAAAAACATAGCATACTTATAAGATATGCACACAGATTGTAGCAAAAAAAAAAAAACATAGCATATATGCAGGCATATTGTAGAATTTTTATTTTTCTTCTTCATTTGTAAAGTGCATCATATGCAAAACATGTTGCATACTTGCAGGCGCTTGCATTGAAAAGTCGTCTAGCAGAACTTAGCATACTTTAAGGCATACATTTATTATAAAGCATACTTTTAGGCATAGAATTTTTAGAAAAATGCCTGCTGCTGCAGCCATTGTCATGATCAACAACAAGCACAAAAACACAATAACTGCGCTATCTGCCAACATGCAGCTGACTGACAAATAAACAAAAAAAAACAATAGAAAAAATAATATAAAAGTTAAATAAAAAAATAAAAAAAATGGTTGCCTAAACAAAGGCGGCCTTAACCGCCGCTGTCACCGCAAGCGACTCTATGTTTTCTAATTCGCTTTTTTCACGTTTTGTGTTGTCTCTCTCTCTTACTCTTTTTCTTTCTAGTTGCTCTCTCTTTTTATGCAAGTGCACGCGATCCCAACCAGCACACACGTGACTCATACGCGCAGTCCTCGCAGTTCATTGTCTTCGGTTGTTGCTTTAATTTGTTTGCATTCGCCGCAAGGTTGGGGCGCTAAACAATAAAACCAAAGCATACTTTTAGGTGGTTCGTTGGTAGAGTTGGCAGCGTGTGTACGATGGCATGACTGTGTGTTGTTGTTATTTTTATTGTTTTTTTTTTAGTTGTTATTGTTTGCCGTTGCTGTTGTCTGCCGCGCGCATGCATTAAGTGTTTAAAATATTAAATTAAACAAAATAGAAACGCGCCTAAATGTATGCAACGTTTTTTTTTTTGTTTTCGTTTTTGCTTGCTTTGCATATGTATGTGTAACTCTAGGCATAATTCTGCGTATTTGTTTTATGGTTTTCTGTTCTGCCCCCTTGCCTTGTTGTTGACCTCTGCGCGCTGTCGCATTGTTTGGACCCACTCTACGCGCTCTGGGAAGAGTTTTTTTTTTTCAAAATTCCCCAAACTCCCATTTATTTGCACAGCCAACAACCAACCCTCGCAAAAATGCAAATTGCACGTTTTTGCCACGGCTTTTACAGGAACCGCAACAGTCGAACCGTACAATGGTAGCGCCGTGCCACATTGCAAAAGCGTTGCCATATATTTCTAAAAATGCCTGCATTTATTTGATTATCATTTATTGTTGTTTTGTTGTTATTGTTATTTTGCTCCAGCCATACGGCAGACAAATATTTTATTTGGTAAATTAATTCAAGTCTGTTTTTTAACCCCTTCTGCTGTGGTTCTGTTTCCCAATGAGTACCACGTTTAAAATGCTGTTTTTAGAACATGATTCAAAGTAACTCCTTCTCTGCCCCCAGCATTGACTCTATGTTGGTAGACCATACTGCCAACGCTGTTGTTTTTGCGCAAATAATATTTAAATTAGTTTATTTTTAGCATTAAATTTATTAATTTATTTTATTGTAATATTGTTTATTTGGAAAATATATTTTATTGTTCTATTTAACTGCATTTCAAATTGTTTATTTATTGTTTTCAGTAAATTAGGTTTGTTTTAAAAATAAATACTTGATGTATTTGAATATTTTTATGATGTTCAATATTTTATGTATATTTTTACACATTTTTGATATTTATAATTATTAACGATTTTCTTAATTTTGGATTTTTGCAAATATTTTTCTATTTTTCAAATGTTAACGATTTATTCAAATATTATCGATTATTTAAAAATTATCGTTCTCATCAATATTGGTTTATTTTTGATAAGATTTTAATATATTACTGATTTTTTAAAAATTATTATTTTTTTAGATACTATCAATTTTATTTTTTTTTAAATCGATTTTTTCAAATTTTATTTTAATTTATAGTTTTTTTTAGATATTATCGATTTTTAAATTTAATGATTTTTGTATTTTTAAAAAATCGATAATTTAAACATATATAGATTTTTTTGAATATCGATTTTTTTAAAATATCGTATTTTTAAAAATATCGTTTTTTTTTAAATATACTTTTTTTTTAATTATCGATTTTGTAAAAATTCCGAATTTTAAAAAAATATCGAAAATCTAAAAAATATCAAATTTTTAAAAAATATCAAATTTTTAAAAAATATCAAATTTTTAAAAAATATCAAATTTTTAAAAAATATCAAATTTTTAAAAAATATCAAATTTTTAAAAAATATCAAATTTTTAAAAAATATCAAATTTTTAAAAAATATCAAATTTTTAAAAAATATCAAATTTTTAAAAAATATCAAATTTTTAAAAAATATCAAATTTTTAAAAAATATCAAATTTTTAAAAAATATCAAATTTTTAAAAAATATCAAATTTTTAAAAAATATCAAATTTTTAAAAAATATCAAATTTTTAAAAAATATAAAATTTTTAAAAAATATCAAATTGGTAAAAAATATCAAATTTTAAAAAAATATCAAATTTTTAAAAAATATCAAATTTTTAAAGAATATCAAACTTTTAAAAAATATCAAATTTTTAAAAAATACCAAATTTTTAAAAAAATATCAAATTTTTAATAATATCAAATTTTTAAAAAATATCAAATTTTTAAAAATATCAAATTTAAAAAAAGAAAACAAATTTAAAAAAAAAATCAAATTTTTAAAAAATATAAAATTTTTAAAAAAATATCAAATTTTTAAAAAAATATCAAATTTTAAAAAAATATCAAATTTTTTAAAAATTTGAAATTTTTAAAAAATTTGAAATTTTTAAAAAATTTCAAATTTTTAAAAAATTTCAAATTTTTAAAAAATTTCAAATTTTTAAAAAATTTCAAATTTTTAAAAAATTTCAAATTTTTAAAAAATACCAAATTTTTAAAAAATATTAAATTTTTAAAAAACATCAAATTTTTAAAAAATATCAAATTTTTAAAAAATATCAAATTTTTAAAAAAATATCAAATTTTTAAAAAATATCAAATTTTTAAAATTTATCAAATTTTTAAAAAATATCAAATTTTTAAAAAATATCAAATTTTTAAAAAATATCAACTTTTTAAAAAATATCAAATTTTTAAAAAATATCAAATTTTTTTAAAATATCGATTTTTTAAAAAATATTGAATTTTTAAAAAATATCAAATTTTAACAAAAATATCAAATTTTTAAAAAATATCAAATTTTTAAAAAATATCAAATTTTTTAAAAATATCAAATTTTTAAAAAATATCAAATTTTTAAAAATTTTCAAATTTTTAAAAATATCAAATTTTTAAAAAATATCAAATTATTAAAAATATTAAATTATTAAAAAATATCAATTTATTAAAAAATATCAAATTTTTAAAACATATCGAATTTTTTAAAAAATATCGAATTTTTCAAAAATATCTAATTTTTAAAAATATCTAATTTTAAACAATTATCGAATTTTTAAAAAATATCGAATATAAAAAAATCGAATTTTTGAAAACTATTGATATTTTTAGAAAAATGGATTTTTCAAAAGATACAAGATATTTAAATATAATCGGTTTTTTATAATATATCGATAATTTTAATTTTTTTTTTAAATCGATATATTTTTTAAATTCATATTTAAAAAATATAATATTTATGACTGAATTTTTTTACTTTATTTCAACAATATTTATAAAAATTTTTGTATTTATATTTTGATTTTATTTTTTACTATGTTTTTGATTATAATTTTCTCTATATTTTTGAATATATTTTAGACAGTATTGTTTATTATGTTTAACAATATTTGTAATGCAATTTTTTTTTTTTAATAAAAATTTATTTGCAATTTTTCAGCTGTGCATTTTTCTGTGAAAGTCAATATGTTTCATTGCTTACCTTTAACCCCAAAGTTGAAGCTACCCCTAAACCAATTGCCACAAACCTGTATATAGTTTTTTATGATTTTAACATATACCAAAAAGTGAAAAAATGCATAAAACACGAACAACATAAACCAAACAATAAAAACAAAAAAAAAATACTCAGGCCACGAATTTTATGCCTTTTTAACAGTTTCCTTGTAACAGTTACCAACCGCTAAAATACCAACAACAACTACCAACTACAACAATTGCCAACACACACAGCGAAAGTATATGCTTCACTTTCCGTGTTAACGGTATTATTTATTTTGTTGTTGTTGTACATTTTATTTGTTAGCCATCTTTTTTTTTTGTTGTCGTCAGCTGACGTGTTTTTCCTTGTTGCTCTTATTGTTGTTATTTGCATGCAATTGTTGCCGCCATTTTGTTGGCAACAACTGTGATGTTGCTCATGATGTTGTTATAATAGTTGATACCTATTGTTGTTGTTGTTATACTGCTTACCTTTATTATACTTTTAGGCGTCTGGCTGTCGCGCCTATGTGACGCGCAGCAAGTTTCCGGTATTTCAACTGGTTTTCGTGTCTAAACAAAAATGTGGCAATTTTTTTTTTATACAATAAAAAACTATATTTTTTAATGTTTTGTAGCCTGACAACGAGATTCTCAGAGGTTTTAAGCATTTGAAAGAGGTTCAAAATGTGCTAAAGTTGCTTTTAAAGGGCTTTTAATAGGTCTTTATAGGATATTTTAAAGTTTCTAAAAGGATTTTTTAATACTTTATCGAGTTTTATAAGTTTTATAACTATTACGAATATAAAACAAAAAATAAAAGAAGTCCTTTTGTAAAATTTAATTTGGAAATGAGAGTATTTGTCTTTAATATGACAATTTAGAGTTTTAAAGCATCTTTGAGTACCTAGCATTTTTCTCACACAAACTTGATAAGGTCTTTAAAACGGCTTTAAGTTGCACATATTCTTTGTATTTCCTTTTAACTCTTAATACTGTTACAAACAAATTGCATGTGCAAAACTTAGTATTATTTACACAGACAACCACGTTGGAAGCCTCTATAAAAACCGCCACGTCATACCATATAAACAGCATGTTGCATTATTTAACAGCATTTTAAACAGCATTTCAAAGAGCCGTCAGCGGTGCTGTTACTGCCACCGTCGCCACCGACAACAATACCACCAAAAATGACAGACTGACAAATTAGTGCCTACTTTTGGTGGCGTCTATTAGCGGTCGGAAGTCGTTGCTGACAGCTTGTGGCTGAATTTGTGTGTTGTGGACTATTTGAAATGTGTGCAAATTAATGCAAAAGTTTGTCGCAGTGTATGAGCGGATGTTTTCAAATATATTGTGCGCCTAAAAGCAAACTACATAAATTATAAAAGTTAAATAAATCAATTGCAAAATGTATCAATATTATTTACTGCAATTAAAATAATATTTTACATTTCTTTTTTGTTCACTCTTTATAATAATGCGCCTAAAAGCATACTTCAATTGCTGGCAAATACTTGAGTGCGCCTAAAAGCATGTGCTGTTTCAAAACAAAAATGTATACTCAACGAATACACAAAAAAAAGAATAAAAATTGCTTAATTTATGACATTTTTTAAGTGGTGCATAAACGTGTGCTACACTTTTTCAAGCTGCGCCTAAAATGCTGCTGCATAATAAACGACCTGGGGGTAAAAAACAAAATAATAATAGTTAAAAAAACATTAAAATTACTTACATAATAAATAATTTTGTTTTTTATACGCATTTAAAGCAGCATTGCATAAAATGTTGCCGTCTTTTAGGCGAATTTATTATAATAGTTAAATGGCTATAAAAGACGTACATTTTGAAATGACTGCACTTTGTGTGTTTTTAAACTGTATACTGTGTGCGCCTAAAAATATGCTTTAAATTTTGCACAAAATCCCCTGTTTGCGACATGTTGCTGCTGCAACCCCAGCCACACACTGCGACGACTGCATATAAAACAAGCCGGCCAATTTTATTTTTCACTTGCGCCAGAACACGAAAAAAAAACCAGAAAAACATGCCGCACATAAAATAGCAGCTAAATCACAATGGCGCCCAAATGTAGATGGCGCTGCCGTTTCCGTCTTGTTTGCAGCATCCTACGTCCTTTGCGTGTTCCGGCTCTGCTGTTTTTGCAGTTGTCCTCGTCTGTTTTGATTGCTGTTGATGCCACTGCTGTTGCAACTGCAGCTGAAATGTGGCATTAATTTTCTTATCCTTGCCTACTTTTCCTAACACTGAGTGAGACAGAGAGCGAGAAATGGTAAAAGAAAGATGGGACATTCTGCAACTGTTACAAAAAAAAAATAAAAAAAAATAGTCATGCTAAATTTGAAGGCAGCAGGCTTTTTGCATATTCAACAACACGAAAAACATTTTATTTTCGCATGCTCAGACAAAAATAAAAATGGCATAAAAATAAATTACAAAAATTTTATATAAAAAAAATAAAAATAAACAGTAAAACTTATAAAAAGCGCATATAAACTATGCAGAAAAATGTAACTAAAATGTTAAAAAAAAAACAATGTTTATTTCAAAAAAATCAGACACTGAAATTGTTACCTAAAAACAAAACTCTGTGCCCAACATAAATTCTACGGTCTGGGCGGCCAACGAAATGTTATGAAAAATGCATTTCCTTAAATTTATGTTAATTACATGCAGTTGGTTTATGGACGAAAAAACATAAGAAGAAATATACGCGATTTTACTGCTATGAGTTCCTGAAGGCGCTTCCGACTCTGCTGCGTTCTAAAATTCTCTTTTACTTGTTTTTCTATGATGTGTTTTTCGTATAATTGCAAAATTAAAGCAGTGCTAAAATTGGCAAAAGAATATTCCAAATTTTAGACTATAGAATACTCTATATTATAGACTAAATAATAGTATATATTATAGACTAAAGAATAGTCTATATTAAAGACTAAAGAATAGTCTATATTATAGACTAAAGAATAGTCTATATTATAGACTAAAGAATATTTAATATTATAGACTAAAGAATATTTAATATTATAGACTAATGCATAGTCTTTATTATAGACTAAAGATAGAGTATTCTTATAGTCTATAATATAGACTAAAGAATAGTCTATATTATAGACTAAAGAATAGTCTATATTATAGACTAAAGAATAGTCTATTATAGACTAAAGAATAGTCTTTATTATAGAGTAAAGAATAGTCTATATTATAGACTAAAAAAAAATAGTCTATATCATAGACTAAAGAATAGTCTATATTATAGACTAAAGAATAGTCTATATTATAGACTAAAGAATAGTATATATTATAGACTAAACAATAGTCTATATTATAGACTAAACAATAGTCTATATTATAGACTAAAGAATAGTCTATATTATAGACTAAAGAATAGTCTATATTATAGACTAAAAAATAGTCTATATCATAGACTAAAGAATAGTCTATATTATAGACTAAAGAATAGTCTACATTATAGACTAAAGAATATTTAATATTATAGACTAATGAATAGTCTTTATTATAGACAAAAGAAAAGTATATATTACATATTAAAAACTAGTCTATATAATGGAGTAAAGATTATTCTATATTATAGACTAAAGAATAGTTTTATAGACTAAACAATACTCAATATTTTAGACAAAAGAAAAGTCTATATTATAGACTAAAGAATAGTATATAATATGAACTAAAGAATAGTCTATATTATAGACCAAAAAATCACCTATATTATGGACTAAAGTATAGTCTATATTATAGACTAACGAATAGTCTATATTATATACTAAAGAATAGTCTATATTATAGATTAATGTCTATATTACAAAATAGTAAATATTATAAACTACTTGCTTTGTTGCTATTAAGTGGCATAATAGTGGCAAACTATTAAATGTATTATGTTGCATAAAAGTTTCATATATAAAAAGAATAACCATATATAAAAGATTTATAGACTAAAATAAATAAAGAATTCTAGCAAAATCGAAGTGTATACAAATTCTCAATGAATCAATAAAATTCTTAAAAGAACAAAAATGTTATAAAAACTCGCAACACGTTCTTTTCAATTTTAATTTAACTATAACTTGGAATGTCATACAAATGACTCAAAATCGCAACAACAGATGAGTCACACAAACAATATTAAAAATAATTAAATAAAATGTAATTTGTTCACATAACGCTTTATAAGAAATGCAAATAATTGAAAAAGTCCAATAACAACTACACAGTAATACTGTCAATTCCAGCAACACAGTCGCATCATTGTAAAATTGTCTGAAATTCAACCAGACACGTGTTTCAATAATTGTTTTTAATTTTTTTTAGTTGTTGTATTGTTTCTTCATCTTCAACAATATTATTATAAAACTCATTAAATATTGTCGTTGTTGTTGTTATTATTAAAAAGCAAGTGTCGATGTTGTTGTTATTTTTCTTGAGTCACTACAAGAAAATTTCTACGAATTCATTGAGAGTTTTTATTGGCATGAGTCGAGCGGTCTTAAACAAATGAATGAATTTATGAAACAATGCATGATAATGATTCATTTTTGAATTTGTTTTAAACGTGTGCTCGGATAATATTTACGCTATAAATGCCGTAATAAAAATGCATTTAAATTGAGTTGCTTCTTTCATTCATTTTCAGTGAGAATTGTTATTAATTATTGCTTTCTGGTTGCTCCAATTCAGTTTAGCAACATTACCAAACATAATTTGCTATATTATTTATAAACATATTCTTATAAGGTTATTCTTTTTATATATGGAACTTTTATGGCACATAACACATTTAATAATTTGCCACTATTTTGCCACTTAATAGCAACAAAGTAAGCTTTGCTTATTATTTATGCTCCATTATCAGAATGTATGTTTTATATGGCACAGCATTGCGACATATTACTGCGTTTATTCTACGCATGTTATTTGCCACCACTTTGGAGCTAAATAAAACTGGTTTGCTATATATGGAACATAATACATTCAATAGTTTGACACTTAATAGCAACAAAGTAAGTTCCTCCTTTTATTGTATATGTTCCATTATCAGAATGTATGACTTATATATCACAGCATTGTGATTTATTACTGCGTATGTTCCATAAATGTTTTTTGCCACTACTTTGGAACTAAATAACACTGGTCTGCAACACTGGTGTCAGAGGTAACATAAAAGGTACACATATGCCACAAAAGTTTGTTCCAATTGTTGAGCCGTGATTAGTTGGGTAATGTTTCATTCATTATTCATCTTGAACAATACTGATGAAATTTTAAGTTTTATTGTCTATCTTGTCATAACTGACATGTCACTGAAAATGTCAGTCAGGTCAACAGGACTATTAATCGATGAATGTTTTAAATACATCAATGTGGATCAATAAATATATTATATATTCATGTGAGATGCCGTTTATGGCATCTTTGATGAGATTGTGATCAAAGATAGCAATGTTCAGGATAAGTCAAAAAATTTAATATTTTGTTAAATTTTTTTTTATATCAAAATACAATTTTTTTTGTTGTCATATATTTGTAAATAAAAAAACCAAAATTTAATTATCAAAACAAAGATATTTTTATTTATTATATTTTTTTATTTTTCATAAAAAGTTATATAAAATGTTTTGTTTCTATCAAAATTTTAAAAAATTGTTTTTATGTAAAAAAAATATTATTGATTATCATTTTGCATTTTTTATAGTATTCTATCAAATAATAAACTATCTATCAAATAAATAAATATTAAACTTATTCAAGGTTGCACATATGCTTAGTTTTTGCAAAGTTATAAAAATATTTAAAATAATATAGTATTTGGAACAGCAGCTAAAAAGCACATAACAGATTTAAAAAAAAAAAAAAGAAAATTAAAAAAAATAATAACCAACTAAATAAACAAACGAAGTGCGAATTACTTAGTAGCAGCAATGTTAGTTTTTGTTTCTAAAATTAATTTAGATAAATTGCAAATTTATGCTAAACAATGAAACAGATGAATTTGACCTCAATTTGAATTTTATAAATTTTTCTTTATAAAAATTTGTTTTTTCTGTTATTTCTCAATAAACTCTACAAATTTACGAAGTTTTCTGAATTAAAAATAAAAATATATTTTTTTAATTTAATTTTTTTATTCTTTTAATTTATTTATTAATTTTTTATGTAATCACAAATTGATCTAAAAATTTTCATATTATATTTTTGAAAATAATATAATTTTTTTTTATTTTTTTTAAAGATTTTTTTTTATTTTTTTTATTATTTTTTTTTATTTATTTTTTTTTTTGTAATCATAAAATGCCTTAAAAATTTTAAAATAAAATGTTTGAATTTATGACCACTTTTTTTTATATATTTATATTTATCATTATTTTTCTCCTTTATTTATTTTTATTGATTTTTGATTTTTTTTTTTAGTAAAAAACACCTTTTTCTGCATTATGGCAGCCTCTAAAATGTACAAAAATATTGAAAACCATGTCAGAAATAACACAAATGCAACATGAACTAATTAGCATTTTAGACCAGAACTAGTTTTCAAAAAATTCGTTTTTCTTAACCAAAAATTTAAACCAAACGTCAAGAGCTCTGCTCGGTTTTGTTTACAAACAAACGAGCAAAATACTGGTTTTTGACCACTGTCAAAAATGACTTGAATGACATAATTTAATATTTAAATAAGTGAGAATTTTAAACAAACAAAGAATTTTACAAACAAACTGAAATTGAAAGCGTACACATATTACGTATGCGCGCGGAATGTGTCTGTCTTGTTATGCAAATTATGTCGGAGCGCCAAAGATGCCTCCGCCGTAGCATGATATCATCGTAGAAATATTATTGATTTTACGATATAAAATTAAAATAAAATTTACAAACAGAATAATAGACAATTATGTGTTTGTTTGTTGTTTTAATTAAATTAGCATTTCAATTGTATATTTGAATTAATTATATTTAATATTTATAATGATGAATTTTTGTTTTTAAAATTAAATATATTTTGTATATTAAACAATTTTTAAAATAAAAAAAGAAGTTTATTAAGTTAATTTTATATTTTCTGCATGAAAATAATGAAAATATTCAATTAATTCGAAAACCCGAAAACAAATACTCAGTAAATTTGTATTTTTATATTAAAAATGTTTTTAGTTAAAAACATTTTTTTTAACTATTTAAAAATCTCTTAAATTTTTTTTTTTGATTAGAAAGTAATTTTAAAGTAATTTTATGCACTATTTTTTACCTTTTTCTAATGTAAAATCAACATTTTATTTTAAATTTCCATATTCCCAACTACAAATGTTCCCCATAAACATATATTTGTTTGCGTCTAACATATAAAATTGAAAAACTATTTAATTTATGCTTTCAACATTATTTGGCGTCACTGTTAAACAGTCTGCAACAACACGAGACCGCCTACCTTGCGTTCGACTGTGCCGACGTTCGTGCAGTTTGAATTCGTAAAGCGCGTTAAACATTTTGTTGTTGCCACGAACAACATTATCAACATCATATTCATGTTGTCGCAATGATCGCCGCCGCCGCCGCCGCATCAACTGTCTGCAACATGTTTTGTTGCATTACAAAACATTACTTGCTTTTGACCATTTAAGCTGAACGCGATACGTGTGCGAGATCATGTTGCCAGATTATTTTGCAATCAGCAAAAATGCAGCAAGTGGCGCTTTAAAAAAAAAACAAAACAAAAAAATTACAAGCATTTTATTGAATTTACTAAAGAGTCAGATGTCAGCACTTGAATTAATTTTACAATATACCTATAATAAAAAATAATTTTTTACCGTGCACAGTGGGCGTGTTTTGCAAAATATAAAAAAAAAATAAAAGAAAAATATTCAACTCGTTTTCAACTCAAGGCTGACGTTTTTAGTGTTGTAACTGACAAAAGTGAAGATTTTCTCACGGTTTGACCTCCAACGGAGCTACAGCAGCCGACGGCATAGTGATGACTAGTCTGGCAACTAATATAGGTAGTCACAACCACTATATAAATAGTAACAACAACATGAAATAATATCAGAAATCATACGCATACTAATTAAGCGACACGTGAGGCAGTTGAGCAGCAAGTTTTTGTTTTTTTTTTAATTTGCAGAGCAAAAATAAAAGCTTGATTTCTGGTAAACAAAATAAAAATACAAAGAAATCGGTATGCTCTGCTTCAAACCGGTATTTTTGCATTAACATTGCTATTATTGTAAAATAAAGGGTTTTTCAATAAGAAAAAAAAAGTTTTACAAAAGTTTTTTCAAGGGTTTTTCAGCAGGGACGCTACAAAAGTAGCGATATACGAGCCAACAACGAGTCGAAATAATTAAAATTTATTACCGAAACTCGAATTCGTATATCTTTCCATAATGAAATGGCAAACCTTACTGAAGAGAAATGTCAAAAGAGCGGCAAGAAATATGGCGTCGTTTGCTGTCTCTGTCGCACTACTTTTGTAGCGTCCCTGTTGAAAAACCTTTTATAAAAAGCATAAACTCTTTATTGATATTTTTTTGTTTTTTAAGTTAAAACAAATAATAATATTATATACTTTAATAACATCAATAAAAAGTTTATGCTTCTCATATTTTACAACAATAAGGATGTAAAAATACTATCAAAAAACCATGTTTTTTTTCAAAAATGAATATTGGATATTTCTAGCCAAAGAAGACCAAGCCAAAAGGACGAATTTGAAAAATTGAAAATCTTGTCATGTCAAAGGGGCGAATCTTTTAGTTTTTTTGCTATAACTCTTTAATGGTACAGGATAAAATAGTGATGTAAAGGCAATTATTGTTTGTTTTCAAAGCACCATCGATCTGCATCATTAATTAAAAATATTTTGCCAAACATTAATTTGCCATTTGTTATTTGCAGGAAATTTTTTTGTCAAAATATTTGTAATAAATAATGCAGATCGATAGGTGCTTTGAAAACAAACAATAATTGCCTTCACATCACTATTTTATCCCTTACCATTAAAGAGTTATAGCAAAAAAACGAAAAGATTCGCCCTTTTGACATGACAAGATTTTTAATTTTTCCAATTTCTTCATTTTTTTATTGGTGCAAGATATAACAGTTGTGTAAAGGTATTAATTGTTTGTTTTTAAAGCATCTATCGATTGGCATCATTATTTAAAAATATTTTTCCAAACTTTTTTTCCTTCAAATGGCAACAAATGGCAAATTAATGTTCTGCAAAATATTTTTAATTAATGATGCCACTAGATAGGTGCTTTAAAATCAAACAACTAATGCCTTTACATTACTATTTTATCTTGCGCTAATAAAAATTTATAGCATAAAAACAAAAATATTTGCGTTTTGATCAGGATATAGTCTTACAAAATCCGTATTTATAATTCAGTATGTTGTCCAAATCTAATGATATTGCACATACATTATAATAATTGACAAATAAACCAAAATAATACAAAAAATTGAAAAAAATATAAATTTTGCTAAATTTTAAAGCACTTTAAACTTTAAAATTTGAAATTTTGGAACAAAGTGTAAATTTACAACGAAAGCAGATGATTTTAGCTATTTTTTAAAACAATTAAAAAAAAAAAATAGTTATACGCAAAATTTGCTGACGTTTTGGAAATTCCATATCAACAAAAATTTAGGTTATATTATCTAATTTATTATCTAATTTATTGCTGATATTTAGTCCTATTTAAATACTATTTGTAGTAAAAAAAAACAAGTCAATTCATTATATTTTTTCAAGATATTAAAGTTTCATCGTATGAATGTGCCGTCCGGAACCCAAGGAAATGTCCATATGTTTCTTAATCGATTGGAGCAATATTTTCAATAATTATTGAGTAACTTGTAAATTATATTTTTACTTTTGTAAATTACATTTTTACTTTTGTAAATTACATTTTTACATTTATAAGTTATATTTTTACTTTTGAAATTTTTGAAACTTGTAATTAAAAAAATAATTTTTTGGACAATTTTTACAACAATTTTATACATTTTCAACTGATTTATACGAGTTGAACTTGTTTATGTCAATTTTGAACTTTCATAAATATTTTATTTTAGGAATTTAGTTTTTATTTTTATTTTAAATTTATTTTAGTTCAAATTTGTTTAGGATTATTTTTATTTTCATTTAGATTTGTTAGTTTTCAGTTGTTATTTAGAACTGATATATTTGTGTATTTATTTTTTTTTTTTATTTTTGATTTTTGCATTTATTTTTTGTTGTACTTTAATTGTCGTTGTCGTTTTGACCATGTTTGGCCTGCAGTGATTGACAGCATTTAAGCGGTCAAGCATGTTGCTAGTATTTTTTTTTTTTAGTTTATTTATTTTGGTTTATCACAAAAATCACATAACGTTTATTTTATTGACTGTGTTGGTCTTTTTTTATTTTTCAAACGGCTTTTGTTTCAGGCAGTCATATTATGTTGGCGGATTGCCATGTGTTTGTTTAATGTTGTTTATTATTTTTTTTTTATAATTTTGATATTTTATTTTGGTAACCGGTTTAGCGCAGATTAGCTGTGCATTGTTTGAGCATTTTAGCAATTCTTGGTAATTTTGTGATTTATGCTGAACAGCAATTAAATACTTTTGACACAACATATAACACAAACAAAAATGAAAAAAAAATATTAAATTTAAAAATGCTTTATGTAGCACATTATAACAACTAAGCATTCAAAATTAACCCATTAATGCCCAAATTTTCAAAAAGTTGACAATGATTAAAAACATGTCCTCATTTTAGACAATAAATTCTAGTTTATAAAATAAATACAAATAAAATAATTTAACAAAGCTGAAATGCAGCAAAAGCTTCAAATATAATTGACCGCACTTAGACACAATGTTCTTTAAAGGTTTAAATCCATTATGGTTCAACATAATTTGTGTTTAAATTTAATTAAATCAAAACTTAAGTTTATTTCTATGATATTATTAGACAGAGTAAATAATTAATTTATTTATTATGTCAACAAAAAGTCTCATTCCATCTCTGTCTGTGCACTATTTTCATCTCGTTTCGTCTTATGTCACAGTCTGCATTCTAGAATACTTTTCTACAACACATTCGCATGCATTGAACTGTGAAAATTTTCAATTCACTCGTGCAGTTCAATGCATTCAATTAATATTAGCTTTCAATGCAATTTTGCATTTTATATTTTCCAGTTACCATTTTCTTGCCAGCAGTAAAAGATTTCAGTGACTGCAGTACTCGTAGTTGGTGAAGGTACCGAGTAGTAGTTGTAGAATTCAGAGAGTCGTTTTTCTACACTTCGTTGGTATTTTATAATAGAATGCTCTGGTATTTTTGTCGTCAAGCACTCAACTGCCAGCCAGCTGCAGATGGCAGCCACTGCAGAATAAAAATAATAAATTATGCATTACTTAAATATTTTATGCAAATAGTATTATTATTAATGACAGCAAAATGCTTGTTTTGAATCATAACCTATTGCAGGAAAAATTAGTTTTAAATTTTGTCTAATATTCATTTTAAATTATTCACAAATATGGTAATAAAGGCGCATAATCAAATATAATTAAAAGTCAACTTTAAATTTAAAATCAACTTTTTTTTTATACAAAATTTGTCGAAAAATGTGAACTTATTTTTAAAGTTGAGTTTAAATTGTCTATGATTATACACCATAATTCTTTTATAGTAATTTTACTTATTTAATTAATTTCTATTTAAAGTTTTAAATAAAATAATTGCTTTTTTAAATTTTCATTAAAATCGGACATAGGAATCGGAGATCAGTACTCAATGGGTTAATAACACAGTACGAACCAAAAAACATAATTTGGAATCGATTTTGCAAAACAAAAAAAAAAAGTAAAGTAGAAAATAAAGTATAAAGAAATGTATGAAATATTCGAAAAGAATACAAAGTATAAAAAGTATAAAAATTATAAAAAGTATAAAAAGTATAAAAAGTATAAAAAGTATAAAAAGTATAAAAAATATAAAAAGTATAAAAAGAATAAAAAATATAAAAAGTATAAAAAGTATAAAAAGTATAAAAAGTATAAAAAGTATAAAAAGTATAAAAAGTATAAAAAGTATAAAAAGTATAAAAAGTATAAAAAGTATAAAAAGTATAAAAAGTATAAAAAGTATAAAAAGTATAAAAAGTATAAAAAGTATAAAAAGTATAAAAAGTATAAAAAGTATAAAAAGTATAAAAAGTATAAAAAGTATAAAAAGTATAAAAAGTATAAAAAGTATAAAAAGTATAAAAAGTATAAAAAGTATAAAAAGTATAAAAAGTATAAAAAGTATAAAAAGTATAAAAAGTATAAAAAGTATAAAAAGTATAAAAAGTATAAGAAGTATAAAAAGTATAAAAAGTATAAAAAGTATAAAAAGTATAAAAAGTATAAAAAGTATAAAAAGTATAAAAAGTATAAAAAGTATAAAAAGTATAAAAAGTATAAAAAGTATAAAAAGTATAAAAAGTATAAAAAGTATAAAAGTAAAAAAAGGATAAAAAGTATAAAAAGTATAAAAAGTATAAAAAGTATAAAAAGTATAAAAAGTATAAAAAGTATAAAAAGTATAAAAAGTATAAAAAGTATAAAAAGTATAAAAAGTATAAAAAGTATAAAAAGTATAAAAAGTATAAAAAGTATAAAAAGTATAAAAAGTATAAAAAGTATAAAAAGTATAAAAAGTATAAAAAGTATAAAAAGTATAAAAAGTATAAAAAGTATAAAAAGTATAAAAAGTATAAAAAGTATAAAAAGTATAAAAAGTATAAAAAGTATAAAAAGTATAAAAAGTATAAAAAGTATAAAAAGTATAAAAAGTATAAAAAGTATAAAAAGTATAAAAAGTATAAAAAGTATAAAAAGTAAAAAAAGTATAAAAAGTATAAAAAGTATAAAAAGTATAAAAAGTATAAAAAGTATAAAAAGTATAAAAAGTATAAAAAGTATAAAAAGTATAAAAAGTATAAAAAGTATAAAAAGTATAAAAAGTATAAAAAGTATAAAAAGTATAAAAAGTATAAAAAGTATAAAAAGTATAAAAAGTATAAAAAGTATAAAAAGTATAAAAAGTATAAAAAGTATAAAAAGTATAAAAAGTATAAAAAGTATAAAAAGTATAAAAAGTATAAAAAGTATAAAAAGTATAAAAAGTATAAAAAGTATAAAAAGTATAAAAAGTATAAAAAGTATAAAAAGTATAAAAAGTATAAAAAGTATAAAAAGTATAAAAAGTATAAAAAGTATAAAAAGTATAAAAAGTATAAAAAGTATAAAAAGTATAAAAAGTATAAAAAGTATAAAAAGTATAAAAAGTATAAAAAGTATAAAAAGTATAAAAAGTATAAAAAGTATAAAAAGTATAAAAAGTAAAAAAAATATAAAAAGTATTTAAAGTATAAAAAGTATAAAAAGTATAAAAAGTATAAAAAGTATAAAAAGTATAAAAAGTATAAAAAGTATAAAAAGTATAAAAAGTATAAAAAGTATAAAAAGTATAAAAAAGTATAAAAAGTATAAAAAGTATAAAAAGTATAAAAAGTATAAAAAGTATAAAAAGTATAAAAAGTATAAAAAGTATAAAAAGTATAAAAAGTATAAAAAGTATAAAAAGTATAAAAAGTATAAAAAGTATAAAAAGTATAAAAAGTATAAAAAGTATAAAAAGTATAAAAAGTATAAAAAGTATAAAAAGTATAAAAAGTATAAAAAGTATAAAAAGTATAAAAAGTATAAAAAGTTTAAAAAGTATAAAAAGTATAAAAAGTATAAAAAGTATAAAAAGTATAATAAGTATAAAAAGTATAAAAAGTATAAAAAGTATAAAAAGTATAAAAAGTATAAAAAGTATAAAAAGTATAAAAAGTATAAAAAGTATAAAAAGTATAAAAAATATAAAAAGTATAAAAAGTATAAAAAAAAGTAAAAAAAGTATAAAAAGTATAAAAAGTATAAAAAGTATAAAAATAAATAATTAAATAAATAAATAAATAAGCAGCCCGTTACTGCTGATGCTGTTTCTACTTCTTGTATATTTTGTGTTTAATTTTTTTTTTGTTTTTCATACTTCAACGTCTTCTGTTTTATCTGGTGCAGGCCAGTGTTGCCAACATGTTGAAACGTTTACGACGTACGCGTTGCATGGTTGATAAATTTTGACATTTGATTAATTGCAGGCGAACTTCAAGAGCAATAACAACCATAAAAGCAACAGCAGCAAAAACATTAACTGCTGCATCAGTTAAATCAACAGCACACACAAAACCAACTGAAACAACAACATTTTAAAGAGGGTGCTAAAAATAAACAATGTTGCTCATCAGCGCACTGCGTAGTGCATGCAGTGTTGCTCTTTTTATGGCATTCCAAAAAATGAAAAGACACCAACAAAAAAGTGTCCCTACTTTTGCAAACAAAAAACTGTCGTATTCAAGGTTTTTCTGCAAAATGTTTGTTGGTTTGTCTACCTCCTTTTTCCACCACCCCCATGACAAACGACATCTTGCGCTCGTTATAAATACAAAAATGCAATAAATCTTCTTTTAATTTCTGACAATTCGTCTTTTTTGTTTAAGGGTTTTTAAAAGTTTTTTTTTTTTAACCAAGATATTAAGAATTTTAATTTAAGTCTTTAATTCGTGCAACACTTTGAGTCATTTCTTTTGTGCTGTTCTTAAATTAGCTGCTTTCGAATTGAGGGTGGCAACGTTGTGTTGGAAATCTTTAAATTTTGTAAATTTTATATATTGCCTGAGAGATTTATAAAAGTTTAAGATACTCTTTTTATACATTTTATTAACGCATTGTTTTATAAAGTTAAACTATCATATTTTATTTTTTTGTAAACCATTTCACAATACCTCTCTCCTTTATTTTTCCTATTTTATATCTAATATTGCAACATTTTTTGGTATTATTTTAACAAATCTAATAATAATTAATTTTATTATTACCTACTTAAATATTTTCGATATTTCAGTTAATTGTTTATATTTCTGGCTCGTCATAAAGCATGCCACATATTTGTATAGATTGCTTACATTTTAATTAAATTGGCAAATATTAAATATTTGCACAATTACTTAAATATTCATTAAAATAGCAGAACAAACATGGCACTATTTATACGTTTTGATTGTCTTCAAACTTAATAGAAATTTGGCTATGTTTTGTCATTTGTTTTTGCAAAGAAATTATTAAAGAAAATAATTGAAAAATGTTCAGTACCACTTTTAATTTAGTTTAAACTTTTCCATAATTACATCTAATTTAAACTGAATTAAATTTGAAATAGTGACATTTTTGTATTCATTTTTTTTAATAAATCTTTTAAAATTTTATTTCTCAACATTTCATTTCATTTTAATTTATACTTATTTTATAATTTAATTTTTATTCGTTAACTGATTTCGACTACCTTAATTGTGTGGCTCAGTGACATATTGAAAAAGTTTTTCTAATTATAAATTCAGTCGCGAACAGAAGAATTTAATTAAATTTTGCTTTACTTTTGGGACGACACGAATGATTGATATTCGTGGAATTCGATTTTTGTGTATTTTCCTTTGATATGTATTACAGTAAAATAACAGTAATGAAAAATATGAGTTGTACAAATAAAATATACAAATTAAATAAAAATAATTAAATATACAGATAGAAATTTGCTATTAAAATGTAAATTAAATAAATGAAAACATGAAATATAATTTTTTTGAATTTATATTTGAAAATATTTGTAGAAAATTTAAAAATTTGACATATTTTGAATATTTACCATATAATTAATGGTATTTTTACTATTAAAATTAGTCAGTAATATATATATTTTTATTTTAATCGGTAAATAGCATTAAATACTACAAAATACCATAAAATGTACACTCAGTTTATATGAAAATTTTTTTTTCTATAAACTTAAATCTAAAATTGTTCTATAGTTGTGTAATTTAATGTGATTAGTGACATTTTTTATGAGTGTAGTAGGTATATTGTCGACTTATATGTGTTCGCAATATTGCTTCACTTGAGTGCAAATTTATTTAGCCTTGATAATGTGAGTTTTTTCCAGTTTTTTTTTTTATTTATTTATTTTTGCTTTTTTTCCCCAATTCTATGCAATATACTGACGCGGTTTAGTCGGCGTGCTCTGTGTTGTGTGTAATTTTTCGGTATTGTGTATACACAGTATAAAGTCAAATATTAGGTATAAAAATTGTTGCTGAACATAATTTTCTAAAACGTACTAAATGATGCTGTTTAGTACAAGTAGCAATAAAACTCATCAACAACATATTAAAACTAACATATATTGCTTAAAAAAAAATAATATATGTGAAAATAATTGAATGCCAAAATACCAAATACTAAGTAATGACTATGAATCAATATATGGCATGACTTTAAAATTTATAAAATGCATTCGGTACATTTTATAATATTTAGCAATGAACTTAAAATTAAAGTTTTTCATTTAAATGTAATTTGTTCAAATTTTACCTCTACAATCTCGTTATAATAACGTTTAATTTTTTTATTTTTATTTTGAATAAGTTATATTTTATTTATTTTTTATATAGCTTTATGTTAGCAATTTAAAAAAAAGCACTTGAATCGTGTCTGCCATTGATATAGCCTCGTGTATTTTTTTTTTTGATTTAAACAAAAACTCAAACTTTCAGTGCGGTCAGTTTATTTGTATTTGAAAAAAAAATAAAAAATAAATTTTGCAAAATTTTTCTATTTTTATGCTGTGCCCCTCATTCAAATGGACCGCGTAAATGAATGAAATAAATTAAATAAAAGTTCGTTGATCGTTTGTGAAAATTGCTCTAAAGTACTTGAGCGCAAATGTTGATCGCAAGTGCGACAACAACTCTGAATAATGATGACGTTATTATCACTGTGATACTGTGCTGCTACAGACTGTTGTTGTTGATGATGATGTCAGTCATTGCGATGTAATTGCAAAATTTCTAATGCAGAAATTATAGCAAATTGTTATAAATTGTTATAGTATACAATAAAAACGTTTTCAATTTTATTATGTTTGTGTTTAATTGGTAGTTAAGAAAAAATATACATAATTTGAATATATTTTTAAATGTTTTGAGTGGTATTAACGTTTATTTATTAGAAATATTAATAAAATTGTTTAAATTATTATTTTAAATGTTAATAACAACATTCAAATGATATTAAAAAATTATTTAAATCTTAATAAAAATATTACAGATTTTACTATGTTTGTGCTATATATGAAGTTCAATTAAAAATGTGCTCAATTCAAACATGTTTTATATTATTTGAGCAGAACTATGCTTTAATTAACAAAACTACTTATAAAATTATTTAAATATATATTTTAAATTTTTATTTTGAGTAAAAACTTTTTAAATTTGACTATGTTTGTGTTTAATTTGCAGTATATAAAAAAAAATGATTAATTTTAACATGTTTTATATGACTTGCGAAGGTTATAATTTAGTAAATAAAAATTGTAATAATTTGAGTAATTTACATTTTGACTAAAAACATTTTAAATTTTACTATGTTTGTATTTAATTCATAATTACATAAAAAATTTAACTAATATGAGCAGTATTTTCATTTTAAAATATTAAAAATGTGAAAAAAATTGTAGAACTATGCTTTAATTAACAAAATTATTTATAAAATTATTTAAATTTATATTTCAAATTTTTATTTTGAGTAAAAACTTTTTAAATTTGACTATGTTTGTGTTTAATTTGCAGTATATAAAAAAATGATTAATTTTAACATGTTTTATATGACTTGCGAAGGTTATAATTTAGTAAATAAAAATAGTAATAATTTGAGTAATTTACATTTTGACTAAAAACATTTTAAATTTTACTATGTTTGTATTTAATTCATTATTTCAAAAAAATCTATCTAATATGAGCAGTATTTTCTTTTTAAATTATTAAAAATGTGAAAAAATTGTGTTTTAAAATATAAATTTTTGAAAACTTTTTTCAAATTTTACTATGCTTGTAATTAATATATATTAAAATGGCGTGTAATTTAAATATGGTTTTTACTATAGCATATTTTGATAAATTAATCAAACATTAAACATGTTTATTATAATTATGCGGCAATATGAATTAACAACATAACTCGAGATATGCTCAGATTGAGATATTAATGCCATCGTAATCCTGATCAAATTTGATGCTGATCCTTCTTATAGTTGCTGAGATACAAGCAATAAACGTAAAAGCATATCTGCTTATTATGAAATATTTATTTTTATTAAAAAAAATCCTTACAGAAACATTTTGCTGATATTTTATTTAAGTTTTTCTTAAATTTGCCGAAATAAATTTTAAAATAATTTTAAAAATAATTTTCGGAATAAGTTGTGAAGTTTAAAAATGGTCTCCTGAAAATAGACTTATGCTTTTATTTCATATTGCCACAGAATTATCTGCATATAATAATATAAATATAAATTTCTATATCTTGCAATGTACTGTTCATCATATTGTGCCACAAGTGGCAACACTTTATTTGCCACACGCTCATTTGGCAACACTTAAGCGGCCACTTAAGGAGCGCAATAATGTGCTACGTAAAGCACATTTTAAGCGGATGCGGAAGTTGCTTTTCCTTTGAGCGTATATTGCTTTTTTCGCAGAGAGGACGCATTTATTATTTTTTCAGGCATTCATTTACTGGCTGTCTTTCATACACTTTAAGCGCTCTTTTGCTTTTTGCACTTAAAGTACCCAGTAAATCGTGAATCCTATTTTTTATTGAAATTAAAAATTAAATATTTCAAATTTGTAATTAAAACAAAAATATGGAAAACAGTCAAATATTGGGCATTATTTCGTTACTTTGTAATTTAGGTATATATTACGATTTACTTTAGTTTTTACTAATTTATTATTAAAAAATATCTATAAATCTTAATAATAAAAAAAAAAATAATAATCTCTTATTAAATATACTTCATTTAATATAACTACAAAGTTATATGTAAAACTTTAATATATATTTATTTACCTTCGAATTCTTCATATTTTCTTCAGCTGGGTCATCAACACAGAAAAAAGTTTCATGAATATTATGAATTTATTCATCAATATAATGAATTTTCCTACCCACTAACAGATTCATCAAACTGATACCACCGTTCAATAACTGACATATTGATGTATACGAACTTATTCATATTATCGAACAGCATAGTAAAAAACGAAATATTTAATACAATGAATTTCAATCTTTATATTGATGAATATAATCATAATATCTATGAATTTTTTCATCAAATGTAAGAATATAATATTCAATATGATTAATATTGTTGAACTAATATTTTTCTTTTCAAAAATAAATTATTAATGGACATTTTGATACGAATTTTACATAAAAAATTTTTTTTTTTAGAAAATAATTTGAAAAAAAAGTTTTGAAAAAATTTATTTAAAAAAAAAAAAGAAAAAAATTGTTTCGAAAAAATATTTCCGAGAAAAAAAAATTCAAAAAAAAAAAATTATTAAATAACTTTTTATTAATAAAATAAAAATAATAGAAAATAATTTGAAAAAAAAAGTTTTGAAAAATTTAAAAAAAAGAAAAAAAATTGTTTCGAAAAAATAATTTCCGAGAAAAAAAATTTCAAAAAAAAAATTAATATAACTTTTTATTAATAAAAAGTTGTAATTATAAATAAATATTATAGCATTTTATAAGAAATAACATAAAAGAACTATTTAAGAACTGAGAAGTATGGCAAAAAATGAACGGAAATTAAATATTTTGATTAAAATTTGGTTTGATGAACAACATTCATCGATATGATGTACATATATGTTGTCTTTTATGTATTTGTTCATTAATATGATGAAACGTATTTTTCACATGCAGTTCAACCAAATGAAGAATATTGTTCATCAATTTTATGATCTCATTCATAACATTGTTGTCGTTAGTCATTAATATTATGAATAGTTCTTCAATACAATGGATCATGGTTTGAAGAACGGAATTTTTTCTGTGATCGCACACTTTAAAATACCAACTTATAAAAATGTTGCAGCTCTTGTTGCAGGCTATTGCATATTACTAGCTGCATATTACAGCCTTTCACTCACTTAGAAACATATTATAATAAAAAAATCATAATTTGAAATTGTCTTTTTGCTCGCATCGTTCAGTCAGTTCAGACGCCATGACAAGTAGTAAAAATTTCAAACTAAAAACACTTAAAAATTGTCAGTTATGTACAAAAAAAAAAGATAAAAAATTTATTGCATTTTCACAAAATTACCACAAAATCTCTTAAATAAGTGTTGTTTTTCGGCGGTTTTTCTATTATTACATTTCGTTGTAAATGTTGTAAACGCATAAAAATGACAAAATCTTTTACAACTTTTTAATGATTTGACTGCTTGTGCTGCTGCGGTGGCTGCTTGTATGTTGCCGGCATTCTAGGATTTTTCACATGTCATCTGCATGTCTGTACCCCATTATGCCCCGTCGTACTAGCACCCATTATGCCCTATGCAATGTATCTGCATATATTGCGCCGCCTGCCTGCCTGCTTTGCGTGTGCAGCTATATAAAGCATACTTTTAGGAAATGTCGTTACGTTGCCTTTTTTATGGTTTCTAGTTACCAATGTGCTATTTTTTGTTATTTTAGTTGTTTGCATAAATTTCACAGTGATTTTCATAGACTTCGACGACAACAACGACATTTTGACTCCTTGGTTTGGGTCATAAAATTGCACATAAAATTCGTAGTCGTCGCCATTGCGGCATCGTTGTCGTCATTTTATGGTTTACGTACCTGAAGTTGCAATTATTTTTGTTATTTTAGTTTTTTTTTTTTGTTGGTTGTTCTGTTTGTACGCGGAAATTACTTAAGGTTCAAAGCACCTTAATACACATGCTATAAAATCTTTTGCTGCCACTGATTCACTTGAATACTGTATGTGCGCTGTAAATGCAAAATTTATCGTTGTAACAAAATATAGCATACTTTGCGGTGCGCTGCCTTTGCCTTAATAAAATCCAATTGAAAATATTTCTACTTAATAATCGCGCGAAAAACACATAAATTCGACAAATATTGCATATTTTGTGGCGCATGTAAATTTATTACAATAGCATTAGTTCTGTTGCAATGAATTATATGGTTCTTCTGAGAAAAATATTGCATAATTTTAGGTTCTCTCCGCAAGTACAGAGTTTGTTTAGTCATTTTCACTTATTTTTTGTAATTAGTAAATTTAGCTTTTGAGTAAACAGCGCAATTGTTTTAATAATTAAATTTTAATTGCATATTTTAGTGCGAATTGTAATACTTATTATATAAATTATTATTATGGCATACTTTTAGGCAGTTTTCATTTGAAATGCGCTTTATTTGCAAAATAGTGTGTTAATTAAATTATGCAGTATTTTGCACTAAAAAAATAAAATTAAAAAAATATAGCATACTTTAAGGTATTTTGTTAATATATGCTAAATACCTTTAGAGTGGCCAAATTTTTTTTAAAGCGCACCTAAAAGCAACCTTAAATTCAATGTGTAATTAGCCTAAAATTATGCAAAACAGCTTTAAGCTACTAAAAAGCAAGACAAAACACTTGCATACCTTAGGGTGCTTATTGACTTAGTACATTTTAGCGCATAATTTGCATTTAATTAAAAATAAATTAATTTTTTATTTAATTTTTAGCTTTTTTCGACCTTTGTACAATTTCGAGCAGTTAATAAAATGCAAATATAAACTTTTCGGACTCAACCTATTTTTAAATTTTATTTAGTTTTTATGATTTTTACGTTTATTTTGTTTTATATTTTCTGTTTTATGTGCTTTTGTTTTATTTTTCGTTGTATTTCTGTTGACCTGCTGCAGCTGCTTTATTAAAATTGTTATACAACTTGTCGGCAACGCATAATAAACGTGATAATCTTGCGGTTCAATTAAGTTAAGTAGCCTGTTTTTTTTTTTTTGTTGTTGTTCAGGTTGCCTTTTAATGTACAAAACTTTTAGGTCATTTTGTTGGCTTCTAGTGACCCATAATATATATTCCATGCCAACAGGCATCTCCCAAGTGTTTTGCGTATACTCTACTTTGGTACCCCATTCTGCTTCGTCACACCTATAAATTAGCGTAATTTTCTAAAATGTATTGCATACCGTAGGGCGTAAACTTTTTCAGCACACTACAGCACAGCTGTTATTAAAGTATGTTCTTCTTTTTTTTGTCATTGTCATAATTAATATATTTTAACTTTTTAAATTTAAACCACTGCATATGACATTTTTCTATGCTGCTTTTATTTTAGGTTTTTATTTTGTTCAATGCCTTTTTTTAAATATATCGTTTTTTTCATATCGTCTCGCTGCCAGTTGCATGAACTATTTACTCGTTCAAGCGAAAAGTGGCGAAAATTTATTGCATGGAAATGTTTTTCAAAAGCGCACAGCGGGTGGCTCACAATTAGCGCCATACGAACAAAGTACGAAGGACATTCTAGAAATTTTACAATTTTTGCGTTATACATTTTTAACGAAAAACTGTGTAAAATTTATGGCATTTTGTATTACATTCAAGAAATAATTTAGAAAAAATACTTTATATTAATTAAAGAATTTCGTGCAGTTTATAACTCTTGTTAATTCATTTTTTCATAATATTCTGTATTAATTGAATGCATTTATGCAATTTTGAAAATAACGCTGTCATTCTATGAGTGTTTTAAAAAAATAAATTGTAAATAGAAAATTATAAAAATTTACGAAATAATCTATTTCAGTTTTTATCAATAAAGTTATTTATTCTTTAAATTTATCCTTATTTGGTACACGCATATAATTCAATTTTAAAAGTTTACACAAATATGAAACCTCTAAGAATACGACACATTTAAAAACTGTATTTCGCGCAGTTTCGAGCAGTTCTAAAATCATGAATTTTTGCTGAAATTGTGTAAAATTTAAATTTATCCTTATTTGGTACACGCATACAATTCAATTTCAAAAGTTTACACAAATATGAAACCTCTAAGAATACGACACATTTAAAAACTGTATTTCGCGCAGTTTCGAGCAGTTCTAAAATCATGAATTTTTGCTGAAATTGTGTAAAATTTATAGCTTTTGATAACAAATTAAATAAAATATAATATAATAAAAATACAAATTTTTATATAATATTCATTGACTGACTTTCGCGCTATTTTAGTAAATACTATTTTATTTGTTTAATTTTATTTGTTTTTTTTTATAAGTTTTTCATGTTTATAGACAGTTCCTAAGTTAATATTTTAATTGTAGTGGTCAGTTATTAATCTAAAGCATGTGTATTTTAAATTAAAATCATTGAACACTTGAATTTTCAAAAAATTCAATTACTTTTTTTATCAATAAATAAAAGTTAGTCCTAATTTAAAGTAAACTTTGTTTAACACACATATACAAATTTTTAAAAATTTCTAGCGCCCAAAAGAAAGTCACATTAATTGTTTTAAATTTCGCGCAGTTTCGCGCAGTTGTTAAAACCAGAACATTGCTGCATTGTTATTATATTTTTTGTATACATTAAAGTTCTATGTCTACGGCCTTCTTAAATCCTATGCTTTCTGTTCATGTCTCGCCACATGTGCCGCCCACTTCCGGCTGCGTCGACCACGTCGCCGACGCCACTTACTAAATAATTGCGTGCTAAAATGCTATTAAAATAGTTTGCTGCTCACCTGACAACAACAACAGCAACTAACACTAAAAACTACCACAGAAAAAGCCTTTCTTAAGTCTTTTTGCCTGTCCGTCCGTCCGTCCGATCGTTCGTTCGTCCACACAAACGTCTTTGTTTGTTTTATGTTGAACATTTCAAGGACTTTGTGGCGCCTAAAATGCCACCACCATATTCAACCAACACAGACAATGGGGACGAAGTTGCTTGATTTATGTTTTTATTAATAATTTGCAGCGCTGCTTTTTTTTATGTATTGTTTTATTGCCGTGCCTCTCCCTGAACACATCACCATTTGATGGGCGTGTCTGGAGTAAAAGAAGAAGTAGAATTGCAGCAACATTTTACAATGCAATTTGCAATTTTAACCATGGCTGTAAGCAAACTTGTTAAAGGGTGCATATTTAATGACCACATTTAATGGAATATTTAATTTTATTGGTTTAAGCGCAATAAGCACTTTTCTTGGAAATTGTGTTGTGTGTGTGTGTGTGTGTGTGTCTTGAACCTGTGGTTTTGTGCTGTTGCTAAGCACATTGCATACTTTTAGGTAGTGTTTCGGAAATGTTTAATGCAAATTGTTTGAGTGATGTGTTGTAAATTTCTATCAAATAAGGTTGCATACTTTTAGTATTAAATATTGTAACTGATATTATTTTCAATAGTTTGAAGTCAAATATCAGTTAATTAAGAATAGCTAGCTAATTACTAATAATTATTGCATACTTTCGGGTGTTATATTGTAATTTGTTGTATACTTTCGGACAATTGATAGTTTTTAGTAATATTTTATTTATAATTGTTATATTTTCAGTTAATTAAAAACATTTATCTATTAAAGTGTAAGTATTGCATACTTGTAGGTGTTCCGATGTAATATATTGCATACTTTTAGATATTTGAGATAACATATTAAGAAAATAGTTTAAAATTCTCTACTACATTTGCCAATTTAAAATTCGTTGCATACTTCCGGCAGTCACTGCCACAGCTGCCTCTGCATTTACACTTTATTGTATACGTAGCATACTTTTGGGTGCCATGATGCAGCAATAGCCAGCCCTTCCTCTTGCAGCTAGTTAAACAGAGCGCACCGATCGATTGATTTTTCACGTTGCTGCCATTTTCTAATAATGTTCGAGTAGAGGCAACACTTTTTTTTTTTTTGTTTGGTTTGTATTTCTTTTATTTTTTGCACTGTGCTGTGTAGTACTTGACTGGCAGCCCCTGCAAGTATGCAACATAAATTGCTGGCAGGATGATGCTCTGATGCTTTGCCTGCTAATATGTTGATTCAAGTGTGGAAATTCATTTACAAAGCGCCGCAGCAGCAACATCAGTAGCAACAGCAACAACTACCAAGTGCCTTTCGATTTTTTGCATCACTTTTGCTGCGGCCCCATGTCGCTCTATCTCATTCTAACATATGTTGAAAAGAGCAGAGCGTCGTCGGTACCTTTGGGGCCATCAGTGCAGCTGCTGCTGCTGCTGCTGCTTGCTCCATTTTGCATATCAATGACGGCGCCCATTTTGAAAAATTCATCATCTTCGATGCGCCATATGAACCGGAAGTAAGTCGAGTGTATGTCTGTGTGTGTTGGTATTTTTAGTCATTTGCTGCAGCATTTTAGACGCCGTTCTTTGTAGGTGCTAAATTTCTAAAAGGTTCGCCGGAATGCTGCACTTTAAAGACTGATATCTGAGTATTGATTTTTTCTGGCTCATTTCAGATAGACCGCAATATAGTTTAAGCAAATTTATTGTGGCAGATTATATAAGCAGTATTAACAAAATTTAAACATCAAAATCCCAAATAAATCAAAAATATTGAAAAAGAATCAAAGATTTTAAAACCAAAGTATTAATGATTCATAGAAAGAGTAAAATGAAAACCGAAGAATCAAAAAAACAAAGAATCTAAAAATCAAAGAATCCAAGATTTAAAAACCAAAGTATCAATGATTCATAAAAAGAGAGCATCAAAACGTAAAAGTTTTAATGATCAAAAATCAAAGAATCAAAAAATTAATGAATCAAAAAATCAATAAATCAAAAAATCAAAAAATTTAATGAATCCAAGGATGAAAGACTTAAAAAAAATCAAAGATTCATAGAATAAGAAAATAAAAAAAATAATAATCTAAAACCCAAAACAAAAAGAATCAAGAAAATCAATGCATCAAAAAAAAAAAAAAAAAATAAGAATCAAAAAAAAATCCATAATCAAAGACTTAAAATCAAAGCATCAAAGGTTTATATAATAAGAGTAACAAATAAAAAAAATACTAATCGAAATTTAAAAAAATCAAAGATAAAAAAAAAATCAATGAATCAAAAATTTTAAAACCAAAGAATTAAAGAATCATAAAATTAATGATCCAAAAAATCCAAGAGAGAATCAAAAAAGGAAAAAAAAAACATAAATCCAAAATCAAAAAATCAATGAATCAAAAAATTAAAAACTAAAGAATCAAAAAAAGCAAAAAATTCATGAATCAAATAGTGAAAGATTTAAAAATCAAAGAATTATAGCATGAGAGTTAAAAAAATAATATTAATTTAAAACCCTAAATAGAAAGAATCATGAAAATCAATGAATCAATAAAATCAATGAATCAAAAAATCAATGAATCCAAAATTTAAAAATTAAAAAACCAAATAATCAAAAAACGAAATGCAAAGATGCAAAGATTTAAAACCCAAAGTATCAATGATTCATAAAAAAAAGAGAATCAAAAAAAGAAAAGATTTAATAAACTAAAATCAAAGAATCAAAAAATCATTAAATCAAAAAATTAACAATCAAAGAATTTACACAACAACAAAAATGTATGAATCAAAGAATGAAAGATATAGAAAAAAAAATCATAAAATCAAATATAAAAAAAAGAAAATCAATGAATCAAAAATTTAAAAATCAAAAAACTAAAGAATCAAAAAATGTACAGAATCAAATACTAAAAATCAAAGCATCAAAGATTTATATATATTGAGTGTCATACACAAAAATTAATAATCGAAATTTTAAAAATAAAAAAATCAATGAATCAAAAATTGAAAAATCAAAAAATTGATAAATCACAGAAGCAAAAAATCAAGGATTTATGGAATGTGAGAATAAAAAAACCAAAATATTTAATAATCTAAAATTAAAAAATTCATGAATAAAATAATGAAAGATTTAAAAATCAAAAAAAAATTAATGATTCATAGAATTAGAGAATCAAAATTTTAAAAATCAAAAACTGAAGAATCAAAATTTAAAACCTAAAATTTAAAGAATCAAAAAATCAAAGAATAAAAAAAACAAAAATTAAAGATTTAAATTCGAGTTTAAAAATGGAAATATTTGACTAATCAAACTGATAAATCACAGAAGCAAAAAATCAAGGATTTATGGAGTGTGAGAATAAAAAAACCAAAATATTTAATCATCTAAAATTAAAAAATTCATGAATAAAATAATGAAAGATTTAGAAATCAAAAAAAATTAATGATTCATAGAATTAGAGAATCAAAATTTAGAACCTAAAATTTAAAGATCAATAAATCAAAGAATAAAAAAATCTAAAATTAAAGATTTAAATTCAAGTTTAAAAATGGAAATATTTGACTAATCAAAAATTCAAAGAATTATAGAAACTTTAAACAAAGACCTTCTGAACTATGCTTCCTGTTTCTTCCGAACTGACAGCAGCTGCTGCACATAGAGCGTTATCGAAAAAGTGAGGTTAAATGCTAATAGCTTTTAACACACAAACACACAAATACATACACACAAAGCCATAGACAGACACATATAGTTTAAAACACTTATTCACATATACAACACAGTGCTACTTGTAACGTACAAAACATGTCGAATAGAGTCGAAGCAACATCTGTTCGTGACACAAACACAGTAACAGTAACAGTATATTTGTGTCCTTCATGTTTTGTAGCACTTGTACAACGTTTTGTCTCGTTTTCTCTCACTGTATTTGGGCACTTTCTCTTTTTGCCTGTCAGCTGTGCGCTGCATTTAAGTGTGTCTGCTGCTGCTGCGGCTGTTCTCCTCCTGCTGCTGCTGCAAGTTCTTAAAACGAGCTGTTGTGAATTTTTAGCCAAGTTATTAGCAACTAAGCCACATGTAATATCCTGCTGACGTGTCTCGGCACAGCACATCTCCTTGTAAGCCGCAAACCTATGACTCTGGTGTCTCCATCTACAACCAACTCTACCTTTTGCTGATGAATATTGAGCTGTGTTGTGGCAAAAACTGCTGTGCTGTATTGCTTTTGCTCGTTTTGCTTTTTGGAGCAATACAATTTGCTTTGCTAATTTCTGTGACCCAAAAAAAAAAATGGGAGAAAAACATTTCAATCCTTTCGTTTCTATCAGTTCAAAATACCTTTTGCGTCAGCTGCACCATGACTTTCGCTTCTACTTATTGCTTATTGCTTGCTCATCGCATATTCGAGCAAAATTTTTAGCATATTTTGCCGCTTATTTTTTTTTTGCTATGTCAATATGTTAACCCTTGACTGCCGCAGCGAGCAGCTGTGCCACCGCAAAGTATCGATGACAGTTTTTCGTAGCATGCTTTTAGGTACGCGCTGCTAATGTTATGCATGAGTGTAAATATGTGTGGGACATTGACTATTTTTTTTTTGTGAAGCATAATTTTAGGCATTTACAACACGTGTTTGTGACGTGAAAGTGACTTAATGCATTTAAATGGGAAATTATGAAACCGCATAAAACTCTCGAAAAAAAGGTGAAAAATTATAGTAAATTCAGTTTTAAATATAAAGGTGTTAAAATATACAAAGCATGATTTTAATTTATTTGGAAATTTGTATTGCATATTTTTAGGTTATTTTAATAATTAGTTTATAGCACTTTCATTTTAATTTTAATATTTTAAACGATATTTGAAACATATTTTCTCATTTCATTAAATTAAAACACTTCGAAAATATAAAGCATACTTTTAGTCAAATATTTAAAATATGTGCGCAATATTTAAAATAATAAAACATATTTTGTAGAAATACTAAAGTTATTTAAATAATTAGTGTATGCCACTTTGATATATTTCGAATATTTTAAATGTATTCAACACTGCACTTTCATTGAATATAAGTTATTTAAGTACACACAATATATTGCATACTTTTAGGCATGTTTTTAAAAATATGTGTTTAATATCAGAAATAATAAAAAAAAAAACTCGATGTGGTTTAAAATTGTGCTCTGTGTTAATTAATACATATTTCAATTTTACTGCATTCTTTTAGAGGCACTAAAGCATAGACGCATTTTAAAACAATTGCATACTTTTAGACAATTCAAAAATGTATAACAGGCAAGCAATAAAAATAAGTATATGTCGAAATAAATAAAATGTGTGTTTTTAAATAAGAAATAAATATGAAAAATTATTTTTATAAGTACAAAATGTTAAAATTATAAACAAATCAAGAGCATATTTTAAATTTAGCATATTTAAAAAATGAAAAAGCAAAAACTGAATTTTTTTTATATTAAATATTGTAAATTTAATTTGTGTTGCATACTTTTAGCGGCATTAAAATAATTTAAAAATCCTTGCATACTTCTAGGATTTTTTTAAATTCCTAAAATAAAATATTAAATTTATGTTTTTCTACTTAATGAAGTAAAATACGCAATTTAAAGCGCACTAATTCACTCCAATACACGCAATACTTTTTCTTTAGCACTTTATGCAAATATTGCTCCATTTTGCAGCAATTTTGCATTATTTTTTCTGCTACTTCAAGTCAACATTGAGTGCTAAAGTGTGTATAACGCCTAAAAGTAGACGCTTGCAATTAACGCTGGTAGTAGTCGCCTTGGTTTTAACAGCAACAAAAAAGAAGAAAATAAAATATAAATAACCAGACCAAATCAACCACCACTGTAGAGCACAGCGCAATGTATTGCTGTTTTATGCAAGTGTAATTTTTTGTTGCATATGTTGAGGCGCATTTTAATTGCAACAAATATAAATGCGTTACATGCGTTAAACAATTTTTAAAATATATATATATATATTATTGCATTGATGTTCAGTACAACGTCTAAATAAATAAAATCACATACAAACCTATGCGTTGCATGCTTCTAGGCTGCCGACAGTTTGCATGCGCTGTACTGCAGCTGTTACTATTTGTGTCGAGTGTTTGAAGGAGACGGCAAAGCAGATTTTTATTCGTCACTTAAATTTATATATTTTACAAAAATAACAAGAAAACTGTCAAATACTTAAAAAAAAAACTGTACCTGTAAATATGCAATATTTTTGCTGTGTTAAGTTTTCACTTTCGCTGTGGCCTACTTTGCGGTGCGCCGCTTTAATGTCTGAAACTGTGCCGTCTTAAGTGGTTTTTCTGACATTTTTATAGACTGCGGCGCGACACGAATGCGACACGAAAGAACGCTGCGGAGTTTTGCAAATGCACAGAAATGCATTACAGCTGTTTTAAAATGCAACAGTGCTGCTACATTTAAAAAAACACTTTGGTATTAAATTTTGTTTTTTTTTTTGAAGATTTTTTTTTATTTATTTTTTATTTTTGTTATTTTGCCGTGTGCATTTTGTCCTTGTTCAAGGCCGTGTCGCGTCCATTAGCGCAGGTCGACATTTTAAAATGCTGATTTTTTTTTGTTGACCCAGTTCATGCGACATTGCTGTAAATTCCAAGGTGCACAAATTAAGGCTTTTTTTAAATTGAATGCAAAATTTAATTTTTAATATAAATTGATATTAAAAATTAGAATTCGTTAAAAAATATATATTAATTAAAATGTTAATCAAAATAATAAAAATCAAATTAAAATTATAAAAAAGTTTTTAAAATGCTTTCAATGATTAAAAATGCATTTCAATAAAAAAAATTTAATAAAAAAATTATTTTATATTTAAGTTTTTAATGAACTCTTTATTAAAAAGCTTTAATTTGTTTTTTGAATAAATTTTTTGTTTTACTATTTTGTTGACGTCACTTTGACAACTCATGCAACGAAAACTGGCAACAGTGTAACCGCAGTAGCAACAAAAACACAATCAACATGTAGCAGCAACATCAGGCAGCAATGTGTCTGTTCACACTTAGTTCGTGTTGCGAGTGCTGCTGCTTCTTCTGCTACCGCTGCTGTCGTTGCTCGTAGTGACAGCAGCGATGCGTTGCTGAAAGATGATGAAAGCAACATAAAAAAAATTACTGTCGACTTTAATTTAAAATTCATTTCACTTTCGTTGTTGCTTTTTTGTGATTTTATTTTTTATTTTTGTTGCAAGTTAATTTAACGCCATGTTTTTGTTGTCGCCATGACGCTGGCTTTTTAAGTGCGTTCATCTGAATGACAATGACCCAGTAGAAATTTAGGAGGTATTATTTGAAAAAATAGAAAAAAGAAAAAAAATAAATTGAAAAACTATATATAGGAAAATATATAAATCCAAAAATAAAAAAACAAATTTAAAAACTATTAATAGGAAAATTCATAAAATCAAAAAAAAAAAAATTAAAAAAAAAAAATAAAAAAAAAATAATTAAAAAATAATAAAATTTTAAAAAAAAATAAATCAAAAAAATGTTTAATACTAAGAATACCTTAACTAATAGAGCGAAATAAAATTTTAACATAAAAAAATCAAAAAAATGAATAAAAAATTGCATAAACTAATACGAGAAAAAATGAAAATGTAAAAAAAAATAATAATTTAAAAATTTTATTAAAATCGTCCAACTTAATTTAAAAATAAAATAAATAAAGAATTAGTATTTAGTTTGGAATTAGTTAAAACTATTATAAATAAAATAAGTCAAGTCAATGAAAAACATTGAACTAAAAAAAAAAATTAAAAAATAAAATATTAAAAAAAAAACAAAAAATAAATTAAAATATATAGAATTAAAATATATAGAAAAATATTAATACCAAATTAAATAAAATCAATGGAAACAAAAAATTTTAAAAAATTAAAAAAAAATATATATATATATAATAAAAAATAAAAAAATTAAGAAATAAATCAAACAAAAAATATTAAAAAACAATGCCTTAAACTATTTTAAAACTATTAATAGGAATAAAATAAAAAAAGCATAAAATAAAAAAAATAAATCAAAAAAATGTTAAATACAAAGAATGCATTAACTAATAGAAAAAAAATAAAATTTTAAAATATTAAAAAAAAAACTTGAAAAAAATGAATAAAAAATTGCCAAAACTAATACAAATGAAAATATAAAAAAATAATAATTTAAAAATTTTATTGAAATCGTCCAACTTAATTTAAGAATAAAATAAATAAAGAATTAGTATTTAGTTAGGAATTAGTTAAAACTATTATTAATAAAATAAGTAAATCCATGAAAAACATTAAACTAAAAAAATAATTTAAAAAATAAAATAATAAAAAATAACAAAAACAAAAAAAAAACAATAATACACATAGAATTAAAATATATAGAAAAAATATTAATAATAAAATATATAAAATCAATAAAAACAACAATTTAAAAAAATTAAATAAAAAAAAAATAAAAAAAAATAAAAAAATAAAAAAAAATAAAAAAATATAAAAAAATAAAAATTAAACAAAATAAAATTTTATTGAAAAAAAAAATATTAAAAGACAGTGCCTTAAAAGAAAAATCAAAATTTAAAAAAATAATTATTAAAAAAATACAAATTTTAAAAAGAAAAGAAAATAAACAATTAGTATTTAGTTTGGAATTAGTTAAAACTATTACTAGTAAAATATGTCAAATCAATTAAAAACAATAAACAAACCAAAAATTATAAAATATATTGAAATATAAATAGAAAAAAATATTAATATAACAAAAAAAAAATGAAAACATTAATGTTTTAAAAAAATAAAGCCTTAACTAATACAAGAAAATGAAAATATAAAAAAAAAATAAAAATAAAAATTTAAAAACATCATCCTTAAATAATATAAAAAGAAAACAAATAAAGAATTACTATTTAGTTTAGAATTTGTTAAAAAATATTTAAAACTTTATACTGGGTTAAGCGCCCATTATGCGCTAAAAGTTTTGCACCCCCTCTCATTGCGCCTACACTTTTGCTACTTAACTTTAATGAGCAAAACGCAAAATGTGTAGATATTTGCATTTAATAGTTAAAGTAAGAGTTAGTGTTGAATTTTATTTTTAGTTTTTTTTTCTGTATTTAAATTTTGTACGAAAAATTTATCATTTTAATGCGTTGCACGTTAATATCACAGTTTTCGTTATTTTTGCGATTTATTTGCAATGTATAATGTTTGCTAATTGGAAATTATGTGCGAAATAAACTAGCAACTTTGTGGTTTTTCTGCGGGGTGTTTTTTGATTTTTGTTTCTATGATTCATATATATTTTTTTGGAATTCTTATTTAATATAATAATTTAGTAATAAAATTAATTTAATTTTAAACACACTCAAAATAGTAAATTTTCCATACGAACAACAAAGGGCGCTGTACATTTTTCAAATACTTTAGATAATAATTCGAAAACGGTATTTACTATAACGACGAGGTTTTTGATATGCGTTTTTAATCTTAGTAGCTAATGCTATTTGAAATAAATTTTAAAAATATATTTTTGTTATACAAATTTTATATATTTTTTCAATATTATATTTATTTTTTGGAAAAATTTTATTATTATTTAAGTCTATATAAAACATAGGCATTTTGTTAAAATATAAAATATACTAAAAAAATATTTTTTTTTCTTTTCTTTACAGGTAAATTTTCAAAATTCAACGTGAAATTATTGACTGTTTTTTTTTTTTTGGGTAAATAGTTGAATATTTTCAAAATAATAATCGTTTGTTGGTAAAAATTTTCTTTTTTTTTGATTTTTGTTTGAGCTACGCATAAAATTATATTTAATTAAATGCAGCAGTTCGCTTATGCTATGCATATACAGAAGTGATGTAAAGTACAATGGTAAAAATAGCAATAAAAATGCTTAAAAATATAAATAAAAAAAAATAAAATTTTATAGCAAATTTACTGTTAATTTTTTGTAATAAAAATATCTATAACACTTAAATTTACAGTGCTTTTAAATATGAATTGTACAATTTTAAAACTTTTTTTACAGTGTAATTTAGACACTTTAAATTAAAAATGTATTTGCTAAGAATTGCTTTATTCAGTTCTTGAAAGTGTTTATTAAGTCATTAACACAATGTCTGTGTTTTGAATTAAAGAACAGATTAAATTTTGCCATGCAAAGAAAATATGGTTGTGACAACCGTTATAAATCTTCTTCAAAATAAACTTAATTGGTTTAATATAATGTTTGTTATCCCAACCAAATTGTTAGTCAAAGCTTCATTTCATATTCCAATTTTACAAAAATTGCGATTTGATTCATTTTGTTACCACAACCGAATACATGTTTGTATCAGCACAAATAGATTTTTAAAAATCTAAAAGCATTGATGATGTTTATTAAGTAATTAAAACAATTTCTGTAGGTTGTGACAACCGGTTTAAATCTTTTTCAAAATAAACTTAATAGAATTAATATAATGTTTGTTATCTCAACCAAATTGTTAGTCAAAGCTTATGCAAAAAGATTTGTAGTAACCCCAAAATTTCATTTTCCAATTTTACAAAAATTGCGCTTTGATTCATATTGTTACCACAACCGAATACATGTTTGTATCAGCACAAATAGATTTTTAAAAATCTAAAAGCATTGATGATGTTTATTAAGTAATTAAAACAATTTCTGTAGGTTGTGACAACCGTTATAAATCTTTTTCAAAATAAACTTAATAGAATTAATATAATGTTTGTTATCCCAACCAAATTGTTAGTCAAAGCTTATGCAAAAAGATTTGTAGTAACCCCAAAATTCCATTTTCCAATTTTACAAAAATTGCGCTTTGATTTATATTGTTACCACAACCGAATACATGTTTGTATCAGCATAAATAGAATTTTAAAAATCTAAAAGCATTGATGATGTTTATTAAGTAATTAAAACAATTTCTGTGTATTAAGATAAAGAACAGCGCAATAGTTAATAATTCGGTTGACACAACTAAGTACTCTGATACTGAAAACTAATGAGCATAATTACGTGGTGAAATTTAATTAGTAATAAAGTCAAGTAATATATTAAGAAATCATAACAAAATAGAATTTGGTCAAAAGTCAAAGTTAATGCAAAAATCGTTGAGGTAACCACAATTATTTATTTTCCGATTTAACAAAAATTGCGCAACCGAACACATGTTTGTATTAACACAAATAGAGTTCAAAAATATATCAATGCTTACAGTTCTTGAAATGTTTATAAAGTAATTAAAACAATTTATGTGTTTTGAATTAAAGAACAGCTTAATAGTTTATAATTCAGTTGACGCAACTAAAAACAATTAATTTTGACAATAATGCGCATAATTACGTGGTGAATTAATTTAATTAGTAACAAAATAAAGTAATATATTAAGAAATCATTAAAAATAAATTTTGGTTGTGACAGTAAACAAAAAAAACTAAAAAAAAATGATATACAACAGAATTAAAGCCGTTCGGTTATCACTACAAATAGAAAGTTCATTTTTAAGAGTAATTGCACATAATTACTTTATGCTTAATAGTTTTTAAGTAAAGTATTATATTAAGATATCATAAAAAATAGAATTTGGTTGTGACAAAAAATAAAAAAAATATTCTAAATTCAAATGTAAAGATTTTTTTTTAAATTCATTTTTAAAAATTTGTGCTACATACAATATATATATATTTTTTTTTAAATATTGGTAGAAATGTGAGATTTTATAAGGGCGAGCTTACACGATAGAGAAAATAGCTAGAGATAGAGCAAAATAGATCGAAAAATCTCATAGAGTTGTGTAAACACTACATAGAGCTCCACTGTAGGGAGCTCTACGGTAGATTTTTTCTCTATCTCTAGCTAATTTCTCTACCTTGTATTCGAACCTTAAGGATTTTAATGATTTTAATTCGGTTATCACAAACGTTTTATTCTGCAACTCGTGCAAAGTAGATTTTTTCAGTATGTACCGGAGCAAATTAAATTACGGTTTCGAAACAGAATTTTTAATATTGGATACTTTTTTTTTATTTTTGAAAATTTTTCAAAACAAAAATTTTAATATTTTTATTATTTAAAAAAAAAATATCCAAACATAAGAATAAAATAAATTAAATAAATTTATGAAAAAAATAAATAAAAAAAAAATATATATTTTTTTCATAAATATAATTTGTGCCCACTGTGCGCATTATTGCGCGCTTAGTCAAGAGCAAACAACTTCAAATCAAATTAATTAACGACATGCAGACACAACCATACATACACACATACTCACTTGCACCACAAACACGGACAGACAAATGGACGGACGGACGGTTGCACATTTGCCGCAGCATCAGTGTTTTTAATGGCTTTTTGGCGTAGTTTTCGCAGGCAATAAACATGCAATTTTTAACACCAATACAAATGCAATCAGCGACAGAGAGAGAGCAATACAACACACACACTAGCACACACACCCCTGTATGTGTGAGGACAGACAGACAGACTGATCGCCACATTACGTTTAATTTTGCAACCAATTAAGCAACAACAAAGTGCAAATTTGCGCCAAATTTACGTTGAAAATGTTGAGAAAAACGCAAAATAAACGTAATGTAAATTGCATTAAAACCGTTGAAAAAAAAATGTGTTTGAGGCAAACATTTTCTTTTTTTTGTTTGTTATAATTTGTATTGATTTTAACGCGCACACGATGCAAATTAAATTTAATTGTTGTTGGCAACGCATTGTCTGGCAGTGTTGCCAACTCTAAAGGCGCCAAAAGCTGACGTTAATGTCGACCATTTGGTCATTAACGCAATTATAAATAAAATTAAGCAATTTTTACTTAAAATACATTTTTGTATATTTAATTTAATTCGCTGTGCTATTTAAATTTATGCAATAATTTGTGCATTCAATAAATAATAAAAAATAAAAGCATTGCCATTCATTGTTAATTAAATGACAAAAATGCAGCGGCATATTTTATGCTTTATTTGCGTTTACTATAAATATTTGTATTTATTTTTGGTTATTTTATTATTTTTTTTTATTATATTTTCTTTTTAATTTTTTTACATATATTTTTTTTGAATTTTTACTGTTTGTATTTTGCACTATTTGCTGCAATAAATTAACGCTAATTAGCACTTATAATAATTTTTAATATTATTTTGATATTGTATCTGTGTAAGGCATAAAAATTATTAAATTTTAAATAATGAAAAAATAACACAAATAATATCAGTCTACCACAATAGTGCGGTGTTTTATTAATTAAACGCATCTTTTTAATGCTTTTGTATATAATATTAATAAATTAAATTGATTTATTTATTAATATATAGCTAATCTAGCATAAATTTGAAAAAAGAAAACAATATTCATTTTTGTTACAATAAATTCAAAAATTTACGACCTTTAGATTTATTTTTTGTAAAATTTGAATAAAGTTTGGCAAATTTCAATATATTTGATTTTTTCATTAAAACAATTTTTTTAATTTTGCATACAACATAGTAAACAAATTGTTAACGTTTTCGGTTGTGCCAACTGTTAAGTCGTTTCTTACAGCCAAAGAAAATTTTACTTTTAGCTTTACAACCAATTTAGCATCATTTTAGTACACTTTGAAATGTGTAAATGGTAATCAATTTCAAGTGCCAACCTAAATTGTTGTTACCATCAACCATTTTCATGAATTTCAAAGGAATTTGGTTGTAACAACTAACTTTATCTGCTAAATATCATGCTAAATATTCAACAGCAAAATTATATTTTGCCATGCCGTCTCGTTAATGGTTCAACGTCAACAAAATATGATTGTGACAGCCGATATAAATTTTCTTTAAAATAAACTAAATAGGATTCATATAACTTTGTTATCCCAACCAAATTAATAGTCAAAGCTAATGCAAAAATTGTTGTAGTAACCGAAATATTTTATTTTTCAATTTTACACAAATTTCTCTATGATACATATTGGTCCCATAACCGAATACGTATTTGTGTCAACACAAAATGATTTTTAAAATATATCTACTCTAACAACTTTATATCATTTAATCGGTTACTAGAACCTTGATATCTAAAGTAAACAAAATACAAAAATACAAGAATACAAAAATACAAAAATACAAAAATACAAAAATACAAAAATACAAAAATACAAAAATACAAAAATACAAAAATACAAAAATACAAAAATACAAAAATACAAAAATACAAAAATACAAAAATACAAAAATACCAAAATACAAAAATACAAAAATACAAAAATACAAAAATACAAAAATACAAAAATACAAAAATACAAAAATACAAAAATAAAAAAATACAAAAATACAAAAATACAAAAATACAAAAATACAAAAATACAAAAATACAAAAATACAAAAATACAAAAATACAAAAAAACAAAAATACAAAAATACAAAAATACAAAAATACAAAAAATACAAAAAAAAAAATACAAAGATACAAAAATACAAAAATACAAAAAATACAAAAATACAAAAATACAGAAATACTAAAATACAAAAATACAAAAATACAAAAATACAAAAATACAAAAATACAAAAATACAAAAATACAAAAATACAAAAATACAAAAATAAAAATATAGTTAAGAAATACAAAAAAAAATTTTTTTTTTGATAACCATTTTTCCGACTAGAATTTGAGGTTTTCCTTTCTTCAATTAAATTATTATTCTTTATTATTAATTAGTCGCTGACCTCAAATAAAACTTAAGCCACTTGTTGGCACACACACTCACATTTTAATTAAATTAAATTGAATTTTCGTTGCTAAACCATAGCGTTGCCACATGGTAAACATTTAAACGTTTTGTACATTTGGCACACCACGACGCCAATCTAACCGCAAAACTTCAAAAATCCACATCCACAGACAGGCATAAAACTAAAACACACAGACTCACTGAGTAGACGAAAAATTTAATTTTTGAAGAGCTCACATGTAGATTAAGAGAGATACGTCTCCATATACGATACGTATAGTGGGTGTCAGTGGGTAGGTAGTTAGTGATAGAGGTAAGAGAAATTTATTTATTTGCGGTATGCCACAAACTAAATGTTTTAAATTACACGGCAGACACGCACTTTAGCTATAAAGACAAAAATCATAAAACCAACTTTTTGAAATCAACCCAGAACAACCATTACCAAGAATACTTCTGGAGCATCTCACCCCACAAAATATTACCATCTGTCGCATGTAATTAATTCATTTAAATGTGTGTCTATGTTTAAAATTTAAGCACTCGAATTAATGGATTTAATGTCTAAAAGAAGAATGTAGTTTGAAACTTAAATTAAATAAATATTATAAATGCTTTTAGAATCAGCTGTAGGATTTAAATTGAACTATTTAAAAGTGATGTTTGTAATATATAAAATAAAAGGTTTTTTTTAATTGTAAAAGTTTTTGAAGCTATTTGAATCTATTTGAATCTATACAAAAGTAAATTTTTTTAATATAAAAAATAGATTACGTCACAGATAACACAATAGTGTATGCGAAAGTACACAAACACTAAATACAAATATAAAAAAGAGCTTCAGTACAATGTACAAAAGTATAGAAATACTAAAATACTAAAGTGAAAAAAGTACAAAGTGCAAAGTGCAAAAGTGAAAAATACAAAAGTGCAAAAGCACGAAAGTACGAAAATACAAAAGTAGCAAAGAACAAAAGTATGAAAATATAAAAGTACCAAAGAACAAAATTACCAAAGTACAAACGTACAAAAGTACAAAAGTACACAAGTACAAAAGTACAAAAGTACAAAAGTACAAAAGTACAAAAGTACAAAAGTACAATAGTACAATAGTACAAAAGTACAAATGTACAAAAGTACAAAAGTACAAAAGTACAAAAGTACAAAAGTACAAAAGTACGAAAGTACAAAAGTACAAAAGTACAAAAGTACAAAAGTACAAAAGTACAAAAGTACAAAAGTACAAAAGTATTAAAGTACAAAAGTACAAAAGTACAAAAGTACAAAAGTACAATAGTACAAAAGTACAAAAGTACAAAAGTACAAAAGTACAAAAGTACAAAAGTACAAAAGTACAAAAGTAGAAAAGTACAAAAGTACAAAAGTACAAAAGTACAAAAGTACAAAATTTCAAAAGTACACAAGTAAAAATACAAAAACACAAAATAAAAAGTACAAAAATCTTGGTATACAATTCTTTCTTTACATCATCAATTGCTTTCTCGTCTTATATTGCTGATCATTTCTTTTCATTTTTTTTTACTTCTACCTTTCAAGAATTATTTTTTTTTATTTCTTCCATTAATTACGTATCGTTTCCCATTAGTCTTTCCGCAATTTATATCTTCTCTCAATTCTTCAACATTTTCCGTATTTCTATTTCTTTTTACACATTTCATTTACTCACACTCTCCATGTAATTTTTTCCCCCAGCCATACGCATTTTCCTACCACCACAAACTAATACGACTAATCAACATAAACACGCCAATTTATTACCCGTCAATAATTGAATATCCGTTTATAAGCGCAACGCAAACTCTGCCATCGACTCATCAGGGCTCCACCAGAGATCACAGCGATAAGGCTTCAATTGTAGCCAAATCCAAATTCGAATCCAAGCCATTCGAAACCAATGCAATCACGCACAATTACCAGACTCACACTGTGTGTGCCGTTCATTCGTTCGTGTCTCGGAGCTGATTTTAATTTTGCTTAATCAGTAAAAATCCCAAAAACAAACAATGGACCCATCACCCACTCTACTTCTTAAGCCGATACGCTCTCACTATAAAGAAAAAGACTACTTCGTCGCACATGCCTTGAAGTATGCTACAAATTTGGTATTAGCACGAAATCGAAGGCAATCCACTGTAGAACAGACTTGTTGGCTTTATGACTTTAATTTCGTTCTTTGTATTTATTTTTATTTGTGTTTAACTTTTGCATTTTGTTTAGGAGTTGTTGATTTAATATAAAACTTTAATAAGAACCATTTCGAATATCCTGTTTTCCATGGTTTTTTTGTATTTTTGTAATTTTTTATTTTTGTATTTTTGTATTTTTTGAGTTTGGTATTTTTAAACAGTGCAAATGTTTTTTCTATACAACATAAAATGAAAATTTCACCTAAAACTATACAACATATGTATCAAAATGTTCTACAAATTAAGTTCTAACACTATGCAGCATCTATAGCAATAAATTTGCATATTTCTCATCAATTTAACGCATTTCACTAATCACTTTGATAGATACCACTTAATAATAACAACGCCTAAAAGCATCCATATTTTTTCTGAGTGTGTCTGAGCTCTTAATATGTTTTTAATTCACTCTGCAAAGTACCTAAACTTTTCGTTGAGTGCCCGAAGTGTAAAAGAAAAACAAAATAAACTAAAATACAAAAAAACAACACCATTTATTGCTGTTCAATTAATTACAACAATGCTTACAAACGCCTAAAAATGTTCTACAGTTTTATAAATTTTGTTTTATTTTATTTTTAATTTTTCTGTGCTACTTTTAATGCCAGCAACACCGCAAATTAAAACTTTCGCACTCAAATGTGGGCGACAGCAACTGCTAACGCCCACAGTTCTCTAAAGTGGCTACATTTAGGCTGTACGTCTTTAGTTCATCGTTGCCGTTTGCCACAAGAAAAACATTTTTCCATCCATCTGTCCATTCATGCTTCACTCATGCTGTGATGCGTTTTACTTTTGAGACTCTACATCCGTTGTCGCTTTACATTATTCCAAATCATCCTTCTTCTTCTCCACCTCCACTTCCTTAGTGCTCTTCACTTAATTAACTATTCAAAAATTACGAAAATTACCCGGCTTGCATAATAATAATATTGAGGGTGGGTTTTGCGATTTGTTCAAAATGGTTGGGCTGTCTTTAAAATGCGCAGAAATTCACATCAACTTCGCTTTGAATGAATGAAATGTTTAAAAAGAGGCCCACCAAGATCGACCTAACAACGACGGTCCAAACTACCCAAAAAGACGCAGCAACGTGTCTGGAAATTATAGGTTATTTGTTGTTGTCATTTTTTTTGTTGTTAGTATTACCTCCGACTTTAGTCTTGTTTTGTAGGCGGAAATGATGGGGTGTATTTCAGGACATGCTTATAAAATATTGTTATGCAGATATGTCAGTTGTTGTTGTTTTATTGTTGTTGTTGTACCTGTTTTTAATTTGAAATGCAAATTTACGTAATACCATAAAATATTTGCCAAGTTCGTTCGTTCGTTCGTTCGTTCGCGTCGGCGGTCCCGGTGAGAGTTCGAGTGGTACCCTCCATGTAGTAGACAGATAGTAGATACCTATGCTAATTTAATGTATTTTATACGTAAATTTATATTTTATTTTAAACCATTTACTAACGACTATATTGAGTAAAATGAATAAAAGGTGTTTTCTATGGTGACCCTTTTATGTGAAGTGTTTTTAGGTTTAATAGTTTTATTTTTGGAAATTTTAATTAAAGATAATTTTAGTTAGTTGTTTAATATTTTAATAGAACAAAAAAAGGAGGTAAATAATAATTTCATAATTTCATAATTTTATAATTTCATAATATCATAATTACATAATTTCATAATTTCATAATTTCATAATTTCATAATTTCATAATTTCATAATTTCATAATTTCATAATTTCATAATTTCATAATTTCATAATTTTATAATTTCATAATTTCATAATTTCATAATTTCATAATTTCATAACTTCATAATTTCATAATTTCATAATTTTATAATTTTATAATTTCATAATTTCATAATTTCATAATTTCATAATTTCATAATTTCATAATTTCATAGTTTCAAAGTTTCATAATTTTATAATTTCATAATTCATAATTTCATAATGTCATAATTTCGTAATTTCATAATTTCAATATTTCATAATTCCATAATTTCATAATTTCATAATTTCATAATTTCATAATTTCATAATTTCATAATTTCATAATTTCATAATTTCATAATTTCATAATTTCATAATTTCATAATTTCATAATTTCATAATTTCATAATTTCATAATTTCATAATTTCATAATTTCATAATTTCATAATTTCATAATTTCATAATTTCATAATTTCATAATTTCATAATTTCATAATTTCATAATTTGCATAATTTCATAACTTCATAATTTCATAATTTCATAATTTTATAATTTCATAATTTCATAATTCATATTTTCATATTTTCAAATTTTCATATTTTCATATTTTCATATTTTCATATTTTCATATTTTCATATTTTCATATTTTCATATTTTCATATTTTCATATTTTCATATTTTCATATTTTCATATTTTCATATTTTCATATTTTCATATTTTCATATTTTCATATTTTCATATTTTCATATTTTCATATTTTCATATTTTCATATTTTCATATTTTCATATTTTCATATTTTCATGTTTTCATATTTTCATATTTTCATATTTTCATATTTTCATATTTTCATATTTTCATATTTTCATATTTTCATATTTTCATATTTTCATATTTTCATATTTTCATATATTCATATATTCATATTTTCATATTTTCATATTTTCATATTTTCATATTTTCATATTTTCATAGTTTCATATTTTCATATTTTCATATTTTCATATTTTCATATTTTCATTCTTTCATAATTTCATAATTTCATAATTTCATAATTTCATAATTTCATAATTTCATAATTTCATAATTTCATTATTTCATTATTTCATTATTTCATTATTTCATTATTTCATTATTTCATTATTTCATTATTTCATTATTTCATTATTTCATTATTTCATTATTTCATTATTTCATTATTTCATTATTTCATTATTTCATTATTTCATTATTTCATTATTTCATTATTTCATTATTTCATTATTTCATTATTTCATTATTTCATTATTTCATTATTTCATTATTTCATTATTTCATTATTTCATTATTTCATTATTTCATTATTTCATTATTTCATTATTTCATTATTTCATTATTTCATTATTTCATTATTTCATTATTTCATTATTTCATTATTTCATTATTTCATTATTTCATTATTTCATAATTTTATAATTTTATAATTTCAAAATTTCATAATTTCATAATTTCATAATTTCACAATTTCATAATTTCATAATTTCAACGATTTCAAATGATTTATGGATCAACCATCAAAACTAACGATCAAAATTACTACTTTTCTACGTTTTTGATGCATTTCTTATTTTTATGTGACTTAGTTAAACCATAAAAAACATTTTTCTTTTCTTTTGTTTTTGTTCTTCCGACCGATATAATCAAAATTCACTCTAATTTTAAATACATTAAATATTTTTAGTTTCATTTGTATCTCTTTGACTTTTAATATAAACAATTCTTCATTACCTGCACGACTCGCTCAAACATCCCTTAATTTATATAAATAATGCAAATTTATAGTAGTCATCAAATTTAAGTACACTTCGATATTTTTTATTAGAAACCTGCACATATGTTTTCGAAGCACTTTCTGCTGTACTGAGTTCATGCCAGAGTGACAGCAACTAATACCATTCCCAAATGACACCAACCCCAAACGACGCACCCACCATCTTCATCTAAAATCATTCCTCAACCTCAGTCTGCACGCAAATTACCTAAACACGCACTTTATTAGATAAATTACAACCATAAAAAATCGAATTAGTGTGGAAAAAATAACAAGTGAAAAATCTAACACACTCAAGACACATCTACCAGTCATGGCAGAGCCCTCAACCGTCTATTCCCAGCAGTCCCCTGCATTTATTAGGTGTACAGAAAGAACTATATGGGTTTTTTTTGGCATGTTTTTCTTTTGATTTTCGGTACTCGCAGCAAATGTCAAATTTAAAATTATTACGCATCATTTGTCATGAAATCAGCGTTCTTCTTATTTCGACGAGCCCTTAATATGTAGTACATCTGACTAAATTTTTCTTTTTTATCATAAACCATATTTTCTGCATGTCTTTTCTGCTTTTTCTTATTCCGTTGAGTTTTCGCAACGCTAAATTATGTTGATGGCATAAGAAATCACAGGACCTTGTATACAAATTAGTTGCTCTGTTTGAGTTTTTTCTTTTTTTTTAATGTCTATTTATATGCTGTGTCCCTAGGCAGTAACATTCTACTATGCGCGACCAGAAGTACTACCATCTTCTTTGTCGACTGCTACAAAATGCGGTGAGTTATTGACGCATATTTCCATCATCGTCCCCGTGCCGTTGGTAGTCGGTAGTATGGTCAAAAGTTGGAGTTTGTATTTTGAGGGTGTATAGCATAGGTAAATGAAAAAATCGGATACTGTATGTTAAGAATCTATTGAGTGAGGGCATTTTTTAAGGTATGAAGGAAGAGTGTAGTTTTTATTTAGCAAATTGATGAATGTTGTCAGAAGTTGTGCTGTAAGGTTAGAGGGCTCTGTGTATGGGTCTGTCTATCTTTAGTAGTCACACAGCGGGCAGGTGAAGAAAAATGTTATGAAAATTGAAATTAATGACAACGTAATAAAGACAGCCGCGTTGTGTTGGGTAAGTTTTTTTTTCTGTTTTTTTTCCGTACTGCGCATGTAACACGCAGCGTACTTTATTTGGTTACCGTGTCATAAATATTCCATATGGTGGGTGCTACTGTCCTCCGGTTGACTGTGATACATGCTACAAAGGCTAAACATTGACATTGAGTGACGAAAGAAGGTGTCTCGGCGTGAATGTGATTTCTTTTTGTTTTAAGGCAATACTTAGTTTCCAAAAAAAAAGTTTTTAAATAATAAAATTTGTTATTTGTTTAGGTACGGACGTAAAGCCTGAACAAACAACAAATTTTATAATAATAATTTAAATTTTTGATTTTTTTAATAGAATTTATATAATAATATTATATATTATATTATTTTATAATATAATATATAATATAGAACGAAAAGTCACCATTAAATTTTATTGTGAATTACTTTAATTAATTTGCAAGACTGCAAAATATTATTCAAATAAAACTTCAATTACTTTTAATTTTCAATAAATTATTTTCAATCAATTACAGTGTTTTTTACTACATTCTATTACTTGCAATCTATTTCAACTCTTTTCAACCACTTTCATTGAACTACATACAATTACATTGAACTACTTTCAAATACATTGAACTACTTTCAAATACATTGAACTTCTTTCAAATACATTGACCGTCTTTCAAATACATTGAACTACCTTCAAATACATTGAACTACTTTCAAATACATTGAACTACTTTCAAATATATTGACCTTCTTTCAAATACATTGAACTACCTTCAAATACATTGCATTACTTTCAAATACATTGAACTACTTTCAAATACATTGAAATACTTTCAAATACATTGAAATACTTTCAAATACAAATTACATACACCTACTTTCAAGTGTATTCAATTACTTACAACTTCATTTCGACATTCAAAATTCTATTGAATAATTTTCAACTATTTTTAATCTCTTTCGACGAATTTTCAACCATTTTCAGTATTCACTCTCTTTCCAGTACTTTCAACAATTTTCAAGATTTTTCAACCACATTCAAAAATATGCAACCACATTCAATAATATTCAACCACTGTCAATTACATTCTCGCAATTTCAACCAAAGTTAACCATTTTCAACCATATTCAACCGTTCTCAACCATTTTTATTATTTTTCAATGACATTTAGACATTTTCAATCTATTTCTACCATATTCAATTATATTCAACCACTTTCAATTATGTTCCACCATTTTTAATAATAATCAACTACTTTCAATTACATTCAACCACTTTCAATTATATTCCACCTTTTTCAATTATAATCAACTACTTTTAATTATATTCAACCACTTTCAATTATTTTTCTTTACAATTTATTTCAATATATATTCTCTGTTCCACTTCATTCCTACATTTTAAACTCTATTGAAACATTCTTAACTATTTTAAATACTTTCAATGATATTCAACCACCTTCACCATGTAATCTCTTTCAATAATTTTTAATATTTTTCATATGCAATCAATAATATTCAACCACTTTCAATGTAATTAATAATATTCAACCACTTTCAATTATATTCAACCTTTTTTAAGCACATTCAAGCATTTTCAACTATTTTTATTCCTTTTTCAACATTTTCAACTATTTTCAATCGCTTTCAGATGGACTCAACTACTTTCAACTACATTCCAACATTTTAAATTACTTTTTTAGTTTCTATCCATTCTTTGAAACTACATTGAACTACTTTCAATTACGCAATTCAACCATTTTCAACTATTTTAAATGTCTTTCAGCGACATTCAATATACAATCTTTTTAAATTATTTTTTCATTTTCTATCAATTCTTTTAAACTACATTGAACTACTTTCAATTACGTTGTTCAACCATTTTCAACTATTTTAAATTTCTTTCAATGGTATTTAATCTTCAATCTCTTTCAACTAGTTTCAACATTATGCAATATTTTACAATTTTTAATACTTTAACACCGCTTTCAACTACTTTGAATTACTTTCAACCACATTTAATCACTTTCAACTGCTTTCAATTATATTTCTTTTTAATATATTTCAACGTTTTCAACCACTTTTAATTATATTCAAACATTTTCAACTAATTTCAACAATTTTTAAGCAGATTCAACAATTCTCAACTATTTTTATTCTCTTCCAATGGCATTTAGACATTTTCAATCGATTTCAACAACATTCAATTATATTTAACCACTTTAAATTATAAAGGGTTTTTCAACAGGGACGCTACAAAAGTAGAGCGATAGGGACAGCAAACGACGCCACATTTCTTGCCGCTCTTTTAACATTTCTCTTCAGTAAGGCTTGTCATTTAATGATGAAAAGATATACGAATTCGAATTTTGGTAGTAAATTTTAATAATTTCGACTCGTTGTTGGCTCGTATATCTTTTCATCATGAAATGGCAAACCTTACTGAAGAGAAATGTCAAAACAGCGGCAAGAAATATGGCGTCGTTTGCTGTCACTGGTGCTCTACTTTTGTAGCGTCCCTGTTGAAAAACCCTTGAAAAAAACTTTTGTAGAGATCTTATTGAAAAATCCTTTATTCAACGACTTTAATTTATATTCAACCATTTTTCAACCAGTTTCAAATGCTTTCAACGTTTTTTTTTTTATTTTCAAAATAATTCAATACTTTTCAATCATCTTCAATCAATTTCCATTTTTTTTTTACTTAATTTGCTTCAAATAGCTTTTAATAAATGCCGCTAATGCTAAGGAAAACAAATATCAAAATCCTTATGTATATTGTCCAGACATTATATCGTCACATGCGGCATTCTCAAGGCCAATATGGTACCTACTCCCTTTTCTTCTGGTTCACCTACATCTTCTGCTGCTCCATTTTCCTTCTTCCTCCAGCACTTTTATTCATTCTACAACCAACATAAACATTCATTAAGTGTAAATGAGCTAAAGTTTACACAGCTATTAATAATGCTAATAACTTATTATGCTACTGGAACTTTTATACTACACGACGTTGCCAACACTTTTTACTTTTTACACTTTACCTCGAGCAGTCTTTTGCGTTATTTACATTGTTTACATGCACACATACATTGTTGTTTATTTTTATACATATGTATATGTTTGTCTGTCTGTCTGTCCTTCTGTGTATGTGAAATGCTTAACAAAAGCTTATTTTGTATTTTGATTTTTTTCATTTTTTTTTTTGTTATTATACTTATTATTTTTGTTTTTAATGAACGTTCCCTCGGACTCCTGCGGTTCATTTACTCTACACTCAAAATAAAACAAAATCAAAATAAAAAAAAAGACAAAACAAAAAACTTCAACCGCCACTCAAAGTTGATGTGTTTGCAATTTGCATCTGATTAAGTGCAGAAAGAGCCACCGAAGTGCTCTGGACATGCGCTGGAAAATGCAGCAATTATTAATAGGGTTGCTTAATTATTTTGTTTACAAAGCCACTGTAACAACAAGATGAATAATGACGATGATGATGATGATGACTATGAACGGATATCCTTTTTGCTTTTTATTTTATTTTAATTTTATTTTAATTTTATTTATCTTTTATTTTTATATAAAAAAGAAATAATCTAGAAATTGAAATTGTAAACATTACAAAATTTTAAGTTGAATTTCAATTGAGTCATATTTATCGGGTATTATTTATACCAGTTGATTGCAATGGAATGTATGAAAATATTTTTTTTTTATTTTTTTATGCTTACACCGAAAAAAAATATTGTAGTAAATTTAGTTTCAATATCTTTCAACTTTTTTTAAAACTTAAGTATTTCTTTTTGCGTATTTAAATTGCATACATAAAATAATCAAAATATGATATGAACTTTGTTTTTAAGTTTACTGCTTAATAATGAAAAAAAATATATTTATTAAAAAATTAAAATTCCATTCGTTTAATAAACATTTTCTCATTAGTTGACATGAATATTAAATTAATCGTTTTCAAATTATAAAAAATATAATGATTTTTGTAAATCCATTTTTTTTTTTCAAAATGTATTTGATAAGTTTTACTTTTACCATGAATAAAGAGTTATCACATTAACTGAAGCTTTTTTTTTGTTCTTATATAAAACGCAGTGAATTTTTGCAATTTTATATATTTTTTACTAATCTCATATTATTTATTATTTATCTTCTTCGTCATTTTTTCTTTAATTTATTTTTACATTATCTGTTTTTGCTCTGTTGTTAACCTTGACAGCAGCAAGTGGGGCATCATGGTTTTCCCGGTTTGACTTCTTTTTCTTTTTTATTTTGATTTCCATTATCTGTTGTTCTTAAAACTTCTTTCATAAAGATCTTGTGGAATTTTTGTCTTTCAAGTTGTAGTCGTTGCATTATGTGCCAGTGGCAAATGATATCTGCATCTTGTGAATCACTTCTTCCTGCCGTTTATACCCTTGACTTTGTTTATACCCCGCAACAAAAAAAAAAATCTGTCATTTATAAATATTTCGCATATTTTGTTTACGCTGCTTTTGTAAAGAGTTTCATTTAATTTCATTAAAGTTAGTCATCGCGAAGTTTTAGTAAATTCATTTTTTTATTCAATAAGCAGTATTTTTATTCAATTGTTTATTTTGTGTTTTTTTTATTATTTTTTTATATATATTTTATAATTTTTTAAAATAATTTTCCTCTTGAATTTTTTAAAATTTTCTTTCTGAATGATTTATTTTTTGTTACCATTTTCAGATGACAATGAACTACATTCAAAATTTTCAAATATTTTTATCAACATTTTTTTTTCACTTAGTTTTTGTTACATTTAACCAAAATTTCTTCAGATTTGTTTTTCCCATTCAAACTTTTTCTTTTCATTTGGTTTTGTTGGTTTTTCATACATTCAACAAATTTCAAGTTGAAACATAAGTTTAAACTTAAACATAATTTTAAGTTTCAACTATATAACTTTAAGTTTAAACTTAAGCTTAAACTTAAATTTAAGTTTATACCTAAACTTAAACATAAGTTTAAACTTAAGTTTCAACTTAAATTTAAGTTTATACCTAAACTTAAACATAAGTTTAAGTTTAAGTTTAAACTTAAACTTAAGTTCAAACTTAACTTAACTTATTTTTAAACTTAAATTGAGCATAAACTTAAGTTTAAATTTGTGTTTAAACAAAAACTTAAGTTTAAACTTGAGTTAACACTAAAACTCAAGTTTAACTAAAGCCTAAACTAAAGCTTTCATTAATTTTTTGAATCAAAAATTGAATTCTACCTTTTTTTAGTAACTCTCACTCTTATAAAGCCATTTTAATGTAAGCTTTTTAAATACTTTCAATATTTTTAATTATTTATAAACAATTCAACAATTTCCAACTATATAAAATTGCTATTTATTTATTTATTTTATAAATTTCATTTTAATATATAGTGAATATAATTTGCAAGTTTGATTCGAATTGATTTGAATTACAAACCTTTTCAACTATTTTTCAATTATTATCAATTGTTGGCTATTTAAACTACCCTCAAGTATTTTTAATATCTTTTGAAGATTTTTAATAACATTCAACTAAATTTTCATATATCATAATTTACAAAATGTTCATTAATTTTTTGTTAACACATTTTTGTTAATACCGCAAATTTTCCTTTTTATCGCTTCCGCTGCATTTCATTCGCACTTCACAGTATTTTACTTCACTCTCTATCTCATCATAATTAAATATGTTTTAATTATTTTTATCTCTTTTTTTTTTAATATCACACGCATAACGCATAGTGTGAACAGTTTTAATTTTACCATGAAAATTGCAAACATTTTCCACATGTCTACAGTGAGCAATTTAAAATGTGTTTCCATTACAATTTGATATTTATAATGTCTCCTCTCCTTGCACATGCTGCACTTATCTTCGTTTTCAGTAATAACAACTTTGCTGTTCAGCAGTTTTACAATGTACAAAAAAATAATTGTGATATGAGAAAAAATATATATCTGGTGATTTTTAGTCATCATTTATACGCGAATTTCATGTATCAACTGCAACCATATTGTAGTTGCGACATCAAAACATATGTTCGAAATAATATAACAAATGTGTGTTACAGTTGTAAAACATAAAAATAACATCATAACAATCATAGTATCTCTTGTTAAATCAACAAATCCAAGCGTGATTAAGAAATATGTTTGCTACAAATATTATAGCATTAAATTACTAAAATTATATTTGTGATAAACATCTTTCATATATTTCCAAATACTTCAAATAATTATGTCAAACTCTACGCAAAGTTTTGTCGCTAACGAATTTTGTTGAGACAACTAAGGGTTTTGGGGACATTCGTTTCTGTTAAACGAAATATATTTGGTTGTTGTATTGGCTATTGTAAATATAACCTAATTGAGTGTGTGTCTATGACAGTATATGCTGTAGCAACCAAATATGGCAGTTCTATTAACAAAATTGTAACTAAAACTGTACTAATTTCTTTTAAACAAAATAATTAAATAACTTCTGGCAAATATTAAAATAGTTGTGTCAAATAAAACTATATTCTTATATTTTTTTTTTTGCTATGTTTATATTTAGATACAATAATTTTTATCAATTCTCATTTATCTATCAGTTGCATTAAAGCCATTTATCCGCTGTTACTTTTTAGCTCTTTCATTTCAATGCATGATAATTTTCTAGGTTAAACACGCTATATATGACTAGGTTTGTAGGTAACATTCGTGTGCAAATCCTCTGCGTGTTCACATAGTTTGAACATGATTAATATAATGTAAAAAAAGTATTATTAATAAAGATGGTTATATGTTTCTGTATAATAGTATAATTTACATAATTAAAAATGTGTACAATCAAGTATAAAATTTTAAGATTTTAAGAGGTTTTTTATGTCGTACATTATAAAGTTTAAAACTTTTATTAAAAGAAAAAACACAATAGTATAAAATAATAAAATATTTTTTGCTTTAAATATTTTTTATCTATCAAAAATTATTAAAATATTCATTTACTCCTTAAAAGCAATAAAAATGTTTAAAATATAATTTTAGGCAATAGTTTTTGTACTTAAAAATTAAAAATACTTGTGGAAAATATTTAAATATTTACGGCCAACATTCAAATACTTTTGGCTAATACAAACGAGATGTGAGAAATACTGCAATACTTGTGGGAAAGTATTAAAAGACTTGTTGCAAATATATAGGTATAAATAAAATATTTTTGTTAATCATAAATATATTTGTGGAAAATATTGTATTGATCTGTAAAAATTCTAAACATTTATGTCGTATTTTTAAATAATTCTGGGGCAATAGTTTTTTTAAATATTGTAATACTTATGAATTTTGCAAATTTGAAAAAACGATTGCCAAATAATAATAATATATTTGAGGTTAACATTTTATATACTTGTGATAAGTAATCAAAATATTAGTGCATGTAGCATTGTTGTGAAAATTGTAGTGCTTGTGTCAAATATGGCAAAAAATGTGTTAAATATAACAAATAAATTAAATCAAATATTATAACACTTGTGGCAAATGTTAAGATAATTGTGGCAAATATCAAAATGTGAAAAATATTTGACTATTTGTGATAATTGCTAGAAATATTGAAATAGTTGTGATAAATATTAAAATACTATTGGAAAATATTACAAATGAATTAGATAAAATATTGAATAATTTGCGGCAAATATTAAAATATTTTGGACATTATATATTAATATTTTCGTTTCAAAGATTCGAATTGTTGTTACATGTACTAAAACACTTTTTGAAAATATTAAACATAACTATAGTCAAATATTGCAATATTTATGACAAATATTAAAATACTTTTCTAAAATATTTGAAGTTCTTAATTCAAACATTCAAATAGTATACAAAATATTAAAATATTTGTAGAATATATTAAAAATACCTCATGGAAGAATTTAAGAATTTATACTGTTTTAATTTTAATATACTTAAATATATGTGACAAATACTAAGTTACTTGTAGCAAATATAAAAAAAAAATGTGTAACAAGTATTTAAGTATTTGCTTAAAATATTTTAATAATTGTGGTAAATATTCAAATGTATCTGACAAATATAATTTTACTTATGACAAATATAATTATAGTTTTGACATATATAAATATAGTAGTTTCAAATATTCAAATTGTTCTAACAAGTACTAAACCACTTGAGGAATATATTAAAAAAAATTTGGGGCAAATATTAAAATATTTTGGACATAATATAAAAAAAAATGTGTCAAATATTTAAATATGTGTAAAACATATTTGAATAATTTGGGAAGTATTGCAACAGTTTTGACAAATATTCAAACACATCAGTTATTTGACATAAGTATCAAAAAAAGTGGTGTTGATATTATAAATAACTTCGAATATTGTAGTACTTGTGGCAAATATTAAAATACTTGTGAAAAATATTTTAAGTACTTAATGCAAATGTTCACATAGTTCTGACAAAAATATTAAAAATTTTGCGGAAAATATTAAATGTTAAAAATAACCTAGGTAAATACTAAAAACTTTTGGATAATATTACAAATATTTTATAAATAATTGAAATATATAAATCTTGGTTTACTCATTTTACTCATTTTTATAAGTTATAAATTTTTAAGTAATATTTTTTGCAATTAATTTTTTTATTGTTATAATCACAGTAATATTTAAATTAACATTTTATTATAAAATAAAAAATATTTATTATACAAAATATTTGAATTATTGCAATATTTCATTAACATTTATGTGTGTTTTTTTAATATTTTTTTTTTTATATATTTTAAATGATTGCCAAAGTTAGCATTTAATGCTATTTTTATTCCTATTAAATAAAATATATTTTTTTCTTCAAAAATGCGATTGTTCTTTATGCGTCAAATCAATAAAAATATTATCACGTCTAATAAAATTTGCATTTTACGAAATTCTTTAATTTTAATGTCAACAAAACAATATAGGCAACCACATTAATATGCGCCACACAAGCAACTCATAAAAAGGTAGTAGTCGCGGCAGTCAGTCAGGTAGTCAGTCAGTTAGTCAGGTATATTTTTGGTTTTGTTTTATGTAAATACTTCATAATAATAAATAAATTGTCGAGTGCGTCGAGTGTTGAGCAACTTCAATATTAAAAGCATAAAACAATAATAAGTAAAATAAAATTACAAAGAAAGGAACTCGATTGTTCGAGTGCCTTCTACGGTATGTAGCAGCAGCACCCAACGTAGTCTGCCTTTAGGCGGAATGGCTGCACAGCACAAGCAGCGCAAAAGAAGCGACATGTTTGGCATTTTAAGTAGGTGTTGTCGCACAGCAACAAACAATTACAACAACTAGTCACCTTATAAGAGACAATAAAAAATGTGCATACATTTTTTTTTCAAAAATAAAAATAATAAAATGCCTCAAGTGTCACATAGTACAGTTTATTGAACCAGCATTGCACAATTACGTTTATGTTAATGCAATATATTAAAAAAATAAAACTGCAATAAATTATTATATTTTTAATTTAGTGAAATAACTTTTGACATTTATTTTGTAATCGACGGAAGTTATGTTGCGAGAATGTGTAGGGTTTAAAATGGAAGTGATTTGGAAAATATTATAATTTTTACACTTTTATTTGAAAATAACTATAATATGTTTATGTTATACTTGGAATATATTAAGTTTTCTTTTACTAAATAATTATGGAAAACATTTTTGATAAAGTTAGTTTAATTATGAACATATTTGATAGTAAAATGTTTAAATTCTTTTCAACTTCATTGCACTTTGAGGCAAAGATTTTGCTAAATATTTAAATGTTTGTGACAAATATATTTATATTTTTGTGTCAAAGATTTGAATTATTGTTAAAGGACTAAAACACTTTAGCCAAATATTGAAATATTTATGACAAATATTAATACTTGTGGCAAATATTTGAATTATTTAATGCAAACATTTAAATAGTTTATAAAATATTAAATTATTTGTGGAATATATGAAAAATACCTCATCATGGTAGAATTTAAAAATGTATACTATTTTAATTTTAATATACTGAAATACTTGTGACAAATATTGAATTACTTGTAGTAAACATAACAAATATTTGGCAACTATTTAAATAATTGCTTAAATAATTTAAATAATTGTGACAAATATAAATATATTTTCAAAAAATATAAATACAGTTGTGATAATAATAATATAATATAATTGTATAAATATAGTTTTGACAAATAAAAATATAGTTGTTACAAACATAAATAAAGTAGTTTAATATATTTCAATTGTTCTCACAAGTATTAAAACACTTGTGGGAAATATTAAAAATAACTTGGGTCAAATATTGTCATATTTGTGGCAAATATGAAAATATTTGTGAAAAATATTTAAAGTAATTAATGCAAAAATTCAAATAGTTGTGACAAATAATTTTTGCAAATAATTATAAAAAAACTTCTCATGGTAGAATTGTATAAATAATTTAACGTAATTCAATATTTATTGAACTGTTTATATTAAACAGTTCAATGAATTTATTACTTGTTTATTTTTACTTGTTTATATTAAACATATTATATTTCGTTATACCAACCACAAAATTGCTGAAAATATGGCATATTTATAATTTTAAAAAATATATATATATTAAACCCTAATTAAAGCTTTATGTAGCGTACACAAATCTCTACAAAACCCTTAACGCCACCTGAAAGAACATTGTAATACAAAAATTAAAAAAAAATATATGTACAATAATAGAACAAAGCAACCCTTTTCAAATACATCTTCATTACATATCCGCACCCTCGATGAACCTTCAACTTTGCTGATTAAAATTAGGCGCTCGTTTAGGCTCTTGTTTGGCGCTTGTTTTGTACGCCTTGGCTAATTGCAAAATAATTAAGTTATCAACCTTTGTGCTGTGGTACATGGGAAATATGCTAAAATTTAAAATTTAGTTTAGGTTGCTCTCTAACTCAAATTATACAAAATTTTAAATTATTTAAAAATTTTGGACAAAATAAAATTAAAAACATAGATATTATTCAAATTAAAACAAGAAATTCCCCTATGTCTACTAGAGCGCATTAAAATACCAAATTAAATTTCGACTAAAAATATAAATTTTAAATAATGTTATTTTTTGTGCGCCACAAATGAGACATAAATAATTCTGGAAAATAGAAAAATAAATAAAAACAGTTTGCAATTTGCCAAACATAATCACAGCGGAAACGGAAGTGATTTTTCTATTATTTGTTATTTTTTTTTTTGTTCACTACTAATACAGCTACTATCAGCGGTGGTTGTTCGTGTTAAACAAATTTATTTACATACGCAATTAGATGGCGCGAAAAAACCAACAGTAAATTGCAGTTTAATATTTTATAAACTGAGCTCTGTGTTTTTGTTATTTTTAATGCAATGAAAAAAAAAACACGAATAAAAATAAAAATAAAAAAAAAAAACAAAAAAAAAATATTTATAATTTATTTATGCGCTTATTTCATATGCAGCATTTCGTTTTGTTTGTACAAATTTTAATAAATAAATTAACAAAAAGTTAGTCTATTAAATGGCTTTTGACACTTTAACATGGCCTACTTTTGGACGCTGCCTGACAAATTCGAGGTTTTCATGTGTGTGTGAATGGGATATAATACATTCAAAATATAAATAATAAAACTTTGTCAAATATCCATTCTGACAATTTAATTCCAGTACAATGTAAATTACAAAATTATTTGTGCAAACAGCTTAAAACGTCATTATACAAATAGATTATTAAATATTTTATAATGCGTTAATTTAATTTTTATAACAAGCTGTTAATAGTATCAATCATTTGTATTATTTGTATCTGTATTTTTGTTTGGTTTTTATAATTAAAATAATTTTAATCACAAAAATTGATATATTTTTTTTTTCATTATATTATGTTTAACTGACAGATTGTTTAAGAATTTCTTTTTATATCTTATTTCCAGTACAAAATTTGCCATTAAACCGTGAATAATAAGTTAAAAAATATATAAAGAAAATTAAATATCTCTCGAAGAGATTTTTATTTTATTTAAATTTTAATTATATACTATTTTTATATAATTTCATAATTTCATAATTTTATAAATTCACAATTTCATAATTTCATAATTTCATATTTTCATAATTTTATATATTCACAATTTCATAATTTCATAATTTTATAATTTCACAATTTCATAATTTCATAATTTCGTAATTTCATAATTTCATAATTTCATAATTTCATAATTTCATAATTTCATTATTTCATAATTTCATAATTTCATAATTTCATAATTTCATAATTTCATAATTTCATAATTTCATAATTTCATAATTTCATAATTTCATAATTTCATAATTTCATAATTTCATAATTTCATAATTTCATAATTTCATAATTTCATTACTTCATAATTTCATAATTTCATAATTTCATAATTTCATAATTTCATAATTTCATAATTTCATAATTTCATAATTTCATAATTTCATAATTTCATAATTTCATATTTTTATAATTTCATAATTTCATAATTTCATAATTTTATAATTTCATAATTTCATAATTTCATAATTTCATAATTTCATAATTTCATAATTTTATAATTTTATAATTTCATAAATTCATAAATTCATAAATTCATAAATTAATAATTTCATAATTTCATAATTTCATAATTTCTTAATTTCATAATTTCATAATTTCATAATTACATAATTTCATAATTTCATAATTTCATAATTTCATGATTTCATAATTTCATAATTTCATAATTTCATAATTTCATAATTTCATAATTTCAAAATTTCATTATTTCATAATTTCATAATTTCATAATTTTATACATTCATAATTTTATACATTCATTATTTCATAATTTCATAATTTCATAATTTCATAATTTCATAATTTCATAATTTCATAATTTCATAATTTCATAATTTCATAATTTCATAATTTCATAATTTCATAATTTCATAATTTCATAATTTCATAATTTCATAGTTTCATAATTTCATAATTTTATGCATTCATAATTTCATAATTTCATAATTTCATAATTTCATAATTACATAATTTCATAACTTCATAATTTCATAATTTCATGATTTCATAATTTCATAATTTCATAATTTCATAATTTCATAATTTCATAATTTCATAATTTCATAATTTCATAATTTCATAATTTCATAATTTCATAATTTCATAATTTCATAATTTCATAATTTCATAATTTCATAATTTCATAATTTCATAGTTTCATAATTTCATAATTTCATAATTTCATGATTTCATAATTTCATAATTTCATAATTTCATACTTTCATAATTTCATAATTTCATAATTTCATAATTTTATAATTTCATAATTTCATAGTTTTATAATTTCATTATTTCATAATTTCATATTTTAAGAATTTCATAATTTTAGAATTTTGGAAAATTTTAATTTCATAATTGTAATTTCATTAAATCATAATGTCTTAAATACAAAATTTTAAAATTTCATTAATTTCTTGATTTCATAATTTAATTATTCTTAAATCTTAATTTTAAATTCTTAAATCTTAGTTCTTCTTACACGAGCTCAGTGGAGTTTTCATATATTGCCAGTCGATTTCACCTAAAAGCATGCAACGCAAATACGAAAATCAACGAGCAGCATATTGTGTGTGTGTGTATGATGCACTATTACATCAACACATACATCTACAAATACAAACACACATTTACAAACACTTTGACTTCCGTTGATGTGCGTCGAAAAACACTTCAGGGCTGCAACAAAATTTGTTATGCTCGCGATGCACTCACTCAATATTTTATAATAATTCGCAATAGCAAAATGAATACAAAATTTACAAGAAATAAAATAAAACACTTGTGAACTACAAGAAGCACAAAGAATGCGAATAAATGGAATAAAAGTGCAGCAACAGTAAATATGTGTATTACAAAAAAAAAAAAAATTACAACAACAGAAATAGTTGTAACAGCAACAAAATGAAAAAAAAGCAAGTCTAACGTCGAAGAAATGTTGATGTTGCCTTCGACGACGACGTATAAACGCCAAACGCCCAAAACGCTGCAATAAGTTTTATTTATCACATTTTTCTCAACAAATTGATGCATTGATGCAGGCGTTCATGCAAGCGTAGACAGCTATAAAAGACACATACATTATTTTAAATAGACAGACAGATGTACACACGAAGAAAATTAAATATTATTTATAATTACATTAAGTTCAATTTGTTAGTAGAAAAATATTTATATTTTTTATATAAATTTTTAATAATATGTTTTTTATATATTAAAAATCATTAAATTATAATTAATTGAAATAGAAAAATGATATCATAAATAAAAATGTAGTTATTTTTACTACGTTTGTATTCAAATTTATTATTTTAGTATTGATTTTTATTATGTACGTATTTAAATTTATTATAATTATGTATGTCATTGTTTTATTTATTTGATAAAGTATAAAAGAATTATAAATCAATACTTTAGTACTATATTTGAGACAAATTTATTTAAAACTAAATTAAAGAGTAAGAGGTGGAATTTATTACTAAGGTATTACATTTTATTATATACGTGTTAGATTTATTAGGATAATTTTCGTCACATTATTATAAAGCATATTTTTTACTAAATTTAAAGAAACAAGCATTATTAAGTATAAAATAAGTTGGATAGATTTATTACTAATGTATTAAATTCTAGTATAAAATATGATTTATTATTAATGTATTAAATTCTAAATTTTTTCATATTATATAAAAATTTTTCATATTATATAAAAAAAAAAGAGTAAAAAGAGAAAAACTGTCTCACATCTTTTGATTTCTGCCATGTTTATTGAAGCGCATTAGGGTAGGATTTTAAAAAGTTCACATGCAACTTAGAGTGCTTTTAGGGGCACATGGATTATATTGGTTTGGGTGAAGGACGCACTGAATTGCTTTAATCGATGCGCTTAAGTCATCAAAGCCCAATGCTTTGCAAATGCATTTTATTGTAATAAACAAAATAAACTAAAACAAAATAAACTAAATAAATAATTTTAAAATACCTTAGCATACTTTTAGACATAAATTTAAGTACTATTCTGTTTGTTTAAAAAAAAAACTAATGTAAAATATTTCTTTTTCTCTTTGCAGGTAATTTTTAAACATATTAACTACTACAGTCTAAGATATCCGCGATATAAATTCTGACTAAACAAAAGGATACAATATATAAATATGAAAAAAACCGTTGTATATTCTCAGTTAAAGTGGTGAGTGTTAATGTCAAAGTAGCACAAAATTATTGCGCAAAAATTTGTGTAAGTTTAGATGGCTGTCAGCAGCACCGCACAAGAACCAAATGAAAAAAAAATGAAAAAGTGTTAAAATTTGCTCTTTATTTTATGGCTGCTTATGAGGCTGCGGTTGTATGCACCGTTAGCTTTTATTATCATCACTGAATTTATGTGTGAAGTTGAGTGTGTGTGTGTGAAGGACTTACACAGATGTAATTTAAGCACCTTGAAGATTACAAGAAAATGTGTGAAAAGTAGTTAAGTCTATAAAATTGTTGGTTCCATAAAATATCTATTTGGAAAAATCGTAAAAAATATAAAAGAATATATAAAATATAAAAAGTATAAAAAGTATAAAAAGTATAAAAAGTATAAAAAGTATAAAAAGTAAAAAAAAGTATAAAAAGTATAAAAAGTATAAAAAGTATAAAAAGTATAAAAAGTATAAAAAGTATAAAAAGTATAAAAAGTATAAAAAGTATAAAAAGTATAAAAAGTATAAAAAGTATAAAAAGTATAAAAAGTATAAAAAGTATAAAAAGTATAAAAAGTATAAAAAGTATAAAAAGTATAAAAAGTATAAAAAGTATAAAAAGTTTAAAAAGTATAAAAAGTATAAAAAGTATAAAAAGTATAAAAAGTATAAAAAGTATAAAAAGTATAAAAAGTATAAAAAGTATAAAAAGTATAAAAAGTGTAAAAAGTGTGAAAAGTATAAAAAGTATAAAAAGTATAAAAAGTATAAAAAGTATAAAAAGTATAAAAAGTATAAAAAGTATAAAAAGTATAAAAAGTATAAAAAGTATAAAAAGTATAAAAAGTATAAAAAGTATAAAAAGTATAAAAAGTATAAAAAGTATAAAAAGTATAAAAAGTATAAAAAGTATAAAAAGTATAAAAAGTATAAAAAGTATAAAAAGTATAAAAAGTATAAAAAGTATAAAAAGTATAAAAAGTATAAAAAGTATAAAAAGTATAAAAAAGTATAAAAAGTATAAAAAGTATAAAAAGTATAAAAAGTATAAAAAGTATAAAAAGTATAAAAAGTATAAAAAGTATAAAAAGTATAAAAAGTATAAAAAGTATAAAAAGTATAAAAAGTATAAAAAGTATAAAAAGTATAAAAAGTATAAAAAGTATAAAAAGTATAAAAAGTATAAAAAGTATAAAAAGTATAAAAAGTATAAAAAGTATAAAAAGTATAAAAAGTATAAAAAGTATAAAAAGTATAAAAAGTATAAAAAGTATAAAAAGTATAAAAAGTATAAAAAGTATAAAAAGTATAAAAAGTATAAAAAGTATAAAAAGTATAAAAAGTATAAAAAGTATAAAAAGTATAAAAAGTATAAAAAGTATAAAAAGTATAAAAAGTATAAAAAGTATAAAAAGTATAAAAAGTATAAAAAGTATAAAAAGTATAAAAAGTATAAAAAGTATAAAAAGTATAAAAAGTATAAAAAGTATAAAAAGTATAAAAAGTATAAAAAGTATAAAAAGTATAAAAAGTATAAAAAGTATAAAAAGTATAAAAAGTATAAAAAGTATAAAAAGTATAAAAAGTATAAAAAGTATAAAAAGTATAAAAAGTATAAAAAATATAAAAAAGTATAAAGAGTAATCAAACTTTAAATGTTTCAACATTTCAAATTGAATACCGACAAAAAGTTGGTAAATTATTCCCTTTTGTTCTAGAAAACACACCATAAAACAATAAACATTCTCACAAATACACAAACATATAATATACACACTACAACAGCAACAGCAAAAAATGAATAAAGTGCCAAAATACAAATTTTCACACATAATTTATTCGCAGTTTTTGTAAACATTTTTATTTTTTACCTTTTGCATTTTTTTTTAAATTCAATGTTTCAGTTTAAAACTTTGTTTGTTTTTGTTGTAGTTTACAATTTTATCCACATGAATTCAGTGTAAACGCGTGAATTTGTTTCATTTGTTGTAGTACTTTTACTAGTTGTTTTTATTTTTGTGCAAATAAAAGTGCTGCCAACGCATAAATTGCGTTAGTGTTACTGCTGCAAACAAATACAAAAAAAAGTGCCAAAAACCTCAAAAAAGTACAGAAAAAAAAAAGTTTTGTAAAACTATTTTTTCACTCCGTTTTTTGCAACAATTCTAGCTACAAAGGCTCATTCTGTCAGAATAAACAAGAGCAACATTAAATTTTTATATCTTTTTATTGCACTTGTTTGCAATTCATTGAGGCGTGAGAAACATACAATTTTTTTTTTTTAAATGGTTAATTTTCCCTTTTATTAAATACTTTTTCAATATTTGTCACTCAAGATAAGGTTTATCAAAAAGTTTTTTTAACCATTATAATGCAAAAATGTCTACAATGTTTTGGAAATTTTGTGTTTTTTATATATTAATACAAATGTACCTAGTTCCTAAGTTAATAATTATTTTTGTCAAATAGAGTACTTAGTTTACTATTCATTTGTATTTCATATTTTTTAAAATCATCTTTAATTTTAGAAAAAAATCTAAAATGACAGAATTTGGTTCAGATAACGTTGACTATACGAAATATATTATATTTAAAAAAAAGTGTAAATATAATATCTAAAACTAATTAACTAAATGCCACATTAGAGAAAAAAATACAAAGACCATGAAATACACAAAACGCCCAAAAACTTAATTTCGCCAAACTTCACACGTTACCCAGAAGAGCTGGCAATACCAATGATGCTGATGCATGTTGACAGCCTATTGGCAGTAAACAAAAATGTATATGAAAAAAGGTTTCTTAATAGATAAGGCCTCAGGGCGCTAAACTAAAAATACAAAACAAAAAATTAGTCAGCTGCGAAAAGAGCTATGTTTTCAGTCGTTGCCCAAAACGTACAATTTATACGTTTGTACAAGAAGGAAAAAACTAAAAAAACTGCTAAATTTCAGCTAAATAAATACATAATTGGCATGGGAAAAAATAAGTAGTAGTACAAAATACAAAAAGAAAAAAAATAATGAAAATATTGTGGGCGTCGAAAAACGTTTTAATTTTCTTTAGAGAAACCGTAAACAAAAAACACTATTTTCGTTTTTAGGTCAACGTAAAAATAAGGTTTTGTGGAAATTCTTTGTGCTATGTTTAAAATAATATTTTACCTTTTTCTATATTTTATTTTTTTTTACTATAAAATAATAAGCGCAACCTCTCACAGTTGTAACAAATAGTATGATTATAAAAACTGAAAGTTATATGAGAGAAAAAAAATATATATTATGAAACAACACAAGAAAGTTGTGCACAAAGCAAAGCTGCTGCTGTGGCTGCCTGTTGCCTTAGAGGGCTTTCGTTGGCGCGCATTATGTTTTCAAAAATATGTATAAAATAGTATTATTCTTTGAAATATAAAAATGTACAAAGAGCAACAAGCTACTTTACGTTGTTTCTACAACAACAAAAAACACAAGGATAAGAAAAACAGAGTTGCCAACAACATTATACAAATTAGTAAAAATTGCAACAGATATCAGTGAGTATTTCATAAATGTGAAATAATAAATACATTTTTCTTGTAATTTATCCAATCTTTTAGTTTTTGTTTTTATTGAAAATTGAAATTATTGAAACCATTGGGAAACAATTGGAAAAAAAAAAAATTAAAATGTTCGAGAAACAATTGGAAAACAATTAGGAAACAATTGCAAAACAATTGGGAAAGAATTGGAAAATAATTAGAAAACAATTGGAAAATAATTAGAAAACAATTGGAAAAAAAATGGAAAACAATTCGGAAACAATTGCAAAACAATTCGGAAACAATTGAAAAACACTTAGGAAACAATTGGAAAACAATTCAAAAACAATTAGGAAACAATTTGAAAAAAATTGAGAAACAATTGTAAACCACTTGTAAAACAAATGTAGAACACTTGTGTAAAAGTTGAAAAACCACTGCGAAATAACTGCAAAGTAAGTGTGAAGTAATTGGAAAACAATTGGAAAACAATTGGAAAACAATTAGAAAACAATTGGAAACAATTGAAAAACAATTAGGAAACAATTCGAAACCAATTAGAGAACAATTGGAAAACAATTGGAAAACAATTGGAAAACAATTCGAAAACAATTGAAAAATAATTAGAAAACAATTACAAAAAAACAATTCGGAAAGAATTGAAAAACAATTAGAAAACAATTGGAAAACAATTAAAAAACAATTGGAAAACAATTCGGAAACAATAAAAAAACAATTAGGAAACAATTGGAAAATAATTTGAAAATAACTGGAAAACAATTGGTAAACAATTCGGAAACAATTGAAAAACAATTGGAAAACAATTCAGAAACCATTATAAAACACTTGTGAAACAAATATTGAACACTTGAGTAAAAGTTGAAAAACAACGGAGAAATAAGTGTGAAGAAAGTGTGAAGTAATTAGGAAACAATTGTAACACCATTGAAAAAAATTTTCAAAACATTTGAAAGTCAATATAATTTGAAAGTAAATTTTTGAAAAACAATTTTACTATTCACAAAATTTATAGTTTCATTTGCTAAATATTTTTTCTGTTCTTTGAAGAATATTATTATTGATGTACAGATCGTTGTCTTGAGTGTTGTATTTATTTTTCTGAGAAACCAATTTTTGTATAAACACAATCTAAATACTTAAATTAAATGTACATATTTAATTGCACAGAGCTATTTTTCATATGTATTTATCAAAAAATATTTTTTTAATAATACCTACACATAATAAAAAACATTCATCAATATAATGATTTTATTCATAAATATTATGATTTTTTTTTACCAACTACCATATTCATCATATTTATACCACCGTTCATTAAATGACATATTTATGAATGATGATGAACTATTGATGAATTTATTCATTATATATATGAACTAAATATTCAATACAATGAATTTGAATCGTCATAATGATGAATATAATCATCTATGAATATAAATAATTTAAAATTTGTTTGTAATTGTTCATAATATTTATGAATATGAGGAATATTGTTGAACTTATATTTTGCATTCAAAATAAATTAATAGACATTTCTTTTACGAATTTTTCCAAAAAAAAAAATAGTTTTTAAAAAAAAATTAAAAAATTTCATTTAAAACAAAAAAAAAATAAAAAGTAAAAAAGGAAAGAAAGAAGAAAATACAGTTTTTTTAATTTATCCGAAAAAAAAAAATTCTAAAATTTTGTTGTTGTTTTTGTAAATTGTTTTATCAAACAACGATTCTTATTATAGTACTCAGCATTATCAGACCAATCCGCATTTAAGTCGGTTTTATTGTTTTGTACGCTGATTCTTGTTATTAAAGCCTTTCTTTTTTATTGTAGGTGGTTACCAAAAATAGGATATGCAATACCAAGTACTAAAAGGTTTCTTTTTTGTTGTCGGTGGTTACCAAAAATAGGTTATGCAATACCAAGTACTAAAAAGGTTACTAGTTGCGGCAGCATGTTTTGTATTTAGCCAACTGAACTTTTTGCGACAATAGTAGGAGTTTTTGAGTATGAGTTTTTGCAAAAAGAAAAGTTTTTGTATTAAAAAATAATACAAAATAGTACTTAGTATTTTTAGTTTTATGTGAAAGTTGACTACAACTTTAATTAGAAAATTATGTTGTAATATTTTATATATATATTTTAACATTTATTTGTACAACACAGAAATAAAATTCAAACCTGAAACAATATTTCCAACACGGTATATACACGATATATACACAAATAGTTTTAGTAACTAAAAAAATGAATAAATGTCTGCATTTAAAACCTACAAAACCCTATGCATTAATTCTGGTTTTTTTTCTATTCATACAATTCAGAAATACTTCAATATAACCCTTGCTGTCTCGTCACATCTGTCTATCTTTCGCTCATTCGTATCCACTTTTGAGCCTTTCATTCATTCATAAACGGTATTGACATTTTTCACATGCGCAAATTATCCATAACTGTTGCATTTTCATTGTCTTTGTAGAGTCGTGTTTTATTTTTCATCCTTTTTATTCCCTTTTTATTTTTTTTTTAATTTTCAGTTTTTGTTTTCTACAGCTTGACACGAACAATGGCCACTCATTGTTGGCTGCGGCACTGACAACTGTTGACGACGTACTCATCGTCATCATCACTGGTGTCAGCAACAGTTGTTCATACGAATGTAATTGTTGCAGAGCTTTGTACTAATTTTAAATACAAAAGTCTTTTATTTCACTTAAATTGCAAAATTGTATTTTGCCTCAAATACAAACGACATCTAAAATTATTACTACTTTTTGTGTTTTTTCATTTTGTACTAATTTAAATAAACATCTGCTATTTTGTATTTAATTTTATTGCAAAAAATACTCCTTATAATGCTACATTTACTACTACGTTTTTTTTTGTTACTATATATTGCAACCAGTAGGACTTTTATAAATAGTGCACATTATTCATCAGCCTCACCAACATCCGACAGCACCCACAGCAACGGATACATTACAATGAAAATCTTAATGAAAATGTATTTTCACAAACAAACAGAAAATAAAAATGTAAAAAGAAAATAATAATAGTAGTAGTAGCAGCATGAGTACGAGTACGAGTTATGTATTGCATCAACTTTTGGTATGAATGAAATGTTCAGCCTTTTATATGCACATCAACACACTTCACTTCACTTTATACAACCCATGGTATAGGACATTATGGAGTACAACACTTTTCCGCTTATCATATCGCTGTTCCCATTCGGTAACAACCCAGCAAACCGTAATATCAAAGTTTTATACTCAACAAAATTGTTGCGGTTTTATTAAAAATAAAAAATAAATGTTGATTATATATTTTAAAGTCAATTTTTTACAATATTTCTGAAATGTCTCAAAACTGTATTATTAGGGCATACTCTAAAATTCACTTTCGTTCGAAATTCAAATATTTTAAAATTTAATTTGTTTTATATAACTTAAAAGTATTAAAATTAATTGAAATACATGTATATTAAAAATACAAATTCTGAAACCAATTCGATGCCATTTCATTTTTAATACAACACAGAAAAAAAAATTATTCAATATGATGAATTTATTCATAAATGTTATGAATTTTTAGCATTATTCATCATATTGATACCATCGTTCATTAAATGACATATTAATTAATGCATTCATTATATATATGAACAAAATATTCAATACAATGAATTTGAATTGTCATATTGATGAATTTGTTCATAATATTTAAAAAAAAAGTGTTGTACAAATTTTATTTAAAAAATAACCGTATAAAAATTATCCGAAAAAAAATATTCAAAAACAAAAATTTTCAAAAAAAAAAATTATCCGAAAAAAAAAATTCCGAAAACAAAAATTTTCCAAAAAAAAAAATTTCCTAAAAAATAAATTGTTTCGAAAAAAATTAAAAAAAAAATTGTTTTGTAAAAAAAATGTTCGAAATTTTTTTTTTTTCAAAATATAAAAGGTTTTTCAATAAGAGCGCTACAAAAGTTTTTTTTCAAGGGTTTTTTTAACAGGGACGCTATAAAAGTAGAGCGACAGGGACAGCAAACGACGCGATATTTCTTGCCACTCTTTTGACTTTTCTCTTCAATAAGGTTTGCCATTTCATGATGGAAAGATATACGAGCCAACAACGAGTCGAAATTATTAAAATTTACTAACGAAATTCGAATTCGTATATCTTTCCATCATGAAATGGCAAACCTTACTAAAGAGAAATGTCAAAAGAGCGGCAAGAATTATGGCGTCGTTTGCTGTCCCTGTCGCTCTACGTTTGTAGCGTCCCATTTGAAAAACCCTGTAACTTTTTATTTATAAAAAGTTTTACTAATTTATGCATGTCGAGCAAGAATTATATAAGAAATAACACACAATAACTAGTTGAGAACTGAGAAGTACGCCAAAAAATGAACGAAAAAAAATATATTTTGATAGAAATTTAGTTTAATGAACAGCGTTCTTCAATATGATAAACATATATATTATATTTTGGTTCATTAATATGATGAAACGTATTCTTCACATACAGTTCATCATATTGAGGAACACTTTTTCGACAGTTACCAATCGTTCTTCATATTTATGATAGCATTTATAACAATAATAGCGTTAGTCATTAATATTATGAATGGTTCTTCAATGCAATGAATCATGGTTTGAAGAACGGAATTCATCAATATGATGTACAATTTTTTTTCTGTGAATGTATATTGTAATTTGGAATATATCAAATAAGTCTATCTAAAAAAATACTATATTGAGAGAAAAATGAAACATATCCGCAAATACAGTGTTAAAACGGATAAATTACATTTTTGATTGTATCACACAAAAAATTTCAACTACCAGGATTCATCATATTGATGAATTCATTCATTGAGATCAAATGGTATTTTTTAAATGTTTTTTAATATTTTTCAACAACGCTAATTTGTGTCCATTTACACATTTATGTATTTATAATTGGTAAAGGATTTATAATATTTAATTACTAATTATTCAAAGCGTCCATTTAATCATATTAATTAAAAAGTGAACATCATATTGATGAATTTCGTTCTTCAAACCACATTATATTAATTATCATAAATCTTATAAGAATTATAAATACGTAAATGCATAAATGGAGACCAATTTTTGTTAGAAATTTGATGATATAAAAAATTTTAAAAATGAAAAACACTGAAAAAATACGTTTTTAGTTCTATGAATGAAATCATCAATATGATGAATACTGGTTATTGGTGAAATTTTTTGGTGTATATTTTGATTGTTTTTCATTTGTATGCAGAAAAATAAATAATACTGCTGTTTAATGAAGAATTAATTTTATATTCTTTTATTTGTTAATATACAACTGTGTAATAAATGTTACTGTAAAACCACAAATTCAACAGCAAATGCGTAGCCTAAACGGATGTTTTTTTAAAATGTGTGTCTTTTTTAAAATTATAATAATAAATAGTGCTGAATTTATATACTAAACAAATTAAATTACTTGCTAAATTTATCAATTTAAATATAAATAAACTTTTAATAAAAATTCATCCGTTTATACGCATAAATAACGTATGCGTCATCCGTTTTATTGGGTGCTTAACACATTTCAATTATGGAAGGCACGTCAAGGAGCATTAAGTATGCAGAAAAATATGTAATACTGCTGTTTAATGGAGAATTAATTTTATATTCTTTTATTTGTTAATATACAACTGTGTAATAAATGTTACTGTAAAACCACAAATTCATCAGCAAATACGTAGCCTAAACGGATGTTTTTTTAAAATGTGTGTCTTTTTTAATATTATAATAATAAATAGTGCTTAATTTATATACTAAACAAATTAAATTAATGCCTAAATTTTTCAATTTAAATATAAAATAAACTTTTAATAAAACTTCATCCGTTTATACGTATAAATAACGTATGCTTCATCCGTTTTATTGGGTGCTTAACACATTTCAATTATGCAAGGCACGTCAAGGAGCATTAAGTATGCAGAAATATATGTAATGTTGCTGTTTAATGGAGAATTAATTTTGTAATCTTTTATTTTTTAATACGCGACTGTGTATTAAATGCAAGTGTATTTGTAAATTGCATATATAAGGCATACCATTTATGTATGTAAAATTTTCATTACAATAAATAATACAAGAGACGAATGAACTGTTACAGTTATTATATGCAATGTCTGACTGACTGACTGAGTGACGGTATGTTGAGATGTGCTCTTTAAAAAGGATGTCTGTATAGATGTCTTTTTGTATAACGGTCGGATGATTGGGGGTACGTTGGTTAGTGCCTCTGTTTGTGGCGGCTGATATAGTATCACATATATAACACAGGAATACTACAAAAAAAAAATAAGTACAAAGTTTTGTATTAAACTGCATTCTGTTGGTCTGTCTGTTTATTTGTTGGTTGGTTGCAAAAGGATGTTGCTGCTTAGAGCAATAACCTCATTTTGTACGAGCGTCTACTGGAAAATGGCAACTTTTGCTACGACTATTTTTTTTCAGTGGTTATTTGTATTTTCATTAAATACTACAAGATGACGAATTTGTGCTTTGTGTGTTAGAGAAAAAATTTAATTTGTGAATTTTTATTAAAAATCTTTTTTTTTTTTTTTTTGTATTTCATAAATTCTTCAACACACAATTTATGCAAAGAACCTTTTTCCGTTTTGCAAAACGTTCATTTTATGTGGTAAACTTTTCACCTTAAATTTATTTTGAAAAGTTCATTGTTATTCAGGTGACAACTTGGGGCTGCAAAAATTTCTTTGAAAACCAAAGCCAAACACATTTGCCATTATTTGCACAAGTTGGCGAAAAACTCTACTCATTTATAAGAGGGCAGTAAAAATTTCAAACAACAATATGTAAAAGAAAAAAAAATAATAATATAAAAAAGAAAAATAATAAAAAGTAGTAGAAAAAAGAAAGAAAATCCAATAAAGCAAAATCGAAAGTATTAGCAAAAAAATAAAACGAAAAAAAAAAGATAAAAGAAAATATAGCCAAATGCTTAAACAAAACTTTAGCTCTTCCAAAGTTACTTTAATAACTTTGAAATTTTCTGCACGTGATCCTTCGACAAACGAGAAACGAGAGCCAATGTCAAAAATATGACAGTCTTGCCTCCGTATTGCCATTGCCAACGGCACCTGAATAGTACTATTCGACGGATATCTTCAGGTATTGATGCTATTGAAACAATGCATGTTCTTGCTCAGTATTTGCAGGCGATCGGTCGGTCGGTCTGACACTTTACAACATAAATTCAGCTTATTTATAAAATATAACTATGTTTGCAAACAATGTTATTATTATTTTGTTTTTGTCAAGGTACTAGCGTACTTTCCGATACTTTTCGTTACTTGTCAAACTAAAAAGTATTATTTGTCGTGCTTATTTTGTGGCAGATGAGGGAAGTTGAGTCATTGCGTATTACTTTTGAAAATAGTATTTATAACGAAAATTTACCGAATATTTAAATGGCTTGGTATTGGTAGTGTCTCTAAATTGAGATTGTTTGAAATTTGCCAATTAAATAAAGACGATTTTTGAAATTCTGAAAATAATTTTTTTACATTTCCTTAGATGAAAGTCAGAGTTTGGGGTATATTTTGGTAGAATTAGTCAACTGGGTATTTTAATGATGTGTAATACAACCGTCATCCTTAAACCGCAATTACTATGATAAGAATTTTGGTAAAATATATATCAATTATGAACATAGTCACCAAATGTGGGCGGGTTTGGATAACAGGATGTGACATCGCCCATGAGAGTTACATTTTTCGACAATTATTACAGTTATATCAATGATGTTTTCAGTACAGAGAACTACCTCATGTGAAATCACTGCAAATGAACTCAGCATAAAAAAATCACCACACTTGTACAAACCACAGCTAAACTCACCACAACTGAACTCACCAAAACTGAACTCACCACACCGGAACTCACTACACCTAAACACATCATAGATAAACTCCCCACCGGAATTCACCACATCTAAACTCACCACAACTAAACTCACCACAACTAAACTCACCACAACTAAACTCACCACAACTAAACTCACCACAACTTAACTCACCACACCTGAACACATCACACCTGAACTTACCATTCCAATAGTCACCATTTTATAACCACATTTAAACTCACCACACCAAACTTTCAAAAAATGGACATGTGAATAAAATTCGCTGAAATTTGTCTCGGCTAATAATTATCCCGGACGTATTGTCTGAAAATGAATGGTTCTATACAGAATTGTCCAGGTTAAGAATGTTTTATGAGTAAATTTATCTTGCGGTATAATTGTCTGTATAATTACTGTCCAAGAAAAAATTGTCTTTGGGAAAAACTCACTCGGGAAAGAATTATACCGGGATGGCTTGTTTGGGGATAAATTGTCCTGGGATAAAAATATTTAAGGGTACAATTATTTATTTTTTTTTACCTCGTTCATTTATACACAGAAAAAAAAATGTATTATATTGATGAATTCCGTTCTTCAAACAAAGATTCATTGTATTGAAGAACCATTCATAATAATAGGGACTAATGCCATCAATATTATGAATGCTATCCTAAATATGAAGAACGCTTGGTAACTGTCGAAAAAGTGTTCTTCAATATGATGAACTGTATGTGAAGTATACGTTCATCATATTAATGAACTAACATACAAAATACAACATATATGTTCTTCATATTGAAGAACGCTCTTTATTAAACAGAATTTCAATCAAAATATTTATTTTTCGTTCCCTTTTTTTTGCCATAATTCTTAGTTCTCAAGTAGTTCTTGTGTGTTATTTCCAATATAATGCTTGGTTGACATGCATAAATTAGTAAAATGTTTTTTAATATATTTATTATAATTACTACTTTGTATTAAATTTATATTTATAAAAAATATATTTTTTAATTTTTTTTATTCAAAAATTTTTTTTTTAACAATTTTTTTTGTCAAAAATTTTTTTTTTCTAATAACTTTTTTGTCGAACCAATTTTTTTTTTCGAAAAAAAATATCTTTTTTTAGTTTTTTTTTTTTTTGAAATATTTTGTTTTTCCAAAACAATTCTTTTTGTCTGAATTTTTTTTTATAATTTTATAAATTTATTTTTTTAATAACATTTTTATAACACTTTATTTTCGAATTAGATTATAAAAAAAAAAATTGAAAAAATATTATGAACAAATTCATCAATATGACAATTCAAATTCATTGTATTGAATATTTTGTATATATATGCATTCATTAATATATCATTTTATAAACGGTGGTATCAATATGATGAATCTGGTGGTTGGTGTAAAAATTCATAATATTTATGAATAAATTCATCATATTGAAGATTTTTTCTGTGTAACTCATTTATAACTCGAAATAAAATATCTATCAGTACATCATTTTTTCAAATGTACAAAATATCTCAATTTCAATAATATTTTAGGTTCTAAATTTGTATGTGTACTTCAATAATTCATTTAATAATTCATAGAATAATTGGCTGAAGTGCTCTTTTTGTTCCACTCTAAATGTTTAAAAACGCTGTTGTTCGAAAATCGAAATGGCGCCCTGGAACCGACCAAAATTCGATTACTAACCAGTTTTTACATTTTATTAAAGTGGGCAATGCAAATACACAAACAATGGTCATGTATTGCATAAAGTAGGACTGACATTTACAAAAATATAAAAGGGAGACGTCAAGGACACAAATTATATATATCATATTTTACTGTAGTGATTTGATATTGTTGTTGCTTTAACTTATATAAATCTTTTTGTTTAATAGTAAATATACTATTAAATGGATAGATTTAATATTATAAAATATTCTCGTTTTTTTATCGAACAATCTTCATTCTCCTACAGTCTTCTTCAATTTTATATAGTTATCCCCATTTATCACTTTTTATATTGTCCTCAAATTATATAAATTTCTTTATAATTAAAACTATTCCTGGAACAAACAACTTATATGCTTTTCTAATAAAAATCTCAATTTTCTAATTCATCTCTTCTCATACATCTGTCAGCTTTTGTCTACTCTTCGAGTAGTTCTAAATCAATCCATTCAGAGAAACGACCGCCATACAATCCAACACCCACCCACACATCCATCCATCCATTCATTCATCCGTCATCTGGACTTTCCAACTATAACTATAAATATAATGTCCTTTATCGCCATCCTCTTCCCCCATCCTCTACCCCCAGCCACTCTTCTTCGCAATGTTCTTCTCTAGTTCAGGTATTTGTTTTTGTATTTCTTCATAGTCATCGTCATCGTCATCGTACTCGTCATCCATCGTCCATCTCGTTGCTTGTTATTGCAGAAGTTTTCTTTGACATGTTCTGTCATTCTTCACAGGTCCCCATTCTCTCATTCAATATTCTCACAAAATCTCTTCCTCGCCCACTCACACACACACTGTCTTTGGCTGTCACTCCATGTGGCAGCAGACACCGACACCAAAGTTTTCCTGTTGAATGACATGCATAATAATGATATGACTTTATTTCCCTCTGTGTCTGTCGCTGTATCTGGTAACTGGTGCGTCGTCGGATATATGTGTTTTGGTCAAATATTTTCATTAAAATTGGAAAAACTTTATCCAAGCGACATACCGGGGGCCGCATAACTTAGTCTTAAGGTTGTGCAGCATAGACAATGGCACAGAATCTGAATCAGAATCAAAAACAGAAACAGAGAAAAGAAGAAGGAGCCACCAACACTTGAAGGAGTTTGGCTTTCTATTTGGTTTTCTATAAACGTTTCTCATCATCTGCTGCAAAGTTTTTGTTTTCAGTTTTATTTTTATTTTCATTCTATATCTTTTTCTTTTATTTCGGCACCAAAACTTATCTTTTCTTTGGTTGTTTGTTTGCTTAAAGGTGAAAATTTCTTTAGCATTTTTTTTTACTTTTCTTTTTTTTTTTGTTTCAAACAGGATTAGCTAGGATTATTGCAGTAAGATGTGTTCAGAATGAATTTATGCAGGTTATTTTGGGTGGTCGTATGTTTATCTAGCTGCTTTTGTTGTTAATCGAGTGTCGAAATTTCGGCAAAGTGCATTAGTTAAAGCGGGATTTGGTGGTAAACAAATTTGTGTGGGTCCGCAAGTTGAGAATACTTATTGCTCATTGACCTTAAAAGCCGGTGCGAACTTTATGCATTTAAGTTGACACTCAAAGTCATTTATGGAGATTTTATTTTAACGTGAATATTTTATCTTGAGCATTTTATCTATAATTTTCGTAACATTTAAGAATAACAAACACTATAATTTATTATCGTTTGGTGTGCTGGGAACAAGTAGAAATGTAAAACATGTTTTCCAATATTTATTTTAGTATTTAATTTATAAATTGTACTACCTACTTCATAAAAATATTCTGATCTACACTCCTAAATCTATATATCGTCGTTGTACAACGAAAAGTCACCAAATACATTTTTATGAAAAACTTACTTTTCGAGTTTGTTGATTTATATTATAAAAAGTAATTGATGCATTTTTAAAGTTGAAAAAGCAACTAATAGATTTAAATTTTCTTATCATGTGGTAATAAAATTGAGATCATCGATTAAAAATTGACAGATTTATAAAGATTTTTGTAAATGAATATTTGGCATTTTGAAAATGTATTTGGTGACTTTTCGGTCTACAACGACAAAATGTAAAACGTTGTTTCCATTTTTTTTTTTTGAGAATTGTTTAAAAATATGACAACTGTATGCTCACTGAGATTCTATGCATCTCCGTCTTTTAATTCATACAAACATTTTTGATCTGTACTCCTAAAAATCTCAACAAAATTGAAAAAGTGTTTAACAAAAAAACAAAAAAATGACATGGAGAAACATTTCTTAATATTTTTCTGGTCTACCTATGTATTTAATTAATAAATTGTATTTACCTTATCGTTTTGGATGAACTTTGTTGGTGTCAATGCTAGAAAAGAAAAAATTGTTAGCATATTCAAAAATATAATGATAGTGATTGTAAACATATACGCTATACAAATTCCTTTAAAGTATTTTTTTTTTTATTTATTATCAAGATTAATTCTAATAAGTGCTAATATACATATCGCCGGTGATACTGCAAAACCGCCTATCTACATTTTCGAATACCTCTTACAAAATGAATTTTACAGAAGAAAGAAAACTATTTTCAGTCTCAATTCTTCACTTCATACCTAATTAGGTATGTCTTAACTTATCATGGCATTTTTATAATTTATCCGATCAACATATCAACCGGATTATAACACAAAATTAGGCGTAATTTTCACATGCAATTAGGCGGTTTTGCAGTATCACCGACGATATATCGTCACTATCATGACATTTTTTACATTTTTGAACGTAGTTTATCCTCAAGTATGCTGTGCCAAAATCGCGTGTCATTTTGTTGGATATTTCTAGCCACAAAAGACAAACCCAAAAGGGCGAATTTGAAAAAAATGAAAATCTTGTCATGCCAAAAGGGCGAATCTGTTCGTTTTTTCGCCAAAACTTTTTATTGGTATAAGAAAAAATATTGGTGTAAAGGCATTTATTATTTGTTCTGAAACCACCTATCGATCTGCATGATTAATTAAAAATATTTAGTCAAACATTTATTTGAAATTTGTTATTTGCAGGAAATTTTTTTTGGCAAAATATTTATAATTAATGATGCAAATCGATATGTGATTTGAAAACAAACAATAATTGCCTTTACATCACTATTTCATCTTGTACTATTAAAGAGTTATAGCAAAAAATCGAAAAGATTCGCCCTTTTGGCATGACAAGATTTTCAATTTTTACTATTTCTCCATTTTTTTTCTCTATAATTTATAATTTATTAGTGCAAAATAAAATAGTGATGTAAAATTATTAATTGTTTGTTTTTAAAGCACTATTCGATGGTAGCCGCGGTAGCTCAGTGGTTAGTGCGTTGGACTGCGAGCCGAAAGGGCCCCGGTTCAAGCCTGGACTGGGGCTAACAACATCTTTTCATAGAAACATTTTTCTATACCGCGCTACCTCTCGTCAGTAAATGGCAAACCTACGAGAGTAAAAACATTGCCTATGAAAAAGCTCTCACTCGCCGTTCGGATTCGGCAATAAACTGTAGGTCCCACCACTTTGAGTACAAATATAACACGCACAGCTCAAAATGGTGAGAGAGCTCGGCCGAAGTTCTACACAGGACTGTAGCGCCAAACTATTATTATTATATTCGATGGTATCATTATTTAAAAATATTTTGCCAAACATTTTTCCTGCAAATAACAAATGGCAAATTAATGTTTGACAAAATATTTTTAATTAATGATGCCAAAAGATAGCTGCTTTAAAAGCAAACAATTAATGCCTTTACATTACTATTTTATGTTGCGCTAATAAAAAGTTATAGCATAAAAACAAAAATATTTGCGTTTTGATTAGGATATAGTCTTACAAAATCCGTATTTATAATTCAGTAGGTTGTACAAATCTAAAGATATTTTACATACATTATAATAATTGGCAAAGAAACCAAAATAATAGAAAAAATTGAAAAAAATATAAAGTTTGCTAATTTTTAAAGCACTTCAAACTTTAAAATTTGATTTCCCAACATTTTTAAAAATGCACATTCGCCCCTTTGGCACGACATTGACGATATGTTTTTAAGATATTTTGATCTAAATTTGGAAAATGTTGATATATTAAAACATATTAATTTTATTTTTTATCATTTTTGATTTAATGATACACAAGAAAATTAATTATCTAGAGCATATTCCAAACTAACAATCAAAATTACTCATTTTTTTCTATATGCGCTACTTTTTTTTAATAAGTTTTGTTAATTAGGTAATCTTTTTTATTATGGATTTTCCAAATAAAATAATCTGAAAATTGCATTACTTCATATAAATTATGCTATTCTTATTGCAACTCAGTTTTTCCTATTACTTAGTCTTTTTGTGAAAAAATTCTGGTAACAACTGCTATTTATCAGTAATTTCTGTGTAATTTTTATAATTTTTAACATATTTTGGTTGGCTACTGTTTTTATGAGGCAGACTTTAAACATTTGAAGTGCTTGAAAAAAGTTATTTATTCTGATCGTTAGTTTGGACTTTGTTTTGTATAACTATAACTCATTTACTTTATTTACGCTAGATCTAAAATTCTAAAAAAATCATCAAAAAATAGTCTCAAAAATTAAAAAAACCGTTGAGTTTAGATTTAAATATCTTTAAAACATATCGATATATTAACATTTATTAATATATTATAATTAGTCTTGACAATTAAAAGAAAAATTGCGTTAACAGTTTTTGTTTACAGTGGTTGTATGATTTGTTTACAGTGGTTGTTTTGTATTCCTAATAGTGCGATATGTTAACATTTTTTAATATATTATAATTAGTCTTGACAATTAATAGAAAAATTGCATTAACAGTTTTTGTTTACAGTGGTTGTATGATTTGTTTACAGTGGTTCTTGTGTATTCCTAATAGTGCAAATAGTTTAAAAATTCGATAGCAATCATCTTAAAAACTTTATTTATTAGAAACAAAAATTTTAGATAAAATATATATTATGATTAAAATTAAAATGTCTTTAAAATTAACAGTATTAAAAATAAAATATTTTAAATTGTATTTGAATTTAATTGAAATTGTTGTGCCTTCAGGAACTTTTGAAATAATAAATTTTTCTATTTGAAGTTTAAAATGTAAAAATAGTTTTGAACTGTTTGACATTTTCTAAAATCACTTTTGATGTAGACCTTGTCAACCTGTCACAAAAATCAAATTAAACCAACCAACACACATTTTCGACGCGCAAAACAATTAAAACTTAATTAAAAACCCTTTTGAAGTGCAATATTTAAACACTTGGAAATTTGCGTCGCAGCGGAAATTGAAAAACTTTGCAAGAACGCAATTAAAGTCTTTTGCAAATTTAAAGAAAAAAAGTTAAAAAATAATGAAATGAAATTTTGAAATAAGAAAAAAAAATTACAAAAACTTTTTTAGAAAATAATTAGAAAAAAAACAACAAACAAAGTAAAATGACCGCATAAAAGTGGTAACGAAAATGAAAAGTCACACTGAATACAACAAATAAAAAAGCGAAAAAAAATCCTTTTAAAAATGCTGCACTTAAAGTTTTTTCGCACAATTTTCTGTGTTATTTTTTGTTTGCCAAAGAAACTTCGTCATGCACACCTATTTGCGGACAAAACTCTTCTTTTTTACAATTCGCAGTTTAGAATTCCGCAATGATTTGTTTGTCTTGTGTGCAGCAACAGAGTTAGCAGGCAGCATCCTTTATATGATACAGAGGGGTTCGGGCAGCCCGCATGTGCTGAATAGGATGATGTGCGTACTGTTTAAAGCCACATGCATGGTTTTCTATCTATCTAACTGTCTGTCTGGCTATATTTCTCACTGTAAAGGCTCCATACATGAATTGTGTTGCTCATTTAGTGCGCGCCTTCGTTCGCCATTTTGCATAGAAATTGCACAGCATTTTATGGGCTCAGTTTACCATTCAAAATGAACGATGACGACGACGCCATTTTTATGGCAGGAAACAGCCTTTCTTATTCACTCATTTACAAAGTAAACAAGACATGAAATAAAAATGCGCTGCATTATGTGCACAATCAGCAGCCAGGCAGCAAATAGACATTCAGCTAGCTATATAAACAGAAAGACAGACAGACAGACAGCCATCCTGACTGACAGACAGACAGACAAACAGAAATATAGTCTGAAATATAGGCAGCTATACGGACACACATTTGCTTAGTATGCGATACCTGCATAAATGTTCCTCTGTATGGCTTTTATGAAACACAAAATAACGTCCTCCGCATAGTATGTAGACATTTTGTTGAAATAGTTATGGAATTTTGTGTCGTAACTGCTGTAAAATTTATAAATAAATAATTTAGTGAAAGTGCACATATTGTACTTGAAGATAAAGCTTTGAATTAAGGAATTTAAAGAATTTTCAAAGGGTAGAGCATTGAAAAAAATGTCGAAAACAGAAATCATAAAAACATTTAAATTTATAATATTAATAATTCATTTATATTTTTTTTTATGCATTTAATGTTGAATTTTGTAATAAAATATGAAAATGTTATAACGAAACTACACTTTTGAAAAATATCCCAAAAAGGGAATTTTTTGAAATTCCATTTTTTTTATTATTCTGAGTTAATTTACACAATATTTTGCGAAAATTAATACATATTACATTTAATTAAAAATTTTTGTCTTCACTGTTTTTATGTATTTTTTTGTAATATGACTTGAAGCTAATTTTTAAAAAAATCGTTCACAATAAAATTTCCCAAAAAGGGACATTTTTTATTTTAGTTTTTGTTTACATTTAAGCTTTTTATACAATATAATCTGTAAGTAAAATTTAAAAATTGTGCATTTTTAAAATTTCCCGAAAAGGGAAATTTTTTAAATATTATTTATAATTATTTTTTAATTATTATACACTATTTTATGAAAGTATAAATAAAAATTAGATAAAATAAAAAATATCCCGAAAAGGGAAATTTTTCATTTATATATATTTTTTGCATTTGCGCTTATTTTACAATATATTTCGAAAATATAATTAAAAAACGGTCCATTTTAAAAATTTCCCAAAAAAGGGATATTTTTAAATTTCATTTATATAACTTTTTTAAGTTAATTTACACTATTTTATAAAGTAATAAACTAAAATTAAATAATACCGAAAATTTCACATTTTCACATTCACATTTTTTGTAAACACGATTATTAAGTGTTTGTTTTACTCATGTAAGCAAATATGAAGTTTATAAGAAAATTTTGTGTTTCCTTTCAAAATAGCATATTTTAAAGGTAAAAAATAATTAATTATAAAAAAAATATATTGGTCATATTAATAAATTTATAAATAGCATACATTTTAAAATATATACTACATAATTTTATTTTAAAATAATATTTTATTCTATACATTTAATTCAAACCCAAATACTGTACATAAACTGCGTGCCTCAATAAAATTCCTTGAATTTTTCTACTACTTAAACTTAAGAAAAGGGCTCTATATAAATTTTCTTTTAACCTGTGGCACGCATATTTATCGGCAAATACCGCCAAAATTCAACCTTTCATCTAGTCGCAAAATACTGTTTATCTAGTCAACCAAACTAAAGTAGAAGCAGATGAAAAAAACCCTTTTAACAAAAAGCACTCAACAAACACAAAATACCCGACCACCACATTCCCGCACAAATACCTGGAGCCACATTTTTGTGCCGCACGCATAATTTAGCATTTAGCACACACAACCAACAGGTTTCATCATAAATTTATTGTTAACACCATTACAACAAATAAATGGTAGTGGCAACACTGTACCCCAAGGACGACAGCAAAGAAAGGACGTTGAAAAGACGACGACGAATGTACGACGCATGAACGGGAGGTGTTTGAATAAAAGGTAGAAAAAAGCAGCAAGAAAGCAGACACAAAAAACCAGAAAGATGCTGATGCTGATGCTGACAATGTGCATAAAAACATAGAACAAATAAAATATGAAGCTGAAATTGTTTGGGTTATTTTTATGATGCCAACGAGTAACGTCACTGTTGCTCTTTTCATTAGAAATTCATGTGAACGGGCAATAATACCAAACAAGGTAGAGCAACAAGCGGGACATCCACACCTACCTAACAACAGGGGGAGTAATAAACTGTGGGAGCTTCCGGAACGAACGACCCATCGACCGAACCATCGACCGCCTTCTTCATTCGCATAAAACGCACATTTATGAACATTTTCAAGTAGCACCACCGAGTTACAAATGGAACGGAACTAAAATTAGGTAACCAGGCTATAAATGGGTCGCCTGGGTACAACTTAACCGACACTCAATGACGGCGGGACAGACGTACGAATAGTTGGTTGGTTGGTTGGTGTGGCTAAAATGGGTGCTAAATTTGTAATTTATTAGTGTAACAAGAATTCTATAGACATTAAAAAGCTGCTGTTGCTGCTACTGCTGTTTGGTGGATAATTTTGGGAGGGGTGGGGAGGGGTCACCGATTGTAAAGACTTTTTGTAGTGCTTAAAAGGTGTCTAAAGAAGTTCTGTTGAAATGTTTGATTTTTACAAGCGGTTGAGGTGAGGGTCTTTGAAGTGAAAACCATTTTAATGTAGAACGCTGAGGGTTGCAGTGTTCGGTTAAGGGCTGTAATATAATTTCATTATAGTTGCAAAGAGTACAAAGCTGTTCTACTTTCTTGTCAATTATGCCAAATTTCAGCAAAAGTTCAAATTTTGTCCCTGTGGTGGGAAATAAGTTTTGTAGAAAATTTGTGGATATTTTTTTAATGATTTTCATTAGATGAAAGCATTAATAAATTATAACATGATGATAATAATAAAAAAAAATTGTTTTAGAATAATTTTTGTAATCTTATTATAATTTGGCAAAATTTATATTTTAAGGGAATATTTTTGTATTATTATTTTTTTTAATTAGTTTTAATTTTATGTCAATTAAAAAGTCTGATTTTTTGTATTGGTAATTTAAAAAAATTTAATCAAATTATGTTATATTTTGTGTTTAAAAACCAATATTAGAATTTTTGCAAATTTCCCAAAAAGGGAAATTTTAATTGCAACTATTTTCTGCGGTTTTAAAAAAATGTTAAAAATTTCCCATCTAAATGAATAATTTATTATCTTTTATTTTTAATTTTTTTCTATATTTCTATGCATTAAGCATTTTTTTTTTTCAAAATGTTTCTTTTTTGTGAAATTTTTTATTTTAACAAAAACATTTGGGTTTTTTTTTAATAATTTACCACAACCTTTCATATTTTTCTTGTACTTAATAACTAAAAATTCATTTAAAATTGATTTAAAAAATTTCCCTTTTTGGGAAGTTTTTTTATTTGTACTAAATTTTTACATTTTTATATTATATTTATTAATGTCACAAATTTAATACAAATATTAGCAATTGCTTTTAAAATTAAATAATATTATACTGTTTTGAAAATTTCCCATGAAGGAAATTTCTAAATAACTAATTTTTTATCAGTATTTTCGTTTTTCTTACAATTTATGCATTAAAATTGCATTTTTAAAACAAAAAAAAAATTTCCCTTTTTTGGGAAATTTTTTATTTTAACAAATTTATTTATTTAAAGAACATATTATTGTAATTTAAATAATTTTATGTCAATTTTGTAAATTTCCCTAATGAAAATGTTGTAATTTTGGTTATCTTAATGACGAGAAGACGTAGATATTCCAAAAATAGTTTAAAATTTAGTCAATCAATTAGTTGTATTGCAAATAAAGTTAAATTTATGCACTGAGTTTCTTTTGTCAAGCTTAAACTGTTTGTCTGACAGCTCAAAGTTCGACAAAAATTGCTTCGTTTCTTTTTTTTATTTTTTTGTAAGTGTCAATCAAGTCTTTCACAAAAAAAAACATCCAAAAGCCATGTCAGTTTCACACATTTCTATATATTCGTCTTATAGTAAAAAAAAAACTCCTCCATCATTCCCCCCCAAATACGTACTACGAATTACAATAAGCTTTTGCAGCGTCAACTGCAAAATTAATCAGGCGATAACAAGATGTAAATGCAATTCATTGAATTTCATACTCAGAACGAAACTTTTGACGCACTTTGTCCGCACTACTACTTCGTCGCAGCACGTCGTAAGAATTAAGAGATTTGCAAGAAAATCGAAGAAGACAAGTGAAAAAAATAAATAAAAACGTAAAAAAATGCAGACACCCAACAAAAGTACGAATTTTGTAAAAACATGGTTTATTCGAAAATTAAATTCGCGCCAAATTTGCGCAGACAGCAGTTGCTGCTGGCAGCAGCATCTCCTGGTTGTTTTCGGCAGAATAAGTTCATGAATTGTATTATGCAGTTTCTCTTGTTCCCTACTTTATATGCCTTTCAACAGTCGTCGTCGCTTGCCCTGCACCACATCCGGCCACAGTTCAAATTGAAAATGGCTGCACTCAGGGGTGGAAGACAAACATTTTTAGCAAGTTTTTCGCCTTTAATCGGGCCAACAAAATTAATTTCGACGAATTATTTTTAAAATATATAAATTATTTATTGTTGTGCCAACCAACAATTGCACAAATTCGATTCATTCAACTGATTAGTCAGTTCTTATACCCAAAACCAAAAGGAAGGTGAAACAATCTGATTTTGGGCAATCTGGTTTGTGTATATGATAAAAAGTGTCAACGGAACATAGCAATTCCAACAACCAATTTGTAGAAATTTTGTTATAAAGTTGGTTGTACCAACTAACTTATTCCTTCACGACATTGAACCTTATGCCAAAAGTGGAATTTGTAGTGTTTATTGTTCTATATTTTTCGATGCACAGTAGGATGATAGATTACCTGCTCTAATCAACCGCCCCTGGTCCCTGCATTTAATAAAACTGCACCGGAGAATAGCAGGCAAATAAATTTTGGTCGTTGTGCCACAAAGAGTGCCCAACAACAATTTGGCTAAAAGCTGTAGAAAACTTAATTTGTATTTTCCCTAGAATACTTTGTTATTACCATACTGGAGTCTCTTTTGCACTTTACATGAGGAAGACATTACGATTACATGTTGGAACATCCAGTTTAAATGGTTTTAATGATGAATTCCGGGTTTTCAACTGGCTTAGCAAAAGCAGAAGTGCAACGAGCGCAAGTTTTATAAAGAAAATACTACACAGTTTTGTAACCAACAAAGTAAAAATAAAAATAAAATAATAGTTGAGAATGAAAGCGCAATATGAAAAGAAAAGCGGCTAGTTGAAAAGAAAATCTATAGTAAAATGAAAATGTTGTCTGCAATGAATTGGACAAGAAAAATTACAATCAAACAAAAGTAAGTAAAAAGTAAAAAAATTGAAAGAAAACAGTTAAAAAAAAGTGCTGCATTCTTAATGTCGGGGATTGTTTTCTTGTGCAGTTCGTGGCATCAGGACGAAAGTTATATAAAGCTTACACATTTGCATGCGGCTTTTGTGTTTCGGAAATACAAAGAATACTGCATTCATTAGATTTATTGAATTTGACCTTTTTACAAAAAAAAAAAAAATAGTTGTTTACAAAGTAAGCAATTTTGTGCATAGAAAATGTGTATACATGAATTAAATTTTTAGAGGAATAAAATAAAATTAACTGATTTAAGCAATTATTAACAGTTAACTGTTTAGCATATTATTAATTTATATATTTTCTGATATATTTTATGTGAATTGTGCAAAATTTGAGTCTTTTTAAAGCTTTTAAAAAAATTCCCTTTTTGGGAAATTTTTAAAAACACTGAATTTTGTTTCTATATAATATTTTAATATAAAACTTGCAATTTTAAGCATTTATAAAGCATTTTTATAAAATTTCCCTTTTTGGGAAATTTTTTAAAACACTAAACTTTGATTGCTTTGGTCTTTTTAAAACAAAACATTCAATTCAAAATAATTTTCAAATATTTTGTGAAATTTCCCTTTCAGGGAAATTTTCGTAAACACAAAGTTATTATTTCTTTATTGTCTTTCATACAGCACATGTAATTCTAAACAATTCTAAAACATTTAAAAACTTCCCTCATTATGAAATTTTTGAAAACACCTATTTAGTATTGTTTTATGATTTTTAATAGAACACAAAAAATTTTAATAAATTTTAAAACATTTTGTAAAATTTACTTTATAGAGAAATTTTTAAAAACATATTTTTCACATATTATAAAAACATTTTTTATAGTTTTCTTAAAATTGAAAGTTCTTTCAAAATCTTCCCTCTTTTGAAATGAGCTAAAAAATACATTGCATAAACTGCAATCCTACTAGAAATTATTTAATCATGAAATAACAAGAGATTTCAACTTAATTCCTTTTCTTCGGTTGCCGTTGTTGAAAAAATAACATTGAAAATTCTTTTTTTTTCTTACAAATTCAGTGAAAACTGAGCAGCAAAGCGACAACGTAGAAAAATCAAGGCGAACAACGGAAGGAACACGAAGTTTTTCATGTTTTCTTCAGTGGTCCGGTTAAATGTTCAACATTTCTGCGCTTTTACTTCTACTCTTATTAAATACCATAGACGGAAACTTTTTTTCTTTCTTGCATTTAAACTTAACACTTCGTTGCTGGCAAAAGGGGCGTAACGAATGCACAGCGAAAGTAGTGGCAGTAGATGCACGCAAAAGGTATTAATAAAAATTCCTGCCACAGCAACAAGAAGACGAAGGAGTTAAAAAATGCAATTTCGTAAGCGCTAGACTGTGTAAGTTAACGGCTGTTGTTGTCGCTGTTAAAAAAAAAGAATTAACAGCATTTCTGGATTTCCTGCAGCTCTTTTTTGCCGTTTCGCATTTTGCGCGCACTTGCAGGCAGTAAAGTAGCGTCGGAAGTTGTTACCAGTAAAATTGCAGTTATTTGCGTATAAAGCAAAAATAAAATGGAAAAAAAAACCATGTACTGAGTAAAAGTAGAAGAAGTCATTACCGAAGAAATATGCATGAGAGTAGTAGGTACTAAGAAAAATCCAACAATTTCCACAGCAAACGTAATTCAAACTTGTAGATTTTAATCAAAATACAACTATATATTTTAATATTGCATGTAATTAAAAATTCCTTAAGGGAAAAACTAAAAATGAAGAAAAATGAGAATGCAAATTAAGAAGTTTGGCTAATAAAGAAGTTCTTTAAATTTCAGGGAAGAGTATTTAAAACAACAATAATTAAAAACCATACTGCAAAAAAGCATAGATTATGTAGTTTTTATATACAGCAAATAAATTTGTTATCTCAGTTAAAAGTCGGTTCTTATAACCAAAACAAAAAGGATTCTAGTTCGGACTACAACCAATTTAGCACATTTTTTTTTATTATAATATTTATTTGATCAAATTTACAATTCCAATTGAATATCACAGTTGCATCAACCAATTTGTAGATTTGCTCTCAACTAGTCTCCTCTGGCTAGTTTGGACTAAAATCAATTTAGACAACTTTTTGTATATTTTATGATAAAATAGCAAATTCCCGTCGTATCCATCAACCGATTTTTTTAGAATATAAATTTGTTGCGCCAAACAACTTATTTTGTTCGCCCAACTGTAAAATCGGTTCTTAAACCAAAAACTGCATAAGTTTTAGTTTTAACTAAAACCAGTTAAGAACAGGTTTTGTCAAATATGGTGCGTGTATATGCTAAATATAAATTTCAAGCGAATATCACAGTTACATAAACCACATTGTGTTAATGAATTAAGTTGGTTGTTACAAAATTGTTTAAACATGTTTTTATATTATTAAATGCTTTATTTATTTATCAATCTTATACAAATCATATAAACCTCAATAACTTATTAAATATGCTTCATTGAAGCGTCCTCCTTCTGCATCTAAAAACAGCCAAGCAATTCAAAATTAATCGTATAAAAAGCGCTTTAAAAATCAATCAATAGCATCATTTTTTAAGTCATGTGTCAGAAACACGCACACACAAGAACCATAGAAAAGAAATCCTAAACCACACAGCTTCATTGTGTCAAAAATTGATTTGAGTCCTTTTGACACAAATCCTGCAAACTTTAACAGCTAAGCGCATTTTGGTGACTAAAGCCCCTGGCCACACATACATCTCACATTTACTAGTCACTCACTCAAATCTACACACATACTTTAATATTTATTCATATAAAAAAGAAGAGACTCACTGTTGTAGAGACGTCAATTTATTACATCAAAATGACGTCATAATGTTAAATTCGTTGGCAAATTACAAAATGCTGATGAATTACAAAAACGCGCTTAAAACTGTGAGTGTGTGTGTGTGCGCACTTACAGTTAAATTTTCTTAAACGCATTTAAAAACAACCACAAACAGTTTTATGACTCTACAGAAGGAAAAAGATACTCTGAGAAATAACCCAGCGGGAATTATACATATTGATTAAACAATTTTGATGTAATTTAACGAAAATGTATTTTATTGTGACACCCTAACATAAGTTCAAATTTAAACACAAAAAATGAGAAAAAGAATAATAAAAGTGGCTTCTTTCTTCTAAAGGATCAACAGATATTCACGTAATATATCCCATATTATTCAGGTGATCTTTTTTAAATACCTCAAAATACGGAATTAGCTTCAAGTAACTTAGGTTGTACATGATTTTAAAATAAATATTATTTTGTATTTTTAAGTTTAAGTCAAAGAAAATAATATTCGCGTTGTGTTCATAGATTGATAAAACACAGAAAGAAATGTACATCATATTGATGAATTCCGTTCTCCAAGCCATGATTCGTTGTATTGAACAACCATTCATAATATTAATTATTAACGACATTAATGTTATGAATGTAATCATAAATATGATGAACACTTGGTAACTGTCGAAAAATTGTTCTTTAATATGATGAATTTTATGTGAAGAATACGTTTTATCATATGAATGAACAAATACATAAAATACAATATATATACATCATATTGATGAATGCAGTTCATCAAACCAAATTTCAATCAAAATATTTAATTTCCTTTAATTTTTTGCCATACTTCTTTCTCAGTTTACAAGTCGTGAATGTTATGTCTTATGTCAAATCTTTTTTAGTAAAATGCTTTGTAATATATTTACTTGTAATTAGAAATTTTTATTAATTAATTTATGGGCCATTCCACATCAAATCGAACAAAAAAAGTCAAATTTGAGATTTTACCTTTTCGATCTTAATGAACTTTTGGCAACTGATAAAGGGTATCGAGACATGCACTAAACAATTTTTAGAAAATTTAGAAAATGATTTTTTAAAATATGACGCAATCAAAATACCATCTTGAAATTTTGCATGAACATTAACAATAATTTGACGAAAATTTAGGATTTTTTTCAGAATTTTAAAAAGGGTCCTTTTTAAGGACCACAATTTTGAAGTGCAAGGATAATGACCACGGGCCACATGTTACCGTTTGGAAATTACAACTTAATTTTTCTAAAAGCTTGTTCTATTAGCTAACGAGCCATTAACGGAGTTTCTAGCATTTCTAGTTCAAGAGATATTTAAATATGAACCACAGTACAAAAGTGATTTTTGGCACTTTTTTCCAACTTTGAGCCACTGTATCTCTGGAAGTAGTGGTCGGAAAAAATACAAATTGTTTAGTGCATGTCTCGATACCCTTTATCAGTTGCCAAAATTTCATTGAAATGAAGAAGGTGAGTTCCAACCGCTGGTCGATTTGGTGTGGAATGGCCCTTATAAAAAATATATTTCAAAAAATATTTTTTCTTTGACAAAAAAAAAAAAAAATTGGACAAAAAAAAATTTTTTTTTTTCGTACTACATTTTTTTTTTTCCAAAAAATATTTTTTTTTTCGAACAAAAATTTTTTTTTTTTCAAAAAATAATTTTTTTTTCGGACAAAATTTCTTTTTCGAAAAAAAAATATTTGAATAATTTTCAATAGCCAAAGTTCACTGATTATTATAAAAATATTTTTTTCAAAAATTTGCAGTATAGAAACAACCAGTATTTTAAGTAAACCATTGGCTTTGGCATAGTATAACAATTTTTTATTATCAGGTTAATAACTTCTTAACTGATCTTGACAAAAAGTACTCTTCACAAATTTGCAATAATGACTGTGCAGTGATTTTTGTAAAAATAACTATAACGAAATTTTTTTTTTTCGAACAACATTTTTTTTCGAAAAATAATTTTTTTTTCGGGAAATTTTTTTTTTCGAAAAAATATTATTTGATTATTTTTTTTTTTTGTAATACATTTTTCACAATAGGTATTTTTTTTTAAGAAATATTTTTTGAATTATTTTCTTCTTTTTTTTTTGAAATTAAAAAAAAAAAAATAGTTCAACAATATTCATCATATTGAAAAATATATTAATAAATATTATCAAAAATTTAAAAAAAATATTAAATTATTATGATAATATACATCAATATGATGATTCAAATTCATTGTATTGAATATTTCGTTCTTCACTATTATATTCGATAGTATGAATAAGTTCATATATATAATGAATGCATTCATCAATATATCATTTAATTGAACGGTGATATCAATATGATGAATCTGTAAGTTGGTAGAAAAATTCATAATATTTATGAATAAATTCATTATATTGATGAATTTTTATTTCTTTGTATACGTAGCATCAAAATATCATACATATCTTTGTATAGTCAAAAGTCAGCGATATTTCTAATCGACAAATGTATGACTAATGTATTCCCTACTGGGATATAGTTGAATTTAAAGGGATAAACGCTACATAGCGCATTTAAGGAAATACGATATGTAGGAGCAGAGGGTCTTTTTAAGTATATGGTGCCAGTAAGCAGTAATAAGTGCTTCGACCGACTTAACAGACTACATCAAAAATAACATTTTTGTCAGTCAGACAGACGGTCAGCAGATATTTGAAAAGTGGGGGTTGTAAAGCTCTTTTTTTATTTGTTTTGATAGCGCATCATTTTAAGTTTCTTCCGGTACTGGCTGCGTTGGATATTACTATTTATAGGACTGCGAAAGAAAAACCTTGACGTAGATTCATACATTCATTCATTTACTCATTCATTCACTCATTCATTTATTCGTTCATGCTTTCGTTACTTGCGTGAAGCGTACTGAACTGAAAGTGAAATTTAATACTTGGCGCCATGATATGGATTTTCATTTTCATTTTCGTTTTATTTTTATGCATGCGCTCCTAAAAGTATGCTACGACATTATGCCACCAAAGAGCGTCGTAAAACGAAGGCAACACAAACGCAAATGTTGGCGACACCACGCGTCTGTCTGTCTGTGTTTAGAAACAGGACGAACAAACACATTTAAACACAACATGCATGTGTGTGTTTGTCTCTGTGTGTGTGTGCAAATGTGTGCTATGGGACACATATACGCCGTCATTCATGTACAACACAAAATGTTAAGTAATTTCAGCCAAGGTTGCCCCGCTGCCTGCCACCAGTTTGCAACTTTAAGGCTTAGCAAATTGTTTTCCAAGTAGTTGCACACGAACGCACACACGCATGGGGTGGCTTGTGTGACCCAAGACTTAATGCAAAAAATTATGCAATAAATTTTTTTTTTTTTAACAAACCAATAAAAAAAAAGAAAGAGCAAAATTGCTTAAAAGCGGCAGCACAAAAATTTCAATAAATTTTACACAAATATTATATATATATTTTTTGTTTTTTTTTTTGTAATGTATGAGCAAATATGCTTGAGGTGCATGGTGGCGTTTCTAAATTGTAAGCCAAATTTATGATTGCATAAATTAAGGCGGCTTTATTGTTTTAAGGTTTTATTTTTTTTTGTTTGTTGGTTGGTTTCTTGGTGGTGAAGGAAAACAATAAAATATAAAAAGCACTTTAGCTGGAAATCGAAAATTATGCCGCATTTGAAATGCAGTAAATTCGGCGGGGGGTATAATTGAAATATAATTTATTGTGTGCTATAAATTTGTGTTGCATATTTTTTAAGATGTCGCAAGATGATTGTCTACAAAGAAAATTCAATAAATTATATATTTGAAAAAGAAAAAGAAAATTTATGGATTAGTCAAAATTATCTTTTTTATTTACTGCGTAGACGCACTTTTGTGAGGCTAAGTTAAGAAGTTATTGTCTAGTTATTTGCTATCAAGAAGCACTAATATTGATCACTTATATAACTTATGTAACGGATTGCTTTTATTTGCAGCGATTTTATATATTTTTGAAGATTTAAAATTTAAAAAGAAAAAAAATAATGTTAATGTAAATATTTGTCAAGTTAAATTTTGCAGTTTTCTGTAAGTAGTTAGAAAATACTTCATGCTATCCATTAGTATGTGCTTTATTGCAAATAAAGGTAGTTTTTATAGTACATTTTGCTGCACAGTTATTTTTATAAAAATCGCTGAACTTGGATTACTACAATGTGGTAATGTGTCCTTTGTGCCGAGCACAGTTAAGTGGTTATCCACTAGTTGATTCAGAAATTATATTTTTATGCGGAAGCCTATGATTTTCTATTAATACTGGTGGTTTTCATTCCTTAAATTTCTTTGCAATTGTTTTTATAAAAATCGCTAAACTTTGTGCTTTGCAAATTTGCAAAGCATACTATTTGTCAAGCTAAGTTCAGCAGTTATCAACTAGGTGACTAATAAATATTAATGCTATGTAAACGATAATGCTTTACTGCAAAAGTTGGTGGTTTCTATTCGACAAAATTTGTTACAGTTATTTTTATAAAAATCACTGTACATTCATGTTTGCAAATTTGTTAAAGTTATTTTTTCACAAGCTTCGTTATGAAGTTATTAACCAGATAATATAAAAATGGTAATACTATGAAAATATTAATATTTTTCTATAAATACTGCTTATTTCTTTTCTGCAATTAGTTATTTTTATAAAAATCACTGAACTTTGCCTATTGCAAATTTTGAAAATTGTAATTTTTGCCAAGCTCTGTTAAGCAGTTACCAACTAATTTATCTAAAAATTTGAATGTTATGTAGATGACAATACTTTACTGCAAATATTGGTGGTGCTTTTTTTAAAATTTTGGTACACTTATTTAAAAAAAAAAATCGCAAAATAAAGTGTTTTTCAATAAGAGCGCTACAAAGTGTTTTTCAACAGACACGCTAAAAAAGTAGAGCGACAGGGTCAGCAAACGACGCCATATTTCTTGCCGCTCTTTTGACATTTCTCTTTAGTAAGGTTTGCCATTTTATGACGGAAAGACATACGAGCCAACAACGAGTCGAAATTATTAAAATTTACTACCGAAATTCGGATTCGTATATCTTTCTATTCTGAAATGGCAAACCTTAGTGAAGAGAAATGTCAAAAGAGCGGCAAGAAATATGGCGTCGTTTGCTGTTCCTGTCGCTTTACTTTTCTAGCGTCCCTGTTGAAAAACCTTTTATAAAACCATACCAAATTTGTAGAGCGGTCTTTTTGCCAAGCTCAATTAAGTAGATATCATTTAGATGAACCAAAAATTGTAATGCTATGCAAATGACTTGGTTTTACTGAAAATTCAGTATATTTGTATACTGCAAATTTCTTTATAGTTATTTTTTTAAAAAAGAGTAAAATTTATCTATTGTAAATTTTTATTATAGCACTTCTTGCCAAGCTCAGTAAAGCAGTTATCAATTAGTTAATCAAAAAATGTCCAAGCTATGTAAAAGCCCACGAATTACTGCAAATTTTGGTGGTTTATATTCTGAAAATTTCGTTCTATTTATTTTTACAAAAATCACTGCACAGTCATTATTGCAAATTTGTGAAGAGTACTTTTTGTCAAGATCAGTTAAGAAGTTATTAACCAGATAATATAAAAATTGTAAAACTATGGTAAAGCCAATGGTTTACTTAAAATACTGGTTCTTTCTATTCTTCTAATTTGTTTGCATTTATTTTTATAATAATCAGTGAACTTGCCTATTGAAAATTTGTATAAGCAAACTATTGGTCAAGCTTCATTAAGCAGTTATCAACTAGGTAATATAAAAACTTAAAAATTTAAAGTAGCCTATGCTTCAATTAAAATATTGGTGGCAGCCTTTCTTTAAATTGTTTTATAATATTTTTTTATAAAAATCACTAAACTTCAAAAGTTGAAAATTTATAAAATTCGCATTTTTAAAATGTTGCAAATAATTAAGTTTCTTTTGAAAATATCAGATCTAAATAAATTAAAAAATGATGCAAAATTTACAATTTCAAATGCAGCTTAATTTCATTATCAACTTGACCCAAATAGTAAAAAAATGCTGCAAAATACCAAAATGCTGCAGCCTTAATTAAACTAAAGTACTTGAAAATACACTTCAAGTAAATTAAAAATAAAAGAAAATAAAACAAAAAGTAAATTTAAGTTCACTATCGATTTGCTGTGGCTTTGTTGTCGATTTCATGCTTGTTGTTCGATTACCACCAAGCGATTGCTTTCAGCAAAAACTAGAAAATACTACTACATACAACATAGTGATAACAGCAAAAGTAACAACAACACCATTGAATGCTGCCAGCAACCCTTACTTAATTTACTTTGAAAACTAAATGTTTTCAGACACTTTTGCTTGTTAAGTGCATACGCAATCAGTATTTTCTGATATAATATGCATCAGCACAGACAACACAATGTGCGACAAGCAAAATAACAGCGAAAGTTTTAAGCAATTCTAAGCACTTTGTTTTTTTCTTTTGCAATTTTCAATTCTTCTTTTTTTATTTCTGTTTTTTTATTTTTTTTGCAAGTTTTTTTTTTGTATTTCTTATGCAGCAACTTCTGCTGCATCTGCTTCAAAGAGCATCAGCATAACAAATAATGTTGTTTGAAATTGTTCTCGATGTCTTTGCCAAACACCAAACTCCATCTATTAGTTCTAACACACCACGTACTACTTGTCCAGCCAGAGGCAAGTGCTAGAGCGCCTTTAAATATGCAATGAAGAAGATGAGAAAAAAGTGAAAAAAAAAACACAAATTCACCAACTAAAATGCAAATTATTTGCTTTTGTGGTTTGATGCGCGAATTTGGCAGATATTTACACGAAGTTCGACTGGAATTTGAATTACTTTCATTTTGGTTTCGATTAGAAAATTTGCCAATAACTTGCCAGTCATTGGCAATGACTTGAAGTGCGCCAGCAGCACGAATGGCAGCAGCAGATGACACTTTAAACTTGTCGTGCAATTCATTTGCATACTTTTAGGGGCAGCATTAAGTAGAAATTGTTTTATAGATTGTGGCACAGCATTTGTGAGTAATGTGTTTTTTGAAATATGTTGAAAATATATATTTCAGCTCTTGTTATAATTAAAAAATTATTTTAATATATTAAAAATTTTAAAATATAAATTTTGAAAAATTTCATTGCATACTTTTAGTCATATTAGATTTAAAAGAATGTTGCCTATTTTTAGATCCACTTTAATAAAATTGTATAGACAATATTAAAAATAATTATTCTTTATTTTTTATTAAAATTAAAAATTCAAATTTATCAAAATTATACAAATTTGCATAAAAAAAAATGTTGCATACTTTTAGTCATTTTAGGTTTTCATGAGTGTTGCATATTTTTAGTTCTACTGTAATAAAAATGTTGCATACTTTTAGACATTATTTAAAATAATTAATCTTAATTTTTTAATAAAAATTTAAAATTCAAATTTATCAAAATTATACAATTTTTTATTAAAAAATTATTGCATACTTTTAGAGACATTTTTAAACTTTTTATTACAAACATAATTGCTCTTAAGTTCTCTATATTTTCGACATTTAAGCTTCTACATCAATCAATTTGCATTAATTTGCGCTTACAAGTTTATTACTATGGCAAACAGAAAAAATTCATTAAACATAAAAAATATCTCTGCATTTCATATACATTTTTAAGCTTAGCCTGCGGCTATTTGCAGTTTACAAGATTTCCGCATCTTGACGCTGCGTACTTTGTTAAGCAAATAAGCAACAACAACAACAATAACAAAAATAACAGGAAATACAATAACAATAAAAGCACCACTGAAGAAATGAACAACACAACCAAACTACAAGACACAAAAGTTGAAGCTTAAGTTTTTTTTTTTTGTTCAGCACGTTTCTCACTTGCAGCCACATGCAATTTTCTGTAGCATAACCCCAGGCATCTCTTAAAAATAACATAAATATACAAGTTTCTTCAAACAAACAAGAACAAAACAACAAAAAAAAGCAATGGTTGCTTTATTTTTGCTGCCATTGCTGCAAATAGCTGCCCAGAACTATTAGCCTCAAGTTATGTTTTAAATTGTGCCAAAACACGCAGCATGTAAACGGAAATTTAATTTGACTTGCGGCTAAAAATATGCTATGCAATGAGAGTAGTTTGTTTTTAATAATGCCTTTGACTGGTAAAATTGTTTTAGTTTTTAATTTATAAACTGAAAATGCATTTAAATAAAAAATGTTTTATATTAAAAATTTTTATTGTCTACTACTTCTTAAAATTCAATTTTACTAATATAATTTTTCTTTTTTCTTGCAGGTAATTGAACAGTTTATATGTTTTAAACGTATTTTAACGAGGTAATTTAATATTTTTAATATTGAAAGGAATACATTTTTCTATAAGTTGAATTTGTTAGTTGCTAAACTGAGATATACAAATTTGTAATTTTTTATTTAGATGCTTTAATTTAACTAAATTATGATTCATTTTAATGCTGCCTAGTGATATGCAATGTTTTGCTGTAAAAGATTGAATTACTTGAAATATATAAAGTTGTATACATATAATTGCCAGGCTAAGTTTAGTAGTTATGAGCATACATTTAGAAAACTATAATGTGTACTAATAGCTGAGGTATTGCACCTTCTACTCATATATTAAATTTGTGCCTAAATATAGGCTACAATTTTTAAATATTACTCAAATAATGTAGTTTAAATTATATGAAATTAAATATTTGAAATTATTTAATAGGCTATGTATAGCAGTTACGAATACAAACTTAGAAAAACTATATGGTTTAATGGTAGCTATAATCTTGAACCTTATTCTGGTGTATAACATTTGTACCTTGATCTATGCTACATTTTTTAAATATTAGTCAAATTATATAGTTTCAAGTGTTTGAAATTAACGAATTAAAATTTTTTGATCGACTGAGTTTAGCAGTTATGATTAAAAATTCGGCAAACCTAATATATACTATATTAGTCAAGCAGTCTAACTGAATTCTGGTGAAAAATTATGTGCCAACACTTAGGCAGTATTTTTTAAATACTAGTCAAAGTAAGCAGTTTGAAATGTTAAAAATTCAAAATTTAAATCTATTTGTTAGGCTCAGTTTAGTAGTTATAAGCACCGGCATAGGAAAACTATTATAAGCTGTGATAGCCCTAATCATGGACTTAATAAAGTTAGTTAAATTAAGGCCCTAAATGTTTATAATAGGGCAATGTTTATAAAACAATAGTCAAAGTATGCCATGTAAAATATGTAAAAATTGTCAACTTATTGATAAGCTGAATTTTGTAATTAACAACATAGAATTTGCTAAATATGCGATATTAGCTAAGAAGTCGATCTTAATTCTGGTATATACATTTCTCGCCTAGTGATAGGCAACATTTTATAAATATTACATAAATAAAGCATTTTAAAAGGTTAGTAATAAAAACCTTTAAATTTTTTGATAGGATGAATTTAGTAGTTGTGTACACAAACATAGCAATACTATTATATGTTGTGATAGCCAATATCTCGCACCAAATTCTGGTAGATAAAATGTGCGCCTAAAGTTAGGCAACGATTTTTAAATATTATGTAAACTATGTAACAAAATTAACAATTTAAAATAATTTTTAACAAAATGTTGCCATTTATTAATACAACTTAAACAAGCTATATTAATTTAACAAAATGTAATGCGTGTCACGTGATTTTAGTATATTTTTCAAATGCCTAAAAGTATGCAATAAAAAACAAATGTTGCGCAAAATTCGATTATTGTTGGCAACTTCTTAACTACTTGCAATAAAATACAATTTAGCAAAGGCTTAAGAATACACAAAAATTTTGCTTTGAACATATAAATACATTATTTGTGCTGCGTTTTAAAATTGCTGGCAGTTGCCTTTTGTGCGCGTCACTTAATTTATGGCGGAAAGACGGACGCGCGTGCTCAACCAAGTAGATAATTCAGCATACAAATCCACTTTTACAGCAACCCTAGCTATAAATACTACAAATACCACTACTACTTTATTTGTTTCGGTGTATTGGATGGCTGTGTGCGCCAACAAACAAATCACTCGATGTTCATAAATCATTTATTGTAAATTCCCAAAAGGCATATCTGCGCAAATTACCAAAGAACATCATAATACAATTATGTCGGAAATGGTTTACGCACACAGACGCACAGCGAAGCACACAGAGACAGCGGACTGATATACACAAGCACAGCTGCAGACACAACAGCAACGGACACAAAGAAATGCCATTAACCCTTATGCGTTCCATTATAAACAGCTCTGCAATGTTTTCAGTTTCGAAAAAAAACCAAATAAAAATCAAGCTAAAATATTTTCGCGTATTTTCACGCTAAGCTGACTGCTGACAAAAGCCAATAAAACAAAATGGCCGCGCAGAGAAACAGAACAGCAGCAGCAACAACAAGGACGATGACGACGACGACAACAACATAGTCGTTAACATGTCAAAATATTACGCGGCCCCTGTTGTGACATAGCTCTGGCCCCAGACTGCATTATTGACATTTGAGATTTTTGTGTTTTTGGTCAAAAAGCAACAGCGTCCGGGTTGACTGGCAAAGAAATCCACTGGGACTCAATAGCAGTAGCAACATCAGCAGCAGCAGCAGCTGAACAAATTTTAGAAAATCAGGGAAAAACGGTTTAAACAACTGCACGACATGATTTACAACAAGGCGATGAACAGCAATAAGACTCAAAGGTCTAAAAGCACACTAGAAAAATAAAGATTTCTATTAAATAGCAATTTAAACAAAAAATTATTAGAGGAAATATATTTTTTTTAATACATAAATTTCACAATAAAGTTGTTTAAAGTATTTTTTTCCAATAATCAGAAAAAAACACTACCTAATAAACGCAAGCCTATATGATGAATACTTGACGTCAGCATCTATATACTTGTGGGAAATATATCTGAAATAGCAATATACTTGTGGGAAATATTTCTAAACAGTTTATAAAAATAAATAGCCCAAATTTAATATTTTTATAAATTTAAGAAGATTTTAAATATATAAAAATAAAAAAATAATATTAATATTTGACGTAAGCATAAATATATTTTTTTGTAATAACTGCTACAAAATGTATATGAAAAATCACTATTTTATACAAATATTTTATATTAATAAGAGATAATTTAAAAATGTATTTAAAAAATCAAATAGTTTCTAAATAATTAACGCAAATATTAATATGCTTGTGACAAGTACTGCTAAATTGCTAAAATTCTTGTTTTTTTTTGCATAGGAACATATTTCTTATAAATTATAAAATAAATAGAAAATATTTGAAATCATTACGAATACAAATATTCAAAAAATGCTATACATATTTGGTGTAAGCATAAATATACTAGATTCAAATACTTTTAATATTCTTATATTAAAAATCAATTTAAAATTCTATTTTTTTTTATATATTATTTTTATATATTATATTGTTCAAAAACATATTTAATGCTTGCAACAATCAAACTAATAATGTGTTGCAAATTGCATTAGTATTATTTAAAAATATTTCGATTTGTTAAAATATTTCCCAGTGTAGCCATTGCCATTACCAACAAAGTCTGCCAACTGCATTGCGTTCGCGCATAAATAAAGCGCCTACTATAAGGCGCACGCACAGCACAGTTGGTTTCAATGTTTTTTATTTTTTTTTTTATTTTACATTTTGAATATTGTTTTTGGGCTGGATTTGCATTACAGAATTTTACATAATTTATGGTCCATTTAAATATGATGCCAATGTGGTTGGGGGGAATTGGGCGGAAAAGTGCGGCATAACAACATCGGCTGTAGAATGTAGAAAAAAACAAAAAAAAACATAAAATAGGCTTCAAAAATACACTGGCTGGCGCACACAATTATTGCAGCTAACAAGCAAATAAATTACAAAAAAAAAGGTTAACATAAAAAACCTAAAAAAGGATATTATTATGATTATATCAGGATGTAAACAGTCTTATGGAAATGGGCGCATAAAGAACAACTGAGAAAAATAAAGAAAAGACAAAAAAAAAAATTAAACTAAAAACGCATGTAACAAATAAATTAGCATAGCTTTATACGCGGCAATAAAATGCGTTGGGTTTTCGGGTTTTGATGTAGCGGTAAAACGTTAATGCTCTTTGAGGGAGACTAAAATGTGGGTGCTTCGTGGGTCCTTATTTTTTAGGGTGTGTGTGTGTTTTGGGGATTAAATGATATGTTAAATTATAATCAAATAAGCTGCAGCATTTAATGCATTTTTAAGAAAATATGCTATGAAATTGTTATAGAAGAATTTTAGTTATTAGACTTATTCGATAAATACTTGACAGAAAATTAAAAAAAAAAAATTATATTTTTTTGTCAAGATAAATTTTTTAATAATAATGTGTATATAAAATATTTTTAAACTAAATATACAAGTTTAAAAGTTGTTCGTTCTGCTGGTGCAATTTTTTTAAATCTAAGCTTTACCAAATTTGCAATAGTTTGCTCAATAGTTGAATTTTATTGAAAAATTAGGCTAGTTTTTATCAAGGTAACTTTTGTAGTTAGAAACAAAATATAACGAATTATTATATATCATTGCAAAGGTAATATTTCGAACTCAGTTCATGTGTATTGGCTTTATGCCTAAAGATAGCCAGTTGTTTTCAAAACTTGCTACCGAAAATAATGAATTTTTTTTTATGTTAATCAAAATACAAATTTTAGAAATGTATTTATAGTGATTATTCGTATAACATTAAAATAATATAACCACTTATCGTCACTTTCAAAGGGCAAAGGGGTGAATGTGCAATTTTTGACATTTTTTGTTTTTTTACATTTTTGAATGTAGTTTATCCTCAAGTATGCTGTGCCAAAATCGCGTCTCATTTTGTTGAATATTTCTAGCAACAAAAGACAAAACCAAAAGGACGAATTTGAAAAATTGAAAATCTTGTCATACCAAAAGGGCGAATCTTTTCGTTTTTTCACCATAACTTTTTATTGGTATATGATAAAATATTGGTGTAAAGGCAATTATTGTTTGTTTTCTAAGCACCTATCGATCTGCTTCATTAATTAAAAATATTTTGCAAAACATTAATTTGCCATTTGATATTTGCAGGAATTTTTTTTTTTTTTGAAAATATTAGTGTTTAATAATGCAGATCGATCACTATTTTATCTTGTACCATTAAAGAGTTATAGCAAAAAAACGAAAAGATTCGCCCTTTTGACATGACAAGATTTTCAATTTTTCCAATTTCTTCGTTTTTTTTGCTATGTTTTTTAGTGGTGCAAGATAAAATAGTGGTGTAAAGGCATTTATTATTTGTTTTTAAAGCACCTATTGATTGGCATCATTATTTAAAAATATTTTGCCAAACTTTTTTTTTTGCAAATAACAAATGGCAAATTAATGTTTGACAAAATATTTTTAATTAATGATGCTAATAGATAGATGCTTTAAAAGCAAACAATTAATGCCATAACATTACTATTTTATCTTACACTAATAAAAAGTTATAGCATAAAAAACAAAAATATTTGTGTTTTGATCAGGATATAGCCTCACAAAATCCGTATTTATAATTCAGTAGGTTGTCCAAATCTAAAGATATTTTATATACGTTATAATAATTGACAAATAAACAAAAATAAAACAAAAATTGAAAAAAATATGAATTTTACTAATTTTTAAAGCACTTCAAACTTTAAAATTTGATTTCCCTACATTTTAAAAAATGCACATTCGCCCCTTTGGCATGACAGTGACGATATAATATCGAAAAAATTAATTTAATATTAATTTGATTTTTGGCACCTAATTATATGCAATGTTTTAAAAAAGTTTATAAAAATATAAACATATTTTTTTGACAATCTAAATTTTGTAGTTATTAGAACAAGATTTAAATAGTTATAATTTACAGAGAATATAGAAGGTTTAAATAAAATTTTAGTATATTTTTCAAGATCCTAAAAGTTGGCACTTAGTTATAAATTTTTGTTCAAACTTTTTTTTTTGAAGTTAACCCCCTATTCATGCAATGCATAGTGTTGATCGTTAGAAAGGATTATGGTAAGAGGCGGGAAGAAAGAGGAAAGAGGGAATAGTGTCGGTAAATGCAAAATTTTCAATAATATATTTTTATATTTTTGAAAAGTTATTTTTTTTAAGTTCATTACATTTTTAGCCTATTTTCAATAAAGCACTGTATTTCCCAAGCTTCATTTTATAGTTGTTCATGAATGATTCCAAAATTTATAATTTTCAGGGGAAAGCAGATGATTTTAAATTAATTATAGTATATTTTTGAAGAGAATAAAGATAGGCAGTGATTAAAAAGATTTTCGCAAAGTTCACTGAATTTCTAGCATATTTAAAAAAGCACTAATTTGGACAAGCTTAATTTTGTAGTTATTAATGTATGATTTTAAAATTGATTATTTGAGGGGAAGCAGAAGGTCTAAATTAAAAACTGGTATATTTTTCAAGTGTCCAAATATAGGCTGCAATTTAAATTTTTTTTTACAAAGTTTATTGAAATTTACGCTTATTTTAAGAAGTACAATTTTTTGAAAACTTAATTTTTTAGTTAAAATGGTTATTTTTAAAAATTATTATTTAAAGAGAATGAAGATAGTTTAAAGTAAATTCTGGTATTTTTTTTTAAGTCTCTATATGTGGCAGCATATAAAACTTATAATATTAAACTTATAATAAATTTTTAGCATATTTTAAAAAGTACATTTTTTGTCAAGCTTCGTTTTGTGGTTATTAACTAATTCTTTTAAAACTAATTAGTTACTGACAAAGCTGAAGACTTATGTTAAATTTTGGTATATTTTTGAATTGCCTGAATGTAGGCAAAGATTTACAAAAATTGCGCAATTTCAGAGAATTTTTCTACGAAGTCAATAATTTTTGACAAGATAATTTTTAAACTTAAAAATTAATAATTAACTAACTATGTATAATACGTAATTACTAAAGTATTACTACAAGTTTTGGTATATTTTATAAAGCTCCTTTATTTATGCAATGTTTTTTTTTGCATTAAAATAGAGTTTAATATAAAATATTAAATTTAGCAGAACATTTCAAATTTTAATTACAATTCTAATTAAGAATGCACTTCATAATATAAATATATAATAGTATATTTTATTTTTAGGACAAAACGCCATAAAGCTTAAATTTAAAATACACCAACTCACATCACTGCCAATTTAAAGTGTTGCTGCTGTTCTAAGCGTAGAACGCGTTCTATGCTTTAGCTTTTAATTAATTAATTAAAAGTGAAATGACTTCATTTAATTTCAATTAAATCCAACTAATGCCACTCAAGGTGCATGCGTCAGTCAGTCAGTCCGTTCGTTGGTTCGTTCATTCCGTTCCGGTAGCGTGTCGGAAACAAATACCCACGACAGAGACACACGAACACACACACATACAGACGGTCACCGTTGCTGATACCACATAGTGGTAGTGGACACGTACCAGCAGCAGCAGCTATTTGGCCGTCTGTTTGTCATGCTACTCGCTTACCTCCCCCCCCCCCCCCCAATACAGACCAACACTTGTGCAGCGCACATACAATGGGGTTGAATTAAAAATAATAAAAAGAAAACAAAAAAAACCGACTACATTTTTAAACATTCGCACAAATGCGAAGTTTATTAACTTTTAAACGCACGAACATTAAACAAACTCAAGCATGCATTACACGCCGTGTCACGTGAGTGTCAACGTTCGTGTGTGTCGGTGTGTGTGTGTTTTCCAGCTACCTTTACGGTTGTGTCGACTGTATGAGTGCTGGGTAATTTGTGGCGCATTATCCTGGCGCTCAACGTTCTACTTGCAGCAGTGGTCGCCGTCATTGGCGTCGTCGTGGTTGCTACATTATGAAATGTCAGCCACTCACACACACACACACACACACACACATTTTCATACAGTCACACACATGCACAAATACATATTAAAAACAGGAATATTGTGTAAAAAAAAAATAACAATTGCAACAAAAACTTTTATCTGATGCAAACTGACAGCACGTTGTAAACGAAGTGGATTTTTTTTTTATTATTATTTTTTTATCATGTGTGCGTCAGGGTTCGTATGCGAAATGAAAATTAAAAAATATATATAAAAATTACTTGCGTGATACTGTAAGGCTACTGGCTCAAGTCTGACGTGGCAATTGTAAAGGTACTACGTGGTAGAACATTGAAAAATTTAAAAAAATGTAAAATTTTTAATTTTTAAAGAAAATGTTAATTTTTAGAGAAATTTTAATATATATCGAAAATTTTTATTTACAGAGAAAAATTGAATTTTTTGGTGAAATTTTGAATTTTTAGTGAAATTTTGAGTTTTTAGTGAAAATTTGAATTTTAAGTGAAAATTTTAATTTTTAGTGAAAATTTTAATTTTTAGTGAAAATTTTAATTTTTAGTGAAAAATTGAATTTTTAGTGAAAAATCAAATTTTTAGTTAAAAATAAAATTTTTAGTGAAAAATAAAATTTTTAGTGAAAAATAAAATTTTTAGTGAAAAATAAAATTTTTAGTGAAAAATAAAATTTTTAGTGAAAAATAAAATTTTTAGTGAAAAATAAAATTTTTAGTGAAAAATAAAATTTTTAGTGAAAAATTAAATTTTTAGTGAAAATTTTAATTTTTAGTGAAAATTTTAATTTTTAGTGAAAAATTAAATTTTTAATGAAAAATTGAATTTTTAGTGAAAATTTTAAATTTAAGTGGAAATTTGAATTTTTAGTGATAATTTGAATTTTTAGTGAAAATTTGAATTTTTAGTGAAAAATTTAATTTTTTAGAGAAAAATTTAATTTTTAGTGAATAATTTAATTTTTAGTGAAAAATTTAATTTTTAGTGAAAAATTGAATTTTTAGTGAAAAATTTAATTTTTAGTAAAAAATTTAATTTTTAGTGAAAAATTGAATTTTTAGTGAAAAATTTAATTTTTAGTGAAAAATTGAATTTTTAGTGAAAAATTTAATTTTTAGTAAAAAATTTAATTTTTAGTGAAAAATTGAATTTTTAGTGAAAAATTTAATTTTTAGTGAAAAATTGAATTTTTAATGAAAAATTGAATTTTTAGTGAAAAATTTAATTTTTAGTGAAATATTGAATTTTTAGTGAAAAATTTAATTTTTAGTGAAAAATTTAATTTTTAGTGAAAAATTGAATTCTTAGTGATAAATTTAATTTTTAGTGAAAAATTTAATTTTTAGTGAAAAATTTAATTTGAGTAAAAATTTAATTTGAGTAAAAATTTAATTTTAGTCCAAAATGGAATTTTTAGTGAACATTTTAAATGATTATTTTGTAAATATTTGAAATTTATATTGAACATTTTGATGCTTAGTGTACACTTTAAGTGTTTTTTGGTAAACTTTTTTAGGAAAAAATATTTTAATGAATATTTTTTAGTAAACAACAATTATATTGTAAGTGAATATAAATATTTTTGCACACAAATTTTAATGAACAATAATTTTAAATGAAATTTTTTTTAGGAAACTTCATTTTTTAGTGTACATTTTTTAGTGAACATTTGTTTTTAGTGAACATTTTTTATTAGTGAAGCTTTTTTTGAGAACATTATTTTTTAGTGAACATTTTTTTAGTGAACATTTTTTAGTGAATTTTTTTTTAGTGAAAATGTTGACGTTTTGTTTACGTTTTTTTTTAAATTATGGTGATTACAGCGTCAACAATTTTTTGTTGGATTTTTTAGTGAACTATTTTTTAGTTCAATATTTTAATTTAATTTCTTATCTCAAAAAGTAATCTATAGTATTAAAAATATGTTAATTGAAAAATGAATTTTCCTGTAAATTTCTTTTAATATTCACTACTCTTTTTTAGTTCATTTCGACTGATATTTTATAATTACAGCTAGTTGCCTGCAGGTTAGTATTGTATTTAGAACTGCATATTCTTACCATGGTTTTTGTTTTTCTACCTTACTATAGTAGTAACTTAAAAAAGCAAGCCAACCGAGCATTTCATCCATCCAAAACAGCACGCGGCTAGTCGTGTTGCTAGGGTTTTATTTTCATTTAGTTTTTTTTTCGTTTCATATTTTTATTTTTTATACAATATGTGCTTGCTCTGCTTTAATATCCTGCGACGTGTTTTCTTTTGATGTGTATTAATGCAACATGGTTGTTGCTATTTTTTGTTGAACTTTTAGAGCTAAATGTTCCCCCATATTTTCAGCATAGTTACTGTTCTGAGCAGCATCTACTGTTTTTGTTACTTATTGCAAACATAGATTTTTATTGTTAGTTGGGATGTTTTCTTGTAATTTTCCAATGTGTTTTTCTTACTTTTATTTTACTATTTTTTTTTTACTATTATTTTATAAACTCTCTTTTATATATTATTTTTGTATAGTTGTTTGTCCACATTTATTATTGTAATGCACCACTGGAGCGGGTGAAAAGCCAAAAGGATCCAAAGGACTTTTTGCACTTAATGCTATTAGAGCGGTGTTTTTGCTTGCGCAATGTATTATTATCATTATTACTGGTATTATTATCATCAGGCTGTTGCGCTTCGCATTTTATGTATTTAATGCAACGTGACGATGTTCTTTAACTGTTACATAAAACTACTTTCGAGATTTATGCTATAAAAAATCTTATTTCAGTAAAAAAAAAGCTTTTTCAGTATTAACTAACACTTTATGAATTTTTAGTGTACATTGAAAATTTTTAGTGAACATTTGAATTTTTAGTGTATATTTGAATTTTTAGTCAATATTTGCATGTTTAGTGAATATTTGCATTTATAGTGAATATTTGAATGTTTAGTGAATGTTTGAATTTTTAGTGAATATTTGAATGTTTAGTGAGTATTTGAATTTTTAGTAAATTTTTAGTGAATATTGAATTTTTAGTGAATCTTTGAATTTTTAGTGAATATTTAAATTTTTAGTGAATATCTGAATTTTTAGTGAATATTTGAATTTTTTAGTGAATAATTGAATTTTTAGTGAATATTTGAATATTTAGTGAATATTTGAATTATTAGTGAATATTTGAATTTTTAGTCAATATTTAAATTTTTAGTGAATATTTGAATTTGAAGTGAATATTTGAATTTTTAGTGAATATTTGAATTATTAGTGAATATTTGAATTTTTAGTGAATATTTGAATTTTTTGTGAATATTTGAATTTTTTGTGAATATTTGAATTATTAGTGACTATTTGAATTTTTAGTCAATATTTAAATTTTTAGTGAATATTTGAATTTTTAGTGAATATTTAAATTTTTAGTGAATATCTGAATTTTTAGTGAATATTTGAATTTTTAGTGAATATTTGAATTATTAGTGAATATTTGAATTTTTAGTGAATATTTGAATTTTTAGTGAATATTCAAATTTTTAGTGAATATCTGAATTTTTAGTGAATATTTGCATTTTTAGTGAATATTTGAATTTTTGGTCAATATTTAAATTTTTAGTGAATATTTGAATTTTTAGTGAATATTTTACTTTTTAGTGTATAATTGAATTTTTAGTGAATATTTGCATTTTTAGTGAATATTTGAATTTTTAGTGAATATTTGAATTTTTAGTGAATATTTAAATTTTTAGAGAATATTTTAATTTTTAGTGAATATTTAAATTTTTTGTGAATATTTGAATTTTTTGTGAATATTTGAATTATTAGTGACTATTTAAATTTTTAGTCAATATTTAAATTTTTAGTGAATATTTGAATTTTTAGTGAATATTTAAATTTTTAGTGAATATCTGAATTTTTAGTGAATATTTGAATTTTTAGTGAATATTTGAATTATTAGTGAATATTTGAATTTTTAGTGAATATTTGAATTTTTAGTGAATATTCAAATTTTTAGTGAATATCTGAATTTTTAGTGAATATTTGCATTTTTAGTGAATATTTGAATTTTTGGTCAATATTTAAATTTTTAGTGAATATTTGAATTTTTAGTGAATATTTTACTTTTTAGTGTATAATTGAATTTTTAGTGAATATTTGCATTTTTAGTGAATATTTGAATTTTTAGTGAACATTTAAATTTTTAGAGAATATTTTAATTTTTAGTGAATATTTGCATTTTTAGTGATTATTTGCATTTTTAGTGAATATCTGAATTTTTAGTGAATATTTGAATTTTTGGGGAACATGTAAATTGTAGTGAACTTTTGAAATTTTAATGAACATTTAAAATATTAGTGAATATTTAAATTATTTGTAAATATATTAATTTTAAAAACATTTGAATTTTTAGTAAATTTTTGATTTCTTTTTTTTATATATTATTTCAGTTTTAAGTGAACTAATTAAATAAATAATTGAAAAGTGGTCGCTTTAAAATTTTAAGTTTTTTAATTTCAATTTTTAAATAATACTTAAAAAAAAGTATGCGCTTTATTGGTCGCTTGGTACTTGATAGCGCCATTATAATGAAAATCAAAGTTAATTAAAAATAACTGGCGGTGCAAAATTGCATTCTTCTATTTTTTTTTTATTCATTCTTTTTGCATTGTTTCATTTTTTATTTTTTTACACTTTTCTTTTGTAATACTCTTTTTAATTTCATGCTATTTTCGCACATGCTATAATTTTAATTGCTTCTATGGCATGGGTTAAAAAGATAATGGCTGCAATTGTTACTTCTTGTTGTTCTTGTTTTTGAAGTATTTGTGCTTGTTGTTGTATTGTTTTTGTTGTTGTTGTTATGTCAGAGCCAGTGTCAGTTTGAAGTACCGCAGCAGTGGCGCTAACATGCGGTTAACACCTCAACATACAGCACTCAAACAGACACGAAACACGAAAATCAGAAACACCAACACATAGACTTAGTTTTCCTAACCTTTTTGACACTTTGACATGACAAAAACAGCAACAATAACAACAACAATAATGGCAGTATAAGGATTTTCCACAATTTGGCATAATAGCGCAGCAGCAACAGAAACATAATTTTTTGTGTGTTAAAATTAAAAAATTAGAATTGTTTTAAAATTTAAAAACAAAGCTTATCGAAATTGAATGCTATGCACAAAAAGTGAAAGGGTATATTCAGCTTTGATTTTCTTCTCTAATACTCAGTAGAAGGTGTGTTCGAAAAAGTACATAGCAATTCTGGATCAGTGTCAATATATTTTCGTCAGTCTTAATGCATTTCTAACATTTTTGAATGTATTTCTAAATCACGATTATCCAGAAAACAATATTCTAAAATATTGTATTATAATTTTAATAAAAAAAAAGAAAGTATTTAAATGTGTTTGACAAAAATGTAATTTCACATTTACTTGTTTTTCGTACTTGAAAAACCGATTTAAAATCGTTTTAATTCATTTAATCGGTTTTTGATATTTTCGATTTCTCAAAGTTATTGGATTAATCCTTGCCTTTTGCTAATTTTATTTATTATTTTAATATTTTGTAGTACTATTTTACGCCCTTTTTACCACTATTTTCTTTACTCCTTATTTTTCTACTATTTCACCAATATTTTAGTACTGATTTACTACAATTTTACTACTATTTTACTACTATTTTACTACTATTTTATTAATGTTTTACTACTATTTTACTACAATTTTAAAATAATTTTATAACTTTGTTAATACTATTTTAATACTTTTTTACTACTATTTTACTACTATTTTCATACTATTTGACTACTATTTGACTACTATTTTACTACTATTTTTTATTTTATTTTATTTTATTACTATTTTACTACTATTTTATTACTATTTTAACACAATTTAAATACTATTTTTATTCCTATTATGCTTCCTTAATTCTTTCTCGTTTTTACTTTTTTATAACTTTGTTAATACTATTTTAATACTGTTTTACTACTATTTTACTACTATTTTACTACTATTTATTTACTATTTACTACTACTATTTTACTTCTATTTCACTATTATTTCACTACCATTTTACTACTATTTTACTACTCTTTTATTACTATTTTAACACAACTTAAATACCATTTTAATCCTATGATGCTTTTTTACTTCTTTCTTGTTTTTTATTCTTTTTAACTGCTGCTATAACTTAAAAACTCTATCGCCCTTTACCTCTCCTAAGTGGCAAAAAAACCATCCTTTAAAACTTTTACCAACTTTACCGCTTGCTTTACTCTTTTTGCCAAAAAGTTGTTTCTCTTTACTTTTGCATGCAGCCTGCAATCGCCAGGTGTTGGTTGTCCTGTCCGTCATTCAGCCGCGCAAATAGCGTAAAACGTGACAAGCCGAGTAGAAGGCAACCCAATTGGTGGTCGCATGAATGGCCTTAATCAAGGCTGCCACCAACATAGTACGAAGCCTGCTATCAAGACCTACAACATGTATGGCTCAAATCAACTTCCAGGCGCGCGCCAACAGTGCCACCTCGACCTACATCGATGGCGGCGGCGGCGTCATCGTCGGCGGTCATGGCCTGCGTTAAAAGCGAAATTTTTCATTGCGATTTTGTTACCGAGTGACAGAGATTAATTGCTTTGGAAGAGCACGCCGCAAGGAAGCCGGAAACGGATATGAGAACGCGCAAGCATGTTTTGCCGAAAGTTTTTGTAGAGTTTTGAGAGTTTCTTATTTCATGCTTCTTTATCTTTTTCGCTTTTTTGGGCATTTTCTTTTTTTTCCTGAAGTGTGTTCGCAGATACTTTGTAGAGATTGAGCAGTGTGAATTGTGAAGAATAGATTTTTTATAAAAATGTGAAAAGTGGCAAATAAGCTTTAAAAATAAAATATATATATTTTTCCTCTTATTTGAGACATTTTTATAATATGTTATTCAAAACTTTTTTTATAAAATTTATTTAATTCAATGCAAAAGTATAATGATACCGATGCGCTGCTCCTTGAGATAAAATCCAAACCAACAAACACTTCAACTGTAGTTTGTTTGAACTCCTGCAGCTCCTCTAAGGCTGCTTTCTGTCACATCCTTCGTAGTGCAAGTGCCGGAAACCACGCGTATCTCTCTGCCCTCTCTTTCGTAGTAGTGGAAGCCGAAGTCAAGTATTGCATTAAAATAAACTGTGCTCCGTTGTGAACGTGAGTATCAAAACAAGATGGCGCTCTTTAGCGACTGCCTAATGAGATGCTCAGGGACGTCGCAACGAAAGAGACAAACGTACATACTTCGCAACAGAGATAGAGACAGCTGTTCTTTGTTTGTTTCGCTGCTTATTATCATTAATATTATTAAAACAAATGGAGAAATGAACGACCGACTGCATAATGTCATAAATGAGGGTGTTTTATATAGGGTAGTTGGGGGGTGTCCTATTTATGGTGGACGCCGTAAATAATATGACAGCCCCCAAGCAAAACTTTAATTCTAAGTTTTGAAAAAAAAAATTTGCTCCGCGTGCTTTTGTCTCTTTTGCGTTCCAGAACATTTAAGTTTTCAGTTCTGTGCGCTTGGTTCGCATGTGTTGTACAAAACTCATAAATATTGTGATTATTATTTGCAAAACTCAAGACAAAAGTTTTCGCCAATTAGAGCGTGAATATTTTGCATATGCAATATGAAAGTTGTATTTTTTAAAATTTATCCGTTTAGTGTTTTTTTAAGTTTATAAATATATTAATATTATTTATAATATAAAAGATATTTTCAAAACAAATTTTTATTTTAGAATTTATAAATTTATAAATTTAAAAATACATAAATACATAAATACATAAATACATAAATACATAAATACATAAATACATAAATACATAAATACATAAATACATAAATACATAAATACATAAATACATAAATACATAAATACATAAATACATAAATACATAAATACATAAATACATAAATACATAAATACATAAATACATAAATACATAAATACATAAATACATAAATACATAAATACATAAATACATAAATACATAAATACATAAATACATAAATACATAAATACATAAATACATAAATACATAAATACATAAATACATAAATACATAAATACATAAATACATAAATACATAAATACATAAATACATAAATACATAAATACATAAATACATAAATACATAAATACATAAATACATAAATACATAAATACATAAATACATAAATACATAAATACATAAATACATAAATACATAAATACATAAATACATAAATACATAAATACATAAATACATAAATACATAAATACATAAATACATAAATACATAAATACATAAATACATAAATACATAAATACATAAATACATAAATACATAAATACATAAATACATAAATACATAAATACATAAATACATAAATACATAAATACATAAATACATAAATACATAAATACATAAATACATAAATACATAAATACATAAATACATAAATACATAAATACATAAATACATAAATACATAAATACATAAATACATAAATACATAAATACATAAATACATAAATACATAAATACATAAATACATAAATACATAAATACATAAATACATAAATACATAAATACATAAATACATAAATACATAAATACATAAATACATAAATACATAAATACATAAATACATAAATACATAAATACATAAATACATAAATACATAAATACATAAATACATAAATACATAAATACATAAATACATAAATACATAAATACATAAATACATAAATACATAAATACATAAATACATAAATACATAAATACATAATTACATAATTACATAATTACATAAATACATAAATACATAAATACATAAATACATAAATACATAAATACATAAATACATAAATACATAAATACATAAATACATAAATACATAAATACATAAATACATAAATACATAAATACATAAATACATAAATACATAAATACATAAATACATAAATACATAAATACATAAATACATTAATACATAAATACATAAATACATAAATACATAAATACATAAATACATAAATACATAAATACATAAATACATACATAAAAATAAATTTATTAAATCATAAATTACACTAAAACTATCCAATAAAACTCTAAAATTCAACACTCTGCACAAATTTCGAACTGTGCTACAAAAGTTGACTAAACACTTTTCCAATAAAACTCCGCCACAGCATCAACTACTTCGTCAACCACACAACAAAACAAAAACCAAAATAAAAACGAAAACTCTCTTCAAAAATTTGCATTTTAATCTGTGCAACAGCATATCAGAAACTTCTGACATTTACAAATCGTTTCGTTGCACAATCAACTAACAACGCAACGGCAACATTGCGCCGGATAATCAGAGCAAAACACAAACATTTGCCGCTCGATGAGCTCGATGAGCTCGATGGCATAATGCATGCCAACACATTTACAAACACACAAATATGTATATATTGATGCACACATACATACTAAAAATTCACTTGCCCGCCTGCCTGCCTGCCATCATACATTCATTTATTTATTCAATCAGCACAAAACTCACGAGTCTCCACTCACACCTCGCGAACAGCCAGAACCCACACTATTCCCAAAACCACCCCATCACCTATTCCCCAAGGAGAGCAGGACATAGAGAATGTTATACTAGTTGGTGACGGCGGCTTAACTGGTGGCAGGGCGGAACGTAGCACCGTGTCGCCGGGTCTCATGGGCTCTGAACTTCGGGTAACGCTTTCATGTTTGCAAGTTTTATCTTGATCTCGTGCCAATTTTAAATTTACAATAAATTTTTAGAGAGTTTCGATTATTTTTATTTTATTTTATTTTGTTATATTTTATTTTTTATACTTGTTTGAGGCCAATGTGAGTAATGCATACAGCTTAGGAGAGGCGATTCGATTAACCTAAACGTTTTTCCATTTAAGTTCTTGGCATTCGTATGTGTTTTCACTTAATTCTGATTAAATGGAGAGTTTATTGAGTGGAGCTTATGAAAACTTAGATAAAAGGAGTGATCCCAGCGAGTCAAAAGGCATGGAATAAAGAGTTTGGTAAAATTGAGCACAATTGTATAAAATACATTTATTGTAAATTGTATTTATTTAAACTATTATATAAATAAATTTATATGTTTTATATACATATATACATATATTCATACATTAATTAATTCATATGTTCATAAATACATATATTCATAAATTCATGTTTTCATAAATTCATTAATTTAAATATTCATTAACTCTTACGTTCCTAAATGCATATATTCATAAATTCATATATTCATAAATTCATATATTCATAAATTCATATACTCATAAAACACAAATTTATATACTCATACATTCATTTGTTCATAAATACATATATTCATATATTAATAAATTCATATATTCATAAATTCATTATTTCTAAAATTCACAAATATAAATATTCATTAACTCTTACGTTCCTAAATGCATTTATTCATAAATTCATATATTCATATATTCATATATTCATAAATTCATATATTCATAAATTCATGTACTCATAAAACACAAATTTATATACTCATACATTCATCTGTTCATAAATACATATATTCATATATAATAAATTCATAAATTCATATATTCATAAATTCATAAATTCATAAATTCATAAATTCATATATTCATAAATTCATTTATACATCAATTCATTTATTCATAAATTCATATACTCATACTCCATTTATTCATATTTTCATTATTTTATTTATACATAAATTCAAATATTATTAATTCATTCATTAGTACATCCAAACATTATTTTATTCGAAATTTTATTAAATTCATATATTGAAAAACTTTAAATTATTTATAACATCATAAAATTTATCATTAATTCATTATTTCAGAAATTTAAAAATTATAAAACTAATAGAATTCAAATGTCCCTAAAATGTACATTGTTCAATAAACTTACAATAAATTCATAGAATTCTAAAAATAAATTTATTTGCAATATTCTTATAATTTACATCAAAAATTATTAAAACATAAAAATAAAAACTAATTCATAAATTTCACCAACTATAAAATGTATAAATTTAATTTTATAAAATTGTTCGTCAATTTTCTTCATTTATTTTATTGGTTTTGTTGCTCTTGCACTTGCGACTGCTGCTGTAGCTGTTGCTCGTCATCTTATCGCCAACACTCGCATGAAGCAGCACTTCATTTTATCATCAACAAATCTTCAAGAATTGCATAAGAACAACAAACGCAAAAAAAAGGTTTCGTTTCGCTTACCTTCGAGTGTCCTGGGAGCAACGTGTACAAAAGGCACTGCTCCTGTTCCTACTGCTCCACTTCACTCAAGTAGCAACATTTTCGCCGCAAAAATGTTGTTGTTGCTGAAAATAAATACATCTTGAAGCGACAGCAGCAACAACAGCAATAAAAACAACTTCAACAGCAGTTGTTGCTGCTGCTGCTGCTGCTGCTGCTAAAGGTGCAACTGTTGCAATGAAGTGCAAAAATTGTTGCTATCATCTTCAACAGCTTCATTTTCTTCTTCTTCATTTGCTGTCTACGGCCCCCGCAGCACATTCATCATAAATATGTCGGCGGTGGCGGCAGCGACGGTTGGCAACCCTGTTTATGAATTACCGCGCGTACTTCGACGTCAAGTTCTTGATGAATTGCATTTTATTTTGCAAAAAAATAAAAGCCACCTTTGTTGTTGTTGCAACGTGCCTAATTGGCAACAATTTGTTAATTGAAACTGCGGCGCGCAATGTTGCCAGATCGGCGCTGAAGCGCTTAAAATGGAGAAATTCGTTACACGCTTAATTGACAGATGACAGCTTAAGTGTGTGAGTGTGTTAGTGTTTGTGTCAGAGTGCCGCGGAGAGGGGAGAGTACAGCGGTTTGAAGTGCGATGTATGACGCGTTGCCAGGTTCAGGTTGCCGCTGCATGATTGGCTCGTTTTTGCGCTGGCAGCACCTTTTGATGTTTATTGCAGCACCGCCATCGGCGACCAAGGCTGAAGCGTGAATTTTTGATACTGAAGCAAGATGACAGCCTAATGGAACACGATGCAAAGCACTTTCTGAACTTTGCGTCAATCGCGATAATTTGTTGGGTTGTTGCATTAAAGGATTAACGGAAGCTGCATGATGTGCAAGACAATTTAAGTGCTAGTATAGAGCAAAATTAAATTTTTAGGATAAAAAAAAAATGAAATATTGAATTTATGAACTTTAAAAGAATTTAATGAATTTGATGAATTTTATGAATTTAATGAATTTTATGAATTTTATGAATTTAATGAATTTTATGAATTTTATGAACTTTATGAATTTTATGAATTTTATGAATTTTATGAATTTTATGAATTTTATGAATTTTATGAATTTTATGAATTTTATGAATTTTATGAATTTTGTGATTTTTATGAATTTTATGAATTTTATGAGTTTTATGAATTTTATGAATTTTATGAATTTTATAAGTTTTATGAATTTTAACTTTTAATTATTTTATGAATTTTAAAAATGTAATCATATGTGATGAATTTATGTACTGAATGAATTTGATGTATTGAATGAATTTGATTTGTCAAAAAATTTGATAAATTTTATTAAATTTAATGTTATATTTTTATTTTTACAAATTTAAGTTAATCGAAATTTATTTTAAAATGTTAATGAAATTAATTTAACCGAATGGTTTCAGTTTAATGTAGTTAAAGTATTTTTAAAATCAACTTATTACATATTGTTTAATGTAGCATGCAATTTCTTCATAAAGTTAATTGAATGCAATTCATTAAATTTTATTGCCCGCATTATTGTAGTTGTTGGATCGTAGTAATACCTGTCACTTTAGTCTTTTATCGTCTGATTGATGCAGTCTCATATTTTCATTTTTTGACAATTCTGTCAGATGCGATGCTTGTCATGGTTGTTATTGTTGGAGGTTTTTCATTTTTATATATTTGTTGGAAACGCTTGAGGCCAATAATTATTATTTTTTGCTCTCAGACTCCAATTGGTTTGGTTTTAAAATTCGTAGAAAAAGTCTTTTCCATAATAAAGCAATTAATTTCAGTGAGTGTTGTGACGCAGATGAACTCACATACGTTTTAATTAAATGAAAACATGGCCGTCAGGATAATAACTCAATTAGCCGCAATTTAATTATAGAGTAAAATCTGTAATCAAGAAAATCTTAGTCGCATTGCTGCAATTAGCGTGCGATTCAGAGAATTTTATTAAATTTATTATCATGTCTGGCATGTAATTAATTACATTTGAAAATTAAAAAATGGCAATATATGTGAAAGGAAAAAAAAAAACACTTGAAATACATACTGTAATATATAATTCATAATTTAAATTTTTTATAAATTTTTAAAAAAATGTTAATGTGTAAGAACCTAAAATATCAAATCTATTAAAATCATATTAATAAGTCAAATTTATAAATTTAGTTAATTCATAAATTCACAAATTCAAAAGTTCATAATTTTATAAATTTATTAATTAATGAATTCTTAAAATTAAAGAAATTCATAAATTACGTGAATTCACAAATTTTTAAATTCATATTTTTGTACATTCGTATATTATGTATATTCATAAATTCATAAATTCGATAATTCTTAAATACATACATACGTTCATAAATAAGTTCATAAAATAATACATTAATTAATTCAAGATATTGATGAAATTCATAAATTTTATTCATTCACACAATCGTAATATTTATTAATACATAAATTCATAAACTAATTAATTCATAAATTCGTAAATTCATAATTTCATAAAATAATACATTCATAAATTTTCATATTCACAATTTATTATTTTCATAAAATTGAAGTATAAATATTTATGCATAAATTCATATTTCATAAATTCCAAATTTCGTAAATTCATAAATACACAGTTTAATAAATTCATAATTTCAAAAACTTATTATTTTCCAAACACATACTTTTATATATTCATAAAAACTAAATTCATAATTTCATTAATCACAAATTCACATAAATTTAACATGTATTCATCAATACATAATTTCATCAATTTTCGACTTCATAAATTCAAAAATTCAAAATTTTATAATTTCATAAAATCACAATTTACATATTCTTGGTTTCATAAATGCGCAAAATTCATAAGTACATTATATTATAAATACATAAATTCATAAAATCATCAATTTATAAAATATAAAATATATACATAAAAAACAATTATTTTATTCATAGCTACATTTTGCTACTCATTCCATGTTGTCTTTTTGATTAAAGCCAAAAACATAGGAATCCACAAATACACACAACACAGTCAGCTTGAGATACATATGTATTTTGTAAGCCATTTTACTGTTAATGTCAAAAAGCATTGAAATCAAATTTCGTTGACATACATTTGAAAACGTTTTGTTACAATAACAACATAAAACAACAAAACTATAATAGCAACAGCAACAAATTTAAGGCAATCAAAGCTCTAGGGAACAATCACATCGGCAGCAACAACACAAATCAGGAACAATAGCAAATTTGAGATTTAATTGTATCTGCTGGCTCCTCGAGCCGACGACTATCATTCTGTTTATTTGTAGTTGTAGCTGTACAACAACAGCATCTATTGTTTTTGTTTTTCAGGCTACAACAACATATATAGTCACACAAATATACACACACTATAATATTTGCATCTGTGTGCGTTGGTGGGATTTGTGCGGAGATTTACTGCGAAGTATGTAGTGTGGCGTGTAGAGGTAGCAAAGCAAAACTCATCGATGCCAAGCTGTAACCATAACAACAAAATACAAAAAAATATCATGAAAAAAAAAAAAAAACATGATCCCAGTGAGCATGGAAAAACTATATAATATTCATAAAAATTCATAAAATTCATAAAATTCATAAAATTCATAAAATTCATAAAATTCATAAAATTCATAAAATTCATAAAATTCATAAAATTCATAAAATTCATAAAATTCATAAAATTCATAAAATTCATAAAATTCATAAAATTCATAAAATTCATAAAATTCATAAAATTCATAAAATTTATAAAATTCATAAAATTCATAAACTTCATAAATTTCATAAAATTCATAAAATTCATAAAATTCATAAAATTCATAAAATTCATAAAATTCATAAAATTCATAAAATTCATAAAATTCATAAAATTCATAAAATTCATAAAATTAATAAAATTCATAAAAGTCATAAAAGTCATAAAATTCATAAAATTCATAAAATTCATAAAATTCATAAAATTCATAAAATTCATAAAATTCATAAAATTCATAAAATTCATAAAATTCATAAAATTCATAAAATTCATAAAATTCATAAAATTCATAAAATTCATAAAATTCATAAAATTCATAAAATTCATAAAATTCATAAAATTCATAAAATTCATAAAATTCATAAAATTCATAAAATTCATAAAATTCATAAAATTCATAAAATTCATAAAATTCATAAAATTCATAAAATTCATAAAATTCATAAAATTCATAAAATTCATAAAATTCATAAAATTCATAAAATTCATATAATTCATATAATTCATATAATTCATAAAATTCATAAAATTCATAAAATTCATAAAATTCATAAAATTCATAAAATTCATAAAATTCATAAAATTCATAAAATTCATAAAATTCATAAAATTCATAAAATTCATAAAATTCATAAAATTCATAAAATTCATAAAATTCATAAAATTCATAAAATTCATAAAATTCATAAAATTCATAAAATTCATAAAATTCATAAAATTCATAAAATTCATAAAATTCATAAAATTCATAAAATTCATAAAATTCATAAAATTCATAAAATTCATAAAATTCATAAAATTCATAGAATTCATAAAATTCATTAAAATCATAAAATTCATAAAATTTATAAAAGTCTTAAAATTCATAAAATTCATAAAATTCATAAAATTCATAAAATTCATAAAATTCATAAAATTCATAAAATTTATAAAATTCATAAAATTCATAAAATTCATAAAATTCACCAAAATTCATGAAATTCATAAAATTCATAAAATTCATTAAAATCATAAAATTCATAAAATGTATAAAAGTCTTAAAATTCTTAAAATTCATAAAATTCATAAATTCAAAAAATTCATAAGGACGATTTTTTTTTTCCTTGGAGTACAAGATGAAAAAAAATCAAATAAAAATATATTCTATCACGCAGTTAGACAAACACCACATGTTTGTGTGACTGATTAATGCAACGGCTTAAAGCTCACATTCTGCATATAATATATATGTCTCTGTCGGTCATCTTGTATATCTGTCAGGCTTTGACACATACATAGTATATGTGAAATGCAAACAAAAACTCAATCTAATTTGATGACAAACTGTAAATGAATTGTGTTGATTTTAGTGATTGATACTTACACGGATATAAAGTTGTTGTTACTGTTCTAGTATGTGTGTCGCAATTAGTGTCTTCGTCGTATATGGCTCTGTCTGTCTGCCTGAGTGTGTGTGTGTGAGTGCAATTAAGCTCTGCGAACGGAAATGAGTTGTTGTTGCCGAGACGGATGCCATAAACGAGAGGAAATATCAATGTGGCCAGAGGCAGATTAAAATGCGAATGAGAGCGAGACAGCGCTAAGTGCCAGTGACGGCGACAGCAGCAACGAGAGTGAGAGAAGGCTGCCTGTGGAGTTGGCAAAAATTTAAATTAACTGCTGGATGATAAAACCCGACAACATCGTTGCAATTCAAATGCAAATTGCAACCGAACTAACGAATGAACAAACCAACGACGAACGAAAGAGTACAACACAAAGAACAAAGCGAGTGAAAGAGAAAGTCGTACCACATCAACCTAGTTTTTGGTAGCAGTTTTATCTTTATCTACTTCATGTCTTTTCAGTGTTTCACAAAACAATTTAATTAAATGCCAGCCAGCCAGCAATCCAGCCAGCAGCATCAGCTCTTCGTTTTAACAAAAAGCATTGCATACTTTTTGGGTTACAAGAAATCATTTTAAATCCCATTTTTAAATGCAGCACTACGTTTTGCATTGAACTCAAAACTCAAGCATGTTTATCTGCAGCTTTTGACATTTTTGCTCACAATCACATCAACCATATCAACGAAAACAAAAACAACAACGAAGATATTTGCTGCTTACACAGAAAACACTCAACGTATTTATTTATGATCTACCAAAAAACAAGAAAAGTAAAAAAAAACACTTAAAAATAAAAAGAAGCAGCAGCAGCCAAATGTGGGGCAACAATTGCAAAACTTCTTATCGAGCTCTTTCCGGCTACGTACGCCTGTCAGCGTACAAAAGGATAACGTATCCTTATTTTCCTTTTATTAATGTTTCACTCTGCACTGTGCTGTAATGAGTTTCCATGCATTTTGAATGCATGCCAGAGTCATGAGTAAAACACTTTTCGTTGCTTTTGTGCGTTGGTTCTGTTCACTTTTTTTGTCATTTTTGTGTGGTCCTTTTTCTGTGGTTGGCATTAAAGTTTATTGTTAAACGTCGGATGTCGCAGCGGATGAGCGCAATTTAATTTTGGAGTTTTCGCTTGTGTGCGTTCTGTTCATTTTAATTGAATTCGGTTTGCCAAAAATTAAATATATCATAAACATTTGTAAAACGAAAAAATACAAAAATAAAATGATGCATATTTATAAAAAATAGTAGATACAAAAATTCAAGGCTGATGGAAAAATACAAAGATACAAAAATACAAAGATACAAAGATACAAAGATACAAAGATACAAAGATACAAAGATACAAAGATACAAAGATACAAAGATACAAAGATACAAAGATACAAAGATACAAAGATACAAAGATACAAAGATACAAAGATACAAAGATACAAAGATACAAAGATACAAAGATACAAAGATACAAAGATACAAAGATACAAAGATACAAAGATACAAAGATACAAAGATACAAAGATACAAAGATACAAAGATACAAAGATACAAATATACAAAGATACAAATATACAAAGAAACAAAAATACAAAGATACAAAAATACAAAGATACAAAGATACAAAGATACAAAGATACAAAGATACAAAGATACAAAGATACAAAGATACAAAGATACAAAGATACAAAGATACAAAGATACAAAGATACAAAGATACAAAGATACAAAGATACAAAGATACAAAGATACAAAGATACAAAGATACAAAGATACAAAGATACAAAGATACAAAGATACAAAGATACAAACATACAAAGATACAAAGATACAAAGATACAAAGATACAAAGATACAAAGATACAAAGATACAAAGATACAAAGATACAAAGATACAAAGATACAAAGATACAAAGATACAAAAATACAAAGATACAAAGATACAAAGATACAAAGATACAAAGATACAAAGATACAAAGATACAAAGATACAAAGATACAAAGATACAAAGATACAAAGATACAAAGATACAAAAATACAAAGATACAAAGATACAAAGATACAAACATACAAACATACAAACATACAAACATACAAACATACAAAGATACAAACATACAAACATACAAACATACAAACATACAAACATACAAACATACAAACATACAAAGATACAAAGATACAAAGATACAAAGATACAAAGATACAAAGATACAAAGATACAAAGATACAAAGATACAAAGATACAAAGATACAAAGATACAAAGATACAAAGATACAAAGATACAAAGATACAAAGATACAAAGATACAAAGATACAAAGATACAAAGATACAAAGATACAAAGATACAAAGATACAAACATACAAACATACAAACATACAAACATACAAAGATACAAAGATACAAACATACAAACATACAAAGATACAAAGATACAAAGATACAAAGATACAAAGATACAAAGATACAAAGATACAAAGATACAAAGATACAAAGATACAAAGATACAAAGATACAAAGATACAAAGATACAAAGATACAAAGATACAAAGATACAAAGATACAAAGATACAAAGATACAAAGATACAAAGAAACAAAGATACAAAGATACAAAGATACAAAGATACAAAGATACAAAGATACAAAGATACAAAGATACAAAGATACAAAGATACAAAGATACAAAGATACAAAGATACAAAGATACAAAGATACAAAGATACAAAGATTCAAAAATACAAATATACAAAGATACAAATATGCAAAGATACAAATGTTCATTAAATTCATTAAATTCATTAAATTCATTAAATTCTTTAAATTCATTAAATTCATTAAATTCATTAAATTCATTAAATTCATTAAATTCATTAAATTCATTAAATTCATTAAATTCATTAAGTTCATTAAATTCATTAAATTCATTAAATTCATTAAATTCATTAAATTCGTTAAATTCATTAAATTCATTAAATTCATTAAATTCATTAAATTCATTAAATTCATTAAATTCATTAAATTCATTAAATTCATTAAATTCATTAAATTCATTAAATTCATTAAATTCATTAAATTCATTAAATTCATTAAATTCATTAAATTCATTAAATTCATTAAATTCATTAAATTCATTAAATTCATCAAACTCATCAAATTCATAAAACTTAGCAAATTCATCAACTTCGACATATTCAGCAAATTCATAAAATTTATTAAATTCATGAAATCATTAAATTCTTCCAATTCCCAAAATTCATAAAAATTTTGCAATGTCAAATAAAGTGAACTGTTCTGATGAAAATATTTTATGACTGAGAACCGACAGGGCAACCACAATGTCCATTATTGTTGTTGTATTTAAAGCACTAGTCTATTGTTGTTTTTGATGTTGGCTTAGCATTTTGGTTTTATTGTTTGTTGTTGCTGTCACAGTTGTCGTTGTCACTGTTGTTGTTGATTACTTTCTTAGCCACTTCAGCACAATTATTTTATTGTTTTGACCCACATTTCGACGCAAAACAATAGCGTTGCGTTGATGATGGCTTCACTGGGAGCAGAGTTTGCTGGAGGGTTGGTTGTTTGGATGGCGACATGTTTAAGCGTTTTGTTTGCAAAATAAATGCTTCAAGACAAGCGTTGAACTTCAACAGTAAGAAGCAAAATGAAACAATTTAAGAAATGAAAACAGGAAAATTAGGAAAATCGACAAATCACTACGTGCAGAATGTTTAGGAAATTTAATGCTACAGCAGATAAAGTATACGAAAAATAAGAATAATATTTTAAACAATTAAGATAATAATGTATTTTTTAAATAAGTCTTAAAGGAAAAAAACTTCTCCTGTTGAGCACAAATTGAACGCAAATTTCTTAATTACTAAAACAATAATTACTGCTTAAAACGATAATAAATATGTACCATGTGTTTTCCTATAAGATTTTGTAATATTCAATATAGTATTTTTTGTGTTAACCAAGAAATGAAATTCTACATATCAAGATATTTTTTTCTTGTTTAGTATTATCAAGTAAAATAATTTCCTAAAATCAAGAAGTATTTTTCACTCTTGGTTAATTCTGGATTATGAAAATTTGTTTGGTGTATATTTTTAGGATTATGTTTAATTTTACGTCGTTTGCATTTTATGCAATTTAATACACCTACATTTTTTAATAACCTATTTTTTTAATATTTAATATATTTCCGTCTTTTTAAATAAAGTCTCTAAATTTTTTATAATAATATCTATTTTCTTTCCTTGCAGGTAAAATACGCAAATAATAAATGCTACGTCTACTAAAAGAGTATGCAACCAAAAAAAAAAAACTCAATTCCAATTTTATATACATTCGATAATGAGCAATGCTGGTAAGCGATCAATTTTATACAACATAATAATGCAGCGATTTGGGAAATTTATGTACGCCATAAAGTATGCAACGCTATTTTGTATGCAACAACGAAACAAGTTGGCGCGTTAAATTGAAAACAAAAACTTGCAACATAATAGAAAAACAAAAAATTAAAATACAATAAAGAGGTGGAGAAGAAGCAGCAGTAGTTGAAGAAGTAGAGGAAGCAAAACAAGTAGTGGCAGAGGTTAAAGCGCCAAAGGAAAAGCATAAAGTAGTTGAAATAAACGCCGTCACATGCTGTCTGCTTCACACGCGCCACTTCAATCAGCTTTGCGCGAGTTGAGAGCGCCAAAAGAATGCGAATGAAATTTATAGCAAAATATTTACAAACTTGGCTTAAACCGCAAGTCAAGCGGGAAAATAGAAAAACTATTTTATATATATACAACGAAGTGTTTAATGCAGGCAGCAGGATAACTACTGAAGGCAGTAGAAATTGTAGAATAAGAGAAGAATAAGAAGAAGTTAGAAAAGCAGCCAGCCAAAACTTTATAAGCCGAAAAGTTTGCGGTTGCAAGCCGACATCAGTTGAAAGTTTTTGGGCAGAGAATGCATTTTTTTTTTTTTGGTCTTTTAGCTTTTCTGCCTGTCATGGCATTCGGGGTATACATGGCATGGTATATGTGAATTTTAACAATGCCGGCAAAAACAATGCAATACAAAAACAAAACAACCAACACATGCATGTGAGACGTGTTAAGAATTTATTGCGGTAGACAATAACAAAAAAATAACAAAAAAAACACATACAAAAAGCAGAACAGCGAAATAAGTCATTCTTCATATTTATTTATGTTGCATACTTCTTGGCGCACACAGGAAAAGAAAGCTATACAAACGACACACACACACACATGTGTATTTCATATTGTATATGTCTCTGTGTGTATGCGAGTTAATGGCAGACACTCTAAAAACAGTGTTGAAAAAAATTCCAAAATAAAATACAAAAATTCAAATATCGCAATAGTATGAAAAAAATTGCAAATGATTTATTTGTTGCTTTGTCTGAGCGATACAAAAAATAGCAGAGAATTAAAAAAGAGCACTAGAAAAGTGTATAAAAATGAGTAGAGTAGAGCTATTCGTAATAGAAAAGATCAAAATAACAAAAGCGCCAAAGATTAGCGAATTGCGCTCCGACTATATTTATGAGCGGTACTTGTAAAAGATTTTTGTCTAAAAATATGCAATGTTAATTCTACTGAGACCTTAAAGTATGCAACACTTCTTTTCTAACAAAAAAAAATCATGTTTACTAAATTAAAATACTAAAGACGAGATATTGTTATAAAAAGTTTTTCTTTCTCAATGCAATATTGTAAAACTACATACTTAAAATATGCAACACTTTTTTTGATTATATAAAAAATTACGTTTAGAAAAGTAAATTTATTTTGTCGATTTTTATTTGAATATACTTTAAAACAAAGAGTATGAAACACCTTTTAACGAACAAGGAACATTAAAATTTAGCGAATTAAAATACTGAAAAAAAATTGTATATAAAGTTGTGCAACTCAATGTTAATAAGTAAAATTACAACCTATGAATATGCAACACTTTTTTTGCTTATACAACAAATTGCGTTCATATGTAGTGAGTCTTCTAATTTGAAGAATAAAATAAAATATTTTGTCTAAAAGCACGCAACGTGAATTATATTTTATAACCAAAAGCTTTGAATAAATTTACATCTAATATATTGCCCACTTTTGTAATAATTTTTATAATAAAAAAAAATAGAAATTTTTTACTATGAATTATATACATATTAGTGTGGCACTTAAACAGCATGCTTTTGTTTTATTTTTTGCATCCAAAAAGTATGCAACACATTTTTTAAACACAAAATACAGCTACAAAATGTACAAAAAAACACATAAATTAATATTCACAAACAGTCAATGCCAAAAAGTATGCAACACACATATATTAAATAAACATTTCGCCTGCAAATATGCAGTACTTGTTTGGCTTTGCCGCAGCTGTATTAAAACAATTTAACTGTGCGCTTAAAATATAAAATAAAAAATATTAAAATAAAAATATATCACACACATACATAAAAAAGCAACTCAAGTAAAATTTCAATATGGCGCTGGCATGGCAATAATTTTAATTGAAATTTATTATGCGCTCGCCTTTCGTATAGTTGCCCCCTTTAGTACCCCCAGCACAGCGCTTAATACTGCGCCATTTTCTGTTTTTTTTTTTATTGAACACCATTTTATCCTTTAATTTTTAACAAATCGCTTTCAATAATTTACACACTCGACTACATGTTGTGTGTAACAGGAGACGCAAAGTGGTGCTGTGTACGACGACGGCACAAATGAATGTTGTTGATGTCGTCGATGACGCGTCACTGAGTATTGATGATGTGCATGAATGTATGGTGTATATGTATGTGTGTGTGATATATGTATGTGTGATATATGTGTGTATTTGATATATGTATATTTGTATTTGTGTGTGCCCATATGTGCCATTGAGCGAATTATTAAATTGATCGATTGCCATAAAAAATCGTCGTCACACAATGGGGCTTATTGCAAATGAAAAAAAATATATATTTTATAAATATATTTCATTTTTTTCAGTACTTCATGCAATACTACGTGACATAAAAAATTCAACTCGCATTGTGTAACAATTTGATTTACAGCGGCACAAAGCAAAAAGTCAATACGTTCAAACATGTTGTAATTGCTGTGAAAATCACTTGAGCTGTTGATTGTTTGTAAAATAGTTTGATCGCAACAAAAAAAAATAAAATAAAGTGAACTGCAGCCAATAAATCTAAGTACACGTTTTATAAATCAAATAACAACTAAATAGCAATTATTTAATTCATTTAATTGAATAGTTTAATGCATTTGGCGTCATTTTGTATAAAATTATTAAATATTATTAAAATCATTTTGTATAATATTTATTATTTTATAGCTTATGCTATTTTACACTTTTTATAAGAATTTCGCTACTTAAATTTATTCTTTTCTATTTTATTTTTTTACAATTAACGTATATAGACGGATCAAATTTTGCATATTATATGTCATGCATATTATTATTGTGTGGTATAAAAATCATAAAGATCGACAAAGTAGATCTCGAGAAATCACATGTTTAGTTACACGGAGCGTCGTAAAGGGCTATGAAATTTGATTATATGGCACAAAAATCATATAGATCGAGATAAAGCTCTTTTCTGTTTTTTTTTTTATTTTTTTTTTTTTTTTTTTTTGTTTATTTAATTTAAATTTTTTATTTTTTTTTATTTTTTTTTTATTTTATTAATTCATTTTCAGTCTTTTTTTGATCATATAAATTTGTTGTTACTTTTTTTTTCTTTAATTTATTTAATTTTTTGAAATATTTGTTGTTCTTGTTTTTATTTTTAGTTTCTTGTTTTTTTTTTCAATTGTTATTTTTTATTTATTTATTTTTTGTTAATTGTTTTGTCTTTAATAATTCTTTTTTATTTTTTTTTTTTATTTTTGTTAAATTTTCTTTTTTTAATATTTATTTTTTTATATTTAATTTGTTTTTATTGTTTTTTTTTATATTTTGCTTTTTTATAACTTATTTTTTAATATTTCTTAATTTTACATTTATTTAATTTATTTATATATTATTTTTAATTTAACTATTTGAGTTGTTGTTTTATTTAATTTTTGTTTCTTGTATTTGATTTTTTAATTTATTCAATGTAAACAGTTTTAGCCGCGGTATCTCAATGGTTAGTGCGTTGGACTGCGAGCCGAAAGGTCCCCGGTTCAAGCCTGAACTGAGAATAACAACATCTTTTCATAGAAACATTTTTCTATACCGCGCTACCTCTCGTCAGTAAATGGCAAACCTACGAGAGTAAAACCATTGCCTATGAAAAGCTCTCACCCGCCGTTCGGATTCGGAAATAAACTGTAGGTCCCACAACTTTGAATACAAATTTAACACGCACAGCTCAAAATGGTGAGAGAGCTCGGCCAAAGTTCTCTACAGGACTGTAGCGCCAAACTATTATTATTATTATTAAACATTTTTTTTTATTTCTATATTGTTGTTTTTTTATTTATATTTTTCATTTATATTTTTATTTATTTATTTTTTTTTTTTTTTTTTTTTTATTAAAATTTCATTTAATTGTTACTTATTTATAATTTTTTTTTAATTTATAAGTTTTTATATTTGTTTGTATTTTGTTGTTTTTTTATTGATTTATTTTCATTTATATTTTTATTTATTTTTTTTTTTTTTTTAATTTTATTAATATTATATTAAATGTTACTTATTTTTAATTTTTTTTAATTTATAATTTTTGAATTAAAATTTGTTTGTATTTATTATCTTTTATGTTTGTCGTTTTTTATTTTTAATTATACAAAGTAAATTTTGTTTTTAATATTTATTTATTTTTAATTTTGAATTTTTTTAGATTTTTTTTTTTAGTATAAATTTTTTATATTTGAATTCTTACTTTATTTTTATTTATATTTTAATCAATATTAGTGTTTTTTATCAAAAGACTAGTTTTAGTAATTTTTAATTTTTCTTTTTTGAATTTTTTTTATTTTTTTTTAGTTTTTTTTAGTATTTTTTTAAAAATTTATTTTTAATTTATTAATCATTTCATAAAAGTTTTATTTCGACTTATTTTTATTACAAAGTTTATAACTTAAATATGTTTTTATTGATGTTTTTATTTATATTATTCTTTTTTAATCTTATTCAATTTTTTTATTATTTTTTTAATTATTTCTTAATTTTTTTTATATTTTTTCATTAATATTTTTTTTTCTTTATTTTAATTTTTTATTTATTTTAATATTTTTTTATATATTTTTTCTATTTTTTGATATATTTTTTCTATTTTTTTATTTATTTTAATATTTTTTATTTATTTTAATATTTTTTATTCAATGTAAGTATTTTTTATATATTTTTACTATTTTTTTATTTTTAAATTTGTTAATTTAAATTTTTCTTTTAATTTCGCTTACAACAAATGCCTAACGCTTGAGTGACGCCATTTTTTACGAACTACTTTACCGCGCGAATTGTTCGCGCGCCATTGTTTGGTGGGGCCTGTAACAGCCAACTCAAAAACCTACCAGTCTGTCAACCAAAGCATCAACCAACAACCCGTCAGCCCCCTTTGTTTGACTACTCGCCCGAAGTTAAGCCATTCGAAAGTCGTCAATTTTGTCGACGTTTTTTTTTATTTCATTTCTGTTTCGAGCGACACTCATACCTCAGATTCTACCTAGCGCTTTGACTGAGGTAGGTAATAAAATTGAAACGTGCGCCTGGCATAAATTTTTGGTGTGTGTGCGAAATCTGCATGTCGTGTTCACACGTTACAACAACAAAAACAACTACAATAAATATATAAAAAAAATTGTGGCAAAATGGATTTTCTCTTTTGTGCCCTGCAACATTTTTTTTTCTTTTTCTACTTTTAACATGTATTTTGTATTTTACATGTTTTTCAGTTTTACTTTTTCGTTTTTAACTTTTTGTAATTTTCCTTTTTGATTTTTTTATTTTTTTTTTTATTTTTTTTTTTATTATTTTTTTTTTTTTTTGTTTTATTTATAAAATTTTGTACTATGCTGCCCTTGCCTTTTGATGTTTTACATTCCAGTCGAGGGCAGCCATAGTCAATGAGTCACAATTCATCAGACGATGCAGTCAACCGTTCATTCAGGCGGTCAGTTCAATGTGGCCAACAGTGGGGAGGTCACGCGTCGCTACAGTAGCGGCCAGCATAAAATTAAAGGCACAAAAATAATCAAATTAAAAGCATTGTGGGAGTTGCAACAGTCGCAGCAGAGCACAAAGCAAATCGACGAATTTCGATAATTTAATTACAGAAAAATGGAAAATAAAAAAGTGAAAATAAAAAAATTAAAAAAAAAAGTTCAATTTAAAAGTCGTAAATATTAAAAATTCGCTACACGTTTTCTTTGAGATTTTGCACTGCGTTCTTTTAACGCAAATAAAAAGGGCTCCCCAAATAAAAAAAAAACTCTGCAATTCGTTCGACATTTAAATGTGCCGTCAGAAACCAGGTGTTAATTAAGAATTCGGTAATGGTTTTTATTATGTTTCCTGCACAATTTCCTTTTTGCAGTCTGCTCGTTTTCGGTTTATTTCCGTTTCATTGGTTTTGTAGCAAATAATTGCAAATATCCGTTTTTAATTAAGCAGCAACATGCAGATGTTTCAGAGAAATTGAACAGTACGAAGAAAAACAAAAATCGTAATTTTGATTTTAAGTCAAAATTTGAATAGTCAATTTTTGGATTTTCCTTCGATCGTTAGATAACCGAAGAACGGTAAAATCTGTTATCAATAACAAATCATCTGTTTAACTGAATTATTAAAAAGAAAAACGTCAAAAAATATTTTAATAAATGTATAATTTTAATTATAGTATATTTTGTGACATTTACTATGTGTTTTCCAAGCCCTTATATACCTCAGTACTAAAAACATCAACCGCATTAAAATTATTCATTGCATATTTATAGGCAGCCTATATAATTTTGACAAATTATTAACTAATAATTGCAACATACTTATAGGCTTAAAACCGCTACAAATATTCGTTGCATTATTAAGTAATGAATGCGCACAAGTGTAATATGTTTGTAGCTATTATTAAATAATAAACATAATAAGCGCATTAAAGCGATTTATTGTGTCGACTTTGCGGCGCTTCTGCAAAAAGTATGAAATATTTATATTACTGTCGCGCATTATATTGAATAATCAACCAGCAATTATGTGCTGCAATTTTAATTAAATAAATGGGTATTTTTTGTGGCAGATATTCTATACTAAAGAAAATTAAAAAAAAAATGATTTAATTTGCCGAAATTAAAGCAACTGTAATTCTTTTAATTATTTAAAATTAGAAATGGATATTAAAAAAAATAATATATAATTAAAATATTTGCAATTTGAATTATTATATTTTTAATTAAAATATTTAAATTAATGGCTACCCACCAATAGGTTACTCTACGAATTGGTTACTTTATCAAATGGTTACTTTACCAATTTACGAAATGGTTAATTTATCAAATGGTTACTTTATCAAATGGTTACTTTACTAATTTACGAAATGGTTACTTTATCAAATGGTTACTCTACCAAATGGTTACTTTACCCAATAGTAACCAAACAAACAATTTCTTTACCAAATGGTTACTTTACAAATAATTTACCATATGTTTATGCTACTAAATGGTTAATTTACTTAATATTTACTTTTCTAAATGAGCATTTCACCAAGTGGTTACTTTACTCAGTAGTTACATTACGAAATGGTTACTTAACCAAATGTTTAATTTATGAAATGGTTAATGTATGAAATGTTTAACTTATGACATGGTTACTTAACCAAATTGTTGTGCTACAAAATGACCAAATGTTCCCTTTATGATTATGTCCACATGTGGTTACTTTACTAAATGAATAATATATCAAACAATTACTTGTCCCAATTGATACTTTATTCTATGAATACTTTATCAAATGGTTATGCTACCAAAAGTCCACTTCAGGAAATGGTTACTTTACTCAATGGTAACATTACCAAATGGTTACCTCACCAAATGGTTAATAATATGAATCGGTTACTTTACAAAATGACTACTACTACTATTTGAATTAAATTAATTTTAATTAAATAAATTTGAATAAAATAAATTTATTACAAAACTAAAAAATAAATTATTTGAATTTTATTTAAATGGAAATCTAATACAAGCTAATACAAGAAAAAATAGTAAATTAATAGTATTTCTATAGATAATAAATATTTATACTATTAAAATTGTTCAATATGATGCATACCATTAGTTCAATAATTTTCATATTTTTAATACAATATGTTGTACCATAAATTTTATAATGAACTCTTTTGTTTACAATAGCAAGACCAAAAAATATTTATTGATGCGTATTATTAATTTTATGGTATAGTCGAATTACATCTTCCTAATAATTTATTTAAACAAAAATGAATTTTTTAATATTTTAATAATTTAATATTTTATTATTAAGATAATAACATGTATTGAATTTATCAACTACTATCAAATTTATTAGGAAATGTTTGAATCAATATGAAAAACGATTAACACATGCACCATAAAATCAATTGTAGTACTTAATGGGAAATTTTCCTTTGAGTGTAATAATTTTTATGTTTTTTATTTTAATGATCAATGATGTTTTATTTGAAATGTGTTGTTTGAAATATTTTTTATAGATGCTTTTTATAGATATACTTTTTATATATCTTAAATACTTTTCAGTCTCTTAAATTTGTAACATTTCTTTAATACCTTGTAATCGGTTTAGTTTATCGTCTTTTACTTCTTTTCGCTTCCCACACGCATTCAAATGTTTATTTTTTATTTTACTCTTTTTTTATTATTTTTTCTGTTTGTTTTTACTTCTATTTTTTTCTCCTACGATGCATTGTTTGCTTTTGTAATCAAAACTCACTCAACTCAGTTGCGTTCATTTTAATTTGTGCGCTTTTCATACTCTGCCCGCCACAGTACTTCTAACTCTTTCTTTTTCGCCCGTTTTTTCATCTTCACTCGTTTTTTTTCAGCTCCCTCTCACTTTTCACATTGCTCTCTAGTCACTCCTAACTCTTTGACAACTTTTGCCGCCCACAATTTAGCACTTTTCTCATGCATAAAAAACGTTGCCTATTTTTAGGTTCACATGCAAATTCTTCCACTTTATGCCATTAACTTTGTTTTTGTTGTTACTGCGTGCCCCACGTCAATTGTTGTTGTTGCTGTTGTCACCCGCCGCCACCTCTTTATATATGAATCAGTGTTGTGTATGTGCAGGGCAATGACTTTTGCTTGTACGTAAGCTCATCTTATACGCTGTTCTGTGTTTTCTATTTTGTTTTTTAATTTTTTGCATTTACTTTATTGTTTTATTTGCATTTCAATTGTTGAGGAAATGCAAAAACGTCACAACAACTACAGCAAAATCTCACGCACTTGCCTGGCTTCATATATGTGCAAACAATTGTGGGATTAAAAGAAATTAAATCTGCTTTCGTAGGCTTTAAGTGCTGAGCAATTGTTGCATATGCCGGTGTGAGTGGGTGGTGGCTTTGCTGCAGCTTGTAGGGTGTTTAAAGGGAAGAGCACCGGCTTTTTTTAATAAATTAAAGTGCATGCTGCAGACTGTCAACACTTGTGTTGCTGTCACACCAGGAAGTGATTTGCAGCGAGAGTGAAATTGGGGTCATAAACTGTTGCATAGTTTCAGGTGACAGAGAAATATGCGACGCACATTGTTAATTAGAAAATGGTTTGAAATTGTTTTGGTTTTTTTTTATTTGTGCTACTGTAATAATTTAATTTATTTGTGATTGTAGGTTTTTTTTTATAATATTTTATAATATTTTATAATATTTTATAATATTTTATAATATTTTATAATATTTTATAATATTTTATAATATTTTATAATATTTTATAATATTTTATAATATTTTATAATATTTTATAATATTTTATAATATTTTATAATATTTTATAATATTTTATAATATTTTATAATATTTTATAATATTTTATAATATTTTATAATATTTTATAATATTTTATAATATTTTATAATATTTTATAATATTTTATAATATTTTATAATATTTTATAATATTTTATAATATTTTATAATATTTTATAATATTTTATAATATTTTATAATATTTTATAATATTTTATAATATTTTATAATATTTTATAATATTTTATAATATTTTATAATATTTTATAATATTTTATAATATTTTATAATATTTTATAATATTTTATAATATTTTATAATATTTTATAATATTTTATAATATTTTATAATATTTTATAATATTTTATAATATTTTATAATATTTTATAATATTTTATAATATTTTATAATATTTTATAATATTTTATAATATTTTATAATATTTTATAATATTTTATAATATTTTATAATATTTTATAATATTTTATAATATTTTATAATATTTTATAATATTTTATAATATTTTATAATATTTTATAATATTTTATAATATTTTATAATATTTTATAATATTTTATAATATTTTATAATATTTTATAATATTTTATAATATTTTATAATATTTTATAATATTTTATAATATTTTATAATATTTTATAATATTTTATAATATTTTATAATATTTTATAATATTTTATAATATTTTATAATATTTTATAATATTTTATAATATTTTATAATATTTTATAATATTTTATAATATTTTATAATATTTTATAATATTTTATAATATTTTATAATATTTTATAATATTTTATAATATTTTATAATATTTTATAATATTTTATAATATTTTATAATATTTTATAATATTTTATAATATTTTATAATATTTTATAATATTTTATAATATTTGATAATATTTTATAATATTTTATAATATTTTATAATATTTTATAATATTTTATAATATTTTATAATATTTTATAATATTTTATAATATTTTATAATATTTTATAATATTTTATAATATTTTATAATATTTTATAATATTTTATAATATTTTATAATATTTTATAATATTTTATAATATTTTATAATATTTCATAATATTTTATAATATTTTATAATATTTTATAATATTTTATAATATTTTATAATATTTTATAATATTTTATAATATTTTATAATATTTTATAATATTTTATAATATATTTAATAATATTTTATAATATTTTATAATATTTTATAATATTTTATAATATTTTATAATATTTTATAATATTTTATAATATTTTATAATATTTTATAATATTTTATAATATTTTATAATATTTTAATATATTTTATAATATTTTATAATATTTTATAATATTTTATAATATTTTATAATATTTTATAATATTTTATAATATTTCATAATATTTTATAATATTTTATAATATTTTATAATATTTTATAATATTTTATAATATTTTATAATATTTTATAATATTTTATAATATTTTATAATATATTTAATAATATTTTATAATATTTTATAATATTTTATAATATTTTATAATATTTTATAATATTTTATAATATTTTATATATTTTATAATATTTTATAATAATTTATAATTTTTTAAAACTCACAAAATCTTTATTTTTACCACGTAGTCAAATATTTAAAATGAAAATCAATCCTTTTCGCAATGTTGCTAAATTTATTTGCACAACGTAGGGCGTATGGCGGACGCACACTGCCTAGATCCGGTTGACGTCCTTTGGAATTTTTTACAGCTTTTTTCACTCATGTTTGCATGCATGATTTTGTGCTGAAAACGAATGAAAAAAATCAGCTGCTGCTACCACTTCGCCCCGAGAATCGGTCACCGGTCGTTTGTTGGCACAGCGACCATCCGTTCATTCGTTCGTCTGTCCGTCATCGTTACCTGCACGTGTTTGTTATGAACTTGGCTAGTGCAATTTTCACCTGAGTGTCCTGCTCGTATCCTGTGAGTGAGTGTGTGTGTTTGTGTCTCGGTCGATGTCTGCTGTGTTCGTTGAGGCCGCCGTGGAGTCGGTCAATTCAGGAACCGCAAATGTGCGAATGCTTCGTTAGTCACAGTCGGCAAGCGAATGGACATCACCCGCACGAATTTTTCTCCGAACTACTACTCTGTCAACGGTGTCAACGTTTCGCAAATATGCATTATTGAGGACGACTGAGAGACAGACGAAAAGGACGAACATATCGGCGCATTCATGACGATTGCAATTAAGAATTTAACTCCTTTTTTGAAGTTTTCATAGATTTTGTTTGTAGAACAAGTGAACTGAAATTAAGGGCCCTGTCAGATACTAAATTATCGCTTTCAGTTCTGATTCCCAGATATTTCCTTTTTTAATAGCGGTTCCCGTTTCACTTCCGAAAGTAAAAACGTTTTCGGTATCGGTTTTAATTCCGGTTCTTTGCAGTCCCTGGCAAAAAGTATTAAAATGACTTCAAAAATTTAATAAATGTAAAATTATAATAATTGTTTCAAATTGAATTGAAAACGAAAAAAAAATTGCATATTTTAAGGCGTTTAAACAAAATAAATTTATTGCATTGTCGGCCAATTTATTGCATATTTTTAAGCGGAAAATCAACTAAAGATGCATTATTTTGATATTATATAAAAAATTGTTTAAAAATAATTATTAAATGCAATAAAACATTAAAAAGAAAAATGATTGCATATTTTTAGGCGCACTAGAAATAAATGATGTGCTGCACTGTTACTCTCTCTCTCTCTGTATCTAAATATCAATGGATTTTTGTAATACTTTTCCGACAAACAAAAATTTATAGTTTACAAAATCGTCGCATCCTTCGATCGCCCCCACAACTAACCGACTATAGGTCTCAACATAAATTTGAAGCAATTTACATAACATTTTGCACTCGTTCGCAGTCAAGCAGGACACAAAAATTAAAGCATCAACAACTGTGCGACAAAATTATTGCTTTTATTCTTGTTGTTGCTGCTGTTGTGGAGCTGTTGTAGCTGCGCTTGTTTGAACATGTTGTTGTGCATTGGTTGTCGTTGCCGTTTCTGCTGTTGTTGTTGTCATTGCTGCCATTTGCAGTGTCATTGCACATAAATTTGCAATTTTTGTGCGCAAATCGTTGCATAGTTGTGGGCGTGCAATGTCCCCACGTTCAAATGCTACAGATATACAATCGGACAGACATGCGTTTTATGAGCCGTTGCCAAATGAAGCAGATAAAAGTATCGATGGACATTCAGACAAAAAATGTGTTTTAGTTGTAGGAAGTTAGTCCACAGTTTGGCGATGGGGTTGAACATGAAAATTTGTTATAAAGTTAATTTTTACTTTGATTCTAAATGTACGTAATACAATTTTTATAATCAACAAACAAAATATAAATTGTTAAAATTTAAATTATATTATAAATCAATAAATCAATAAATCAATAATTCAATAAATCAATAAATCAATAAATCAATAAATCAATAAATCAATAAATCAATAAATCAATAAATCAATAAATCAATAAATCAATAAATCAATAAATCAATAAATCAATAAATCAATAAATAAATTAATCAATTAATCAATAAATCATCTAATCAATAAATCAATAAACCAATAAATCAATAAATCAATAAAGCAATAAATCAATAAATCAATAAATCAATAAATCAATAAATCAATAAATCAATAAATCAATAAATCAATAAATCAATAAATCAATAAATCAATAAATCAATAAATCAATAAATCAATAAATCAATAAATCAATAAATCAATAAATCAATAAATCAATAAATCAATAAATCAATAAATCAATAAATCAATAAATCAATAAATCAATAAATCAATAAATCAATAAATCAATAAATCAATAAATCAATAAATCAATAAATCAATAAATCAATAAATCAATAAATCAATAAATCAATAAATCAATAAATCAATAAATCAATAAATCAATAAATCAATAAATCAATAAATCAATAAATCAATTAATCAATAAATCAATAAATCAATAAATCAATAAATCAATAAATCAATAAATCAATAAATCAATAAATCAACTAATCAATAAATCAATAAATCAATAAAGCAATAAATCAATAAAGCAATAAAGCAATAAATCAATAAATCAATAAATCAATAAATCAATAAATCAATAAATCAATAAATCAATAAATCAATAAATCAATAAATCAATAAATCAATAAATCAATAAATCAATAAATCAATAAATCAATAAATCAATAAATCAATAAATCAATAAATCAATAAATCAATAAATCAATAAATCAATAAATCAATAAATCAATAAATCAATAAATCAATAAATCAATAAATCAATAAATCAATAAATCAATAAATCAATAAATCAATAAATCAATAAATCAATAAATCAATAAATCAATAAATCAATAAATCAATAAATCAATAAATCAATAAATCAATAAATCAATAAATCAATAAATCAATAAATCAATAAATCAATAAATCAATAAATCAATAAATCAATAAATCAATAAATCAATAAATCAACTAATCAATAAATCAATAAATCAATAAAGCAATAAATCAATAAAGCAATAAAGCAATAAATCAATAAATCAATAAATCAATAAATCAATAAATCAATAAATCAATAAATCAATAAATCAATAACTCAATAACTCAATAAATCAATAAATCAATAAATCAATAAATCAATAAATCAATAAATCAATAAATCAATAAATCAATAAATCAATAAATCAATAAATCAATAAATCAATAAATCAATAAATCAATAAATCAATAAATCAATAAATCAATAAATCAATAAATCAATAAATCAATAAATCAATAAATCAATAAATCAATAAATCAATAAATCAATAAATCAATAAATCAATAAATCAATAAATCAATAAATCAATAAATCAATAAATCAATAAATCAATAAATCAATAAATCAATAAATCAATAAATCAATAAATCAATAAATCAATAAATCAATAAATCAATAAATCAATAAATTAATAAATCAATAAATCAATAAATCAATAAATCAATAAATCACTAAATTGCTAAATCAAATAAATCAATAATTACAACATTTTTAAATTAAGTTTAACTTTAATTTGTAGCATCATTTTTACTTTAAGAACAGCTGTTTCTCTATTTAGCGCTTCATTGACTTTGAACATTATTTCGTTATATTATTGCTTTTATTGTAAATGTATTTTTGCTGCAATGACAGAAAATAAACAAAAAAAAAAATAGGTTTTTATTTATTTTGTTATTAAGCACACACGCAATGTCGTTTTCGATTTCGATTAGTTTACAGTTCAAATGTTAGGTTGTGCTTGGTTTTATTGTCACCAACATCTATTGACAATTTTGGCAATTTTCTAAATTCCAAATAGCGATGCTATTTGCTCACTTTGATAGCGGCTGCCATATGTGTTACACATTTACAGAACATCATCATTAGCAATATCTTCATTATTATCAGCAGCAACACGAGCTGCAGCAGCATGTGATTCAGCTGTTGCCATGTATATGTCTTTGGCAACCTTTTGCTGTATCCGATAAAAAGCAAAAAAAAGACCACTCCTCCTATTTGAACCTTTTCCATTGCTGGACTTTAATGTGCTTCCTCATGTGCTGCTTATAAATGCGCTCATCAGCAACAACTACTTGCTCAACCTTATCAAGAACATTTTCAACATAGTCATCATTATCATCGTCATCATCATCATCACCAGTAGTAGCAGCAGCATCGTCCTTTTCAACTGTTACTGCTGGCAACTGTATGCTTGACAATCGATATCCCGATGGCAGCCGGATAACCGAGTGATATGTTGCTCTGATCCTGTTCACTATTGTTAGCTTATGTGACTGTGCTGTTGTTGTTGTGTCTGCAGTTCGAGGGTCAATACTTTAAGCCATGTTAGTTGTTGTGCTGATGTTGCTTGTAAACCACAGAATGATAACACTTACAAAACACAGCCACAGATATAGATACAGCTACAGACAATTGACATGAAAGACAGTCAAGTCTGTCAGTCGTCCTTCGAGAGTTCGACCGTTCGAGTTAGTCCTTCGTATAACAAAAGCAGCTTAAAGCTGTCGCCACCCATATGACAGCAGCACCTCAAACTATGCTTCTATTTTTCGCCAACCACAAAGTACGCATAATGCATACATCGTACAACGATGTAGTATCTACTATGTGGCACATTTAATGTTAACCAAAAATTAGTTTTTACTCGGAATTTTGTAGCTCTTTGGTTGCGTAACCTTTGTGACACATCCAAAACCCATTGAAGATTTTTATGAGTTTCACACTTTGTCAGTGCAAGGATTTAACCTAGTCTTTTGTCTTTTATATTTATGTTATTTACTTAGATAGGTCGGTTGTCGGTCGTTTAGGCTGCGGCTTTTTTGGTTTGTAAAATTCATTTAGGTTGTTGTTAGGCGCAGATTATTGTTGTAATCGGTAATGTTTGTGGCAGCAGTTATCTTTAAATTTTTGACAATTTATTTAATGAAGTGGCTTTGCTTTCGGTAACTTTGGTTTAAGTTATGTTGGATAAATTTTGAATTCAACTAAAATTAGAAAATGTTTCATTTAAATGTATTTTTGTACTATGTTGGAAAAGCTTTCAAATTGAAGTAGGTTGATTTTTGGTTGAAATTTACGTTTTCAGATTATAAATTTGAATAATATAAAAAAAATAAAAAATAATATATTTCAAAGAAATATGTAAAAAATATACCTATAAGAAAAAACTAAAAATATTTTAAATAGCAAGTTTATATATTTTATAAAATCACTTAAAGTATGCAATGATTTTTAAAATTTGTTTGAACAATAGGAAAAAGACCTGAATGTATGCAATGATTGTTCAATATTTGATATTTTTAAATTAAATTAATTTTATACAACTACAATTTGATATAATTTAGCACTAAAAGTATGCAATATTTTGTATTTAACATATGTAGAAACTAAATATCAAATCACAGTAAAATAATGCTAAAATATATTAAAGTAAGTTAAATTCATATATTTTGTCACAACTCACTTAAAGTATGCGATGCTTTTATTCAAAAATTTTTCAAAGACACCTAAAAGTATGCAACACAAAAATTCCTACTTCAAATGTGAAAAACCAAAAGCAGCCTAAAACAATGCAATTATGCTGAAGGCGTCATTGTTACCTATTTGATTTGTGTGCGAAAAACATCAAGTGTTACAAAACCCCAAATGTAGGCAACAAACCAATTGCAAAAAACCGATATGCACATTTAACTATTTTGCAAGTGTAACTGCAAAGAAATGCAATACCTAAATGTACAGCAATTTTTGCTGGTGCCTAAAACTAGGCAAAGTTGTACTGTAAAATAAAAAGTTGAAAAACTAGCGACAAAATACGTTTAAAGAATATCCGAAGAGAATTCAAACACTATGCTGCACCAAATGAGCAGCACAAACTGAATAGCACTGAGAGTGCGCCTGAAGTTAGGCTACACCAAAATGACAAAAAAAATCTAAAACAATAGGAAGTGAACGAAATTGAACGCAAATCATTAGTATGCAGAAAAAAACTTAGTATTTCTTGTAACATTTAGACACGCGGTAGTCTCAAACGAATTGGCTGTCCAAACATGCAGTATCATGCATATCAGTCACTCATACTACGATACTCTAAAAACTTAAATAAAAACCCGCATTTTTTATTGTTTGCAACACAAATCCTTCGCTGTAGCGCAGTCATCGGTCGTCGTCGTCATCATCAGTTTTATTTGAATTTTGAATTTCCGTTGCGGAAGCATTCTGTGCCTGCTTCATTTAGAAGCGCTTCCTGTGTCACATCCTGCTGGTACTAGGTACTGCGCCAAGGGTATCACAGTCGATCACGCGACGAAGGACATGTTTGAGAGCAGTCTGCATTGTCGTTGCGATTTATTGATGGCAAAACGTTTTGTGAAATTTAAGAGTTGAAATTCCATGCACACGAGTAACTCTGGATGTCTGTCTGTCTGCCTGATTGACTGACTACGTTGTCAAATTAAAGGATTTATTGGATTTTTTGCGCATAAAATACGAAAGGATTGCATGACGTATGATTGTCATTTAAATTTGATTGTTTTATTGAGTTATGCCAAATGTATAACATATATTTAGGCGCATTTTGGTTAATCTAAGAGCTGCACACTAAGTTAAGTTTAATAAAACGGTTTTTGTTTAAAAATTTTAAAAGTTAATTACCTAAAACTTAAGATATGTAACAATTTTCCCTTTTTTGCTAATGTTAAAAATATTTTTAATAGCACAATGCCTAAAAGCATATTGAACATAAATATTTGGTTTACATTTTGTTGCCTGATTCCAGGTCAAAGTTCTCATACTACGCAAAAATGATATTGCTCATTATGTTAGCCTAGTTTTTGGGTTTGTTGCAAAGGGTCACTCAATTTCAGAATGTAAAGTGTGTTTTTAGGCAGAAGTTATTATTTTTCTATTTTATTAACTCAAAGTCAAAAACCATGCCTAAAAGTTGGCTATATAAATTAAAACAAAATTCAACTGCATATTATTTTTTCAATTTGTTATTTTTCTATTTGTGGTAAAAGCATACAAATGTAAAATTTTAATGAAATTTTGTGTACTTGACAGGACCATGCTTAAAAGTATGCTTTACAAAAATATAGTTGTCGCACAAAACTCATATAATTTATATTTATTTTAATTTGCTTAAAATAAATATAATGCAATGTACACAACGATTTGATTTGATACGTTTGCTATTTCATATTAAAAATAAAATTAAATTTATTTATTGAACAAAAATAATATTGCATAGCTTTAGGCAAATCATTTTATTGAATCAGTTTATTTTTTTATATGTAAATTTCAAAGTGGAAATTATTAAAAATACTAAAAAAAAACCTGCTAATTAGCTATAATAACAATGCACTGAAGCAACTAGAAACAATATTTTTTGATGTAGAAAAAAGCAGCTGTGCTACTTACAACACAGCGCCCCTTATAGCAGGCACTGGAAAAATCAACACCCACAAACTGCGTCGTCGCAACTATATTTCGCAAAAATCACTTTTTTTATAAATGCATTTATTTGTTGTTACAACGCCACTATCAGCAACGTTGGCAGTGAGTAAAGTAAAATAAAAAAATAAAAAAATAAAACTGTAGCATACTTAGAGGGTGAGTGCAAAAATAAACTAAAATAAAACAAAAGCAATGTCTGTCTGTGCTGCTTAATGCAAAGCTTCGCATTAATTCCTCATTTAAATTCAGCAACGCGTACAGCGTATTAGTGCGCTGCGGTACAAGCAGCTGCAGTTTTTATGTATAGCATACTTTGCGGCGCAAGTGAAAACACTAACTGTGTGCGGCGTGGGGTGCTGTGTGGAAGACAGTCGTTCACGACTGTGCTTCGATGAAAATAAAAGTGCGTAAGTGTTTCGTTTTGTGACACAATTCTTTGGAAATCTTTTAACGTTGGTTGCTGGTGTTGATTTATGCGAAGTGGCGAACGCCTGAAAGTAGGTAGAAGAAAATGCTCACATTGAAGTGCGTCAGTAGTCTGTTCCAAAGAGCACTGCAATAGTGAGGGCAACATAAACGCCAACGGCGACGCAAACGTTCGAGTGTACCCAGTTCAATTATTGGAAATCAATGCGTTTAAAGTGTGGCATACTTTTGGGAGATACTTTTTTCTTAATGTAGCATAATTTATGGTACAAGTTTAAAATGTAACGTTTTTTATTTATTTTATGTGGATTTATGAAAGTTTTATTTAAATATTATTATTTATATATATTTTTTTAAATTTTAGTTCTTTTATAAACACTTTTGAGGTAAAGTTTCGGGAAAACTATTTTTAGCAACTTTTAGACATTCTGCAGACACTTTTTGAAGCATACCTCTAGGAAAACTATTTTTTACAATTTTAGACACTCTGCATTCAATTTTAAAAAGCGTTGCATTTTGATGAACTCTACTTAAAGTTTTACTTAAATTTAGATTAAATTGAAGTGTTTTCAAAATTTTACATATCAAAATAATTATATATTTGTGTAATTAAAGCTTATTTTTTATATCTTATTTGAATATTATTTTATCTTATATTAATTTTCAATTGTTTTTATTATTTTCTAATTTTGTATATTTCTTCCATGCATAAGCAGCTGAAAATAGATGTTAGCTAAACATGCAGCGTAGCAAAATATGCAATAGAAATCATTAATAAAACGTGCTTAAATTTTGTCTTTGTTCAGTGTACGTGACTCGATTGTAAATAGCTCGAGCTATTTTTCCGCCGCAATTAGCATTGGCAGCAAAAATTATTTGACGCATGAATGCAACAGGCGCTAATGATGTAGGCGATATCAATAATAATTAATGTTTAATGAATATTACAAAAAAAAAAAATTCAAAACTAAATAAAAAAAAAAAAATTAAATTTGATAAACTTTTTATTACAAATGTTTTTTTTTTAATATAAATAATAAAATTTAGTGACATTTGTTATTATAAATATTAATTAGCTATGAAATTTTAATACAATTTCAATTATTTGTCATTTAATTGCTACTATTTAAAATGCAAATTAATATTATAAGTTCAAAAAAAAAAAAAAAAACTAAAATATAAATTTTATTAAAATAATTATAAAAAAATTAATATTGATAGCAAATTAATGAGTTGAATTAAATATTTTTTTTTATTTGTGTTTTTGTAATTTTAATTTTAATCAAATTTTAACTTTAACATGCATACTTTTATGCGCACAATCAAATTGAATTTATTTGTACAACGTATTGCATATTTTTTTATTGCATACTTTAAGTGCTGCTATATAGTATTGCATACTTTTAGTGATACTATTGTTTTGTCGTTGTTTTGCGTTGCTAACAAATATTGCTGCATAGCTACAGGCGCATTTGGCGTTATTCTATTAGGCGAGCAACAAACTTAAGCGAACTTTGGCAAGACTTTGACTTGAGTAGTAGTTTTTTTACCCGCTCTTTTATTAATATTTGTTTTCCTTATTTTTTTATGTATTATAAAAGCGAAATAAAAAGAAGAACTATAATATTACTATACAATAACATTGAAATTGTTTTGTAGTTATTTTTTTTTTTTTTTTGATTTTTTGTAGTTGCAACATGCTGCTGCTACGCAACAGGATAGCAGCAGGATTTCATTATTAATGCACTCAATGAAATCCGTAGCAATATACGCGACACTAAGTAATGCGAAAAGCAGAAGACGTACTTAGGAGAAAATTGTATTGCATAGTTCTAGGCAGTCTAAAGTGAAACGGCAAGAGTGCAAGATTTATACATTGTAATAATATTATATATAAAAATATGGACTTCAAAAATAAAAATATAATAATAAAAAACTATATCAGAAATAAAATAAAAAAACAATAAAATAAAATAAATAAAAATAAAGTTAAAAAAAAAATTTAATAATAATTAAATAAATAAAAACATAAAATAAAAAATAAATTAAAAAAAAAAAACAGAATATATATATTTTTTTGTATTTTTACGTGGTGATACCGTGACTGAGTTAAATATCTCATAATACAAATGTTGACAATGATTTGAATTTTTAATGTTGCATTAAAGCTCTTGAGGAATCTTCTATTTAAAACTTCGTAATTTCATAATTTTAAATTTTAAATAAAAAAATTTAAAGTAATTTTAAATGCCTGCGTATTAGACATAAAATACATACTTATTAATGTGTTAAAAAAATATCTGAGAAAAAATGCCTGCAAATAACATTAAGACGCCATTTATTAAGCATACGTTTAGGCGTCTAACAGTTGGTATTTTACATTATTCATTGTGATTTAAAAACACTTAAGTTTCAGCGCACCAAAAGACGCACAATTTGGCGCACATTTAGTCCACATTATGAGGCGTACAATTTTGGCGCTACTGCTTGTTTCATTAAATTAAATATCTTCTATGTGTGTAGCTACATATGTGCATCTTAATCTCTCCCAATTGCGCCATTTACAGCTTTCTATATATATTTTGTGTTAATGGATCTTGCCGCGCCACATGTCGACATTTTAATAAACATGTAGATAATTAAATTTAATCGTGTACCTCATTGTTTAGCCTACATTGAGGCGTACGCATTTTGTTTTCTATTTTGTATCTTTTTCTACTTTCAATTTTCCTTTTTTTTTGGAAACTTCGTTTGTCTTACTAAATTGAATTTAATTCCAACAATAAGCCATGCGGTTGTTTCATTACATTGCTTAGCATCCATTGCATACTTTAAGGCTTTGGGCAAAGTGTCTGTACAGCAAAAGCAGCTTAATACAGTTATACGAAAAATGTAGGCAGTGTAAGTAAATTTTCATTGGCACTTCTTTTACATACACTGTACGAGTAAATTTAGTAAAATTTCATTATTTAAAATTATTGTTAAATTTTTTTTTTTAATTTTTGAAAAATTTAATAATTTTTTTTTCTACCATGCTATTTTTGTTTATATTAAACAATGCAACGTCAATTGATACATCATTAAATATATGAAATATATGTCTATAATTTACCACATGTGCTTTTAATTTTAATAAATTCTAAAAAATTTTAAAACACTACTACATCTGCATTTATTTTTAGTACATTCTATCTCTATTCTATTGAACTTCAAGAAAAATTAATATATTTTAACTATAATCTGCTTTTATTTTAATGTCACATATCAAATTAATCAAAAAAGATGTTAATTTTATTACATCATTTTGTCTGTGTAGAAATATTGTGGTATTCATTTTTTAAGTCTATTTTATCTAGAAATATTTTTATATAATAATCAAATCGAAAAAATAATTTAATTTTTTATTTTGTTTTTTAAATCTTGGTTTAGAAATATCATTATTTTCCCATCAGCCAAATTATGGTCATAAAATTACAACAACTAATCAACGTCAGCGTGACTTTATGCCAGCTAAAATATAAAATAAAATAAAAAATCGACAACAATTGCAAAAATTGCAACACACGACAAACTCAAAGACTGGCGGACAACAATGCAAACGTTTGTCGTTCAAGGCAAACAACTTTGATGGCAATCAAATGCTTGAACTTTTGGCAGCAAATATTTAAAATAGATAGATTAAAATAGATATTAAAATAAATAAAAAAATGGATATAAAATATATAAAAAATTTAAAATAAACTTAAAAATTAAAAAAAAAAAAATTAAAAATAATAAAAAAAATAAAAACCATAAAAAACAGAAAAAATCATAAATAAAATAAATAATATCAATAAATACATACATAAATAAATAAAGAAATAAATAAATAAATAAATAAATAAATAAATAAATAAAAAATATATCAAATGAAGAAAATAAAAATAAAATAAACAAAATAATAAAAAAATTAAATGAAAAAAAAAATTAAAAATAAATAAAGTAAAAATAAATAAAATATTATAAAATTAAACATAAAAATCCCAAAAATAAATAAAAAATAAAAAATCATATAAAAATAAAAAAATTAAAAAAATAAAAACGTAATAAAAAATTTAAAAAAAAAACATACAAACATAAATAAAAATAATGTAAAAATATATATTATATAATAAAAATTAAATAAAAAATACAAAATGCTTTAAATAAAAATGTAAAGAAAAATAAAACAAAGAATTTCCAGAATATAACAGAATACAACAGAATAAAACAGAAGAAATGAATATAAAATAAATACAAAAATAATTTTAAACAAATTAAATAATAAAATATAACGAAATTAAAAAAAATCCTTTAAATAATAAAAAAAAAACAAAAAAAATCATAAAAAATATAAACGAAAACAAAAAGAAAATTAAAATAATAAAAAAAAATACATAAATTTTTAAATAATAAACAAAATTATATCAAAAATAAAATAACAAAAAAAAATTAATAAAATTTAATTGAAAATAAATAAAAAAAACCTAATTAATAAATTATATTAATTAATTATATAAAAAAATTAAATATAAAAAATTAAAGTAAATAGAAATAAAGTAAAGTAAAAATTAAAATAAATAAAATATAATGAAAAAAATCCTTTAAAAAATAAAAAATAAATAAAACAGAAGAAATCAAATAAAATAATTAAATAAAAATGAGAAAAAATTAAAATAGAAACGAAAACAAAAATAAAATTAAAATAATAAAAAAAATTATATAAAAAATTAAATAATAAACAAAATTATATCAAAAATAAAATAACAAAAAAATAAAAATTAATAAATATTTAATAGAAAATTAAAAAAAAAACCTAATTAATAAATTATATTAAAAAAATATAAAAAAATTAAAACAAATAAAAATAAAGTATAGTAAAAATTAAAATAAATAAATAAAATATAACGAATTTAAAAAAAAATCCTTTAAATAATAAAAAATAAATAAAATAATTTAAAAACATGAAAAAAAATTAAAATAGAAACGAAAATAAAATTAAAACAATAAAAAAAATTATATAAATAAAACAAATAATAAAAAAAATGTTATCAAAAATAAATTAACAAAAAAATAAAAATGAATAAAAAATTTAATAAAAATTAAAAAAAAAAAACTAAAATAAAATAAATACAACATTTAAAAAAAAACAAATAATTCCAGCATATAACAGAAAATTTTGCCTAAAAAAAAAAAAAAATATATATATATATATATATATATATATATATATATATATATATTACAAAACTGTATTCCTTCATATCTCTTCTTATATTGTTGGCCAAACCACATTCCTCATTCACCAAATTAACCTCATCACACACATAAAGCCTTGAGTCTAAAGTCGTTGCCCTGCAGCAACACAGTTCTTTGTTGCTGCCTGTCGTCGTTGTTGTCATCAACGTCGTCATCGTCAAAAGCAACGCCAACTTGTTGCTGGTTAATTAACCAGAAGAAGTTGCGCTTTATTGATGATGGCGCTTCTGCGATAAGCATTGCGCTGTAGTTGTTCATTTAGTTGTTGTTTTTATTGTTGTTATTGCATGCTGCTGGCAACATGTTGTCGGCAACACCTGTTGCTAACTTGCTTGTCGACCGAGTGGTCGGTTGGTTGGTTGGTTGGCCTGTTGATTGCCTGATTGTTGCCTGTCGGCGCATTGAGCTGTCAGTGCATCAACAGCAACAATAGAAACAACAACAAAAATAATATAAAAAAACAACAACAATGCAAAAATATAAAGCTTAACAACAACAACATTGAAAAAAAAGTCTCAAGTGATTTACTGCCAGTTGGTTGTTGCTGCTTGAAGACTTTCAAAAGCCATGTTTTTCATTCTGACATTGACTTTAAAAATGTTGCTGTTGTGGATGCTGTTGCTTTTGTTGTTGTTGCTGTTGTTGCTATTATTGTTTTTGTTGTTGTTGCATTTTAATGCATTGCTGCTGCAGCTGGCAAATGAGTCATGCGGCAAATATTTATAATTATATTGCTGTTCATTTTTGAGCAGAGATATTAAAAAGTGATTTTTATAAATATTCAACAATTTTGCATTTAAAATGCTATCTAATTAAAATGCTAAATAAAGTTTTGCATATAATTTTTAAATTTCAAATATACACTGCAAAAAATTCTTCAATATAATGATTTTATTCATCAATCTTATGAATTTCTTCAAAAACTAACAGATTCATCAAAGAGAAGATTTTATGCAGTGAATTAAAATCGTATGTTTCCTCGATTATTTTGAAAGATTAAAAAAACTTTTTTTTTAAATAGTGAAAAAGAAAATCAAAATATTTATTAGAGCGGAAGTATTTATTTATTTTTTCAAATTAAAGTTTTGACTAAATTTTTTTTTTTTAAAAAAAAAAAAAAATTGATTGAAAAAAAATTTTTTTGTTCGAAAATAAAAATATTTTTTTTTTAAATAAAAAAAAAAAAATTAAAAATAAAACTCTTTATTTTGAAAGTAAAACAAAAAAAAAATTGTTGATCCAAAAAAAATTTTTTTATTTGCAAAAAAAAAAATTTTTTTTGAAAATATAAATAATTTTAAGATATTGTCTTAACGTGCTCAAGGTCCAGTCGGTACAAATTGGGTGTTTTGTACCGACCAATAAAACAACAAACAATTGGCAAAATGCATTGAGTGGCAGATCGTACAGCTGTATCAAAGGCAGCCAAGCCCCTTCATCAGCGATCTTTCTCTGGAGAATCTACATTTCAAGTCGCCTAAGTTTTGCTTCTCCAATAAACACTATAAGAATTATGTGCATTATAGAAAGAACCAAAAGCAAACGATCTGCCACTCAATGCATTTTGCCAATTGTTTGTTGTTTTATTTGTTGGTACAAAACACCCAATTTGTACCGACTGGACCTTGAGCACGTTAAAAAAATATCTTAAAATAATCAAAAGAGGTCGTAAACAAAAACAATTCATAAAAATAATTTTTTTGAAAATAAAAAAAAAATAATTTTGAAAATAAAACTAATTATTTTAAAACTAAAAAAACAAATAAAAAAAATTTTTGATCCAAAAAAATGTTTTTACAAAATAGTGATACAAAAAAATTTTTTTTTTAGATCAAATTATCTTTATGCTAGAACCTCAGATTTGCTTTTTAAAAAATTTAATGAAATAATTTGTCTCTTAAATAGATCTTTCACAAAATATACAAGACACAAGTATAAAAATTAATGTGCTGCATGTGTTTGTCATTAATAACGCTTAAAACGCAGAAAGCCTTGCATATTATACGGCGCGAGTACCACACACACACAATAAGCACCTCAAACTATGCATTAGTTTCTTTATACTTCTTATAAAGGACCATAACAAGTAGGGAGTAGGGGGAGTGGTAAGAAAAACTTTAGTCAACGAGAAATATTTATATTGCTGCTGCTACTTTTAGACAAAGATACCAACATGGGTACTAACACATTTATAGTAACTTACACATACACACAAACACATAAACACACATCCACCGAAAGATAGGACAGTGTCATAAATAAGCATTTGCGCTTCATTAGAAACTTTCACGCATTAACGAATTTATTTATATTTGTGTTGGTTCATATTAGTGTGTCGCAGTATTTTTTCTATAAGTGTGTGTATGTGTGTTTGTATAGTATGTGTGTGTATTTCTTTAACATTTTATATGTTCTTCTGTCTTTGCTTCAACATTTGCCAATGCATTTTATTTGATTGTTGTTGATGTGTTATTTTTTTCAAGTTCTACATTTTGGGGTCGCATTAACAATGCTGTCAATATTGCGCTGGTATTGTTTTTGTACATAGTTTCTTGTTATTACTGTTTTTGTTTCTTGTTTATTCTCTTTTTTTTTCTTTTTCGTATTATATTTTTGTTTGCTGTTACTTGTTATTTGTTGTCGTATATTTATCACACACATAAAAGTTTTCACTCAATGCTTTTGTGGCTCATTAATGCAACTTTTGCAGCTATTTTTTACAATTTCACGCAATTTTATATATTTCTTTTCTTTAAACAGTTTTTTTTGTTTTCTTTTATTTTTTTTTTTCATTCTTTGTTTTAGCACTAAATTTAATTTTGTACGTTATTAACGATGTTCTTACATTGTCTGCTGTTGGCAACCCTAAAACTATTTTGTATTAGTATTTTGAAGTTTCGTGGTAGCAGTGACTTTTTGTGTATTGAATTTACTACTTTTGTTTTGCAATATTTCTTAAATAGAATTTATATTTAAGTATTCGAAACGGTTCGTATGATCATTTGCCAGTGTTATGTTGTAATTTGTTGCTGTTTAGCCTTAAAGATACGGTCTCAAAATCTTAACAGATGTCGGCTGTCCTCCAAAAGAGTACATCGAAAAAACTACAAAATTTATTTTATTATTTTGTAAAATTATTTTCTAGTCAATGTCAATTGTGTTAAAGGAAGTATTTATTAAAGATCTCTTCATTCTTATTTGTTTCATTAGAAGTAGTGAAAAAAGAAAATATTGCTGTATGTGCACTCAGAAAAAATCCTATTTAAATTGTTCAGTAGGACAGTTATTGATTCAATAGTATACAAAAAATAAATATTTTAATATAAACAAAAATTCAATTTAATATAATTTAATAGGATTTTATAGTATTTAATGGGAATTACATATTACAAAAATAATTTATCCTATTGATTAATTTAAATGGCAAAAAAACTATTGATTTTATATTATTTTTTTTTTTGACTGTACAAATTTCTAGAGATGATCATTATTTGAGATGATCGGGATATGACGAGGCCCATAATGTCCTTGTAACGCAGTGTCCTGATCATGTACTGACCTCAGGCTATGATCATGTACTGATCGGGCAATACCCCATTTTATTATTTACCCGACAATTGCCTTGTCAGAGCCCGAGCATAATAGGGTTTCTCTCATTAAATCTCGATCACTGTCTGATGCTAATTTCGTTATGAGGAACAAATAATGTAGCTGTGATCGGGAACATTGACTATTTAGATAATGTAAACCCTGGTATGGTAAGCATGATAAGGGCATGCAAAGGCAATGATCATATTTTCCCTAATAGGGCTTACCCAACGAAAACCCGATCATTTCCCGATGGCGCATCGGGCAAATTTCTACTAGGGAACAGACATTTAAAGTAGAATATGCTGAAAACAAATACATAGATACTACAATTTCTGAAATATCAATAAAATGTATTTTTAATACATTATGTAGTAAAAGTAAGTAATATAAATACAAATGTATTTAAAAAAAAAATTAGTAAATTTTACTACATTCACTTTCTTACCACGCTTGTTTTGCTTTAATTCCAAACAAATTTTTAATTTTTTCGGGGTACTTAAGTACTACTTAGCAAAGCTTCATTTTTTATTTGTGTTTTACCATGAATTAATGGGGGTGGTTGAGCGATTTAGCTCATTTTCAATACTAAATAATTTAGTTGTTCTAGTAAGCTGAGTTTTGAGTTTCATTTATATAGCTCTTACTGTTTTCTTGTAATCGTGATTTCAACAGACAAACAGACGGACTTTACTAAATCGATGTATTTAAATTTTTTATTTTATTGTAATTCTATAAATTCATTTATTTTTTTATTTTTAATTGTTTATTTATTTATTTATTTATTTATTTATTTATCTATTTATTTATCTATTTATTTATTTATTTATTTATTTATTTATCTATTTATTTATTTATTTATTTATTTATTTATTTATTTTTTTATTTATTTATTTAATCATTTATTCATTTATTATTTTTTTACCAAAATTTTAAAATCTTTATATTTCTTTTATTTTATATTTTTTGTTTTTTGTTTAAACGCTGCCAATTCTATGCCACTTTCATGTTTACCAATCTGTATTGAGTGTTTGAGTTTTTGTTTATTCTTCTTGTTTATTTTTTATTCTAACAATGTTTTCTTTTATTGTTGCACCGGAAATTGTTCAATTTTCTGCAATGGCCAAGTTGTATTTTTTTTATTTTACAACACAAAAAAAAGTTTACAAAATTTTTTCTGCTACGTTTTGTATTTAATTTTGTGTAGCATAACTGGCTTTGGGCCAAGCTGTTCGTCGACGCAATATTTGTCACAAGAGCAGCGGGTTTTTATTTTATTTTAGTACTTTTTGTTAAAGTAAATGGCGCAGACAATTTGCAAAAAATGATTTCTACGAAAAGCTTAATTTACTTAAAAAATGTTAAATACAAAATACTTAAAATTTGTTATATATAACAGATTATTTTGTAATTTTATGCAGCATATATTTTCTTAATTGACAACATAAAATATGCAACATAATTTTCTAAAAGTTTGGAATGATTTTTGTCTATTAAAAATGTTGAATTTTTTCCATGTACTTATGCCAAAATTTAATATTACTGTACGAAAAAAGCAATATTTAATAATATGACTACTAAAACAATGCAACATAATTTTTATAAAGTCGTTTAAAAGTATGCTAAAACTAATAATACTGCATCAAAACAGCAATATTTAAACACAAGACTCCTATGACTATGCAACGTAATTTTTATAAAGTCTCTTTAAAATATGCAATGCATATTAAATGCTAAAAGTTTGCATTTTTTTTCATAATATAGTATTTTTATAGTATAATATGTCATAAAATATTTTTTAAAATTAAAAAAAGAGCGTTGAAACATTGTCTTAAAAATTACGGCTTAAATTTACTTTAAAATTTATTAAAACAACCCAAACTATTTCTAAAATATCACAACAATACCTTAAGCCATATGTCCAATTGCTAAAATAATACACATCAATGAAATATTTTAATATATATTTTTGAATAAAATTGCCAAAAGTATGTTTTGTTATTTTACTAACTACTGAAAAACAATACCTAAAAATATGCTATGAATTTATTGAATAGTATATATTTTGAGTACGTACTACAATCAGAGTAACAACAAATTTTGATTATGACATAATATATACAATACAATATCCAATAATATGTTGCATACTCTCAAGAGCAATACCTAAAAGTATGTTGCACAATTGTTGAAAATATGCAATGCCCAATAGTATGTAATTGGTTTTGCTACATCAAATGATAACCCCAAAATCATTGTACCAAATATCAAATTTAATTTGACCCAAAACTATGCAGTGCGTTGTATTTTAAATTCGATCATAATTTGCATGCATTTGAACTATGTACACCTGAAAGTATGCTTAAGTATTTGACTTATTTGCACGCATACAAGTGACTAAAGCCTTTGCCATAATAAATATCACTGATGTTTGTAATGAATTATTTTGTTGTTGTAATTAACATGTTATTAAAAATATTGCGTCAGGTTTTTGCCGACCACAAAATCGTTTAAATCAACAGAGGGAGAGAGAGAGAGAGAGAGATATTTAGAGACAGCCAACATCATCAGTCAAAAATTCTCGCACACTATTAGCGCATAATTTGCTGCATACCTTTAGGCACTTGTATAAATCAGCAACATTATTTAGAGGCACATGTTGGTTATTATTGTTATGGTTGTTGTTAATGTCGAGTATTGTGGTTTATATTATTATTGTTGTTTTTGTTGTTGCTGATTTAGATTTACATTGTTTGGCAAACGCAACAACATGATTTAGGGTTGCTATAAAGAATAAGCGCATTTTTAATTGCTGACGATGTTGTTGCGGCTGATGTTGATGTTGATGCTAATGATTATAATTATTTTGTGAGTTAAATTTCGACAATTAGTAACAGCTGACAGCAGTTAGTTTCTGATAATAATGCAGCGAAAGGTATGCAACAAAATGTTTTGTGTTAAATTTTTTAATTTAAATACTTAAATATTAAAAGTAAAACTCATTTTTATTATTAGCACTAGTAAAAGCATCTCAGTAGACAGATATAATAATTTTTAAACAATTAAGGCATATTTATAGGCGTTAAATGCAAGAAATACACAAAACAATATTAATCATGATACTGTTTTGATTTTAGATATAATCATTTTTTAATTTTTGATATATTTTAATAATTTATTAAGGTACTTTGAATAACAAAAGTAATTTAACATATTTTTAAAAATGTTGCCTACTTTTAGTCACTTCTGTATGGTTTATATTATTTCAATCTTGTTTACTAATTTAAATCGGTAATTTAATGATTTAAATAATAAAAAGGAAAAGTTAAAATATGTAAAAAAATAGATTTATTAACTTTTTAACAAAAATATAGCATATTTATAGGCTTTGTTATATATGATATTAAATAATAACAAATATATAAAACAATATTAATAGTAGTACCTATTATATGGAATGAAATTAATGCCTTTTAATTAATTTTAGCGAATTTTTAAATTGTAAAAAATGTTGCATACTTTCTGGAAATTTTGTATGTTATATATTCTTTCACTTGCGTTGGCTATTTTAAATAGTTTATTTAATGATTTAAATATTGAAAGCAAATAGAAAAATTTAAACATGTAAAAACACAAATTTGTCAACTATTAAAAAATTATTGCATATTTATAGGCTTTGTTATAAAATAAACAGTAATAAACTAAGCATTAATATATTATTATTATTATTATTTGAAATGCAATCAATGTCTCTTAATAAATGATAGCGCTATTTATAATGCCACCAACCACAGAAAATATTTTGTAAAAATATTGCCTACTTATTGTCAGTTTTCGTTTTTTATGTGCCTTTAATCGCGCATAATTTCGTGCATAAACTGGTAACCAATGTATTGTAAAAATAGGCTTATTAACTACAAAAATCCAACTTCGACACGCCAAACAAATCAATCATGTCAGACAGCCCTTTTTGGGGGGTCGAGGCTGCTTGTGCCTAAATGTATGACCAGGCACTGATTTTTATTGTTGTTATTATAAATTAAATGCGGTTGTCAGAACTGAAATTAATCCCTTGATGCGAACAACGATGCAGGCAGAAATATACAACAACAACAAAAACAGTAAATCATTGCAGAACATTATCTCTTGCATATTTTTAGTCGTGCGCATACCTTTTTGTGTGTCGAAAAGGGAGAACAAAAAATAAGTTAAAAAACTTGAAAACATATAAAAGAAAAATGTTGCCACTAACAATATTTCACTCAAACCGAATCGTGCGAAGCAATATTTTATTTTTGATGCTATTGTAATATTTTTCTTTTTTTCCCCAACAATTTGCATATATAAATTTTTTGTTTGTTGCAAGGATACACCTAAAATGCTGCTACACATACAAACATTAATCATTGCACATGAATGGAATTGCTTTGCTGATTCATAACCTATTACAGCAAATAGCAGCGGCATCAGCAGTTACAGTTGTTTGCAATAAATCCTTGGAAAATGAATTTATGTTGAGCAATTACACAAAATTTTTGCAAATAAAAATTATAATAAAAAAAAGAAATTATTAGTGGATATTGCAAAATTTTTATTTTGTGTGCTTATCATTTAAAATTGCTCATAGAGTGTGACTTATTTATGGCATTGAGTGCATGTCTGAAAGTATGCAACAAATATTAATAGTTTTATAAAAATGCAGGTGCTGCATTTATTTCAAATAAAATCAAGCAATTCATCGAAATATTTGGCATTAAAAATGAAGCTGAAAACTATGCAAGAGAAATTTAAACAAACAGCATTGCTAATTTTTACACTTAAGAAAAGTGTAGCATATTATCAGGCACTCAATTAAATTGTCACTTTCTGTTCAAGTCATATATCATAAAAGTTTCTAAAAGTATGCAATTGTTTTTGCAGTCATTTGAAAATTATAATTTCAATAATGCATAGCTTAAGGCATTACTTTGTGCATTTTTGAGCAGCCTAAGGTTATGCTTTATATGATGTCTGTTGATAAAAGTAATAATATCTATAAAAGCCTGCTGTCTGCGGTTGTGCATGTTATCAACCAAAAGGTATGCAGTACTTTTGTGCACAAAAACAATGTATTTAACTTTTTTTTAAATTATTATTGCCTACTTTTTGACAGCATAATAACAAGATGACAATATAAGTGCAATATTTTAAAATATTAAATATTAGAAAACTTTCGGCCTAAAAGCAGACATTAAAAAATACATTTTCAGTTTTGAATGCCTATTTTAGGGATTAATATTTTTATATTGTTTCGGTAAAATAGAAGACAAATGTGTTTGACGCCTCTTTATAGCTTGCCCAACGTCCAATAACTTACATTAAAACAAAAAATATAGCTTTGTAAAGTTTTATTTTTCATTTTGTTGTTTTTTTTTTGTATTTTCTAGTAGTTTTGCATGAGTTTTCGTTACGCTTGTGTGCGAAACATGCCTCATAGTATGGGGCAGTGCGTTTTGACTTCCTATTTTTGTGCGTTGTTTACCAAAAACATATTAAACTTTTGATATATGATGCGTGAAACAGTTATTTATTAGAATTCTACAAAAAGTACAAAACCCTACTCAATATTTGCAGAAGTAATTTTAAGTTTTTCAAATTCTTATTTTGGTGCTATTTATAAATTTTAAAAAGTTCGTGAACAGGTTCTTTTGTTTTTATGTTAGCTATAAGATTTATGTATTTTGGTTTAACTCTATTCTATTTATTATTATTTTTTTATATAAAAAAAATCAGAATTATTTCAATTTATTTTTGACAATTTTATGATTTAAATTATTTTATATATTTTACATTGGCCTTTTTTACATTTAATTATATTTTTTTATTTTTTATTACTATATATAATTTTTCCCATTTAATGCCCTTACATTAAAGTTCAAAGTGCGTCGCAAATCACAACGATAATGAGCTTGCAAACAAAGTTTTGACTATGCTGCTTAAGTGTGTAAGAAATAGCGCCCCCCTTCAGAAGCCACCAAATATTAGCGCAAACTTTCTGCGTTGCCTACTTTTAGGCCGTCACCTAAAACGCATAAATTGTGTTACACGTGAACTTTGTGTCAAGTTATCAGCCTCACCGCAACTTAAATGAGATTTCTTTTGCATGAATAAAAACGCATAATCATGATAATAAATTCAACATATTTTTAAAGCACTCCAAAGTAGATTTGTTAGAAATTTGTGCTACTTTAAAATTGATGTTGGCCTGATTTATGGTATGGCATACTTTCAGGCCGCTAGGCAACAACGCAGCACATTTAATGATTTTGTTATAGAATACCGTTGATGCGAGAGATTTGTAAAGTAGAGTGCGTAAAATATTAGGCAAGAAAACATCATAAAAAATAACAGAAAACTGACAGAAGTAAAACTTTTTTTTGGGTAATGCCTAAAATGCCGCTTCAAGTTTCAATTGCTTTGACATTGTTTGCTGACTGTCTGAAAGTTGTCGGAGATGTGTTTTGTATTTTTGTCATGTTTTTATTAAAATAAAGTAAACAAAAAAATAAAAAATATATGAAAACAAAAAAAAATATATCAAAATAAAAAATTAAAAAAAAAAAAAAAACTTGCAAAATATTAAAAAATACATAAAATAGAAAAAAACATTACATAAAAAATAATTAATAAACAAAAAATATACGTAAAATAAAATAAAAAAAAAAGGATTTTTCAATAAGAGCGCTACAAAAGTTTTTTTTAAGGGTTTTTCAATAGGGACACTACAAAAATAGAGCGACAGGGACAGAAAACGACTTCATATTTCTTGCCCGTCTTTTGACATTTCTCTTTAGTATGGTTTGTCATTTCATGATAAAAAGATATACGAACCAACAACGTGTCGAAATTATCAAAATTTACTACCGAAATTCGAATTCGTATATCTTTCCATCATGAAATGGCAAACCTTACTGAAGAGAAATGTCAAAAGAGCAGCAAGAAATATGGCGTCGTTTGCTGTCACTGTCGCTCTACTTTTGTAGCGGCCCTGTTGAAAAACCCTTTAGAAGTATCTAAAAAATATTATATATTAAAATAATATTGAAAAAACTAAAATAAAAATATAAATTAAAATAACAAAAAAAAAAATAATAATTATTATAAAAATATTAAAATAAAAAAATATGTAAAATAACAAAATATGTCCTATAATGACCACAACAAAGTAAAAAATTTCAAAAGTACAAAATTAAAAAATATTTCAAAATAATAAAAAAAAAATTAAAAAAATTGATATCAAAATAATAAAAAAAAATAAAAATAAATACTACAAAAATTTTAAAATTGATTGTATAAAGAATATATAATATCACAGTAATCTTTAAAGTGTTCCCAACAAAAATAAGAGAAATAAATTTACAAAAAAATAGAATATAAATATCGAACAAAATTATTAAAAATTTTAAATTTAAGAAAAATATTTAAAAAAATAATACAAAAATATGTATTTTTTCTCTTTAATAATAAAATAATAACAAAATATGCTATATATATTTTGTTTATATAAACTGCGTATAGAAATAATATAATCGTTTTAGCAGCAAAGCATTGAAACAAATATAGAAAAAGAATGTAAAAAATGTATATTATTCTTTAGTATCAGCTTTTAAGACGCAGTTTCATATCTTTTGTTACCACAAATTTCTTTCTTTTTGTCTCTGAATTTGCGCCCACATTTATGCCATTACTAAGTCCTTCATTGTCTCATTGACTCTGTGGTGCTGCGTGTGGTGCTGCGTTCATTTAAGCTGATTACGTGATTTCATTTGCGCCAAAATCGCCGCACTAATGCGCTCAAATCGTACACAACAACAAAAATAAGTTAAATATGTACGTCGCGCTTGTCACACACACACAATCAATTGTATGACATACTTACTAAAAGTTGTGGCATGCTTTTAGGCTGCCGTTATTTTGTATTCAATTGTAGTCCCACCTTTAGGCGCTTATCTAAGTTGAAACATGTATCAAACATCAATATACACACCAAAGAAATTAAAATCCAAGAGAAATGTCTTTAAAATAAATACATATTTATTTGACAGCAAATGTATTTATTTTTACTACTTTAATGTAGTTGTTTTTGTATAGAAACACAATATTTTACCGCATTTATATCCACATTTTCACTATATTATAATTGAAAAATAACTAAAGTTTGTTTTATTTATACGTTTTGATAATGTAGATAAATTAATACATCTGTATTTATTTTTACTACATTCTGTATCTATTTAATTTCATGAATAATATAAAAAATACTAAATATGCATTTACATTACGAATTTATTTATTTAAAGGCCATCAAAAATATTTTTTTTTATTGTTACTACATTTTGCATTTATTCATCAGTATTTATTAGATTCGTTGTATATGTACGGACGCTGATAAATAATACGTGCTATTATGTAAAAAAATAATTTCTAATACATTGTGTACTAATATCTAATTAAATAAATACAAATGTATTGAAAAATTTTAAAAATGTAATAACACAACATTTATTTAAATCATATAAAAAAATGTGGTAAATTCTACCACATTAATTTTCTTAGTGCACAAATATTAAAATCGCCGGCAAGATTGAGAATGCTATAATTTAATGTTGCGTACATATTGGCGCAATTTGTAAACAATTAAATGTGGTTAGGCAACGTGGCTATATACTTTTCATAATAGGCATGCGGTGTGTGGTTTTAGCGCTGACATAACAGCTGCCAATAAATTGAATGCGTAGTCTTAAAGTAGGCAATTAAATTAAGGTGTTTACAGCATAATTTAAGTAATGTGGTTTTTAAACCATATATTATAATTTTTGATTATTTTTGTCTTTATTTTAAGTTTAAAAAAAAAATGTTGCATACTTTTAGTTATTAAATATTTTGCCATTTTATGCAGTCCTCTTTTGCGCATATCAATATACATTGTTTTTTAAATCTGTTTATTGTAAAGGGTTTTCAACAGGGATGCTATAAAAGTAGATCGACAGGGACAGCACACAACACAATATTTCTTACCGCTCTTTTGACATTTCTCTTCAGTAAGGTTTGCCATTTCATGATGGAAAGATATACGAATTCGAATTTCGTTAGTAAATTTTAATAATTTCGACTCGTTCTTGGCTCCTATATCTTTTCATTATGAAATGGTAAACCTTACTGAAGAGAAATGTCAAAAGAACGGCAAGAAATATGACGTCGTTTGCGGTCCCTGTCGCTCTACTTTTGTAGCGTCACTGTTGAAAAAAAAACTTTTGTAGCGCTCTTAATGAAAAAACCCTTTATTTTATAAATATAATAATATTTATAATTTTTGCCTAAAATTATGCAATATTTTGTTCCCGCCTAAAATTATGCAACTTTTTTTGTTACAAACTCTATTTGCATAGTGCAATGGTAACTTTAGCCATATTTTAATCATTTTATTAACAGAAAATTTACGAATACTTGGAAAAACATTATGCGATATCTCTATAGCTCTACCGTTCATTCCTTCTTTCTCAACAAATTACTCCCTTACTCGTACTCTCTTCTACAGCGACTTTTTATAGATTTTTTTTTCTTTTCATTTTTAATAGCATTTTTGCCATCCTTCCAATGAGGTCCTTAATAACATTAAAAACATTAAAATTATTGTACTTAGTTTTAAAGGACACTCGTTCGGTGACACTGCTTCTGTCTGATACAAGTCCTGCGACACTCGTCCTGCAGCATGAATTACTTATAGTAGTAGCCCGTGCTACTTTCTTCAAGCAACACATAAAAAGTAATAATATTTAATGCACACACACACACATCGCAATGAATGCAAAGAGTCGTGGCCAACCGAAACGCAATTCAATTTAATGGCAAAGAAAACTTTGTCCGCCGCAACACGGAAACACATTAAAAACTTCATTTAATGTTTAGAGTTTGCGGGGCGGCGGTAGAGCAGGGTCGCGACATTCAGTAAATGCAGCGATGCCACCGAGACCACCACGTTAATGAGATATGAAAATTTATGTGCACGTGAAAATTTAATAAATTATTTTTTATTGCATAGCAACGCAATTAAAGTGGCGTAATTTGTGTGCAAATTGTTTGGCAGCGCCTAAAAGCCTACTACTTCCCTTTGCAAAGGTTCACAAAACGTGGCTGTGTGTTTTTAATGTGTTTTTATTGAAAACGTTAACTTGTTGTAAATGGCATCGCGTTTAATGTCAACGAAAATTATGGCGTTAAGTGAGTGGTAAATGTTTAAATTGACTTAAAGCGCACTAAAGTATGCAATGATTATTAATGTGTTTCTGTATTTCATATTTTGATATATAAAAAAATAATGTTGCATATGTTTAGGTGCAAATGTTATAAATAATTGCATTTTAAGCATATTTTTCTTATAATATTTAAGCTTTTTGTATTTTTATCATGTATCACCTAATAAAGTATGCTTTAAAGTATGCATATAAATATCGCCAAAAAGGCTGCAACAAAATGTGCATCTTTTGCTTCTACATCCTCTTCAAATTTTCTACAAGTGTCAATTTATATCTACAATTTTATATGTATTTTCAGATATCGAAATTATTTTTCCTCTTCTGTTCGTCAACTCTTCTCGATTCAGGCAACTCCTCCTTGTACGCACAATAACTCGAAAAGGGCGTAAGTTTGCACATTGCCAGCAAAGTCTTTGCAACGTTTGAAGTTGCCATATTTGGCCGTTTTGTTGCAGCAACAGCAGCCCCAACCACTTTGCATATACAACATATACACATACACACAAAATACATATGCAACATGTTTATGTCTGCGTCCAGAATAAACAATGTTGTTCATTGTTGTTTTTGCAGTTGATGTTGTTCTTGTTGTTGTTGCATTAAATTAAAATTACGCGTCTGTGTTTTCTGTTGCGTTGCCATTGTCATAGTCATCGCCAACATCAACAACATCAACGTGTTGTCAACGTGATCATTGCAAACATTTTGTAATCAAAACAATTGTGTGCGCCTAAAAGTATGCTTTGCATGCATAATTACGACGCTGTGCTGCAGTATGTGTAAACGCCTTAAACTATGCAATGTTTTCATTGTGCTGCGCATAAACACAGCTGCAGCAGTTGCATCAGAAGATGATGACAAGGTAGTAGTAGGGAAGTAGCATTAGTTGCCAGTGGTATTAGTAGTTGTTGCTGCTACTGTTGTCGCACAAATGTTGTCGAAGTTAATATTAATTTTTGATCAAAGTTAATTGCGGCTTAAGTGGTTCGGATGCAAGTATGTGTGTGTTGCAAACAAACAACTTAGCTAACATAGCAATATTGCAATCGTCGCTTTAGCGTTAACGTCAACATGTTCTGCGTTACTATCAGTCTATGCGTCAATTTGTTAAAGGTGTTTGGTATATTAAATTTACCAAATTTAACACGATACAATACGATACAATACGATACAATACGATACAATACGATACAATACGATACAATACGATACAATACGATACAATACGATACAATACGATACAATACGATACAATACGATACAATACGATACAATACGATACAATACGATACAATACGATACACTACGATACAATACGATACAATACGATACAATACGATACAATACGATACATTACGATACAATACGATACATTACGATACAATACGATACAATACGATACAATACGATACAATACGATACAATACGATACAATACGATACAATACGATACAATACGATACAATACGATACAATACGATACAATACGATACAATACGATACAATACGATACAATACGATACAATACGATACAATACGATACAATACGATACAATACGATACAATACGATACAATACGATACAATTCGATACAATACGATACAATACGATACAATACGATACAATACGATACAATACGATACAATACGATACAATACGATACAATACGATACAATACGATACAATACGATACAATACGATACAATACGATACAATACGATACAATACGAAACAATACTATCGATACAAAACTATAAAACAAATACAATATAACTATAACATTAACTATTTATGATACACATTTAAAATCCTACTTTTCTTTTCCTCTTTCAGACCTGCTACGAACTGGAGAGCTACTTGCGCGACGAACCCAAAGTAACCTACAAGAAAATGCACAGCGAAATGGACTCTGCGTGGGAAATCTTCTCTGCACCAGCGCGCATACTCGAAGAACTCAAAATCAAGGATCAGCAACAGCATCTCGACTCCAGCTCGACAACATCCTCAGTGTCATCGTCGTGCTCGGGCAGCTCGTGGGACAGCAACTCGTCACAGCTCAGCTGCTCAGTACTCGTCAAGCAGGAGCGCATCGATGAGGATGACGAGGATCTGAACTCGGACAGTTGTGAGGAAAAAATGTCGACAATATCATCGATGTCCACAGTGACAGCAGCCGCTGCAGCAATGTTGCCGGCAGTCGGAGCAGCAGCAACATATTTGAATTCAGCAACAGCAGCAGCAGCGGCCACAGCAGGAATAACAATAACAACCTCTGCAACTAAACACTGCGCATTGTCGGAGAAGGGCATCAAGCTGCGTGTGATTGCAACAAAAAGCAGTAACAGCAGCAGCAGCAGTAGTAACAAGAGTGGCAACAACAATCATCATGATTACATATTGCCCACTCTAACGCCGCCATCTTCACCCGAGTCGATACGTACTAACATTAGCTCTGCATCATCGGCCACATCATCATCATTGTCATCATCATCATCAGTATCAACATCGTCAGCAGCAGCAGCAACAACGCTAGCAGCAACCACATCTTCAGCAACAACGATAGTTGCTGCCGCACATCAGCAACAGCTCGATGCTAATACATTGACCGCTAATGATTTGGCGGCGCTTATACAACAGCAACAACAACAGCAGCAGCAACAACAGCATCATCGTCTGAGTCAGCAGCAGCAGCAACAACAACAACATGCGCCGTCGACCACCGCCATACTGCGTTTTGCAACAACAACGGCCAACGCTGCGCTGTCACCGACAACAATCAGCCACAACAACAACAGCAGTAGCAACAATGCTGCAGCAACAACAAATACAGTTCCTCTCTTACACCAGCAACAACTACATCTTCAACAACAACAGCAGCAGCAACAACAACATCACTTGACGCACGTTGCTGCCAGCATACAAACAGCCAGCGCCGCCACCAACACCGAGCAGCAACAAACGCAGCAACAACAGCATCACAACAACATTCCGCACAACGCCATCGTTCGTCTGACAGCGGCGGGCAAACAAAATGGCGGCATCAGCCTGGCACGCGTCATACAAGTGCAAAGCAGTGCCGCAGCGGCAGCAGCAGCAGCGGCCGCCAACGGTATTTCGCAGCAACAGTTGCAGCAGCAACAGCAGCTGCTTTCGGTTGCGGTAACAGCGGCGCAAATAGCGCAGCGTGGTACAGCGCCGCAGAATCCGCAAGTGACAGCATGTAAGTAGCAACATTTTGACCTTCAAATCTCGGACTGTCAATATATTCACGTTTTGTAAAATTTATATATATATATATATATATATATATATTTTTTTTTTTTTTTTTTTTCATAATTTAAATAAAATTTAACAACCTATAATTTCCATCTACTCACAGTGACAACAAAACATCACCAGCGCCAACACAACGAACACAGTCCGGATGCAAAACGCCGGATACACAAGTGCCAATTTTTGGGCTGCAAAAAAGTCTACACAAAGAGCTCACATCTAAAGGCACATCAAAGAACGCACACAGGTACTTAATTTGTAATACAACAATATTTTTATAAAGTAGCTATAAGCAGCTATACAGAAAAAGACATGAAAACGTTACGTTTCAGATACGTATTTACGTCCACAAAACTGACTAAAATGGTAAAATGCACTTAAAACAAGTTTCACAAAAATTCAAAATTCTATTTTATTTTAAATAAACGTGTTTAAATGTGCTAAAATTAAGTTTAACAAAATAGGTTGTATTTAATTTAAATCTTTACCTAATGAATACCATCCGTCCGCAATCCATAAACTGCACAATCAGTTGCGGTGAGCAAACGTTTTGTAACCGCAAAAACGGATGCTGTCATTTGCTTGTTAGCTCTGGTTTCAAATTGATTCAAATAATAATACTACTGCATTAAATTGATAACTCAACAAAGGCTGCATTTGACAGCTGGCCAGTAGGACTGAAGTGGTAGGGGTACGTGATATTTTGGGCACATAACCAAACACTTTTGGGGATTAAGCATTGAAAGGCAAATATTGAAATGCCAATGCAGGGAAATATGATTGTGCAGATATTAAATAATAAATCTCTTAAATACACATAGCACAAACGCAAGGTTGGGCTCCCAATTCGTAGGCAAATCTACTCAACCTTTTTACCACACATATCGCTCACATAAAATAGATCCTTTTCGGTCGAACACTTTCAATTGTATTTGACAGCTGATGTGTCAAGTGTAGCCGATGTTGACCATTTACCAAAGGGGCCCATATATTTGTGTCTGTGTTTAAATGATGTCGAACGTTTATTTTTTTAGATATTTATTTCTAGCATATATTTGAAATTGCCCTATAAAACACATTATATGCCTTGAAAAAAAAGAGGAGAAAATAAATCGTTGAAACTGACAGCAAATGTCAATGTTTAAATCTGTTCTAAAAGATTTATGTACTTTTAGATATACGTTTCTGACAGCTATAAATGTGTTTGTAGCATTTGAATAAGTTGTAAGTTAAAAAAAAAGTATATTTAAATAAATAAAGTTTGAGGAGTTATCACCGCTTCATTGTTAGAATGGTATTGATGATAAAAATTGTATATTTAAATTATAACTTAGATAAATGCAAATGTTCAAAGGGACAATCATTAGCTATAATATGAATTATGTGATTAAATATCAGTGATGGATATTCGGTGATATTTAAAACAATTGAGTGTTATAAAAATTTTATATTAATTATTAACACATAATAAGCTTATTTAAAAAATGGTTTTTAAATGTGTGATACAAAAGTTGTGATGAGAGTTAGTGATAGAAAAATCAAATAATCAAAATTGAGTGATATATATATTTTTAATTTCTTAAATAAGGCAAAGAGGGTCAGATCAGGTATAAAATTCTCTAAAATAACATTGTATGATAAAAAAAATTAGCTTATTTTTGAATAATGTGTTATAAAATATTTGATTCAATAGTGGTGTTGGTAATTATATGATGTACAGTATGTGATCTAAAGTCTGTGATGAAAAGTCTGTAATGAAAAGTCTGTGATGTAAAATATATAATGAAATATCTGTGATTTAAAAAGCATTTAGTAAAAAAATCCACAACTTAATTTTGTGAAATCACATGGTTTCGTAAATCAGTGATATGAAATGTGTGATAATAAATATGTGATTTAAAAATATATATATAATTCAAATTGTTTGATCAAAAATTAATATTTAAATAAAAAAAATACTGTGCTCAAACAATCTGTGATACATATTTGTAATAAAAATTTACGATTTATATTTTTAACATGAAATAACTCGTGAACCATATTTTTAATAATAATTCTATTTATATTAGAAAAGGTACTGATAATTTTGACGACAAAAAATTATGAATATTGATTATATTAAATAATAATAAATTAAATAGAGCACCATTTATAATGCTTTTTGGCTCAAAGACATGTAGTACATTAATATCACAGCTTTATTATCACAACTCTGACATCATACAAAATGTTACTAGGTCATTTATATAAAAAAATGTGTGATAAATAACTGAATATTTATCACATCATAATATCGTATAGTGGTTTTATGAATGGTACTAATTTATGCACATCTGTAACTTGAAAAGCAATTAATTTATTTAAATGTTGCTGCTATGATCAACATATGTTTAGAAATAATTGCATTCTATAACATCTTCATTATGAGTTTCTACTGACATTAATAAATGCTATTGAGTCATGGTGTTTTTTTATATTATTATTTTTTATATTTGTAATATGAAGCAATATCAAATTGTAGACGTTGTTGTCAGTTTATATATAGTAACTGTCTGTCAGCGTATGTTATAAATGACTCATTCAAAAAATATCCACATATTCACGATTGAAAAACTACAAAAGTTAAAATCTGGAAAACTCAATTAATTTAAATACAGAATAAAAGCAATAAGATATCGAATTAAAAAAAGTTTTGCTCATTTAATGAAATTTTACATTTAAGCATTTCAAAAATCATTAAACTGACCACACCGAAATTCTGCAAAACCGAAATTCAGCACACTTGTAACTCAACACACCGAAACTCACCACACCGAAACTCAGCACACCTAGACTCGCCACACCTAAACTCTCCAAACCGAAACTCACGACGCTTAAACTCATCACAGCTGAACTCACTACACCTAAATTCACCACAACGAAATTCACCACACACAAACTTACCACATCTGAACTTACCACACATAAACTCAACACACCTAAACTAAACAAACCTAAACTCACCACACCTAAACTCACCACACCTAAACTCACCACACCTAAACTCACCACACCTAAACTCACCACACCATAACTTAACACATCTGAACTCACCACACTGAAACTCATCACAGCAGTAAAAACATTTTAATTTGAAATACATTAAATGTGCTGCTCAAATAAAAAGGTAAAAATTCTCTCAAGGAATAATTATCCGGAAAAGAATTGTCTGCGAAAGAATTGTCCGAGGAAGAAAACATTCGAGGTATAATAATCCAAAAGTTACAATATTAATAACTCAAATAAAAAAATGCGTCCGCAGCGAATCACGAGTACTTGCAAGTAAATTATGCGAGTTGGTTTTCCATCGATCGAAATTGAATTATTTTACTTGCCAAATAAAATTAAATACAGTTGAACTACGTTTAATTTAGATACCAAAAAAACAGCATTCCAAAAATTTTATTACGATTTCCAATGAATATTGGCACATATATATTTTTTTTTTTAATTCAACAAGTTAATTCTTGTAACTCACAGTATTCTCAACAAGTTTTTTTCACATTATTTTAAAATTCGTATTATTTTTCCTATGCAATAAAATAGAATTCATATTTTTTGCAACGAGAATTTAAATCAAAAACCACAAATAAAACGTACAAAAAAAACCAATCACATATACATTTAAATGATGGCAACTAAATTTTGTGGGAATTTCCCCAGAGTCAACGCCAAGCAAAGAATTTTCGAATTTTTTCTACATCAACCGCTCATTTTTCTTTTGCTTCTGTACAACTTTGGTAGTAGTGGTTTGATATTTTCACTGCTGTTTTGCATTTTTCTTTTATTTTCAATTTCATATTTTTAATATATTTTTGTTCAATTTCAATGTTTTTTTTAATGTTTTATTTTTTGTCTTCTTCTTCTTGTTTTGTCATTGTACACATAAAATTGTTGTGTTTTATTTTTGTATATAATTTTGTATGTTTTGTTTTTATTTCCTCTCGAAATAAATCTCTGCTAAGTTCAATCAATTTTACTTTATATCCTGTGGCGATTTATGTTATTTTGTTTTGGCTAAAAATTTGATGAGAGAATGAAATATAATTTCAAGTTTTTCACATCTAAAAATGACCCTATGTTTTGGGTGTCGGAGATTCGCGTTAAATATTTGGCCAAGTTTTTTTTCTTGATTTGCTTGAAGGAATTATAGGAAAATTGCTCATAAAAGATTTGAATTATGACAGATTAGTTAAAAACAGAAGCATAAAATTATAAATAAAAAATAGTAAACTTTTTTATTTTCATTAAAAAATAACGTCAAGAAATAATAGAAAATAGGAAATAGCAAACTATAAAACAGTAAAATATAATATTGATATTTTTTTTATTTTACTCATTTTTATCAATTCTAATTATCGTAATTGTCTCTACATTAAGTTTAAATATTCTTTTTCCTATTGTTTCTCTCATTTTACAAAAGTCTTTTAAATTCAAAACTTTCCATTTCAAAAGGTGTTAATCTGTTTAAAACTTATTTAGCTTCTCTTCATTAAACACTATCTTCCGCTTCTACGCCTGCTTTTTCAACACTCTTCAAATTGTTTCTTTTTTTTGCTTTCTTGCTTTTCTTTTGCAATTTCAGCCTCTAGTTACGTTTAGTTCGTATATCCTTTAGTAAATATTTAGACTTGTTTGCTTAAACTTCGACTTTCTTTGTTGTTGCTGCTGCTCCTTTTTGTTCTCCTGTTCCATGCCATTGTATCTTCGACTTTATCCTTGTTGTTCATCTTGTTTTACTGCACAACAACAATTGGTTTTTGTTGTTTTTGTTCAACTTATTGTTTGTATTGTTATTGTTAGCTGTTGTTGATAAACGTGTCAAAAGGTTATTAAGCTATCAGCAGCATCAACAATAAAAAAAAATCAACAACAAAATCATATCCATTCCCAATATCAACAACATCCGCAAAAGCAGTCAGCAACATTATTATCTACCCCATGAAACACCTCTTATACATTATTATTATTATCAAATACATACTAACTTAATTTACCTCTGGTACACGATTCTCTTCATCATCATCATCTACACTATATTTTACCTCTTCATAGTTATCATCATTAATCCGTCAAGTATCTTTACCCCACCAATTTTTCCTACACCTATCCTTATATTATCATCTACATATTTATCCGACAAGCATATTTACATTACTCTCTATCTATAACGTAATTTCTATCATATTTTACACCTGTACACATTATTTACATCATGTACATCATCACCAACAATAATATTTAAAATATGACCTACTTAAGAATTCTTTTTCAACCATCATTACACTATAAATTACATCTTCGACTATAACATAATCTACACCATAATATACACCATAATCTACACCATATTCTACACCATAATCTACACCATCTTCTACACCTTCTCTTATAAGATATTTTATCACAATATCTACATCATTCTTAACACCTTACCGAATAGGATATTTTATTACTTAATATATCTCATTTGTTATATTTTCATATGTTATCATATTTATATTATCATATTTTACACCTGTACACATTATTTACATCATGTACATCATCACCAACAATAATATTTAAAATATGAGCTACCTAAAAATTCTTTTTCAACCATCATTACACCATAAATTACATCTTCGACTATAACATAATCTACACCATAATCTACACCATAATATACACCATAATCTACACCGAAATCTACACCATCTTCTACACCTTCTCTTATAAGATATTTTATCACAATATCTACATCATTCTTAACTTACCGAATAGGATATTTTATTACTTAATATATCTCATTTGTTATATTTTCATCTACACCATAACCTTCATCATCCTCTACATTATAATCTACAACATTCTTTACATTATTCTACACCATTACTTACGTTAACCTTTACATCATTATACCAAGCCATCTTTCACCATCCATTAGACATAATTTACATTATCTTTTATTTTATCTTCTATACAATTAATTACACCATCCTATCTTCATATACGTCGTTTACACTATCTTTAAAAAAAACATTATTTGTGGAATATTTTACACCACCCTTTTCATCCATTTTACTAAAAACAAACCTTTTCATCCATTTTACTAAAAACCATAGCATTCTTCTACATCATCGTCGACTGAAATTACAGTTTGTAGTCTTTATAAGTCTTCGTGAAGCATCATTACACCATACATTACATCTTGGTATACAAAATCATATAAAGCAAACTCTACTCCATTCTTTATATCATCATCTAAACCATTCTTTTTCCATCATTTAAACATCATTTGCACACACAGAAAAATTCTCTTTTGGCATGAGGTTGGAAGAATGAAAAAGTTAGTTATACCAACTAACTTCATTAGGTTAACTCGAATGGTTTACAAATTTGATGACGGAACTGTCATATTATCCTATACACATGAAATATTAGCCTATACACACTCCTAATGGTTCTAAATCTTTACTAAATTGTTCTAAAACAGTTCGAAATTGGTTGCAGTACAAACTACAAATTACAAATCTTTTCATTTTGACAATAAGAACCGACTAAGCGGTTGAGAGAACCGAGTAAGTTGGCTGGCGCAACAAATCTCTATTCTGTGTGCACCATTCATGCCAACATAAACTGCACAATCCTCTAAATTATCTACATCATAATTTATATTATTATTTACACTACCTATTATACTATACACTACATCATCAAATATTATAATTTAATTTTTAACTTAACACTTTAATGTGTATTGTCATTCCATGCATTCTATAATTTAGCTATTTTTGTCCAGGTTTAAAATTCGTCCAGATTTAAATTGCCAAATTATTATAAAATTCATAATATATAAAACATTTTTTAATTTTTTCAAATTTAAAATGTTTTTGCAATCTTTAAGAAATTTAAACAAATTCAAAAGAATAATAAAAAAAAGAATTTTATCTGCACACAAACGAAAAATTCCAAACGTTCAATTAATGAATTCACAAATTCCATTCAACGTCATCTTATCACATAAGACGCTGATTCATTGCTAAACTGATAAGAAAAGTTTTTCTTTTTTTTGTATTTTTCGTTGTTTGTGTTATTTTATTTATATTTGTATTTAAGAGATAAGTATTTCACTTTTTTTAATACCACGCGATAATTTTTATTTGTTTTGTGTGTTTACTTATTATACATTTTTTTTATTTATATATTACATATTAAATTATTGAAATAGTAGTAGATAATTGAATATTTTATATTATTTTACAAAATAAACATAAATTACTCACCATAAATACAGGGCACTGCATACATTCAGTTCTGACAATTGTTTGTAATCTGAAAAATTTATAAAATTATTAAAAATCCAGAAAAATACAAAATTCATTTATTTTATAATTATACACAAATAATATTAACAAAAATGTATAAAAAGAAAATTGTACTTGAATATACGAAAAAGTTAGTTGTAAGAACCAATTTCATACACTTAAATCGAAATTGCAACAAATTGGTTGTTGAAACTGCTACATTCGTTTGACACTAGCTATTTTATCACATACACACACCAAACTGTTCAAAGAAATATTCTAAATAGGTACTATTCTAAATTAGTATTGTATAAATCTGACGAATTGTAATCAATAACGTCAATACTTTTTAGTAAATTAATAAGAAAATGTTAATCTATCGAATGACATTCCAACTAAAATCCTATCAACTGGGATTTTATAATATACAGGGCATTCTATGTCACCTAATGTTTTAAATATTTTTTTTGTAACTTTGTATGAGTCTTACAATTTGTGCAAAATATAAGACCCCTGAAGATCCGGATACCGAGTATAGAGACTATGGCAAGTTAGTCACAAATTCAACGAATTTTTATTAATTTTGTAGTAAAAGTAAAACTAAAATTCAAATGAGGTTTTATTGAGAATTTAATCAGCTTTCATGGAAAAATAGACATTATTTTATAATAATTAATTTCATATTTTTTTTATTTAAAATATACTAGTTCGGCAGTCACGATTTTAATCAACTACAGTGTAAAACATAATTGCCGCAAAAATCCAAAAACAGTAATAATGCCACGAAATGGCAGATTCAATAAAATATTTAAGTTTTTTTAATACCATTTAAACATTGATTTGACCTCGACTTTACATCACATATATTATTCTATAAAACTCCTTAATAACGCTCTCTATTGCGCACATTTACTGATATCAACCACCAACCTATCCATATTTGTTATAACTCAATGTGCTGTATTTTTAGGCACTTATTTTATTTTTCTTATAATTTATTTTTTATTTTCTTTTAACCCCTAACTCTTTAAAATCGCATTTAGCAACTTTATTTCAATTGGTAATCTTCCCTTCTGCATCATGGTTTGCGTCCCATCTAACGCCTTCGTTTGCATAGTAGCAAATACACAAACCCCACGCATAAATCCCTTTAATGCCCTCGTTGGGCTGGCTAACGTTTATCAGTTACTAATAAATTTCGCATATATTTTTCTGGCAACACTTTAAAAACGCATTCATTGTCAGCGACAAAGATGTTGCCATCGGCGTCGGCGTTGCCACATGCTGCAGTGATACGCCCACATCGCATGTAGGGCGCCAAAAATTTTTATTTATTTTCTACTGTTATTTTTTTTTAATTTTTTACTTTTAGAAAATTCATTGTACCACAAAAAAAAAATAAAATGAAAGACACTGCATTCAAAGGTGACTCGATGGCACTAGCAGCTTTGGTAATAAATTTTGTTATTGGCGCCACATTCTTTGGGCGCGTCTGGTCCGTTTGTCTGTCTGTCTATCTGTGTGGCCTGCAAAGAATCCATTGCATTGTCCAGTGAATTGCTTTTTTATGGTTTTAACCTACGGTTGACAGAGATTTCTTTTTGGCGGCAGCAGGAAGTGTTGAGTATCGCTTGCCAAAAATCATTCACATAAATATAAAACAAAAAAAAAATGAAAAAATCGAAAAAAATAATAATTTTATCTGGCAGTGCCCCCATGTAACCTACTTTTTGGCAATTGCTGGCAAACATCAATTGCCATAGTTTGGGCTGCTTAAAACCAGAGAAATAATATATGGCACAACTAGTAATTTAAATGTTTTAATAGTGCGCCTTCAAATATAATTTAAATTAAGAAAATTTCAAGTGTGCATACATTGGATAATAATAAGAATTCAGTTTTATATATGTGCTGTCGAATTGTTATTTAGTATTTAATTTTTTGGCAAATTAATCTAGTAAGGTGTATCATAAAGTTCAGAATAACAAATAAAAGACAATACGATAAACTCTCCTAAATGTATGCTACACGTTTTGCAAACAAAATATTAATGTCACCTCAGGGTATACTATGATTTTAAATTATTTTCTCTCTGCAAATCTATATGGTTATTGCACGTACACAAAGAAAAAAAATAGAGTACAGTGTACTTTGAATTATAAATTTACACATTTAATCACATCATATTTTATAGGAACAATATGTTCTTACTAAAATAACTAAAAGAAGCAAAAAACTGGAAAAAAAATTAAAAATCTACTCTAAACTCTACTCTAAACTGTACTATAAACTCTGCTTTAAACTCTACTCTAAACTCTACTCTAAACTCTACTCTAAACTCTACTCTAAACTCTTTTCTAAACTCTACTCTAAACTCTACTCTAAACTCAACTCTAAACTCTGCTTTAAACTCTACTCTAAACTCTACTCTAAACTCTACTCTAAACTCTACTCTAAACTCTACTCTAAACTCTTTTCTAAACTCTACTCTAAACTCTACTCTAAACTCTACTCTAAACTCTACTCTAAACTCTACTCTAAACACTGCTTTAAACTCTACTCTAAATTCTGATATAAACTGTACTCTTAACTCTACTGTAAACTCTACTATAAACTTTATTCAAAACTCAACTCTAAACTCTACTATAAACTCTACTCTACACTCTTCTCTAAACTCTACTCTAAACTCTACTCTAAACTCTACTCTAAACACTGCTATAAACTCTACTCTAAATTCTGATATAAACTCTACTCTTAACTCTACTCTAAACACTACTTTTAACTCTATTCTAAACTCTACTCTAAACTCTACTCTAAACTCTACTCTAAACTCTACTCTAAACTCTACTCTAAACTCTACTCTAAACTCTACTCTAAATTTTACTCTAAATTCTACTCTTAACTCCACACTAAAGTCCCCTCTAAACTCTATTTTAAATTATTAAAGGTGATTTGAAAATTTTAATTTATATTATCTGTGTAAACTAATGCACACTCACAAAAACACTTAAAATTTATTGACCAAAAACTAGCTATTGTTTTCCAGCATCCCACAAGGTATGCTATTGTTTTTTCACAAATACTTTTTTTACACAAAAACCTTTATATCTCTTAATTTTATTTTATTTATTTTATTTTATTTATTATACACTTGCTTTGCTCTTTTTCGCTTTGGCACTCTTTCGTACTCATTGAAAATGGCGCATTTAATTGAAACTTTAATTAGATTCGCGCCAAAGTCATCGACCACAGAGCAACGCTTTATTTATCACTGCCAACGAGTGCGAAATTAAAATTTCTTTCAAATAGAAAATGTAGAGCTCACTAAAAGCAAAAACAACACAAATTAAAAAAAAAAGAAAATACAACAACAATCAAATTACAAAAAAAAAAACCGTGCAAAATGTGCGCGCCAAAATAAAATGGCGCTCATCACATATTGTCGCGTTGTTACAAATTGTTGTGGCATTCGCGTTAATTGCCAAAAATTCCAGTTACTCTGTCAAAAAATAAAAAGCCCACCCGACTAAAGGCAAAATGTGCTTTTTGCCTTTTTATTGAAAATCGCAAAACTTGTGCTAAGCATGCATTGTGTTACGACCAGACCAAACAATAAAATGAAAGCATCATTTCCTTTAATTTTTTTTTGCTCGAATATCATGCAGCTCATTGTGCGCGAACATTGTTCCAAATTGAATTTTGTGGCTTTTTTAACATTTTTTTAATTTTATTTTTTGGTTAAATTTTGCTTTTGATTATTTATTGTATGCTACGGCGTGCATAGAACTAATTAAAATAAACTGTAATTGATTTTAAATTGTTGTGAAATTGTTGACAACAATTTTGACTATCAAAATGGCATTTGAAACAAATTCATTTTAATTTTGCTATTATGTAGCATTTCATTTTTCATATTATAATTTGAACGTAATTCAAATATTTGACAACAAAAATCGAATTGATTTAATTTTAATTGAAAACTTTTATTTTATATTGAAAAATCATATTTGATAATAGAAAAAAATCAAAAGTTAACATCAAATTTGGTACATAGAATTTTAGCAGTTTAATTTCAATTGATAGAGAACAGAAAAATAAATTTGATCAAAATTTGAACATAACGTTTAGTTAAATAGCAATCTTTTTCTAAATTAAAATAATATTTTATATTAATAAAATTACAAAAGGTCAAAGTTAGTTAGCACGCTTTATTTAAACATAAAAAAACCATAGCAAATCCTATTTAAATACCATAAAGTTTCTGCTTTTTGTGTTTGTTTTAAGAAACAGAAAAACAAAAATAACTATATAAAACATGCTGCAGTTTTTTACAGTATCCCTTGTACACATAGCATCTTCTTAGATGTTTGTCTTTTCAGCAAAGTTCGGGTATTACAATATTTATTTATTTTTCGCAACAATTTTGTGTAATTTTTTAATTGCATTTTTTGTGCCGTTTTTCATAAAAGTTTAGTTTGGCTTATAGTTTGGTTTTTTTTTTTGAGACAACGTTTACATTAATTTAAAGATTTTTTTATTTTTGCTATTATTAAAGTTCTAATATTAATTTAATTCTAATAGTAACTTTTCATACTGTAGAATATAATACTAAGAAGAAATTAAATTAAAGGAAAAAATTAAATTATACATAATGACACACGTGGGATAATTTGAGATATTTTCGACACTTTTGTGATACTTTTGACAATTTTCATACTTTTATATAATTTATCTATACAGTTTAATACTCTTTCGATATATTTTTCATACCTTTACCTAGTTCTTCTATCGTTTTTTTAATATTTTCCATTTTTTTTAAATATTTGATATTTTTCGATAGTTTGGGGTACTTTGCGAAACTTATCCGATACTTTTCGATACTTTTACGATAGTTTTTCGATACTTTTACGAAACTTTTCAATACTTTTGCTACTTTTGATCATTTTTTATATAATTTATCGATACAGTTTAATACTATTTCGTTATATTTTTCATACCTTTACTAGTTCTTCTATCGTTTTTTGATCATTTTCAATTTTTTTTTTTAATATTTGATATTTTTTCGATATTTTTCGGTACTGTGCGAAACTTTTTCGATAATTTTTCGGTAATATTTCGATACTTTTTCGATACTTTTACGAGATTTTTTCGAATCTTTTCGAGAGTTTTTCGATACTTTTACTAAAATTTTCGACACTTTAGTGATACTTTTTCTACTTTTGATAATTTCCAAACTTTTATATAATTTATCGATACGGTTTAATACAATTTCGTTATATTTTTCATACCTTTACCTAGTCTTCTATCGTTTTTTGAATATTTTCCATTTTTTTTAAGTATTTGATATTTTTCGGGTACTTTGCGAAACTTATTCGATACTTTTCGATACTTTTCGATACTTTTACGATAGTTTTTCGATACTTTTACGAAACTTTTTGACATTTTACTGATACTTTTGATAATTTTTTATATAATTTATCGATACAGTTTAATACTATTTCGTTATATTTTTCATACCTTTACCTAGTCTATCGTTTTTTAATCATTTTCAATTTTTTTTTTAAATACTTGATTGTTTTTCGATATTTTTCGATACTGTGCGAAACTTTTTCGATACTTTTACGAGATTTTTTCGATACTTTTTCGATACTTTTCATACCTTTATCTTTTTTTTTGGACATTTTCCATTTTTTTTTAATATTTTTTCAATATTTTATACTTTTACGATACGATACTTTTACGATACTTTTACGATACATTTACGATACTTTTATGATACTTTTACGATACTTTTACGATACTTTTACGAACTTTTACGATACTTTTTCGATACTATTACGATACTTTTACGATAGTTTATTGATATTTTTCCATCTTTGGTGACATTTTAAAAAGACCTTTCAAGAGACTTTCACAAAATTCTAACGATTTTTTTTCAATATTCTCTCAATACTTTATCATTACTTCTTGATACTTTTTATAACATTTTCAATATGTTTTACTTAGTTTTTCGATACATTTCAATATTTTGTAGATATTTGTTTCGATACTTTTTAGGGACTAAAAATATATTCACGATATTATTATATCACGTTTTAGTATATTCACTACTTAATGATCCTACTTTTTTTTTTTGATTTTTCAATATGTTTCCCTAACTTTTTCAATTTCTTATACCTCCTTCATTTTTCGTTACTTCTATTATAATTCTTCCATTATAATTTGCTTTTTTATATTTTCGATATATTTGTTTATACTTTTTCGGCATTTTTTCGATACATTTAATTTTTTAATATCTAGACAAATAGTTTTTCATACATTTTCAGATATTTTTGGATACTTTGATTTTTCGGATATGTTGAAAATTCGTCCTTCGATGCTTTATCGATATTTATTTTTAGATACTAGATACTATCCTTATAAATTTCATTACTTGATAATTATTAGATTATTTAAGTATTCTTTAACGATACATTCACGATATTCACACGACATTTATTTGATATTTTGTGGACACTTTTTATATATTTTCAATACTTTCTCGATAGTGCATTTTAGATAACCTTATGATAATGTTACGATACTTCTTCAATAAATTGTCGATACATTTTCGAAAAATGTTCGATATTTATTCGATAAATTTTCGATAAATTTTCGATACATTTTCGATATATTTTCGATACTTTTTCGATATGTTTTCGATAATTTTTCGATATCTTTTCGATACTTTTTCGATATCTTTTCGATACTTTTTCGATAAATTTGTAATACCTTTTCAATAAATTTTTGATATTTTTCGATAGTTTGCCGATCGTGCATTTTAGATACTGGTTCGTTAAATTTCGATTATTTTTCGATACTTTTTGTTAACATGATTTTCCATTTTACTTTAATTTAATGCTCCAATTATAATACAATATTATATAAATCTTTTCCTTCGCTCTTCTCATTGCAGGTGAGAAACCCTACAAGTGCTCCTGGGAGGGCTGCGAGTGGCGTTTCGCACGCAGTGACGAACTGACGCGTCACTATCGCAAACACACCGGCGCCAAGCCGTTCAAATGCCGCAACTGCGATCGTTGTTTCTCGCGTTCCGATCACCTGGCGCTGCATATGAAGCGTCATGTTTAAGGACCACATGCAGCAACAACCGTAGCAGCAGCAACAACAACAATCACCACCTACAACTACTACAAGAACTACAATGCTAAAGTGGTAAATTGTATGAAAAAAAAAATCAGTAATAAAAATTGTGCCATCAACATGCATCACAGATCAAAGAAACAAAAGAAAATATTTTAAAAATATAAAATGTAAATAGTAAAAATAAAAACAAATGCAACAGCGCTTCACGCAAAAGCAACAATGAAATTTCCTAAGTAAAACGTAATTGCTGTACAATTATTTTAAATATTTTTGAAAAACTAAAAAATATTAAAATTATAGCGAATGTTTGTTAAATTTGATATTTTATTTAATATATTTTTTAAATTCTTTTTAATAATTGAAGAAAAAAAATTACAAAAACAAAAGAACAAATACGATGTTACCAAAGTTAAGTAGAAAGAGTTTTTTTTTATTATATATTTTTATTAAAGCTTAATATTAGTTATTTTTACAATTTATATTTTTTAAAAATAAATATTTAATAAAAAAATATATATTATTTTTTTTATATTTTATTTTTAAGAATAGATTTATTTTCAAGTGCAAAAAATTCAGTTAATAAGCAACAACTATAGCAAAAAAAAAAAATAAAAATACAAAAAAAATCAATAATATAAATGAAAAAAAAGAACACTGCCAAAAATGTAAAAAAAATAAACGTATACAACCGCAAACGCAAAGTTCAAAAGTTGTAAATGTGAAAAATACTAAGAGTGGAGAAATATTATATAAAACACAATCTATAAGAAAAACAATAACGTAACAAAAAACAAAATCTATGCATTTGTATAAATTAATTATTATTTTAATTTTAAGCATTTATTATGTTTAAAAAGATTTTAAATTTATTTCAAAATAAAATAAACCCAATAGACACACATACATACATGACAAAAGTGCAAATAATGTTTAAAACAATTTAGCGTTTATTTCAAATAATTATTAGTTTATATAAGTAAAATGTAATATTTATTATTTAATTATTTTAATGCAATTTCTACCATTATTGTGCTCTTATTTAGTTCCTTTTCAAAACTACTTTATCTGATTACTTTCTTTTTTACCACAAGCATTAAATTAATTTTAATGTTTTAATTTTAAGCATGACATATTTTATTGCTTTTTGTGTCATTCAACTTTTAGTGCCTTTTATTATAATTGAACCTCTCATATAGCATTAAAAAAAAAAATAATATGTTTACAGCAAATATAAAATTTTTGCTTATAAATGTTTATAGCAATTATTCAAATGTTTTAATCAATTATAATTTATTTAATTTTTTTAGCATTTTATCATTTTACTTAAGTGCAGTTTTTGGAAATACTACAAGAAATTTTTGTAACAAACATTTTATGTTAGCTATAAACAAAATTGTTATTTCTTGTCCCCGCAACTATTTCCTAGTTTTCAAACTTTTTTGTTGTTCGTAGTTGATACATTTTTTAACATTTTAAAATTTTTACATTAGTAGCGTCAACATAGCCATGGGGGACGGTCGTGTCGCCTAGACCTCCTACATTTTTACTCGTTCGTCGTCTGTCCGTCGTCTATTTAAATTATTTGTGTTAAAATTCGTGCAAAGTCCAGTGTCGTCTTTTAATAGTTGCAAAAAAAAATAATAAATATAAATAATAAATAAAAGCGCAAACAATAAACCAAACAAATTAAATCCACAAACACAACAACAACAATAAACCAAAACCGGTTTCGTCTGCCGTTGGCTGCTGAGTTGCTGCACTCGCTGCATTTTTTTTTTTATTTGCAATTGCCAACGCAAGGGGCTCTTCTATGCCCTCTGCCGCAATTGTATTTTGTTTTTCGTTATTCTTCCCTTCCCCATCCTACTCCCTGCTACGTGCGTGCACGGTTGATGCTGCACTGAGTGCGTAAGCTACGCTGTGGTTAAGGCATAACACTCGCCACTGCTTTGCTTGCGCTCTCATTTGTTTGTGTCAACTGCTGCACGTTTGTGGTATGTTTGATTGTTTTAAACTTGCCCAGTAGGAAAATGCCGCAAAAATTCCGCATAGATTTTTGCAACGTTCGTGGGCTGAGGGCGAATTTTTTCTCTGTATATGCGTATGTGTCCATCCATAGGCCTCAAATAATGGCACTATGTGAGACCCAGGTTCATGAGGGTACAGATCCACTGGATTTTCATGTGCCTGGTTATCACCTGTTGCCATTATTCTCTGCCCATAGGGGCCTTGCTCTATTTATTCGGAGTGACGTTGCGTATCAACTGCAGCAACAGCATAGTGTGTCGGATAGCGAATTTAATACAATTTGGGTTAAATTCAAAATCCAAACACACATCATGCACTTGTGCTTTCTTTATAGGAGTCCGAATCTAGATAGGGTTTCCACCTGTAATAAGCTGGATGCCTTATCTGATTCGATCTCAAATATATTGGAGCAATTTCCAGGCAGTGAAATTGTTGTTGCGGGCGATTTTAATGTGCACAACGCCACTTGGTTGAGCCACTCGGGTCTTCCAACACAGGAGGGTTGCTATGTTGAGCTGTTTGCAGAGTGCAATCAACTCACTCAATTGGTGAAGGAACCGACGTACCTTCCACGCGTCGGTGGGCAAAGCCCAAAAGTCCTAGACCTTTTTCTGACTTCACATCATGAAAAATATGATGTAAAAGTCCTTGCACCTCTTGGTAACTCCGACCACTGTACTGTTTCCGCTGAGTTTTCGTATTCTAGTTTACGCGCCTCTTCGATTAAAGCCCCGAAGAGGACTGTATGGCTTTACGAAAAAGCAAATTGGGTTGCGTTAAATGATTTTTTTCGTAACTTTAATTGGAAATTGTGTTTCGCTGACAGAGACATAAATGCCGCGGCTACAATGGTACAAAATATTATTTTATTAGGTATGCGGTCCTTCATACCTTCTAAAAAAATTAGCATTAAACCCAAGGACCACTCATGGTTTAATGAGAATTGCAGGATTGCAGTCAGGTCGAAAGAGGAAGCCTTTCAAAATTGGCGTTCTAACAAGAATGCTGACACAGAAAGACTTCGCATACAGGCTAGGAATCGCTGTAATGCCGTGATCTCGCGCGAAAAGTTTCTTCACGAACAAAACGCGCGCAAAAGGGTCCTACTCTACCATAGAGGTAGTAAAAATTTCTGGTCATTCGTTAAAAGAGTGAAGAATCAGACGACATCGTCTACTCCAACTCTTATTATGAATGGCCAGACCTTCACTGACCCGGTTGATAAAGCTAATCTCTTGGCAGAATTATTTGCAAATAATTCAACGCTCCCGGATAGTTATCAACCACTGCCCGTCGTAGATTTTGTTTCTTCTGCAATGCCGGAAATTCATTTTCGAACTCGGGCAGTTAAAAAGGTTTTAGCAAACCTCAACATTAACAAAGCCTCTGGGCCAGATGGCATATCTGCCCATGTGTTGAAGAAGTGCGCGTCAACGCTGGCTTGTCCGTTGCGTAACCTTTTCAACATCTCCTACACGACAGGAGTTTTTCCATCTTGTTGGAAGGTTGCCAATGTTCAGCCAGTACCGAAAAAGGGCGAGGCTACGAACCCTGCCAATTACCGACCCATTGCAATATGCTCAGCACTCTCCAAAGTAATGGAGAGCGTAATTAACTTCCACCTTGTGAACTATCTTGAGCACAACGAATTGCTCAGTGACCGCCAATATGGTTTCCGTAGGGCCAGATCCACAGGGGACTTGATGGCGGTCCTCTCCGAAAAGTGGAATAAATGTATTCACCTTTTCGGGGAGAGTAAGGCTGTTGCTCTCGATATTTCCAAGGCTTTTGATCGAGTGTGGCATAAAGCCCTCGTTTCAAAACTAATTGCATTTGGTGTCGGTGAATCTTTTACTCGATGGATATCGAGTTTTCTTCAGGGTCGTTCTATACGAGTTGCGATGGATGGTGTTTTTTTCAGAACAACATTCCATCAATTCTGGAGTTCCGCAGGGTTCCGTCCTATCCCCGTCCCTATTTCTGGTATTTATCAATGACCTTCTGTCATTGACCCAGAACCCAATTCATTCCTTTGCAGATGACAGTAACATTTGTCATTCATACTCGTTCAACAAGCGCCCAAACTCTTTGGAGATTGAGAGTAAAAGACGCACTATGAATGACACGCTCAATAATGACCTTAAATCAATCTCCGAGTGGGGTATTGCAAACAGAGTAGATTTTAATGCAAGCAAGACCCAATGTTGTCTGTTATCTCACAAAAGAATGGATTCACTCCTCCCTCCCCTCAATATGGGTGCTGTGGATATTGCGCAGTCAGCTGCTCTTGACGTTCTGGGCATATCAATTCAATGTGATCTACGTTGGAATGATCACATATTTAATGTGTCGAAAGAAGCTGCCAAGTGCCTCGGTTTTTTAAAACGGTGTAAAACATACTTCACTCCTGCTGACCTGCGTACTGTCTACACCACCTATATTCGGCCTAAAATGGAATTCAATTCGCACATTTGGGCAGGAGCTTCAAAATCCTCCTTGGAGTTCCTGGACCGAATTCAACAACGTGCGATATATTTGATAGGGGATGAAAATATCTCATCGTCTATTGGTTCTCTTGAGCACCGAAGGACCGTTGGGTGTGTAAGCCTGTTTTATAGGTATTACAACGGTAAGTGTTCGAGTGAAATACATGGCCTGATTCCACCAGGTCGTGTGTTTTCTCGTTCTACTCGGGCAACAAATCAAGCCCATCCCTTCGTAGTCCACTCGACTCTCAACAGAACCACGCATTATAGAGATAATTCGTTCTTCAGTCGCACGACACGTTTGTGGAACAATCTACCTGCGTCCGTTTTTCCCGACATTTTTGATATTGGCAAGTTCAAAACAAACATTCACCGACACTACTCCATCTTTCCCCCCTCCATTTAACCTATCATCCCTTCTTACGATCAACACTGTGCATTGCATGAATAGGGGGCATCCCCTGAGCGTTGGTTAATTTGTAAAAAAAAAAAAAAAAAAAAAAAATATCGTTTTTCAGCACTCACAATTAGTCGCCAGTTCCCAAATGAAATTTTGGATTATTTTTAATTTGTTTGTTGTTTTTTTTATCATTTTACATTGGTGCAAATGCAATACTATAATTATATGTTTACTATAAAATATTTTAATGTTTTTTCTAACACAATTGTTCCCTTATTTAAAAGGTGTTTTCAAATATATTTCAATCAATTACATTAAAAATTTAAAAATTTTGCAACCATTTCATTTATTAGAAAATGATTGCGTCGATCACTATATGTTTGCTCTGAACAACTAACATATTGTTTCTTTGCCACGGTAAATAGTACCTTATTCTCAAATGATAATGTCAAACATATTTAATTATTTTTATCATTTTACATTAGTCCAATCATTTTAAATTCTAAAAGAATTATTGAAGTAATTATTATATGTTTGCTGTAAACTAATTTAAAGTTTTTTTATCATCTATATTTTCTATAATTTGCGCAATTTCATCAAAAGTATTAAATATATTCTAAATTTTTATTTGTCATTCCAAAGACTTTATGAATATCTTAAAAAAAGTAAAAATATAGATTTTAATCTATTTCATTTTTTTTTAAATATTAACATTTCGGTAAAACTAGTATTTATGAAGCCTTTTAAATTTAGTTAATAAAAATAGCAATTAGTGCTTTTCCCTTTTACCTTCTTTAAATTCAATTTTATCAAAGTTATTTATATTAAATGATAAGCACTACAAGTATAAAAATATTTGAATGCTTACTGCAAGTATAAAATAGTTGCTGCAAATATGATAATAATTGAATACACATAAAAATGCTTGTTTAAAATAATTTCAATTATCAGCAAAATGTAAACTTATGGTAAATATAATTGAAACGTTTTATTTATGTTCATGGCAAACACAATTAACATTTTTTAACAAATACATAAATAACAATTCAATATTTTTATGTTTTAAATAAATTTAAATAGACAAGAAATATTTCAACATGCCATAAAATATAATTTAGTGTATTCAAATAAAAAAATTTATTTTCGTACAAAAAAATTTCATATTTTCAGCAAACATATTTATAATTGCAGCTAGTGTAATAGTCAAAATTGGATTTTAATCTTTTATCTATAGTTGATTTATTAAATAAAAATGTTTTTATTTAATATATTGTTTTACAAATTGAACATTAATCGTTAATTATCAAAGATTTTTTATCTTTAAACTCAACATTATTATTTACACAAACTAATATTAAAGAAAAAAGCTTGGCTTAATTGTAGAAATGCGCAAAACTTTTGCTAAAATTAGTATTTTTTTTTATATATAACTTAACTAAATTTAATTCATATTAAAATTGCTTTTTGGCTTTAAATTCAAATATTAAACACTGAATACAATGATATTTTATTATTGCATTTAATTTTTATTAAATGCATTTCATTTTATTAATTTTTAAAGTATTATTAAATTTTAAAAAAATATTTAAATATAAAAAAACACGCAACATTTAAAATTGAATACACAAAAAAATGCACTGAAGAAAATAATTTCGATTTAGAAAATATTAAAATTATTAACAAAAATAAATCTAAATTTCTATTGCATGGTACTAGCAGTTTTGTGCAGTGTAGCATTTGATATATGTAACAAATGCATAAGTAAAAAAAAACTGTACAGTAAAATCTATATATATATATAAATATTTTAAAAATTGGCTGTTTCCGTAGAGTAAATGTAAAAATAATTATATAAAAATTTATATTTAAAAAATATATATACAAAAAAAAATCGATATAACAAAAAAAAAAAAAGGTAAAATGAAAAAAAAAAAGAAATATAAATTAAAAAAGGAACCCAACCATTTTATTGTTGTACGAAAATTTGTAAATAAACCTTAACATGAAACCAACAACTTTTGCTAGAAATATAGTTTAAGTTAGTTTAAAGTTTATTTTAAATGTATGTGTGTATGTGTCATAAATAAAAAAAAAAACAAAAAGCATTAAATCAATGGAAAATAATGCAAAAAATACTAAAAAAAAATTTAAAAAATAAATCAAAATTTTACATAATAAAATAAAACATATATTTCTGAAACTAATAATAAAACAAAATCCACTGATAATTAAAACAAAAATCAAATACAACAGCATATTTAAAACAATTCTCAAAGAACTTATTTAAAAGATATTATACTACTTTAAAAAAAAATTGCTTATAATTATTAAAATAGTTTTTTGAACTGGCTTTGAAAATAATAAAAATACTTTTCAATGTTTGTGGAAATATAATAAGTTATGTTGCTTATTTTTCTATTTGTAAGCAATTAATTTTAAGTCTATTAATGTTTTTATTATTAAGTAATTATTTTGTATTTTAAAATGTTTATTACATTAGTTATTATGATTTTTTTGAAAATTTTCATTTACGTAAAATTATATATTTTTTTTATGCTTAATAAAAATTTCACTTTTTACGTACATTTGGCTTTTTATTTCTTTTTATATTTTTTTGAAACAATACGATACAATACGATGCAATACGATACAATACAATACGATACAATACGATGCAATACGATACAATACAATACGATACAAAACGATACAAAACGATACTAAACGATATAATACGATACAATTCGATACAATTCGATACAATACGATACAATACGATACAATACGATACAATACGATACAATACGATACAATACGATACAATACGATACAATACGATACAATACGATACAATACGATACAATACGATACAATACGATACAATACGATACAATACGATACAATACGATACAATACGATACAATACGATACAATACGATACAATACGATACAAAACGATACTAAACGATATAATACGATACAATTCGATACAATTCGATACAATACGATACAATACGATACAATACGATACAATACGATACAATACGATACAATACGATACAATACGATACAATACGATACAATACGATACAATACGATACAATACGATACAATACGATACAATACGATACAATACGATACAATACGATACAATACGAAAGAATACGATACAATACGATACAATACGATACAATACGATACAATACGATACAATACGATACAATACGATACAATACGATACAATACGATACAATACGATACAATACGATACAATGCGATACAATACGATACAATACGATACAATACGATACAATACGATACAATACGATACAATACGATACAATACGATAAAATACGATACAATACGATGTAATACGATGCATTACGACATAATTCAATGCAATACGATACAATGCATTATGTTTTTCTTTGTTTATTATGTTATGTTCTTCTTTGTATATCCAAGTTCCACCTTTCTGAATTGATTTGCAATATATTAGAATAGAATTATTTGTACATTGTGCAGTTCTAATTATTACGGGGAATTTGTCAGAAAAATTGGTTAAAAATTTAAAAGAAAATAATAACAAACAAATATATAAATATTCGCTATCGTTTGTGTGATTAAAAATTCTGTGATCCAGCATTTGAAGAAAAACCAAAATAAAAGAAAACTAACGATAAACTTAATAGAAAAATGCAAAATGCAAGCAGAGTATAAGAGAGAGAGATATGATAAAAAATAGAATATATAAATATATTTTTTGGTAGAGGACACAACAATACTAGAGGGAATGCATTTAAATATTTAAGTGCTAAAGAAGCAGACATTTAAAAAAAAGTAGAAGAATAGCAAAAAATATAAAGAAAATATGTAAAAAAAATGAGTATAATATAAAATTTAGCTGCATTGCTAAAATATAATTTTAGCTAAAATCTAAAAAATTACAAACAAAAAAAACTAAATTTGAATACGTAAAATAATAAATAAATTATAATAATTAGCTTTTAGCATAGATTTAAAATGCTTTTTTGTGCTTTACTGAATATGAATTTAAATGTTATTTAATTTTAGCAAAAAAAAAAAAAAAAAAAACATAAAAAATTTGTTTCATTTTTTAAAAAGTTATTAACTTGAGTAGTAAATAATTTTAATAGTTAAAAAAAAACAATTGTAATTCATTTTAATTTTGAATTATTTTAGAAAACATGTAAAAATTGAGAAACTGTCAGTCAGTTATAAAACTTTAAGCTTCCAGTCTAATTTTTGCTTCCAGCGCGCAAGAAATTTATAAAAGTAAAAAGTAAACATTTCGGCTAAAACTAATTAAAAAAGGAAAATAACATTTAGACTTTAGAAAAATAAACTCTAGTAAGGTACTTTTGGCAATTACATACTTTTCCATTTTGAACTTGATTTCACACAACCAAGACAACAAAACAAAAACAAATCCACAATCCACAATGTGTCAAAAATTTACAATATATTGAAAAAAAAAAACAGAAATTAAAATTAAAATTGCAGTAAAATTAAAAATATTTTAAAAAAACATAGCAATTAAAGTCGAATCTCAAATATTTATACACTAAAATTACAAATAAAAAAATCCATTTAAATTAGAGAAAATCAAGAATCGACAACTATTACAGACAGTAAATGTTTCGTAAGTATAAAAACCGCGTAAATTTAAGCAACCCAAGTAAACAATTCAAAGACTGGTCAACGAGGTGTTCCGCTATTAATGCAAAAACAAAACAACAACAACAAAAATATATATAAATTTAAATAAAAATAAAACAACAAAAAAAAATGTATTTTAATAATGAAAAAATATTTCATTATAATTTTTTTGAGCAAAATGTTTAAAATGTATTTTTAGATTTTTACTAAAGAAAATAGTTTGGCATCACAAACACTGTTTTATTATTTAACAAAAAATATACTAGATTTAGTAAACATTGCTAAAGTTTTGCCTTTTGGTATTTAACATTTAGCAAAACAAAAAATGTTAACATTTCAATTAATTTTCTTTTATTATTTGCATACATATTCTAATATCCAATTCTCAAAAAATTTTAGTTTGTACGACAACGAATATAGTACAGTTTTAGAACCATTTAGTTTGTGTATATGATACAATTTTAAGTGTAACCGAAAATGACAGTTTTCCAATTTGCAAAAATTCTCTTTTGACATGAGGTTGGAGGAATGAAAAAGTTAGCTGTACCAACTAACTTCATTCGATTTAATCGAATGGTTTAAAAATTTGCTGACGGAACTGGCAATTTAGCCTATACACTTGAAATATTAGTCTATACACACACCTAATGGTTCTAAATCTGTACTAAATTGTTCTAAAATAGTTCGAAATTGATTGCAGTACAAACTACAACTCTTTTCACTTTGACAATAACAACCGAATAAGCAGTTGAGAGAACCAAATAAGTTGTTTGAGACAAGAGGTTGGTTGGCGCAACAAATCTCTATTCTGTGTGTGGTAAAATTTTTATAACAAATATTTTCGTTCTTTCAACCTCATGCCCAAAAGATGATTTTTCTGTGAGTCGCTAAGTTCATCATTAAAACATTTATATATTTTAGAATCAGGATCACTCATTTTTACATATATGTTAAAAATACGTTTATTTTGAATAGCTTCCCAAGTAGCAATTCCTAGCAGTATCCAACTAGTTTTATTAGTCACTTGTCAAGTAACTCGCAAACGGGTCACTCAATTTTCGATCAAATACTAGCCAGTTCTGAGAGTTTTCCTACCAGTAATCCACCAATTCTTGACTTGTTTTACTAGCATGGATGAATTCCTATCAGTAACCTACCGAAAATATAAGTTTTTGAGTTTTTATTCAATCACATGTACTAATTCTCTTTTGGCATGATGTTGAAGAACGAAAAAGTTAGTTGTAACAACCCACTTCATTCGTTTAAAATGAATGTCTCCAAATTTGTTGACAGAACTGAAATATTCGGTTGGCGCTTGAAATAGTAGTAGAAATAGTAGCAATTCTAATTGTTCTCAAACTGTTCAAAATTGGTTGTTGTCCAAACTACAATTATTGATTTTGATTATAAGAACCGACTAAGCGGATGAGAGAACCGCATAAGTTGGTTATGCAAGGATTTGGTTTGCGCAACATATCTCCATTCTCTGTGTAATAAGAACTTTTTGTAAAATATATATGTAGAACATTGTCAAAATAGTTGATACCATTTTTAAAGTCGACTTGTTTTATATTTTTCTTATTTTTTATTATTTTGCTTATAATTTTTTCATTATTCTATACCAAAACCTCATCAAAAGCCACGCACTTCTCAATTCAACCATCAAAAACACAGTGTTGCCAGAGTTATTTTCTTTGTTTTTACAATTTCTCAAATCATATACGTAATTGCAAGTAAGTATAAAACTAAAAACTAAGTAAAACGTGAAATGAAAAATACGAATTTTAGAAAAAAGCTGAAAGTATGAAAGAATATTTAAAAATGAGCAACCAATATATATATTATAGATATACGAGTAGGTTATATACTTATAGAAAGCGAAAGAGCAAAAAGTAAGAAATATAAAAAGAAGTACTATATAGTATATAATTTATAACGATATATACAAGTGGTAGGTACAGAGAAAAAAAGATTCATATACAGATAAAAAAAAAACTATATGGCACATTGAAAACAAGCAGAACATAGTTAAAAATAGAAAACTATATATATACAGAAACGAAAACAAAATTTAGATCAAACGATAGTTAATGCAGTTAGTAGTGAATGAAAACCAAAAATGAAATTATTTATTTCAAGGCAGTGAACAAAAATTGGATTGGATTAAATGTTGGAAGTGAAAATGTTAGCAAAAAGTTATAAAAGAAATAAAAACTAAAAATAAAAATAGAATAGAAAACAAAATGTAAGAGACAGCAAAAGTGATTTGCTTATTTTTATAAAAAAAAAAAATAAAATGAGTTTAAGTAAAATTTATTAAAAGCTTACAAGATTTGAATAAAAAAATATATATATAGTATATTAAGTAAATATGTGAAATTTATTATTAAATAAAAAGAGTAAATATTAAAAAATTAAAATTAAATTAATGCAGTAGCTGAAGTTAGTTTAAAGTTATAAACTTAAGTGTATAGAAATTAGTTAAAATTAAAACAAAAATAAAAAAATACAATTTTTTGCACTTGAATTCGCATAAGAAATAAAAGATAAAAAAAACATTCTTTATAAGTTTATTAGCAGAAAAAATCATATATGATGCTGATGAAAAACACTATAAATTAGTAAAATTGAGTAAAAGTTTCAATAAGAAAAATTAAAATTAGGTTTTTAATTGTAATGCTGTAAAATATTAATAATTTTTGCAAAAAAAAATAAAATAATTAATTGTTACAATTAGTGCAAAAATAAGGTATATGCAAAGCATAATAATTGCTTTTTTGTTTTTTTTGAAATTTATTTGATTTACGCACAAAATGTGAAAAAGAGCATAATATATATTGTATGTAATGTGTATAGAAAAATTGTAAAGTATGCAAATATGTGAGAATGTAGGAGAAATACGAAAAATTATTAAAATAAAATAAAAAGTAAAATCAAATTTTTTGGCAATTTATAAAAAAAAAACATAAAATATCAAAAAAAAAAGTTGGGTAAAAAGTGAGTCGTAGAAAACACCTTGCTTGAGTAAAAAAACACAAATCTGGCAACACCTGCAACACAGTTGTTTTCAAACTGCAAGCAGCTGTTGCACTGTTGTACAAACTGTGTCACATGCATTGTAGATCAGCGCAACGATTGAGCGCTTCAAATGCTGTGCTGTACAAACTGTTTCAAACAATGAGACACAGTGCTTTCGCAACTTTCGTAACGATTTCTCCTATAAACTACTTGTAAAAAATACATATGATTTATTTGTGTCTCTCTGCGCTAGTTTAGAAATTAAATAGATTTTGTTTCATCACTCAAATGAATGAGCATTTAAAAATCTTTATGTAAAAATTATGCTAATAAAAAAAAGAGTATATATAGACACGCTAATTGCGCTAAATTAGCTTAAATCTACAAAAAAATAATTTATTTAAATTTTGTAAATGTAACTAAATTATTTAATTAATAATTTGGGCCAAAACATGTTCGATGTTTTTGGTCAACATTTATTTTTATTTTTTTTAATATTATATTTTAATGCTATTCATGCGCTTGTTTGTTGCTGCTTTTTGTGAATATATTTATTACATATATATACATTTATTAAAACTATTTAAAATATATATTTTTAAATATATATTTAAAAAACACACTTATAAAAAATCACATCAAAAATAATAAAAAAATATATATATTAGCAAACATTATTTTTATTCTTATTATAAGAATTATTATTAATATTTATAATGTTCATTATTATTGATGAGAAATGCTGTATGAAAAATCGATAATTGAAATGAAAAATACATTTTTTTATTTAACAAAAAGAGTAAATAAAACAAAAAAAAACGTAAAATTCACAAATGAAAAAGCAATCGTGTTTTTATTTAAAATAACTTTTTTTTCAGCTTTAAAAATTGCATATTAATGCAGATCGTCCGATCATATCAAAAGTTATAACAATGTTTTGCTATATAATTAAATTTAAATTAATGTCAGCCAAGAGATGTATGGTTAAACGAACGAAAATATTATTTGCAACATCCAACTTTATTTAGTTAAAACGAATTGGTTACAAATTTAGTTGGAGCTGCCATATTTGGTTGGCGCTTCAAATATTAGCATATACACACTCCCAATTGTTCTAAAACTGTACTTATTTGTTTTAAAACTGTGCAAAATTGTTTAAAGTGCAAACTATAACCCTTTGTGTTTTGACAATAACAACCGACTAAGCGGTAGAGAGAACTGAATAAATTGGTTGGGCAAAAAGTTGGTTGGCGTCACAAATCTCTAATCTGTGTGTATTTTTTATCTCGCCCTTTTGGCATTACAGTAATTAATAAAAATACACATTTTGGCTTTAACTTTTGTAACTAGAAATATCCACCAAAGCAAGGCGGTTTTGACACAGTATTCAAAAGGAACAAAAACATTCAATATCGCAAAAATAATTTAATTATTTTTCTTTGTTGGAATTTTAAAAATACAAATGCAAAAAAATAGAGAACAATGGGCAATATTTTAAAAAACTAGAGCCAATTTGATGAAGCTGATGCCATTTTCCCAATCAGCACCACAAATTTTTCCAAGATTTGCTGCAACCATGTTAAAATTTGGATTTTGTGGGGCAGTGTTTTCGATTCAAAAGATTCTTGTTATTTTTTAAGTTCGCCGAATCCGATAACTCTAATTTCCGTTAATCTTTCTTTACAAACGTGTATTAAACAAAAACTACATACAGAAAAACATTAAATTGAATAATTTGAAGTTTACACTACGACATATCGTCAACTGCGAAATTGTTTGCTCCATACACCATCGACTCGACTGAAAATATATATTTTTTGTCTGATTATAAAATAGAGTTTGTACAAATTGTAATCAGTTCAATCAAAATGTTTAAAAAACCAAGTATGCCATTCGAGTCGATATCATTGCGTGATCAATGCGAGAAGAAGGGGAATTCACAAGATAACAAACACTTAATTGTAGCGCTATCGAGCGTCAATTTGGACTTACATTAAAGGCAGATAGCGTTCTGTCGGAGTTTTCTCGGTACGAGAAATTTAGCAAAATCAGAACGATATCGAAAAAATATATGATCCAAAGTTCGAGATTGCTTCGAAAAAATGTTGCGATATGTTTAAATACCGTATCTTGTTAAAGAATTTCAATATACAATATTTTTTAAAAATAAAAATCGATAAAACAAAGAGATTATATAAGTTTTAAGTTATTCGAAAAAGCTTCGAGCGCACTCTGTACCCAAACGTTTTAAAATCGGATAAAAAACATTTTTTTAGGAATCGCTCAACCGATTTTCTAATTTTAAAAGGTTTTATACAGATAATTCTTGGGAGAATGTAACTTTTAAAATAGGAAATTGTACTTAGAATTGTTATGGAGATAAAAATCAGTAAAGTTAAGATTTTTCCTTGATCATTTTAAAAAAAAAATTTAAAAACCCAAATGAAATATGATTTTAAAAATTATTTTGCTTATGAAAATCACACATGAAGATCTAAAGAAAATGTATGCACTTGAGATAATGTCTTGCTTAATTTTAAAGATATTGATGATTTTTTTAAAATGTTTGAAAACTTTACACATCAAACATTTTAGCATGAAAACAAAATTTGTTTTTTTGGGACTTTTATAAAAAAAAAATAATACATAATTTAACCCATAACAGCCAATTTTTAAATATGTCCAGTAATTCAGTAAATGTTAAGTTTTTCAAAACTCATATCAAGAGATGATTGTTCTGAGAGTAGAGGGCAAATTTTCAAATATGCCTTTTTTTGGATTGACTTAATCACTTTTAGGTTATTTTTTTGAGAACCAAAAGTCAGCAAAAAGATCATTTTTAGATATAGAAGATAAGAACATTAACATGGTTTTTTTTATATACATTATACATTATAACATGAAACCAAAATATTTTTATGGGAGTTTTATAAATAATTAACACATAAATAACAAACTCCAATTATTCTTTTTAATGGTAGACTTAAACATAACTTTTGGGTTATCTTTTCAAGAACCAAAAGTCGACAAAAAGATAATTTTTATATTACTTTTCTGTTGACCGGTAACTTTTAAAAGTTAGCAAAAAGTTATTTTCATATACCTTTTGTCTGGTTGGGTATTGTAAATATACTAAACATGTACACAATTTGTAATACAGAATTTATTATTTTTCATTGTCTACTTTTAGGCTGTGTTAAAAGTTACTTTAAATCCACAGCAACACCGCCACAGGGTGTCACCGATCGTTGAATGTGCTTGTTGCAGTTGTCAAATTAAAATACACCATAATTACGGCAGTTATGGCATTTTCGAGTTGACACAATTTCCGAGTTATGAGTGCGCCGCATATCGCAGAAATAAATCAAAAATGTTTACGTTGACATTTGCATTAATTACTGCTGTCAAAATATTTATTTTATATGAAGGGATGATGAACATCATAATGATGCTCATTATAATCATAACCATGATGATGTGGTATAAGACTCAAGTGGTTGGTAGCACTGGCTGCATATATATTTAATTGTGTTTTACGACTTGCATAAAGCAGTATTAAATGCAGATATTAATAAGAAAAAAATATACTCAAATATATATTTGTTTTTTGTGCATCCTCTGGGGGCTAATGATGCGCAAAAATAATCTCGATGGTGCAAAATGCAAATAATACTGATGATGATGAATATAATGGTTAAAGCACAAATAAATTCATCAAATGCTATATGTTGTGAGTCTATCATGTTGACAGCGCAGGCTACCACTTATCGTTGGCATGTCAAATAAATCATTGATGTTTTATTTTATTTTAGGTAATATATAAAAATAAATAGTTTATTGAACAAAAACACAATATAAATTTTTAAACAGCTTTTTTATTTAATACTACACCCAGAAAAAATTCCTTCAAATCCCATTAAAATTGGTCAATGGGACAATTATTGAATTAATAGTATACAAATGGTATTTTCTAGTATTTAATGGTATTTTCCGATTAAAATAATAATTTATCCTATTGACTATTTTTAATAGTAAAAAGCTATTATTTATATATTATTTTTTCTGGGTGTATTATAATAAAAATTAAATGTATACTTTCAGGATTAAGCAAATTTAAAATAACACTACCCAACAAAAAGAGAATGTTGTTTTGCAATGGACAGCCAATAAATACATAAATTCTTTATAATTCGTGGGTGCTGATTTTGACTGCATGCTCTATTTTATTTTTCTATTATGTAATGTTTTTAAGAAAATTGCTATGGACATTTTGGGATCTTTTTAGTGAATATAAAAAATTCAGTAATTTACTCAACTAGTTTTTCCAAAAACTGTAAATGCAACTTTTCTTTAAATTGTTAGTGCTAATTATAATATATCAAAAAAAAAAGTATTTTTATTTGTGATTCAGAAATTTAAAAATAAACTTTAAAAGTTTTGATTTTCTGACTATATTTTTATATTCAACATATTTAGAATGTAAAAAATTATAAAATCTGTAGGTGATTTCTGTAATTTTGTCGATCAAAGTTGTCAACTCATATTGTCGATTTGACGTCAAAATGACGCAATTTTCATTCTTGTCAAATAATTTTGTTGACATTTGAACAATTTTGACGTTACAGAAATCGATAATTTTATCACTTGATTTACAGAAACGAACTGCTAAACAATAAAAGTACAGAAATGAAAATTTGAATAAGAGAAGCGGTAGATTTTATAATTACAGATAATAAAATCATATATATTTTCTTATTGCTATAATAATTAATTATTAAGAAAACATAAACCTGCAATAAAATACATACAATTTACCAAAACTATAAAGAAATAAATAAACAAATAAAATAAAAATATTAAGTAATTTTGCACTTACTTCATGGCAACATTACTGAGAAATTCCATTTGGTTTAACCTTAAATTTACTTTGACTACAGAGCCAAAGTGTGTAAATATCAAAATATATCCAAGTTGTTGGTATGGAGTGAAATAGAGTATGGGATGTGGGGCGTATGTTGTGTACGGGCATCTGCATGTGTATTTGTGTCACATGGCAAATAAACTTTCAAGTGTTTGAGTCAATTAAATAAGTTTCCAAATAAGTACTACAGCCAAGGCATCATCCACGCGCTGACTTAATTAAAGTAAAACTTTCAAAGACTCCAATACAACAACCATCAGTCGATTGTAATGAATTCGGTTTTTAAATTGATGATATATATGAAATAAAATATCTATTATTGTGATTAGTAATTATTTAGAACATTGACAAAGCGTTTAGTATTTGAACACTATTAAAAACAATATGCAATTCTGTGATCTGCATCGATTTTTAGTTTAATTAGATTCTTTGGATTATTTAGATTCTTCAGATTCTTTTAAGTCTTTATATATGTATTGATTCTTTAAATTTTAGGATACTTTAGATTCATTAAATTTTAGATTATTTGGATTCTTTTGATTCTTTTGATTCTTTTGATTCTTTTGATTTTTTGATTCTTTTGATTCTTTTGATTCTTTTGATTCTTTTGATTCTTTTGATTCTTTTGATTCTTTTGATTCTTTTGATTCTTTTGATTCTTTTGATTCTTTTGATTCTTTTGATTCTTTTGATTCTTTTGATTCTTTTGATTCTTTTGATTCTTATGATTCTTTTGATTCTTTTGATTCTTTTGATTCTTTTGATTCTTTTGATTCTTTTGATTCTTTTGATTCTTTTGATTCTTTTGATTCTTTTGATTCTTTTGATTCTTTTGATTCTTTTGATTCTTTTGATTCTTTTGATTCTTTTGATTCTTTTGATTCTTTTGATTCTTTTGATTCTTTTGATTCTTTTGATTCTTTTTATTCTTTTGATTCTTTTGATTCTTTTAATTCTTTTGATTCTTTTGATTTTTTTGATTCTTTTGATTCTTTTAATTTATTTGATTCTTTTGATTCTTTTGATTCTTTTGATTCTTTTGATTCTTTTGATTCTTTTGATTCTTTAGATTCTTTTGATTCTTTTGATTCTTTTGATTCTTTTGATTCTTTTGATTCTTTTGATTCTTTTGATTCTTTTGATTCTTTTGATTCTTTTGATTCTTTTGATTCTTTTGATTCTTTTGATTCTTTTGATTCTTTTGATTCTTTTGATTCTTTTGATTCTATTGATTCTTTTGATTCTTTTGATTCTTTTGATTCTTTTGATTCTTTTGTTTCTTTTGATTCTTTTGATTCTTTTGATTCTTTTGATTCTTTTGATTCTTTTGATTCTTTTGATTCTTTTGATTCTTTTGATTCTTTTATTTCTTTTGATTCTTTTGATTCTTTTGATTTTTTTGATTCTTTTGATTCTTTTGATTCTTTTGATTCTTTTGATTCTTTTGATTCTTTAGATTCTTTTGTTTATTTTGCTTATTTTGCTTATTTTCTTATTTTGATTATTTTGATTATTTTGATTCTTTTCATTCTTTTGATTCTTTTGATTCTTTTGATTCTTTTGATTCTTTTTATTCTTTTGATTCTTTTGATTCTTTTGATTCCTTTGATTCTTTTGATTCTTTTGATTCTTTTGATTCTTTGGATTCTTTTGATTCTTTTGATTCTTTTGATTCTTTTGATTCTTTTGATTCTTTTGATTCTTTTGATTCTTTTGATTCTTTTGATTCTTTTGATTCTTTTGATTCTTTTGATTCTTTTGATTCTTTTGATTCTTTTGATTCTTTTGATTCTTTTGATTCTTTTGATTCTTTTGATTCTTTTGATTCTTTTGATTCTTTTGATTCTTATGATTCTTTTGATTCTTTTGATTCTTTTGATTCTTTTGATTCTTTTGATTCTTTTAATTCTTTTGATTCTTTTGATGCTTTTGATTCTTTTGATTCTTTTGATTCTTTTGGTTTTTTTTTTTGATTCTTTTAATTCTTTTAATTCTTTTGATTATTTTGATTATTTTGATTATTTTGATTCTTTTGGTTCTTTTTATTCTTTTGATTCTTATGATTTTTTGATTCTTTTGATTCTTATGATTTTTTGATTCTTTTGATTCTTTTGATTCTTTTGATTCTCTTGATTCTTTTGATTCTTTTGATTCTTTTGATTCTTTTGATTCTTTTGATTCTTTTGATTCTTTTGATTCTTTTGATTCTTTTTATTCTTTTGATTCTTTTGATTCTTTTGATTCTTTTGATTCTTTTGATTCTTTTGATTTTTTTGATTCTTTTGATTTTTTTGATTTTTTTGATTCTTTTGATTCTCTTGATTCTCTTGATTCTTTTGATTCTTTTGATTCTTTTAATTCTTTTAATTCTTTTGATTCTTTTGATTCTTTTGATTCTTTTGATTCTTTTGATTATTTTGCATCTTTTGATTCTTTTGATTCTTATGATTCTTTTGATTATTTTGAATCTTTTGATTCTTTTCGAGATATTAGAGGTCTTCGAGACAAGATAGACTGGGTACATATATGAATTTATGCTTTTATTTACTTTATTTAATAAATTTTAACAACTAAAACTTTTTTAATTGGATTTTTTTTGAGGATTTGTATTAATTATAATTTCATTTATTTTGTATTTGGCTACAGTACTTTATTATGGCTTAATTTTGTATTCACTCTGTTAACTGTTTTCTGTTAAGTGTATAAAATTTGTATTTTATTTTTTTACTCAGTCATCAGTAAAGTTGCATCGAGTTTCGGGTCAAAATTAAGACAAAACTTTACTAGGTTTCAAATGCATGTTTTCGATGCTATATTTTTTTTTCTTTAATTTTATTTTTATAGTCGTTTTAGTTTTGCAAAACTTTTCATTTCCTTTCTTAGCTAAAAGTTCTAATTACGAACATGACCGAAGCGAAAGCTCAGCACACACATGAGCAAGTGCATATTTGAGTATAGATGTGTGTGTGTGGCTGTGTTGGTAACTTTGACTGTGAGGGCAAAGTTGAGTTGTTGCTGATAACAAAACTACAACAATGACCCTGACTACAACAACAGGAACAAGAACAAGAACAAAAACAACATTTATCCCGAGCAATGAATGCTTTGGCCATGCTGTGCATGCAGCCTTTTTTACCGTTATCTAAATTGTTTTAAACTTCCAAAAATCCAGAGACGATGTGTTTCTGTGTTGCTACTTATATTCTGTGCATTAAATGCATCTGTGTGTGTGTGTGAATGTGTGATGCATATCTTCACATTTGTTGCAGCTCAAAGTGGCTTAACACTCAGCCACAAACACTCACACACATTCCCACACACTCACACACACACACACACACACATACAACACAAGTGTACGCAGTCAGTGTTGCCATGTTTTCTGCAGATTTCGGCAGTCATTCAACGAATTTAGAAACAATAAATTCATTTGTATCCAGAGATTAAAATGGCATTAAAGCAGTGACCGAAATAGAAATTGCGCTTTCATTCACATTGTTTCGGTTACGAGAGAGATATTTGAAAATGAATTCGATTAGGTTTTGTTTAATACAAAAAAAAAATTATAATGTTCAATTGACGATATTTAAAAATAACATAAATTACATCCGTAATCGAAATTGAAAATGATATTTATTTGAAACGTTTAATTTTTAAAACCGAAAAAGATTTAAAGTAAAAATATCGGATCATTGAAATATTATCACCAAATATCGCTAAACATATTTATAGGACTTCGTTTTATGTTGTCTGTCACTTTCTATGTCACTGAGAGTTTTTTTTAATTTTGTAGGAAATGGGTCCGTAGGTTGCACGTAATTTTGTGTTTTGTCTATAATAATTTATGGAGAATCAACATACACCCAGAGCACAAATCAGTTAAGGCAAACGTCTTTGTTTGATAGCCGATTTATTTAGTTCTGTCAACATACGACTGATTTAATTGTTGCAATACATAACAAAGAAATAAAATTGATACAACCAAATAATCAAGGAATGTTCAGTAGCGGTACACAGAAGAAAAAATTCATCAATATGATGAATTTATTCTTAAATATAATGAATTTTTTTGCCAACTGCCAGCCAGATTCATCATATTGACTACCACCGTTCAAATAATGACATATTAATGAATGCATTCAATATACAGGATAGTCCGCTTTGGGGTGCAAATATTTTAGTGACGGATCCTTGGTTCATTTATGAAAAAAATTGTTCTATTTTATTACAACTTTTTTTTTAAAACTCAGTTTTCCTCAAATATTTTCTTCAAAAATTTCTTCTTATAATAAAATAGTATTTTGAGAAATTTGAGAACACTACAAGAAGTGCTCCGCAAGGAAAACGATAAGTGTGAGATAAAAATAGTGTATGAAGAAATTGTTCACCACACTATATAATACATTCAAATAATACATTCAAATATATATATATATATATATATGATAAAAATTTCGAGAAAAACTGAGTTTTATAAAAAAAAGTTTAAATAAAAAATTATTTTTTTTACTTTGATGAGAAATATCTCCTAGCGCAGCACATAAAATGCCAATATTAAAATTTTACTAGAAACTATGATCGATTATCTGTAAAATGATGGTCATATTTTTAATCTGGGCTATAAATTGTAGAATTTATAAAATTAAAGATACGGTTTTATCAATTTTTCTACAGTAAATTTTTAAAACACCCTGTATATCATTGGGAGTTCCAAATAGACCCTATCGTTAAAACAATTTTTTTTATGAAATGAACTTAGGAATCAGTATCTTAAATATTGGCACCCCAAAGCGGACCACCCTGTATATAAGAACGTCTTCATACAATTGAAGAACGAAATATTCAAAACAATGAAGTAGAATCGTCAATTCATGAATATGATGAATATTGTTGATCTAATATACGTATTTTTTTTATAAGTATATATATAATTGATTTTTACGAATTTTTCAAAACAAAATAATTTTTTTTAGGAAATAATTCCGACAAAATGCCATTAAAAAAACGTTGAAAAAAAATTAGATGAAGAAAAAAATTTTTTTTTGTCCGAAAAAAAAGGTTTTTCGAAAAAATGTTTCTCAAAAAAAAAAATAATGAATTTCAAAAAAAAAAAAAAAATTTAAAAAAAAAATTGTTTTCAAAAAAAGAATTCTGTTTGAAATATATTTTTTATAAATATAACTTTTTATTATTATGTCTCTTGTTGGCATGAAAAAACTGAACAAAAAGAACTATCAAATGGCACGAGCTGTCCGCAGCACCAAAAAACGTGTGAAAAATCTGTTACTTGTGCGATTAATGTTGTCCTGCTTTGGCATCGTTTTCTACAAAACAGCTGATTTTGCAGTGAATCAAACAATTATTGTTTGCTACAACCTAATGCTAGTCAATATAACCAACTATCTGTTGAGCCAACTAAATATTGGTTATGTCTCAATTTAAATTTAGTTGACGTAGCAATGTTAATAAAAAATGTCAGTTGCTTCAACTAATAGTTGATTATGCTTCATACTATTGTTTGCCAAGAATGAATTTCGGTTAAGGCAAACTACATTTGGTAGATGCAAATCAACATTCGTTAAAACAACTGCACGCCAAGTAGTTATTTCTGTGAGTGTAATGGATTTTAATATATCATTTTAAAGTCTATTTAATGGACTATATTTTTTAGAAGAAAATTTTATGATTTCATAATAATATAAGAAAATCCGCGGTAGCTCAGTGGTTAGTGCGTTGGAGTGCGAGCCGAAAGGTCCTCGGTTCAAGCCTGGACTGGGGCTAACAACATCTTTTCATAGAAACATTTTTCTATACCGCGCTACCTCTCGGCAGTAAATGGCAAACATCCGAGTGTAAAAACATTGCCTATGAAAAGATCTCACCCGCCGTTCGGATTTGGCAATAAACTGTAGGTCCCACCACTTTGAGTACAAATATAACACGCACAGCTCAAAATGGTGAGAGAGCTCGGTCTAAGTTCTTATAGAACTGTAGTGCCAAACTATTATTATTATAAGAAAATAAAGCCACTAAGTACAGAAAAAAAATTCATAAAAAATGTTGGTCCACCACAAAAAATTTTTAAACATCTTTTAAAAAAAAAAAAAAACAGAAATGTTATTATTGTAATTAGTTTTTCAATCAATCGGTGTTATTTTTCATTTAGATATTTTAAATATAAATATGCACCGAAATCCTAAATTGAAAAATCATTCAAAATAAAATAAATTGAAAATAAAATACCTACCCCTATAGTAAAAAATCACTATGACACATGCATCTGAAAAATTATTTGCGAAGAAACCCTTTTGAGTGCTTCTAATTGTGTGAAAATGGGTGGCAAAACCTACGTACCTTGAGTGACCCAACTTACTTTTTTTTATCTAATTTTCAGAAAATTTCAATTTTTTTTTATGTATTATTTATTATAGCAAAGACTAAAATTTTTAAACTGTTACAATCAGACATTTATTTTAAAAATAAAATACAGTCCTGTATAGACTTCGACCGAGCTTTCTCACCATTTGAGCTGTGCGTGTTAAATTTGTACTCAAATTGGTGGGACCTACAGTTTATTGCCGAATCCGAACGGCGGGTGAGAGCTTTTCATAGCCAATGTTTCACTCTCGAAGGTTTGCCATAAACTGCCGAGAGGTAGCGTCGCATAGAAAAATGTTTTCTATAACAAAGATGTTGGCAGTCGCTGGTGATCGAACCGCGGACCTTTCGGCTCGTAGTCGAACGCACCAGCGACTTTTCTCTCGTAGTCCAACGCACTAACCAGACAAGCTACCGACGCTACATTTATTTTAGATTAGCAATTGATATATTTGGTTGTCAGCACTGAAAAATATGATGTGTACTGTGGGAGTAACCGAATACATTTTCAAATTTTTATATAATGAAACCTTTTGCTATCTGAATGAATAAAAAAATAACTTTAAATGAATATATGTGCATAAACTTTTTGGTATGTTGATTTGAAAAATTCAATTATATTGTTTTGAGACTTTACAAAATTACTTTTTCTTTTGTCTTTTCCATTTGTAGTTTTTTTTTAACGAAATTATGTAATTTGCACCACTTAAATACCGAACCAATGTGTAGGAAAGAAACGCAAAATTATTCACTGTACTGGGCAGTGAAAACACACAAAACTGTGTGAGTCACATCCACGAAAAATAGAAGAGTGTAAAAGAGATGCAAATAGCTTGTGAGCATCACGAATTCTCATTAATTAATGGAAATTTCTAGAAAGAAACTATGGAAAGCAAATAGGTGTACAAGAGATGGAGATAGCTTACGGGAAATACATATTCTCGAAGAGAGTAGAAGTTTGTGGAAACTTCTAGTATCCGACTATGCAGTACATAATACTGCCGCTTTTAACGTGTAGCACTACCGTTAGTATTGAATAGCGAACTAGTACATCTCTTTATGTTAAATTGGAGACAGTGCTTTCAATTCATAGTTATTCAAGTTGTAAACTAATAAATTTAATTGCAAGTATTAAGACCAAACATAAGTGTATTTTTATTTTGTACACAATCTAAAGATACGAATATGTAAAACAGTTCACTAATTAACTTAATAACAAAATAACTATTTTATTGACAACTCTTGATTTTTTCAAAAGCGATATCATTATTTTAAGCAACTAATTTCTAAAATTACTAAATACTAAAATTAATACTTTGAACGTATTACTTTGAAAAACAATATTCAAAAACTTTATTTTCTAAATAATACGATTTACAGTTGGAAAAGTGTTGCATAATTTAGATTTAATGTTAGATTTCTCTCAAAAAATCGACAGAAAGTAATGTGACAATTTTTGTCAACATTTACTGTATGCAAACAAATTTCTCAACTAATTTGTGTTGTTATTCACACTAATGATGTCACCTAGCAAGCATAATAATTACTAAAATTTTTGTGTTATTTGGAACTTTTAAATTTCTTAATTAAAAGTGTTTCAAACTGAAAGTAGGTGTTTGCGTAAAATATTTGAAATAAACTACATACTGCTCAAAACTAACAATGCATTTAAGCCAAATTTTAACGTGTTAATTTGTTGATCAACTGCAAAAAAAGTAAATTCTGAAAGTTCAACAGAAGGTACAAAATACAAAAATATATATATAAAAAAATGACGTATGTTTATTATGCGAATTACAAAATTTTTAACACTGAGCTCAAAATTTTGCAACACCGAACATAGTTTTGCGTAGTTTTGGCAACAATTTAAATGCATGTCCTTCTTCTTTGCTACTCACTCTCTCTATCACTATTTCGCTCTCACTCTCACTCTCTCTCTCTATCTCTATTTCTCTCGTATGTGCTCTCTTTTGCATACAGTGACATTTGTTTGTGAATGTGTTTTGGTTTTGTTATTGCTACAGACAAGTTAATTAAAAAACTTTTCATTTTAATTTTAGCCAAATTGCGAGGATTTCGGTTGTTTGAATTGTTGTGAGGTGCGAGCATTTTGACCGAATGCAATTGTCAGCGGTGTGCATTGTACATGTATGTGTGTGAGTGCTTGCAACGATAGTTACCGTAAAAGTTTTGGTTTCCCCAATTTTTGAAGCATATTAAACGCAGCGCTTAATTCGGCGCTAATCATGAAAGTTGCACAAAAAGTTGAAAATGTTTTTAGTTTTCACTACCTTTTTCACTTGTTCTGTCTTTTTCATTTACTTTTTTCTCTTTCACTCTTCAACATATCCACACACTGAAAAAAAATGTTCAATATAATTATTTTATTCATCAATAATGTGAATTTCTTCACCAAAAACCAGATTTAAGATTAAACTGCTTGATTTATAAAATAAATATTTTTGAATAATCTGAATTTTTTCTTCGTTTATTTTGAATAAAATAATATCGATAAAAAAAAATTATTCACAAAGTCATTAATTCATCGAATAAATAAATAACGATTTTTTTTTTCGAAAATTACAAATTTTAAAAAATATAGTTTTTCCTTAATAACAACAAAAAAAAAATAAAAAAAAAATTTCGATAAAAAATATCGATTTTTTTTAATATAATTCATATTATTCAATCTGACTTTTTTCTTCGTTTATTTTGAATAAAATAATATCGATAAAAAAATTATTCACAAAGTAGTTAATTCATCGAAAAAATAAAATACCGTTTTTTTTCGAAAATTACAATTTCTAAAAAAAATATATTGTTTTCTTTAATAACAACAAAAAATAAAAATAAAAAAAAAAATTTAAAAAATCGATTTTTCTGAAAATGAAAATTTAAAATAAAAAAATATTTTTTTGGAAAAAAAAATTGTCAAAAAAAAATTATCTTTCTTTAAGAACAAAAAAAATAAAAAATATTTTTTTTTTTCAAAAAATTAGAAATTTTTTTTTTATGAAATATAATTAATTATAATTCCCAAAAAATTTTAAAATTTTTTCTTAAAAAAAAATTTGTTCGAAAAAAAAATGTTTTTCGAAAACAGAATGTTTTTTCGAAAAAAGTGAACAAAAAAAAAATATTTTAATTGAAATTAGGTTTGTAGAATGAACACCATTCTTCAATATGATATTAATATAATTTGTGTGTTTATTTATTTAGTTATTTATTTTTTTATTTATTTATTTATTTATTTATTTATTTATTTATTTATTTATTTATTCATTAATGCAATGAAACGTAATCTTCACATACACCTCATAAAATTGAAGAAGATTTTTTTTATTTTTTCAGTCATTCATCGATTTGATAATGAATAGATAACAAGTTTGGTATTGATCAATGTTATGAATTCTTCGTCAATTTATATGAATTATGGTTTGAAGAACAAAACTCAGTAATATGAAGAAGATTACTACTGAAACTTTAACTGTACACACAGAACAGAGATTTGTTGAGCCAACCAACTCTTTGCCCAACCAACTTATTCGGTTCTCTCAACCGCTTAGCCGGTTATTATTGTCAAAATGAAAAGAGTTGTAGTTTGTACTGCAACCAATTTCGAACTGTTTTAGAACAATTTAGTACAGATTTAGAACCATTAGGAGTGTTTATAGACTAATATTTCAAGTGCATTGGCTAATATGGCAGTTTTGCCAATGAATTTATAGACAATTCGATTTAACCGAATGAAGTTAGTTGGTACAATTAACTTTTTGACTCTTCCAACCTCATGTCAAAAGATAATTTTTCTGTGTGTACCAAACAAACTTTCACAAAAAAATATATGTGGGCCATTCCAAACCAAATCGACCAGTGGTTGGAACTCACCTTCTTCAATTTCTATGAAATTTGGGCAGATGATAAAGCCTATTGAGATATGTATTGACCAATTTTTAATTTTTTCGACCACTACCTCCAGAGATACAGTGCTTCAAAGTTACAAAAAATGGGCCAAAAATCACTTTTGTATGCTTGTTTATATTTCAATATTTCTTAAAGTAGAAATGCTAGAAACTTCGTTGATGGCTCATTATAAAGGTAATAGAATAGGCTTTAATTGGTTAATGGATATCTCAATAAGCTTTATCAGCTGCCCAAATTTAATTGAAATCGAAAAGATAAAATCTCAAAATTTACTTTTTTGGTCGATTTGGTGTGGAATGGCCCATGTACGTAAATGTTTTGAATAGTTTTTACAATTTCTTATTTATAAACTTTATGTACCATTCATTAAATATATAAAATATGTTTTCATTATGACGATCGAATTGACAAAATGACATTTTATATTATAAATATAATTAAAGGAAAGGTTGTGAACTTAAATACTTCACGAAATTAGCAAAGACACAACCCACATTCACAAACAGATAATATAATTAAAGGGAAGGTTGTGAACTTAAATACGTCGCGAAATTAGTAAAAACACAAACCACATTCACAAAACTAGCAGGGATATGTTGCAATAAAAAGTGATTTGTTAAAGTGATCACTGTAACCAAGATACTGAGAAGGCGCGAATCTCATATAGTTAGTTACAAATGTCTTTTAATTATGTATACAAAATTTTCAATCCTGGGATTTTAGATAATACGATTGTTTACTGGAAAATTATGATATGATGTATATCAAAATGGTTTTTTGGAATGCATTAAATATCGATTAAACAAATAAGACTTTTCTAAATTTAACTATTACATTTTCTAATACGTATTTCAACACAAAAATTATATACATACCTATAAATTTTATATTTTACTGATTTGAATGCTAAAAAATATACTATAAGATAACATAAAAGTGAAATTTAAATAATGATACACCTTCGATAATAAAAACAAATAATGTAGTAAAAATGAGAAACTGCGTTTTATTTTTAGTAAATTTTAAAAATTCGAAATGTTGTGAATTCATCGACCCCTAAAAATATAACGCTTAAAAATTCATAACTATTTTTTTGCTAATACTTTTTTCTTTCAGCGTACTTTCAAATTCGACTTAATTACATACAAGTGTTCGGTCATAAAAAAGTTTTATGTGATTTTTATGTTGATGACAATCATGTTGTTGTTCGTTTGCATGTTTGTTTGTTTTTGTCACTTGCGTCCTTGGATTTCAACTCATTTTGAAGTTGGCCACACTTTTATTTGTCTGTCTGCCACCTTCCTGTGCGTGTGAGTTTGCGTCTCTGTGTGGTGTGTGTGTTAGTGGGTTTGTGTTTGTGCTGCTTATAAATCATGCACATGACAATCTTATTTGCAGCGCTTTCATTTCCGGTTGCCATTTTTGCAAACGCCTCGCATTTGTTTGTGTCTCAGTCTAAACGCCTCCTGTCATGTCTGCGAATGATGTAAATGAGATCGTTTGTTTGTTTTTTTTTTTTTCAACTTATTATATAAATTTAACGTAAAAATGTGTGGTGTGTTTACAAGAAATTAAATTAATTTGCAAAATTAGAATAATAGAAAAATTAAATTACTTTAAGGATAAGTATACTATTTACAAATGTAATTCGAAAAAGTTTAAATGAAATTCAGAATTTAAATTCAAACACATCAATTGTAATACAGAAATTCAATTTGAAATTTTAAAAAATATCTATTTTTAGTCGGAAAAATACTATTCATAACATTCCATTTGAAATTTTGATCTTTAGTTTGAACTATTCCCTGTATAGCTGTTATTAATCTTTAGATCCGAAATGCTAAAAAATCATCAAAAAAATTGTTGTAAAAATCAAAATTTTTCGAGTTTAGATTTAAATATCTTAAAAACATATCATAATATTCGAATTTATTGATATATTATAATTAGTCTTGACAATTAAAAGAAAAAATGCTTTTACGGTTTTCGCCAAACTGGTTGTTTACTGAAGAGACAAGTTTTACATAGTATTTTCATTAAAGTGATATGTAATAGGAAAAAACTAAGTATTCAGTCAAAATCAGCACCCACGAATTATATAGTATTGATCAATGGGATCAATATGTTCTCATTTTTTTTAGTATTAAACAATGACATATTCAATTTTAATTATGAACCTATTTTTCTCATATTTTATTTTAAAACTCTTTACATAAACATTTTTAAATTAGTTTACATATCGTCACTGTAATGCCAAAGGGGCGAATGTGCATTTTTATAATGTTGGGAAATCAAATTTTAAAGTTTGAAGTGCTCTAAAAATTATCAGAATTTATATTTTTATCAATTTTTTCTGTTATTTTGGTTTATTTGTCAATTATTATAACGTATGTAAAATATGTTTAGATTTAGACAACATACTGAATTATAAATACGGATTTTTTGAGACTATATCCTGATCAAAACACAAATATTTTTGTTTTTTATGCTATAACTTTTTATTATCGCAAGATAAAATAGGAATGCAAAGGCATTAATAGTTTGATTTTAAAGCCTCTATCTATTGGCATCATTAATTAAAAATATTTTGTCAAACATTTATTTGCCATTTGTTATTTGCAGGAAAAATATTTGGCAAAATATTTTTAAATAATGATGCCAGTCGATAGGTGCTTTAAAAACAAAAATAAATACTTTTACACCACTATTTTATATTGCACTAATAAAAAATTATAGCAAAAAAACAAAGAAATTGAAAAAATGGAAATCTTGTCATGATACAAGGGCGAATCTTTTCGTTTTTTTGTCATAACTCTTTAATGGTACAAGTTAAAATAGTGATGTAAAAGCAATTATTGTTGGTTTTCAAAGCACCTATCGATTTGCATCATTAATTAAAAATATTTTGTCAAACATTAATTTGCCAAAGTTATGGCAAAAAAACGAACAGATTCGCCTTTTTGGCATGACAAGATTTTTAATTTTTCAAATTCGTCCTTTTGGTTTTGTCTTTTGTGGCTAGAAATATCCAACAAAATGACAAGCGATTTTGGCACAGCATACTTGAGGATAAGCTACATTCAAAAATGTAAAAAAACGCAAATGTCAAAAATTGCACATTCACCCTTTTGCCATGATAGTGAGATATATGCTTTCAGTATTTGAATTCAGATACACCACTCTTATTCACTACAGAAACAGTTTCTAGAAGTATCCACAAACATATAACTTAATGAGATTATTGTCGGATTATATGTGAGCATTTCGTTTGCCCATACATAGTCGGATTCTAGACATTTCCATAAACTTCCGGAGAATTCAAATTGCATGTAAGCTATATGCAACTCATTTACACTCATGTGTACTACATAGCTGGATTCTAGAAGTTTTTACAAACATCTACCTATAACGAGAATCATGCAATAGTATGCTTAATTATCTGTCGTCTCCTTTACACTTATTAATTGCTTGGAAAATATGTATATTTTTTGTAAAAATATATTTTATGTAATTTCATGATATTAATGTCACAAATGTGAAATGAAAAATGGCACTTAAATGTGTACCAGAAGTCTTTAAAGTAGAAGATTTTGAAGTTTTAAGGCTTTAAATAAATTCGGAAATCCAAACTTATAATATGTATTGTTCTATAGAAAAACTGTCTGTCTTTTTGTTTAAACCATAATTACAGGAGTTATTTTTCTGAAAATATTGTTTTATAATGATATTAAATTCTTCGAAATGCAGGTAAAATCAGCAATGTTCTCGCCTCCCCTTCGCATGCTAATCACGCAACACAAACTCAACGTGTGCCACGATTCACATAGTAATTGGCAAAAACCAACTGACACCGAAAAAGAAAATAATAATAATGCAAATGTAGCTACAAAACCACAAATTACATTAAATAAATATTATTTTTGCAAAGGGGCGTGTGTAGCATTTTGCAAAAATCAAAGCATTAGAATATTTTGATGGGGTTGGAGAGTGTTGGGAATGCAAAAATAACATCAGTTCATATGCGGCGGCGGGCGGATGGATGCCATATGAAATTATGTTATGGCTCGAAGACTGTCATTTGCCATAATATGGCAACATTATTATGCATATATTTGGTTAGCTATCAATGTGAATGTAAATGTGCTGCTCGGTCGGTCGGATGAGCCTGTAGGAAACAAATAACGATGTGTTAGCCTGTAGGAAACAAATAACGATGTGTTCAATATTTATCTCAAAAATACATAAATATATCTAAGTATTCACACAGAAAAATCCTCTTTTTGCATGAGGTTGGAAGAACTAAAAAGTTAGTTGTCTCAACTAATTTCATTCTGTTAAATCGAATTGTACAAATTTGCTGGTGAAACTGCCGTCTAGTCTATACACTCGAAATGTTAGTCCATACACACTCCAAATGTACTAAATTGTTCTAAAACAGTTCGAAATTGGTTGTAGTACAAAATACTACTCTTTTAGTTTTGACAATAACAACCGACAAAGCGGTTCAGAGTACCGAATAAGTTGGTTGGGCAAAGAGTTGGTTGGTGCAACATATTTCTACTCTGTGTGTTGGAATGATAAAAATGATCTAGGCTTGGTTATAGGTAGTGGGCAAAGAATGGTCCTTAGTCTGTCATTTGTGGTTATATATAGGGTTATGAATAATTAATAAATCAGAAGTCACATTCGAAAAATATACTATGAATCGGTACACACAGAAAAATCCTGTTTTGACATGAGGTTGGAAGAACGAATAAGTTGTACCAACTAACTTCATTCGGTTAAATCGAATGGTTTACAAATTTGCTTGCGGAACTGCAATATTAGCCTATTCACATGAAATTTAGTCTATACACACTCCTAATTGTTCTAAATCTCTACTAAACTGTTCTAAAACAGTTTGAAATTGGTTGCAGAACAAAAACACTCTTTTTTTGACAATAACAACCGACTAAGCGGTTGACAGAACCGAATAAGTTGGTTGGCGCAAGAAATCACTATTCAGTGTGTAGAAGTTCTGCCACTTGTATATGAAATGAATCGATAACTCTAAAACGACGTTGTTCTAATAAGGTATGAATTAGCACCTTATATAGACCTTTAAATCTATTGCTGAACTTTATTTCAATTGACAAATTTTAAGCGTAATCAATTCTCCAATTGACGAACATTTCAGTGTTATCTCCTAAGGTCTATATAAGTTGTTAATTCACCTCTTCCTAGGACAACGCCGCACAGTGGTCCAAAATTGAAAAAAAGCTGGCCAAAATTCTAAAAACCGTCTATTTTGATTAAAGACAAGTAAACGTTCAACGAGTGATTCAAATTTGCGTGATTCGGTATAAACATTGCAATGGTCTGACAATTTTTTTTGTTTAGAAAAAGTTCAAAATATTTTTTATTTAGTCAAATATGAAAATACAATTTATAAGAAATTCGTTTAATATGGGTAATATTTAGAGAAAGAAGATAATACAGATGAAGGAGAAGATGATAAAGACGACATTGATGAAGAATACCAAGAGTTGCAATCTTTTTTATCGTCCCTCTCACATCCATTTCTATTTTGCATTCTAAGTTAAAAAAGTATTGAATTTTGTCCAGCTTTTTTCACTTTTGGACCAGTGTGCGCCGTGTCATATAATTATAGAAGAACTGGAATCGATTTATATAATTTCTCCGGATTGATCAGTTCTGGCGGAATCGCCGTAGAGAACAATTAAACCAAGCATTGGGGTTTCCTGATACTGGCCGAGTCTTAAGCCCTTCGTCAAGTCTGGCAATTCCTACATGGGTGATAAGTTGGTGTGCCAGAGTCTGTGTCTCTGTCTGTGTTTATGTTGGCAGCCAGCGAGATAACAAAAACGTCTGTCAATGACACGGACAGCAGCCGCAGTCGCAGCATTTTGAAATATTTTAACATCAAAAGGACTCGAAATGGCGGCTAAACTATGCAGCGTAATAGGTGCGTGGCATGGGTTAAATGTAGTTGGTGTCGTGATTTTTGCCATAAGGCGAAAGTAAAAACTGTCTTTCGTATGTTACCACAAATTTAAGCCACGCTAGTGACAGCTAGCGAAAATAAATGTGAAAATAAGCAAATCAAAATGTGGCGCGCCACCTACACTACTGTTGGAATTTTAAAGTGAATTTAGACAAAGTAATATTAAAAGCTATTTTTTATAATTTAAGAGAATCATGTGCGTTTTAAAATAGCATTAAGTGATAAGAGCATTCTTGTTTTTTTCTATTATATGTAGTTAGCCAGCCCAAAAATCATAAAACTTACCACACTTGAACTCACCACATAAAACATACCACAAAAATACTTTGAAATGAAAAAAACAAGGAAAGAGCTTATCTCGAAAAATAATTATGCGTGAAAGAATTGTCTGGGAAAGAACTATGTGGGAAAATGTATCTCTGGGAAAATTTTACCAGAAAAGATTTGTCATGAGAAGATTAGTTCAGGAACTTTATTTGGGAAAAATTGTTTTGGGAGACCTTTTTTTTGTGCACACATCGAAGCATTGTTTTCTTGCTAGTTTTTATATATTTTTTTACCTAAGAAATTAACTTCTACATATCAAGAATAAAAGCTGTTATTTACTTGATTCATAGTCAAGAAATTAACTACTCCATTTCAGGAATAATTGCTATTGTTTTTTTTTCTCTTTTTTTGATACAAAAAAAGATTTTATATTGAAATTTATACTTTTTATATGGTGAAAACTAATTGAGACAAAGTTAAATCAAAAATTTTAAAACTGTGACATAACACCGACATCGTTTGATGTATTTTAATATTTTTTATATTTGAAGCTTGGGGAATTAGGGTTTGGGAATTATTACTGGGGAAGAGTTTTTCGTAACACTATTCATACTCAAACTTTAATTGATTTTGATAATAACAAAATAATTCAAGTTTATTATATAGAATTTTATTTTCTAGAATACTTTTGGAAATATTTTCCGCAAACATGTATGATAAAAAATTTGGTGGAATTTTAAAGGCAGATTTCAGGCATAATTTGAGTATATATCTGGAATCCATATACGTGGAAATCTCTTTTGTTTGTTTAAAATATTTCGGTAAAATGTTTCAAAACTGCACTGAGCCTGCAACATATTTCGTCCTGATTTTCTCTTCTCTTGAGCTTCCCACAGACTTCCATTTATATACCCAAAATATGGTAAATATACCAGACATTTTGTAATGGAATGTCTTGCGAAAAATGATCGCGGAAAAGTATCGACCAAGGGAAATGTGAATTGTATTGATAATGAATTGTCTGGGGAACAATTTTCGGGGAAGATTTTTTTTTTGTTTGGAATATCTACTAAGATCCACAGGACTCGGGCAAATTATATCCATTGTACTGTGAAATTTATTCTCTACGTTTTGTGGTTGATATCACCACGAGCGTCCATGCCCAAGCCGGGATTCGAACACGAGACCTTTATAAGTGAAGTCCAGCGCGCATTAGCATTTTTATAGCACTTTTATAGCACTTTTATAGCACTTTTATAGTACATCTTCATACAACATTTTCAAACATCGTTTCTAAGATAACCAGCTAATTGAAAAACTATTTAGAAATACATTCGATTGTTTTAAAATTGTTTCGAATTTTAATGTAACAGAATTTTTTCAATTTGAACACTTATGAAATTTCGACCCCAACACTTAAGCATCTCTAAAGCATTCCAATAAAACTCAATTCTTGCGCCAAAAAAAAGTATTTTTATCATTGAGCAACCTTTAGTTGGTTCCGCTTTCCTTCGTTCAGTCTGCTTATTGTCTGTATCTATGTTTGGCATAACCGCAGGTGAAAACTTTTGGCCTTTTTCTGTCTGTTTGTCAGGTGAATTCTTTAGCATTTCTTTCGTATGTCGGTCGACACTAATGCTGCCAATGACTTTGTGGCAGGGGGGGTGTGTGACTATTTTTCTGGATTCATAATAAAACTGCTGAGACATAAAATTGGCTGCTGCACAAATGCAATTGAAGGATATCGAAATTATAGAGTCAGTCAATCGAAGTGTTTCAGTCGCTAAACAATACCGTCGCTTATCGCAGACGAAACGTTTTATGGCAGACTTTTGTTGGCACCTATATGTATGATATTTAAAAAATATATTTTTAATAGATATATTTTCTAAATCTTAAAATAAGAGCCGATGTAAGAGAATCAATTTTGAAATATAAACTCTCCCTTTAGGAGTTACTATTTGAAGTTAAGCATAAAAATTTGAAAATTTGATCCCTCTACGACGCTCCGTTTAGGATTTACAGCCATTTGAAGTTAAATTTGTACACTAAATACACAGATTTGGAATGCTATATCTGCGAGGCTCCATGCTACTTCTGAACAAGACATTTAGAAAACGCACTAAAAATTGAAACGTATGCAGCACCATAACATATTCGGGCTAATTAACACGTTTTAGCCATTTTGAAAATAATAAAACTAAAAATAAATATAGAATTCCAAAAATAAGCCCGTACAACACAAAAGCACTTTCAGCGAAAATTTAATTGTAGATTAATTAATTAGACGGGAGAGTACATCGAGCCTAACCGCCAACACACACGCAAATGTACGCGTGAGCGACGTCGTATTGTGACGTAACGTAACGCAACGTCGTAACGCATGGCGGCACACAGCATAACGTGTGACTAATTGTGCGCAGATAAATGGTCACTTGGCGTCACGTTAAAGAGGACCGTGCGCGATCCAAAACACATGGACACGGCGGATATTAACAAATGGACAGACTGATGGACAGTCACACACACATGCACACCTTGGTGTGTAATTAAAAAAAATTACATTTTTCGATTAATAGTTGAGAGCGTGTCATTACACGCGGAAGAGCAATTTGTATGGCGGTCCGAGCGTCGAATGGGTTGGGTGGCGTTGATTGCGACGTTGGGCGTGTTAATGAAACCAAAAATGTTTAATAATTATATCATATTAGGCTATAAAAACAATAACAAGCAACAGGCAAGGGCAACAAACTAAATTATTAAAATTTTAAACATATAAAATATACGTCAAACCAAAAAAGAAGGAGAAGAGACTATATTTTAAATATATTAAAATGCAATAATGTAATAGAATTTTTCATAAACTCTAAAAAATGTCTTCTTTTGAGACATGTTGAGAAATTCAATTATATCACAAATTGCATTTTATGTGAAAAATTTACACATGCGAAACACTTTTTTAAATATACGGCTAGACAGAAAACTTCTTGATTTTAAGAAGCATCGCCACTTGATCATCAAACATGTAAACAAGAGCAATTATTCTTGATATAAAGAGATTAATTTCTTGAGTATCAAAAAATTAAACAATAGCAATTATTTTTGAACGGAGTAGTTAATTTCTTTGCAATGAAACAAGCAAATAACCTAAGTTATTCTTGATATAGAAGTTAATTTCGTGGACATAGAAATTGTAAACAAAGGCAAATATTATTAGATTTGGCGATGAATTTCTCTACAATTTTAGATGTTTATTTTTCTCCGTGCAGCAATTATATATTACATATAATATTTTTATTTATGCTTAGATAAAACAAAAATACTGACTAGTTTGAAGTACGTTTAAATATGACGCACCCTGTAATTATTCCCAAGAACCCCTTCGTATTGTCCTAGTAATTGTACTGTTTGATGTGGTTTTTCTTTTTTCATTAGGTAGTTTGCATTTTTGCTCAGTGACGCATAATTAAGTTTAATCAGGGTTAATAGCTCAGGCCGCGCAACAAATAATAACATGTTTCATGAACGAGACAACGACAGGAAAATAATACAAAGTAATAAAATTTGAAAAATTGACGTAATTGCGAGCCTAATTAAAGACAAAGTGAGCGACTGACATGCATGTGTCAGTCGTTTAAGAGGTTGAATAAAAGGTTCTACTACCTTTGAGATTTCAGAGAGATATATTTAGAAAGAATGAGAAATAGACGTAGAATAAGGTAAATGGCGAGTAGAGAAATTGTTTAAGCAAGTAGTATGGAAGACATAAAAGAAGAGGTTCCGAAATGTGAGGATTGAGACTGATTTTGAGGATATGAATGAGGCAACAATTGAAGAAGAAATTGACGTAGACTTTAAAGAAGATGAAAAGGAAGAGTGTGAGGACGACGAAATATTTTAAAAGAAGAGGATGAGATAAGTATAACTGGCAACATGAATAAGGCATGAAAGAAATCAAGGAATATGTTAGAGAAAGAGTTAAGAATGAAATTATAGATTAAAGAAGATATTAACAGAGTATTTGATAAATGATTGACAAAGTGATTGATGGCATGTTGTGGTAATGCAGAGGTAAAAGAGTTAGTTTCAGAAGATGTTAATGTAGATATTTAGAGAGCAGGCTCTATGAGAAATTCAGGGATAAAGTTCAGCAAATAATTAAGATAGAGCTTTATAAATGATTGATGATGCGGCTGAAGAAATAGCTTTGAATATGTAAATAAAGCTATTAATGCATTGGATTTGTCGAAAAATATTAAACATATATTTAATATTTGTAGATAGGAATAGTTGGAAAAAATTGTAGATGTCGAGAAAGTGATATGTTGTTGAGAATTGATTTTATGCTAGAGAATTATTTTAGAGAGAGAAAGATGTATATAGCTTCAAAAATAATAAAAACCGATAATCTCATACCTCACATTGTTATATATGTATTAGGGGTTCCAATCCCGAAGCATTTTGGCAATCCCGGTACTTTCGGGATTAGAAAAATAATCCCAGGATCCCGGGATATATCCCGGATTATGTCCCAAATTATTGAAATACATAATACAAATACATGAAGTCCGATCGACATTTTTTCCCATAGTTGTAAAAAATTTACATACACTCAGAAAACAATTTCCTTATGTTAAGGAAAATTTACTTGAAATAGCATCAAGTTCAATTTTAATTAATTTATGGAAGGTTTTTCTTTAATAGTTGTAAAATTTCATTATTATAAGGAACATTTTTCTTAAAATAAGGATAATTTCCTAAAAATGAGAAAGTTTTTTCCTTCACGCTATTTCAAGTTCATTTTCCTTATTATGAGGACACTTTTTTCTTTGTGTAGTGCTGCTAGAGTTTATCACAAAAAATTTGAGTCGGAAAATAATTTCATGTATTACTTGAGTATTGCAGATGAAGTTAAAAACACTTTTATGTTTTATTGGCGTTCGCGCATTGCAACGGAAGGTAAAAAAATAACTTTAAAAAATAATTTTATGTTTAGGGTAATAAAAATGTTTTTTGTATTAGAATAGGTTCCCAAAATTAGAGTTTAAATCTATTAATGTCCTCCTAAAATTTCATAAATTGTGAAATTTAAAATACCAAAAAAATCGTAATTTTATTTCATAAAACCGGAATATTATTCAGGAGGATATTAATATATTCAAACCCTATTATAAAACAATTACAAAACAATTTTATTTAGATGGAAAAAAAACAAAAATATGAATTTGTTTCGGCATCCAATGGCTTCCAATTTCGGGATCCCGGTATTGGAAGTCTTAATATGTACTGTAGCATTGAACAATGTCAAATCTGATTTGAGATTTAATGTTTTAAGACAATTTTTATTTTCGGATGAATTTTTGATGAATTTATTCATAAATATTATGAATTTTTTTCTCCAAATCCCAGATTCATCATATTGAATACATTCAATATATCTATGAAATTATTCGTACTAACGAACATCATAGTGAAGAACGAAATAAAAATCGTCATATTGATGAATTTGTTCATAATATTTATTAATATAATATTTTTTACAAATTTTTCAAAAAAAAAAAAAAAAATTTAATAATTCGAAAAAAAGAAAAAAACTTTTATTTAAAAAATAACAAAAAAAAAATAATTCGAAAAAAAAAATGTAAAAAAAGTTTTTTCGGAAAATTAAATTTTTTTGAAAAAAATTTTTGTTCAAAAAAATTTTTTTTTTTTCAAATAAAAATTTTTCAAACGAACTTTTTTTTTAAATATATATTTTATAAATATAACTTTTTATTAATAAAAAATTGTAATTATAAATAATTATATTATAAAACATTTTACTAATTTATGCATGTCGAGCAAGCATTATATAAGAAATAACATACAAGAACTACTCAAGAACTGAGAAGTACGGCAAAAAATTAACGAAAAATAAATATTTTTATTGAAATTTAGTTTGATGAATAGCATTCTTCAATATATCACGCGTGATTGTGATTGAATCCTAATTTTGCTCACGTGATTGTGAGTGAGTGTGAGTAGACCAAAAAAATACCGTGAGTGAGTGTGCGTGAGTCGAATATTTCATAAAATAAAAAAATCTCAGTTTTAATTTTTTGCGATTTTATATATTTTTGTTGAACTACAGAACAAGACTCAGAACTCAGAAGGCTTCGGGAAGGCGACAGCCCACATTTCAGAACTATAATAAATCAAACCCTTTCTAACGACCATCATATACTTACCCCTTCGTCAACTCAGAATAAGTTGCAAGGTTTCAGTCAACAATTTAGTCAATTTTTGTGGGGTCATATCAATAGTTTTTGCTTGGTTTCATACGACCGTTCATGGAACGAATTTTTTTTCGATATACCCAGTTTTGTAAAAAGTTGAATTTTCAATTTCAACTATACATGATAACTCTGTATTGACTTCCTTTTGTTTATTAACTTTAGTTTGTTCCAGAGGTTCGTGTGGGGTCCCGATTTTATTTGAGTTATAAATATGGTAACCAAAAAAAAAACGCTTCAAAAATAGTTTTTCCCAAAGTCAATTTACCCCTGGTTAATTCTACCCCAAACTATTATTTTATTGATAACTAGCTGGATCCGTGCACGACTCGTGCCAAGATTTTGTGAATGCAAGGATATATCAAACTTTGAAGAACGGAATTAATCAAATTTTTTTTCTGTGCGAGGGGTAGCTTCATAAAAGAAATCATGTTTCTATTTTTATACCCTACACTAAGAGTGAAAGGGTATATTCAGTTTGGTACGCCGTTTGTAACACCCAGAAGGAAGCATCTCCGGTATGGAAAAGTATATATATTCTTGATCAGCATGACCTCCTGAGTCGATTTAGCGATGTCCGTCTGTCCGTCTGTCTGTCCGTCTGTCTGTCCGTCTGTCTGTCCGTCTGTCTGTCCGTCTGTCTGTCTGTCTGTCTGTCTGTCTGTCTGTCTGTCCGTATGTCTGTCTGTCTGTCTGTCTGTCTGTCTGTCTGTCTGTCTGTCTGTCTGTCCGTCTGTCTGTTGAAATCCCTACTACTTTTAAAATTGAAGAGCTAGATGAATGAAACTTATAACTTAGATTACTAATAACCTACGCTGTATGTGCGAAAAAATTGGCGAGATCGGTCCATTGTGACCTATGATCCGACCACTTATGTTCAAATACCTCATATAAAATGTACATAAACTTTTTTGGTCAAATATATATTGACATCATGCTCAAATACATGATAATAAAGTTTTTCGGAGAAAAGACTTGTGGTTCACAAAAAAAAAATCGAAATTCGGTACACCTACCCATTTGTAAATATGGGTATCAAATGAATGGAAATTCTTCAGCGATTGAATGTTTGTAGTTATTTTCAGGATTCGTATAGCCTGGTGACCTATATATCACTTTGAATGGTAACCACACATATGTGTAGGGTATTTATAGTCGGCTTAGACCGACTATAATTTTGATAATCCTAACTACCATAATTACACCTACTTTAAAATTTCCCATGTGATCTAACCTTCCCAACTGGTTGATGTTACAGTCGCTACAGGTGCTTATGTTTCATAGTTCAACACACTATTCAAAATATTAGTGATAATTTAAGGAGTTTGAAATAGTTATTTATAAAATTTTCAAATGTTAAATGTTAATGTTGTGTCAAATGAAAAACTCCCAGCTGAAAATGGTCTCATTGACGACAAGGTCATCAATGATGAATCGAGGACATTAGAAAATTTGTCATTGATGAATATGTCTAGAACAATTTCATAAATGACATTGCATTAAAGACGTCATTCATCATTTGTCTGTCATTGATAAAATGTTATTGATGACGTCATTGATGAAAATTAACAATGTGAGCCCCTAAAGGTATGCAGCATTTATGTTATGAAATACAATGTGAAATTCATACAACATACGTCTAGGGGCAGCATTTACGCGTAAAACTGAAATTTTGCGTTCGATGTCACCCTGCTATATAATTCATAAGCTCAAATTGAGCGACTAATATTTTTTTTACAAAAAAAAATATATGTATGACAATCTTTTGTGACTTCATTGATGAATGACGTGCATGACATCGTTAATGCTACATCACGCAGGAATCAGTGGACATTTGTATTAAAATGTCATCAATGCTCTGCAGGGCGAAAATGCTATCGGTCATCGATGTTTCTGATCGTTGCATAATCATTGGTGACATTTCCTGCTGGGCTATGTGAGATGTATCATGTAATAAGTAGCACAGAGGAAGAAATAAAAAAAAAACTCAAAGCCTCAACTATGTACCTACATGTGAGATGATTAATATCTAATGATGCAAGTGATGCATAATTAACATAACGCTAAATACTACGTGATGTCGTGCGCAATTAGAGGTAAAATTTAAGTACTTACTACTTGAAGCAAGCACCCTAATTAGGACAAGTCCTTGTTACACTAATAATTTTTTCATTATTTCACTGAAAGTAAGCCGAAGAAAAGATTTTGCCACATCACCAGACAACTTTTTACAATTGAGTCACCTCTAAAATAGACTACTTATTCTTTTATACTATTTGAAATTCAGCTTTTTCTTATTTTTTTCTATGTGCAAATTATCATAAAACTAACTTTTATCACATTCCAATTAGAATATTAAAGTAGAATAAAAAAAAACTTTTTTCTATTAAAAATGAAAAATATTAAAATAAAATGACAGAAACATAACGGAAATAATGTCAGAGATTTTGCATAAAAAAATGCCACCGGATCAAACACAGATTCAAAGATTTCGAGCCGCACAGACATACATCACACATAGAGACCGACAACGACAACGAGTCACTTAGCATTTAATCACCAACGACATTGACACTCGTCGTGTTGAGCAACCGGAAGTGAAGCCTTAACAGCCGGAAATGTTAAACCTAACGTTAAACCTAACGTGGCCCAAAGTATGCAGCGCCGTCAACACAGCGACAGCGACAGCGGATCTTCAGTTAACTTTGTGTGGCTGCATGTATGACAACAACAACAACAACGACGACGTCAACAACATCAACTGTAGGCAACAAGAATGCATATTGTAGTTGTTGTTGTTGTTTGTCATATCCGTCCAGTGGTTGTTGTTATTACCATTGGCACGGTAACTGTTGCCTGTCACTACCTGTGATTGTGTCAGTGTTTGCAACTGTAACTGTATTTGCATGGCTATGTGTTTATAGATGTGTATGTGTGTGTGTCATATATGTGTGTGTGTGTGGCTGTGTGCAACTCTACCGATTGCTTCTAAGCATTTAAGTCATTTGCTCCATGTGAGAGTCCGCTTAAAATGCGGTCAACGGCGTTTGTGGCTGCTAAATGACTAAGTTTTCGATGGTTTCGATGGCAGTTGTTGATGGTGTTGCTAATGGTGATGTTGGTGGTGATGGTTTTGAGATAATAGTCAGTAGTTCACTATTCGTTACCTTTAATGAGAATATACGGACTACTTCTTGGTTTTAATCTAAATCGAATTTGTTTTTTGCTGTGTCAGAATTTATTTTTTGGTTAGAAAAAAAAAAATGTTTTCAAATAAACGTTGAAGGTCCTTCCCATCGAAATAAAAAAAAAAAAATTATCATAAAATATTGAATTGATTTAAAATAAAAAAAATATAAATATAATGTCGCTAGCAAATGCATATTTTAATCATTAGTTTAAAGTTTGCAAGGTGATTTTTCTGTGTTTTTCTGTTGGTTCTATTGGTTTTATATTCTATTTGTTTTCATTAAATTTTAAATTTTTAAAAAATAAAAATAAAATAAAATATTTGAATTGTATTTGCTGAATTAGTTCTGCACTGATTAGCATTAATCCTTCTTCATAAAAACTTCTCAAATAGTTTCCTGAAGAAATATTGATTGTTTTCTAAACTTCGGCCAATATTAGCCCACAATTCTTTTATATTATTCTTGGCAGGCAGCAGTTCGCCGCAGGCTGCTTTCTTGATTAACTGCAGCAAAATGCAGCTCGTTGCACTTTTCCATTCATGGCGGAAGCAGTCAGTCGTGCGTTGTGAAATAAGCGATTCATCAGTTTTAGGTTTATTTTTAATTTTTTTTTATTTTTCAGCAATCATCAGTTTTGGACTAATGAAGAAGAACAAACAAAACCACAAAAAATGAGCAAAAAGTTGTGGAAAAGAAAAATAGAGCAAAATAAAATTTAAGAAATTTAAAATTTTAATATAAGACCAAATCACATAATAAGGGGAATATAATGTCAAATTAAAAATATTTTCAAATAAGTAAAACATCAAAGATTAATAATAAAATAATAAAATAATAAAATAATAAAATAATAAAATAATAAAATAATAAAATAATAAAATAATAAAATAATAAAATAATAAAATAATAAAATAATAAAATAATAAAATAATAAAATAATAAAATAATAAAATAATAAAATAATAAAATAATAAAATAATAAAATAATAAAATAATAAAATAATAAAATAATAAAATAATAAAATAATAAAATAATAAAATAATAAAATAATAAAATAATAAAATAATAAAATAATAAAATAATAAAATAATAAAATAATAAAATAATAAAATAATAAAATAATAAAATAATAAAATAATAAAATAATAAAATAATAAAATAATAAAATAATAAAATAATAAAATAATAAAATAATAAAATAATAAAATAATAAAATAATAAAATAATAAAATAATAAAATAATAAAATAATAAAATAATAAAATAATAAAATAATAAAATAATAAAATAATAAAATAATAAAATAATAAAATAATAAAATAATAAAATAATAAAATAATAAAATAATAAAATAATAAAATAATAAAATAATAAAATAATAAAATAATAAAATAATAAAATAATAAAATAATAAAATAATAAAATAATAAAATAATAAAATAATAAAATAATAAAATAATAAAATAATAAAATAATAAAATAATAAAATAATAAAATAATAAAATAATAAAATAATAAAATAATAAAATAATAAAATAATAAAATAATAAAATAATAAAATAATAAAATAATAAAATAATAAAATAATAAAATAATAAAATAATAAAATAATAAAATAATAAAATAATAAAATAATAAAATAATAAAATAATAAAATAATAAAATAATAAAATAATAAAATAATAAAATAATAAAATAATAAAATAATAAAATAATAAAATAATAAAATAATAAAATAATAAAATAATAAAATAATAAAATAATAAAATAATAAAATAATAAAATAATAAAATAATAAAATAATAAAATAATAAAATAATAAAATAATAAAATAATAAAATAATAAAATAATAAAATAATAAAATAATAAAATAATAAAATAATAAAATAATAAAATAATAAAATAATAAAATAATAAAATAATAAAATAATAAAATAATAAAATAATAAAATAATAAAATAATAAAATAATAAAATAATAAAATAATAAAATAATAAAATAATAAAATAATAAAATAATAAAATAATAAAATAATAAAATAATATTTGTTTATTTTTTGCGATTTTTTAATCCATTTACTATTCATTAAATGCTATTAAATTTAAAGTAAATAAATAAATTCGAACAAATTAGATGACGTCACACACACCGCTTGACATTGGTTGCCCACTAATCAGCGCTGCCGCCGCGGCTACAACCACAAACAGCAGCCAAAATTCACCAACCATCCAACCAAACTTTGTCTTTTTTATGTCACATGACAAAATGTTCTCACACACAGACAATCGCACACTCACACATACTAAGTACTACATGTCACACATACAACAGTTATTTGGTGCCTCTGCCTTCGTCGACAGCTGGGCGGTTTACATTTGATTTCCGTTCGCAATTTTAGATCGCAATCAAATGTTAAATAAAATGGCTTCCGCTATGCGGGCAGCACATCACGATGACGACAACGATGATGATGAAGTTGTTGATAAGCATGTTGACGATAATGATGGTCATGCTGATGATAATCAGGTTGATGATGCTGCTGACGGAATGGACACCGCAGCAACATGACATGTGTGCCTTTTGTTGTTGCTTTTTATGATAGTTGTTGTGGTACATTTTTTTGTCCACCAATCGTTTAAGTGCTGACGTCAGAAGAGTGACATAGAGAGGAGTAGCATTTAATTTCCAATTAAATGGGGCCTGGCAGTGAGTGGCATTGAATTATATATTTAATTAGGTAAATTATTTTTGTATGTGTGTTTTTTTTTGTAATAATTTTTGTATAGTTTTTCGTATTATTTTAATTTATTTTTCCCAAATTATTCTAAATCTCATATATTCCATAAAAGGTTTGACCTAATAATTCATATAGTATTTTTTAAGAATCCATGTAAATAAATAATATATTGCAAAAGTGTTCTATCGAATATTTTGAAGATTCAGAAATTCAGCACAGGCAGAAAAGCTCCCAATAAAATAAACCAAAAATACCAAATATTACCCAATATAAATGAAATAACCTTAATGAAGTAAACCCAAACAGTTTGGAAAATAACCTCCAACAAAAAAGTAACCCTCAATGAAACAATATCCATAAACATCTAAAGGTATACCGAAATGTATCACCCAAATTGTTCTCAATGAATAATCGTAATTTGACAGATTTTTGCATGAAAAACGATCTAAGTTATAATTAAGTAAATTGGTATTTAGGTGGTAAGGTAACTTTAAAGGAATGGGACAACGGTCAGGTATTGTCTAGCAATCCGGGGATCCACCTCTACACTGGCGGATCAAAACTAAACGGTCAGACTGGAGCGGGCTTTTTCTGTGAAGCTTTTTCTGCAAAAGAAAGCCTTCGTCTGCATGACCACAACACCGTCTTTCAGTCGGAAGTAGTGGCTATAACAAAAGGGGCTAAATTTATACAAAGCACTCACTGTGTAGACAAGTGTATTAAAATTTTCTCGAGCGTGGGCCAAGCAACTAAATGGCTATGGGCCCCCCCGAACAAATCCAAAACAAACAAAATTCTAACGCTTAATAAAAAGGAGTTAAAACAATACACAGGCATCCTCACGGGCCATCATGAGCTAAGAGGTCATCTTTTCACATTGGGAAGAGTCGACTCTTACTTCTGCAAGGCCTGTGAGGAAGAGACAGAGACGCTTGAACACTACTTGTGTCACTGCCCGGCATTTGCCAGACTTAGATTCATCCACTTTGAAGCTCCGCTTATTTCATCATTGAAACAACTGGGAAGGTTGGACTGGAAAGTACTAAGAAAATTTGTCAAATCCACGGAATTTTTAAACTCCACTGAGTAGCACAGCTACAACACATTATAGACGACTCATGATCCGAGGGGTCACAACGGGCCTTCTTCATGGCCTAGGTGTACTCTGTGCGATGCACAGAGGGGTTTTCCTCAATCAATCAATCAACTTTAAAGTGTCATTTACACAATGTCCAACCTACAAGAATTAAAATTGGCTTGAAAAGACCCGTAATTTGTTGGTCCTACTTTTAAAATATATATGTAAAACGCACAGCTTAACGATGCGAATCGCTCGTGTTTGACTCAGGTCAAGAATTTTTTATTTGTAAAAAAAGTTTAATTACGGAAATAGGTTCAGCTAGTGGAGGATATATATATAGGAACTTGAAATATAGACTGGGTGTTCATCTCCTGACGCATCTTCCCACTAAGATGGGCGGCCCCTAAGTTAATAAAATGAGCATGGAAAAACTGAACTTTTAATTCAAAATATCCCTGTACTTAAGATTCCCAACGTCATAAAATTTGGTGATGTTTTACAAAAAAAAAAATGGATATCATATTGATGAATTCCGTTCTTCAACCTATGATTCATTGTATTGATGAACCATTCATAATATTAATGACTAACGATATCTATGTTATAAATGCGATCATAAATATGATGAACGCTTGGTAACTGTCGAAGAATGTTCTTCAATTGGATGAACTGTGTGTAAAGATTACATGTCATCATATTAATGAACATATTAATGAACATATTAATGAACAAATACATAAAATACAAAAAATATGTAAATAATATGAAGAATACTGTTCATCAAACCAAATTTTAATCAAAATATTTTTTTTTTCGTTCATTTTTTGACAAACTTCTCACTGCTCAAGAAGTTATTGTATGTTATTTCCTTTATAATGATTGCTTGACATGCATAAATTGGTAAAATGTTTTCCAATATAATTTTTTTATAAATATAACTTAATATAAGAAATATAATTAAATTTTGTTTTTCGAAACCATTTTTTTCGGGTAAATTTTTTATTTTACATTTTTTTTTTTTCGTAAAACATTATTTTTTTGATAATAATTTTTTTTTGAAAAAAAATGTATCGACATTTTTTTTAATATTTTTTTTTTAAATTATTTTCTTTATTTTTTTTTAAATATTAAATAAATTTAATTAATTAATTAATATATTTTGAAAAAAAGGTATTAGTTCAGCAATATTTATCATATTCATAAATATTATGAACAATTTACAATAAAATATTAAATTATTCATAGATATTATGATTATATTCATCAATACGACGATACTAATTCATTGTATTGAATATTTCATTCGTCACTATGATGTTAGATAGTTCATATATATACCGAATGCATTGATCAATATGTCATTTAATGAATGCGAAAAAAATTCATAATATTTATGAATAAATTCATCATATTGATGATTTGTTTTTTCTGTGTTATTGTGGTTTTGGAAAATGTGGGCGGAATTGGACAAAGGGGCGTGGCACCGTTCAGGTTTTACAACCTTAGCTTTTACAACGCTGAAACAATACAAAAATTAGCACTGGCTAGTTATTTTTTATTGTCCTTGTAAAAAAAGATTTTCTAATGGAGGGTTAAGTTTTGTGTTTTTTTATATATCAATTTTTTTATTTTTTTTTTTTTGTGTTTAATTATTATGAAATTTGATTGTTGTTTCCAAATTTCTTTAAGTGTTATTAATTTTTGTTGTTTGGTATGTTTTGGTTTAATTTTTTTAATCCTGTTTGCTAATATAGTGTTGTACTTTTTATTTTTGCTTTAACTTTTGGAAATTTTAAGTTATTGTAATTTACTGATTATTTTATGATATATAATACAACGAAGTGTAATACGACATTTTAAAAAAATATATGGGAGGTGGTTTAACATTTATTGCCTATGTTATATGTCGAACTTTTATAGACAGCTAAAATTTAAGTGCATAAAATTGCCTTGATATATGCAACTTTTTTTCATGTGCACAATTTTAAAATTTTACATATTCATATACTATACAAATAGTGCCTGAAAGTATACTACACATTTAACAAAATGAATGCAAATGCCCTGAAGCATGCAGCATTACATGAACTGACCTAATAGATATGGCCTAAAAATATGCCACATATTTTGCCAGAAGGTCAATTCTGATACGAGCTACTATTTTCTAAATTTCTACTATTTCAACATTCTACAATCGTTGGCTAGCTTTTGTGTTTGCAGCAGCAGCAGAAGCGCGTATAAAATGCATAAATATTTGAAGCAGAGGCTAACAGAGCTTTGCCACATATACTATCTACAAAATGCTAACATAAAAATACACTTGAAACAGGTAATTTTAGCAACGAAAATGCCTGCCGGGTTTTTAAATGTTTTTCGACATCAAAAATTCGTAACGCGCACCGTTTGCAGCTGACGTAGTGCAAAATATTCGCTTGGCGCCGTAAAATGCATTTTCTTTTTTTTATGTTTCAGTCTTTGTGGCACTTACTTTGTTTTTATCTTTTTATTTGCACTTTTTGGCATAATTTTTATTTTTTGTTTTCAAAAACGTTTTTTTCAAATTTGTTGTAGTTTTTATTCAACATGGCGAAATCATCGCATAAGCTGAGTACGTGGCATTATTTGAAAAACGTGACGTTGTTAGTTGGGTTGCTTACCGTGCTGCTGTTGCAGGCTGCTACTGCAAATGTTGCATATTTTTTGGCACTATTGTTTTTTTTTTTTCATTTTTAAAATATTAAATTGCATAGGTTTTGGCGCACCTTTAAGCTAGCCGCTAATATTAATAAAGAGACTAAGTAGGTTTATTAATTGCATATATTAAGGCGCATATTTTACATTGTGTATTTTCAGGCGCATTTCTGAATGCCATATTTTTAGGCGCATATTTTAGGCGCAAATATTAAAATTTGCTTAATTTTATATTTATTCATTTTTTTATGTTTTTTATATGAAATTTTGTTGTTTTGATTCGACAATAAATATTTTAAATTGAATAAAAATAAAATTTTATGTTATATTTAACTTTTATTTACCTTTTTTTTTGTATTTTTACTTTTTGTGTGATTTTTTTGATTTTCGTGGAATTTTGAAATTTCTAAATTTAATAATTTTTATTTTTTTATAAGTTAAAATTTTATAATATTTAGCTACAAATTAACTAGGAATAATATGAAATATTTAATATTTTACAAAATCATAAAAAATTTAATAATAGGTGGTTTCAAATAATATTACCTACTTTTATGCGCCCATTTGAAAAACACATATAATCTAAGAATGCGCCGCAATTTATCGCCTTTTGCTTGGGTAGTAATTAAAATTGCAACCTTGTTAAAAAAAAAGCGTAAGCAAAAAATGCCGCCTAATTGACGCCAATCAGCGACATGGCAACAAACTTCCGTTTCCTGCTGCGGCGGTTTTCTGACAGCGTTTGGCAGCGTTCGCAGGCGCAGCAGTAGAAGCAACAGAGAACAGCTGCAAATGAAGTAACATCACTAGCAGAATTAGAATCAGTACAAGAAGAAGTCGAAGTGAGTGACGCAAAAAATTAGTTGCATTTCCTGCAGTGATATTTTTATGAGTTTCATAACTTTAGCTGCAAATTTTTCCTTTGCTGTTCTGCAATTTTCTACCATTTTTTTTTTGAGCATTTTGCTATATTTTTTTTTCTGTTCTGATTTTTTCTAATATTTTTCATTTTTTTTTTTAATATTCTTTGCCACGACTTGCTAATGATTTTGCAGTCAGACAGCATCATTATCAAAGTCTGACTGCATTGAGATTGGCAAAGCAAAATGCCAAAGAGTTGGATGGAAACGGCAGCAGTCGGAAGCAAAGTGGCCTAAAAGTTTGCAGGTCGCTGGTAACATTGGTCGTTTGTTGTAGTGAATGTTGTGAAAAATAACTATCTTTTTTTTTGTGTTGCAATTATTTTTATTATTTTTTTTTTTGGATTTAGTTTTTTTCAGCATTGAAATCTCATTATCATTTGATGGCTAATTAGTCGTGTCGAAGAAGTTCAAACTACAAAAGTTTCTTACTGCAAAATATTAACAAAATGTTTTTTTTTAATTTTTTCGTACTATGCAGAGTTACAAGAAAAATACTTATGAAACAAAATGAATAATTTTGCAAGTCTTGCTAAAAAGTTGACTCATTTCAAGTGAGTCGTGGCGTATGAGTGATTAATTAAAAAAAAGGGAATTCTTAAAAATATTAATTCTTTTATTGAATTTTTTTATTTTTGCTATATTGGGGTACAGTTATTAAATACACGAAAACTTTAATAATTATTAAAAGAATGTAATTCCGACGCAAAAACTGATTTAAATGCAATTCCGACACCACACGTACACAATTCCGACACCTACTTTTAATAGCAATTTTTAAACTTATTAATGTAAATTAATTTTAAATGTTTGAATATTTTTTAAAAGTTCTTTAGAAGGTTCTCTGCTATCCCAGCAGGAAATGTCACCAATGATTTTCCTATGTCAGGTCAGAAACGACGATGACCGATAGCATTTCACCCTGCAAAGCATTGATGACTTTTTCATACAAATGGCCACTGATTCCCTGAAGTAACAAATGATTGTCATACATATATATATATATATTTTTTGTTTTGTTAAAAATTTTTTTTTTTTTTATTATTTTATTTATTTTTTAATATATTTTTTTATTTATCTTATTTAATTTATTATTTCAATTTTATTATTTTCTTCTGTTCTCGGTTAGAATGATATGTGTACTTGCAAATTTCAATAACGTAATTTACTAACGGCCATTTTCTATCAACATTACTACTGCTTATTATCTCGCTTTTATAAAAATTGGTCCCTCAATTTGTGCCTTTGAATTATATGGCAGGGTGACATCGAACGCAAATTTTCAGTTTTATGCGCAAATGCTGCCCCTAGACGTATGTTGTATCCATTCACATTGCATTTCACAACGTAAATGCTGCATACCTTTAGGGGCATGTGACGTGAATGTTAATTTTCATCAATGACGTCATCAATAACATTTCATCATTGACAGATATTCACAATGTCATTGATATATGTATATAAGACATATAGTGTATGACGTCATTTATGAAATCGTTGTAGACATATTCATCAATGACTAATATCCTCGATTCATCATTGATGACCTTGTCGTCAATGAGGCCATTTCCTGCTGGGATATATTGAATCATTATCTTAATTTTTGCATTAACAGAATGCCATATATATGCATTTTAATTGATTTTAAGCGATTTTTCAAAACAGCTCAATTTAAGACTTGTTGAAAAATGTTGGGGTAAAGTGGGAAACTTCCAATTTTTCATGTTTTGTTTCTTTTTTTCAAACGAAATTCAATTATATTAAATGGACAAAAATATATAATTATTTATAAAAAAGATTAGTAATTCAAGAAAGAAACAAAAAGAAAAAAGTTCAAATTTATAAACCTCGTAGTTATGAAAAAATTAAGTATTTACTCCGAGTCAGCAGATTCTTTCCAGTTCGCAAATTTCAAGTATACAGTCCATGCGCAAAAAGGGCAGTTTGCTAAATTGTTAAAATGTCAATTCTTGTTCTTCTGATGAATTTGAAAAATTTTTACTGATATATTCTTTTTGCTCTTGTTAAACCTACGCTTTTGGGTGTTCTTCTGATTTGAAGATCATATCTCAGGTGATGTCAAAATGTTGCTTTTCATTGATTTATGGGCAAGATTTAAAATTTTTCTTGCCAAACCAATTAAATTTTTCATTTAACACAATATTTTCACTAAAATGACAACAAACATTGCCTTATTTGCGTTTCCCACTTTACCCCATAAAGTGTTTCCCACTATTCCCCAATGTCGCAATTTGAACATAACTAACCATAACTTAAGCAATGTTAAATTATTTGCAAAACCCATATGTATTTCAAAAGATATACGATCATTTTAAATATACTTTTCTAATTAAAAACGACAAAAATTCAAAATTTTTTATTTTTCAAACCACAGCAATTTAAAAAAATACAAAATCATTTTTGTTTTACATGTTCTCCAAATGCAATATAAATTTATATACTGCATTATAACTATCGATGAAAAAGTTGATATCATATTAAGAAGCACTTGACCATTGTTTTTATTTTTCTAAGTGAAAAAACATGTCCAAAAATTATAATTTCCCACATTACCCAAAGCTCACTTTAACCTCATTTTGCCCTACATAATACCAACACTTACTTTTAAATATTTCCTTTTACTTATTAATATAATTCAATTAAAAACTGTAAGCAAAAATATACCTACCGTAAATTTGACTAATTCCATCCCAGAAAAAAACTTGGAATCAAAAAAATATACTAGGTATTTAGTTCATCGATGTCATCAAGTCATGGGGTCATTTTATGACTTAAAAATAAGAAAATGTAAAAAAAAAAATCTAATTTTGCACACACTTGAAGATACATGAGGTTTAAGTGTCGGTAGTTCTTCTGGTTAGTGCGTTGGACTACGAGCGAAAAGTCGCTGATGCGTCCCCGGTTCGATACCCAGCGACTACCAAAATCTTTTTAATAAAAAACATTTTTCAATGCGACGCTACCACTTTAACTTTTAAGAGTTCCATTATTAATAACTGAATTATACTAAAACAAAATAAAAAAAATCAAAATTGTTCAATATGCCCTACTCTATTTTATATTGCTGGAATTCAACATTTTAAAATTTTAACACTTTTGAGAAAAACTTTATTCATCAGCAATCACCAGGCAATGGCAGAACCTCAAAAATGTCTATGCCACCATTTACTGCGTATTGACCACAAAATGCAGCCTCTTGCGGTTGCACACGAGGTGCCGCTGTTTAACAGAACACTCGCAGGACATTCACCAGGACATGGTTGTTGTCATCGTCATCATCAGCAGCTACAGCATCAGCATCCTCATCAGTAACAGCAACAGCAGTAGCATCCTCATCGCGTTGTTGTCGACGTCTGTGCGGCACGTGACAACTGTCCGCAACATGCTGTCCACATACATGTACGTCAATGGGTAATTTTGTGGTTAAGTTGAATTTTTTTTTTATATATTTCTTTTTTCATTTTATTTTTAAATTTTTGGTGTGTTGCACAAACGGCAAAATATTTTTGGCGCACAAGGCAACCGAGTCGCATTTAAGTTGCGTCCCGAGTGCATGGCAAGCAACAGAATCAAAATGCAATTTACAAATAAAACGTCCTCGACAAAAAATTACTTACTTCGAGTCGAGTAGAATCGAATCGAGTCGAATCTCTAAAGTATTAATAAGTGACCAGTGCAGAGTGAAGATGGTAGATGGTGGAGAGAATGACGAGGTGAGGTGAGCAGTGACAACTAGAAAGCTTGATTTTGTTCTGTTCGGCACTCTATTGAGAACGAGAGCGAAAGCAATTGGTATCAATATTTGATTAGTTGCTGAGTTTGCAGCAATGAACAACATGAGGAAAAAATGCTTTTGCTATTGCTGCTGCTACTGCTGGTGAATTTCAAGCGATTGATTTATTGACTGGCGTACAGCAAACGGAACTGAGTGCAAAATAAAATATGCTACCGTGTAGTGCACTCAATCGAAATTTAATTTGCAACAAACTTGGTTGTAAATTGAAATTCAATTTATTTAAAGCGCAATTTTATGCTCAATAATTAAATTTTCAAAACAAATAAAAAAAGTTTGTTTAGCAAAATCTTAAGTTTAACTTACTTTTCAATTTTAATTGAATTTGTAGTCTTAATTAATATCTTTGCGCTTTCTGAAGTTTTAATTGTATCTTTAAATGAATCTATTTAATTAATTAGAAATTCAATTGACTTTCAACAAAAAATTATTATTTAATTGTAGTATAAATTGCAATTACAACACAAAACAAACACAATCCACACAACGTATGTGTGACATTTATTTGTCTTTTGTTGCAACTGCAAATTAATGTCACTCATACGACATGCGCTACTACTTCTCTATCATATAATTGCTTAATTTTACGCCATTTAAGTGGCTCATTTTATTTGCATCTCTACTGCTACGCTTAATAATAAAATTATTTTTATTTACTGCAATATTTGTGTAAATAAAATAGCGTTGCGCCAGAGCAAAAGTCAAATACTATAACATACTGTGTTTTCTAGTTGACTAAAGGCTTGACTTGTTGACTGCAGCAGCAGCAGCACTTCTGTCACCAGAATTCTTTACTGGCAACATCTACAACAGAGCGGCAAACGGCTGCAAGTACGACCATCATCGGGACACAATGCACAAAGCAGCTTTGACTTGAAATTTTAATTATAACTTTTGCTGACTTTATTAAAGACGACATGTTGTTGCCTTGTTGGAGGACGAAAGAAGGGCGTGTGGCCGAGGAGCAGCATAAGTGCCAAAGAGGTGGCAACATTCAGCAGAGCAGCAGCAGCAATGGCTCTGTGTGGGTGATAAAAATAGACGAGCACCGCTTGGCTCGTAGTGTAACGACTTTGCGTTGTCATAGTAAAAAAAATTAAATAAAAAAAAATCATAAATGAATCCGAGAAAAGACATTTACGCTTATTAAAAGCATCTAAAAATATAATGCAGTCAAGGACGCAGCAAGCGGCACTAAACGACACTGAAATGTGTTTCAAAATTTAAGATTTTATTACAAATTCGAATTTTAAATTAGTAATTTTATTTTATTATATTATTATTTTATTATTTTATTATTTTATTATTTTATTATTTTATTATTTTATTATTTTATTATTTTATTATTTTATTATTTTATTATTTTATTATTTTATTATTTTATTATTTTATTATTTTATTATTTTATTATTTTATTATTTTATTATTTTATTATTTTATTATTTTATTATTTTATTATTTTATTATTTTATTATTTTATTATTTTATTATTTTATTATTTTATTATTTTATTATTTTATTATTTTATTATTTTATTATTTTATTATTTTATTATTTTATTATTTTATTATTTTATTATTTTATTATTTTATTATTTTATTATTTTATTATTTTATTATTTTATTATTTTATTATTTTATTATTTTATTATTTTATTATTTTATTATTTTATTATTTTATTATTTTATTATTTTATTATTTTATTATTTTATTATTTTATTATTTTATTATTTTATTATTTTATTATTTTATTATTTTATTATTTTATTATTTTATTATTTTATTATTTTATTATTTTATTATTTTATTATTTTATTATTTTATTATTTTATTATTTTATTATTTTATTATTTTATTATTTTATTATTTTATTATTTTATTATTTTATTATTTTATTATTTTATTATTTTATTATTTTATTATTTTATTATTTTATTATTTTATTATTTTATTATTTTATTATTTTATTATTTTATTATTTTATTATTTTATTATTTTATTATTTTATTATTTTATTATTTTATTATTTTATTATTTTATTATTTTATTATTTTATTATTTTATTATTTTATTATTTTATTATTTTATTATTTTATTATTTTATTATTTTATTATTTTATTATTTTATTATTTTATTATTTTATTATTTTATTATTTTATTATTTTATTATTTTATTATTTTATTATTTTATTATTTTATTATTTTATTATTTTATTATTTTATTACTTTATTATTTTATTATTTTATTATTTTATTATATTATTATTTTATTATTTTATTATTTTATTATTTTATTATTTTATTATTTTATTATTTTATTATTTTATTATTTTATTATTTTATTATTTTATTATTTTATTATTTTATTATTTTATTATTTTATTATTTTATTATTTTATTATTTTATTATTTTATTATTTTATTATTTTATTATTTTATTATTTTATTATTTTATTATTTTATTATTTTATTATTTTATTATTTTATTATTTTATTATTTTATTATTTTATTATTTTATTATTTTATTATTTTATTATTTTATTATTTTATTATTTTATTATTTTATTATTTTATTATTTTATTATTTTATTATTTTATTATTTTATTATTTTATTATTTTATTATTTTATTATTTTATTATTTTATTATTTTATTATTTTATTATTTTATTATTTTATTATTTTATTATTTTATTATTTTATTATTTTATTATTTTATTATTTTATTATTTTATTATTTTATTATTTTATTATTTTATTATTTTATTATTTTATTATTTTATTATTTTATTATTTTATTATTTTATTATTTTATTATTTTATTATTTTATTATTTTATTATTTTATTATTTTATTATTTTATTATTTTATTATTTTATTATTTTATTATTTTATTATTTTATTATTTTATTATTTTATTATTTTATTATTTTATTATTTTATTATTTTATTATTTTATTATTTTATTATTTTATTATTTTATTATTTTATTATTTTATTATTTTATTATTTTATTATTTTATTATTTTATTATTTTATTATTTTATTATTTTATTATTTTATTACTTTATTATTTTATTATTTTATTATTTTATTATATTATTATTTTATTATTTTATTATTTTATTATTTTATTATTTTATTATTTTATTATTTTATTATTTTATTATTTTATTATTTTATTATTTTATTATTTTATTATTTTATTATTTTATTATTTTATTATTTTATTATTTTATTATTTTATTATTTTATTATTTTATTATTTTATTATTTTATTATTTTATTATTTTATTATTTTATTATTTTATTATTTTATTATTTTATTATTTTATTATTTTATTATTTTATTATTTTATTATTTTATTATTTTATTATTTTATTATTTTATTATTTTATTATTTTATTATTTTATTATTTTATTATTTTATTATTTTATTATTTTATTATTTTATTATTTTATTATTTTATTATTTTATTATTTTATTATTTTATTATTTTATTATTTTATTATTTTATTATTTTATTATTTTATTATTTTATTATTTTATTATTTTATTATTTTATTATTTTATTATTTTATTATTTTATTATTTTATTATTTTGTTATTTTGTTATTTTATTATTTTATTATTTTATTATTTTATTATTTTATTATTTTTTTATTTGTTTAATTCTTTCAATCTTTCAATCTATTATAGTTAAAAGTTCTAGTAATCTCACCGTAGCGTGCATCGCAAATGCGTTAAGTTCAAAATTAATTTTATGCAACGAAATCCCCAGTGATTCGCACGTTATTCTACACAGCTTTTACGGCTACTACTATTTCTTCATCTGCTACTTTTTCTTTTACTCCTTTTTATCTCTTTTCTTCCTTTCTGCTGCTTTAAGACGCGCTTAATAAGAACTCATGTCCTGCTGCGACGCGTTGCTGCGTTAAGCTGCACTTTGGAACAACAAAAAGTCGTTGGCGGCGGCGGCAACAACATGGATTAGCATGCGGATGCGTAGCTCATGCTGCCGACTGCACTCTGGAAATTACACCCAAAAGCACAATTAAAATGAAGTATTTATGTGAGAGTGCCCAGCAAAGACGACAAAGTCTTCAAAGACGCTGTTGCCAGTCAGTAAGAGCAGCAGAAAAGCAGAAAAACAGAAAAAGCAACTGCAACCACCACCCGACAGTTGACGACGCACAACTTCCGGTCCGGTTATTTTTCGGATTTAAAAATTTCTTATGATTTGTTTGTTGTTGCGCTGTGCCCTTAATGTCTTCATTCAGTGTTTCCGCAACCTTTTGCATCTTGTCCTTCCCTTCCTTCATCTCTGCTTTTCTTCTCTTTTCTGCCTGCCTTAATTTCGTCCTTTTTCTTCCTTCGTCGCTCGTTCTTCCTTCGTGCTGCACTTTATTATGCACAGTCAGCAGTAAATTTTATTGTCAGTTCATGTCCTGCTAAATTATGCAGCAACAAACGAACGAGTGCTGCTCCACTTTTGCCCGCTTTATATCCGCCAGGATTTACAGCATGCGCCTTAGTGCTTGGTCCTGCGAACGAGCGACCGAGCGACCTGTCCATGGTCCGAATGCGGCGCAGCGTTGTCCACGCGTCGGTCGGTCATGCTTTAAGCGCTGTTGTTGCTGGTGCTACTTTTGTTACTGCTGTTGTTGCTGCTGTTGCCCAAGACAGCAGCCCAAGTCTGTGAAATAATTAACAGCTCTACGCTAAGAGGAATTGTCAGCAACATGAAAATTGCAGCAAAATAAAAAAAATAAAATTTAAAACAAGAAAAAAAAAATAAAAATAAAAAATAGAAATTGCAAAATATAGAACTGCGAAAAGCAAAAGTTGAAATATAACTTATAGCAAAAAACTACAAAAAAATTCAAAAATAGTCGAGAAAAACATCCGAAGAAATTGCAACGGCTTTGAGAATGACCCTAATTTTATGCTTTTTACGCGCACAAACAGGGTGAGGCTTTGTTTTGACTCTCAAAAATAAAAATCAAGATTTTATTCAAATGATTTTATCGTATATGAAATACAATATATGAATAAATGTTTCTAATTCCATCACCTCAACTTTAAACCAAAAAATAGCAGCATTAAAATTTTAGAATTAGTTTTGTCATATGGTCTAACTTGAATTAATTTGATAACAAATTGTCTATGCTTTAATCAGGACAAAACTAAATAATATAGAATATACAAAATCATGATATGTACATAATTTTCTCAGTTGAACATAATTCTGTGATCTCCACTTTGTTGGGAAGGGTTTTGATTTCACATGAAAAATTTCGTGATTAATTTCATTTTATTTTGAAATATTATTTTATTTTCAAGATCCCCAAAATTATATTCAAAATCGCATAATTATTTCACTATTAGGCTAATATTAAAAGTAAAAAACAACAAAAAATATATGAATTCATATGATTTGAAACACCCAGTTTAATCTTAATTTTTGCTAAAAAAAATAATTTTATTTTTTTCCCAAAGTATTTTTTTTATTTCCGTTGCTAGACTTTTACTGCTGTGTAACAGTGGGCCGCAGTCGTCACGGCTGTCGCCCAGAAATATGCAAAGTTTTATAAGAAAATTGAATTCGATATTTTGTGCTTTGCGAATGAATGCTATTAAATTATTTAGTTGACGGCCGCGCAGCAGCGACATCAGTGAAAATTCAAAAACAATTGTGCGCCGGGCGACACTAAATAAATGAATGAATAAAATCAAAGGCCAAGATGGCAAAATGAAAGCAAAGTGCTGCTGATTAATTTATTTATATTGTTTCCTTAGTAGAGGAGACAAGTAACGGATGTTCGCTGAGTTGACAGTTGGCTAAAAAATTAAGTCATAACTTTAAAAAATTATAAACTTCATTGAAATCAAATTTAGTTATTAAGTAAAGTTTTATAAGTAACAATAAATCAAATTTAATAGAAAAACTATTTGAAATGTAAAAAACGGTAATAAATCCTATTTATATCAGAAGCTATAAAGCATATCAGTATTTTAAATTATAATTGATTACATTTAAATTTTATTGAATTATAGAAAAATTAAATATCGTCTTATTAATTTCATTTTTTGTTAACTAAAAATAATTTAAATATTTAGAAAATTCATTTTTTCTAAACAAGTTATATTTTATTAAATTATATCGAATCTAAAAATGTTGTAAGTAATTTAATTATTTAATGATTTTGAATCTATTTTAAAAGAAATAAACGATTTTTCAAAAATTATCGATTTTTCAAAAATTATCGATTATTCAAAAATGATCGATTTTAAAAATTATCGATATTTTCAAAAATTTAGATTTATAAAATTATTGATTAAAAAACGGTTTTTTAAAAATACCGATTTTAAAAATAATCGATTATTTTTCAAGAAATCGATTTTTTTAAATATTATTAATTAATTCAAAAATCTCGTTTATTTCAAAATATTTCAATTTATTTAAAATATTTCAATTTATTCAAAATATTTCAATTTATTAAAAATGTTTTGATTTATTTTAATTAAAAATTCCAAAGTTCTCGATTTTTAAAATTATCGATTCTTTAAAAATTATAAATTTGTTAAAATATAATTTTAGTTAATTAGTTAAAAGTAAAAAATCGTTTTTTTCTTGATTTTTTTTTTTCCAAAACATACATTTTTCCCAAGGTATCGATTATTTATTACAACATTATATATTTATATTTTTATCGATTTTTCAAATACTATCGATTTTCTAAATTTTAATTTTAGTAAGTTACTTAAAAGTTCAAAACTTTTCTATATAAAAAAAATTCAAAATTATCGAATTTTGTAATATTATCAGTATTTACAACGACATACACATATATTATTTTTTTTTTCAAAAATTATAGATATTCAAAATCTAAATTTTAGGTTAAAAGTTATAAAATTATCGATTTTTCAAAAATATATTTTTTTGTTCAACATTACCGATGTATTCAAAAATTGTCAATTATTCAGATATTAAATGAACGATTATTTTAATAATTTTTAATAAAAAAAATGGCTACTTTAAAGATTTAAATTTAAAAAATGAACAATATAACCTACCGCATTGTCATAGTAAGCACTCGTGAGTGAAGGGTTGACCCCGCTGACATGAAACCAACATGGACACGTCACTCATGCAGTCACCAGACACGAGAATATAGTCGCAGCAGGGTAAGGCACTTTGTGCAGCATGCACCCTCTGGTGGTCACGATTTTGTGAAATTTTTATATTAGGCTCTCGTTTATGTGAAAATTATGTGCGACGTTGCAATTTTGTGCCGCTCACACGTAATGCTTGGTTTTTTCGTTGCGACGCGGTGCAGAACGGAATGACGCGGCATCACTTTCTACCAACAGTAGTGGCAAGCAACACAAAAAAACAAAAAAAAAAGAAATTGTTGGATGTGCGCGGCACAGGATGCAGTGCCGAAGTTGCCTGCAAAATGCAGTGACAACCAATGCTGCGGGTTGGTTTTGGCCACGTCTGTCGAACGTCCATATAAAGCGTAAGGAAACGTTAACGTAAACGTAACACGCCGTTTAACATTTACGAAAATCCAGGCACGTATTTTTTAAATGGCTTTTACTGCCTGCCAAACGAAGAGTTGTAGCAGCTGTTGTTGGTGCTGGTGCCGCACAAATAATAAGACACTCGAAGAAAATAATTAAATTCTTTTTATTTCTATATATTTTGTTTAAATCGAGATTATCAAAATTGAGATTTTTAAAAATTATCGAAATTATCAAAAATTATTGAATTTTTCAAAAGTTATCGAAATTTCAAAAATAATCAAATTTTTTAAAAATAATCAAAAATTTTCAAAAATAATCAAAAATTTTCTAAACTTATCTAATTTTTCAAAAATGGTCGAATTTTTCAAACATTATCGAATTTTTTAAAAATTATAGAATTTTTTAAAAATTATCGAATTTTTCAAAAATTATCGAATTTTTCAAAAATTATCGAATTTTTCAAAAATTATCGAATTTTTCAAAAATTATCGAATTTTTCAAAAATTATCGAATTTTTCAAAAATTATAGACTTTTTCAAAAGTTATCGAATTTTCAAAAATTATCGAATTTTCAAAAATTATCGAATTTTTCAAACATTATCGAATTTTTCAAATATTATCGAATTTTTTAAAAATTATCGAATTTTTTAAAAATTATCGAATTTTTTAAAAATTATCGAATTTTTTAAAAATTATCGAATTTTTTTAAAATTATCAAATTTTTCAAAAATTATAGAATTTTTCAAATATAATAGAATTTTTCAAAAAATCGAATTTATTATAAATAATCGGATATCTCAAAAATTTTCAAATTTTCAAAAACTAATGATTAGTTTGAATTATTAATATTTATTTAGTAAAAAGTTTAAATATTATCAATTTTCTTAAATTTCGATATTTTCAATAAATAAATTTTTCTGAAATAATCGATTTTTTCTAAAATAACAGTTTTTTCAAAATTATCTATATTAAAGATAGCTTTAAATTAAAAGTTTTTGATTTTTATAATTAACAATTTGTCTAAAACTATCAATTTTCTAAAACATTGTTCCTAATTTATCGATTTCTTAAATAACATTATCCATTTTTTCAATAATTATCGAATTTTCTAAAACAATCGATTTTCTTAATCTTAATACATATTAGTTTATTATGTAAAATGCAAGCCTTTTCTATTTTAAAAAAAATATTGATATTTCAAAAAAATTTTGATTTGCCAAAAATATTTGATTTTTTCAAAATTTTTCGATTTTTCCAATAATTTTCAGATTTTTCCAAAAACATCTCTCAAATCTGAGATATTTAGCATCGGCTTTGCTCCAAAACACAAATTTGCTACTATATTAACGCAAATGCAAATCTTCTTTATCGTTTGTCTCGAAATCGATTCAATTACTTCATAATAATCGATTTTTCATCAATATCGAGAATACCGTATTATCATTTAATAATTTTCTAAAATATTTTAATACTTATATTTTTTCTGTTAAATAAATTTAACTCCTTTTTATTTAAAAAAATATTTTTATTAATAACTAAAATGCAGAAACAAGAAATATAGTATTTCTATTTTAATTCAAAAATAATTTTCTTACCAACGAATTTTTATATTTTTCAGTGTATTGACACACTCAAGCACTCACACAAATTCACTGCAACATTAACTGCATGTTGAGTTGCGAAAAAATACTCTGTGAGATTTTTTTTTATTTGACCGCCAACATGACGCAACCGCAGGCAACTTCCTCATCATCGGTGGCAAAACACCAGGAATAGACGGAAAAACCAGTCGAATGTTGTCGTCGTTGTCATCATCATCGTCGTCATGTTTTTGGTATTTTGTTTTTTTTTTCATGCTTTAGTCCTGTCGATGACTTATGCTGACAGTCGCTGCGCTTTGACTTTGATTATATGAATCATTTTGTGCTGCGCTCTTTATTGGCTGCCCACTTCAGACGATCGTCGACTTCAGAACGAAAGCCGTAGTACACAGAATCTTGTCGGAAATATGTACTGCAGAGTATATTGGCATCGGTCAAAAAATGGCGCACTTTTTGTTGGGCGCGATGCGGTGGATGCTGCGGCGACTACTACAGCTGCATCTGGTGCAACACGACGTATAAGTGTTTCGTATATAATTTTCTTATAAATAATAATTTCGCGCTAATAAAATGCACACAACTGCTTTATGATCTTACAAAGTATTGCTTGAGGTTAATAAAAAGTATTAAAAGAGTTTCGAAGGAAACGTTTACGTTAAAATTTTTATACAAATCGTTATTTTGACGCGGCAGTCAGACAATGAGCATTACGTGACTGTAGAGTTAAAGTGGAGTGCGGAACATGCGGCTTCTTTTCAAGGTAAATATTATTTTTTGTTCAGGAAACTGTCCGTGTTTAATAATGCTAGATAGAAAACCTGGTGTATTTAATGTTTGTTTTTTATTATTATATTTTTAAAGTTAATTTTAATGGATTCTAAAACATTGCCCTACACACATTTTGTTAAAGTAAACGTTTTAGCAAATATTCGATACATTTATGGCGCTAATACCAAAATTGTCAAATTAGCTCTAGAGTTTGGAGATACAGCCCAATTTTAATTATGGTTTTCTTTTATTTTTAAAATTTAAACAACAGAAAATAATTAAATTTTATTTTCTATATTAAATGCAAAAAATCTTGCGATACAATACAAAAATTTGATTTTAAATGTGAAAATATGGGCACAAGAATTTAGACATTTTTCAATAAATAAAAAATATATGAATAAAATACGATATTACTTAAGGGAAAAAAATGCTAGAACAAATTTTGAAATATGGCAATGTATCCTGTTTAAACCTATTTTTAGGAAAATAAATTACAGCTCTTGGTTTAAAAGTTATAAATCCTATTAATATAATAAATCTGAATATTTGTTGGTTTGTTCCGCATCTACGTCTAAACGGCTGATCCGATTTTCTTGAAATTTTTACCACAGATGCAGTATGGGCAGGAAGGAATGATAGTCTATATATGGATGGGATTGGACAAAGAGGCGTGGCACCTCCAATACAATCTAAACTTTCAAAACGATATAACTCGGCACTTTCACCAGCTACGAACATGAAACAAAAACTCAAATACAAAAAAAAAAAAAAATGAAAAGCAAAAACATAAAAGCAAAAGCACAAAACAAAAGAAAAATACAAAAACAAAAGCAATAACATAAAACAGAAATCCAAACTAAAGGAAAAACAAAAAAATGAAAGAAAAAGAAAAAAAAATCGAAAAACAAGAACAAAACCAAAAACAATTTTTTTCGACATTGTTTTTGGCGAATATTTTTTTTGGAAAATTGTGATTTTGATCTTTTTGTTTTTGTCGTCCAACATTTTTTTTAACAATTTTTTTCCAAATTTTGAACATGAACATAACGAATTTATTTTTTCGAAATTTTTCGTACATTGTTGTTTTTGTCGAATATATATATTTTTAAATTCCGAATAGACGTCAAGACGGCTGAACCGAATTGAATAAAATTTTGACACAATATGAATGTTGGGCCTGGGCAGAGTATATGCTATATCTCGGTAAAATCGGTGGACTGTGCATGGCACCTCCCAAATAACCTAAAAATTAAAAACACATTATATCAGCAATTGAGATAGCAAATTTAATTACATTTTGGTCAGCGTTATTTTTAACCATTCTAAACGGTTTCGCTGAATGTGGGAGTGATTGGACTATTGGGCGTGGCACCTCCTATTGAAGATACATTTTACATTACGTGTATGTCAACATTACGTGTATGTCAACAGTGATATCAAGATATATCACACCAGGTTAACAACCACCCAAAATTCTTTAAACTCACTACACCAAAATTCCCCACATTAAAACTCATCACGATAAAACTCACGACAAAATCTCACCACACTAAAACTCACTACACTAAAATTCACTACACCAAAATTCATCACACTAAAACTCACCACACTAAAACTCACCACAATAAAATTCACCACACTAAAACTCACGACAATAAAACTCACCACAATAAAATTCACCACACTAAAACACACCACACTAAAATTCACCACACTAAAATTCACCACACTAAAACTCGCTACACAAAAATTCACCACACTAAAACTCACGAAAATAACTAAAATTCACCACTAAAACTCACCACATCGAAACTCACCACACTAAAACTCACCACACTGAAACTCACCACACTAAAACTCACCACACTAAAACATCTACTGTGAAAAACTCTACGGGGAAAAATTCTACGGGAAATAATTCTACAGGCAACAATTCTACCAGGATGAATTCGACGTGAAGAATATATTTATTTTCGAATTTATCTGTTTTTTTAAAATAATCGATTACCGATGTTATTATAATCTATTTTAATTTATCGTTTTTTCAAGTTATCGGTATTTGAATTAATGATTTTACTAACTAAAGATTGATTTTTATTATTGATTTGGAAATTTTATATATTTTTTAAAGTAATCAATAAAAATAAAACATAACAAATTTAAATAATCAATTTTTAATTTTTATCGTTTTCTAAAACTGACGATTTTGAAAAAAAAAAACTCAGATATTATCGATTTTTGTATAGATGAATCCAAATAAAGTCATTTTTAAATATTTGTATCGTATTTGTATTGAAAAGTATTTCCTTTTAAAAGAATATTTAATATTTTTGACTTTATAAAATGCAAGATTCTTATGTACCGATAAAACTATAGATTTTTATATATACTTACAAATTATAGATTGTTTTATTAACAATAAAAAAAATTGATTTTTAAAATTATTCGTTTAAAAATCCATTGCTTTAATAATAGATTTAAAAATTTTATTAATATTTAAGAAATAATGATCAAAACCATCATTTTTTTATACTAATTAGTTTATACTAATTATTAAAAATTATAGTTAAAAAATATTAATTATTAAAAAAATCGATTTAAAAAACAAAATATTTTTAAATAATTTATTTTAAAAATAATCGTTTTTTAAAAATAATCGATTTCAAATATAATCGGTTATTAAAACAATGGATTTCAAAAATAATAGTTTTAAAAAATAATCGAATTATAAATAATCGATTTTTAAAAAATAATCGATTTTCAAAAATAATCGATTTTTAAAAATAATCGATTTTAAAAAAAATAATCGATTTTAAAAAAATAATCGATTTTAAAAATAATCAATTTTTAAAAATAATAAAAAAATCTTTTTTTTAAATAATCGATTTTTAAAAATATTCTACTTTTTAAAAATAATCGATTTATAAAATAATCGATTTTTAAAAATAATTGATTCCAAGAACCGATTTTTTTAAAATCCTCGATCATATAAATTTCATAAGTTATTGTTTCAAACAGTATTCGATTTTTAAAAATTATCGTTTGTGAAAAATAATTGTTTTTTTAAAAATTATCAGTTGTCCATTTATCGATTTTTAAAAATAATCACTTGTAAAATCTCCACTGTTAAATTTATTGTTTTTATTAATTATTGATTTTTAGAAAATATGCATTATTAATTTTTTTTTACATTTTTTAAATTGATTCCTTTTCGATATTCAAAAATTATGGATTTAAAAAATGTTCGTTTTAAATAAATTAATGTCTTTCAAAAATAATCAATTATTAAATTTATAGAAAATTGATTAAAAAAAATATTTAAAATGAATAACATTTTGTTAAATCTAGTCTACTTAATAATTTTTCCATTTCAATACATCCACCCACAACTTGCACCCATTTGAAAACCATGCAAACTCGTTATCCTTAAAGCCAATGTCTCGCTTTTATCGCTTGCTTATTAGTCGGCTGTCTCCGTATGCTGATTATATTAAGGATCTCATATAATTACAGACAGACAGAGACAAACAGACCCTCAACCACCTACGAGCACCATCATAAGTTGATAATGTTTGAGATTGTAATCAACATGCGGATTAAAACTGCCGCATATTATGAGCCGATGCACACACACACAGGGACACAAAGCAAAAAGAGCCACAACATTGCAACGTTGGCCTGACAATCCTTTGAATCATATCCTTAAGAGGCAAACATGCATCCTGAATGTATTGCATGATGTGTTTGTTGTTTTTTGTTGTTGTTGTTTTTGCTACTACTTTCGAACAATGCGGCGTTGCTTTTGTATATGTGTGAGTGTCCTTGTGATGTGCATGGATACTTTGGTATACTTTGCTCAGTCAGGCCACAACCGACGCATATCATATCATCGCAATGCATAGTATGTCTTATAAAATGCCCGTCCGTCCGTATGTCTGTCTGTCAGTCTGACTTATCGCAGTGCAAACAATCGACAGACAGTTTTCCTGCTTTAAAGTTGAAATTTAATTTGTTTGTCCAAAGGATGCGGTACAAGGATTCGCCATAAAATGTTTTGTCTACATTTTGATATTTTCGGTTTCTCGGTTTTTTTCTAGTTGGAAAATTAAAATTTAATTTTAATGCAGAAAGCTTTTGCAACTACAAACAAGGACTAAAATGGACAGACGCAGCATGCAAAAACTATACTCAGAACTGTAGCAAAGAAACTGCAGACAGTCAACAGACAACTGACAGTCATCTGACTAACAGACGTCATCACTGAGGCACAGATTCATGTTGAAATTTCGGCACAAATATTAAACAATAGAAAAATGAATGGAAAATTTTCCGAAATTATATTTGATTTTAGGTTAAAAATTGATATATATAAAAATTTGGTCAAAAATTTAAAAAAAAATGACAAACTAAATATTAGTTAAAAACTAGTTTTCAGTTAAAATAAAATTATTTTATAAAAAATTCAATTATTATTAAAAGAAAATATTTAAATAAAAAAAATCAATTTTTCTAATGTAAATTTTTACTAATAATGCACTTTTTAAGTTTTCAGTTAAAAATTATTTTTTATTTAAATACTTTCTTCTTGGTCAAAAACTTAATTTTTGCTCAAACATTAATTTTTGTTAAAAAAATCTGATTTTTAGTAAAAATAATTAATAAAAAAATATTTTTTTAAAATAAAAATATTTTAATAAAAAAATCTATATTTTTTAAATACTTTAATTTGTAAAAAAAATAAATATTTAGTATACAAATTTAGTCAAAGGTATAATTTTTAGTATATTTTTAGTCAAAAAAAAAAATTTGTTAGAAAAATTTTTAGATTTGAGTAAAAAATTTAATTTTTAGTAAACTATTTAATATTTAGTAAAAAAAAAATAATTTTTACTATTTCATAATAAAAAAAATAAATTTTAGTAAAAAATTTATTTTTTAGTAAAAATTTAATTTCTATTAAAAAATTTAATTTTTAGTAAAAAATTTAATTTTTAGTAAAAAATTTAATTTTTAGTAAAAAAAATATTTTTTAGTAAAATATTTAATTTTTTTACTGATTTTTCGTAAAATTTTAGTAAAATAAATATTTTTTAGTAAAAAATTTTTTTTTTATTAAAAAATTTAATTTTTGTTAAAACCTTTTATTTCTTTAATTTCTATTAAAAAAAATTAAAAACAATATTATGTTTAATAAAAAAAATAAATTTTCGTAGCAATTTTCATTTAGTAAAAATTTAAATTTTTCGTAAAAATTTTAATATTTAGTAAAAATTTTAATTTATCGTTAAAATTTTAATTTTTAGTAAAAATTTTAATTTTTAGTAAAAATTTTAATTTTTAGTAAAAATTTTAATTTTTAGTAAAAATTTTAATTTTTAATAAAAATTTTAATTTTTAGTAAAAATTTTAATTTTTTAGTAAAAATTTTAATTTTTAGTAAAAAATTTTATTTTTAGTAAAAATTTGAATTTTTAGTAAAAATTTGAATTTTTAGTAAAAATTGTAATTTTTGTAAAAATTTTAATTTTTAGTAAACAATTAAATTTTTAGTAAAAATTTTAATTTTTAAATAAAATTTTTATTTTTAGTAAAAATTTTACTTTTTAGTTAAAATTTTAATTTCTAGTAAACAATTTAATTTTTAGTAAAAATTTTAATTTTTAGTAAAAATTTTAATTTTTAGTTAAAAATTTTTTATTTATAGTAAAAATTTTAGTGAAAAATTTTAATTTTTAGTAAAAAATTTAATTTATAGTAAAACTTTTAATTTTTAGTAAAAAAATTTAATTTTTAGTAAAAATTTTAATTTTTAATAAAAAATTTAATTTATAGTATAAAATTTAGTTTTTATTAAAAAAAAAATATTTTTATTAATTTTATGTAAAAAAATTTTGTTTAGTAAATAAATATATATTTAGTACAAATTTAAAAGTTTAATTAAAAAAATAATTTTCGTCGTATTTTTTTCTACACAGCAACCCTGACCAAAAGGTCTACACAGCACGCATTAAACTGACCAAAAGGTGAGAAACATAGAAACAGGAAGGAAACGTCATTAACAGTTGACAACAAGGAAGAGCTGATTCAAGTTATATTACAAATGGTGAAATATTTTATACTCACCACAACGGCCTGGCTGCAAATCTGTTTAACGGTTCTGTATTGACATGTTTTAGCTAATTTTCATTAATTTCCACTAAAACACTTCACATTTGACATATTTCAATTGCTTTTTATTGGCTTTTTATGGAATATATTTCCTTTTTATGCAATTGATATCATTTTTCTTTTCACTTTTTATTTCTTAGACACAAATCACACGCGCTGTTGACTTTTGAACACGACGGACGACCACTTTGGATTTTGCGACAATTTCACAACACATTATTGAAAACTTTTAACACTTTTCATCGCGACAGATATTAAGCAATTTGCTCATTTTTTTTACTTTTCAATTGCACACAAATATTGCACATATATTTCGATTAAATTATTAAAATTAACCAATCGCGCACACGGCAACTGCCTTTTGCAAAGATTCTTTTTAATTTTTCACATAACGCAGCAGAGCACAATGCGCAATGAGAACAAATAAAAGTTGGCTCCTTTCACAAAGCTGTCAAAGTAGTTGTTGTTGTTTTCTCAATTCATATACGCGCTCCCTTTCTCCTCCAGAGAATTAGAAGAGTGCGTGCGTGTGGTGTGTGAGAGCAAAGTACCTTGCGTTGAGAGACATTTGAAGCGACATTTGTTTGGAGCGCTAACAGTGAGAGGCATAGTATTTGATGTCACCTACTACTCACTTGTGATCTCTTTTACATATTATTTGCAGTCCGCGTTAGAACTATTTGAAAAGCTCTTTAACTCAAATAAAGCAACGGTTGCTCTGCGCACATGAACTCACCAAGCAAAGTAAAAGGAGGTGAGTAACATTGAAAAAGGAAGGAAATGGAATGAACGGTTGACAACAAGACGACGCCGATTCAAATTATGCTGCGCACCAAATTTTTACTCACTAACACTTGAAAATCATCACAGTGTGCTTTTTATGTGTTAGTAGTTTTTTATTTGATATATTTTAGCTAATTTTCATTCATTTCCTATAAAACACTTCACATTTAACACATTTCAATTGCTTTTTATTGGCTTTTTATGGAATATGTTTCCTTTTTTCGCAATTGATTTCATTGTTCTTTCTAAAACACAAAACACACGCACTGTTGAATTTTCGTCCACTTTTTCACACGACGAACGACCATCTTGGATTTTTCGGCAATTTCACAACACTTTATTGAAAACTTTTAACACTTTTAATCGCCACCGTTTGCAAGCAATTCGCACATTTTATACATTTAGCAATTCCGCATGCATGTTGCATAAATATTTCGTTTGAATTATTAAAATTGACCAAACACCACGTCAACTGAATCTTCGAACTTCTTTCTGTTTCTTTTTTTTTTACCTTTTCACTAAACGAACCAGGGGCACAATGCGCAATAAGTGAAATTGGCTCCTTTGATGATGGTGTCAATGTTGTTTTGTTTTCTCAATTGTTATGCGGCTCTCTCTTTCTCCACCTGTATTAATAATGAATAATGACAACAATGACAATTAAAAGAGTGCGCCTGGGGGATGAGAGCAAATTCTTTTGCATTGAACGATATTATTGTGTTTATCAAAGAAACTGAGAATTAGAGTATGCGAAGTTACATAGTCTTTGGTGATCTCTTCAATAGAACACTAGTGGGCAAAGTTAAGTCATATTCGCGGTCGAGCCCGTCTACGTAATACCCTATAGAATGGTGGGGTTATTAATCTGAGATATTTAACTGTATATTCAAATGTATATTTTTTATAACTATATCTTGATTACTTTACGAGTTATTGTTTTCTAAAGAGTTTAACAAAAAAAAAAAAATGACTTGTATGGGATGATCGTGTCCATTAGCCGATTTGGCTCATTTCCAAACTCAGAATCCATTTCTGTCTAAAACATATTAAAACAAAATTTCATTACATTCTGACAAGTATTTGTCCAGTTTTTGTGTATTCGGGCAGCAAGACAGACATACGGACAGATGGAAATGGCTAAACGAAGTATTTTTTATAGCGGCCACGCCTACTAATATACATAAGTACAAACTTGATATATCCTGTACCTCATAGATGTAGGGAATAAAAATCATGGTAGTGGTGGTTGAGGACATAATCAGAAGTGTACCACAATTTTGGTAAAAGTAAGAATTATGAAAGTTATAGTCGTACTCAATCGACCACAATTACCCTACACTTATATAATAATGTGTGAGGTTACCATTTGAATTGGTCTAAAGGTTTTAATTGGTTTAATTGGTCCAGGATTTACTAATCTCGAATATAACACAACTGCAAACTTAATAGTTTTAATGAAAGTCCTTTCATTTAAGTACGCAGTATATGATAGGGTAATTTTTCCATTTTATTATTTTTTTTTTTTTTGGCACCACTTTTCGTATGAAAAACAATTTTTTTATATATTTGAGCAAAAATTTAATTCAAGCGGTATAAAAAATGAGGTATTTGAACATAAGTGGTCGGTTCACAGTTCACAATTAACCGATCATGCCCATATTCAATACCAGATAGTATAGATATATAAGTAGTCTAAATTTGGAGTTTATTTGATCTACATCTTTTCTGTAATTGTGATCTTCTCTTTTCTGTAATCGTGATTTTAACAGGCAAACAGAAAAACAGGTGGACAAACGCTAAATCGACTAAGAAGGCCCGATCTAGAATAAATACTTTTCCTTGTACGCGGTTTAAAAAAAACCGCGTACAAAACTGAATACACCCTTTCACTCTTAGTATAGGGTAGGCAAAAACAATTGTTTATAAACTTTCGAACCGTGTAAAAAGTGTGAAGTACATTGAAAAGGAACGATATTTTGAAATTTGTAATTTTACGAAAATTACATAATAAATCATTATAATAAATCAATTATAAAGTATTACTTCTGGGAGCTGTTTTTAACTGCAAATTTAACTGAAAATTTATATTCAGTTTGGTCATCCGCATCGATCAGACCCAAACCCTTTGACCTATGAACATGAAATTTGGACAGAGTGTTCATCGCCCAATATGGGGAATTTTTAAAATTCACCCGTGCATGCGCTTGACAAAACTGAAATTTTAATTGAATATACCTGTGTATTTAAAACAACTACTGTCATGATATTTGGCTCACTGATACAGTGATGTGCGAAATAATAGTGTGATATTTTCTACTTGGTTTATTACAAAAACAAAGTTAACTAACTGTATTTCAAACATTGCTTTTATGCAGAATAGAATACCCACAACAGAGTATAATTATTCAGAATAATTTTTGAAAATTTCAATCAATTTGTCTCAACCTTCTGATATTTGCTGTGAAAATTAATAAGAACAGTTGTGAACTTTGGTTTGTTTTTTAAATATGTCAATTTTTCTTAAATAATTTATCATTATTTTAGTAATAGTATGTTCTTAAGTTAGAAAAGAAATTATATTTTTTTACTTAAAAAATACAGTTGTTGAAATTGGGGCGATTATAGCAGTGTAGCGCCAAAAAAATTTATCTAATAAAAAAACTACAAAGTAAAGGCAAGTCTTAGAGGAAAATTGCAAAAATTGCTGTATACTCTAAGACAATTTCAGAAAATTCGTTGAATTGAATCCCTAAATTAGATGCACGAGATCAACAATTTCGTCTGTCACGAAAAGTTTTTTTTGCGACATGTTAAAGTAAAACCGTCTGTTTCATCCAGAGCATTGAAAAAGGAGTTGAAACTTGACATTGAGAAATCTACAAATCTTAAAATGTTGAATAACGAAAATTTGAGGGCAAGTAGTGCTGGAAAGGATCCATACCTATCAAAAACAATGTTGCAAATATTGTCCCCATACGATGGTCTAGCCTCCACCGTGCATGACTATCTTAATAGTATATTTATCATGTATTCACTGATCATCGTACAAGTGTAATTATTCGTAAATGTATATATCAGTATATTGTACTTGTTTATCTGTTTGTCAAATGTGGGCCGGATTAAACAAAAGTTTATAAATGTTATAACTCCTGACCTATTACTTAAGAGTAGAGTTGTAAAATCTAAACAACGGATCATATTGAAAATTGCAATCGTCAAGTAGAATTTGTGTGGGATTGGACAAACAGGCATAGCTTCTCCCATATAACCAAAAATTATAAAAATCACATAATTCCTGATATACAGAGAGTAGTGTTATAAAAATCTAAGCAAAGGTTCATATTCAAAATTCCAATCGTCACGTAGATTGTGGGCGTGATTTGAGAAGTGGCGTGTCACCTTCAATAAAACATAACTCATGACTTTACAAAAACTTTGCACGGACGATGCTGTGCACTGCTCCAACTAGTTATCACATAAATGTAATAACTAGCTGGTCGACAAAGACCGACTATAACTTACATAATTATTACTAAATTCATTACACCAACTATAAATATTTCGCTACTACTATCAAATTACTCGCTACAATATTTTCACTACTTAATATATGAATTTTTAGCACAAATATTCCAAATTTACTTCCTAAGATTTGTTTTATTATTTTTGTATATAATTGTATCACGGGTTTTATGTTTTGTTACGTCATCTCCATCTTCTGTACACTTTCTGACGTGGTTTTGTCTACCACTTTAATTCTTTTTTGCCTGGGTTCCCATTCTTTTATCACTTCGTTGTTTGGTTTCCGCTTAAACGTTTCACTCATTTTATTGTTGTCGGTCGGTCGGTTGGTTGTTTGTCTGTTTGTTTCGTGTATCCTTTACATGCTACTGTCTCTCTGCCAACCTGAGCTTTATACTTCTTTTGTTGGGTTAGCTTGTGTTGCTTTTTATTTTTTTAATGAGAATTTTAATTATGAAACGCACCAAGTTTATTCTGCTCTAGCTCTCAAGCGATTTTAATTGGATTCTCAAACGTTTTAGTTGTCGGTTGGTAGTTGCTTTTGTTGTAGTTTTTATTTTTCTTTTATTTTTTATTGTTTTCTTTATTCTGTTGATTTTATTGTACCTTTCATTATGCAATTTATAGTGTGTGACTTTGTGGATTTTGTGTAGTTTTCAGAATTCGTAGAAAACAAAGAGTTAAATACTGCGAAAAAGAACTAGACACTATTTTGTTAATTTATTAATTACAAAATTTATTATTACAAATCATTAGAAAAACTATTTTATTATTATTTTTCGGTATGGTATACTATTTACTACTATTTTAGCTTTATTTTCAATAGAATTTTTACTACTGTTTTATTAAAATTAGAATAAGTATTTATAAAACTATTTGGTACGCATTTTTATTTGATACTACTATTTCTACTACTACGTTTTTCAACTTAGAAAATTACGTATATAGTTAATCACAAAAATATAAAATTATTGAAAAAATAATGATACTATTTTCAATATTTTACTACTATTTTTCTACTATTTGTAATATATGTTTTTCTGCAGTTTTATTAAAATTCGAAACAGCATTTATAAAAAAATTTGGTTTTATGTTTAGTACGAATGATTAATACTGCTATTTCTACTACTATTTCTACTACTATTTCTACTACTATTTCTACTACTATTTCTACTACTATTTCTACTACTATTTCTACTACTATTTCTACTACTATTTCTTCTACTATTTCTACTACTATTTCTACTACTATTTCTACTACTATTTCTACTACTATTTCTACTACTATTTCTACTACTAATTCTACTATTTTGATTACTATTCACACTACTACTTATTTTTCAACTCAATAAACTACAAAATAGTTAACAAACATCAAAAAACCAAACAAATTTGGATATCTGTACATTGTGATTTTTCGGTTGAATACCATTGTCAAAACGGCGTAGATATAGATGGCATAAAAAGAAATTAAAAAAATTTAATTATTAATTTTGATCCATATTAAGTTTTCTTTTTTTATCCCGGATTTTAAACCGTTATCGATATCCTAAACCAAAAACATTTTCTGTAAGATTTCGATGTATTCTTTTGTAGGAGAGTCGACATCTTTAAGATTTGTTGCCAATTTTAATTTGAATAGTTTATAAAGAATAACAACAAGTTGAAAACATGACACAGGAAATACAATCGGATCGTTTCATGCAAGTATCCTAAACAGCGATTTTTGCGTAATGACGTTATGATGACATCAAATGTTTCGTATATATGAACTTGATGGGGTTGGGATTTGAACTCATGTCGTCCGAAACGCCTGTACTTAGTAGATAAGCATACTAGGTGCTAGCCTACAGAACCACATAACCATCAGTAACTAAATCAGCAAAACAGTAACCGAAACTGTCATTCAAAAAACCCAACAACCCCATATTCAAAGCTCATATAAACCCATTAAAAGTGTCCCTTCTAGGATCGACATTAGCAGAACCAGACCATGATATTCGTGTCACTATTCGGGTTTTATTCAATAATCGGAACTCAATCATACCCCTTAAACAATTAAAGGTAGTGTAAACGGATTCCGTATTCAGAAAAATCGAAAAAGACATCGAAACTATTATTTGTTTCTGTTTATTGAATAAAATATCATTTATTAATTACTTGATTTCTAGTTCATTATTGGTAAAAGATCTGTTTTTTACTCAAAGTGATTTATATTTATTTGTTAGTCATGTATTTCAACGTTTTCTCTAGGTTATACAGTTTAATTCAATTCTAAATTTTTATATTTATTAAAACTTTCACTTGCATGCAATGCACAGTCACAGAAAGTATAATAATTCTACAGATATCAGTACACACAGAAGAAGCCATATATATAGAAATAGAAAACCTTTTATCGCAAATAATTGTAGAATTTTGTTGAACTGTTCTGCCAAAAATAGGCGAACAACTGAAGCGAAACAAATGTCGAAATGGCCAATTCACAAATACACGTAACGCAGCTGGCTAAAAGCACATAAAAATATATATGTAATATATCTATACACTGAGAAAAAAATAACATCATAAAATGAAAGACTCGTGAAGTTAATTAGACCGCATAGCAAATATATTAGAGTGGTTATCGATGAATTTATGACAGATAATATAGAAAATTGAGATCCTCAGACACAGCAACAGGAAGAGCATTGGATTTCAACCGGCAAAAAGCAGTTAATATTGCAATTTAAAAGGTTAAACCTTTCGGCATATTTTAATGGAAGAATTTGATGCTTTCATTGGTATTTTGCTGGTTGTTGGTATAATTTGTGCTAGCGATGATATTCCCTCAACTATTTAATGCTGTTACAGATATCTTGTACCGTATAATGTAATCGTTTTGTTATAAAAACTTAATCGTTAAATTAAAATTTTTAATTTTTATATAATTTTAGTTTTTTCTCTCGGTGTAGAATACGAGTATGTATATGGTGTATATGTGCGCTGCACTGAAACTTCGTTTAAAAGAAACCCTTTCGAAAAATAGCATCGAAAATTCAAAGATAGTTCGTTGGTAGATGGTGAGGGGGGCGGGACGTTGGTTCCGGTATCGGACGCTGGGAGAAACTGAAAATACAAAAAAATATATAATATTAAATAAAAATCAAATAAAAAACAAAATTCAAAACGAAACGCAACGCAACGAAAAAGTTTAAAATGCAATAAAAACATTTGAAATGAAACCCTGATTGTGAGCGGCGAGAGTTGCTACGGAAGTAGCAGCCACTTGCTGCAGCTGCTACTTACATGTGATACTTGTATATGTATGTGTGTATTTGTATATATGTCTGTGTATGTATTTATATGTGTCTGTGTACTCTATAGTTCCATGTGGCTATGTTTGGCGTATGTGGAGCGGAAATGCACTCGGAAGAGGATGTAGTATCTACATCGAGAGAAATACACAAGAAAAACTTATCGAATATTATTTTAGTTTTGTTTTTATTGGCTGCAAAAGAGCTTCATAACTAAACGCCGCAGAGCATCCATTAAATTATTAAATATACAATGTTTTTTGTTTTTATTTTTTAGTTTTTGCACAGTTGAACTTGGAGCGCAGCACATTCAACTCATGTGGAAGGAAAAGTACTATGAAATAGAAAAAAAAAAATGAATTATTAAAAATTGTATTTAGATAATTTATTATCTTTTATCAGATGTTTTACATATTAACAGTTGATTTATTATTTTATGGAATATATTTGATTACACTATTTTAAAAGATAATAAGTGCTATAAATTGTCATAGTAGAAGTAAATAAAGTGTTCTTCAATAAGAGCGCTACAAAACAAAAACGGTTTTGGATATCAATGAAATTCTTTATTCCTGTAAATGTACGTTCGATGTCATTATGTATGGAACTCGATTGTATGGCCACCACGGACACGCTTGCAGAAGCGCAGACGCTGAACCCAATTTTCGACGGTTTTCAAGCATAAATCGGCCGATACTGCTGCAATTTCACGTTCGATATTCGTACGAAGTTCATCAATCGTTGTAATAGACCATAGACTTGACGTAGCCCTACAGGAAATAGTCTAACGGCGTCAAATCGCACGACCGAGGCGGCCAATCGACTGGACCATTTCGTGAGATAACACGTTCTCCAAACTTGGTTTCCAATAAATTGATTGTGGCATTCGCTGTGTGGCGCCGTCCTGTTGGAACCACATGTCCTCCAAGTCCATATCATCCAATTGGGGCCAAAAATATTTGGTTATCATTGAACGGTAGCAATTCCCATTCACAGTAACGTGCCGGTCTTGATCATCACGAAAGAAGTACGGCCCAATGACGCCGCCGGCCCAAAAACCGCACCAAACCGTAATTTTTTCGGGATGCAATGATGACTCATGGAGTACGTGTGGATTGCTGTCTGACCAATAACGCATATTTTGTTTATTGACCAAGCCATTCGCCAGAAATGAGCCTCATCGCTGAAGATGATTTTTCGATGAAAATCCGAATCATTTTCAAGTTGTTGCTCAGCCCAATTCACGAACATACGACGCTTCTAGTGGTCAAGCGGCTTCAGTTCTTGCGTCAATTTGATTTTGTAAGGATGTAGGCCAAGATCTTTTCGCAAAATACGCCACAAGGACGTCACAGAGATGCCCAACGCTTGAGAACGACGTGTGAGAGACACATTTGGGCTTTCTTCAACTGAACCCTCAGCGGTCTCGACACTACGGGCACTTCTGTGTCTCACTGGCACGGCAACATTTTGTACTGTGCCTGTGGATTCAAATTATTCCACTAGAAGCTCAATTGTTGATCTGCTAGAACGATTCTGACGACCATAAATTGGACGTAGCGCTCTTAACGTTGAGGCCACTGACTCTGAATTTCGGTAGTAAATTTTAATAATTTCGTCTCGTTGTTGGCTCGTATATCTTCCCATCATGAAATGGCAAACCTTACTGAAGAGAAATGTCAAAAGAATGGCAAGAAATATGGCGTCATTTGCCGTCACTGTCGCTCTACTTTTGTAGCGTCCCGTTTGAAAAACCCTGTATAAGTCGTCAACAAAAATATTCGAAAAAGTTGGAAAACAAATTGTTGACATTTTGTGTAGCTAATCGTTGAACATCGAATGCAGTTATTGCAAGTATAGCATGTGTATTCCGGGAAACTGCTAGGAATATGACAACTCGGTTTTCGGGGACCATCTTCATTGATGGTGAACGTGGATCAGGTCAAAAATCAGGATTTATGAATTAGAGATGGGCGCGTGCCTGTTTTTTATGGCACGGACACGCACGGGCACGCCGATAGGTGACACGCACGAGCACGAGCCCGACGATCAAATTTACAGGCACGCACGAGTTAGCACGATAAATCACGGGATTTTAAAAGACACGAAGAAACACGGAAAAACACGACAAAACACGGAAAAACACGAAAAAAGCGCGGAAAAACATGAAAAAGCAAGCGAAACGTGAAAAAATAATACCGGAATCGTTCAGATTTTTGGAACCAGAATCGTTATTAAAAATGTGTTGAACCGGAACTGGAATCGGAACATATATATTTTTTTCTGGTTGGAATTGGTACCGCTATTTAATAAATATCGGAAACAGAACCGGAACAGATTTTATATCCCTGTCAGTGAACGCAAAGAACCGGAATCGGAACCATTATTAAAAATGTATGGAACCGAAATCGAACCCCATTTAATTTGTTGATTGAAACCGGAACCGGACCCACAATTTTAAAAATCTTGGAACCCGAACCGGAACCGATATTTCAATAGGTTTTAGTCCCTGTAATAAATAATTCAAAAATTAAGTTTGATACTGATTTATTCTCTGAAATCCATAAGTGAAACTAAAGCAACAGATTTTTAAGAATAGCTTAAAATACCACGAAATTTTTATTTTCTGAAGCAGGAAATAAGGGTTTTTTTTAAATTGGGGTAGAAACTATAAAAACAAATCTTTAATGTGCGCGTGCCTGATTTTGGAGTCACGGACACGCACGGGCACGGCACGATTTGCACATTGGATAATATAGATATTTACGTGAAATTCGGGATAATTCTGAGAATTTGTGCGAAAACAGTTTTTTTAGATCAATTAGTTTACGGTTTTTTTTGCATTTGAAATACAAGTACATGATGCATATTTATAAAAATCTATTAATTTTTGGTCGAACATTTAAAAATAGATGTACTTCATAGCTGAGACAGCTCTGAGTATGAAAATGAAAACAGTTTTCTGACAACAATTCTTTTACGGCTTTTATTTTAAAATTTTAATTTTTTAAAATTTTAATTTAAAAAATTTGAATTGATTTTTAAAATCAACCGTTTTTATATTCATACTCAGAGAGATCTAAAATAATTCCTAGTTTCACGTACATATCGATTACCCCAGTATATCTGAGGTATAATACTGTCGCACAGTGTAATAGCTAGGCCACAATATATTCTAATATTAGTATTTATTGAGTAAAATGCCATATAGATCAATCATCATGACTGTGCTGTTCTGTGTTGGGTTTACTGGATATGGAGCATAAAACAAACAAGAAATATATAATATGTTCCAAATTTGTTTGCAAATCTTTTTGAATATATTGTAGATATGAAAATCTATATTTTTGAATAAAATATATACCACAATTAATTGCAAAGATTTAAACTTTTCTTTCAACAAAGTCAATTGGGTATGGAGCAAACTAATTATCATGTGGCAAAATGACAATAATTTTAGATAAATATAATGAATAATATTCCGAAATGTCTGGCATTGTTCGGGAATAGTTCCAGAATAAATGGAAGCTTGGGGAAAGGGTATTCAGATTATAACATTTTATGAAATTTTAAAGGCATATCCCCGACAAGATTTTGATACAAATTCCACTTTGAGCCTGCCAAAAATTTTGACTAGGGATAATAAATAACATTCTAAATATTAGCAAAACTAATACATGTAAGGATAAATTTTAAAATGTACAAATTCAAAAATAGAACATTGAGGGCCAGTTTTTCAGTGCTCGTTTAAACGTAGTTTAAACTCCGTTTAATTAATCTTCTCTTTAAATTAAACGTCGTTTAATTTTGTTAGCAGTTTTTCAGTGATAGTTTAAAATGAACACAGACCAAGACAATACATATGGCACCACAGGCAAATGACAAATAATTCTCTCGATTTTGACTTCTGATAAATGTCATTCAAAATTAAATAAATAAAATAATTGTTTCAGAAAAATAAAATTAATGTATTTTTAAATTTAAACAAGAGATCGAGCAACTAAAGTGCACGTGAGACTTTTTTTAATGCATAGTGTCCAAAAATACAAAAATTAATAATAATTTGTGAAACAAATTCAAAATAGTGAATTTGAATCTGTCGCTGCAGAAAATAGTGAAGTGTTGTGAAAAAAATTCATGTCAAAAACTTTAAAAGTTTAAACGTAGTTTAAACCATCAGCATCGGTCGTTTAAACTAAGTTTAAACGACGGTTGAAGTTCACTGAAAAAATCAATTTTGATTTTAAACGAAGTTTAAACCACAAACAAAGTTCAACTAGCACTGAAAAACTGGCCCTGAGAGTTTAGCCCGAATAAACTGAGCTTGACGAGATTCACTGAAAAGTTTTATTCTGATATAACTGGTTATAAATGAAATCAAACTAAACTGCAAATAAAAAAATGTTCTGTAGCATAAACACTTAAAATTGTTTTCAGTGTGCACCGTAACTCATCTAGACAAAGTGATTTACGGCAATTGAGTGTGACCGTGATGTGTGTATGTGTGTGAGATTGTGTTTGCGAGCACTTATCTCTTTCTCTCTATGCAATGTGTGTGTGTGTTTGTGATTTCGTAGAGATGTATTGAATAAAATTGTACGCTTTAGCTAAACAACTTATTTAGAAATTCACTGAAACGTGCACCGAGAATCGACTATGTTGAATGTATGCCTCCATACGGGTACAAAATCCAAAGCACAAATGCTATACAGAGTGCAACGAGCTGCTCGGAGCAGCTCCAGCGCTACAATCTACACGCAAAAGCGAAAAGTCAAGTGCTGCCTGCGATGCTTCAATGGACGAATTCATGGCCAGTGCCAGAACCAGAACCAGATATAGATTCAAATTCAGTTATAGTTCATGCAGCAGCGCAAAATCTAAATCCAAAGCAACTGCAGCACCGATTATCAAGATACCAAACGGCAACAGAAATGAAATCTTTCATTTCAAATGAATAGAATTGAGAGCAGCGCAACATTAACTGTGCTGCGCCTTCCGAATGAAAAACTTTCTAAAGTTTGCCAGCAAAGTAAAAAGTTAAAATAACGTTTAATTTCATTTAATTTAATTTCATTCTACAGTGAAATTCGTTGATTTAAAAAATGAGAGAAAAGATTCACAAGCGCAGTTGATTCGATTACAACAGACACACACACAAATGCACCCACAAATGCACCCACACATATATGAGTCAACGACAGTGATTCACACGCATTCACATGTCAAAGTATGACCCAGCGGGAAAAAACACACTTTTAGCATGTTCTGCTTAACTACGCTGAATGTGTAAATTGCTATGATGAACTAACTAATGTATTGTGCTCAACTAGTCTTTTTGTTTTTTTTGTTAATAAACAGACAACAAATAGTTAATAAATATGTCCAGAGAAACTAACAAATTATGTGAAAGTTCATCAATCATTCCTCAATATATATAATATATGTAAGATCATGATATATATGTAGTTATAACAAATAGCATTTATGTCCTGCACATTACAATACTCAACATGATATCCTATCGCTGGTTCTAATTTTGACTGCATACTCAGTTTTCTATTGGCTACGTAGCCTTTTGATAAAAAATCGCTTAAAAATTGATATTTTTCTATAATTTAAATGTAGAATATACAAGCATTTTAAACTTTTCTAAATTTTAATAGTTTTTTAGGAAACTGTGTTAATATGGCATATTTTAAAAATGAGAACCGATAAAAAAAGTTAGTAATTTTGATCATTAGTTTAAAATATGTTCTTTATAATAACCCAATAGGAAATTGCATAATAACGTAGTCGATTACTGCCCAATTATTATCGAATCGTAATGCGTCGGTATCTCAATACTGAATTCTGTTTACTTTTACAAATGTATGGCCTAGGGCAAGTATGAATTCACTGTAGATTACGAAGTAATGCTATATAGGAGCCAGCACCCATTACACACTGCATCCTAAGTAAAAGAAACCGAATGTTACCCCATGCATATATAAAATATTATTTTAAAGTAACGTAATATAGGTTCATCCATACATCATTACTTCGTAACCAAAAATTCGAAAGAGGTGCTTTCATTTCAGCATTACTTTTCATTCAATCGTAATGAAGCTTGCTCACTTTATGCATTACTTTGTACACGGATAGAAAAGATTCGTTTGAATATGTTTGAATGTAACTATAACGTCATTCGAAATCACCATATATTTATTAGGAGTAAAATCTAATTACATTATAATCGAATAGTATAATTAGTTTGTTCAGATTGAAATATTATTATACGATATTTAAACATAAATTGCTTTAATCGCGGATTTACATGAATTAACTATATTAATGTTTCTGTAGAAATATATATTTTTCATCAGATAAGATATTAATATATGTATGTTTGATATTTTCGCTATTTAACACACCCAACATCAATAAAAGGTTCTTTGAATTATATGTATTTGGATATTCGTGATTGTTACTGGGTGACAACGAATTTAAAAATAATAGCATTTTTTTGATTTAATGTAGGTTTTGCATTACGATATCACAATTATATAACAACGCTGCCTATTTTTAGCACTCTGTAACACTCACATTAATATATTTCATATAGTTCAAAAGTTCTTTTTGGTGGAAGAATTTGTTTAAGTACCGCCAATTACTGTTAATACCATATAGTGGCTGTTTGTGAAATATCCAATTCATCCGTAATTCACTGAACGCAAAATAGGAACAATAGATGGAAATCAAATTTTTAAGTATAAATAAAATAAGTGTAATAAAAAAAATAAAAGTTTAAGTTTATAAATAGAGAATATATAAATAAAAAAAAATGTAATTTAAACGAGTTGGGAAAGTTAGGTCAGATGGGTAAGTTCGGTCACATGGGGCGGATTTTTATAGTCGGTCGGGCCCGACTATGGAATACCCTACACCTTTGGTGGAGATATTAATGAGGAATATTTAATTGTATACCTTAATTTTAAATTTTTAATTATGCTGAACCTCAGAATATTATTCATATATCAGAAATTTACGTCTTATATCCCCATAAATTAAAAAAAATTATATAAAGTAAAAAAACTAAAAAAAAAAATTGAAAAATATAATTGGGCGGACCACGCCTATATTTAAAATTTTGAAAGGCTAATATTTCATAGATTTGATTTTAATAATTTACGGATTAAATTTCCACTATGAAAACCCGGGAAATAATGACAAAAAAAAAGTGGGCGGAACACGCCCATTTTTAGACCACATATTTTTAGGTAAATTCTAACAATATGTTTTAAATTTTATAACTATACCTTGAATACTTTTCGAAATATTTGTTTCGAAAGAGTTATATAAAAGTGACTTGTGTGGGAGGTGGGCGTGGCCGTTGACCGATTTTGCTCATTTTCAAACTCAGTTCCTATTTTTGGCTAAAATATATTGAGACGAAATTTCATCGCATTCTGATCAGTATTTCTCAAGTTATTCTGTATTCGGACAGCAAGACAGCAAGACGGACAGACAGACGAACATGGCTAAACGGACTCGGGTAGTGATGCTGATCAAGAATATATATACTTTTCCATACCGGACATGCCTCCTAAGGGGCGTTACAATATATGCACAAAGTTAATATACCCTGTACCTCATAGGTGTAGGGTATAAAAAGGAAAAAACTAATATTGTGTAAAGAAGATATTAGCACTAAATTCACTATTTTTACATTAAAATTAAATGTAAACATAAATATGTTTACATGTGAATAAAATGTTTTCACATTCAAACATATATATGTTTGCAAGAACGCCGAAAATTATTCCTTCTAAACATAAATATGTTCCAACGAAAACAAAAATATGTTTGGCTGTTATTATAATAATGTTTGGCAATGAAATAATACTTTTGTTTGCATAAAGCTCCAAAGATATATGTAATGCCTGCAAAATTATGTTTAGGAGTGCCCTTTTTTTTGCAGCGTGTACGCAGTAGTAATGAGGGGTAGTTCCATTTGTGCATTACTTTGTGCGCATTAGTAATGGGGGGTGGTTCTAATTGTACATTATTTTGTACGCAGTAGTAATGAGTGCTGATTTTATTTATATATTACTTCGTGCGTTTTGTAAGTAATGAACTTATTTGACATAAATAAATAGATATAATGGTAATTATTAAAATTGGTTGCATGTTGTAAAATTTAATAAAAAAATCAGTAAATCTGTATATTTTTTATCCGCAAATGATGCATAAATCCTTAATTTCCACAGCATCGAAATGGAAAAAATGATCAATACGTAATTTTAATTATAATCAACATGTTGCCCACCAACAATGATAATTAAATGCGAGTGGAGTTCAATAAATTTTGGATTTGTATTTTTTATGAACTTTTATCACAAATTTTATACATGACATTCCATAATATTGTTACGAAAATTCAGTCTACGGGAAACTGATCTACCAGTTCGTATCTCTGGATTGTGTATAAAATAAAACCACTCTTATGTTTGGTTTAAATTTTAACAATTAACTTTAGTAATTCACTTTAATAAACAACTTAATAAACCACTGCATGTCCGCAATTTAACTTAACATTTATTACACGAGACGTACTCGACCACTTTCCAATTACTACTGAAGTGCTGTGCCTCAGATGCGGCGCCCTTATATACTGCATGCATCCATTCGACACGTTTCGAAAAGCTTCGACATGTTTCGAGAACCTTCTACTCGTTTCGTGAATGACTAATGCTATTGGCATCTCATTCGCATTTATGTGGTTTTAATGCGCTGATCTTCTATCTCTTTTTCGCACATTGCCTCAGTGCGCGGAATGATATTCCGTCTCTTGCTAACACATTACTTAGTGCGCTGAATTGTCTTGCGTCTCATTTACTCTTGCACAGTGGAGTAAATTACATCTTTTCGTAACAATATCATACCATATCCACTTTTTCAGATTAGTGCTTTTCACGGTCGAGAATATTCTCAAATGATATAATGTGAAAAATAAATAACGTGTAAAAATAACAAGAATTTCAAATTTATTATAATTTCGTTTGTCATGGTTAATGAACATTTTAATAATGAAAATATTAATTTCGAGCAGTTTCTGCGTCATTATCACAACCTACACAAAACAAATATAACACATAGCTAAAATCAAGCATAAGAAAAACTTTTCTTTTCCTTAGCAAAAAATCAATTTTGACCAAATAGGTCGCAACGCCAGTGAGCAATTTCCGCATGTCACAAAAAACTGCCGCCTTGGGTTTTGGGCTATGAACATAACAAGGTCATGTCATGTGAAAAGATTTAGAGAGAGAGTGACTAAGACATGGCAAGATACAGCAACCTGTAACGAAAGTAGAATTTTAATATTTGAAAAAAATCTACAAATAAAATTTAAATATAAATGAAAAAACTGTGAATTTAATTTTTTAAAAGTTATGTAAAGTGTTCTATTTGAAAGTAACCCCATCATCATAGATCTCAAATGTATTTTTATTAGCTAGGTGTTGGTAATATTAGCGCAAACTAATAATAAACATCAATATTGCTCTTAAAATTTTAAGTGGTTCTTTCAGTTTAAACAACCCCTAGCTGTGTATCGCAAAAATACCAGAGCCAACAAAATAACTTAAGACAAGTCAAAGCATGATGATGTCAAAGCCAATGGAAAATCCCTCAAATACTTCATTGGCAATAGACGACAATAACAACAAAAACTAAAACAGCAGCAACAACAATATAAGCAGCAACAACAATATTAGCAGCAACAAAACAACAGCAGCAACTGCAACAACATAAATATTGCTCCTGCTGTTGATGTCTCCCCACAGGGTTTTATGTTGTTACCGCAAATTGAGCTGCAATGAAGTGCCAATGGAGCGCCACGGCAGCAGTTGCAGTTGCTGTGGCTCTGACTGCTCTGACTCCTCTGGTTCTCGGGGCGGTAAGGTCTTTGGTAAGGAAGGCTGAAGCGAAAACATTGACGGCATAGATGCAATGGCTGCAGATAAAGTTGTAAAAGATGCTGTTAAAGTTGCAAAAATCGGTAGAAAGAGTTGGCTGCATAAAAGATGTTCGAAAGTACGGCATGTGTGGAAATTAAAGGAGTTGCATGGAGTAGCGGTTGGTTGTCCAAGGACCAGCGCATAAATATGTAATTAAAAAGCTCTTTTAATGGCAGCAATTAATTTGAGAGGCATTGACACTTAACAAAGTAATTTGGAAAATTTCAACAAAATAAAATTTTAATTAAAAAACTAAAATTTAATAACAATAAAAATTGCAGAAATGTTTGGTTAATAATGATATCAAAAATTGTAATATTTCGATTTAATTGGTATTTTTGAAATTTGGCGCTTAATTATTTATAAAACAATATAACTAAAATTCCATAAACAAATTTAAAAAACAAAAAAAAAAAAAGGCGAAATGAGCGCTTTAAAAGCTACAATATTTTGTGTTACTTAGTTTAGACCCTGCTGGTCAAAATTCCATTGTTGAAATCTATCGGATTCAAGGCAGGCGAATACGGCGCACACTCTGGCGCTGTAGTGAAATAAGACAACAAAATTTTGAGATCACTGTTATTTTTTCCTCTCCCTGAATACAGACTGCTTGAATATTTACACCAAAAAAAAAAAAATACTATATAAATAATAGTGTTTTACTATTAAAAATAGTCAATAGGATAAATATTTATTTTAATTGGAAAATACCATTAAATACTAGAAAATACTATGACATTGCCATTGAGTTTATATGAAAAAATTTGTTTTTTGTATACTATTAAATCAATAATTGTCCCATTGACTAATTTTAATGGTATTTGACCAATTTTTTTTCTGGGTGTATTCCTTATTTATAGCGTTTATAGCTCAAGGTTAGTGCGTTGGACTGCGAGCCGAAAGGTCCCAGGTTCACGACTGGACTGGGGCAAACAAAATCTTTTCATTGAAACATTTTTCTATACCACGCTACCTCACGGCAGTAAATGGCAAACCTACGTGAGTAAAACATTGCCTAAGAAAAGCACTCACCGCCGTTCGGACAATAAACTGTAGGTCCCTCCACTTTGAGTACAAATATAACACGCACAGCTCAAAGTGGTGAGAGAGCTCGGCCTAAGTTCTTATAGAGCTGTCTTCTTCAGTTTATTAAATTCCTAGAGGGGCATAGGGCATCAATTACGCCTATACGCCATCGAGTATGGTTTTTTGCAAATCGATCCAACTTTTTCAGAGTTTCTTTGCCTCTCTATCGACTGATCTTCTCCATGTTTCTCTTGGTCGCCAATTAATACTTAATATGTGTAGCCGCGGTAGCTCAGTGGTTAGTGCGTTGGACTGCGAGTCGAAAGGTCCCCGGTTCAAGCCTGGACTGGGGCTAACAACATCTTTTCATAGAAACATTTTTCTATACCGCGCTACCTCTCGTCAGTAAATGGCAAACCTACGAGAATATTGCCTATTAAAAGCTCTCACTCGCCGTTCGGATTCGGCAATAAACTGTAGGTCCCACCACTTTGAGTACAAATATAACACGCACAGCTCAAAATGGTGAGAGAGCTCGGCCGAAGTTCTGTACAGGACTGTAGCGCCAACTATTATTATTATTATGTTTCGCAGGCAACGATTGACGAACATGATTCGAAAATTTTTGTTGTGGTCAACACACAATGAACCGGGACGAAAACGTGCCTGTTCCGCACCTATTGTGTTATAAAGCGGCTGTTTTAGGCTCTCTAGGATCACTTTTGCAATAATCTTTCAGACTGCTGACAATACACATAAAGGACTGTAGTGCCAAACTATTATTATTAATTGCGAAATGAACCTACGCCCAGGAAACGACCAAAGCCACGCTTCGTTGATGACGTTGATGACGTTGATGACGTCTTGATAACAACAAATAATTCGTATATTCGAACTCGGTGTAGTTTTATAAAATAAGGAGAGGTAATCTTCGGTTGCCAAAAAATCAAGGACGTCTTTCCACTTGCGCATATTCTCTACCAAACCACGGATTCAGTTATTTTTTACGGTGTTCAATAATGGACATCAAGATGATGGAGCTTTCACAGCCTAAAATCGTGTCTCCAACTCCTGTGAATGAAAGCCAGTCAAACGGTAAAATCTGCTCATTCGTGAATACGATTTTCTATTTTTTAAAAATGTCCTATCAAAACCTTTCTGGATGCTACAAAGAAAACAAGTTTGTATACTCTTATTTTTGATCACCCTGTACAAACACACAAGCAACCATTTTCTACAGTTTCCTAGCAGTACACAGCCATTTTTACTAGTCACTTTCAAAATAACTCGAAAACGATGCCGCGCAATTTCTGACCAAAAACTAGCCAGTAAAACTGCTGAGTATAGACTTTTCTACTAATTCCTGCCAGTTACCGACCAGTTTTTGACTAGTTTGACTGGTGACAAATGTATTTTTGACCAGTTTTTGATAAGTTGTACTGGTAGGAATATACTCTTTAAATCCCTATCAGTTTTTGACTAGTTTTCACTGGCGAGTATATATTCTTCACAATCCTACGAGAAACTTAGCAGTATTTATGCTGCCTAGTAAATTTTTGCTTGGGCAACTCCAAAACACTGCAGAAAAATCAAATAGAGTAGCAAATTCCAAAAGTAATAATACAAAAATTTGACTACTAAACTCAAAGTAGCACCAGCAATAGTTATGCTTCGGCTAATCTGAAGACGGACATTATTAACGCTGGTTCCTAGGAAGACGAAGTCCTTCACGGCTTCGGAGGATGTGGTCTCAAAGATGCCGGGCCTCTTTGTTTGTTAACATCAGGTACATCTTCTTATTCTAATTCGCCGTAAGACCCTATCGAAGTGATTCATTCTCTGGAGAATGCTGCACTGACTGATCTTGAACTCTGCCCAATGTTGTCGATATCATCTGCAATCGTGAGCAAAATGAAACTCTTAGTGAAGATATTTAGTGACATTGCTATGGGGATCGGTAACGCTTATTAAGTTCTCTATTATCAGTCGCCTTGTCTAAACCTCGTTCGGTATTAAACGTATCGGAGAGTCATCTTTTGAAGCCTTATATGTTTTACAGGTATACCGAACTCAGTTATGGTGGTGTATCGGACTTTTGAACGCAGGCGGTAATCGACGAAATTGTGGTGGGTGTCGATCTGTCTCTCTTTGGTCTTTTTAAGAATTTGGCGTAATTTGAAATTATGAAATATGATGGACCTATAAAATCTGAAGCCGCAATGATAATATCGAATCAGACTATGGATTATAATCTTTCACATAACATGATCGATAGAACCTTATTAACGAGGCTTATGCTGATATTAACAAGGCTTATCCCAGGATAGTTGAAGCATATTAAGAGATCCCTCTTCTTCTAAATTGGACAGAGTACACTGAGATTCCACTAGGCAAGCGTTTTTCGAACCATATTCTGCTGATAAGCTACAATCCATTCAGATTTTTGTTTTACATATTAACCAACTCTCAAAGAATGCTTACACACAGAATAGAGATTTGTTGCGCCAACCAACTCTTTGCCCCAACAACTTATTCGGTTCTCTCAACCGCTTAGTCGGTTGTTATAGTCGAAATAAAAAGTTTGTACTCCAACCAATATCGAGAACAATTTTGTACAGATTTAGAACCATTAGGAGTGTGCATAAACTAATATTTCATGTGTTTAGGCTAATATGGCAGATTCACCAGCATATTTGTAAACCAATTGATTAAACCGAATGAAGTTAGTTGGTACAACTAACTTTTTCGTTCTTCCAACCTCATGTCAAAAGAGGATTTTTTCTGTTCTGCTTTATTGTATAGTGTTGATCGTGGGAAAGAAATATAGGTTAGAGGGAGAAAAGAGGGAGAAAAGAAGGGAGAAAAGAAGGGAGAAAAGATACGGTAATGCTTGTTTGGAATTTGCCAATATCAAAAATGTCGGGAAAAACAGATGCAGGGAGCTTGTTCTATCATGCGACTGAAGAACGAATACTCTTTATTGTGTGGTTCTGTTAAGTGCCGAGTGAACTTCGAGGAAGTGGGCTTGGTTGGATGCCCGAGTAGAACCAAAGAACAAGTTACCTAATTCAATCAGGCCATGTATTTCCCTGGAATACTTACCATTGTAAAGCTTATAAAAGAGACTTCATACCCAACGATCATTCGATCTTCAAGAGAACCAATTGATCCTTCTGTTCAGCTTCAACCTCTTTAGAGTTTGTTAGAAACACCGACTTAACAATTGAGATAAACGAATAAGTGCATAGTGCAGATAGTTGGTTGGCACAACCAATTACTCTTCTGTGTGCACAAAATTGAATTCAAAAAGAATCAGGTCGTTTGCATATGTTGTCCGTTCGTACATCTATTCTTGCCTCCTTTCGCATTTTGATCATAAAGAATGCATTAAAATGCTCATAAAATCACTGTCGCGCACTTTTCATACTTTTCATCAGAGTAACCTCAATCACCACAACTTCAACCCAAAAACAGTTTGAAGCTGCAAAGTAATTTTAACACTTTGTTCGCCGTCAACAGATGGTGCACAAGTTGGTATCTGCGTTGTTTCGCTGCCTGGAAGAGAACACCTGACTGACAGAGGGGGCGAACGCACGGACTGTCTAACTGACTGACAGTCATGCATCGTTGACTTTAATAACAGCGCAAGTGTCAAAATGACAGATTCACACATTCACACAATCACTCACTTATTTCGCACATACTTGCAGAATAATTTCTGGGCACTATCAAAGGAAGAAGATAATTTTGAAAAAAGTTGTAGAAGAAAGTGTTGAAAAAGAAGATGATGACAAGGTAGAGAAAGCAGTAATATCACATAGTTTAGAGATAAAATGAGTGTTGAATTATGTTAAGTTGGGAAAGACTTGAAATAAACGTTTTAAAATATATGAAAAATATAGGATTTTCAGATGAGTTAACGTAATTTGAAAATGTTTACATGAAATGTGGGTGTGCAGTTCATTTCTCTCACTTAGAGTAAAAAACAGAAGAATTTTATACATTTGTGTGTATTTATAAGTGAATGCACTATGTAATGTAGCTTTTTTAACTCAGATGGTTAGTTCAGACTGTTTCAAATCATCGCTGGTTCGATCCCGCGGCTGGAACATCAAAAAATTAACATTGTTTTTGGTATTCGATGTTAACCTGTCGGCAGTCAATAGTAAACCTACGAGACTATCATATTAAATTCATTCAGAACTCGATGAAAAGCTGGAATATCCCATAATAAAATTCATATTATTCATTTTAATATTTGGATCATGTACATAAATAAACTTTAAACCCACAAATATCAATACACACAGATTGCATTTAAATACTCGTATAATATTTTTCTACCACTGGTTTTTGTAAATTATGCAAAAACCAAAACTAATAATAACTAATAAAACCAATAGAAAAACTAATAAATTCATTTAAAATTTCCATTGTCGCTGCAAAAGATCATAAAGGGTCAATAAAAGGCGCAATTTAAGAGCCACCCAAAGAAATTCGGAATAAGTTTGGAAAAAAAAACCCGTAAAACGAGAGCAAAATGTTTGCATTGGCAAAAACAAACTTTGCATTGATTTCAATTGTTAAATAAAACCGCAAATTTGTGTGGTTCAAATCAGAGCTCTTTCATTCATTTGAACATTCAAATGTCTGACCCTCCCGCCAACTCTCAAATGGCAGCCAGCCCATACTTCGCGTACAAAATGGCGGACAATAGCGGTAAAATCTGTGCAAATTTCTTAGGATGCTAAACGATAGACGTGGCACAAACTATGTACGAACTTGTCGAAGTTAAAGAAACGTAGGAGGTATCGTTGACAGACGTTGTTGACCAGACGTTGAATGGATATTGAGCAGACGTTAGACGAACGAACGAACGGATGAAAGAATGAATAAACGGACGGACAAACAGGCAGACGACGAATGGATAGATAGATGGATGGATGGATAGATGATGGACGTTGGGCAGACGATGTACGGATGTTGCGGCCGTCACACAATGGCTGCTCATCAGACGTCAGTCAATGACATGCAGTGAGAAAAACAGGGCGCAACAAGGCACATAGTCTGGGAAGTAGATAAATGCGCCAACAGAATGTAAAACATTTTCAAAACATATTCTTTTTTTTTGTGTAGTTGTTGTTCTTTTTGTTGTTAAATATTGACCCAACAAGCTGAAACCTAACGCCGGAAATGAAGCTTTAATGAACGACGTCGTCATGGTTATGACTTCCGCCGCAAGGAAATTTCAATTAAAGCTGGATCGATATACATAGCAAGAGTGAAAGGAGACCTGGATAAGCAGATTTTGAGTGTTTAGCTGGGTAAGAACTTTATAATTGTGGACATATAGATTATTTATTTAAATAGATAATTTAAAAGCAAACGAAAATTTAAAAGTTGCTATTCAGTGAGTTATAGTATAATTTGAAATTGTTCAATATATAAACCTTTTAAAACAAATACTATTATTGTCTGCATTCAACGTACTCAACAGTTGTGCAACTGTTGATAAATTTGTGCCCGAATGGAAGTGAGCTGTCGCCAATTTTTCCATCGAAAAGGATTTACTCAACTTTTGTGCTACATTTGTTATCGATGACTTTCAATGATATTTTAACTTAAGTATTTATAAACAAAAATGGAATTTAGATTAGACAATATATTTTCAATCAATTAACCTTAATATAATATTAGTATTAAATTCTTTGATAATGAGTTTGCGGTGCATTCAGTAAAAGTTAGTGATTAGTTACTAAGCCGTTTGCAACTGTTGAGTGCGCTGAATACAACCATTGTAAGTTGTTGCCATTTTTAACCCCTTTTCAATAATGTATTAATTACCCTTTAAAAGAAATGTCACTGGTCAGAGACAGACTACCTTAACTGCGAGACATATAGAAGAGATAACTAATGAATAGGTAACTTCAATAGAATGTCACTTCAAATGTCGCTCATGCAAATCAATTTGCTCTCCCACCCCACACGCACTCCTTTCATTGTTTTGTTTGTCATTATCAAAGAAGGTGGAGAAAAAGAGCGCCGCATAACTATTGAGAAAACTACAAAAACAACATTGACAGCTTCATCAAAGGAGCCAAATCCAGTGATTTCCTCTTCTTATTGCTCATTTAGTGAAAAGTTAAAAAAAAGAAACAGAAAGAAGTTCGAAGATTCAGTTGACGTGGTGTTTGGTCAATTTTAATAATTCAAACGAAATATTTATGCAATATGCGTGCGGAATTGCTAAATGTATAAAATGTGCAAATTGCTTGCAAACGGTGGCGATTAAAAGTGTTAAAAGTTTTCAATAAAGTGTTGTGAAATTGCCGAAAAATCCAAGATGGTCGTTCGTCGTGTGAAAAAGTGGACGAAAATTCAACAGTGCGTGTGTTTTGTGTTTTAGAAAGAACAATGAAATCAATTGCGAAAAAAGGAAACATATTCCATAAAAAGCCAATAAAATGCAATTGAAATGTGTTAAATGTGAAGTGTTTTATAGGAAATTAATAGCTATAATATATCAAATAAAAAACTACTAACACATAAAAAGCACACTGTGATGATTTTCAAGTGTTAGTGAGTAAAAATTTGGTGCGCAGCATAATTTGAATCGGCGTCGTCTTGTTGTCAACCGTTCATTCCATTTCCTTCCTTTTTCAATGTTACTCACCGCCTTTTGCTTTGCTTGGTGAGTTCATGTGCGCAGAGCAACCGTTGCTTTATTTGAGTTGAAGAGCTACTCAAATAGTTCTACCGCGGACCGCTTTGACTGCAAATAATATGTAAAAGAGATCACAAGTGAGTAGTAGATGACATCAAACACTATGCCTCTCACTGTTTGCGCTCCAAACAAATGTCGCTTCAAATGTCTCTCAACGCAAGACACTTTGCTCTCACTCACCACACGCACTCACTATACGCACTCTTCTAATTCTCTGAAGGAGAAAGGGAGCGCGTATATGAATTGAGAAAACAACAACAACTACTTTGACAGCTTTGTGAAAGAAGCCAACTTCAGTGATATTTGTTCTCATTGCGCATTGTGCTCTGCTGCGTTTTGTTAAAATTAAAAAAGATACTTTGCAAAAGGCAGTTGCCGTGTGCGCGATTGGTTAATTTTAATAGTTTAATTGAAATATATGTGCAATATTTGTGTGCAATTGAAAAGTAAATAAAATGAGCAAATTGCTTAATGTCTGTCGCGATGAAAAGTCTTAAAAGTTTTCAATAATGTGTTGTGAAATTGTCGCAAAATTCAAAGTGGTCATTCTTCGTGTTAAAAAGTGGTCGAAAAAGTCAAATGCGCGTGTGTTTTGTGTCTTAGAAATAAAAAGTGAAAAGAAAAAATGATATCAATTGCATAAAAAGGAAATATATTCCATACAATGCCAATAAAAAGCAATTGAAATGAGTCAAATGTGAAGTGTTTTAGTTGAAATTAATGAAAATTAGCTAAAACATATCAATACAGAACCGTTAAACAGATCTGCAGCCAGGCCGTTGTGGTGAGTATAAAATATTTCACCATTTGTAATATAACTTGCATCAGCTCTTCCTTGTTGTCAACTGTTAATGACGTTTCCTTCCTGTTTCTATGTTTCTCACCTTTTGGTCAGGGTTGCTGTGTAGAAAAATACTACGAAAATTATTTTTTTAATTAAACTTTTAAATTTGTACTAACTATATATTTATTTACTAAAAATAATTTTTTTACATAAAATTAATCAAAATATTTTTTTTTAATAAAAATTAAATTTTATACTATAAATTAAATTTTTTATTAAAAATTAAATTTTTTACTAAAAATTAAATTTTTTACTAAAAATTAAATTTTTTACTAAAAAATTAAATATTTTTACTAAAAATTAAAAGTTTTACTATAAATTAAATTTTTGACTAAAAATTTAATTTTTCACTAAAAATTCTAATTTTCACTAAAAATTCAAATTTACACTAAAAATTCAATTTTTCACTAAAAATTCAATTTTTCACTAGAAATTCAATTTTTCACTAAAAATTCAATTTTTCACTAAAAATTCAATTTTTCACTAAAAATTCAATTTTTGACTATAAATTCAATTTTTCACTAAAAATTCAATTTTTCACTAAAAATTCAATTTTTCACTAAAAATTCAATTTTTCACTAAAAATTCAATTTTTCACTAAAAATTCAATTTGTCACTAAAATTCAATGTTTCACTAAAAATTCAATATTCACTAAAAATTCAATTTTTCACTAAATTTACACTAAATTTTATACTATACATTTTTCACTTAAAATTCAAATTTTCACTAAAAATTAATTTTTCACTATAAATTCAAATTTTCAATAAAAATTCAATTTTATACCATAAATTCAAATTTTCTCTTAAATTCAATTTTTCACTAAAAATTCAAATTTTCACTCAAAATTCAAATTTTCACTAAAAATTAAATTTTCACTAAAACTTCAATTTTTCACTATAAACTTAATTTTCAATATAAATTCAATTTTCACTATAAATTCAATTTTTCACAAAAATTCAATTTTTCACTAGAAATTCAATTTTTCACTGAAAATTCAAATTTCCACTTAAAATTAAATTTTTCACAAAAAACTTAATTTTTCACTAAAAATTCAATTGTTCACTAAAAATTCAATTTTTCACTATAAATTCAATTTTACACTAAAAATTCAAATTTTCACTTAAAAATTCAATTTTTCACTCAAAATTCAATTTTTCGCTATAAACTCAATTTTTCAATAAAAATTAAATTTTTCACCAAAAATTCAAGTTTTCAATAAGAATTCAATTTTTCAATAAATATTCAATTTATCATAAAAAAAAAAATTGAAAATTCACATTTTCAATATAAATTTAATTTTTCACTTTAAAATCAACTTGTCACTGAAAATTCAATTTTTCACTTAAAATTCAGTTTTCATTAAAAATTAAATTTTGCAGTAAAAATTGATTTTTTCACTAAAAATTAATTTTTTTAACTAAAAATTCAATTTTTTTTATAAACGTTCAAAATTTTCACTAAACATTCAATTTTTAAGTAAAAGTTAAACAAAAAAAAACAAATTTACACATTATATATCAAATTCCAAAAAATTAAAATGCATAAATCCCTTAGAATCTGTATATAAAATTAAAAAAAATAAAATTACAAATTATTTTACCTTTGCAACACTCAATATAAGAAATTTCGTCGTATAGCCTAGACGTTAAATCAAATTGTCGTATCGCACAATTCATAAAATGAGCTTCAGGCTAAATGTAGCATAAATCAAATAATTTGATTCATGAACGACACACAGGCACCTATTTCTATAAGTTTGAGGGTGTGTGTGTGTGTGCACAGACTGTCACATTTACACATACATGTTCGAATGTGTAACGCCGCAGGCGAGACGTTAATTTACTGGGTAGCACCGCAGGACCCAACCATAACGCATGGGTTGGACGAAATTTTTTGGCACCCGTTGGCCATAACATTTGCGCAGATGAATAACTGATTAATATGGGCAAGGTTGCCAAGAACTTGATAGATATATAGAATATTCTATGGAGATGGAGGTAAACCACATCATTGAGATTAAAAGAAACAAAATATATAGCTGACATTGAATTATATGCATATTCAAGGGTCAAACCGACATTGCATGCATGTCCTTGATGTCCTGTATACTAATTAATGTCATATACATAAATCAAATATAAATAAAAATAAATATTAATATAGAAGAACAAAAAAAAATATAGTAGAAACAAACCATACAACAACTTGATACAAAGAAAACATAAATAATGGTCTCGTTCGGCAAGAGAGATTCTTATTTGATTAACGTAGTCGTCTTTTTTTCTTATTCTTCTTCTTATTCTTTTTATTCTACTACTTCGACTCAAAGTCAACTAAGTCAGGGTTATGTTGAAGGCACCGGATCAGAATCAGTACAGCGCAGCGCGTTAAAAGCTTTCAAAGGACATACTACACAGTTCAAAGCCGACTCGTAAATAAAGCAAACATTTTTATAGACGCGTTCATAACGAGCACTATTTACGGCCAGACAGCCAACAGTGATACAAAAACACGTACAATATCCATGCGACATACAGACAGACAGACAGATAGATAGCTCTAAATACGACTACAAATTCACAATGCAAAAGGCACAGGGCTAATGCTAACAAATTAGCCATTAAAAACGAAGAAAAACGATGATAGAAAAAAATATATATATTCGCGAAGCATATAACAACAAAGAGAGCAACAGACCAACAGAGGCATAACAGATAGAAGAATAAAAAAAAACATCATAAAATGACAATAGTTCTAAGAGGTCTAGATGTTTTGGAAAAATAAGAATTGTCTGTTGCAATGTCACGAAAACGCATATGTAGTATATGTTTGGGATTTTGCAATACCGCAGAATTTAAGAGTTGATATATTTATTACTTCTCTTAGCTACTGAATGGGTATTTTACATTTCCTCCAAAGACACAATTTTTACAAATTATTGTACATAAAATATTTCGTAATATTTCGACACAGATGATTTGCTGTTTAATATCGATGGCATAAATAATAGTCCCCATTATATTCATTTTTTAGAAATTTTTTCTTCATAATTTTTATGCTTTGATCCAAAATTTTCAAGGTAAATTCTTCTCCTACTTCTCTTCTTTTCAATCACAAACTCCTTTTTGAAGATATGAAGAATTTTAGAAAAACTTCTCTCATCGGCTAATATTCCAGGACCGCTGGATCGAATTAAATGCATTTTGCACTTAAAAATCTACTTTGAAATCACTATAAAATGAGACAAACTTGACACCTCAACGATTCTCCGTTTAGAAGGTATAAAGGTTTTAAGAAATTTTATTTAAAAAAAAAAACAATTTAAAAATTCCCAAAAATGTTTCTAACTTTGACCACTCTAAGACGTGTCTAAATAATCTATGTCCACTTGGGACACGGGCGGCTTCACTTGTTGCTGCTGTTAGTTGGAGGCGCTTTCGATGTTACATGTTCGTTGCTTAACGAAATCAACGATGGCCTTTAGACTTCTTCTGCGCCTGCTTTGCGCCGGTGACTGGTAGCGTCGACTGCGGTCTGTTACCGGGCAAATTGTCTCTTGAGACAATATATATATTCAATAAAAGACGCGTCTTTAATTTTAAGTTTACGATATAATATTTATTAACTTTAAGTTTTAGGTTTAAGTAATTTCAAGAGCTGTTATGGCGATCAGAAAAATTAACGTTGTTCGGCTGCTGCTGTTGAAAGTGAAGTGACTGTCTAATCGGACCACGAGGCAAATGTCACCTTTGACGTTTGTTCTTACACTCATCTATGCTAGTGTATGCGTGTGCCTGTCATGCGTTGGAGACTTTTTGGGCAGAGTTGCCAATCACTTTAATGATTCGCCTTATGTTGGTATAATGCGGCGTTCTCATCAGATGATAATAGAACTACATTTTCTCAAAACAAAAGTAGCATAATTTACTGCATTAATTTCTTCGGTGTAAACTCATTCTCTGACAATATTTAGTTTAGTTTTATTCTTCATACTATCCACAAAATATTCTCTAAACTATAATTCATATAAAACCAACTCGTTCTCGAAATAATATCTTGCTTCACAAATGTTTCAATGTTAAAATATTCCCCGATAACCTTAGAAAAATATAATTCTAGAAAATAAGTTTGTGTTAATCGTTAAATCTTTTCCTCAACTGATTTTACCTCGAATGTAGTTATAAATTTTACTCTACCGATATCATTCACATTAAATTTATTTAAAATTGTATAATAATTATACAAACTTAGACAAAATGTCGCAATCTTAATCTATCCCATTCATATTAATCATACTCATAAAATACATACAAAATTAAATTCTTTCCCATATTTATAGTAAATTTTTCATGCAAATATAGAACAAAAAATATCCAATCCAATTCCAAATTTCGTGCCATGTGTACATTTTATATTAAACATTTTGCTATTTCCCATACTTCTCATGCCAAAGAAGTTGGTTTAAGTGCGCGGTTTTGATTTTGACAAATGACTTTTGAATTGCCATCCAGTCAGATTCAACCCCCGCATACAACCAGCTGCATTAGTAAATGTCGCGACACTGCGATAAAATATCACATAATGCATAAGTTATGCGCCACTGCGCTATCAAGATATCCACTTACCCGACATGCAACTGCTTTTTGTTTTTAAATGTTTTTAAAAAATCACGACAGTTCCTTAACTAAAAAGATTTTGAATTGCACTGAACAAAAATAGAGACCAAGTAATAGGCTACTTTTTGTATATATTTGTCATAACCTAAGAACTGAAACCTTGATACCTGAGAATTTCAAATTACCCCTATTTTTCCAAAGCCATTCACATTAAATATTTCCGACTTTAATAACTTTTGACCCGTTAACTACACAAGTAGAATTGTTGGGATCTGATCATAGCATATTTTCCTTGTCATAACCCGACCAGTTACATGAGCAATATGATCTGTTCATGATCATGTTTACTCAAATAGGAGACCTTTTCCAAGATATTAGTTTCCCAAGATATTACTGTACGACCTTAAAATTTAAATCCTTCGAATATCTCAAGTTCAATTTTTTTTAGGAAAATCAAATTTTCAAAATTGACTAGAAGATTTATGTATTAAACACATAAATATTTTTGTTCGTGTAATATTTTTGAAATTTGTAAATATCATAAATACAAATTTAATCTCCACCGTCAATTCTATGTTTTGTGTTTAGTTTCAATTTTTGTAATGTCCTGCAATATTTTTCTAAAACAATGATTAATTGTATAATATGTTGCAAGTATTTTAAAATATTTTGTGTGCAAACAAATATTGCTCTGTCCCTGTACCTTTGCATGTCAATCACTTTAATGGTTTTAAGCGGAATTTTATTATTTGATTACCGTCGTTTGTCTGACTGCCAACAAAAACCACTTTAACTCACGCTCATTTGTGGAATTTTCGTGGAAAAACGCAAAAGATTCGGTTGTGAAATTCGCGCCAATTTTCATGAGATGCAGCGCTATAGCGAAATAATGCAGCCACGCAGCTACAGCTACAGTACGCGCATCAATTCACATGACTGCGTAGATTGTTTGGCGTGAAGGATTAAAAATTGTTGCCACTTTAGCTGCTGTTTGTTGCCTGTGTGTTGGACAAATGGAATTCGAAACACTTCCGCAGCAGCCACTTTGTGATCAGCGCACAATGCGTTGCAAACAGGGTTTACACTTTTCGCTAAAGTAAAAGGTGTAGATTTTTGGGAGAAAAAATGAGTAGATTTTAAGTAAAAGTAGTAGAAAATATGGGAAAGGTTTTCAATTGATAATACCGAAAATTATGAACGAATCTGCAAGGAACGAAATATGATACTCTTGGTTATGGTTTAATGTAGAAGTTTATGGAAACTTCTATATTCCTTCCATGAGCTGTACATGAGAGTAAAATAAATGAAGATATCCAAATTATAGAAAACGCCGAGAATCCGTATTACTGTAAGCCAGCTTATAGCTATACCGATCTCGTCAATTGTAGACGTTTGTCGAAACTTCAAGAATCCTTCTCTGCAGTATAAAAGAGCGCAGCAAGTAACTGAAATGGAGATAGCCGAATTCTAAATGACTATGAGAAATGAAATATGAAACTCGTGAATATGGTTAAATGTAGAATTTTGTGGAAACTTCTATATTCTGGCTATGAGTGTTAATATAAAAGGACAGAGTCAAATTCTAGTAGATGCCGAGAATCCGTATTACTGTAAGCCAGTTTATAGGTATATCTCGTCAATTACCCTAGTAGAAATTGTAATAAGGTCATGACAAGGAACTGATCATGGAATTTTTTCCTTGTCATACCACGATCAGTTACATGACGAACATGATCAGGACATGAACATGTCTGCACTAATAGGATGGATTTCTACTAGGGTATAGACGTTTGTAGAATCTTCTAGAATCCTTTTCTGCATTATAAAAGAGCGCAGCAAGTAACTGAAATGGAGAAAGGTGAATTCTTAATTGTCTATAGGAATCCGCAATAATGTAAGCTAGCATACATTTATTCTGATTCTCTTTAAGAGTAGAGGTTTGCGGAAACTTCTAGATTTTTCAGAATAAAAGAGTGCCGCGAGTAACTGAAATGGAGATAGCCAACTTCTAGAAGTCGATGATATTCCGCACTAATGAAACATAGCATACATCAGTTCAGATTCTCTTTAAGTGTGGAGGTTTGCGGAAGCTTCGAGAATTCAGCTATACAGTATAAAAGTAACTGAAATGGAGATAGCCATATTTTATCGATGAGAATCCGCATTAGTGAAATGTATTAATTCTGATTATTTTCAAGTATAGATTGTGGAAACGTCTAGAATCCGGCTCTGCACTATAAAGGTGCGCTGCAACTGTGGCAGATCACTTCAGTGGGTTTTGGGAATGGCGTAAATTGAACTAATAAAGTTTTCGTCATTTTCGTCACAGTATATTTATACCGAAAATCTAAACATATAAAACAACAAATTTAGGACCTTTGATTTTTCACAAATATCTTAAAATTGATATATTTAATAAACTTTTCAATAAGAATTAAAAAAGAATAGAGAGAAATTTCATTAAAATGTTGTTTAATCAAAAGGAGTAAAAAAAAAGAAATTACCGTACTAAAGAAGTAGAATGGAGAAAAAAACATTAAAATGGAGTAGATTTACTTCGATCGGAGTAGAATGTAAACCCTGGTGGCAACGTTTGGCTTCTGAGCTTATGACAGAGTGAGACAGGCAGTGTGTCAGTTACTCGACTGCGTGAAATGAGGCGATGGACATGCAGCGGCGTGAGCGGTTACAGCTGCGGCGTTAAAACGTTTCTTTGACAAGCGGAAATTAAAATTTTTTAAGGCGATTCAAATAGAAATGCAATTTAATGTTACATGAATTACTACATGCACTTGGCATGGAACCCATAAATATTTGCACAGCAGGTGAAATGGTTTGTTGGACGCAGTGAACCGGAAGTGACTACGTAATATATAGAATTTCTTAAATTATTAATAAAAATATTATTATTTTTTTTTTTTTATTTATAAAAAAAAAATTATAATTTTTAATAATTATTTTTTTTTTCTAATTTAATATTTTATATTAATATTTTTTAAGACCTTTTTTAAAAACTGCAATATAACTCCAGCAGTTTGACTTGAATGCGCTTTAAATTCTAGTTGAAATCAAAAATTTGATTTAACCCATCGCAAACACCGCACCCATGAATGGCGCTCATTGAACCGGCATTAAAAATCCTTTTAAGCTGCCATGAAATCAATAAAAATTCACCTCAAACACAGTCGCCGGAAATAAAGCTGACAATCGCAGCACTTGAAGCAAATCGCAGCACGTCACACATACCAATAAACACATTACAACCACACACACACATTAAAAACATAGCGCACAATGGCGACTTCAGTCGAGCGGCAAATTTTGGCGAATTCAATTTTAGTGCAGCGTGAAATTTGCAAAAATAAATAAAAGAAAACTCCATCCAATTTAATTTTTAATGTATTGTGCAAATTGCTTAGGATTGCAGAAAATTATGGTAATAGAAATTTGAAAATGAAAATTTATAGGTACACCCAGAAAAAAATTCACTCATATCCCATTAAAATTGGTCAATGGGACAATTATTGATTTAATAGTATACAAAAAATAAATCTTTTCATATAAACTCAATGGCAATGTCATGGTATTTTCTAGTATTTAATGGTATTTTCCGATTAAAATAATACTTTTTCCTATGGACAATTTTTTTTAGTAAAAAACTATTATTTATTTAGTATTTTTTCTGTGTTTAACATTGATAAGTTAAAAAAGTGCCTAATATACAAAAAAAAAAGTTTAGACAATTTTTGAATAATTTTTTTAGCATTTCAGATAAAATGCTATAAAAGAAAATGATTTGTGGTTTTTTAGAGCATAGTCAATACTAACGATCAAAATTACAATTTTTCCCATCGGTTTTTCCATTGCCGTTATTTTTTTTAGATATGAATAAATTCTTATTTGATGAGATGTTTTCAAATTCACATTTTGGAAATCAGGTTAATCGCTAAAAATAGCAATATTTTTAATTTAAATAATATTTTCTAATGAATGTTAATACTCCTATATTCTTTTTTTAAGGTATTTGGAACTTAACTCGAAGATCTTCTTTTATACACATAACCTGTAAACATAATTATGGAACTCTTTTATATAATCAATTAGTAATACAACATTTTTTGCATGTAGCTTGTTATATTTCAAACTACGTTTTTCCTATTACATAGCCTTTTTGATAAAAATCATATAAAAAACTACTATTTTTCAAAATTTTTGACGGACACTGTGTTGATAAGGCATAATTCAAAAAATAAAACCGATGGAAAAAGTTAATAGTTGTGATCATTAGTTTGGAGTATGCTTTACATAAGCATAGCTCAATTTTTTTATTTAACATTATATAAGAAATTTTTAAAAATCCAAAATCCAAAATGAGTATAAAAAAATTAACAATTTTGAATTTAAAATTTGAAAATCTTAAAAATAAAACAAAATATACCACCGTTGATTAAATGACATATTAATGAATGCATTCATTACATATATAAACAAAATATTCAATACAATGAATTTGAATTGTCATATTTATGAATTTGTTCATAATATTTAAAAAAAAAAAATAATTTTGTTTATATTTCGAAAAAAAAAATTTTTTTTCGAAAAAAAAATGTTTCGAAAAAAACTTGTTTCGAAATAAAATAATTTCAATAAAAAAAAATTAAAAAAAAAAAAAAAAATGTTCGAAAAAAAAATTTTTTTTTCATAAATATTGTTACGAAAAGAGGTAATTTGCCCCACTGTGCAAGCATTCAACAATAATAAATGAGACGCAAGACAATTCAGCGAACTAAGCAATGTGTTAGAAAGAGACGGAAGATCATTCAGCATACTGGGCAATGTGCGAGAAAGAGAGGGAAGATCAGCGCATTAAAACACATGAGTGCGAATGAGATGCCAATAGCATGCGTCATTCACGAAACGAGTAGAAGGTTCTCGAAACAAGTCGAAGCTTGTCGAAACGTGTCGAAACTGATGCATGCAGTATATAAGGGAGCCGCATCTGAGGTACTTCACTTCAGTTGTGATTTAATAGTGAACTAGTGCGTCTCGTGAGTGAACATTGTAAAGATAAATTGTAGTAATTCAGCAGTTGATATAAGTGATTATTCTTTAAGTTGTTATTTAAATTAATAAAGTTAATTAATACTAGTTGAAATAATACTAGTTGAAATAATACTAGTTAAAACCAAATATAAGAGCGTTTTTATTTTGTACACAATCCAGCGATACGAACTCGTAGAACAGTTTTCCGTAGACTGAATTTTCGTTACAATATATTTTTTATAAATATAACTTTTTATTAATAAAAAGTTGTAATTATAATAAATATATTATAAAACATTTTACTAATTTATGCATGTCGAGCAAGCATTATATAAGAAATAACACACAAGAACTACTTGAGAAGTACGGCAAAAATGAACGAAAAAAAAATATTTTGATTGAAAATTGGTTTAATGAACAGCAATCTTCAATATGAAGAACATATAAGTTGATTTTGTACTTTGGTTCATTAAAATAATGAAACGTTTTTGAAGAACACTTTTTCGACAGTTACCAAGCGTTCTTCATATTTATGATAACATTCATAACAATAATGGCGTTAGTCATTAATATTATGAATAGTTCTTCAATACAATGAATCATGGTTTGAAGAACGGAATTCATCAATATGATGTACATTTTTTTTTTCTGTGTACCATTTATTGGTATATTATAATTTGTCTTGACAATTGGAAGAAAAATTGCTTTTACAGTTTTAAGAAGAACATGTTGCGTAAGGCACTGTATTTATATTATTATAAAAAGTGGCTGAAAAGGGCCTAAAATGTCGATAGCTTATTTTCTTAGACGTTACGCACAAAAAACAAATTTCACCACCAACCAGTGTTCATCATATTGATGATTTCATTCATTAAACTACAATCGTATTTTTTCATTTTTTCTCATTTTGTTCAATAGAGTCATTAGTATTATCCATTTATATGGCAAACTAAAAAATAACGAAATAGAAAAATTTTATTTAAAACAATCCAATAAACAAGTACGGTGGCAACAACATTATTAACAACAACAACAATACCAATAACAGCATCAAATGTCAGCCACAACGAGAACGAGTGCAATCCGCCATTTTGTTTTCCGATTAGTTTCACAATCAGTAACGACCATAAAATTGAATGGCTTTAAATAGAAACAACAACAAAAAAATCACCCCACAACAACTGAAGAAGCATTGAAAATGGTACAAAGCCAAATCGGAATTCGGTTAAATATCAGGATACCAGCATTGTGAGGAGACGGAAACGAAAGAAGGGGAATCGGAATCGATGTGATTCGACTCGACTCAAAGTCGTTTAGACGCTTCGATACGCTTGTTCATTCGCACGAAGAATGTTTTGTTTAAATTGTTGTTGTTATTATTACTTTGGTGTTTTTTTTTTTTTTGTTTGGAGTTTTTGCGGATCATGAAGTTGGGAATAGTATTTTGTATTATAATAGTGCAATTTTTTGTTTCTTTGTTATTGTTGGCATATTGAACTTTGTATTTTGAAGTTTCGATTTTGGTGACTAAATTGCACGCTTTGTTGCTTCTACGCAAATTGGCTAAAAATAAAAGCCAAAAAAAAGAAAGAAAAGTTTTTATGAAATGTTCGATGTATTTTTTAGTTTAACCAATGACTATATTTCATGTTTTTGATTATGATTATTGTGATATGAACAATTATTCCTTGAAACCTTTTTTTTTTAAATAGATAATATTTCTACGGAAAATTCTTTCCGATAAAATTTTTCGCACATACAAATTGGAGCTCATTTCCAAAACGTTATATGCGAAACGAAGATAGGTTTAGTAAAACCTGAATTACTCTTACTCATTGGTAGAATCAAATTATAACAAAAGTTGTTTCCTCTTCTAATATTTTCGTTATCTTTTTTGAATATTTGCTTTTTTAAATAATCTTAGTTTATACTTAGAAATATTTCCCAAATACAATACTATCCAATACACTTCTTCCCCGATACATTCTTATACAGACAATTTTTCATCGATTTATTGGTTTCACGGAACATTTTTCAAAAAGTTATTTTTGTCCAGACTACTCCACAGAAATAAAAAATAATCAATATGATCAATTTATTCATAAATATTATGAATTTTTTCATCTACTACCAGATTCATTATATTGATACCACCGTTCATTAAATGATATATTGATGAATGCATTCATTATACATACGAACTTATACATAACATCGAACATCAAAGTGAAGAACAATACAATGAATTTAAATCGTCATATTGATGAATTTGTTCATAATATTTATGAATATAATATTCAATATAATGAATATTGTTGAACTAATATTTTTTTTCAAAAAAAAAAAAAAAAATTTATGAAATAATTTTAAAAAAGTGTTTTCAAAATTTTATTAAAAAAATTACAAAAAAAAAATTTTTTTTTTAATTATCCAAAAAAAAAAAAATTTCGAAAAAAAAATTCGGAAAAAAATGTTTTTGAAAAAAACAATTGTCGGAAAAAAACTTTTTCGAAAAAAGAAATATATTTTTTTTAAATATATTTTTTATAAGTATAACTTTTTATTAATAAAATAATAAATAAATATATTTTAAAACATTTTACTTATTTATGCATGTCGAGCAAGTATTATATAAGAAATAACATACAAGACCTACACCCAGAAAAAAATACTATATAAATAATAGTTTTTTACTATTAAAAATATTCAATAGGATAAATTATTATTTTAATCGGAAAATACCATTATATACAAGAAAATACCATGACATTGCCATTGAGTTTATATGAAAATTTTTATTTTTTGTATACTATTAAATCAATAATTGTCCTATTGACCAATTTTAATGGGATTTGAGGGAATTTTTTTCTGGGTGTACTTGAGAACTGAGAAGTACGTCAAAAAATTAACGAAAAATGAATATTTTGATTAAAATTTGGCTTGATGAACAGCATTCTTCAATATGAAGTAAAATATGTTGTATTTTATGTTCTTGTTCATTAAATTGATGAAACGTATTCTTCACATACAGTACATCATATTGAAGAACAGTTTTTCGGCAGTTACCAAGCGTTCATCATATTTATAATAGCATTCATAACATTGAAGGCGTTAGTCATTAATATTATGAATGGTTCTTCAATACAATGAATCATGGTTTGAAGAACGAAATTTATCAATATTCGACATATTTGTTTCCAGTGAATATTATGCACAGTACATTTCTTCCAGCTACAATTATTCCCCAAAATAATGCTTCCAGAGACAATTCTTTCCTCTTAAAATACTTTATTGTTCAAGTCTTTACGAAAAAATTGTCCCTTAATACAATTTTTCCCTTTGAAAGTTCTTTCAAACTTAAATAAGTTTTCTAATAAGCGATACTTCCCCTAGACAATTCTTTTCCAGACAGTTTTTCCTCGATTCATATCTTTTCCGGACAATTTTTCTCAAAGTAAATTTTTCCCCATTCGATATATTTTTTGTCAGAAAAAATTCTTCCCGAGACAAACTACTTCCCGAGATAAATGTTTGCAGCTAAAATTCTTCGCCAAAATAATTCTTTCAGATTCAAATATTTTCGAACACATTTCTGCCTTGATCAAATCTTTTCGAGAAAAATGTTCCTCTGAGAGAATTCTTCACTATGATAATTCAATTGAGATATACAATTCAATAAACAATTCTTCCAGAGACAATATAATTTTACTGTCAGAAATTTTGTACGTATAATTCCTCACAAAAATATACTTCCCACGAAATAATTCTTTCCTATGAAAAATATTTCAAAAACCATAGGAGTGGAATAAGTCTTCTAACAAATAATTCTACTCCGATGTAATTTAACATGATTCATTTGATTCCGAAAAATTCTCCACAAAAACATTTTTTGCATGATATAATTTTTTCCCGAGAATAATCTCCTCAGGACAGTTCTTCTCGATTCAAATTTGTGCAGCAAAAATTCTTACTCAAAATAATTGTTCCAGAGACAAATCTGTCCCGAGATAAATCTTACCAGAGACAATTTTAAAAGCGTCAATTCGTTCCCTATTAAATTTTATCTCGCACAATTTTCCACGAATTTTCCATACAATTCGTCCTTAGATAATACTTCTCCAGATTTTCCCCCATACAGTTCTGCCCCAGAAAACACTTCACAGAGATAATTTCCTCCCGAGCAAATCTTCTTTTAAATTTTATTGAATTTTTGCATCCAAAACCAGCTGTCGCGGAAGTAAATTGAATTTTGAGTAACAGAAGGGTTAACGAACCCCCCACAATTGTAATTTCACTGGTACTGCGCTTCAACTGTTTGTCAATCGGGCAGGCTGTCTGTCTATCTATCTGCCAAACGGCGAACATGTGTCACGTCTAGACAGTTTCGGAAGAAGTAGCAGAAGAAGATGAAAAGCAACACAACATGCAACAAAGTTTTGAAATAAATTCCAAGCGAATTGCATGGGCCTTGTCATGGGTTAAATGCAACAAATTGACCCAAAAGAACAAAATTTTGATAAAATTTAAAAATAAAATACAAAAAATAAAAATATAAACTTGAATTTGATTTATATTTTACAAATGGTAAAGAGCCAGAAGCAGACCACACAAAAATATCTGAATTCAAAGGTAATTTAATAAAGTCCCAGCAGGAGATACGAGACGGATGTCATTTTACGGATTGAATGTCAAACGAATAAAGAACGAATCAATCTGATGACATCTGATGCTGTGGGTCATTTAACTGCAGGTGCTATACACAAATAGTACGAGGTAGAAAAGGGTTTAAACGAGGTTAAAAACAGCATGTAATAAATGCATGTTGGCCCATATGTCCGGTAGAGGCAGCCAACGAGTGCAATTTCTTTGTCGCATCGATTACAAACCGAATGTAATGGGTTCATAAAATGGCAATTTATGGAATTATTTTGAAACATATTAAAAACTTTATGGGGCTCAATGCAAATGCTGAAATCTACAGATGCCGCACGCATATTTAAAGAGGTTTTAATGTAGAATTCTGTTACGAATTTAATGAACAGCATCATTATCATCAGCATCAATATATGTATGCACATCATCTGTATCATAATTATCAGTATCATCATTATCATCCATACAACCCACACTAACCTTTTCTCATTTGCTATTTGCAGCTTCAGTAGCTCTATCTCGTTGCCTTGGCCACAATACGCAAAACTTTCTCAATCGAAAATGATGGCCGTCGGCAGTAGCAGGCTTCAATACGCGGTCTTCACTCGAATTCATTTGGAAATGTTTAATTTGAAAGTTTCTTCGAGTGCGGAGGCGCTGAAATTGGAGTCGGTGGCGGCAGCGTCAACAGCAGCTGTTTCTGTTGTTGCAGAGTCGCTCTGGCATGAAACCGGAAGTGAAACCATTGCAAGAACCGCAACAATGAAATTATACGCCATATTGTGCGGCGTACACAAACGTTTACACATGTACTATACACTATATAGATATCATACATGATTATTTCGCCAATAAAATATATAAAGTCCAATAAGCGAAAAGTCGTTTCAAAGTATAATTAAATAATTCATATAAAAATGGTACAAGAAAATATATTTTTCAGTATGAAAGTAATTAAATTTATCATAATAAGTATGAATATATTTAAATTTATTTAATTTTTTGTGTTATGTTTAAGTTTTGTTGTTATATTTTGCAATTAATTTCAGTTTTCTGTATAGAAAATGTTTTATACATATCTGGCTGATTCAACATACAATGAAAATTATAAATTGAAGTGCTTAAATTAAGTATGTATATATTTAAAAGAAATAATTGTATATATAATTTAAGTTTTATTGATATTTTACAATTTATTTAAATATGATCGTAATGCACAAAATTCATTTGAAGTTAGTCTAAGGGTAGTTCTCAATCGATAGGTGCTTTAAAAACAAACAATTAATACCTTTACACCACTATTTTATCTTGCACCATTAAAAAATTATAGCAAAAAAACGAAGAAATTGGAAAAATTGAAAATCTTGTCATGCCAAAAGGGCGAATCTTTTCGTTTTTTTGCTATAACTCTTTAACGGTACAATATAAAATAGTGCTTTTAATGTAATTATTACATGTTTTCAAAGCACCTATTAATCTGTATTATTAATTATAAATATTTTGCCAACATTTTTTTTCCTGCAAATAACAAATGGCAAAATAATGTTTGGCAAAATATTTTTAATTAATGATGTAGATCGATAGATGCTTTGAAAACATACAATAAATGCCTTCACACCAATATTTTATCTTATACCAATAACAAGTTATGGCGAAAATACGGAAAGATTTGCCTTTTTAGCATGACAAGATTTTTAATTTTTCAAATTCGCCCTTTTGGTTTTGTCTTTTGTGGCTTGAAATAACCAATAAAATGACACGCGATTTTGGCACAGCATACTTGAGGATAAACTACATTCAAAAATGTAAAAAAAACGCAAAAATCAAAAATTGCACATTCACCCCTTTGGCATGATAGTGACGATATAGTCTAAACATCAGAATTTGTTAAAATTCTATAAGACTTTCTAGAAAACATCAACCTATACTTAGTTTCTATTTTTAGTTTAACTCTTAAAGTATGCAATACATTTGTTATTGAATTTCTAGTGATTTGTGTCGCAAAATTCATAACTTTGTTCAGCATCCGCAGATTTTTACCAGTTTAAATAAAAGATTCTCCCGCTTTATTTTTTAACAATGAGACGACCGAGCTTACTTGATTTTTTTCCGAAGAAAATAGCCAAGATTTTATTTTACAGAGCCATTTGGAATTGAGTACATCTTTTGAACCAATTACACAATTCGGATAATTTCTTCGTTAAATTAATATGAAAACGCTATATTTTAATAAAAATAAAGAATGTGGTAAGAACAATACTTAAATAGACTACTGAATATGAAAACTTTAATCAGTTTTCCGCGTACAATCTTTAAATGAATTTAGTTTATTTTTTCAACACACAAAATATTATATTTTAGGAAAATCATTAATAGTTTCTACATAGTGAAATATTTCTTTAAAAAACTGCATTATTAGATTTTTAAAATTAAAAAAATGTTTTTTTTCCACCAAAATCGGATTCGACATTAAAATTTAGTATGTATTAGCTTTCGAAAAATACCTCTTATAAACGAATTTGAAATTTAAGAAATTTACAAATTTTATAAAATTTTTAATTCTGTATTGAATTCTAATAGAAAACTTTCCCAAACTTTCCCAAAACGACAGCGGGCAACACATTGAAGTCAGTTGCTTAAAGTTTGCCGAGCAAAGTTTCATTATTTTGTTTTTCGTCATCCTTCGATCAATTTAAACCCTGCGCATCTACGTCGATCAGTAGCTGTTAAAAATTTTAAATTCGGAAATAGTTGAGCGCAAAGTTTATGCAAATATTGCGTACTTGTGCGCTGGATGGTAAAGATGATGGTAATGTTAATGATGATGTTGATGATGATGATTATATTTTAATGTTAATGATGCTGTATCAATATGGCAACTCATTGTGTAATCATTCATTTGTTATATCAATAAAATTCGATTGCATGGCAGCTCGTAATATTGAAACGAAATAGAAAAGGAGCAGTAGCAGCTTAGCCGGGACAAACTTCGCAAATAATTCACTTGCTAAGTAAGTATTGCCGCAGGCTATAAAATGAGTGGTTAAAAGATTTATATTTTTTGTTGCTGTGTATTCAATGCATTAGGTTTTAAAATAATTAAAATAATAAAAATCAAAAATAATAAGCGTTTAATAAGTTCAATAACATCTATCGAAAAACTCAATTAATACATTTTAAATAGGCGCATTTTATTTATTGCTTACAAGAATTAAAAAAAGAAATCGATGAGAAATATTTTTAAACATATTTTCGATGAAATGGAAAAAATGTTTAAAATTAATTTAGAAAATATTCAAAATTCTCGAAAATATTAATAATTTGTACAAAAATATTTTTTAAAGTATTTTCCAAAATATAATTTAATTACAGTTATTCAAAAATATTTATTGTTTAAAAATATTTTTCAAAATTTCGAAAAAAAAAATTTAACAATAAATATATTTAAATAACAAAAATTAAATTATATTTTGGACAATACTTTAAAAAATATGTTCGAACAAATTATCAATATTTCCGAGAATTTTGAATATATTTAAATAGATTTTTAAAGGTATTTTCGAAAAAATGTTTTTATTCGATTTTCTTCTAATTCATGTAAGCAAAAAATAAAATGCGCGTATTTAAAATGTAATAACCGATTTTTTCGATAGATGTTATTAAACTTTTTGAAAATATTTTTTAAAATTTCCAATTATTGTGAACTCTATTAAATGTTTATATGAATCATTCATCAATATTATGATTTTTTTTCATATATCGTCACTAGCGCGCCAAAGGAGCGAATGTGCATTTTTAAAAATGTTGGGAAATCAAATTACTAAGTTTGAAGTGCTTTAAAAAGTAGTAAAAATTATATTTTTTCAATTTTTTTTTTATTATGTTGATTTATTCATCAATAAGCGTAATATATATAAAATATCTTTTTATTTGAACTATGTAATGAATTATGAATACGTATTTTGTTTGACTATATCCTGACCAAAAGTCCAATATTTATGTTTTTCCGCCATAACTTTTCATGGCTACAAAATAAAATAGTAGTGTAAAGTAATTAATTGTTTGTTTTTAAAGCACCTATCGATTAGCATCATTATTTTAAATAATTTTTCGATTTTTTTTTTTATATGCATAAAAAAATGTTTGGCAAATTATTTTTAAATAATGATGCCAATCGATTGGTGCATTAAAAACAATCAATTAATGCGTTTACCCCACTATTGTATCTTGTACCAGTAAAAAGTTATGGCAAAAAAGCCATAAGATTCGCCCTTTTGGCATGACAAGATTTTCAATTTTCCGAATTCGCTCATTTGGTTTTGTCTTTTTTGGCTAGAAATATCCAACAAAGTCACATACGATTTCGGTATAGTATATTTGAGGAAAAACTACATTCAAAAATGTAAAAATATTCAAAATCACACATACGCCCCTTTGGCAAAATAGTGACGATATATGTATACTTAAAATTCAAAAAGCGCATTTTTTACAAATTTTAAATTCTGACATTTATTATTATTTTTTGTAAGATTATAAAAAACTATATTAATTTTTGATGAATCTATCATAATTTTTATGATTTTTTTTTATAAATATTATGAAATTCTTATATCGTATTTTCGAACAGTTCATCGTTTTTATAGCATATTTATTATATACATTTAATAACCTCATTATTTGTCTTTATTAATAATTATTTGTCTTTATTTATTTCATACCTTTGAATAACCTCATTATTTGTCTTTATTAATCATTCATCATAATTATGAATAGTGTCCTTAATATTATGAAATTCTAGAATAGAATTTGTGAACGGTTCATGTCATATATAAGTGTTATTAGTTCCATAATAATAAAACACAAAATTATGAATGTATTCCTAAATATTCTAAATGAATTTCACCGTGTTTTATAAATCATTAATTATTATTAGTAATTTAGTTATATTGAAGAACTATATGCATTGTTTTTATGAACCATAAAATAAGTTTTTCAATAATATTGAAAACAATTTCAAATAGCATTTTTCATTGTTTCTATGAATTAATCATAATGTGAATGATTATTGATGATATGGTGAATTTGTTCATTAATATTATGAATTTCTCAAATCGCATTTAGAAAATGTTCATTGTACTGATAAATCATTCATCAAAATAATGAATTTATTCATCAAAATGATGCATTTATTTTATATGATTTTAATAAATATAAAATAAATTCAATAAATTACTATGCAATTCTATACATATAAATAACTTAATAAATCACCATAAGAATGCATCAAAATAATGAATTTATTCATCAAAATGATGCATTTATTTTATATTATTCTAATCAATATATAATAAATTCAATAAATTACTATACAATTCCATACATATAATTAACTTAATAAAATCAATCAACCAAATAACAATCACCAGCAAGTACAACAAATAGCAAAATCAGCATCATTCTAAACATAATTATAATAATGACTATATTCTCCGCACATAATCTTTCAAGAGATTTTACCCACATTAATTGATAGCCTAGAGCAAGTAGATTATGTTATTTGTCTCTACATGCAATGCAAGTTGCATATAAAATACTTCAAGTATTTGATGTGATTTAGAGATTGCTGCTCCATATGCAGTTGCATTCGATTATCCTGGTGACGTCTGGCAGAACTTTCTATGCATGCGTATTTGTCTCATGTCCATAATTATCTTAAATCTATTGCAACAATTTGTGTATTAACGTAAATGTACCTAATTTCGTGCCCCAAATGTATTAATTATGATAGGTTTCATTATACATTTTCTTAATAGTTCTGTATTCAGTTCTGTAATAGTTCAAAATTTCAAATAAAATTCCATCGGAAATGCCAAAAGTAATGATTGTGCATCCGTTAGATGCCAATTTCGTTTAGACTGTTGTTGTCACTATTGTTACAGCGACTGCTTCTTCGGCTACTATTTCTCTACTTCATTTTTCATTTTTTATTTTTCCTTTATTTTCTTTATCTTTTTACTATTTTTCTTATCATGATAACTGTCACTCGCAGCAAAATTACCAGCGACCTGCTGCTGAAAAACCATCATCGGCCACTGAAAATTGCACTGTTGTTGCTATTGTGGCAACAACGGCAACAACTTTTCATTATAAAATGTTGCTCGTTGTCATTGTTGTTTGATAAAAGTAGACAATTTGCTTATCTTTCAATTATTCGGTTGTTCATTTGTCTGTCGAACAACAAGTTGCAATTTTATTGCCACGAACAATCAATAATGTCTGGGGTTTTGTTCACGAAACTTTCGATGATTACATGAGTATTTTAAAAGAAAAAAAAATATTATTCTTAATAAATAATGGCGTTTTTACAGTATTATCTTCGATCGGTATAAAGTAAAATTCAGCCGTAGATGTTTGTGTTATGAGGCATTTCAACATAAGTGGTCGGGTCACAGGTCCCAATTGACCAATTATTTAACATTTTAATAGTAGTTAGCACAGATATATAGACAATCTAAAGCCGGAGTTTCATTGATCTAGCTTTTCTAATTCTCTAGTAATCGTGATGTCAAGAGATAGACGGACAGACTCAGAAGGTCAGACTGATCAAGATTATACCTTAAAGACATGCCTCCTTCATAGTGTTACAAATGGATTATTAAACCTAATATACCCTTGCACTCTTAGTGTAGGGTATACAAAAAAGAAATTTAAAATTTATCTTAAAAAAAATCATTAAATAATTTATTGCTTATTAATATTTATTTGTAAAATTCATCCAATTTATCTAATTTAACAAATTCATAAAATTCATAAAATTCATAAAATTCATAAAATTCATAAAATTCATAAAATTCATAAAATTCATAAAATTCATAAAATTCATAAAATTCATAAAATTCATAAAATTCATAAAATTCATAAAATTCATAAAATTCATAAAATATATAAAATTCATAAAATTCATAAAATTCATAAAATTCATAAAATTCATAAAATTCATAAAATTTATAAAATTTATAAAATTTATAAAATTCATAAAATTCATAAAATTCATGGAATTCATAAAATTCGTAAAATTCATAAAATTCATAAAATTCATAAAATTCATAAAATTCATAAAATTCATAAAATTCATAAAATTCATAAAATTCATAAAATTCATAAAATTCATAAAATTCATAAAATTCATAAAATTCATAAAATTCATAAAATTCATAAAATTCATAAAATTCATAAAATTCATAAAATTCATAAAATTCATAAAATTCATAAAATTCATAAAATTCATAAAATTCATAAAATTCATAAAATTCATAAAATTCATAAAATTCATAAAATTCATAAAATTCATAAAATTCATAAAATTCATAAAATTCATAAAATTCATAAAATTCATAAAATTCATAAAATTCATAAAATTCATAAAATTCATAAAATTCATAAAAATCATAAAATTCATAAAATTCATAAAATTCATAAAATTCATAAAATTCATAAAATTCATAAAATTCATAAAATTCATAAAATTCATAAAATTCATAAAATTCATAAAATTCATAAAATTCATAAAATTCATAAAAATCATAAAATTCATAAAAATCATAAAATTCATAAAATTCATAAAATTCATAAAATTCATAAAATTCATAAAATTCATAAAATTCATAAAATTCATAAAATTCATAAAATTCATAAAATTCATAAAATTCATAAAATTCATAAAATTCATAAAATTCATAAAATTCATAAAATTCATAAAATTCATAAAATTCATAAAATTCATAAAATTCATAAAATTCATAAAATTCATAAAATTCATAAAATTCATAAAATTCATAAAATTCATAAAATTCATAAATTCATAAAATTCATAAAATTCATAAAATTCATAAAATTCATAAAATTCATAAAATTCATAAAATTCATAAAATTCATAAAATTCATAAAATTCATAAAATTCATAAAATTCATAAAATTCATAAAATTCATAAAATTCATAAAATTCATAAAATTCATAAAATTCATAAAATTCATAAAATTCATAAAATTCATAAAATTCATAAAATTCATAAAATTCATAAAATTCATAAAATTTATAAAATTTATAAAATTCATAGAATTTATAAATTTTATAAAATTCATAAAATTCATATAATTCATAAAATTCATAAAATTCATAAGTCATAAAATTCATAAATTTCAAAAAAATTCGTAAAATTCATAAAATTTATTAAGTCTATCAAATTAATAAATATATTCATCATAATCAAAAGTTCGCCATTCTTTATTAGACTCACAAAATTTATAGCAATCGTGATCAATGTTACGAAATTCATCACATTTATTAAATTCAGCGAATGCATCTTTAAATTGGACATATTTACAAATTTAAATACATACACTACACATCTAATTGTCTGATCTGTTTAAAATATTTAATTAATATTATTCAATTATACATTTTATACCTTAAACACTATAATTTTATATTGTAATTAAATGACTGTCAAACGCATACAATAAATACTTAAATTGAAATCAATCTATGACAATAACAATCAGCAATTGTTGCTTCTATTGTTGTATTAAAAATCTCTGCTGTCAATCGATTAATAAACTAAAGTCAGAATATCTGCCTAAATTGGCCCCAGAGTGTAACAACTGTCATTGTAGAGCATCGTATGACACAATGACATGTAAACGAAGACATTATTTGTCACTTACAGAGACAAACAAACAAACCAGACCAAACCAAACCAAACCAAAGAAAGATATTCACACCTTTGACACCTTCGACCTCAAGAACTTTATAAGACAAAGCCTCAGCACGTCTGTGATTCGGATACTGTTCACATGCAATGAATTAATTAATGAACAAACGAATCGAATTGCAATACCTTCAAATGAATGAATTGGAATGGGACCAAGTGTTGCCACAAATTAATTATTTAAACAACAACAACAAAATATGTCGAACAAAAACTACTAAAACAGAAACTGTTGAAGTTGCTGTAAATGTGGTATTAGAGCGGCAGAAATGAACCCAGTAAACCTATAGAATATATATTAGTCAATTTTTTAAATTCTTCACATTTATCATATATATCATATTTAAGAAATTCATCATCTGAATTCATCATATTCATCATATTCATCAAATTCATCATATTTATCATATTCATCATATTCATCATATTCATCATATTCATCATATTCATCATATTCATCATATTCATCATATTCATCATATTCATCATATTCATCATATTCATCATATTCATCATATTCATCATATTCATCATATTCATCATATTCATCATATTCATCATATTCATCATATTCATCATATTCATTATATTCATTATATTCATCATATTCATCATATTCATCATATTCATCATATTCATCATATTCATCATATTCATCATATTCATCATATTCATCATATTCATCATATTCATCATATTCATCATATTCATCATATTCATCATATTCATCATATTCATCATATTCATCATATTCATCATATTCATCATATTCATCATATTCATCATATTCATCATATTCATCATATTCATCATATTCATCATATTCATCATATTCATCATATTCATCATATTCATCATATTCAGCATATTCATCATTTTCATCATATTCATCATATTCACTAAATTCATCGTATTCAACATGTTCGTAAAATTCCATAAATTCATTAATTTCATAAAATTCGGAATATTCATCAAATAAAATGCGTCACAAACTTGTTCTTCATTTAAATTGTTTACTTGGTTCTTTGTATAGGTCTCAATATCTATTTGGAGATGTCTGTCTGTCTACCGATCAATGACAGTTCAATTGGTGTCGCAGTTGTTGTGCTGTATGTCTTCGAAACTAAAACATATGCATTGAGTGCTAAGCTCCAAGGAGCTCTTCTTACAATCCAATTACATAAAACGTGTTGCACCTTTTGACAGTTCATTTGTTCAGTTGCATTTCATGCATTACCTGCACATCAGACACATTATGTATTCATTCATTCGTTAGTTCGTTCGTTCATTCGGCGCTCGTTGGTTCTTTGGTTTGTTCATTAATTAATTTATACCATCATTCATGCATGTGACTCGATGCACATCGCACATTCAGCATTGAATAAATAATTTACAAAATATTGACAGACGCATGACGAGTGAACTGGTAACCATTATCAAAATAAACAAGGTTAACGTATAAATTGAGCATCTCTGCTGAATACAACCAGTTTTGTACATACATCCACTGAATGTAACATAAATATTAAACTATATAAAACATTAAATGATTTCCATATTGTTTTAATTTTGTTAATTACATATTTATGTATTAAATATTGCAAAGTTAGCAAGTTAAAATGTTATTAAAATCAAAAATTTAATAAGTTTAACAAAAAAATGTTGATGATTTTACTTTAACTTCTCAAAGTATATACAATTCAAATATTCTAAACATTAAAATTTTGATATAAACTTTTGAAAATTTAGTTTACAAAAGATAATTTTTAAAATACATCCAATTTATAAAATTTATTTAGTCATTAAATGCAACAAAATGTCAAATTTGTTAATTTCAATAAATTTACAAAGTTCATCCAACCGAAAAAATCATAAAATGTATAAAATCATTCATCTTTCATTCGTTAAATTCATCAAATTTATTTTATTCATCAAATATTATGAAATTCATCTAAAAATCAAATTCATCAAATTTTAAATTTCGTCAAATTCATCAAATTTATTGAATTCATCAAATGTTATTATTAAAATGTTTATATTCATTTAAATCTTTAATTCCGTCAAATTCATCCAATTTATCGAATTTTATAAATCCTTCATATACATTAAAATCATCAAATAAGTCAAATTTTCAAAAATGTATAAAATCATTTAAAAAAGAATTTAATAAATTCATCAAATTTTATGAAATTCATCTAAAATTCAAATTCATGAAATTTTAAATTTCGTAAAATTCATCCAATTTATCGAATTCATCAAATTCATCTAAATATCAGATTCATTAAATCTTTCATATTCAGCAAATTCAAATCTTCAATTTAGTCAAATTCATCGAATTTTTCGAATTCATCGAATTTTTCGAATTCATCATATTTATCATATTCATCATATTCATCATATTCATCATATTCAACATATTCATCATATTCATCATATACATCATATTCATCATATTCATCATATTCATCATATTCATCATATTCATCATATTCATCATATTCATCATATTCATCATATTCATCATATTCATCATATTCATCATATTCATCATATTCATCATATTCATCATATTCATCATATTCATCATATTCATCATATTCATCATATTCATCATATTCATCATATTCATCATATTCATCATATTCATCATATTCATCATATTCATCATATTCATCATATTCATTATATTCATCATATTCATCATATTCATCATATTCATCATATTCATCATATTCATCATATTCATCATATTCATCATATTCATCAAATTCATCATATTCATCATATTCATCATATTCATCATATTCATCATATTCATCATATTCATCATATTCATCATATTCATCATATTCATCATATTCATCATATTCATCATATTCATCATATTCATCATATTCATCATATTCATCATATTCATCATATTCATCATATTCATCAAATTCATCATATTCATCATATTCATCATATTCATCATATTCATCATATTCATCATATTCATCATATTCATCATATTCATCATATTCATCATATTCATCATATTCATCATATTCATCATATTCATCATATTCATCATATTCATCATATTCATCATATTCATCATATTCATCATATTCATCATATTCATCATATTCATCATATTCATCATATTCATCATATTCATCATATTCATCATATTCATCATATTCATCATATTCATCATATTCATCATATTCATCATATTCATCATATTCATCATATTCATCATATTCATCATATTCATCATATTCATCTTATTTATCATATTCATCAATTCATCAAATTCATTAAATCCATCATATGTTACAATTCACGAACGAATTCGATCATTGGATGTATTTTTATCCAATGATCGAATTCGTTAAATTTATCAAATTTATCTATTCATTACATTCATAAAATGCATCAAATTCATCATTCATCCATTTTATCAAATTCATCATATATGATAAAATACTTCTAAAACATCCAATTATCGAATTCTTCTAATTCATCTAGTTCATTGAATCGTCACATTCATTAAATTTGTCATATTCAACAAATTCGTGAAATACATCAAATTTTCTTATTCATCGAATTCATCAAATTCATCCAATTTATCGAAATGATTCAATTCATAAAAATGCAGCCAATGATCGGTAAGTTAAATTCATCTAATTCATCCAATCATTACATCCATAAAATGCATCAAATTGATCATTCATCCATTTTATCGAATTCATCAAATATGATAAAAATCTTCTAAAACATCCAATTATCGAATTCGTCAAATTCTTTTAGTACATTGAATCGTAAAATTCAGCATTCAATCCTCATATTCATTAAATTCATCTAGTCCAATCATCGAATACGTCAAATTCATCTAATCATTACATTCATAATTTGACAATTTGTCTAATGACATTCATTAATTCATCATATTCTTCCAATTTCTCAAATTCGTCAAATTTATCATATTCATCAAATTCCTTTAATTCATCGAATTTCTATAATTCATCAATTTCATCAAAATTTTGTAATATTCAGCAAATTTATTGAGTTCATCGTAAATATTCAATTCATCAATTATTATTAAATTCATAAAAATTATCCAATTATTAAATTTGTCAAATTCATCTCATTCAACGAATTCGTTTAATTCATTTCAAATTCATCTTTTAAAATTCTCAAAACCAATCTTATAAAACCGAAACATATAACTTATTTCTTTAAATTAAAATTGTATTTTATAAAATATCTTAAAGTATTGCATATGCTGTTGGCACCACAGACAAACATCAACATAATACACACTAACAATAGCAACTAAAACTACTACTTTTTCTAAAAGAGTTGCTAACATCGTTCACCATGCGACTTTTTACCTCTGCGCGCCGCCTGCTTTGATTTGATTTGTGGCACAATTGAAGCGGATGCGGAAACAGAAGCTGCAATTGAAACAAAACAACAGCAGCATGCAAGCGACTTAATTACTCTGATGAAAAGTGTTGCCAACCAGTGATTGTGTATGGCTGTCTATGTTCGTATTTACACAGCGAAAAATGTGACAAAAAAAACTGAATTTACATAATTTGTTTGTGTAAATAACAAAAAGTTTTGCCAAATATATAAAATAGTTAATTTATTGAATTAGATTTATTAAGTTTTTGAAACGTAAATTCATACAGTCTAACATATACAATTTGTTCAAAAAATTCCGTCAGTACATATATTTGTTAAAGTAACAAATCTATTTGCTATTATAGCAAAAAATTTACAACTGTTACAAACTACAAAACAATTAAATTAATTATTTTTAAATTGATATCTTGAAGTTAAACTTTATAAATTAAAACAATAAGAACAAGTTACACAACCTTTTTGTTATTTTATTTATACAGCAAAATCTGTTTGTAAATACAACAAATTTATTTGCTGATATGCCAAATAGCTTTGCAATTGCACAGCGATTTTTATCTCTTAGTTCAACACAATAACCATTCGTGCTACCGACGCCAAATATGTATTACCCAGCATTTTATTTATACAGCGAAAGGTATATGCATATATAACAAATTAGTTTGCTAATATAGCATACTTATTTGTAGCTGCTTAGTTTTATAAATTTAGCGAGTTTTTAATTCAGTAGAAAATAAATTAATTTAAATTGTTTTTGTTTTACGACCTCTATTGAATTTAATATTTAAAAAGTAAATCAATAAAAAAATTTGTTATTTTTGTACTTTATTTATATAACATAATGTCTATGTAAATACAACAAATTCTTTTGCTGATACAGCATATACACTAAATTAAAATCTTGTTTTAAAATTGAAATTACAAGAGTGTTAATACAAATATTTAATATATTAAAATTTTATTTATACAGCAAATTGTTTCTACTAACATAACAAATATATTTGCTATTATGGCAAACATTTTGCAACTACCTAAATTTATAATTAACAGACCATTCATTGATTTTAAATAAAACTCAACTTTAAAAAGTGAAATATCAATTAAAACATTTGTTATTTTATAAGACAACTATACAGCAAATTGTATATATGAATATGACAAATTATTTTGCTAATATAGCTACAATTTTGCACATGCACTCTTTTCAAATTAAAAAAACAATACAATTAATTACTTTTAAATTAAATAAACCTATTTTAATTGAAACAATAACAGAAGTATTAAAAATTTTAAATTATTCAAACAATAAATTACTATTTCTAATATAACAAATTGTTTTGTTGGTTAATGACAAATTATTATGCTAACATAGCATACAATTTTGCACCTGCTCTATTCTAAAATTGAAAAATAATGCAATTTATTACTCAAAATAACCTTTTTCATTTGAAACATAACAGAAGTATTAAATATTTAAAATTATTTAAACAACAACTTCCCATTGCTAATATAACAAATTATTTTGTTGATTAATGGAAAGTTTTACAACTGTTTACTTTTATAAATTCCAAAATAAATCAATAAAATACTAATAAATTGAAAATACATTAAAAATTTTAAAAAACATTTGTGAATTTAGCAAATAAAATTGTTACATTTACAAAAATCATTTGTTTATACAACAAATACGTTTGTAAAATTTAATGCTCTTGTTTATTATTTTAGAAAATAATAAGAGTTTGCAAAGCAGCTACAAATTAATTAATCATTGTCATTTGTAATATTAATGAATTTGTTTTCCTGTGTGTTTCTCAATGACGAGTACTTTTCTGGTTGTTTGAAAGTTTATTCATGCACTCGGCGACTCAGCGTCTGTCTGCTACGACTCTATTTAAGTATGTTGCTATCCATATGTCTGTCCGTCCGTCCATCGGGTACACTGTGTGACAGACTCATTGACTGACTGACGCCGTACGCACGCACGAAAACGTAACACAAACGTGCTGCACGTAAAACGCATAACGACTGCTTTGCTACGTTACGTAGCATAGTAATCGTTACGTTACTTTGTTTCTGTCTGTCTGACTGTGTTGGGTTCGCTTTCGTTTGCAAATTTTTAAGGCACTTCCGTTAAGTGTCTGCTTGTGTGCGTGCGTGCGTGCATGCGTTCGTTTGTTCGTCCGTCTGCCTTTCGTCTTGCCACACAAAATCATTAAGAAGTTTTAAATGCATATGTATGCGTGACACACATATATACAGACAGACATGCATGCACACAATCAAATATACCCAGAAACCCACAAACAAACGCACAAATACTGACACCAAAAAATTTCAATTGAATGTTAATTGGAGGACATGTACGTGGTTGAGAAGCGGAAGCTATCAGCATTGAATACTGACTTTATAGAGAAGAAATACAAAAGAGATCAAAAGGTATTTAAAGTGTCTATAAAACTTTTAGATTTTATTGGTGTCGATTGGGAAGCATTGAAGTATAATTTGGAAAAGTTGGAATTTCTGGAAAATATTTAAAAATTTGAAATTTAAGTGGGAATTTGAATTTAAGATAAAATTTAAATACATTTTTGTGAAAATTTAATTTTTTAGTGTAAAAATGAATTTTTAGTGAAACATTTAAATTTTAGTGAAAAATTGAATTTTAAGTGAAAAATTTAATTTTTAGTGAAAAATTGAAATTTTAGTGAAAAATTGAATTTTAAGTGAAAAATTTAATTTTGAGTGAAAAATTTAATTTCTAGTGAAAAATTCAATTTTAAGTGAAAAATTTAATTTTTAGTGAAAAATTTAATTTTTGGTGAAAAATTGAATTTTTAGTGAAAAATTTAATTTTAGGTGAAAAAATTAATTTAAAAAAAAAATTGAATTTTTTAGTGAAAAATTAAATTTTAAGTGAAAAATTGTATTTCTAGTGAAAAATTTAATTTGTAGATATAAATTGAATTCTTAGTGAAAACTGAATTTTTAGTGAAAATTTGAATTTTTAGTGAAAATTTGAATTTTTAGTGAAAATTTGAATTTTTAGTGAAAATTTGAATTTTTAGTGAAAGTTTGAATTTTTAGTGAAAATTTGAATTTTTAGTGAATAATTTAATTTCTGGTGATAAATTGAATTTTTAGTGAAAATTTGAATTTTTATTGAAAATTTGAATTTTTAGTGAAAATTTGAATTTTTAGTGAAAATTTGAATTTTTAGTGAAAATTTAAATTTTTAGTGAAAATTTGAATTTTTAGTGAAAAATTGAATTTTTAGGGAAAAATTAAATTTTTAGTGAAAAATTGAATTTTGAGTGAAAAATTGAATTTTTAGTGAAAAATTGAATTTTTAGTGAAAAATTGAATTTTGAGTGAAAAATTGAATTTTTAGTGAAAAATTTATTATTAATGGTTATCGCATGGGTTTGACTTAGTATGTTGAGTGATCGGCGACATTTGAGTACTGTGTTCGATTTTATGATCGCATTGTCTAGTGCTAGGATGGCAGCCTGACTATCCACAAAGATTGTAATCTCCGATGGATCCATGTTCTTTGTTTGGATGATCTGTGTGCTTTATCTATCGCGAATATTTCTGCTTGAAAGACACTGCAGTCGTCGTGAAGTCTATGTGACTCGTGAATTTGCAGTGCGTCGCAGAAAATGCCAGATCCAGTCCTTATTTCCATCGTAGACCCGTCAGTAAACACTTGAAGGTTGCTATTACTTGTTGACGAGTTAGCGCTCCTATCCAAAACCTCGCGGGATTTGAGTCCCGATTTGGATTTGGAAGCATTCTCCCTTTTCCCCGAATCCTTTCCCTTGTTTGCCTTTTTAGGGGCAAGTAGGGGTGGTTTTTCTGGGGCACAGGTGCTTGAAGCAGCGAGTGCGGGCTTTGCTGAGCTCCCTCCGTTCGTAGCTTTTCACCACCTGCGTGTGCTTCTTTTTGAGTGCCAAGTCTCGATCAGTGAGGCTTGCCTGATCCCTAGCACTCAGTTTTTTGAGGTACCTCAGTGACCCCTTGTACCTCCGGCGTTTGTTGTCTGTTGCCGGTGTAGGTACAGCGATAACCGTCGTGTCGTTATCATCGGAGTCCGCTAGCAACTCTTCTTCCGTGTCCGGGCCTGCGATGACCTGTGAGGGAGGGTTTGATTCTTCTTCATCGCTGTCAATGTGCAGGGTACCGAAGAACGGAAGGGCTTTTACCATCGTCGGTCATCATGGGTGTATCGCCTACATGGTTGTCAGGTGGGGCGATTCCAGTTTGCCTGACTAGGCCAGGTCTTTCTGTCTTTTCGTTTGTTTGTTTGTTGTTGTTGTCGTTCATTTTAGGTCCCACGAGTTGCGGAGAAGTAAAGTACCACCCGCATATATACGGGTGGGGCCTGCTAAGTTCGGAGGTCGCCAGGTATCCGATACCTCCGCTAGCGACAGTGCAAGTACGGGTACCTTAATCCAGCCCAGGGGATATTGGAGGTGGAAGGGAAAGTTAGGAATAGGGAAAGGAGGGATGAGAGGACCTCAGACATATAGTCAGAGAGCATGAGATGGGAGTTGAACCATTAATGGGCATCAACTGATATTCATTCTTCCTGACCTTGGCTAACTCCATCCTTTACTAGGACACTGGGGAGGTTATTTCCAGTTGGCACCCACGTGGAGGGTTTGGAATGAGGATTTTTGTCAAACATTATACATTATAAGTAAAAAATTTAAATTTTTTAAAAATTGAAATTTCTGTGAAAATTAAATTTTTAGTGAAAAATTGTATTTCTAGTGAAAATTTGAATTTTTAGTGAAAATTGAATTTTTATTGAAAATTTTTATATTTTAGTGAAAATGTTAATTTTTAGTGATAAATTTAATTCTTAGTCAAAACTGAATTTTCAGTGAATATTGAATTTTTGTTAATCGAAAACTGAATTTTTACTCAAAAATTGTATTTTTAGTGAAAAATTGAATTTTTAGTGAAAATTTAATTTTTAGTGAAAAATTGAATCTATAGTGAAAAATATAATTTTTAGTAAAAAAAATGAATTTTTAGTGAAAAAATGAATTTTTAGTGAAAAAATGAATTTTTAGTGAAAAATTGAATCTTTAGTGTAATTTTTAATTGTTAATGAAACTGAATTTTTAGTGAAAAATTGCATTTTTAGTGAAAATTTAAATTTTTAGTGAAAATTTTAATTTTTAGTCAAAATTTTAATTTTTAGTGGAAATTTTAATTTTTAGTGGAAATTTAAGTTTTTAGTGAAAAATTTAATTTAAAATGAAAATTTGAATTTTTAGTGCAAAATTGAATTTTAGTGAAAAGTTTAATTTTTGCAATAAATGTATTTTATATTGTTTTTTTTTTTAATTATTTAAAATTTTAAACTATTTATATGAACAATTTAAATAAATTTAATTTTTAAAAATTAAATTGCTAAAAAAATACTCACTTAAAATATAATTTTTATAACCAACAACTACGAACACTTTAAAAGCATCATCGTAATACATTTTTCATTCTGTCATAAGTCATTTATTTTTGTTGTTGTTTTTTTTTATTTTTGCTGCTCTGTTTCGAACACACTACGCTTTATGTTACATTTTAATTACACAAACTTGCAGCGAAACAAGCAAAAATAGTTAATAATCCTAATTATATAAGAAGGCAAATTTCTGCTTTACTTTCTTTGTGCTCATGAAAGTAAAACAGACTATTTTACGAAAGTTTTCGAAAATTTAAATATATTTCTTATTTCATATTTGAGACTGTCATATAAGTTTGTACTGTGTACAATTTTTTTCTTAGTTGAAAAAAATGCAATTAAAACGTATTTATGTACTTAAGTTTCGTAGTGATAGACAAATAAATATTTTGAAGAAATAATTCACTAAAGTGGAAACAAATTCAAAGAGTAACATAGCGAAAAAGAGTTTAAATCGTGCAATTTGCTTTTAACTGAAGCCAAATGTGTGCTGCATATAATTCGCAGTCGTTTTTTTTGGAGTGCTGCAAGCTGAAAATAATATAAAATCGTCCCAAAGATAAAAGAAGCTAAATATGTTAAAGACGAGTGCGAATTCAGTGTAGTATGATTTGTACTAAAGAAAAATGTTGAGAATTTAACCTTTTTCGTAAAATGTTCTACGTAAAAAATTGAAATAACAAAAATGTTCAAATTTATTTATAAAATAGTGCCTTCAATTTTAGTAACCATGTCGTGCAGCGACGAGTAACATAACTCGGCATGTTAAACCATAATTAAAAGTTGCATAAATTCACACATATACAACACATACAGGTGTATATGTGTGTGTGTGAAGGTGTAAGTGTAAATCACCTACACACATATGCAAGCTTATTTGCAGTTTTGCAAAGCTTTTAAACAACGCACAGAAGTGCACAAAAAAGTTCAAAAGCCAGAGACTTCAAATATAACGCAAAACAGACCGAAAGACAGACAAAACGACAAATGCACAAACACATCTGTGTCTTTAAGACGCATGGACGGACAGATAAAAGCACCGACGAAGATTTTCTTGAGTGCAACCGAAAAAGTACTTTTTTAGCTGACAGACAACAGCATTAGAGCAGCAGAAGTAAAGCAGTGGTTGAAGGGTTAAAAGTGCACCATATAAGTCAACACAACGACAAACATACACACTCACATACTCCCATGGACAGACACACACACACACACACAGCCAGCAATACCAGTGCATGTGGCACATTCTTCGCTGAGCTCTTCATCGTCTGCTGGGAGCGAAATTAAGTGAAGCATACGTGCGTGTCACGTCAGGACGAAGGTGAACACGCAGGCGACGATGTTGCCAAAACTTTATCCTTGTGTGTTGAGGTTGCACGTTCTGCCCTCAGCATGCTTTTGCGAGTTGCTTTGGTACTAGGTCCTGCTGCTAGCTATGCTGCTACCTCTGCTGTTTCTTCTGCTGCTTCTTCTTCTTTTGCTGCTTCAACTGCATCCTTTGCAACAAAGTAAAAGTGCAGCGGCATGCGTGTTACTCGCAAGCACTGCAGGCTCTCGCAGGATCTAGAAAAATGACCCCTTTTGATGAAAGACACTGCAGAAACTTTGCCGCAAGGTTGTCAAAACTATTAAGAAGGTGTGAAGGAGGCTGCCGTCGTGTAAAAGTTGTAAAAGGTCTGAGGTGAGGTGAGTTCATTGCAATGCGGTGTGTTGAGCAGAGGATCTTCGTAAAATATGCATTAAAAACCTAACAATTTCCTGCGTTGCAGGGGCAAAGCGCGGAAGTGCAAGAGAACTTTTAAAAACAAATCAAAAACATAAAATTAAAATATACTAAATATAATATTAAATGAAAATAAAATAAAGAGATATGAATTGTATTGAGCATGAACAAATCTATAACAAATATTTAAATCAAATGCAAAATTTTAAAACTGCACAAAAAAAAAAATCTTAAATGTGATGATTTTATTCATCAATATTATGATTTTTTTCATTTTGCAGCAACAACCTGGATTCATTATATAGATGAATACATTCATTGAATTAAAATCGTATTTTTTAAATGTTTTTCATTTTCAATATTTTATTAACATAAAATTTCAAACACGAATTTGTCTTAATTTACACATACATGTATTTATTAAAAAAAAGATGAAATTATAAAAAAATATTTTATAAAACATGTTTCTAATATAAGCATGTACAAAAAAAAACTTCAATATGATGAATTTATTCATTAATATTATGAATTTTTTCACCATTTACCAGATTCATCATATTGATACCACCGTTCATTAAATGACATATTAATGAATTCATTCATTATATATATGAACAAAATATTCAATACAATGAATTTGAAGTGTCATATTTATGAATTTGTTCATAATATTTTTTTGAAATTTTTTCGAAAAAAAATTGTTGAAAAAAAAATTTTTTTGGAAAAGAAAATATAAAAAAAAAAAAAATTAAAAATAAAAATAAAAAAAAAAATTGAAAAAAAAATCCAAAAATTTTTTTTTTCAATTTTTTATAAATATAACTTATTATTAAAAAAAAGTTTTAATTATAATTAAATATATTACAAAACATTTTACTAATTTATGCATGTCGAGGATGCATTATAAGAAATAGGCCGTACGAAATGTAGAAAAAAAAATCGAAACCTTAAGATGTCGAAATTTTAAAAGCCTTAGAACGTCGAAATAATAAAATTTATAGGATCAAAAATGTCGAAAATTAAAATGCCGAAATATCAAAATGTTGAAATACAATTTTCAAATCCTATATGAGCAAGTCCACACCCAATCCTGCAGGATTTATAACTCACCCTCTTCGATTTCAATGAAATTTTGGCTACTAATAAAGGTTATCGAGATCTGCATTCACCATTTTTTTTATATTTTTCCGACCACTATTTTCCAAGATATCACTTTTTCCAGAGATACAGTCCAAAGTAAAAATTTTGTCAGAGATAACTTTTGTATGGTGGTTCCTATTGATGCTAGAAACTTCGTTAAGGTTTCGTTTTAAACCTAAAAAATTCAATGATGGTATTTTGAAGGCAGCATATTTAAAAATCTCCGCATGAATCCTAGAGTAGCTAAAAATCCGAATTCGTAGCAGAGATTCTGATTTTCTCTACAACCGGACTCAAAATTATAGTGTCTACGTTGCTTTTTAAATATCTTTTTTTATATTTTTATCTTCCTGTTTTATTACAAAATATATATATTTGAAATATTTATATATTATATGAAAAATATATATGAAATATATATATTTTTTGTTACGTTACAGATTTTTCTAAATTTTTTATTATTTTTTCAGCAAAAAAATTATTTCGTCATATTAAATTTCGACATTTTTAGTTTTCGTCATTTTGTTTTTAACATTTTAGTTTTCAACATTTTTTCGACATTTTTATTTTCGACATTTTTATTTTCGACATTTTTGTTTTTGACATTTTCAGGTTTAGGTCACCAAACACATTTTTATGAAAAACTTAATTTACGAGTTTGTTGATTAATATTATAAAAAGCAATTGATGCATTTTTAAAATGGAAATGCCAATTGATAGATTCACATTTTTTTAACAAGGGGGAAAAAAAGTGAGATCATCGATTAAAAATTGACAGATTTACAAAGATTTTTGTAAATGAATATTTGGCATTTTGAAAATGTATTTGAAAATGTATTGTTTTCGTTCTACAACGACGATATATTCTGAATGTTTTTATATTGTTTATGTTGTAAATATATATGAACTAATGAAAAAATAAGAATTTTTTTGTAATATTTTTAGCATTACCCCAGGATTTTTCAAGAGGTCTCAAAATGATTGGTTTTGAAAAAAATCACAAAAATCAATTAAAAGAAAAATACATTTTATTATTTTAATACACAGAGTTAGATCACGAAACACACGATGTAAATAAACCCTTCTAAAGAATTTTAAAAAATATTTAAATGTATTTTTTTGAAGGCCGAAAAAACGTTTCCCACTTTACGTGACTCATTTATCAAAAATATGACATATCACTTTGAAGAATGGATCAAAAAAGGAACTTCCAGAGTTGTCAACTTGTCCATATTTTCACATCATAACCCTTAAAGGTTGCTGAATCTTGTCGTGTAATCGGTTTCTCTGTGAAAAATCACGTTCGTGAATTATCGTGAAAACCGCACAAACGTGACTCATTTATCAACAATATGACCTTAAAAAACGGATCAAAAAAGGAACTTCCAGAGTGGCCAACTTGTCCATATTTTCACATCTTAACCCTTAAAGGTTGCTGAATCTTGTCGTGTAATCGGTTTCTCTGTGAAAAATCACGTTCGTAAATTATCGTGAAAACCGCAAAAACGTGACTCATTTATCAAAAATATGACATATCACCTTGAAAAACGGATCAAAAAAGGAACTTCCAGAGTTGCCAACTTGTTCATATTTTCACATCATAACCCTTAAAGGTTGCTGAATCTTGTCGTGTAATCGGTTTCTCTGTGAAAAATCACGTTCGTGAATTATCGTGTAAACCGCACAAACGAGACTCATTTATCAAAAATATGACATATCAGCTTGAAAATCGGATCAAAAAAGGAACTTCCAGAGTTGCCAACTTCTCCATATTTTCAAATTTTAACCCTTAAAGGTTGTTGAATCTTGTCGTGTAATTGGTTTCTCTGTGAAAAATCACGTTCGTGAATTATCGTGTAAACCGCACAAACGAGACTCATTTATCAAAAATATGACATATCAGCTTGAAAATCGGATCAAAAAAGGAACTTCCAGAGTTGCCAACTTCTCCATATTTTCAAATTTTAACCCTTAAAGGTTGTTGAATCTTGTCGTGTAATTGGTTTCTCTGTGAAAAATCACGTTCGTGAATTATCGTGAAAACCGCACAAACGTGACTCACTATACCCACTTTACCATAGCCATTTCATCAAATTGAAGAACATTTTTTCAAATTTCTATGGATAGGTTTAAGAGATTTCGGGCAATGACTGTTGTACTGAGCTTTCAAAAAGGTGGTTACATATATTTGTAAATATCTCGCGTTTAATAAAACTCATATGCTCAATTTTATTGAACGAAAGGTAATTAAATATCCAATAAACAACTCTAAAGAAGAACTCGAAAAATGTAAATATTTTCGACCAAAATTCTATTCAAAAATGCTTTAAAAATTAGCCTGCACATTTTTAAAGTAAATGATGTAAAAATAAAAGAATCTATGGATAAATTATGAGAACTAAAAACTAAAAACAAAAAATCGCATTTTATGTTTATACCCTATACCCATGGGTTACAAGTTATAAAAGGTATGGGAGGATACATTTCGCCTCTTAGTAGTCGTGATTGGTATGAAAAAATATATATTTTTTTGATGAATATCAAATTCCGAGTCGATTTAGATATGTCTGTCCGCACTTTAAAACTGCTATTCCGAATGATGTGAAATTTATTTTCAATATATTTTAGTAGAATAGTAATACTATGTTTGAAAATGAGTCGAATTAGACAACGTAATCTACTACATTCACTACGAGATATGGGTTTACTTTTTTGGATCACATATCTCGTTAAGTATTAAAGATAAAGTTATAAAATTTAAAATGACTTAAAGCAATCATCTATCAATAGGTACTCAAAAAATGAGCGTGAGCCGCTCACATTTTTTTATTTTTATGCCTATTTGTATAGCACTCAATTATTAGTTTCACATGACTTTTTTTATCCTCAAATGGTACCCATATATTTTTGTCATTGATAGCTCAATTTCTTCAAAAGAGTGTAAATTAATTTTGGAAAATTAACAATTGTGTATTATCTTACTTTCTTGATTTTTGCTATTTTTAAATGAATTTTTTCTTAAATTTTTTTTTGAAAAAAAATGCTTTTTTCAAGTTCTCCTATCGAGTTCTCTTAACCTAATGAACCAATTTAAAAATGTTCTGAGAAATGCAAAAACTAATATGTCGAGCTCTAGTGTATGTATTTCGTTCTGAGAAATGTTTATTGGATATTCAATTACCTTTCATTCGATATAACACTTGATCATATATGTTATTTAGAACGCGAGATATTTACAAATATATGTGAGCACCTGTATGAAAGCTCGGTCCAAAAGTTATTAGCTCATATTTTGTAAACCTATTCAAAGAAACATTATTAAACCATATTTGCTGAATCAGGGCGTCATCTATATATATAAAACTCTTGGTCCGTCTGTCAGTCTGTCTGTCTGTCTGTCTGTTTGTTCCAGCATCACGTCTAAACCACTGAACCGATTTAACTGAAATTTTGTAACAGGATACTATGGAGTCCGGAGGGTGTCATAGGCTATATAAGGGCACGATTGGACAAAGGGGCGTGGTACCTCCCATACAACCTAAACATTCCAAACGACATAACTCAGCACATACACAAGCTAAAAAGATGAAACAAAAAATTCAAATTAAAAAAAAATATACAAAAGCAACCACACATTAAAACTCACCACAATGAAAAAAAAAACTCACCACAGTAAAATTCACCACACTAAAACTCACCACACTAAAACTCACCACACTAAAACTCACCACACTAAAACTCACCACACTAAAACTCACTACACTAACATTCACCACACTAAAACTCACCACACCAAAATTCACCTCACCTAAACTCACCACACTGAAACTCACCACATTAAAACTCACCACACTAAAATTTCTACTGTGAAAAACTCTACGGGGAAGAATTCTACGGGAAAGAAATCTACCGGGAACAATTCTACCGGGATGAGTTCTACGGGAAGATTTCTTCCGAGATGAATTCTACCGGGATGAATTCTACGGGAAAGCGTTCTATGGGGAAGAATTTAACGGGGCAGTCTGAGAAAAAATTGTCTATGAGAAAAGTTGTTTTGGCGGAGATTTATTATTTGACTACTAGATTTATAAAACCAATAAAAAACTTTCACAGCCAAGCACGGGCCTCTGATATAAATAATAAAAATGTTTTTTATATTAATAAAATCGATCCATATCTTTTAATTCACAAAATCTTGGCACGAGTCGTGCACGGGTCCAGCTAGTTTTATATAATACAAAAATTACCTTGACTGCTGCGCAGAATATCTGTTGTGTAGTGTTATTTAATGAATTTTTTAAATTTTTTGTTATTATCAATAATTTTTTAAAATAAACATATTAATAATTCCTATTAATAATTCCTTATTTTTTTATATTATTGCTATTTTTAAAATGCAGTAGACGACATTTATTTCTACAACAACAACGACATATTTGTTTGTATAAAAACAACTATATATTATTCTAAAAATAAAATAAATTAAAATTCAAAAAGCAACAAAATTCTTGAACACAACAATATCAATAATATTAAAAGCCCCCTCGTATATACGAGAGAGAAACGAGCGCACGTCAAAAAATGGCCAACACTTAATTTCCTCTTTATCCTTGACTAAGGACGTGTGTATGTTAGTGTATGTGTGTGTGTGTTAAGCCAATGTTAGCTATATGTATTTGTGTTTATTCTTTTGCTTGTTTGTGTGTGTGGAATAAATTTCGTGCTGTGCGCCAAAATAGTTTTCTTTGCAATGCTTGAAATTCGATTTCATTTCATAACAAGAAACGCATTTATTATTGACTTCAGACGATATGTTGAAGGCGTGCTTTTTCACTCGCACAACAACAACAACAGGCTGTCGCACTCACACCAAGACCATTAATCCACCTCACACTCTTTCTCTCTCTCTCTCATACTCGGCACAATCTCGTGCTCGTTCTTTTCATGAAAACGTGTCAATTCTTGTGGCATTCAAAATGCATGTTGGTCTGCGATTCGAAAGGTTTTTTTTTCTTTTTTGGATTTTCCACATCGGTCTTTCGCATTGGGATCAACATCTAATGCGGACACAGCATGAGTTACCGTTGACACTATTACAAAAATAACAACAACAACATGAAAAACATTTGGCTTAAATCAACCAACAATCATAGATATATTTGGTTGTGTGGTTTTCGCATTTGGATCACCAACAGCTGCGGACAGATCGAAATGTTTTTATTAAGTGTTGATTTTGCACATATTTGAACGTAAATCATGCTGTTTTCATTTTGATGATTATGATGTTGTTTATGTTTCTGACGATATCTTTGTATTTTGATCGACGTTGGTTTTATTAAATATTACAATAATATATTTTTTTTAATATTTTTAAAATTTTTTATGTATAAAAGATTATAAAAAGAATTAAATTAAAAGAGTTGGGAAGGTTAGATCACATGGGAAATTTTAAAGTAGGTGTTATTATGATAGTTAGGATTTTCAAAATTATAGTCGGATTAAGCCGACTATAAATACCCTACACATATGTGTGGTTACCATTCAAAGTGGTATATAGGTCACCAGGGTATACGAATCTTGAAAATAACTACAAACTTTCCATCCCTGAAGAATTTTCTTTCATTTGATACCCATATTTACAAATGGGTAGATGTACCGAATTTCGATATTTTTTTTTGGAACCACAAGTCGTTTTGTGGGAAAACATTATTTTCATGTATTTGAGCATGATGTCAATATATATTTGACCAAAAAAGTTTACCTAAGCACGTATACAGTAAAATTGATTTGCAGATGTAAATTTTATATGAGGTATTTGAACATAAGTGGTCAGTTCTCAGGTCACAATAGACCGATCATGATAATTTTCTTGTTCAGACAGCTTAGATATATAAGTAATCTAAATCTAAAGTTTCATTGCTCATTGCTCTAGCTCTTCAACTTTTTCTGCAATCGTGATTTCAACAGAACAGAATGACAGACGGACAGACAGACGGACAGACGGACATCGCTAAATCGACTCAGGAGGTCATGCTGATCAAGAATATATATACTTTTCCATACCGGAGATGCTTTTTTCAGGGTGTTACAAACGGCGTACCAAACTGAATATACCCTTTCACTCTTAGTGTAGGGTATAAAAATAAAGTTAGAAAATACGAAGACATGTTGTAGATTGTCAGAATCAACTAAATACAGTTTTGACGTTTTCCATACTACGTAGGTGCTTCATTAGATTAGGAATATTGTCCTGTATCGTATTGTATCGTATTGTATCGTATTGCATCGTATTGTATCGTATTGTATCGTATTGTATCGTATTGCATCGTATTGTATCGTATTGTATCGTATTGTATCGTATTGTATTGTATTGTATTGTATCGTATTGTATCGTATTGTATAGAATTGTATTGTATCGTATTGTATCGTATTGTATCGTATTGTATCGTATTGTATCGTATTGTATCGTATTGTATCGTATTGTATCGTATTGTATCGTATTGTATCGTATTGTATCGTATTGTATCGTATTGTATCGTATTGTATCGTATTGTATCGTATTGTATCGTATTGTATCGTATTGTATCGTATTGTATCGTATTGTATCGTATTGTATCGTATTGTATCGTATTGTATCGTATTGTATCGTATTGTATCGTATTGTATCGTATTGTATCGTATTGTATCGTATTGTATCGTATTGTATCGTATCGTATTGTATCGTATTGTATCGTATTGTATCGTATTGTATCGTATTGTATCGTATTGTATTGTATTGTATTGTATTGTATCGTATTGTATCGTATTGTATCGTATTGTATCGTATTGTATCGTATTGTATCGTATCGTATTGTATCGTATTGTATCGTATTGTATCGTATTGTATCGTATTGTATCGTATTGTATCGTATTGTATCGTATTGTATCGTATTGTATCGTATTGTATCGTATTGTATCGTATTGTATCGTATTGTATCGTATTGTATCGTATTGTATCGTATTGTATCGTATTGTATCGTATTGTATCGTATTGTATCGTATTGTATCGTATTGTATCGTATTGTATCGTATTGTATCGTATTGTATCGTATTGTATCGTATTGTATCGTATTGTATCGTATTGTATCGTATTGTGTCGTATTGTATCGTATCGTATTGTATCGTATTGTATCGTATTGCATCGTATTGTATCGTATTGTATCGTATTGCATCGTATTGTGTCGCATTGTATCGTATTGTATCGTATTGTATCGTATTGTATCGTATTGTATCGTATTGTATCGTATTGTATCGTATTGTATCGTATTGTATCGTATTGTATCGTATTGTATCGTATTGTATCGTATTGTATCGTATCGTATTGTATTGTATCGTATTGTATCGTATTGTATCGTATTGTATCGTATTGTGTCGTATTGTATCGTATTGTATCGTATTGTATCGTATTGTATCGTATTGTATCGTATTGTATCGTATTGTATCGTATTGCATCGTATTGTATCGTATTGTATCGTATTGCATCGTATTGTGTCGTATTGTATCGTATTGTATCGTATTGTGTCGTATTGTATCGTATTGTATCGTATTGAATCGTATTGTATCGTATTGTATCGTATTGTATCGTATTGTATCGTATTGTATCGTACTGTATCGTATTGTATCGTATTGTATCGTATTGTATCGTATTGTATCGTATTGTATCGTATTGTATTGTATTGTATTGTATTGTATTGTATCGTATTGTATCGTATTGTATCGTATTGTATCGTATCGTATTGTATCGTATTGTATCGTATTGTATCGTATTATATCGCATTGTATCGTATTGTATCGTATTGTATCGTATTGTATCGTATTGTATCGTATTTTATTGTATTATATTGTATTGTATCCTATATATTTTCTCCATCTATTTTAAATTTATCACAAAACCAAGAAGAATGTTGCAGATAATTTCAGATATATTGCATGCATTAAAATTGTTCTCCAATATTTATCATTGATATTGAATTATGATAAAACGATACATGCACTGAAAACGATACCCAACGATACCCGGCTATGTTCTAAATTATATATGAATGCTTGGCAGCCTTTAGGCATTTGGCCAACAATCGAACAAGTCGCCTGTGAAGTGCATTTCTTAAAGATTTCATATTTTTGCACATTCTCCATTGAACAAACCAACCGAACAGCAAAACTTCGAATCAGATGCAGACATATTTCTATATATATTTTTTCAATTTGGCTGCAACTTCCGCTTCGACAATGAAAAAAGCAAAATGAAAGGACAACAAAAAGTAAACGTAAATTGCCAAGTGAGTGCAAGTGCATATTGCATGTGTGTGTGTGTGTGTGTGTTGGTGTGTCGGTGTATTTCAGTGTGTTTGACTGTAACTGTGTGTGTTTGCATTTGTATCTACGATCAAGTGTATCCGTGTGTAAATGTTTGTTTGTGTTGATTTTGTCGTCAAACGTCAATTTTCAATTGATTGTAAGTTTGAGTTTACAGAGTTTGGTTTTTTTTCTGTCGTCTTTTTTACACATTCTCTTTCACTCATTGTACAAGTTTCTTGCATTGTTCGTGTTTTGCTTGGGCCCATCTTTATTCTTGTTTTTCTCACATTCGGCATCCAATATACACCGACCCACGCACACCATATGTTGTTGTTGTTGATTTTAAATTCAACTTCGCTGTGCTTCGGTATTTTTTTTCTCTGCAATTTTCTCACAAGTGCCGACAAACTAACATTTTACGATCTTCTCGGTGCAGAAGTGTGTTTTTTTATTCGTGTGAGTACTTCAAGCACACGCAGAGAAAATTAATTATATTATGTTTTTTATTAATACACATTATGTTTGCATCCAATTATAATATAACAAACATGTTATACTTGTTTTCAAACATGTTTATTTACATTTCTCTCAAACATATAAATGATAAGTTATTTTTTTATTATTACACAAAACATTGAAATGTTAGAGTAGTTCGCATTTACTAAATTGTTAAAATATTTTTAAATTTATTTGTATAAAATTATATTATAATTAGGGATATATATTGTTTTTTAGAAACGTATTTAATCTTGACTCCTATATAGAGTCACATTATACAATATGAAATATTTTTCTTTATTAACTGAAAGACAATTTAAAAAAATTTAAATTTAAAAATGACAATTATATAAATGCAAACATATTATCGTATTCACTACAAATTAAAACAAAATATATTTGGATTGTACCTAAACATATTCAATTTTCTAGAGCAAATTATATTTTAATTTTCGATTAACTGGTAGCATAATTATTTTTTTGTATCATAATAAATTTTATACAAAATATGTTTATTATATGATAAAATATTATTAATAATAACTAATATTGTAGGTATGCATTACATTTCGTTACATAAAAAACTATGCGAAACTATATCCAAACGTTATATGTTTGTATGAAACATAAACTACTTAATGGTATTCAAACATATTTAAGTAATATTAAAAAATTGAATTAGTATTAGTAACAAGCACTTTGAAACAAAATCTATTTAATAATTATATATTAATTATGTATTTGTTATTATTCAAACATAGTTTTTTTTATAAAAATTATTCTTGCGTTAAACGCTTTATTGATCTAATGGCTCTTTTAAATAATTTATTAATTTTCAATATAATTTATATTTACTCTAAGCATTTTCAAAAATAAGAAGCAAACCTTTCATTTTCTCTGTGTATATCGTAGTATTGAACTGCATGTATGTGTGTATATATGTGACTCCTATATATGTTGATATCCTTGCCAGCCAGCAAACAAACAAGTAAATGTCCTGCAGACTTAGCTCATTGTTTGTACTTGAAATGAAGAAAGCAACAACTAAAAAAAAAACAACAATACAAAATAAAAACAAAAACAACATATATATTTATATTTTACAGGCACTGCGGAAGTGGTTTGTAGAAGTTATGTGTTAAGTTCGATTTTCAATTTGTTGAAAATTTCTTGACACAACAAAACTTTAAGTCTTTTTGTTGTTGTATATTATTTTGGTTTTTATTATGAGCAAAGTGGCATAAATTTGAATTTTATACTTTATAAATACAAACATAAAACATAAAAATAAAATCAATTTTGAAATAGTGTTTTAAGTGTCACCAACAACAGAAATGAACTATTTGCATTTTATATTTTTTGCATATTAACAATTAACTATTACCCAGTATGCTACTCAGTTCGATATCGTTACGAGATCAGTGCGAGTAGAGGAAGAAATCACACGATATCGGATCCGTTCAAGTAAAGTTATAAAGCGTTAATTTTGACCTACATGGTAGATAGATAACGATGCATTTTGTCGGATTTGTTTAGAAATCGCAACTATATCGAAAAATAAAAAAAAGCAAAGTTTGAGATTCTTCAAAAAGTATTGCGTTATAGATATGAAAAATGTATAAATATCGTATTTTATAACAAAATTTGAATGTATGAGAAACTTTAAAAATAAGAATCGATAAATCTACGCGATCTAACTTTTTTTATCGAATTTAGTTTGAGAAAACTTCGAAGCATCGTAGGTCTCCGAGACATGACAGACTGGGTAATTGCCGAAAATGAGCCTCTTAACCCAGTCAGCAAGTTTTACTTATTTTGCCAAAAATATTACCTCCAGCAAGAAATGGCCTCATTGACGACAAGGTCATCAATGATGAATCGAGGACATTAGAAAATTTGTCATTGATGAATATGTCTACAACAATTTCATAAATGACATTGCATTAAAGACGTCATACACCATAAGTCGTATATACATATATAAATGACATTGTGAAAATCTGTCATTGATGAAATGTTATTGATGACGTCATTGATGTAAATTAACATTCACGTCACATGCCCCTAAAGGTATGCAGCATTTACGTTGTAAAATGCAATGTGAAATGCATACAACATATGTCTAGGGGCATCATTTACTCGTAAAACTGAAAATTCCCGTTCGATGGCACAAATTGAGGGACCCATTTTTATAAAAGTGAGTTTATAAGCAGTATTAATGATGATAGATGATGGCCGTTAGTAAAGTACGTTATTGACATTAGCAAGTATACATTCCATTCCAACCGAGAACAGAAGAAAATAATAAAATTCAAATAATAAATAAAATAAGATAAATAAAAAAAAAAATTAAAAAATATAAATTAAAAAAAAATAAAATAAAAAAAAAAAATACGAAAATGCTATCGGTCATCGATGTTTCTGACCTGACGTATGGGAATCATTGAGGAATCATTGGTGACATTTCCTGCTGGGAAGTTATCTCTTTATCAACTAAATTTATTTAGCAGCATATTATAGATATCATAAACTATCAGTTAACTTATTTCTGTCAGAATATTAAAGCAGAATATCTTCGATGGTACCAAATTACTGAAAAAAATGTCCGTCTGTCTATCAGTGTGTCTAATGAAACACTTAAACTGCAAGTGCTAGAGCAATGATATTCCGAAGTTATATTAGTTATATGTCTACGCTACCTAGTATTGAAAATAAAAGTGATTGAGATAGAGTGACCTATGACCCGACTAGAATAGCAATTGGGCCAACTAACTCCTTGCCAAAACAACATATTCGGTACTCAACCGCTAAGTCGATTGTTATTGTACTTCAACCAATTTCGAACTTTTGTACTGCAACCAATTTCGAACTGTTTTGGAACAATTTAGTACAGATTTAGAACCCTTAGTAGTGTGTATGACTAATATTTCATATGTATGGGCTAATATGGAAATTTCGCCAGCAAATTTGTAAACCATTCTATGTAACCGAATGAAGTTAGTTGGTACAACTAACTTTTTCATTCTTTCAACTCATGCCAAAAAAATGATTTTTCTGTGTGTGTGCACATAGAATAGAGATTTGTTTGGGCCAACCAACTCTTTGCCCTACCAACATATTCGGTTCTCCCAACCGCTCAATCAGTTTTTATAGTCAAAACTAAAAGAGTTATAGTTTGGACTACAACCAATTTAAAATAGTTTTAGATCAATTTTAAACAGCGGATTAAAATTTGTAACTATGTTTAAATTTACACTCAGAATAGAGATTTGTTGCGCCAACTAACTTTTTGCTCTACCAACTTATTCGGTTTTCTCAACCGTTTGTTCGGTTTTAATACCCAAGCAACAATTTACAAGGCAACCTCAAATACATATACGTTGCTCGCAGGCATTTGAAGAGTATATACTCGCTAGTGAAAACTAGTTTAAAACCTGTCAGTTACTGGTAGTTATAAGAAGAGTAAAATTTCTAGAAAACTGGTCAGTTTCTGGTAGAGATTTGGAGAATATTTCACCAACAGTTAAATTAGTCAAAAACTCTTCAGTAAAACTAATTGGAACTGGTCGGTTTCCGGTAGGTATGTCCAGAGTTTGTACTCGGCAGTAAAACTTGTCAAAAACGTTTCGTGGATTGGACTACAACCAATTTTGAACAGTTTTAGGATAATTTTCAATAGTTTTAGAACAATTTCCAATAGTTTTAGAACAATTTGGAGTGTACATCTATATATATAAAACTCTTGGACCGTCTGTCTGTTTGTTTGTTCCAGCATCACGTCTAAACCGCTAAACCGATTTAACTGAAATTTTGCACCAGGATACTATGGATTCCGGAGGGTGTCATAGGCTATATATGGGCGGGATTGGACAAAGGGGCGTGGTACCTCCCATACAACCTAAAGCACATACGCAATCTAAAAAGATGAAACAAAAAACTAAAATTCTAAAATACTAAAACTCACCACAATAAAACTCACCACAATAAAACTCACCACACTAAAACTCAACACAATAAAGCTCACCACACTAAAACTCACCACTTTTAAAATTCACCACACTAAAAATTCACCACACTAAAACTCACCACAATAAAACTCACCACAATAAAACTCACCACGCTAAAACTCACCACACTAAAAATTCACCATACTAAAAACTCACCACACCAAAACTCACCACACTAAAACTCACCATACTAAAACTCACCACAATAAAACTAACCACACCAAAATTCACCACACTAAAACTCACCTCACTAAAACTCAACACAATAAAGTTCACCACACTAAAACTCGCCACACTAAAAATTCACCACACTAAAACTCACCACACTAAAACTCACCATACTAAAAACTATCCACACCGAAACTCACCACACTAAAACTCACCACACTAAAACTCACCGCACTAAAACTCACCACACTAAAACTCACCACACAAAAACTCACTACACTAAAAATTCACCACACTAAAACTCACCACACTAAAACTCACCACACCAAAACTCACCACACTAAAACACACCACAATAAAACTCACCACATTAAAACTAACTACACTAAAACTTCTGTTGGGAAAAACTCTACGGGGAAGAATTCTAACGGGAGAGTTCTACCGGGAAGAATTCTACGGTAAAGTGTTCTATGGGGAAGAATTTTACGGCGAAGATTTCTACTGGGAAGAATTCTACGGCGAAATATTCTACTGTCTGAATTGTCTTTGAGAAAAGTTGTTTTGGCGAAGAATTATTATTTGGTTTGGTACATTTATAAAACCAATAAAAACTTCCACAGCGAAGCACGGGCCCCTGATATAAAAAATAATAATAATGTTTTTTCATATTAATAACATCGCTTTATATCTATGAATTCACAAAATCTTGGCACGAGTCGTGCACGGGTCCAGCTAGTAGTATAATATTTCAAACGCAAACCGAAAATGGCAGATCCACCAACAAATTCGTATAAAATACGTTTTAATCGAATGAAGTTGGTTAGTACAACTAAGTTTTTCAAACTTCCAACCTCATGACAGAAGAGAAATTTTCTATGTTTAAGGTATTTGAACTGTGTCGGCTTAGACGGACTATAATTTTCATAATTCTTCATTTCGTCAACAATCAAAATTTCCCTATTTCAAAGTTTCCCATGTGACCAAATTTTCCTTAATGGTTTTAAATTCATTACAAAACATAGTGATACATAATATGACAGTAATAAGATAAGTAAATTATAAAAAGCCCAATTGCAAATTGGCAAAGAAATGATTTTTTTTTTTTGTTTGTAATACGAAAGTAATAAGCAATATTTATAGACAACACATACCATTGGCACATTTTGGAATGCCATGCTTGCATTTGTGCACCATTATCATATCGCATGTTCAGTTCAATAACAGCAGAACCCAATGATTAGGCATCTTTTCTGTTGCATAACTAAAACAAAGTTCAAATCTACATATTAATTAGTTTATTGTTCCAGATACACAAAATCCATTTAGTAGCACCGTAATAAAACCTTTAGATGTTGCACTAAATGCTACATAAATTGTTACAACCTCCGGAGTGTGGCAAATCGCTCTGGATCTGAAATCTCCGAAACAATGCCCGCGTAACAAAGCCAAAAGTTATTTGCATTACATTAGCTAAATATGCTTTGTGTAGATAGTGCAGTGCATTAGCCGTACTACTATAGAATGCATTACCATTGGATGTACCAATATTAGATGCTCCCTGCAACATTAGATACTTCCTCCCCCATTAGATACTCCATCCAACATGCAACTCTTAGAAATGCTCTGAATCGGCTGCACAACCTTTTGTTACATTTTGCCTCCTAAGATGCACCAGATGCACATTCATTCAAAGAATTCTTAAAATTCCAAAAATTAACACCACAACAGAGGGAAAATCTTACCGCTGGCAAAGCACTTTCGAAACTGTAGGAAAACCCTAAGTAAAATGCAAAACAAGTGATTGGAAAGATAAACGGCTTGCATTTAGGTTTCGGGCTTTTGAATATATTAGCAAAGATAAAGCGAAGGCGAAGTTAACGAAAAGAGAATCTGTATTTAAAGCACTTGACGTACAATGCATTGACCGGAATCTTAAGTTTGCCATCTGACTTGGTCTTCTGTATTGTTAACCATTTTGAGATTTCGAGATCATTCTTCTTGCAATGTCCCCGAAATGCGCCGCCTCTCTGCCGTCAGGTAACGATGACACACTTAGTGCCAGTTTCTGTTGTCCTGCATATCCTTTGCAGTCGTTGCATGAATTTGTTGTGTTGACTTTCATATGAATTATGAAGTTTGTGTCGACTTGACTAAACTCAACTCGACTCGAATGAATGCAACAAACAACAGCAGAGTCGAGTTAACTCCGTGTCCTTAAGTCAGTTTTACAGACTCCTTGCTGCATTTGTTGGCAATCTTATTAGTAGCATTCGTTCTTCTTCGCATTTTCTGTAAAATCCTGCTGTTGGCATCGTGTTGCCCATAATTTCGTTACACGCAATTAACAACTCAAAACATCTTAGCCGGGACCAGCACGACTTTGGGTACCTCATCTTCTTGAGTGTTTTAGCTACCAGTTATAACCCACTGGTGGCTTCAACCTCTTTTGCAGGCACATAATAAATAGTTTAGAGTTCTTATAATACTTTTTTTTATTTTCGTTTGGTCTCTGTAGCTGTTTGTTATTCAATACGCTATTGTTGCGTAGGAGGCAAGGAACAGCAGTTGTTGAAGACGCGGTTAAGAAAAATAAATGGAAGACCATAAGTTGCACCATAAGTCTATAATTTATGCATTCTTGTTGCTCCTTTGGCTGCATAGCAGCTTCATATTTCTTCTTGCCACAAACTGATACGGTAGACAAGTTCTGCTTAAATTCTATATTTTCAGCGCTATATTTAGCATGTAGTCTATTAATTTACAAGGGAAATATATTAGCTTATGGTATACAAAATAATCGTAAATGTAATCAAAAAGTTTTATCAATATAATTAAAAAATTTCAGAAACTATGTGGACTAAATTTTGTATTGCATTAACGTACACATTTTCATATTAGCAATCGCATTTTCTAAAAACATCTCTTGCCGTAACGCGCCGTTGTTGTGTGTATTCGCTTACAGCTTTGGTGTGTGTATTCGCTTAAAGCACGTGGTGTGTGTATTTGCTTACAACTGTGATGTATCGAATTCGCTTTGAATGTATTTGGATCGTTTGGTGGCGCGAATATCATTCATATTCGGTTCATGTCAAGAGAAAAATTTATACAGTTTAAAGACCTTCTATTGGTGTCGTCAAAAATGATGATGATGGCAATGATTGCAAAGTTAATAACTTCATCATCAGAAAAGTATACTGATTAATTACTTTTACAATTATTTATGATATTCTATTTTAATAAACTAAAAGAGATTTATATAAATATTTTTAAAACGCCGACCATACCAATTAAATAATTTGTTACTTCAGCCAAGTCGATTATTGGTATATTTTTTGAAAAAACAAAAAAAAAATTAGAATGTGTTTGCTAAATACATGAAAATAATAACATTTTATTGCTAGATCATGAATGTTATTAAACGCTGACTTTTCTGTGTAGGAGACGTAAATACGAACTTAATTGAAGTTAACTATACACACAAAATAGAGATTTGTTGCGCCAACTAACTCTTAGCACACCCAACTTATTCTGTTCTCTCAACTGCTTAGTCGGTTGTTACAGTCGAAATAAAAAGAGTTGTTGTTTGTACTGCAACCAATTTCTAACTGTTTTAGAACAATTAGGAGTGTGTATAGACTAATATATCAAGTGTATAGGCTAAAATGGCAGTTGCGTCAGCAAATTTGTAAACCATTCGATTTAACCGAATGAAGTTAGTTCTTACAACTAACTTTTTTATTCTTCCAACCTCATGCCAAAAGAGAATTTTTTTGTGTGTATGATTTGAATCGTTTGTAAACTGGAATATTTAGCATGTATGTTTAAATTTAGTTTTTAGTTAGTTTATTACAATCATTATTATATTACTAATCAATAATCATTGCGCTCATATTAACAATAATCATATCACATAACATATCAAATCATAGCACTAAACAAATGACTACACTAATCGCATCACTAGTCACAATCCATATGCAGAACAATAACCATAATAATAATTATAATCATATCGATATCATTCTTTTATTATATTTAGCATTATAACGGTTATCAAATCAATATTTTTATTACTAAACATATCACTAATTACATCACTTAAACATATCACTAATCAGTATCAACTTTCATAACAATAATCATAAAAATAATCATCCGTAATGATATCATTAATCACATAACTAATCATATCACTAATCATATCACTATTTATATTACATTACATAACATTAATCATCAAAATACTAATCACTCCACGAACCATATCACAATTATATAACGAATTATATCACCTATAAATATTTTATAATGAATTTCATATTTTTATATCATCCATGAATAAGTATTGTTAGTGAACCAAAAATTATTACTGATTGATTATAAAATTGCAAAAATAATGATTGTAATAATACAAGGAAACGTATTTTCACATTACAATTATTATCTTAACTATGCAAACGTTTGTGACAACCATGCAGTTCACTTACGATGATTGTTTATAATGAAAAACACTTATAATAAAAATATTTATTTATGGTTTTCAAAAGACTGATCAAACATGGTAAAAAAATAAAATTCACCGAATAATTTAACAATTCATTTCACTGTTTGTTTCAAACATCAATTGATTATTCCAAGTATAAGCATACGATGTAACAAAAAGTTATTATTAATTAAAATAATTATTATAACAATAATTTTTATTATATGTATTTTTTAAAACCAAGGAAATGCTTATTCATAGTATATATTTTTAAACTAACCATGTAAATGTTTGTGCCAACAAAGTAATCCATATGATTCATAAAATTTTTAATAAAGATTTTAATAAATTTAGTTAAAATTATAATAAAGAGTAGTATTGCTCTATTCAATTGAAGGTATTTAGCAATTATTATGTGAATGTTAAATATATAAAGCATCACAAAGCCAAAATTAAAGTTTAATATATTCTAATTGCGCAATATATATTGTCACAATCAAGAAATTGCTTGTAGCTAAACTCATGCCAACCAAAACGTATGTTTATCATTTTAAATAAAAATATAGTATAAAAGCTAATAAATGGAACTTTAAAAAAAGGAAAATAAAAAAATAAAAATTGTTTGTCTGCAATCTAATAAATGATTGTGTTAACTATTAAATAATTACACCATTTATAAAATTATAAAGTGTTATTGGTTATCATATGATTAAAACATAATTTAAATTAATTTAATCTAAAAATTATAGTCACAACCAATGAAATGCTTGTTCATACTGTGTATTGTGTATTGGTCCAACTATGAGATGCTTGTGCCAAACAAGTAGTCAAATGTTAAAGCCTTTTTAGAATTAAAATATAAAAATTTATTTTCAAAATGTGGTTTCTATAAAAATATTTACAAAATAAAACAAAATTTAATGACTGCGCATTACGCATTTAATCAGGAGAATATTTGACTCAACTATAAAATTGTTTGTCTAATGTTTGCTACAAATAAAATTTTTACTAATTAGTAGAAATTTGATTTATCTTTTAAATATTATTATATATTTTTTAAAATGTTTTTTTATTACGAAATTTTAATAAATGCAATTTATATATTTAATTTTTATTTTAGTAAATATTGAATTTCCGGGAAAATAAAATGATGATTAAATCTTTTTTGTATATCACATTGGCTCTAAACATGTGACTAAAAACATTAATTTTCAAATTTGCTGTGTAGTTTTTTATTTTTAGATTTTAATTTCCACTCATTACAATAAGTCTCGTGATCCAAGAATCTGCGCGACACAATTTGAGCCACGTCAAACTAAATTGTAGTGAATCCGCGCGTGGTATTAATGCCGCGAAACGCATTTCGTATTTTATAGGATTAAAATGTGAAATGGAAACAGAAAATGAGCGAGGTCTATGAAGCAGACAAGAAGTAGGGTCGCCCAAACCAGGGACAAAAGCTAAGATAAGCAGACTGACATCGAGCCAAGGGATAATGAAAAATTAACAAAGATTTGCATTGGCTGTGCGTTGAGTTATTAAAGGATTTTAGAGCGATTAGAGTGCGATGGATCAAGAAGGAGTTAAATACGAATTGATGCCGATTGGGCTGCTACGCGTTTAGTTGAGCTACATAATCTTCGTATATTTCACAATTAGCTTAAGTAATGGTGTTTCAAGGTGCAATATTAATTTAAGGTAATTGAGGTATTTTAAAACATAAATGTCATCTTATTTTTAAATTTTAATGATTTTCAGAGTGTATTTTAATTTTTAGAAAAATAAAATTTTATTTAGAACAATTTTATTTAAAGTACAAATTTGATTTTTTTAATGCAAATTTAATTTCTTGTTGGTTTGGTACAAATTTGAATTTTTATTATAATTTTGATTTTTAGTACAAATTTTTATTTTTAGTACAAATTTTTATTTTTAGTACAAATTTGATTTTTTAGTACAAATTTGATTTTTTAGTACAAATTTGATTTTTTAGTACTATTTTGGTTTTTAGTACAAATTTGATATTTTTTAGAATATATTTAATATACACAAATTTGATTTTTTAATGCAAATTTGATTTCTTTGTACTAAATTGATTGTTTAGTACAAATTTGAGTTTTTAGTACAAATTTGATTTTTTTGTACAATTTTGATTTTTTGGTACAAATTTGATATTTTTTAGCAAAAATTTGACATTTAGTACATATTAGAATTTTTAAAACATATTGGATTTTATAGTAAAAATATGATTTTCATTTCAATTTTTAATTGTTTGTAATATAAATTTGATTATTTAGTACACATTTCATTTTTTATTACAAATTTTTATTACAAATCTTATTTTTTAATACTATTTTTATTTTTTTTGTACAAATTTGATATTTTTTAGCACAAATTTAACATTTAGTACACAAATTTGATTTTTTAATGCAAATTTGATTTTTTAGTACTAAATTGATTGTTTAGTACAAATTTGAATTTTTAGTACAATTTTAATTTTTAGTACAATTTTTGATTTTTAGTACAAATTTTTATTTTTAGTACAATCTTGATTTTTTGGTACTAATTTTTATTTTTAGTACAAAAAATTTATTTTTGAGTACAATTTTGATTTTTTTGGTACTAATTTGATATTTTTGAGCACAAATTTAACATTTAGTACATATTAGAATTTTTAGTACATAATGTTTTTATAGTAAAAATATGAATTTTTCTTATTTTAATTGTTTGTATTAAAAATTTGATTATTAGTACAAATTTTATTTTTAATAAAAAAATTATTTTAAAGTATTATTTAGATTTTTAGAACAATTTTGATATTTAGTACAATTTTTATTTTTTAGCGCAAATTGGATTTTTTATTACAAATTTTATTTTATTTAATAAACATTTTTTTATTTTGATTTTTTTTTGTCCTATTTTTTTTTTTTTTAATTTGATTTTTTGATACAATTTTGATTTTTTCAGTACAAATCTGGTTTTTTTAGAGCCATTATTGATTTGATTTTTAGTGCAAATTTAATTTTTTTAGTGTTAAATGTTTATATTAAAAATTTGATTTTTAGTACAGATTTTTTTTACAAATTACAAATTTTATTAAAAAAAAAAAGACAAACAAAAAAATTGTACCAACAAATCAGAATAAAAAAAAATATTTAAAAAATTCTTACTAAAAAAAATCAAAATGTACAATTTTTGAGTTTTTTTTTTTATAAATTTTATTTTTTGATTCTGATTACAATTTTGTTTGTTTTTTAAATTTTGATTTTTTGAAACAATTTTTTTTTTTTTTGTACACATTTGACTCTTTTTAGTGCCATTATTGATTTTTTAGAACAAATTCGCTTTATTAGTACAAATTTAATTTTTTAGTTTAAATTAAATTTTTTAGTACAAATATAATTTTTCCATACAAATTTGATTTTTTTAGTAGAAAATTTAATTTTTGATTTGAAATTTGTTTTTCTGTAAATTTTTTAAAGTATTTTTTTAGATCATATATGATTTTATATTTTCTATAAATATTTAGAATTTACAATGGCAACTTAACTCTAATTAGTGACTGCTTAAATTAACTTGACTTATCTTTGCTAAAATTAGAATTAGTGTCGTCACCATTTTTATTCGTTTAACACAATTATTTTAACACTTTCTGTACACTTTATATAGAATTACTTTTTTTTATTTTAGCTACGTTTTGTTACGTTATCTATACTTGTTTAATTCATTCATTCATTAATTCATTCACTCTTTCATTGATTTCTCTGCACTTCCGTTTCATTCATTAGCACATTTTCCAGCATGTTCCGTTGCGGTTTCCGGTGCTTGCCACGCCATCAACACTTTTGCATGTAACCCTTTTTTGCAGCCCCCTCAGTCCCCCTCCCTGCTCTCGCCTACATGCTTTCACTCTTTCTCGTTAGTTTATTCGTTGCTCTCGTGTTTTCGAAAACTTCCGAGGGTAATTAATTCAAGTACTCGTCTGTTTTAAACGACTTACAGCAGGATTACAATTAGACAAGCTGTGAGCGCCACCTCCTTCCATTTGTGCACTCGGACCCTTTTCTATGTTGTCATTAACAAAAAAAAAACTGCTGCTGCTGGCCGCCCCCTTTTTCCCGTGTGGGCGGAGATGCATTTCTTTGAGTGTGTGCAAAAATGTGCCACAACAAGGAACCACAAAAAAAGTGAAAAACCCAACGACAACTGGAATTTCTATTTGTGGCTTAAAATTGTTTGCATGCAAAGAACCCACTTTAGTGAGTTTGGAAGGGTTTTTGGGAGTTTTTGAGGAGAAGAAGATTTTCGTAAAACGTGTGCAACATTGTTTGTACTTGTGGACCGCAGTGTTGCCATTGTTGCTTAAAATTTATTTAATTTTCTTTTTAATTTTGGTTTTAATTCATTTGGATTTTGGCGCTCATTTGTTTTTTAGTTTTGTTGTTATTTTGTGTTACAAAGTCTTTCGCAAAATTTCATTGTTCAAGACTTTGTAATTTTATTCGATAATTTACATCGAGTGGTGTATTTCAGCAGGATTTTTGGCTAATTCTCTACATGGTTGCCATTGTTGGCAAATCTGAGGAAGTTGCTTTTGCGACTATTTTTTCTTCTATTCTATAAATTCGTTCAGTTACCCATACATTAAGGTGTTTCGTACGAGGGCAGCATACATTTAAGTATCTTCCTTTTTTACATATATTTACTAAAAATTGATACTATTAAAATTAACAATAGATTTCTTACAATAATAGTAGAAATAACAGTCGCAAAAGCAACTTCGTAAGATCAAGAAGAATATACGCGTTTAATTTTTGGTAACCACGAAATTAACTTCTTAAACTCAAGAAGAATATTCGCAATACATTTTTGATTTGAACAAATATAACTACTGCAACTTAGGCACAATTTTTGCATTTACTCTATTGATATACACGAAATTAACTTCTGTAACTCAAGAAGAATATTCTCGTCTACTTTGCAAAAGAGATAATGACTTTACTTCAAAACTATATCATTTCGACACTCTTCGAGAAGTTACTATAGTTTTCTAGAATGCTGCATGCTATTTTCATCTCTGATCTTCCATCTCTTTCTAGCACTCTGCATCAGTGCACAATGATCTTCCGTCTCTTTCGAACGCATTGCTTAGTACGCTGAATTATCTCGCGTCTCATTGACTTATACTTATAGCTCGCACAGTGGAGCAAATTTAGTCTTATCGTAAATTTTTTTTTTTTTCTTCTGATAATCAGGAACACAATTCTTGAAGAATATTCGCAAGTATATTATAAAAGGAAATCTGAAAATCAAGAAGTATATTCGCGAAATTTTTTCTGAAAATCAAGAAGTATATTCGCGAAATTTTTTTTTGCAATTATATTTTTAATAGCTTCTACTATATATCTAGAACTCAGGAAGAATATTCGAGATAACTTTTTTTTTTGATAGTCACTTATATTAACTTGTGCAATTAAGGAGAATATTTGCGAGAACTTTTTTGACAGACATTTACGAATACTCTGTAAAACATTTAAATAAAACATAGTATAAATGAAAATTTTCAATGAAAGATTTTCTAAAATATAACATATTTTGCTATTTTTTAAAAAATAACTCCGTGTTAATTGCATTTACACTAGTTTAAAAACATTTCAAGTTGTTAGTTAATACGAATAATTCTCAACACCCGCAAAAACTTGCAATGAACACTACATTCGTTGGCACACTTCATCGTTCTCTTCAACCTCATCATTATGAACTGCATCATCATCATCAACTAAATCAGCATCACGAACGTTATGTATCGCATCAGCGCTTGTCCGCTTCTTTACCCCACACACTTACCGACTACCTTACAAAGTACTTTATAGCGTGCCAAAAACAAATCTTCACTCTCTGACTAAAAACTTCACTTTCATGCAGCGTTTACATCATTTTTCGCAGTTTTCATTCACCGAATCGCAGTCATCATCCTCATTCTCGTCAACCTCACGGTGACAACACTTGAGAAATTTGTGTGTTGGTTATCTATCTGTTCGTCTGTCGGTCTGTACGAGCGGGAACGACGTCACTAAAGTTTTAATTACTTTTCCGCTTGCATTTTTGTTTGTGAGCATTCAACCCGATAATCACATCACATCCGCCGCTCGCATCAACGCCAGAAACTGTGGCAACGCCGCAATGTTGTGGATGACATTTTACGGCATAGCAAAACAACAATACGTTGACATTGCTGGTGATAGTCCTGCAAAATTTGGAATATTTTAATAATGTTCTTTTCCGGAAAATGCGTAAATATAATTTGAAGTAAGTACAGGAGTAAGGACGTACAGAAGTAGGGGGTAATTAGTAACGAGTTATGCAATTAGGTTGTAAGGAGGTAAAGAGGTAAGGAGGTAAGGAGGTAAGGAGGTAAGGAGGTAAGGAGGTAAGGAGGTAAGGAGGTAAGGAGGTAAGGAGGTAAGGAGGTAAGGAGGTAAGGAGGTAAGGAGGTAAGGAGGTAAGGAGGTAAGGAGGTAAGGAGATAAGGAGGTAAGGAGATAAGGAGGTAAGGAGGTAAGGAGGTAAGGAGGTAAGGAGGTAAGGAGGTAAGGAGGTAAGGAGGTAAGGAGGTAAGGAGGTAAGGAGGTAAGGAGGTTAGGAGGTAAGGGGGTGTGGCGGTAAGGAGGTAAGGAAGTATGGCTGAAAGAAGGTAAAGGAAATAGGAGGTAAGGGATAAGAAGGTAAGGAGTTAAGGAGGTAAAATGATAAGAAGGTAAGGAAGTAAGGAGGTAAAAAGGTAAGGAGGTAAGGAGATAAGCAAATTAGAAAGTAAGAAGGTAAGAAGTTAATGAATAAGGAATAAGTAAAAGAATAAGGAAATAAATGAGGTAAATAATTTAATATGTAAAGAAGTAAGAAAGGATGTTGTAGTGTGGAAGTAATTAAGGATGTAATGAAGTGAGGAAATAAGGAAAAAATGAACGAAAAGAAAATGGCATTACCTCGTGTAGTAATAGTAACTTAGTAGTCTATAAAATGAGGTTCCAGGGTTCAACTCCCTAAAATAAAATAAAATTAAATTTCCAATTCTCATGATTGAAACCCTATTACAGATGCTTAACTGACTTTTCACAATCAACATAAAAAAACCCAAATTTTATTTTTTTTTATCACAATTTTTTTTTTTCATTTTTTGTAGTTGTTGTCATTGCTGCTTACACTATGAATGCTTATCAACGTTTTTTGACCATTGCCAGTCATCGTCGCCAGTCTGCAATACTGCATGGCGCTCATCTGCAACGTCATTATCATCACCTTCATCATCATCAACTCATCATGTCTGTGTTTCCCATTTGGTTTTTGGTTGTTGTTTTGCTGTATTTTATTGTTGTACGTGTTTCTGTTCAAGTGTCATTACCGTGACTATGGTCAGGATTTGTTTTTCTTGGGTACAACATTCCTGCAGTACTACAGCATATCCTGCTGCTTTTGCTCCTCGCTCTTTTTTGGCCAACATTTTAGCGATTTGAGTTTTTGGTGTTCATGTTATTACGTTATTCTATAAGTATATTTCGTCAGCAAGATGAATTTGGGAAATCTAGATTTCTTATGAAAATATGACTACTTTACTCACCGTTTTCAGACAGATATTATATAAGATATTCTCTTGAATTCAATAACTGACCTAAGATAAAAATAATATTTAAGATATGAACGATATCATTCGTCGAATATATACAAAAGCTCTATGTTTAATATGATACGATATATTTAACGATATATTTTCGATGTACTATTTAAAATAATTGATGATAGATAGCATTTGTATCGATCGACTATAGCGAGTAACTTAAAATTGTTATCAATCTAGTGTAGCTGTTACTGATGAGCTGTCGAATAGCCAGCCAGCAGGAGACGACGTTTTAGTTGCTCCTGTTGTGCTTTTTAAAATTGGACTGACCAACATCATCGTCATCTTCATCGACAACGTTTTGTTGCTTTCGTGTACAATCAAATAATGCTGTTCAACTGGCGAGTCTTCCAACTCGTTGCACTCTGCCACTCGTTGCAATGACTGGCACTCATTGCTCTTCACATTGCTGTTGTGCTTGCAACTGCTCTGAGCTGCTCACAGTTGCTCATCGTTGAATTTTTGCGGCAAACACTTAATTTTGAATGATGCTGCCGTTGCTTTGTTCTACACTCAGCAGCAGCTTTATACTTCGCAGCCTTTTAATGCATATCCTTTAATTCATTTACTCATCATTCGTTCGTTCGTTCGTTCAACTGCTTCGTTGCTGGCTTAATTGTTTGCCACACAGTCAACTGGGTTTCTTTCGTGTTTGGCAGTCAACGAAACGATTGCCGGCCATATTTTGCTGCTGGTTTTTGTGCCACTTTTGCACTTTGTTCAACTCTTTATCTTCATCGACTCACTCACTTTCGCTCCCGCTCTATCTCTAGTTCCTTGCTAAGTCGATTTAAGGCAGCTTAACATTCAATCTGTTTGGTTTCAAGTGGAAATAACTGATAATTGAAATGATAAAGACTCCAGGCGAACGTAGACCGACGACACAACTTGGGACTCTACTACTCTCCATTGACATAAAATGTTTTCGTGCTGCTCGTTTTATGCAGTCTGTTGTTACTGCGGTTGCTGCCACATTTAGGAGTTTTTTGTTTGGTGAATTCGTGTTGCCAGGTTGTTTAGCAAATTACTACTGCTGTTTTAATTAATAAAATTTCGACTTGATGACGTCAGGTCTAATATGAACTCAATGCAGTTTGGTCATTTCGAAATTTGATATCTTCGACATTAATATTGTACGTATATCAAAGATAGCAAATATAAATAAAATAAAAAAATATTCAATTAAGTAGTTATCATTTTATCTAACAAATAAAAATGTTTTAAATAATAACATTTGTGGTTGTTTTAATTGTATGAAAAGACAATTGCTCTTCTGTCAAGACAATTGCTCTTCTGTAAAGCCAATTGCTCTTCTATGCAGACAATTGCTTTTCTGTAAAGATAATTGCTCTTCTGTGAAGACAATTGCTCTTCTGTGAAGACAATTGCTCTTCTGTAAAGGCAATTGTTCTTCTGTAAAGACAATTACTCTTCTGTTAAAACAATTGCTTTTTTCAGCAGAATTTGTGTATCTATTTTTTTATTTAACATGGTTTAAATTGCTCGTACAATTCCAAAACTCTTGCTTTACGCTGATTTAATTGTAAAGCAAATTGCTCTTCTTCAAAAACAATTGTTCTTCTGTAAAGACAATTGTTTTTCTGTAAAAACAATTGCACTTCTGCTGAGACAATTGCTCTTCTTTCAGCAGAATTTGTGTATCTATTTTTTATTTAACATGGTTTAAATTGCTCGTACAATACCAAAACTCTTGCTTTAAACTGATTTAATTGTAAAGAAAATTTCTCTTCTTCAAAGACAATTGTTCTTCTGTAAATACAATTGATTTTCTGTAAAAACAATTGCTCTTCTGCAGAGACAATTGCTCTTCTTTCAGCAGAATTTTGTGTATCTATTTTTTTTTTTAATCATGGTTTAAATAGCTCGTACAATTCCAAAACTCTCGCTCTTTTAGTTGTGAAGACAATTGCTCTTCTGTAAAGACAATTGCTCTTCTTTCAGCTGAATTCATGTATTAATTTTTTATAAACACCATGATTTAAATTACTCGTGCCGTTCGAAAGCTTTTGCTCTTTGCTTTCTAAATCATGTTTCGGTTCTAAAACTCTTATTCTGAGCATTGTTTCGATTCTAAAATTCTAATTCTTTGCATTTTAAATGATCGTTAGTTAACAAAAATCTCGTTTTTTGCTTTTTTTTAATGCTGTTCGATCGCAAATCTCGCGCTTTATTCTTTTTAAATGCTAAATTTGATTTGTATGCCCTTTGCTATTAGAAAACTCCCTCAATTCAAAAAGTTTTGCTCTTTTCTTCTTAAATGCTGTCCGATTGCAAATTTCTTGCTCTATTCTTTTTAAATGATCCATTTGATTTGTTTTTGCTCTTTGCTTTTAGAAAGCTGCCTCAGTTCAAATATTGTTACTCTTTGCTTTTTAAATGCTCTCTTGATAATTTTTTTTGTTTTTGCTCTTTGCTTTTAGAACGCTGCCTTAATTCAAATATTTTTTCTTTGAAGCGTAATCGACGATCATAAATAACAAAGCATGCAAGAACAAGATGATGAATGACTCCGTAAGAATATTGAAAGCATTTCAGCAAAAAGCAAAGAGCGAAAAATATAAATATTGTGTGATATTGAAAAAACAAGAAATTCATTAATTTCAAATCTTGAAGCATTGCCCAACGGTGGCGTGAGATATTTTTAAATGCAGTGTTTACTATCGGAAGTTTGCCATTGTCTAGCGAGAGATAGCGCGGTATAGAGAAATGTTTTCTGTGAAAATATTTTGTTAGCTCCAGCCCAGAATTAAACATGGAACCTTTCGGCTTGCAGTCCAATGCACTAACCTTTGAGTTATCGTCGCTACTCAAAGCATTACTCCGAATTAAAGCATCTCTCTGTAAAATAGTCAAACTCTTGCTTCCTCTCGAAAGCAAAGCAATAAAAAGTAAGACAATGTTCTGTACTATATTTGCTTTTAAACTTATATAAAAACTACATTTGATGTTTGGATTTTTGTTTGTAAAAAAAAAAAAAAACATTTTAAAAGCAAAGAGTTAAAGTATTTCAAATCTTGAAGCATTACTCAATAATTTCAAATAGCTTTTTAAAAGTATTCCACTGAAGTAAATACAAATGTTGTATCCTTTTGAAACATCTCTCTGTAAAGTAATAAAACCCTTGCTTCCGCTTGAGAGCAAAGCCAAAAAAGTAAGAGTTTGTGCTTTGCTATATTTGTTTTCAATCGCTGATAAAAACTACATTTTGCTTACATAAACGTGTAATTAATTAAAAATTAGAAAAAAACTAAATTTATAATTATTAAAAACTAATTTTTTAACAGAAATTTTATTTATGTAAAATTTGTTTTTGCTGTCAGTGGTATTGTTGCTGTTCTTTCAAGTGAATACAGCAATGATCAAGTCTGATCATGAGCAATTACTGGTACACACAAGGAAAAATTATGTTTTGCAGCAAACATATTATGTTACATGTTACATACATATATGTTCAGGATTTTGAAATAAATATGTTAATTACAAATTATAACCATAAATCATTAAATGAATATGAAAATAATTTTAAAAAATTGGAATATAAAATAAAATCCAGTTGAAGACATTAAATTTGCGATTTCAGAAATATTATGTTTGCTTCAAAACCATTTTTTTCTCGGCGTATAGCTGCATCGAAATTGGACCCTGCTAGGAATGAAGCAAACAAACAAAAAAATGCAAAAGTATGCTGCTCACTTTGCAGTCGAAATGAAAACATTAAAATTTAATTGCGTTACTACTACAAGCAGTGCATAAAATGTTAATGGAGCGAATGTAATCTACGCCTCAGAGTGTTAAAAATGGCGAAAAAGCAGCTCCAACTAATTGTTGGCAACACTGGCAAATGATGGCAACACCAACAAAATAGAAGGAAGTAATGCAAATATAGCAGCTGCGTGAAATGTTAAAAATTGAAAATATATTTTTTTTGGGAAATATTTTTTAATTTGTTTTTCTTTTTAATAAAAATAAATAATTATTTTTTTTTTTTAATTTTAATTTTTTTTTTTTTTACAAATTCAATTTTTTTTTTTATTTATGAAATTATCTTGCGATATATATTGACATTTTGTGGTTAAAACAATTTTTTTTTTATTATAATTTTTCCCCTTTTAGTAAGTTTTTAAAAATTTGTATTTTGCGCTGAGTTTTTTATTAATATGCGGTTATTTATTTTTTTTAATTTACAAATATCATTGTTATATTTTATTTATTTTTGAATTAAAATTATAATTAAAGAATTTTATTTCATATTTCGAAAAGGTTTAATTTTCAATTTTATTCTAATTTGTACACTTTTATTTATTTTTCTTAAAACTCAAATATTTTTTTCATACTATTCTTTGTTTAACAAACTGTCATATGTAGTTAAAAATAATATTTTTTTTAACTCATTAATCTTTTTCCATTTTAACTGAAATTTTCTTTTTTTTAGACATTTTTAGAAATATTTATATATATTTTTTTAATTTTAATTTTTTTTTTTTTTTTGTTTTTTTTTCTTTTAATTTTCCAATATTAAAAGTTTCCGCGAAACATCATCCATTTCTTTCACAGTGTGCCACATGTTTTCATTTAATCAACAGTCGCGTGCTTCAAAAAAAAAAAAAAGCAGCCAGAATTAAAAAAAGAATTGCTGCATGTAAACCAGCTGGAAAATGCGACTGAAACAGCAGCTGAAATAATACAAATTTGTATTTTGTAATAGCAACAGCACAGCAACAAGGACAACAAGGACTACATTAAATACATAGAATATTTAAACAAGCTTTTGTCACACAAAATTACAAACATCGATATCAGTCGACACACACAACAGCAACAACAACAACACATTGTCACTTCAACAAAAGCGTCCGCTGTTGCAGCAACATTTTCTGTTGCCGATACTGCTGCTGCTACTACTGCTGTTTCTACTGTTGCTACCACTCATTTGTGAGTTGTACCAACTGTTGTCTCCCATTTGTATGTGTGTCAACCTTTTTAATGTATATGTGTTGTTGTCTGTTGGTGTGTGTGTGTGTGTTGAATTTCAACAAACAACATTTTGCTACAACATGACTTTTACATCATTTCTTTGCGAAACTCATTAACATTTTTACCCAAACTCTTCGACACAACGACTGGTTTCGTGTAAAACCGTTCATCAAGCATTTCTTCAATCATGCCACTGTCAAGTGCTGCCACCTAGCGACAGTCCACAAAAACACACACACGTTCAGCCCACATAATTTACACTTTACACAAATTTCTCAATCTGTTGACTTTGAAGCACTGCTCACAAACATATACTGACATGCACTTGATGGCCCAGTAGAAATAAAAAATAAATCATTTTTTAAATTAGGAAAATTTAGTGATAATAAATATATCAAATACATTAATAATCATTAAAACAATTAATTAATTTTTATAAATATTTGAAATCAATTGAAATCAATTTGAATTGTATGCGATTTATCGATAATTTAATGCATTTACGGAATTCATAAACCAGCACATTTATGAAAAAATTTTTTTTTTTTCCAATGGTAAAGCGTTTTTCAACAAGGACGCTACAAAAGTAGAGCGACATGGACAGCAAACGACGTCATATTTCTTGCAGCACTTTTGACATTTCCCTTCAGTAAGGTTTGCCATTTCATGATGGAAAGATATACGAGCCAACAACGAATCGAAATTATTGAAATTTACTACCGAAATTCGGAGTCAGTGGCCTCAACGTTAAGAGCGCTACGTCCAATTTATGGTCGTCATAATCGTCCTCGCAGATCAACAATTGAGCGTCTAGTGGAAAAATTTGAATCCTCAGGCACAGTACAAAATGTTCCCATGCCAGTGAGACAAAGAAGTGCCCGTAGTGACGAGAATATTGCTACCGCTGAGGCTTCAGTTGAAGAAAGCCCAAATGTGTCTCTCACACGTCGTTCTCAAGCGTTGGGCATCTCTGTGACGTCCTTGTGGCGAATTTTGCGAAAACATCTTGGCCTACATCCTTACAAAATCAAATTGACGCAAGAACTGAAGCCGCTTGACGGAAATTCCGTAATTTTTTCGTAATTTTTCGGGATGAATGACTCATGACTCCAATGATGACTCATGGAGTACGTGAAAATCCGAATCATTTTCAAGTTGTTGCTCAGCCCAATTCACGAACATACGACGCTTCTGGTGGTCAAGCGGCTTCAGTTCTTGCGTCAATTTGATTTTGTAAGGATGTAGGCCAAGATATTTTCGCAAAATTCGCCACAAGGACGTCACAGAGATGCCCAACGCTTGAGAACGACGTGTGAGAGACACATTTGGGCTTTCTTCAACTGAAGGCTCAGCGGTAGCAATATTCTCGACACTACGGTCACTTCTTTGTCTCACTGGCACGGGAACATTTTGTACTGTGGCTGTGGATTCAAATTTTTCCACTAGACGCTCAATTGTTGAACTGCTAGGACTATTATGACGACCATAAATTGAACGTAGCTCTCTTTACGTTGAGGCCACTGACTCCGAATTTCGGTTTTAAATTTTAATAATTTCGACTCGTTGTTGGCTCGTATATCTTTTCATCGTGAAATGGCAAACCTTATTGTAGAGAAATGTCAAAAGAGCGGAAAGAAATATGGCGTCGTTTGCTGTCCCTGTCGCTCTACTTTTGTAGCGTCCCATTTGAAAAACCCTGTACAAAGATTATGATTTTGCTTTTATTTCAATCACCAAATCACAAGACGCGACACTTGTGATTGGTAAGAAAATACATGGAATGCATTGGTCTATCATTATAAATATTAAAAAGATGAAGTGATCCGTAACGAAATTTTGAGAAAATCAATGACAGAGTCAATATTTGTATTTTTATTTTTGAAAATTTCAATTTTATTTTCCTTTAAAAAAAAAAGATTAAATAATGGTGTTCGAAGCTGTGATATACCATTCGAAAGGTAATTTAATTGTCTAAAACATAAGCGAATATTGATATTCATTTATCAACAGATTATACTTTATAACCAATTTTCTTGAGTAGGTTGTGTCAGAAAATGCATTTCTTAAACACTCTGTATCTCAAACTGGATGCAAAATTAGACAATTTTTTAATTTATATTTTCTTATGTTTTTGAATCATAAAAAAAGACATCGATGAACCAAACACCCTGTATATTTAGATGCATATTGAAAAAATGGTTTTCTTGCGAGTTTAGTAAAAATGCAAATTTGTTGTTTCCTCAAATTTTAACTAGATTTATCGATAACTTTGTTTTTCTCTTGAATACCCCTGAATTTACTGAACAAAAATGTTTTTTTGTGAATAAAAAAAACAACTAGATTTGCAATTACGATTTTGTGTTTTTTTCGTTTATTTCTATTGTTTTTTTATTCCTATTGTGTTATTTTTTTCCCCTTTTGATTTTGCGTTTGTTTTTATTTTTGTGGTTTTTGTTTTGATTTATGTTTTGATTCGTATTTTTGCATTATTTTTGTTATTGGCATTTTTTAGAATTTTTTCTTTTCGTTTTTAGGTTTTTATTTTAAGTCTTTGTTTTTGCATTTGTTTTAGCTTTTATAGATATATAATTTATGTGGTTCGTAATCAAAATAAGGCTTTGTTTTATTATTTTTGTATTCTGTAATTTTGGTATTTTTCTATTAATTTTGGCTTTTGCTATTGAATTCTTTGGTTTTACTTATTCGGTTTTTGTTTTGCTTTGTTTATTATCCATTAAAAACATTGTGTTACTGGTTTTTTTTCTTTTTTTTATATTTGGTAATGAATTTACTTTAATTTTTGGGTAGTTTTATGTTTTTGCTTTTATTTTACTTTTGTTTTGATTTTTATTTTTATTTAAATTTGGAATTTTTGCATTTGTGATTATGATTTCGTGTTTTTTTTTCTATTGTTTTTGTATTTTTATTGAGTGATTTTATGGTTTTCGTTTTCATATTGCGTTTGTTTTTAGCTTTGATTTATGTTTTGATTCGTATTTTTGGATTATTTTTAATATTGGCGTTTTGTAGAATTTTTCCTTTCGATTTTAGGTTTTTATTTTAAGTCTTTGTTTTTGCATTTGTTTTAGCTTTTGTGTTTGTCTTTATATTTTCAGTTTTTGTGTTTGTATTTTCGTTTTTTTATTTATTTAGTGTTTTTCTTAATATCTGCTATTTGATTTTTGCCTCTGTGTTGCCTTTGACTTTGTGTTTTTTTTATTGTTTTTTTCTACAAATTTTGTTTTTTTATTTCAGGTATGGGTTTGACTTTGTTTTTTATTATTTTTTTTTTCCTTTGATTTTGGTTTTAATTTTATTTTTTGTATTTTTTTCATTTGTTTCAGATTTTGTATTTTATTATCTTAATTTTTATTTTGTGTTTTCAATTTAATTATTTTTGTGTTTTTAAATTTTATGCATTTTTTATTTTATTTCATTTTCTTTTATTTTCATTTCATGTATGCGTTTTACATTGTGTTTTTATTTTTTTTTTCTCATTTGATTTTTGTTTCAATTTTTTTTGTGTCTTTTTCTTTTTTTTGTGTTTTTGTTTTTATTTCAGATTTTGTATTTTATGATCTTAATTTTTATTTTATGTTTTCAATTTATTTTATTTTTGTGTTTTTGAGTTTTGTGTTTCCATTTTATTTTGTGTTTTCTTGTTTAATAGCTATTATTGTATTTCGGCATTTGAATTTGTTTTTACTTTGGTTTTGATTTTGTGTTTTTTTTTATATTTATTATTTATTTCTACTTGTGTATTTCTATTTATTTTTTGTGTTTTTTTCTTTTTTTGTGTTTTTGTTTTTGCTTTTGTGTTTTATGATCTTAATTTTTATTTAATGTTTTCAATTTTTTTATTTTTGTGTTTGTGAGTTTTGTGCTTGCATTTTATTTTGTGTTTTCTTGTTTAATATCTATTATTGTATTTCGGCATTTGAATTTGTTTTTACTTTGGTTTTGATTTTGTGTTTTTTTTTATATTTATTATTTATTTCTACTTGTGTATTTCTATTTATTTTGTATTTTTCATTGCATTAATGCTTTGATTTTGGTTTTGATTTTAATTTTCTTTTATTATTTGATTTGTGTTATTGATTTCATGTGTTTTTTTTAACTGTTTATTTATTTTTTGTTATTTAATCAAAAGCAATTTATCGATTACAATTTTGAATATATTAATATAATATAAAAAACATTAAATTTTTTTTATAAATTTTTGGTCAAATGAAGTAATGCATCGAAACTGATTTTTTTATTTACAAAAAAATAATTTTCCATGCATGTGCCTTTTTCTTCTTAAAACTATAATATATATAAAAAAAATCTGAAATGACGAAATTAATTTCGTGGTTTTTAAATATTTTCTTACTGGGTTGTTTAAAGATCTCACTCTGTCTCTCTCCTGCCATTGTTGCATCAATCAGTAGTTGGATGTTTAAATATGTGTGTGAGTGTGAGCACTCTTGTCACATAGCATCACACACACAGCCATATAGAGAGAACGACAGAAAGACAGACAGACAACCAGTCATAGTGCGACACATACTCAAACACTCACTTGTCTATCGCTCTGTTGAATGATGGATGAATTTTGTGCTGCTGCTCGCGCGCATATTTGTGATGCATTGTTGTGCTCCAACGTCTTCAACGTCATCATGAACAACTTTTTCTCCTCCTCCTTCTTTTATACAGCCGTTTTACCTTAGCAACATTTTACTACTCGGCATTATCATCATCATCATTATCTATTTCCCCACCAACATCATCAACAACTACTTGCCCATCTGCAATACACGATGCAGCATTGTCGCCGTCGTCCTCATCATTTCGGTTGATTGCTCAACTTTAGCTGAGTTAAGTTTCCAAGCGCGCTGTCAACTTCAAGACCCCCCTGTTGTCGCAGCCACGATACCACGCAGCAGGCATCTATTCATTTAGAAGATATTGTATCCAGCTGCATGTAGCAGAGCAGATACTTTAACTTGCACAGATTGCGCGGCAATACTGCTGCTACTGCTGCTGGCTTTCACTTCATTTTGTTTGCATTTTGTCATCTTCGTCCTTGTCATGTCCTTCTCTTGCTTCTCCGCATCATTGATAATAATGCGTTGTAGTGTTTTACATATGTGTTAGAAACTGCACCGCCATGTCACACATCATTGACATTGGATTTAATAATGCAACAGCAGCAACATTGCCTCCTTCCAACTCCAGCAGCACCAGCATTCAGCAACATGATGCGGCAACAGCTGCTGCTACTGCTGCTTCGCCAACTTCGCTCTGCATTGTTGTGCCAAGTTTGCAGTCTCCGTAATCTGATGTTTTAATAAATGTGTGTTGCACGGGGCACCATATCGTATGATTGATATTCAATTAGCGCACAAATGTCACTCATACGACGTGTGTAACCGCGCGAAAAAATGCACAAAAATTAATTTCATTATAATTTATTCGTTTAAGTAAATTTAATAGACATCGTTTCCAGAAAAATATAAAACTACGATCGAAAAATTCAAAATTTGTGATACTAAATATCTTAAAAGAAAATTCGACTCCGTTAACAGTAACGTATAAACAAATATACATTAAAAACTGCAGAACACAGAATAAAAATTATCAATATGAAGAATTTATTCATAAATATTATGAATTTTTTCACCAAATACCAGATTTATCATTTTGATACCACCATTTATTAAATGACATATTGATGAATATATTAATTATATATATGAAATTATTCGTAATATCAAACATCATAGTGAAGAACGAAATAATCAATACAATGAATTCGAATCGTCATATTGATAAATTTGTTAATAATATTTATGAATATAATATTTTTAACGAATTTTTCAAAAAAAAAAATTTTTTTTTTGAAAATAATTCGAAAAAGAGTGTTTAAAAATTTTATTTAAAAAATAACAGAAAAATAATTTTCAAAAAAAAAAATTTTTTTTGAAAAAAAAAATTGATAAAAAAAAAATTTCGAAAAAAACATTTTGATAAAAAAAAATGTTTCGAAAAAAAAATGCTAATAATATTTATGAATATAATATTTTTAACGAATTTTTCAGAAAAATATTTTTTTTTTGAAAATAATTCGAAAAAGAGTGTTTAAAAATTTTATTTAAAAAATAACAGAAAAATAATTTTCAAATAAAATTTTTTTTTCAAAAAAAAGTTTTCGAAAAAAAACATTTTGATAAAAAAAAATGATTCAAAAAAATTGGAAAAAAACATTTTTTTTCAAACAAAAAATTTTTTTCGAAAAAAAAAAATTTCAAACATTTTTTTTTTATTAAATTTTTTATAAATATAACAGAAGAATAATTTTCAAAAAAAAAAAGTCATTTTGATTTTTATTTTTTTATTATATTATTATATTTATTATACAATAAATATTATAAAACATTTTAATAATTTATACAAATCGAGCATTCATTATATAAAAAATAACATACAAGACCTACTTGAGAACTGATAAGTACGACAAAAAATGACCGAAAAATAAATATTTTGATTAAAATTTGGTTTGATGAACAGCATTCTTCAATATGATGTACATATATGTTGTATTTTATGTTCTTTTTCATTAATATGATGAAACGTATTCTTCTTCACATACAATAAATATTGTAGAACACTTTTTCGACAGTTACCAAGTGTTCATCATATTTATGATAGCATTGATGTCGTTAGTCATTAATATTATGAATGGTTCTTCAATACAATGAATCATGGTTTGAAGAACGGAATTCATCAATATAATGTACATTTTTTTCTGAGTAGAAGGAACCTCTACAAAATGCTTTTTTGTAACTACGCTCTGCATTAATTTAATTTAGGGAAAAAAAATTAAAAATACTACACATTCATTTAATTTTACTACAGTATGTGTTCTATTTTTTAAGTTTCATGTATATGTACTTTAAATATCTAAATTAACTAATTTTAAAGACATTCAGATACAAAATATTATTTTATGACAACCTTAATTAATATTCCCAGTGTTTAATAAAATAATTATTGAAATTAAAAATTCGGAATAATTTTGATTTTTATACACGTTGTTGGTTCATTGATGTTAATAATTCAAGAGTTCATTCTATGACTAAATAAAATAAGAAAATGTAAAAGAAAAAAATGTCTAATTTTGCACCCGTTTTTAGATACAGGGTGTTTAAGAAGTGCATATTACTGACGTAACCTATTCAAGAAAATTGGTTATAAATTATAATCTGTTAATAAATGAATATCGATTTCACACTCGCGCTTTAGGCAATTAAAACATCTTTCTAATCGTCTATCACATCTTTGAACTTCAAGATTTTCTCCTTTTTTAAAATGTACATAAAATTGAAATTGACAAAAATAGTAATACAAATTTTTACTTTGTCATTGATTTTCTCAAAATTTCGTTACGGAACACCCTAGTTTTTCTAATTTATAATGATAGATCAGTTCATGTCCAGTATTTTCTTACCACATACAAGGATTTTAAATTGGTAAGAAATGCGCCAAAAATAATTAAACAGCGAAGGGTCTTGTGATACACTGTGGTGTCCTATTTTCTCGTTCTGAACTAAAAATGATTAATTTATTTTTGTTTTAAACTAACAACATTTTTTAGAAGAGTTAAATTTTCTATATTCGGCATAAATAAATTCCTCGAAAATTTCAAAAAAATTACACGTCGATTTCCTAGTAATTCTAGAAAAATGTTTTCAGCTAATTGAAATTTGTACTTTTATTCAGTGAAATATTATGAAAAAACTATAAATTTTAGAAACAAAGCGTTAATATGCAAATAAAGCACATTATCATAGCTATTTTTTTAAATAATTAAAAAAAAATAATTATACTCAAATTTGCTGACTTTATTTAATTTGTCATAAGAACCGCAACATGCACTTCCGTTTTCGTTCCTGTTCGTACAAACAACTTTTTAATTTATATCTTTTTATGGACATTTCTAATTAATTGCTGATGGTAAGTTCCGTTTAAATACCAGGAATACAAAAAAAATCAAATGAATTCATTAATTTTTCTTCAAGTTATTAAAGTTTTAAGCGTACGTATGTCTCATCTGGTACCAAAGGATACCCTTATGTCTTTGTATTTTTAATGAAAAACTTTTTTTTTTTAATATTTTTTTGTATTTAATAAATTTGTCTTAAAATATAAAACAAAAAAAATCATTTATTCAAAATTAAAATTTCATGTAAAATATTAAAAAAACTTTTTTTTTAATTTTTCTTCTAATTTATTTTAATTGAAATCCCTTTTGATTTTGAAACTTTTTGCGCATGTTCTGCAACATTGCTAAATTGTGTTATTTTCTTTGATTACTACCCAAAAACTAATGAAGTGTTAAATTGTTTAATGACCTCAGCTAAAAATTCAAATGAGCAATTTGTTGCTTGATTGATTTACGATTGACACGATGTAAAGAACACAGATCAAACGCGATAGCAATTTGACTTTGTAAAACTCACACTGAGTCTGAAAGGGTGTCAGATGTTTGGAGTTAAAAAGAAGGCAAAGAATTCAAAATATTTAAAATATAAAATTTAATCAGCAGATCAATTGATTTAAAATATAAAAAAATAGATATGAGGTGAATTTTAAGGTGCTGTTTTAGTGGTGAGTTAATTTAGGATTGTGAATTTTGTGAGGTTAATTTTGGTGTGGTGAGTTTTATTGTGGTGAACATTAGTGTGGTCAGTTTTATGTGGTGAGTTTTGGTGTGGTGAGTTTCATTGTAAGTGTGGTAATATTATTTAAGATTATAAAAAATTATAAAAAATTATAAAAAATTATAAAAAACTATAAAAAATTATAAAAAATTATAAAAAATTATAAAAAATTATAATAAATTATTAAAAATTATTAAAAATTATTAAAAATTATAAAAAATTATAAAAAATTATAAAAAATTATAAAAAATTATAAAAAATTACTAAAAATTATAAAAAATAATAAAAAATTATAAAAAAATAAAAAAAAATATAAAAAATTAAAAAAATTTATAAATAAAAATTATTAAAAAATTATTAAAAACTTATTAAAAATTATAAAAAATTATAAAAAATTATAAAAAATTATAAAAATTTATAAAAAATTATAAAAAATTATAAAAAATTATAAAAAATTATAAAAAATTATAAAAAATTATAAAAAATTATAAAAAATTATAAAAAATTATAAAAAATTATAAAAAATTATAAAAAATTATAAAAAATTATAAAAAATTATAAAAAATTATAAAAAATTATAAAAAATTATAAAAAATTATAAAAAATTATAAAAAATTATAAAAAATTATAAAAAATTATAAAAAATTATAAAATATTATAAAAAATTATAAAAAATTATAAAAAATTATAAAAAATTATAAAAAATTATAAAAAATTATAAAAACTTATAAAAAAATATAAAAAATTAAAAAAAAAATTTTAAAAATTATAAATATTTATAAATAAAAATTATTAAAAACTTATTAAAAAATTAATGAAAAATTATTAAAAAATTATTAAAAAATTATTAAAAAATTATAAAATATTATAAAAAATTGTAAAAAATTATAAAAAATTTTAAAAAATTATAAAAAATTATAAAAAATTATAAAAAATTATAAAAAATTATAAAAAATTATAAAAAATTATAAAAAATTATAAAAAATTATAAAAAATTATAAAAAATTATAAAATATTATGAAAAATTATAAAAAATTATAAAAATATTATAAAGAAATTCTAAAAAATTATGAAAAATTATAAAAATTATAAAAAATAAATAAAAATTATAAAAAAAAATAAAAAATTATAAAAACAATAAAAATAAAATAAAGCTTATAAAAATTTCTAAATAACACAAAAATTAATAAATTATATATATATAAAAATCCAAAATTTAAAATGAAAAACTCAAAAAAATTCAAGAAAATTTAAATTCAAACAATAAGAAATGTCCTTGCACCCGTCGTCTGCCGCAGGCCCCCACACAAAGACGCATAATTCAAAATGAATTATAACCACTACTGCAAACAGACAGACAGACACACGGACAGACAAAAGTATGTATACCACACATGCAGAAACTTGTCCAAACCCAGCAATAAAATCACTTTCATGCAGCAGAATATTTAGAGCTAGGATAATGTCATCCTTCAGCTGCAGCCATTATCATCATAATCATCAACATTATTTTGCTCATTGCTATGCGCTCCTTGTGGCTTCCCGCCGTTCGCTGCATTTCATGTCCATAAGAAGAACCAGCAGCAGTAGCACTAAAGGCTCTTTCTATGTTCATTTTGAGCTTTTTATCATATTTTCTGTAGTTGGTCCTGCTGGTGGTGGGGGTTCTTTTGATGGTGCTGGCTGGCTGATGAACGATTATCATCAGTTTCGTCTTACTTATTTTTATTTTATTTTATTTTATTTCTTGCATTCAAGAAATTCTTATTCTTGTTTTTTCATTGCGCCATGTCATGTAAGTGGATAAATTACGGTATTGCGTACGTTTCCGTTACGTAAATTGTTAAAATAATCGTTTTTTTTTTCGTTGCTTTTGCCTTTTATGAAATCCAAGATGTCAGACGTATAAAAGGCTGATGTACACAATTGATTAGTACGCAAAGTGCTTTGTATTTGAACGATAGCAATTTAAAAATTATTGTTGAATTATACAAAATTGTATACACTTAATTTTATTTATATAGAGCAGTTTTATTTGAAATAGAGCGTTTTGGTATTACTGAACTTGTACCTAAAACACAAGTAATACTTTTATTTTTTGTGTTTTTTTTTTATTGTATTTGTTTCTTTTGAATTTATTTTTTTTGTGTTTTCTCCTTTCGTCTTTTGTGTATTCTCGTTTTTATTTCTTTTGCTTTTTCTTTGATTTTGTTTTTTTGATGTTTGCGTTTTTTATTTTTTTTGTTTCTGTATTTGCTTTTATTTCGAGATAGACCTATTATTTCGCATTTGTTTTTACTTTTTTTTCATTTACTTTAATTTTAGCAATTTACCCATTTTTTCCTTTTCCTTTTGATTTTGTGTTTTTGCTTTTGTTTTTGTGTGTTTTTTACTTTTGTTTTCGTTTTTGCTCTCGTTTTTTGTGTTTTTGCTTTTGGTTTTGTTTTTTTGTGTTTAGCTTTTGTGTTTTTGCTTTTGTTTTTTGGCTCTTGTGTTTTTCATTTGAGAAAAATCGGCAATAGATCTTTAAAACTTGATAGCTCAGAAACTATTGGAGACTCCATAGAAATATTTTTTTAGTCGACGGGGAAAACTCCAGGGTTTCAAAACAAAATTACTTTTGATTTTTAAAATAGTGGAGTGTATACGTCACAGTTATTTAAAAAATATTTGTACCTTTTTCTAAGTTAAATGTATTTTATTTTTTTAAATTGTTATTTTTATTGAAATGCGTGATTATAAGGCTTATATAAACCATTAGTTTTATTAAAATATGTTAATTAGTTACAGAGATATAAATAATTATCTAATATAGTACTTTGATGTTTCGTTTCGTATAACTTTGTTGGAGTTGAGAAATCAAAAAAACTAAGTACAAAGTTATACTTTAATTGTCGGTCACTATCTATCCACAAAATTTTATCAAAATCGGAAGACATCGTGCCAAGGTTGATATTTCTGACGTGGAATGACCCCTATGTCAACCGGACTCTATAGTATCTTCGTGTAAATTTTCAGTAAAATCGGCTAAGCCGTTCAGACGTGATGCTGAAAGAAACAGACAAGAGTATTATATATTCATCAATTTAATACATTTTTTTCATCAAATTTATGAATTTAATAAAAGTGATAAATAAATTATTAAATTATTATATTAATGATAAATACTTCTTACAAATAATTCATAAATTTAATAAATTATTCATCAATTGTAATATTTATGTTGTATTTTATACAACAATTTAATGAATTATCCATCAATTACATGTTTTTCAATTAATTTATTCAACTATTCACCGACTTTATGAGTTATTTATCATTTTTACAAATAAATCATCAAGTTTATGAGTTTTACAAAATGTTTACGAATTATTCATTGATTTAATGAATTGTTCTTCAATTTTATGAACTGTTCATTAATTATGAATTTTTCATTAATTTTAATAATTATTTATCAATTTCATAAAATATTCATCAATTTTATGAATTGTGCATCAATTTTTTATCATTGAGTGAGAATTCTGATATCCGTTTTTCAATACTTAAACGAGAAAAATGAAAATTGTTTATAGTTATCTAAAATATAGTCCTAACTAATTATAATATTATTATTGTCATTGGTTTTATTCAACATTTTGAGTAAAATGCCTTTTTATTATTATTATTATTAATATTACTAATTTATATAGTTTTGAAAAAATTTATTCATTTATGGAATTATTAAATAATAAAAAAATATTTATTAATTTTGAGCGCATTCTTTAATTTTAGAAATTATTGAGAATTTTTAGGATTTTTTTATACATCATTCCTTAAATTATTCGTCAAGTTAATGAATGAGCCCCACATAAATTTTAAAAATTATTCATCAGTTTCTAAATCATTTTAACATGCGAATCATCATTTTAAAAATCATTCGTCAATTAACTAAGTAATCAATCGACTAATTAATTTTTTAATTTCATAATCAATTTTATGAATTATTCCTAAATTCTATATTTTTTTCAATTCATTGAATTATTCAGCAATACTTTATACATATATACAAAGGACTTTTTAAAAATTATTCATCAATTTAATGAATTATTCGTCAAGTATATGAATTATACATTAATTTTATACATTTTTCATTAATTATATGAACTATTCATAGAATATTTGATATAATAAATCAAATATTTTATGAATAGTTCATATAATTAATGAAAAATGTATAAAATTAATGTATAATTCATACACTTGACGAATAATTCATTAAATTGATGAATAATTTTTAAAAAGTCCTTTGTACAGGATTTTTAAAAATAGTTCATCAATTTAATGAATTATTCGTCAAATATATGAATTATACATCAGTTTCATACATTTTTCATTAATTATATGAACTATTCATTAAATATTTGATTTTTTTTTTTCATCAATATATTTAAATATTCATAAAGTTATTGAGATTCAACTCTTTTATACTAATTGTACATCATGTCTATGAGTTTTTACATCATTTTACGAATTAATCGTCATTTTAATAAATCATTTGTCAAATATGTAAATAATTAGATAACTTTATATTTTCTTCATCAATTTTGAGAATAAATCCGAATTTTAATGAATTACTTTTAATTTATAATACATTTAAAATTTTTTTAGAATTTCTTTATTAAATAATTTTTGAGTAAATTAACTAAAAAAAATATTAACGAAATTCTATATTTTTCACATTGAAACTTCGTATTTGCCCTTTCTACAAAAATATTTATATTTCCTGTATTGTATTTAGCTACTTATGTATTTTTGCAAATTTTTATCAACTTTCTTATTTATTTATATATTTTATTCTTCTGCTACTTTTGAGTTTTTATTTTTCCGCCAACAACTTGAAAAGTTTCGAGTACGCTTAGCTGCAGTTTTTGCATGAAATGCGCTTTGCCGACAGCAGCAGCAACAACAACATTACCAAAGGCAGCAACAACAGCAGCTGGAGCAACAGCAGCGCCAGCGGCATCGTATGTTGCAAGGCGTTGCAAAACAAAAACAGGAAATACCTTGCGATATGCTTAAGTACTTCCGGGTTTGTCGCAAAAAAAATACAAACAACAACAAAAAATATTGCAAAAATAAAACTAAATAAAAACAGCAATTGCAACAGCAACTTAACAATAACAGCAGCAGTAGTAGCAACAACAATATCTGATGATGATGCTGCTGCTACTGCTACTGACAAAACAAGAAACAACTTCAAACAGTCTCATGAGGTGAATCAAGTGAAAATAAAGTTGCATCAATAAATCGAAGCTTAATTTGAATTTTCAACAAGGTAAAAATATTTTTCAAGTTTTTGTAATACGACAACAGGAGACTGGGTATTAAAGGTGACATTGAAGTTGATTTTGAAAAATATTTCTCATATTAAGAAATTATAACTTAAATCATATGAATTAGCTAAATTCAATAAAATTACCAGATACATTAAAACTTAATAAATTAAAGAATGCATCACGTTAATGTTATTTCAATGATATTAATTGGAAAATAATTATATTGAAAATGAATTTCTGACAAACATTTTGCGTTATTGTTCAAGCTTTTTTAGTAAATAATTTTTATGTTGAACTATTCATCTAATTTATCAATTATTCATTAAATTTATAAATTATTCATAAGTTTTATGAATAATAAATTAATTTTATCAGCTCTTCTTTAAATGTATGAAGTATTCAATCAATGTATAAATCGTTCTTCAATTATATGAAATATTCTTTTGACGATTTCATTAATTTTTCTGTAATGTCTTATGTATTCATCAATTGTTTTATGAAAAATTATTATATTTTATGAACTATTCTTTGAATTTATGAATAATTCGTTGTGAATTATGAATTATTCTGTGAATTGATGAATTATTCATTCAATTTTAAAATCGTTCATCAATTATACGAACTATTCTTTTGACGATTTCATTAAATTTTCTATTAAGTTTTATGTATTCATCAATTTTTTTATGAAAAATTGTTTAATTTTATGAACATTCTTTAAATTTATGAATTAAGCATTCAATTTAAAAATCGTTCATCAATTATACGATTTATTCAATACGAAGACTTCACTAACGTTGTGAATTATTCATCAATTTTATAAATTATCATCAATTTTATAAATTATTCATCATTTTTATGAATTTTAAATTAATTGTATCAGCTGTTCTTTAAATTTATGAAGTATTCATTCAATTTATAAATCGTTCATCAATTATACGAACTATTCTTTTGACGAATTCATTAATTTTCAGTAATGTTTTATGTATTCATCAATTTTATGAATTAGTCATCTGTTTTGTAAAAAATTGTTTTATTTTATGAATTATTCTTTGAATTTATGAATTATGCATTCAATTTAAAAATCGTTCATCAATTATATGATTTATTCAATACGAAGATTTCACTAACGTTGTGAATTCATCAATATTATAAATTATTCATCAGTTTTATGAATTGTAAATTAATTATATCAGCTGTTCTTTAAATTTATGAAGTATTCATTCAATTTATAAATCGTTCTTCAATTATACGAACTATTCTTTTGACGATTTCATTAATTTATCTGTTATGTTTTATGTATTCATCAATTTTATGAATTATTCATTTGTTTTATGAAAAATTGTTTTATTTTATGAATTATTCTTTTAATTTATGAATTATGCATTAAATTTAAAAATCGTTCATCAATTATACGATTTATTCAATACGAATATTTCACTTACGTTGTGAATTATTCATCAATTTTACAAATTATTCATCAGTTTTATGAATTGTAAATTAATTTTATTAGCTGTTCTTTAAATTTATAAAGTATTCATTCAATTTATAAATCGTTCTTCAATTATACGAACTATTCTCTGGACGATTATTAATTTTTCTGTTATGTTTTATGTATTCATCAATTTTATGAATTAGTCATCTGTTTTATGTAAAAATTGTTTTATTTTATGAATTATTCTTTGAATTTATGCATTTCATTTAAAAATCGTTCAATTAGACGATATATTCAATAGGAAGATTTCATTAACGTTGTAAATTATTCATTAATTTTATAAATTATGCATCAGTTTTATGAATTGTAAATTAATTGTATAAGTTATTCTTTAAATTTATGAAGTATTCATTCAATTTATAAATCGTTCTTCAATTATACGAAATATTCTTTTGACGATTTCATTAATTTTTCTGTTATGTTTTATGTATTCATCAATTTTATGAATTAGTCATCTGTTTTGTAAAAAATTGTTTTATTTTATGAATTATTCTTTGAATTTATGAATTATGCATTCAATTTAAAAATCGTTCATCGATTACATGAGTTATACATTGCGGCGTTTTCAGTAATGTTATGAATTATACATTAATTTCATAACTTAGTCATGTGATTTATGAATAATTATTTAAATTAATGAATTATTCTTTACATTTATGATTTAATAATTCAATTTATAAATGGTTCATCAATTATATGAACTATTATTTACGATGTTACAAATTTTTAATTATGTAATGAATATGTTTCATGAAAAATAACTTCATTTTATAAAAAATATTCATCAAATTATTTTAATTATTATTTAGTTTTATAATTTATTATTTGAATTTATGAATAATTCATACAATTTGTAAATCGTTCTTCAATTAGATTAATTATTCATTATGACGTTTTTATTCATGTTATAAACTATTAATTTTTCTATAATTTAGTCATCTGTTTTATGTATTATTAATTTATTTTATTAAATATTCTTTAAATTTATGATCTATTATATAAATTTATAAATTGTTCATCAATTATATGAATTATTCATTAATAAAATGAATTAGATAATTTAATTTTGTAAGTTATTCATCAATATAATATTTTTAACAATTCAAAAATTTATTCCAAAACCTATAGAAACAAATCAAATATTAAAACTATGGGTTTTTAGTAATTTTTAAGTTTAAAATCGTTCTTCAGAATTTGCTTCTTATTTTTTTTTTTTGCATTTTATCACTTTTCAGCTCAGTTCAAAATTTAAAAGTTCAAGTTGTTAAAAACTAAGTATCACGGCATCGATGACAACAATAGCAACAACTTAAGCCAATATAAAACCTACTCGCACAATATCAGTAGCAACAACAACAACAGCAATAACAACAGCTTACGCCAACAACAATTTGTCAGTGTTGCTGCGCGCCACCAACTTAGTGCGACAAAAACACCGATCCGTCGATGGCTGCAACTTTAGCGACGACATATCTTTTTTTTTTTTGTTCACACTTTTAGTGTTTTGAATATTTTTTTCTTATTTTATTATTTGCTGAATAGTGCCCCGTATGGCGTTGCCACCCCGCCACACACACACATTTAATACTCATGCCATTGGCTTTGGCGTGTTTGACATTTTAATCGTCTTAATTTAACAAAGTGTCGACCACATTGCATCGCATACGATCGCCTGCCGTTCACAGACATTCACACAAACCCAATTTTGATGGGATGGGGGAAAGGGGCTGCAGAACGGGTCTGGTATCAATGACCAACTTCGTTCTATTGCTATTCTTAAAATTTTGGAAAGTTTTGCCACATCAGGTGGCGGCGTTTTCAGCTAAATTTAAATTTTGTTTACGTTGTCAACGTTCCTTGTGTTCTGCATGTTTTGCAGTGTTAAAAATTTTGTAAGAGTTAAAACTGAAAATTATGCTAATAAAAAATGTTGCGAAAATTATTGGGTATATTTAAAAAATTACACTCAGCACACAATAAACTCAACAAATAATAAGTATCTTTTATTCATTGACTTTGTTTTATTTAATTTAGAAATTTTCTGAAAAATAAATTTCATTCTACTTTAAAACCTCAGACAGGAGCTGTTATAATTTGTGTACTCGGGTTCCTTCATTATGAAACTCACCCCGCTTATATACTCCTTACTTAAACTTAAACTCAGCACAGTTTTATTTCTGCTATTTGAACTCACCGTTCTTTTAATAAACAAACTTAAATTTACGACACACTTGAACTTAGTAGACATTAATTCAACCAACTACAACTCATCAGTCTTAAATCTGTTTAAACTTATTCTAAATATGCTTTAACTCACCATACTTCAACTATTCACACAAGAACTATGCACCCATTAATTTACCACACATTACCTCAACATATTTGAACGAAAAATAGTTAATCTCACTTCATTTATGTATACATAATTTTAATACTCGTATGCTCACCACATTGAAACTACACATACTTAATTTAATCAAATTTAAATATAACACACTAATACTAACCACACTCAAACTAACCATGCATAAACATACCTCACATTAATTTCATAATTTGTCATAAATTGCCATTCTTAAACTAAACAATTTTAAACTAGCCACATATATACATATATATACATTGAAAAAAATCATCATTCTTTTGATAAAAACTACTAAAATATATAACTCACCACACTTGAATATATCATACGTCAACTAACCTTTTCCACTATAAAACAAAACAATATTTAAACCTTAACTCAGATCACTAAAACTCACCACATTCAAAATCATACTGCTACCAATCACACTGTAACTAATCTTACTTGAACTCACCATCCTATATTAATTTCACAAAAACTCACCATACTGAAAATCACTACAGTTGACCTCGCTGTACATAATTTAATCATTTAACAGACTAATATTGAAAAAAGTTTAAAGTATACCACTTTAACTCACCACATTTTTAACGCACTAAAACTGTTTAAACCTCGCATAAATTCACCAATTAAACTACTTTAACTAGCTCAACTTAACCTCACAAACCTAAAATACTTTAAAAACTCACCATACTTAAACTAATCACACTTTCAGTTATTTCATAAAAGGTCACTTTACTTATATACACCACACTTGAACTCAACACACATAAACTCACCAACAAACGCATCTTAAACAATTCAAGTGTAAAATCACCAATATTTAAACTATGTTACACTTAAATTCCCCACACTTCTACTCCTCACAATTTAACTCTCCATACTATAACACACCACATTGAAACTTACCACACTAAATCTACCATACCGAAACCTACCACACTGAAACTTACCACACTGAAACCCATCATACTAAAACACAACACAAGTAAACTCACCACACTTAAACTCACCACACTTAAACTCACCACACTTAAACTCACCACACTTAAACTCACCACACTTAAACTCACCACACTTAAACTCACCACACTTAATTTCACCACACCTAATACATATGTTATACTCTTCACAATATAACTCTATAACATACAACACTGAAATTTACCACACTAAAACCTACCGTACTGAAACCTACTATACTAAAACTTACCACACTGAAACTTACTACACTGAAATCTACCATACTAAAACCCAACGCAAGCAAACTCACCACACTTAAACTCACCACAATTAAACTCACCACACCTAAACTCACCACATTTAAAATTACCAAACTTAGAATCACCAAACATAAAACTACCACATTTAAACTTGACGCACTTCATTTGAGTTTATTTCTTAACATTTTTTTTTTTTTCGATTTTAACTACACAATAACGATTTTTACACAAATTATAAATAAAAAATATCATTATATAATAGTAATAGTTTATTCAAATTCGTCAATAGGTTAAATTAATATTTCAATAGGTAATTACCATTAGGAACTATAAAACAAATAGAATTTATGTATAAGTTTAATATGAAAATATTTAATTTTGGCATACAATTAAATGAATAACTGTTCTATTGACCAATTTTAATAAGATTTTTTTCCTGAAACCATTTTAAATTTTTCAGTTTCTATTTTTTTTACTCTTCTTTTAGTGTGTGTCTATTCTTTTAATGTCACTGATCACAACAACGAAAGAGGCATCAACAAAAACCAAATTGGTACCTATATTCTTCGACCTTATCGTGCCACTTCTGCTCTTCTAATTGCCAGCATCCGGTCTGTGAAATAATCTTCTATTTTTTTTTTGTATTTTATTTTATGTTTGACTATACTATGGAAAGTCTACCTTCTTAAGCGGCCACCATCATATGTTGTTACATTTAATAAGCGCCATAAACACTTATTTAGGTTTTTTTCTACTTGCTTAAAATTTTGTGTGCATATTTGTTTGGTTATCTGCCTGTTCTTTCAACTATGGCTTTTACATTTTAAATACATGTTTTTTTTCATCCACCCTTGTTGGTCAGCATTTAAAATCCCTGCATAAATTATGGGATTTAAAGTTGTTAGAAATTGTGCTGTCCTTAACTGTTTTGCCAAAGGTGAAGGTACTATTTGAATTAATGTTGTTTTTGGTTGTATATTTTTGTTATTGCATTAATTTTGTAGGTATTTATGTTTTTAATTTATTTGTATCAACTATGAATTCGACCAAAGATTGCACTATGAACTTAATTTCTACTCAGGAAATTTTAACATTTTTCAGTGTGGAAATTTTATATTGTTGTCTTTTCATAATTTTAAATATTTTAAAATGTATAATTGAAAATTTGACAATTTCATTTTAAAAATTATTCAAATATACAACTTTTAAATTTAGAATTAATGTAATAAATATATATTACAACTCACAAAATAAAATAACAACTTTCAATTTACAATTTACATTATACAATTTAGAATTTAAAATTTACATTTTACATTTTACAATTTACAATTTACAATTTACAATTTACAATTTACAATTTACAATTTACAATTTACAATTTACAATTTACAATTTACAATTTACAATTTACAATTTACAATTTACAATTTATGATTTATAATTCATAATTTACAATTTTCAATTTTCAATTTACAATTTACAATTTACAATTTACAATTTACAATTTAAAATTTAAAATTTAAAATTTACAATTTACAATTTACAATTTACAATTTACAATTTACAATTTACAATTTACAATTTACAATTTACAATTTACAATTTACAATTTACAATTTACAATTTACAATTTACAATTTACAATTTACAATTTACATTTTACAATTTACAATTTACAATTTATAATTTACAATTTACAATTTACCATTTACCATTTACAATTTACAATTTACAATTTACAATTTACAATTTACAATTTACAATTTACAATTTACAATTTACAATTTAAAATTTCAATTTACAATTTACATTTTACAATTTAGAATTTACAATTTACAATTTATAATTTACAATTTACAATTTACCATTTACCATTTACCATTTACCATTTACCATTTACAATTTACAATTTACAATTTAGAATTTACAATTTACAATATCAATTTACAATTTTTAATTAACAATTTTCAATTTAGAATTTAAAATTAACTGTTTACTATTCAAACGCTATAATTTTTCAATTTACATTTTACAATATTTATTTTGCAACTTAAATGTTATAAGGTATAATTTTCTATTAATATTTAATTATAATTTATAGTTTCCTCTCTAACATATACAATATTTTAATAATATTTTTACAATATTACAACATTATATAATTGCTTTATTATTGCAAATAAAAACTGTTCATAGCTTACAAATTTTACAGAATTTATAATTTTGACATTATTTTCTCAATATTCATATTATGCACAGTTTGACTCTGGCGAGTTAGACTCACAAATAATTTCAACAGTTAATTTTAGCAAATTATTTTTATTTCGGTACGAACAGAAAAAAACAACTTCTATATTTTTAGAGATCATGCATATTTTCATAACTCATGAGTGAGAAAAATTACAACGTGCTCTGATTGTTGCTGGTAGGCAGCGAAGTGCAAACAGCTATATTTTTATTTTCCTTTAAAAATAAAAAAAATATCGAAATGAAAAACTGAAAACTTTTCAAAAAGTTGCTGCGTGTGGGTGAAAATATATGTTTGTGTGTGTGTGTGTGCAGAAGCCACAAAACCACCAGCGCATACAAACACACATGAGATTTTCACACACACACACACACATACACAAACATTTATAGTCACTGACACACAGAGCCACAATTTAGAGCCACTTTACAGCGAGTCCGGGGCGTCGAGGATGTTTGTAAAGTTTTCGAAAAACTTTTGTTTTATGGTCTTTTATATGTTCTGCTGTCAAAATTTCACATCACACATAGGCGCGCACACACACACACACACACACATACATAAGTCACTGAAGAGCTGAAGAAAAAAAAATGATAGGCGAAAGTTTTGCCCCAAGTTATGAGTTATGAGCGTGAAAGTGGTGCGAAATAAAAAAAAAATAAAAAAAATTTGAACTCGTCGTCATTTTGTTTTCGGCGGTTGAATTTGTTGAAAATGTTTTGGTTTTTTGCTTGATTGAATTTTATGTTTGCATGTATAGTGTATGTGTGTTTGGAAGTGGTATTTAACAAAATATAAAAAATACATCTATGTTTTTCTGCAACATATTTATGTTCGAGTTTTGTTTGAAATGCTGTCTTTTAGTTTTAGTCAACTGCAGCATCCATTTACTTTTGGTTTCTTTTATTTCAGTTTTCAGTTTTTGCTTGAACCACCGCACAAGTTTTTCAAATTATATGACACAAGATATTTTGAATAAATAAATAATTGGTTAACTTTTAATACATCACAAGTTTTTAAAAATTTACTACATACATTTTACAATCTACAATTTACATTTTATATTTTGTATTTTAAATTTTGCTTTACACAATTTACATATTACATTTTACATTCACAATTTTACAATTTTACATATTACAATTTTACTATTTTACAATTTTACAATTTTACAATCTTACAATTTTAGTATTTTACAATTTTAGAATTTTACATTTTTACATTTTTACAATTTTACAATTTTACAATTTTACAATTATACAATTTTACAATTTTACCATCGTACAATTTTAGAATTTTACAATTTTAGAGTTTTACATTTTACATTTTAATATTTATAATTTACATTTTATAATTTATATACTACAATTTACAATTAACAATTTATAATTTTTTATATTTGACATTTTACATTTGACATTTGACATTTTATATTTTATATTTTACATTTTACATATTACATTTTAAATTTACAATTTTACAATTTTATAATTTTACAATTTTGCAATTTTACAATTTTACAATTTTACAGTTTTACAATTTTGCAATCTTACAATTTTAGGATTTTACAATTTTACATTTTTACAATTTTACAATTATACAATTTTACAATCTTACAATTTTAGAATTTTAGAGTTTTACATTTTACAATTTAGATACTACAATTTACAATTAACATTTACATTTGACATTTTATATTTTACATGTTGCATGTTACATTTTATATTTTACATTTTATATTTTATATTTTATATTTTACATTTTACATTTTACATTTTACATTTTACATTTTGTACTTTACATTTTACATTTTACAATTTACATTTTACATTTTACTTTTTACATTTTACATTTTACATTTTACATTTTACATTTTACATTTTACATTTTACATTCTACATTTTACATTTTACATTTTACAATTTACATTTTACAATTTACATTTTCCATTTACATTTTTCATTTTACATATTACATTTAACATTTTGAATTTTACATTTCACATTTCACAATTTACAATTTGCATTTTATATTTTACATATTACATTTACAAATTACAATTTACATTTCACAATTTACGATTTTCAGTTTTAATTTAAAATTTTAAATTTTTACTATTTTACATTTTACATTTTAAATTTTACATTTTTTCAATTTACAATTTACAGTTTACAATTTACAGTTTACAGTTTACATTTTACATTTTAAATTTTACATTTTACTATTTAGGGACTACAATTTACATTTTACATTTAGAAATTACAATTTATATTTCACAATTTACGATTTTCAATTTTAATTTAAAATTTTACTATTTTACATTTTTACAATTTTACAAATTTTATAATTTTACAGTTTAAATTTGCTAGAGTTTAAATACTAGAATACGTATTTCTTTAAATTGAATTAAGTTCAACACTAATTAAACTTATTTATGCGTTCACCTTTTTTTTCGGAAATTGTAATTTCTTCATTACATTAGTCTCAGACACAGTCGTAGACAGCCATTTGCAATTACCTACTATATTTTGCACAATTAAATCGAATGCACATCAACAATGCGCATTACTTTTAATTTGAGAAACTCCTGCCACAATGGCAGGAACTAAACTGATAGCAATAGCAACAACAGTAGCAGCAACAACAACAATTTACACAAATGACATGGACATCGACATCTTTTGTTGGTGGTGGAGGCGGCGGTAGCAACCTCGCCACTATTAGCAACTTCAATATTGCGACGCACTGAGCCGTTTATTAAAAACGCAGAAGTTGCCGCCGTTGCTGCCAACTCGCATTTTGTACTCGAAGCGATGCTGTCATTATTTGTTGTAGTTGATATTATTGTTGTTGATATTTTTGTTGTCAATAGATTGTTGTTGTTGTAGTCATTGTTGCTGTTGTAGTTGTACACATTGTATCAGTCTAATTACAAAAGTTTTTTAATAAAAGTAAATCGCAATTTTTTGTTGCTGTGTTTGTTTATTGCTGCTGCTGCTACAGTTGTTGTTGTTGTTATTATTGCTGCCTTGTATATTTTTCTTGACTCGACGGCTGTCAAATCCATTTTGATTTCAAGTGCTGCGACTAGGGCGCCGTGTGACAAGCGGGCAGTCGACGGAATTCGAAGCGCAAAGTTACTGGGCGCGCGCGCGCACGTCATGACATTTCATTTGCAGGCTTTTGTTGTAGATGTTGGCTTATTTTGCAATTTTTTTTAGTTATTTTTTTAAATTTTATTTTTTATTTTCCTTTTTTCTGTTAAATTTGAGTCTTCGACTGTAGTAGCAGCAACAGCCTGCGCTGAAACTTATTGACAGCTGCCGCCGCCGCAACACAGCGCACTGCCGCAGCAGCAACGACGACGACAATGGCAACGGAAGCGGAAACAGTGGCGACGGCGACGACGGCAGTGGCTACGGTAAACATGGCAGCAAACCGTGAGGCACTGGTTGGTCATGCGGCCGCTTATTGACAACTAAGCGTGCATTAAACAGCGTGGGCATCACTGTATTGCCGAGCAAACAGTGCTGCAGAGGAGTAAAGTAGTAGCAACAGCAGCAACAGCCATGTGTTGTTGGTTACGATGTAGGCATGTCATAAACATTGCTGCACTTCTGAAATTGCAATTTTTGTTGTTTTGCCAGATCTCTCAACTCACCGTTTAAATCGCAATAAATAGAGTGTTGCCAACTGTTGAAATTTTGCAAACTGAGATGTGTATTTTATCAAAATTAAATTATCAAATTTTAGTTATTATTTTAGGTATTATTTAGGTAATATCAAATATTAGTTATCAAATTTTACCTTTAAAATTTTAATTATCAAATTTTGATTATCAAATTTTAATTATGAAATTTTCATTATCAAATTTTAATTATAAAATTTTAATTAATTACTTTTAAATTTCAAATTTCAGTTTACAATTTAAAATTTACAATTTACAATTTACAATTTACAATTTACAATTTACAATTTGCAATTTACAATTTAGAATTTACAATTTACAATTTACAATTTACAATTTACAATTTACAATTTACAATTTACAATTTACAATTTACAATTTACAATTTACAATTTACAATTTACAATTTACAATTTACAATTTACAATTTACAATTTACAATTTACAATTTACAATTTATAATTTACAATTTACAATTTACAATTTACAATTTACAATTTACAATTTACAATTTACAATTTACAATTTACAATTTACAATTTACAATTTACAATTTACAATTTACAATTTACAATATACAATATACAATTTACAATCAACAATTTAAAATTGAAAATATTCAATTTACATTTTACAATTTACGATTTTCAATTTACAATTTACTACTTACAATTTACAATTTACAATTTACAATTTACAATTTACAATTTACAATTTACAATTTACAATTTAAAATTTACAATTTACAATTTACAATTTACAATATACAATTTACAATCAACAATTTAAAATTTAAAATATACAATTTGCAATTTACAATTTTCAATTTACAATTTACAATTTACAATTTACAATTTACAATTTACAATTTACAATTTACAATTTACAATTTACATTTTACAATTTACAATTTACAATTTAAAATTTACAATTTACAATTTACAATTTACAATTTACAATTTGCAATTTACAATTTACAATTTACAATTTACAATTTACAATTTACAATTTACCATTTACAATTTACAATTTACAATTAACAATTTATTTATTAAAGTAATATTTAAATTATTTAATTAAGAAAAAACAATATTTTCTGAGTTGGCAACACTATTATATTTGTACATCTTTTAAAATTACTGTTTTCTCTACATGATGTTCTTTTTTTGAATTTTTTATTTATTTCTTTTTTTTCATTAAAACAATTTCATTGCTTTCAATCGTCTGCATACTTTGCTAATTTACTCGAATGTTGTGACAACTGCAACAACAGTAACATCAACAACATCAGCGGCAGCAACATCATCAACATAATCATTACGACAGCTCCATCATAAGCTTCATTTAGCAGTACAACGTGCAGAGTTCTCTGCACTGCAGTTCTACTCGCTGCCGTTCAGTGTTGCCATCACGCTGTGTTACTTGCATAATTACAACATTTAAAAATGATTGTCATTAATTTCGACTCAACGATAGTGAGACTCGAGGTGCATCCAACAGCGCACAGTGACTGTGACATCTACACATTTCACTGAGTTATGAGCAGCTCTTAATAAAATCATTTTCGCTAGAGCGTTTCCACGAAACGACAATAAATGTTTAACAGAATTCATTGCAATTGCATTGTAAAATGTGGGAAATAATAATAATAATAGTTTGGCGCTACAGTCCTGTACAGAACTTCGGCCGAGCTCTCTCACCATTTTGAGCTGTGCGTGTTATATTTGTACTCAAAGTGGTGGGACCTACAGTTTATTGCCGAATCCGAACGGCGGGTGAGAGCTTTTCATAGGCAATGGTTTTTACTCTCGTAGGTTTGCCATTTACTGACGAGAGGTAGCGCGGTATAGAAAAATGTTTCTATGAAAAGATGTTGTTAGCCCCAGTCCAGGCTTGAACCGGGGACCTTTCGGCTCGCAGTCCAACGCACTAACCACTGAGCTACCGCGGCTATTACAATGGGAAATTACAAAGATTTTAATTACCAAATAGATTTGATGATATGTTAAATTAATTGAAATTTAAAATTTATTTGTTCTACTAATGTAAAAAAATGTAGTTTATTTAACCAATTTATTTTTCATTGTATAAACATTTTATATTGAATCAGACGGAGAAAATTGTTTACTAAAGATTTATGCTTAAACACAGGGTGGTCTGCTTTGGGGTGCAATTATTTTAGGGACTGATTTCTTGATTCATTCCATGAAAAAGTTGTTCTAATTCTGCCGGGAAGAATTCTACGGGAAAGCGTTCTATGGGGAAGAATTTGACGGGGAATATTTCTACTGGGAAGAATTCCACTGCGAAATTTTCTACGGGGAAGAATTCTAAGGGGAAGCACAGTCTAGAGAAAGAATTGTCTTTGAGAAAAGTTGATATGGCGGAGAATTATGATTTGGTTACTACATTTATAAAACCAATAAAAAAACTTCAACAGCTAAGCACAGGCCCCTCATATAAATAATAAAAATGTTTTTTATATTAATAAAAATTTATATTAATAAAACCATATCTTTGAATTTACAAAATCTTGGCACGAGTCGTGCACGGGTCCAGCTAGTGAATAATAAATTATAAAACCTATTCTAGACCATATTCCAATTACTCATGATTTATGAATATATTATACATAAAACATGAGTAGACATACGCATAATTTTATTCAATTAATCATTATAATTGATTTTTACTATAATCATATATTATGAATAAAACCAAGTCGTTATAATTACTTATTCTTGGCAGGATATCATGATTAATTTTTGCAAAAATTTATGCGTGTAGATAGCATAAAAAACAATTAAATCAGTGCAATTAAAAATATGTATTTGTTTTGAAATAAATATTTTGTTTGTACAATGCTTTGTATTTATTTGACTTTATTATACTACACTTTGTATTAGAAATACGATTTCAACATAATACAGAAATTTTAGTACTTTTTTGTTTTTTGAATTTTTTATTTATTTTATAAAATTCAGATTTTAATAAATACAGAACGCAGTAACAATAATTTCAGATGTAACATTTGTCCAAATATCTATGACAAAATAAAAATACATAATGTAGTAAAATAAATACACGTGTAGTATTTTTTTATATTTTTTATTAAATTAAATAAATATAGATGAAATTAAAAATACATTTTGTAGAATTTCTACATTTTATTAGATATTTAAGCTGAAACTTCATAAATAAGCACTGGTTAGGAAGCTCGGCTGCTTCTAAAACAGCTGAACAATCGGTCGATAAGTTTTTTTTTGTCAATTTGTTTTTCGAACCAGTGTAAAATACATATTGCATTCGGTAGACCTATAATTTGATAAATTAATTTTCGCATTACACCATTTTAAGGTCGAATTAAAACAAACAACACTAAATAAATACAAAATGTACTGCAAATGTAGTAACTTTTGCCATAACTATGCAGTAAATGCATGTAATTATTTTCAATGTAAAAACAACTACATTAATGTAGTAAAATCAAATACATTTGCCTTTGGACATAAATTAAATACATATGTAATTTTTTTCGAATGAATGCTAATACAATCGAATGCAGTTTTATTGCTACAAAACTCAAATTCATATCAAAGTTATAATTATTCCATTATTTAATGAAAGCTCTTATCAATGCTTTAAAATATTTTTTTAACTTCCCTTTGTAGACTTTTATGAAATGATATTCGTTGATATGTTGTCGGAATGTTTGTTTGTTTTTTTTTTATTGCACTCGTTGTAGTAATTGCATTTTGCAATGTTGGTTTGTTTTGGCTTTTGCCATTAACGTGTTGCCCGTTATGGTTGTCGCCGTTATAGAGTACATCGTTCTTTTGTCCTTCATTCGCGTAAAATTATGCGTATGAAACATGCCAATTTAACCATGTTGCCGGCTCATTATCTTCACTTAAATGATGTTGCCGACAGCAATGAAAACAGCACCAACCAACAATAATAACAGGGCTGTCAATATGTCAAGTGTACGGCAAACATGGCAGATGGTTTATTATTTTATACTTTTTTTTATTTAATACATCATTTTATTTATACTTTATTTTATTTTATACTTCATTTACTACGTAAACAAAAAGTTTAAATATATTAAAATTATGAAAATATAATGAAAAAAACACCTTAATTGCATTTTTATTTTATAAAAATTATATAAGAAAATTATCAACTGAAGTCCAAACTATTACCGGAACAGAAATGTAAGAGAGACCCGAAATTTAACTATTTTTATGTAATTATTAAAGCCGAAAACATAACCGAAACATAAACGGGAGATAAAACTGAAATCAAAACCCCAAATTGGAATTTGAAAACGGTATAGCAAAACCGTTTTGATCTAAATATTGAAACCGAAATCATATACGAAATACAAACCAAAGATAAAACTGAAATCGAAACATCGGTATTGCGAAACCGAAGAGAAAACGGAAATCAAAATTGTTTTGATTTAAAAATTGAAACCAAAACCATATTCGAAACAGAAATGGGTGAGAAAAAGAATTTAAATCGATATAGCAAGAGTGTTTTGATTTTAATATTGAAACCGAAACTATATATCAAACATAAAAGGGAAAGAAAACTAAAATAAAAACCCCAAATTGGAATTTGGAATCTTTATAGCAAAACCATTTTGATATTAATATTGAAACCGAAACCATATTCGAAACAGAAACGGGAGATAAAACTGAAATCGAAACACCAAATTGGAATCAATTTAACGAAACCGTTTTTATTTAAATAATAAAACCTAAACCATATCCAAAGAGAAAACGGAAATCGAAACCTCAAATTGGAATTTAGAATCGGTAAAGCAAAAACATTTTGATTTAAAAATTAAAACCAAAACAATTTCCGAAACTGAAATGGGAGAGAAAAAGAATTTTAAATCGATATAGCAAAACCATTTTTGATTTTAATATTGAAACCGAAACCATATCCCAAACAGAAAAGGGAGAGAAAACTAAAATCGAAACTCCAAATTGGAATTAAAAATCGATACAGCAAACCCGTTTGAAACCATATCCGAAACCGAAATGGGAGAGGAAATTGTAGTCAAAATCTCAAGTTGACATTTAGAATCGAAATAGCGAAACCGTTTTGAGTTAAATAATAAAGCTGAAACCCTATCTGAAACGGTACGAAAAGAAAACCGAATTCGAAACTCCTGTTGGATTTCTGAATCAATATAACGAAACCGTTTTGGAATCGGTATAGCGAAACCGTTTTGAAAGGGAAAGAAGGCTGAAATCGAAATCCCAAGTTGTAATTTTGAATCGGTATAACTGTTTTTACTTAAATATTGAAACCGAAACCATAACCCAAACAGAAAGGGGAAATAAATCCTAAATCGAAACCTCAACTTGGATTTTTGTAATCGGCATAGCAATACTGTTTTTATTTAAATAATAAAACCGAAATCATATATAAAACAGAAACAAGAGAGAAAACTGAAATCGTAATCCTAAATCGGAATTTTGAATCGGTTTAGCGAAACTGTTTTGATTTAAATCTTGAAACCGAAATCATATCCGAAACAGAGAGGAGAGAAAAAAACCTAATTCGAAATCTGGAATTAAACTGGATAAACGAAAGCATTGTACGATTCAGTTTCAATTCATCTAACAAAAATAGTATTAAAGTTCCTAGTCATTTTTGTTTAACCTTTGACACCTCATCAAAAATAAAATCGATTTTTCTTAAAATTTTGCTACAAAAATATTTGCAGACAACAACATTTTCTAATTTGTATATGTTTTTATAATAATTATTTTGGTTGTAGTTATTGTTATTATGGTGCTGTGCATTGTGCAGCTGTTGCAAACAAACAAAAAACTTTTTGCAAATACCAGCTGCTACTACTGCCTGGCGGCCAACAATAAATCCTCAAGTTAGACGCCTATTTTTGAGGACACCTTCTTATAAAGAACCTCCCACCTGCCAATTTTACAGCCTGATGTTGCTGCTCACCTGCCATATTCGATGTCACGCTTTGCGACGATACAATGCAGCAGTTGTTTTTGTTGCTGTTAAACTTGACGATGACGATGATGACAAAAACAACAGAGCAGCAAACCTGCTGCCATATTGCCGCATCGCCAAAATGAAGCAAAGTCTGTTGGTCCGTCTAGCGTTACATAAAGAAACATGCCAACGCTTTGGGCGACAATTTGCAATACAAGCAACAGCAACAGCAACAAGAGGAGCAGTGGTTGGTAGCAACAACGGCGACAAGAGCAACTGTAGCAACTGAAGCAACTGTTGCAGCAAAAGGAGCAGTAGCAGCAACAAAAGCAAGCAAACCAGCTGCAGGTGCTGCTCGTTTCAAAAGTACAACTTAACCCAACGCAAGTTAATTAAAATGCTTTTGTTACCATTATGTTTTGGTTGTACCAGCAACTGAGACGTATTTCAAAGTTTAGCACAAGTTGTTCCTTGCTCGATCTTTACTTAAACAAAAAATGTACAAAAAAAAAGGAATATAAATTTTATGCTTGCTACATACAAATGTAGTATAATTGCTGTAAATATAAAATTATTTATATGGAAACAAATGTGTTTCAGTGAAATAGCTTTTACTTAAACAAAAAATGTACAAAAAAGAAAATAATATCGATTATTATATGCTTGCTACAAGTGTAGTATAATTGCTGTAAATATAATATTTACAATAACAAATATGTTTCAGTGAAACAATAAGTTCTTGTTAAATATACTTTTTTTATTATATTTTATAAAATGTTTTATATAACTAATACTTTTTTAATAAAATGTTGTTGTTAAGTATAATTTATATTCATATGTTTGTGATAAATATGTTTTTCGTGACTTGGTTTTAATTAAGACTAATTTAAAAGTTTTATCTGCATCGAGTTTTTTTTTTAACTCAAGTTTAACCAAATATTAGCAGAAATTGAATATTTATATTTTTTGCACCATTTTAATATATTGGCTGCAAATATAATATTTTTAACAAAACATATATGTTTCAGTAAAACTATAACTTTGCATAAATATAGTTGGTATATATTTATAATGATTTTCTTTAATATAATTTCAATAATAAATATTTACAAATAAGATTTCGTTAATTGTAATATGTAGGCATATGTTTATGACAAATATTATTTTTAAAAATGTGTTTATCATGCATATTTTAAATGTTAATGTATTCTATTTAAATAAAATAAAAGACACCAATGTTTTTAGAATTCAAAACGCGTTCGTGCTAAATATTTGTATATGATATATGACGGAGAACCTGGGGTAAAGTGAGACATGAGGTAATATGGGAAATCGCAATTTGTGGACAATTGTCAAGTTTTTCTTCATATGGCATAGTATTGCAGTTCGAGAACAAGTGAAAAACAAAATGGTTTTGAATGTTTTTCTTACAGTGTTGTATGCTATCAAAAAGTGTGTCATTTTAATTAGCAGTGTATGTTTGATACGATCGCATATTGCATATCTTTTTAAATACAAACGGGTTTCACAAATAACTTAATATTGCTTAAATGGTGCTAAGTTATGTGCAAATTACGATATTCGGGTAAAGTGGGAAACCCTTTTTTGAGTAAAGTGGGAAACGTAATTTAAACAAATTTTGCTGTAATTTTAGTGAAAATATTGCATTTTATGAAATATTTAATTGGTTTAGCCTAAAATATTGGCCACCACCCAATAAATAGCAACATTTTGACATCACCTGAAAAAAATCTTCCCTAAAGACTTTTTAAAATTCAAACTTATCACATATTTAATTAAAAAAAAGGCATTATAATTAAATGTTTTAGCTACTTTAATCAAATTTATTGTCTAAGTATAATTACATTTATCAAACTTGTGCTTTTAGAAAAACCGCCTCTTTAAGAGTTGTAAAAAGGTTATCCATTTGAAATTCTAAACATTTGCCAATGCCAAATGCCAACAACTTTAGTAGGTTTAGATAGTTACCGCTCTATTCTGTGCTATGTGCTCTGTGCCTACATTTTGTGGTTTCTTTTCTGTGGGTAAGACAATCGTACAATTTGCTTGTACCGTCCGGTAGTTTTTTTTTTGGTTCGTCAGTAATTTGCATCTTGCAATTTGTTCAGATCCATTTTAATTTAAATGACTAATTTTATTTTCTGTGTGCTGTTATTAATAAAATTTTATGTGCTTGTGCTAAAATTAAAATTAATATTGCTACATGTTTGAATAATTAAAAATAATATTTAATCTACGAAAATAACAAGACATGCTTAAAATAATAAAAAACAATCACCAAGTATAATTGTAATTAACCGAAACATTTCAATTATTATCTACTATATATTTGTGAATGTAAGTAAAGGGTTTTTTAATAGGGACGCTACAAAAGTAGAGCGACAGGGACAGCAAACGACGCCATATTTCTTGCCGCTGTTTTGACATTTCTCTTCAGTTAAGTTTGCCATTTCATGATGGAAAGATATACGAATTCGAATTTCGGTAGTAAATTTTAATAATTTCGTCGTTGGCTCGTATATCTTTGCACCATGAAATGGCAAACCTTACTGAAGAGAAATATCAAAAGAGCGGCAAGAAATATGGCGTCGTTGGCTGTCCCTGACGCTCTAATTTTGTAGCATCCCTGTTGAAAAACCCTTGACAAAAACTTTTGTAGCGCTCTTATTGAAAAACCCTTTAAGTATGTCTGTATGTCCCGAATAGACGTCTAAACGATGAAAATGAATTGAATCAAATTTTGACACAATATGTATGTTGGGTCTGGGCAGAGTTTAGGCTATATCTCGGTGAGATTGGTGGACTGGGCGTCCCATATAACCTAAAAATTAAAAACATATTATATGTTGTTATGTTGTTAGCCCCAGTCCAGGCTTGAACCGGGGACCTTTCGTCTCGCAGTCCAACGCACTAACCACTGAGCTACCGCGACTAAAATTCACCACACTAAAAATCAACACAACAAAATTCACCACACTAAAACTCACCACACTAAAATTCACCACACTAAAACTCACCACACTAAAATTCTCCACACTAAAAATCACCACAACAAAATTCACCACACTAAAACTCACCACACTAAAATTCTCCACACTAAAACTCACCACACTAAAACTTCTTATGGGAAAAACTCTACGAACAACTGATTTATATTACATAAGGTCCTATTAGCTTTTATTCAAAAGCTCTAAGATGTGCCATTTTGTCAACCCCAAAAGTTAAAAGTTTTCTGGATTTTTTCATATATTTTTTTAATGTCTTAGATTAGCAGCAGGTAATACGCATTTTTTTAGTTTACTAACAAATTTGAAATAATTAAAATAATTAAAACATACCAAAAAAAAAAAAAAAATCCAACACAATATGCATTTCCGGCCAAGTGGCCGCCACAGTGCCACGCACGGAAACGGAAATGCATAGCAAACGCAATGCATGCGTGTTTGTGTGTGTGTGTGTGAATATTGTGATGTAATTGTACTTGTGCTAAAATAGAAAATCTTTTGGCATTTAGTTGGATTCTGCTGAGTGTGCTGAATGCATTCACACATGCGGATGCATGCTTCGTAATTATAGCACCATCCCAACATTAGCGGCATAAACAATAAAAACAACTACAATGTAAACCGACACGTATATATCCTTTTACATATATCCTTCCACATATTATGCCACCTACTTCTTTTTACTACTCTTCTACTACTATCTACTACTACCTACTACTATCTAATATCTACTACCGCCCCCACGACCTTCTTCGCAGCCACTCATTATGTATGACAAGGATGTGCAAATCCTTGCAGATTAAGCAAAAGCGGAAAATGTGAAAATGCACAGCGTACATTTGAATATTCATGAAATAAATTTAATAAGAGCACAAAAAGAAAGCAACGCATACAAGTGCAGCTGCGAAAAAAACACAAAATTCGTAGCAGAAAAAGTAGCAAAAAATAAAACACCATGGAAATGACTAAAAAAAGCACTGTATATATAAAACACTTCTGCGAAATCCATGCAAAGATGTGCTGTGTAAATTCTGTTTTATAGAATTAATAAAAATGCTGGGACAACAACTAAATTAAGTGCAATTAAATATTCCTACATTACAAAAAGATGTTTAGCACTATTTGAATAGATTTATTTTATGCATGCCAGTGTGCTATGGATTCAGTATTTACAAATCTAAAGAATTGTGTACGTAGTTTAAATATATAATCATTATTAAATATAGATAGATTAAAAAAAGGAGTTTATAACAATATTTTCGTTTATTTTTATATGAAAATATTGGTGAATTAATATTCATTATACACTCTAATAAAATAACTCTCAAATGACCCTCAATAAAATGCAATAACAACCAACATGATTTCAAAACGATTTTGGGAATTAATTTGCAGTCACATTTTGGTGTCGATCGGTCTGTCCTATCCGAAACTTTTTTTCAAATAACTAACTTTATTCAAATCACAATCAATATAATAAAAATAAATAAAAAAAATATCATCCCGATATCGTTCGCAGATTAGGAGAAATTATATGGCAAAAATTGCCATTTCAATTCTAATTTTACTCATTAGGTATTTCTTTGTAAATTTATACCAAGGACTACAAGCGATCTCCTTTATTCACAATACATTTTTTCTAATCACAATAAATATGGTAAAAAACAAAAAAAAATATCATCCCGATATCGTTCGCAGATTAGGATAAATTACATGGCAAAAATTAACATTTTTATTCTAATTTCATACATGTTTGCCTTTTTAGTCAATTTATTCCAAGGACTGCAAGCGATATACTTCATTCAAACAAACTTATTTCAGGTTACAATCAATCATACCCATATCAGCACCAGATTTTCAAAAATCACATATCAAACATTTCGAAGAAATTGTCGAAGTTTAAATATTTTAAATTCTTTTTGTGAATCAATAGAAGACATTTTGTAATTCATTACTACACATAGGAAAAATTGTACATCATATTGATGAATTCCGTTCTTCAAACCATGATTCATTGTATTGAAAAACCATTCATTATATTAATGACTAACAACATCAATGTTATGAATGCAATTATAAATATGATGAACGCATGGCAACTGTCGAAAAAGTGTTCTTCAATATGATAAACACTATGTGAAGTATACGTTTCATCATATTAATGAACAAGAACATAAAATACAACATATTTTACTTCATATTGAAGAATGCCAAATTCATCAAGACAAATTTCAATCAAAATATTTATTTTTCGTTTATTTTTTGCCGTACTTCTCAGTTCTCAAGTAGTTTGTGTATGTTTTTTTTTTTATATAATTCTTGTCATAATAAAGGCTTTTTCAACAGGGACGCTACAAAAGTAGAGCGACAGGTACAGCAAACGACGCCATATTTCTTGCCGCTCTTTTGACATTTCTCTTCAGTAAAGTTTGCCATTTCATGATGGAAAGATATACGAATTCAAATTTCGGTAGTAAATTTTAATAATTTCGATTCGTTGTTGGATCGTATATCTTTCCATCATCAAAAGGCAAACCTTAATGAAGAGAAATATCAAAAGAGCGGCAAGAAATATGACGTCGTTTGCTGTCCTTGAAAAAAACTTTTGTAGCGCTCTTATTGAAAAACCATTTATATTTAATTATAATTATAACATTTTATTAATAAAAATTTTTGAAATAAAAAAAATATTTCATAATTTTTTTTTTTTGGAAATTTTTTTTTTGAATTTTTCTTTTTAATTTTTTTTTATCGAAAAAAAAATTTTAATCGAAATTTTTTTTTTTTAATTTTTTTTTTTTTAATTTTTATTTTCTGTTATTTATTAAATAAAATGTTTACAACAACACTTTTTTTTAATTATTTTCTAAAAAAAAATCTTTTTTTTTCAAATTTGTAAAAAATATTATATTCATAAATATTATGAACAAATTCATCAGCATGACGATTCAAATTCATTGTATTGAATATGTCGTTTATCACTATGAATTTCGATAGTTCGAATAATTTCATATATATAACGAGTTGGGAAAGTTAGGTCACATGGGTAAGTTCGGTCATATGGGGCGGATTTTTATAGTTGGTCGGGCCCGACTATGGAATACCCTACACCTTTGGTGGGGATATTAACCCTCAGAATATTATTCATATATCAGAAATGTACGTCTTATATCCCCATAAATTAAAAAATGTATATAAAGTATAAAAAACTAAAAAAAAAAAATGAAAAATATAACTGGGCGGACCACGCCTATATTGAAAATTTTGAAAGGCTAATATTTCATAGATTTGATTTTAATAATTTACAGATCAAATTTCCACTATGAAAACCCGGGAAATAATGAAAAAAAAAGTGGGCGGATTACGCCCATTTTTGGACCAAATATTTTAAGGTGAATTCTAACAATACCTTTTAAATTTTATAACTATACCTTGAATAACTTTCGAGTTATTAGTTCCGAAAGAGTTATATAAAAGTGACTTGTATGGGAGGTGGGCGTGTCCGTTGACCGATTTGGCTCATTTTCAAACTCAGTTCCTACTTTTGGCTAAAATATATTGAGACATATATTTCGTCGCATTCTGATCAGTATTTCTCAAGTTATTCTGTATTCGGACAGCAAGACAGCAAGACGGACAGACAGACGGACATGGCTAAACGGACTCGGGTAGTGATGCTGATCATGAATATATATACTTTTCCATACCGGACACCCCTCCTAAGGGGCGTTACAATATATGCACAAAGTTAATATACCCTGTACCTCATAGGTGTAGGGTATAAAAACAATACAATTTCTGATGAAATAGTTTTGGTTTTCAAGCAAATATTTAAGTTTTTATATACATTGATCATTTATTTAAATAAATATTGCTAAATTCTATATCAAAGTAACTCCAGGAAACCATTAAATTGTTAATTTGTATTCATATTAATAAGTAGCGCATTCCATTTATACCTAATTAATAGCTACGGTTAATTTCCAAAGAAATTCTTTGATGGTAAAATTCTAAATTATAAATGTAAATATATCAAACCACACAAAAAAAATGAATTACCACCCGCTATTGTGCTGCACAGATTTATTAAGCAAACATTTATGCAATTAGCCCCGACATCTTTTAGACAATATTCTTCTTTTGTTGCCCCTTTTGACACCATAATGTGGGACCTTAAATTATGCTAAAATTTATATTATTTTTGGCGCGTTCGACACGCAATATTCGTGGCTGCAGCCGTTTCAATAGGTGGCGGCGGCGGCAACAATTTATTAGCTTTCAATAATTTATACAGGCGGCTGTTGCTGCTACTAATGCTGTCGCTGCTGCTGGTTGTTGCCACCGACACCGCCAACAACATACAACAATAAATTAGTTTGGTGGGTGGCTGTTAATTCGGCTCAACTTTATATCTGTCTTTTTACTACATATGCGGCTCATTGTCAGCCAAGATGTGCGCATATGTTAGAAGTAGCACGGATCAGATCAGATAACAGCAGGCACTACACCAACCAACCAACCAACCTCTACCCTATGCATTAATCCTTCGTTCTTCCGTGCTTCGTTCGTTGTTTGGCGGCAAAAGATGGCGCTGCTTTAACCACGTAAAGTTTATTCTGGTTTTGGTTGGGTGCGCGATAGTGATTTGGGGGGCAAAAAGGTTTCGAGGCGCAGCAGCACTTTGTTCGTTCAACTCTTGTTAAGTTTGTGGGCAATTCGTTAAAATAAATAAATAAATTAATTGCTATGCGTTGCCAACTTTTGTTTTTATCCTATTTTCTTTTCACGTTTTTCCAGTGATTTTAGTAAAATTTATTGGTTTTTGGTATTTCTGGTTTCTTAGGAAATTCAATAGTTGTCTGAGGAATTTATTAATCTTGCTTAATTATAAAAGGATATAGTCAAATTGTCATGATAATTTAGAAAAGCTGTGCAAATATATTAAGATTCATTTTATTTTAAGATTTAATTCATACTTTTGTATATGAATTTATTACCAATTTTAAACACCATGTCTACATTTGGAATATTTGAGATTTTATCTTTTCGATTTTGTCTAAACATGATTAAATTATAAACTCTATCTTAGGAGATAAAAAGGCCGAAAGTAGTGTTGTTAAATGCAAGAACAAGTAGGTCTTGTTGCTTAATTTCTTGAAATGCCATTGCATCGATTTCTCGATCTGGTTCAAGTGTTTGCCAAAATATAAAGAGACTTGCATTTGGTGGCTCATTCACAAGTTCATTGTAAAATTTATCTTGTCCGATAAATGCTCTTTTGTTGAAATCAGGATTAGAGAAAAACTAAAAGAGCTAGATCAATTATTACTTATATATCTACGCTGTCTGAATATTAAAAAATTTGCATCATCGGTTCATTGTGTACTGTGAACCAACCACCCAAGTAACCACTTTGTGGCAACTTAAGTGGTAGCCACACAGTTGCCATTAAAGTGTTTGTTCTAAATCATGCGAAATATACTTATTTGCCACCTAATTGCCAGTGAAAAAGCCCCGGTGCGAGGCTTAGTTGCCACAAATTTTGATCCATTAAAGTTTCGGTTCACCCATTTGGAACTTGAACTGTAATTTTAACTTGAATTGTAATTTATGTGTAGATTAAAAATAACAATAATAAAGATCCTACGCAGTGCCATTAACGTGAATGTTTGTCCTGTAATAAAAAATAAAAAAATATGCATGGCATAATAATAGAGTCTTTTTCGAACAGAGTTTTGGACAAACTACAACTCTAATTTAACAAACGGTTTAAGTTTTCGGGTTAAAGCTTATATTCTACCCCCTCTAATTTTTACGCGCAACCAAAAAAATGCAATTTGTGAAAATTTATTAAAATTGTGATTTTTTTTATGTTTAAATTATGCATTTGCGGATGCATATTTATGCAACACAACTTTCCATAAACATATGTAGTGGATGTTATAAATATGTCGTGTATAATAATCCATTTATTAAATTTTAAAGTTAATTAGTTACATTATATATAAACATGTTCCTATTAGGTTCTCCATGCTATACTTGCCACATATATGAAACATAATACATTTAATAATTTGCTACTTTTTGCCACCTAATAGCAACAAAGTTAACTCCACCCTTTATTGTATATGTTCCATTATCAGAACTAATGACTTATATATCACAGCATAGCGACATATTATTGCGTATGTTCCATACATGTTATTAGTCACCTCTTTGGGACTACATATTATTAGTTGGCGTTCTACACGCCATATTTTTGCCACCTTTTTGCCACCTAATAGCAACAAAGTTAACTCCACCCTTTATTGTATATGTTCCATTATCAGAACGAATGACTTATATATCACAGCATTGCGACATAATATTGCGTATGTTCCATACATGTTATTAGTCACCTCTTTGGGACTACATATTATTAGTTGGCGTTCTACACGCTATATTTTTGCCACCTTTTTGCCACCTAATAGCAACAAAGTTAACTCCACCCTTTATTGTATATGTTCCATTATCAGAACGAATGACTTATATGTCACAGCATTGCGACATAATATTGCGTATGTTCCATACATGTTATTAGTCACCTCTTTGGGACTACATATTATTAGTTGGCGTTCTACACGCCATATTTTTGCCACCTTTTTGCCTCCTAATAGCAACAAAGTTAACTCCACCCTTTATTGTATATGTTCCATTATCAGAACGAATGACTTATATGTCACAGCATTGCGACATATTATTGCGTATGTTCCATACATGTTATTAGTCACCTCTTTGAGACTACATATTATTAGTTTGCAACACTGGTGTCAGGGGTAACTGAAAAGATACTCATATGCCACAATAGTTTGTGGCAATTGTCGAGCCGTGGTTGCTTGGGCACTTATGTTCAAATACCTCATATAAAACTTCGATCTACAGGTGATTTTTAGTTCACACCGGCTTAAGTGAACTTTTTTCTTCAAACATATATTTACTTTATGCTCAACTATATCGAAAAAATGTTTTTTCACGAACCAAAAATAAAATTCGAAATTCGGTACACATACCCATAGACGGGTCATTCGTACGCTTAAAACTTTAATATCTCGAAGTAAAAATTATAAATTTACTTCCATTTTTTTTGTGCAAATAGTATTAAAAAGGACTACAAAAAAAAATATCTGCAAAAATTTAGATCAAAAGATAATAATTAAATAATGTCGAGGGTTTCTATGGAATGTCGAGGTTTATATGGAAATTCAAAAAATTTAGCGAATTTTGCATACAAATTATTTTTAGAGTTATTTTAAATAACAGCTAAAAACATTAGCTTTCCTTGTATATTTTTACATTTTTCCTAAATTTATAGTTTTTTCATAATCACAGACCGGGTTCCGAACGGTACAAAAAGTTCCGTATAGATATTTTGACAACGATTTTTTTGAATTATCTAAGAACATATATGCGCACTGTGTTCCTAAAGTTTATAGTTATTTCGTAATAAATCACAGAATAATTCCAGACGTTCCGTATGAAAATGTGCACTAAGATTTATTGAAAAAAAAACAATTTTGTTTCTGACAATGTACGATTCGAATTTGCAGATGTTTTTTAAGTTTTTTATTTTTTAACTATTCTTTAAAATTTTTTTTTTATTTATTTTTATACTGTGGTTTTAAGGGCTAACTATATTCAGCTTAAGTGAACTCAAGATATTGTCAAAACTGATCGAAAAGTTGCCATAATTGTCAAGTGCCTCTAATCAACTTATGAAACTTTTAAAACTGACAATAGTTTTATATTAATATTAATTGTAAAAAATAAAAACTTTTTGTTCTCAAAGTTCCTGACGGGACAGACTTCAAGTTGCTGTCAAAAATTTCCTAGCGACACAACAGGAAATTCGTGAACAAAATTAACAACAGGGATCAGAAAGGCGTCTTCATCGACGATGCGGACATTATGTTATAATTTGTATTAATTAAATAAATTTTTAAAACAATTATTTAATTTAGTATACTAAAAATATATATATAAAAAAAGTAATTATGGCAATACTGTTTAATTTTTCTGTAAAATATTTTTTTTGTCTGGCAATGTGACATAAAAATAGCAAAAGGTGCAAAAGAGACAACAAGATTATTTTTAAATGAGTGCAATGCTTTAGTTAGAAAGGGATGTCTTGTCACATGTATTTCACACAGATAGGAATCTGATGGTTACCTTTCTCCCGATGGTAGAACAAAGGTAACCGGCAGTATAACCTGCAATTACCAGTTAGCTAACCAGTTAGTTACCAGTTACCTTTTTTGCTGGGTAATTTTATCTGAAAAAACAGAAAATAATTATTCGAATAAAAAAATTCTTTCTATTAATTCATTTTGAAATTATTTTAACCTGGAGTAAAGTGTGACATGTGGTAATATGGGAAAAAATGTTTTGAGAGTTTTTTTTAGAGTGCTGGTGTTTGCTATGAAATACTGATAATTTTAATTAATACGTTATGTTTAAAATGATCGCATTTTCTATATCTTTTGAATACCAAGTTGGGTTTGCAAATAATTTAACATTGCTTAAATAGTGCTAAGTTATGTTCAAATTGCTATATTAGGGCAATGTGGGAAACGTTTTCTGGGGTAAAGTGGGAAACATAATTTAAGCAATGTTTGATGTTATTTTAGTGAAAATACTGTGTTATATGAATTATTTGATTGGCTTAGCCTAGAAAAAACTTCAATCGTGGCCACAAACCAATGAAGAGCAACATTATGACATCAACTGAGATATGATTTGACTCACAGCAGAAAGCCGAGAAGCGAACCTTTAAGAGGAGAAAACAATACATCGGCAAATATTCTTCAACTTCTTCAGAAGAGAAATAATTTTGTACAATTTGCATGATGAATAAAATGCCAAAGAAATTAAATTTCAACAATTCAGTGAACTGCAATACACGGAGAGAAATAATATCATTGCGACAACCATGCTATGCTCTTTACAATCATAGATGGTTGTCACAATCAAAGTATAATATTTTCAATTTTATTTCAACAATAATAATTATAATAAGATTGGCTTTTTGAAAAACAAAAATATGGTTGATAAAAACGATGTTATGATTACGACAAAGACTGCCACGAACCTTCGAAACCATAGTATAGTTGTGTGGAATCATAATATGATCACTTATAACCATAATATGGTATATACAGTATAGTTGTGTGAAATTGGAATACTGTCACTGAGGATCAGTTTATGGTTGACGATATTGTCATTGAGAATCATAGTATATGATTGCATACAACCATTACTCCAATATGATCACCACAACCATGTTTTTTCTCTGCGTGTATCTGCAAACGGTCTGTATATTTGCAATGTGCCAACTTGACGATCAATTTTGGTTCTTCTTATTTTTTTTCTACCATTACCAAACTTTTTTTATTATCTTATTATAATTTTTTATACATAATATATTTGACTTTGTTGTGAAAGAAACGAAACATGTTAAAAATAGCATTTTGGAAAAATGTTCTCATTTTACCGCAACATTTATCAACAAATCCAAAATTGAATGGTTTTTAAAAGGCGTATAAATGGTATTTTGTTAATGAAAAATGTGAGATCATCGAAATATGAGATCAATCGAAAAAAAAATTCAGATACCAAAAAAAAAAAAAAATTAAATCAAGCAATCTGTATTTAACAATTAAATATTATAAGAATTATAAATAGGAAAATGCATTAATAAAGACAAATTGTTGCTTGTAAAGGGTTTTTCAACAGGGACGCTACAAAAGTAGAGCGACATGGACAGCAAACGACGCCATATTTCTTGCCGCTCTTTTGACATTTCTCTTCAGTAAGATTTGCCATTTCATGACGGTAAGATATACGAGCCAACAACGAGACGAAATTATTAAAATGTACTACCGAAATTCGTATATCTTCCATCATGAAATGGCAAACCTTACTGAAGAGAAATGTCAAAAGAGCGGCAAGAAATATGGCGTCGTTTGCTGTCCCTGTCACTCTACTTTTGTAGCGTCCCTGTTAAAAAACCCTTTAAATTTAAAGTTTAGGAACACGAAATACTAAATAATAATTCATTGAATGACATATTACATATCGTCGTTGTGGAACGAAAAGTCACCAAATACATTTTCAAAATGCCAAATATTCATTTACACTAATATTTATATATCTGTCAATTTTTAATCGATGATCTTAATTTTTTTACCACATAATAAAAAAATGTAAATCTATTAATTAATATTTCAACTTTAAAAATGCATCAATTACTTTTTATAATATTAATCAACAAACTCGAAATTTAAGTTTTTCATAAAAATATATTTAGTGACATTTCGTTCTACAACGACGATATGATGAATCAAATAGTTGGTGAAAAAATTGATATATTTATGAATAAAATCATCATATAGAAGTTTTTCTGTGTCTATAACTGGCTGGAACTTTTACAAACATTTTGTAAATCCATTGCAATGAAATAATGTCATAACTATAATGAACATTTTTTTGTTGAGTTTAAATTTTGTATGTTGAGTTTAACATTGATGAGTTTTTATATGGTGAGTTTTGGTCAGTTGAGTCACATTCAAATTTGAAGTTTCATTGAAATCACTAATATTATTGCTTAGATACAACGTTTTTAATTTATAGGTTGTATGGAAGGTGTCCAATATAGTTTATTTGTGCTTTAGAATACTCCTAGGACCTTAAGTATAGTAATGCAAATTAAAAAAAATATGTGCAGCGATTTTTCTGTTATTCTAAAACTAGGATTTTAAATTAATATGTACAAACAATTAAAGTAATTCTTTCTTTCAAATAAATCAACGGAAAAATATTGATATTTTATAAACAAATATCATTTTCGCAAAATTGCAATTATTGCTAATATTCAAATATCTTTAAATTAAATTTTCGAATATGCCAATCACAAAAAAAAACTACCATACAACTGTAGTCCTTCGATAAAAGCTTTTTGCATGTCTGCAAAGTATTTTGTATTTTGTGTTCATGACGTCACAGCAGCTGGCTTAATGTGTCTAGTATAACAGTTACAAGACTCGTTCAGCACCCCTAAAAAGAACCTGTACCACATATTTAAGGGCGCTTATTTTTGGCAGGGGTGAAGGTGCTTTTTGTTTGGTAAATAAAACGAATTTCTCATAGAGACTTGTGCTACGAATTGAGCACATTTATACCGAAAAATAATTCTTAAACAAGAAACGCATTTGGCTTCAATGCCGCACCGAGCCGAGCCGAACCGCAGCGCAAAACATACGGAAGACCGAAATGAAAAAAAAATGAAAAAAAACCCACCTAGACATGGGTCAATGTGCGAAACAAGTCCTACATCAACATTTCGAAGCGGATGTACTTGAATTGGTATTTAATAAGAATTTGAAGTGCGCAGAAAATACACAAATTTAATAGAGCACAAAAGAAAAAATCCGTAATATGTATTCATTTTATAATTTAGATAATTTTATTGAAATAGCAAAATGATTGTAAATTATAAATTATTCAAATAAAATATAATTTTTGTAATATCAGGTAACATAAATTAAAAACTTTAATATATTTAATTTATGTTCTCTAAACTAATAACGTAATAATTAATTTTATTTTGAAACAGCAACTATTTTTAAATCAAAAAGAACCTTTTCAAATTCGTTAAATATATAATTATAATTAAATGAAATGAAATCTATTTGTTCGAAAATTAAACATGGCCGAAGAGCATCACAGTCAGCTTGTGAGAGATGAGCGTCACTCACAATAGAGTGCGCCCGCTCTCACATTAGTTGTATAACAGTACTATTATATTCGAATTCGAAAAAGAGCAAACGAAACTTTCTCCCTCTCTGCAATGTAATATTTTTAAAAGTGGAATTTGGGATAAAATTAACATGTGTTATAAATTTATCCTTCGTACACTTTGAATGTTATAAATTGTGCTATAATATTTACGTGATTTAAATATTCTGTTAATTGCATTCATGCACAATATTATTATATTTTACTCTTACTATGTTATATTGCATACTGTTTACTATACTCTATATTACAACTGTACAGAGATTTTACAGAGACACATGTCATAAATTAATTTCATATAATTTTCTGGGTGCTGAGTTTGACAGTAGTCAAGAAAATTTTAAGCGTAATTTATCTTCTAAACTAATTTGGGTACAAGAAATGCGAATATTAAAGTATAAAAAAAACATTATTTGTACTATGAAATTTGGTCAATAGGATGCATACCATTGATTCAAAAATATTCAAACTGTTCATTCATATGTTGTTGTACCATCAATTTTATAATATTATCATTTAATGACAAACCTATTAATATTTATTGATACGTAATCGTAGTCGAATTACATTTTCCTAAACATTTATTACAACAAAAAAATTGATTTTAGTTACTTTATTGAATAATTTGTTTTATTTAAATTCACAACTTAAAATATAATACACATATAAAAAGACACTGCTCGTTGCAAAATGTTATAACACATTTACACAGAAAAAAATGTACATCATATTGATGAATTCCGTTCTTCAAACCATGATACATTGTATTGAAGAACCATTCATTATATTAATGACTACCGACATCAATGTTATGAATGCTATTATAAATATGAAGAACGCTTGGTAACTGTCGAAATAGTGTTTTTCAATATGATGAACTGTATGTGAAGAATACGTTTCATCATATTAATGAACCAAAATATTAAATACAACATATAAGTTCTTCATATTGAAGAACGCTGTTCATTAAACCAAATTTCTATGAACATATTTTTTTTCGTTCATTTTTTGGCATAATTCTTAGTTCTCAATTAGTTCTTGTGAGTTATTTCTAATATAGTGCTTGTTCGACATGCATAAATTAGTAAAATGTTTTATAATATATTTATTATAATTACAACTTTTTATTAATAAAAAGTTAAATTTATAAAAAATATATTTTGAAAAAAACTTTTTTTTTCGAACAAATTTGTTTTTTGAAAAAAAAATTGTTTTCGAACAATATATTTTTTTTTTGGAAAAAAATGTTGTTTCGAACAAATTTTTTTTGTCCGAAAATTTTGTTTTCAAATATTTTTTTTACTGTTATTTTTTAAATAAAATTTTTGCAACACTTTTTTTCGAGTATTTTTATAAAAAAAAAATTAAATAAGTAAATGAATTTTTATTAAAAATATTTTGCCAAATGACGCGTTTAATAATCTGAATTATTACAAAAAATTCACAAAGTGAACTTGTTTCTCGTCGTGTTTATGTTTCCATATGTCACATAGTGCGACGTTTTAAATTATAGAAGAAAAGACATTAAAATAATAGTATATATACCGTTATATTCAATAATATTAAAATTATAAAATTAATGGTAATGAATTTTTCAAATACCATCAAATTCATTACAAAACGCAAAAACTTTTTAATCAATATGAAAAAAAGATTAATACATGAAAAATAAAATCAATGGCCATGCCATTATGTACTTAATGGGACAATTTATGCTGAGTGTAGCATCGATCAGAATGCAAAGTAAAACGAGTTGGGAAAGTTAGGTCACATGGGTAAGTTCGGTCACATGGGGCGGATTTTTATAGTCGGTCGGGCCCGACTATGGAATACCCTACACCTTTGGTGGAGATATTAATGAGTAATATTTAATTGTATACCTTAATTTTAAATTTTTAATTATGCTGAACCTCCCCACCCTCAGAATATTATTTATATATCAGAAATTTACGTCTTATATCCCCATAAATTAAAAAATGTATATAAAGTATAAAAAAATAAAAAAAAAATTGAAAAATATAATTGGGCGGACCACGCCTATATTTAAAATTTTGAAAGGCTAATATTTCATAGATTTGATTTTAATAATTTACGGATCAAATTTCCACTATGAAAACCCGGGAAATAATGAAAAAAAAAGTGGGCGGATCACGTCCATTTTTGGACCACATATTTTTAGGTGAATTATAACAATATATTTTAAATTTCATACCTATATCTTGAATACTTTTCGAGTTATTAGTTCCTAAAGAGTTATATAAAAGTGACTTGTATGGGAGGTGGGCGTGTCCCGTGACCGATATGGCTCATTTTCAAACTCAGTTCCTACTATCAGTTCCCTATATTGAGACGAAATTTCATCGCATTCTGATTAGTATTTCTCAAGTTATTCTGTATTCGGACAGCAAGACAGCAAGACGGACAGACAGACGGACATGGCTAAACGGACTCGGGTAGTGATGCTGATCAAGAATATATATACTTTTCCATACCGGACACGCCTCCTAAGGGGCGTTACAATATATGCACAAAGTTAATATACCCTGTACCTCATAGGTGTAGGGTATAAAGAGTCATGAAAAGTTGTGGTAAAAGTCCTTATATTGAAAACTTATTTCAACAACCGCCACAAGCTGTTTTTTCTGAGACCCTAAAACCAACCAAATCACTCTATGTCATAACGATATGATCTGATCATCAAACTACTACACAACAAATTAACTTTTATTTTTATTCACAATCTTACTATTATTTTCCTATGGACTTCAATATACTAATCAAGATGTCATACTCTATTTTTTGATATTGCCAAATGTTTTTAAGTTATCACATAGAACAAAATGAAAATTCTCGGGTTTTTTTAATTTTTCTGACCTATGAATTTATACCGACTTGAGTTTTCTATTTGGAATTCCATTGAGAATTATTCAGCTAATATTTTGAAATAATCCCACCCGAATTATGGTGAATCTGACCAAAGTTATTACCGGTTAGATAAATGCATTTGAAAACTACTTCAATACATTCACTTTGTTTAAAAACAAAAACATTGTCACTCTATGCTTGAAAATTAAATTATCACAAATCACATGTCGCCCACAACAACAAAGCACCAAGTACTGTCAAAACAAAACACAAACAAAACTGCAGTGAAGAGGTCTATGATGATGTGTAATAAAAATTCAAATACTGAAATAACCTGCTTATTACATCGCGTATTTAGTGCATTTTACATTTTTATCATTATTATCATGTGCTGCGACAGTATTGTCGTTTGGTTTTGTTTTTCAAAACATTGTATGTTTTGAATGGATTGATGTTTTGACAGTACTCGATACCAATAAAACAAAGACTGCAGTAAAGTGAAGTCGGCCAAGAGACTTCACAATAATACTGTCGACTGGCATTTGCAAAATGCATTCAAAACTGTAGAGTGCATATTTGCAGAGGAAACTTCAAAAACATTTGAACAGATGTCTGTTACCTGTCACATTCAATGTGCTGTTCGATGAATAATGTCAAAATTGTCTGGAGTTAAAATTTTTTGGGGAAAGAATTGTGTTGGATAGAATTGCCAGGTGAAGAATAGTTCAAGTAAGAATAGTTCGGGGATGAATTGTAGAAAAACAGAATGTTTATGATAGTGTTACTGGAACTACTTCGCAAATTAGAATCTTGCTACAACAATTCCAATATACAGTAAATACAAATAAACTTGTAGTAAAAATGTGAATATTATTTACGAGATGTTTCCCCATAAAGACCACGGATATTTGTGGTAGATTCTCTGCAACTATACCAAAAAAGCTACCCTTCCGCAAATACACGGAGGGAAAAAAAATTAAAAAAGGAGAGGAATTCAGCTCGAATAAAAGATAGCAAAATTTGACTAATATCAGTAAAATGCTACACAAATTTTAGAATTTATCATTTGAATATTAAGAAAGCTCATTATTTAGTTATCAAAAAATGAAACTAGATTTATTTTTCTTGACTTTGAGAAGATAATTTATTGACTAACCAAAAAGAACAGTCAAAATTGTAGCTGTCTTCTTCGCCAAAAGAACACGTGTTTATGCATCTTGTTTTGTTTACATCGATCTAGTTTTGTCTTAAAGAAGAATTTTACCAATATCATAAAAATGCTATTCAAATTTTAGAATTTATCATTTGAATATTAAGAATGCTAATTACTTTGTTATAAAAAGTAAACTAGATTTATTCTTCTTGATTTGGAGAAGTTAATTTATTGACTAATAAAAATCAAAAAGAACATGCAAAACAGTTTCCGTCTTCTTCGCAAAAATAAAACGTGTTTATGCTACTGTTTTGTCTGAATTCATCTCAAATGAAAGATAGCAGAATTTTACAAATATCATAAAAATGCTATTCAACTTTTATAATTTTTATCTGAATATTAAGAAATTCAATTACTAAGTTATCAAAAAAATAACTAGATTTATTCTTCTTGATTTTAATAAGTTAATTTATTGGCTATTAAAAACCAAAAGAGTACCCAAAATAGTTGCTATCTTCTTTGCAAAAAGAACACGTGTTTATGCATATGTTTTTGTTTTCATCGATATTATTTGCTTGGATGCTTTGTTTTGCAATGACCATTTGTCATCGCTATCTGTTTGTTAGTCTTGATATGCAGAGATTATGTTCGTACCCACAGAACAAACCTCATTTGTTATGAGATTAATCGAACCAACGTTTCATTGTTTCATTTGTTGGAACTTCATGTCATTAAAATGAACGCACCTTATTTTACTATAACCGAAATTTTAGTCCGCGCAATTACATATACGGTTGCAACAACCTCATGCTTGCAAAATAGGAGGTTGCAACAACGTCATGCATGATGAGTGGAGGTTGAAAGAACCTCATGCTTGCTGACTAGAAGGTTCCAACAATCGAATTAAGAGGTTGTTGAAAATACGTTCTCAGTTGTAGTCATAAAAATGAACGCACATATTTTTACTATAACCGAAATGTTAGTCGGCGTAACTGCATATGCGGTTGCAACAACCCCATGCTTGCTGACTAAAATGTTACAACAACGTGATGCATGCTGACTACAATGCATGCTGGCACAATATTATGCTTACTGACTAGAAAGTTGCAACAACAGAATTAAGAGGTTGTTAAAAATACTTTATCAGTTGTTGCTGCAATCGAATAATTCGATAGAACAATTTAGTTGGTTGTCACAACCAAATCAAGAGGTTGTTGCCTATAATAGTTTATCAGTTGTTGCCGCAATCAAATATTTCGGTAGGGTAATTTAGTTGGTTGACGTAACAAATTAGTTTTCTGTATGTAGGTATCAAACAACTAACTAAGAGATATTATTCTTGATAAGCAGTGGATTTTCTTCTCTGGTATCAAAAAATGGAATGATTTACATTGAATGCATCTGTGGGTTTTCACGAGTAGAACCACAAAGCTCAGCCAGACAAGACAGTGTCCGTATATTTTTGAATGTTCATGTTATAAATATAGAAAAACTCGAATTTTCCTAAGAATATTTGTATTGTTTTATATCGTAAAAATTGTATTGATGAAATCGCACAAAAGTGTCAAGTATCTGAGTAATATGCGAAAATATTATTTAGAGTTCTAATACTTTTCAAAACATTTATTCGTTTATTTGAATATAATTTTTTTTTTAATTATTTCATACAAATAATCTATAATAGTAGCAGAAAATGCAGATGACGGAATGATTTACATTTATTGCCGGACTTAGGTAGAACTAATGGATTAACCAATATATCATGATTTTGTGAAAGTTTTGGATTATTGAATTTGTTCTGATAATAACAAACACAATTAGTGACAAAAATGATTATGATAACTAAATAATTGAACAATGATTCTTATCCTATTGACAAAACTTAATTTTCGATGCATAATGCAATTTTTAGATGTTTTTCATTCAAGTCTACAGCATGTCATTCTTAATTGAATTATAGTGTTTATCAACTATGTCGTGTTGGCTTCAAAAATATACCCAAAACTTAGAACTGATGTTACTAATGTTAACAAAATAAATTCCAAAACATCAATTTGCCAATTTTCAATTACAGTTTGACATTTATAATATGACTGTCAAGCCGAAAGGAATATGTGTATCATACCCACATCAAATTGTGTTCATCATTTATTTATTTAACACGAAGAATAACAAGCAGAACATAGTTCATAACTGCGCATCATCGAAGTAGCTAATTATAAACCTGAAAAAAATAAAAATAATCGTAGACATCGTAGAACGGTAAGGATACGACGTTGTAGATAAAACTCTAACATATGAGAGGTAATTAATAATAAAATCCTTGGGAGCTTCAAATACAAACAACAGCGGAAACAATGTTAAAACTAAGCAGAACCCAAGCAAGGAAGTAAGGATGTGTGATAAGTACCAAAAGAGGAAAACAGAAAGAGGTTAAGAAGAATAAAAATAAGTTAAAGAAGATAAAATGAAAATAAAGTATGTCTAATAAGATGTTGTAGCAGTACAGAAAATCAGAATAAAAGTAGAATAAAAGTAGAACAAAAGTAGAATAAGAGTAGAATTAGAAAAAGAACTTGAAATGAAAAAAAAAAAACCATCGAAAGGACACAGCTTGCGAGACGAGTCGCTGGTTAAACAAACGACATTTATACAACGTATATAAACCAAAGACACAGGCTGCCGTTAACAAGGATAAAAAGCAACCAGGAGGCAGGATATGCGAGGAGTAAAAACGCTCAATTAGAGAAACGGATACGTTGAGCATGTTGTGCGGGGCTGCACCGCAATGAGAATTGATACATGGAGCAGTAGCAGCAGCTGAACGCGTTGTCAATGCTAATATGCCGAATGTGTGGGGTGATATGGGGTGGAGTAGGCTGACAGCGTGGCAGGGTGACAGTGTCCTGGATCAACGTATATATGCCATGGAATACAAGGTAAGACATCAAGCAATTACAAGCAAGGACTAATCTAGATTTATTTGACACATCAACGTTGCAAAAAATGCCACAGATAATTCAAAACACCGTCGGTGCGGTAAAGAGTGAGATCAACACAGACACTGCGAGCGAGACAATGCGGCGAGAGAGAGACAGTAATAAACAAACAGATTAAGCGGGTGATACAGAACAAAAGAAAACAAGGTAGCTAAACATTGTGGCGGAGGGTTTTAATGCGGTTAGGAGCTGAAATGTTGATAAAGTTGTGTTTATTTGTTAATAAATTGAATACTCCAAATAGTAGACTCGACGCTGCGTTAAATGCCGTACGGGTTGTGAGTTGCCAAAGACACGACCCGTTGCACACCATGATTAATTGCAATAAAACACTCACCAAAGAGCGGCTGAGAGTAGTTGGAGAACTAGTTGGTTGCTTCGTTGGTTAGTTATTTGAAAGTTGGCGAAAAAAATGATAAATGATGACGTTTTGTCTTCCAACTTGGGAACCAACCCCTTCCCCATACCCACTTCAGTGCGACGTAAAATAGTCCTCGAGACGACTACGTCTTTGTCAAAACACGTCCGTATGTTGCTTACGTGCGTACGTGATGTTGATGAAAATTCATCAGCAACATTATCATCATCATCATCATGAACATCGTAATCATCAATGTAACATCATAATGAACCACATTATTGTTACCAACAACTACAAGTACTGTTAGAAACTAGCGAAACGCATAGTTGTTGTGCAAAAAACTTTGGCAAATGAAACAAAATGCGTTGCCGACTTGCGGTGCACATACGATGTAAGTAACAGTTGGGTTCGGAAGTTGATTATGTTGCTGTCACGAGTCTCATAGTCGTCTTCAAAGCATAATACAAAAAAAAATAGTGCTACCTACTCCCATGTGTCTCTCCAATGTCTTCTTCCGTATGACATGAAGTTACCAACAAAAACAACACAAACTAATTGTGGAAAATATCTCTTTCACTTGCTCGCTCACTCTATTGAACTTGATTGTTTAATGCTACGTGTTCCACTGACTGCCTGTCAAAGTAGTTGTTACTCGTAAACCAACAAGCCCGCTAACAATGCGTAACAAAAAAAAATGTGTTGGCAATATTTTTCTCTATTATTTAGTTGTCGCAAATTAGTTTGTCTACAAAAAAATATTAGTAATTTAAAGGGTTTTCAACACCAACAAAAGTTTACAACTTAAATTATGTTGGTGCTTTCGCATAATTGGTACTTTTAGTACGATTAGTGCTATTAGAACAATTGGTACTTTTAGTACTTTTGGTTCCACTGGTTATTTCGGTACCATTAGTACGTTTTGTACAATTAGTACTTTTGGGACTTTTAGTTAGTATTAGTACTGTTGGTACTTCTGGTATGTTGATACTTGATAATTTTGGTACTATTAGTACAATATAACATTTTGGATATATATGTACTATTGATTCTATGGGCAATTTTTGTGGTACTTTGGGTAATTTCGGTAATCTTTGTACTTTTGCAATAATTGATACAATTGATTCTAGAGTACTTAAAATACTAGAGGACCTAGAAGGTTTAGAAATACTAGTGGTACTAGAGGTACTAATGGCACTAGAGGTACTAATGGCACTAGAGGTACTAAAGGTACTACAAGTACTATAGGTACTCGAGGTCGAGAAGAAGTGATTCTATAAATATTGGTGAGAAGAAATGGCTGGAGTCGGCGGTATTTTCAAGGCTGCAGTAGGAAACCCATGCAGATATATTTACTGACATCTAAGAGAAGGAGTATTTCCTGACTAGACAGAGCCTTGATCTTATTTCCAAAAATAAACAAACCTTTGAAGATACATTAGCATATCTACATACTAGATACAGCAGGCAAGGTGTTCGAATGGATATTGTGCAACCGACAGAAAGAAACATTTATTTCAGGAGACCTTTCTCCCCACCAATATGCATTCAGGAAGGGAAACCATATTGGCTGTCAAAGACGATGCTATCAAACGAAGTACAAACGAAGTACATCATCGATTGAAAACTATAGAAAGAAATACGAAAAAGAACAGTCTTATTGTAATTCTTGATTTCTAGAACGTTTAACACGACGAATTAGGATCGGTATATGGGGCACAACGGCACATACGGATTATAGTTTATATCGATAGCATAACAAGTGACTACTTGAGGCACAGAAGCCGGTTGTATAACACCGCTAATATACTGGCAAAGCAAGAATGTATATGAGGATGGATCTGTTGGATCTGCTAAGAAACAAAGCGGAGGGTATGTTTAGAGAGGTTTTTCCACTACTGTTGCACTATACCTTTAAAGGTTAGATGTCCTAGAGTTACTAGAGATACTAGAGGTACTAGAGGTACTGGAGATAATAGATGTGCTAGATGTGCTAGAGGTACTAGAGGTACTAGAGGTACTTGAGGTAATTGAGGTACTAGAGGTAATAGCGCTACTAGAGGTACTAGAGATACTAGAGGTGTGAAAGGTACTAGAGGTACTAGAGATACTAGAGATACTAGAGGTACTAGAGGTACTAGAGGTACTAGAAGTACTAGAGGTAATAGAGGTACTAGAGGTACTAGAGGTGCTGGAGGTACCAGAGGTACTAGAAGTACCAGAGGTACTAGAGGTACTAGAGGTAATACAGATACAAGAGGTACTGGAGGTACTAGATGTACTAGATGTACTAGAGGTACTAAATGTAATAGCGCTACTAGAGGTACTAGAGATACTAGAGGTACGAAAGGTACTAGAGAAACTAGAGGTACGAAATGTACCAGAGGTACTATAGGTACAAGAGGTACTGGAGGTACTGGAGGTACTAGATGTACTAAAGGTAGTAAAGGTACTAGAGGTAATAGCGGTACTAGAAGTACTGGAGATACTAGAGATACTAGAGGTACGAAAGGTACTAGAGATACTGGAGGTACTAGATTTAGAGATACTAGAGATAATAGGGGTACATAGGTACTAGAGGTAATAGAGGTATTAGAGGTACTAAAGGTACTAGAGGTACTAGAGGTTCTAGAGGTACTAGAGGTACTAGAGATATTAAAGTTAGTAAAGGTACTAGAGGTACTGGAGTTACTAGAGGTACTATAGGTACAAAAGGTACTAGAGGTACTGGAGGTACTAGATGTACTAGAGATACTAGAGGTACCAAAGGTACTAGATGTACTAAAGGTAGTAAAGGTACTAGAGGTAATAGCGGTACTAGAGGTACTAGAGGTACGAAAGGTACTAGAGGTAGTAAAGGTACTAGAGGTACTAGAGGTACTAGAGGTACTAAAGGTACTAGAGGTACTAGAGATACTAGAGGTACGAAAGGTACTAGATATACTAAAGGTAGTAAAGGTACTAGAGGTGCTAGAGGTATCAGAGATACTAGATGTATTAGAGGATTCAGATGTATTAGATGTAGTAAATGTACTAGAGGTTCCAGAGGTATTAGATGTAGTAGATGTACTGAAGGAGGTACAGTAGATAATTGTGGTAATAAATATACTAAAAGTAGTAGACGATCTAGCGAACTGAGAAGTACTTGAAGAAATTGACGTACAAGATGTACCAAAGGCACTAGAGCCATTAGTGATACTAGAAATATACCTACTATTGAAACAAGTGATACTTTAAGTTTAAAAGGTACTATGTACTAAAGGTACTTTAGGTTTAAAAGGTAGTAGGGAAACTTGACATACTAGAGATACTATAGATAATGGAGGCGAGAATTTATAGAGCTACAAGAAATGCAGACAAAAATGGTAGATGACTCAAGAAAATCAAACAACTTTTAATAGAAACTAGTCTTAGGAGCAGTTGATGTAGAGGGTGGAGGACGTATACGTAGTATAGTCTTGAAGAAGGGCGATCTATTTTTCTTTTTAAGTAACCAACTCTTATTTATTGCCCTGAATACAATAGAAATGCAGACAAGTACGATAGACGACTCAAGAATAGCAAAAATTATTTAAGAATAGTGTTGATTGAAGAAAAGGATTGAAGTTTAAATGAATTGATGAATGATGGAGTATTTTCGGTGGATATTTGTCATATATGAGTCTTAATGAGTCACATTTGTCTTAAATGTGCCTTAAATGTGTCTAAAATTTGAAGTAAAGTTTGAGTAGTGTCGGTGCCAATGTCAAACATTTTGGAAACTAAACAATTGGTGCAGATGTTGAACGAATCTATTATATATTTATGAATGTAGCTCACCACACCGGGACTAACCACATTTTAACTTACCTCTGCATAACTTATAACACTACAATTTAAAAAAAAAAGAACTTCTACGGGGAAAAATTCGGGAAAGTAATCTACGATTTTACGCGGAAGAATTCTACGGGAACAATTCGACGGAAAAAATTCTACGCGACGAGTTCTACGGGAAGAATACAACGAGAAGAATTCTACGGGTAAAAGTTTACCGAAACTTACCACATCATCACTTACTCCTGCAAAACACTAAAATTTACAAAAATTCTTTGGAAACGAATTCGGGAAAGTAATCTACGATATTACGGGAAAGAATTCTACCGGACAAATTCTACGGGGTAGAATTCTACGGTAAAAATTCTACAGGAAAGGCTTGCACGGTTGTGAATTCTACGGAGAATAATTTTACGGGCAATAATTCCACAGAAAAGAAAAGTCCGGGAAAATATTATCTTAGAAAAATTGTTTTAGTGAGGGATTGCTTTACTTTTGGTTACTACATTTATAACATAAATAAAAAAAAATCCGGTGCGAAGCACGATTTTCTGCTAGTATTCTCTATAATTTGTTCTGTATATTATTAACATTAATAGACGTGCGAACTACGAAAGAATGAAACGATTTTATTCAATGGCCGAATAAAATAAATGATCTCGTGTAGTATATCTTAAACGGTTGTAAATAATAGAGACATTTATTCGATTCTTTCGACAATTCCGATATACGTATTATCGATCCGAGGTCACATTCAATTGATATACCCATAATGTCAAGAGTAGTTAAGGTGTGAAATGGTTTTTGAGGGGTGAAGGAGATGAATCGATTCGTGTGTGAACAACATTGGGTCTAGTTCGTATTGCAATTATGGACCCAATTGAATATTGTTTAAAGAAAACTATTGAGTGCGGTTAGGCGTTTGTTTAAACAATATGAATAGCTACTTTTACAGTCATCTGCAATGACATATATTAGGTACTAGGTCAATAAGAGAAGATCATTACTAAACACCGGAAATAGTGGCATGATTAGGAAGGAATCCTGTGGAACTACAGATTTTTCGAATGTTTTTCTGCGAAAACATAATCCATGCCAAATCAAATTTAATGACCCTTGAGAAAACTCGATAGCCATCGAGTAAAAAAATTATTGATAGCACATTTTCAGGGAATTGGTATTTGAATATCGAGAAGTGGTATTTGAATATTTAACATAAACTGTAAAGGGTTTTTCAATAAGAGCGCTACAAAAGTTTTTTTCAAGGATTTTTCAACAGGGACGCTACAAAAGTAGAGCAACAGAGACAGCAAACGACGCCATATTTCTTGCCGTTCTTTTGACATTTCTCTTCAGTAAGGTTTGCCATTTTATGATGGAAAGATATACGAGCCAACAACGATTCGAAATTATTAAAATTTACTACCGATATTCGAATTCGTATATCTTTCCAACATGAAATGGCAAACCTTACTGAAGAGAAATTCCAAAAGAGCAGCAAGAAATATGGCGTCGTTTGCTGTCTCTGTCGCTCTACTTTTGTAGCGTCCCATTTGAAAAACCCTGTATATAGACTTACTTCAATTCAGTGCTATTTATTGCAGATCTGATAGGTCACAATAAGAAAGAACTAGCTCAAAATATTAAATATATTTATGTTCCTAATTAATCATTGACTTCTGAAAATAGTTCTACTCAATTATTTGTCAGCATTTGTAACGAAGACATACTTTTGGCAACCACAATGCCTGCCAATACTAAGTAAGAACACAACTTAATATTTCACCGCTTTAAATGCAAAAGTTTGTTGCAACATTTTTGCAGCTTAATTAGAAGGAATTGAGTCCGAACAAGCTAAATAATTACAAACGGAAAACATTACAAAAACAACAACAACAACAAACTATGATAAATAATAAAACCAGCAACACCAGGACAAGAACAACAGTGCATTTAACCTCAGAATAGTTTCGAATGACACCGCACTTCTTTATGTAATCCAAGAAGAGCAAGCAGAAAACTAAGTGAAAGGACCTGAAGGTGTTTTTTTGGAATAGAAGATAGAGAAAGCTGTATTGAGTGTGAGTGAAATGACTGCGGAGAAAAACACGCAAATAATGATGACAACACGAAATAATAACAAACCGCAAAATAATGACAAACCGCAAAACTAACAAACAACGAACAAACCAACGAACGAACGATGGAACGATGGAACTAACAATAAAATGGCAGCGACAACGACTGCAATAAATGGTAACAAAACCCCGGCAAAAGCGCAAAAAAGGACGACAAAAGGATCTCAAAAACAAGACTGCAACAGCGGCAGCAAAAACAAGTCAAGTAACAAACATTGTTTTCCTTTGACATAACTCATTAACCATAAGAGAGTGTGCAACGAAGAATGACTGAGTGGCGGACTGACTCACAGCATGACTGACGGACGCACGAGCGGGAGGTTGGGGAAAAAATCGGGCTAGAGGGCAGAACTTAAAGCAGGACATAAGACAGAAATCTGCAGCGTAGATGTTGCAAGAGACGGATGGTTGGGATGAGACTTCGTTACAATAAGCGAAATAATCCTAAAAGCAATGAACGTCACGCAGCTGCTGTCGTCCTGGCAGAAGCCACAAGCGTGCCAAGCATACGACGGAATGCAGCTGGATGCGAAACGCAAGAAAGACTGACGTGCTATAAGATGGGCAATAGGAGTAGGAATAGTAGCAGTATTGGTAGCAGGAAAGTAGTAGAAGTACGAACTACTAGTACTTGTGGCAGAAACATGTGGAACATCATCTGGAGGAGTAGCAACAGCAGGATCAAATGCAATACAAGACGCGCCAACATAGTTGACAAGTTTTTCCAAGAGTTGCAAGTTAGAATGTTTTGGCCAGCAGAGCGAGCAGGTGGATTTGGAATGATGGGCTGTATTATAAGCTATAATGCGGCACGTATCTTATTTCATATGGTTTTATATGGAGTCAGTGCGTACATACAGAATAGTGATTTGTTGCGCCAACCCATTCTTTGCCCAACCAACTTATTCGGTTCTCTCAACCGCTAAGTCGGTTGTTATTGTCAACATGAAAAGAATTGTAGTTTGTACTGCAATCAATTTCGAACTGTTTTAGAACAATTTGTTACAGATTTAGAACCATTAGGAGTGTGTGTGGCAGTTCCGTCAGCAAATTTGTAAACCATTCGATTTAACCTAAGGAAGTTAGTTGATATAACTAAATTGTTCATTCTTCCAACCTCATGCTAAAAGAGGATTTTTCTATGTGTAGACAGTTGAGGAAAGAAGGACATAAGACATATTGAGAAAACTAAAAACTAAATGTGTTTAATTTGAAAAGACAACAAGACAAAATGCGTTTTTTAGCATAGTTAAATAAAAGAAAGGTTTAAGGATAAAATATTTTAATATTTGCTATATAAAACATGGTAAGTTTGATATCTCGCTCTGGATTTGTGAGTTCACTGCACCAATTCTACCGATTTGTGGTCCAACAATAACACATAAACTATGCAAATTTTGAATCCTCTACGATGCACATTTAAAAATAACAATCCGATACAACATTTCTTTCATTTTTCAGAAATATTTTGGGCATATTTCCGGCAAACACACAGATAAATGAAATATTTTGGAAAGAATATAGCAGGTTATAAATTTTTGTCGAATTTTTATGGCAGATTCACGCCATATTTGGGGAAACGGTCAGAAAACAGACAACTTTTAATACAAACTCCGTATTTGTCTGTTAGAAATATGTCGAAAAATTGTTTCTAAACAGCCTCGACCCTGCCAAAAATGTTGTCTTGGGAACCTTTTGAAATTGTACCTTTGATTTCTCTGTTTCCCAAGATTCTACCGATTTCAAAACCGATATGTGTTTCATCAATGACGCCTCTACCTCCACCTCATACTAAAGAAGTTACAGGTCTTTAAAGTTGAACTTTTGAATTCTGTGGTTTACCTGCATCGATGCTACCCCAGATAAAATTTTTGGCTGGGTCGAGGCAGTTCAGAAACCCTTTCTCGACATATTTGAGACAGACAAAGGCGGAGTTTATATCAAAAGCTGTCTATTTTGTACCCATTCCCAAAATATGGCGTGAAATTAAAATTTACAACCTGCTATACACTTCCCAAGATATTTCATTTAGCTGTGCGTTTGCCGGAAATATGCCCGAAATATTCCTGAAAAATGCCAGAAATTTTGTCTCGGGTACTGATATAATAACCGATTAGTATTCCAACATTGGCACAGCAAATATGAAAATTAAAAATGTTTTAAATAAATTTTTTAGAATTTTTTAATAAAACTCGTTTTACCTTGATTTCCCTGATTTCTCTGGGTTCCGCGCATCGATTCCATAAATTTGAAAACATAATGGTGGTCCAACAATGCCATATAATGTATGCAAAGCTTGAGACCTATACGTCGCATATCAAAGAAGTTACAGGCATTTAAAGTTAGATCACATATTCTACAGATTTCAAATTCAATTTGTTGTCTATCAATGCCACATAAAATTTGCAGTGTTTGTTCACTCTACACAATCTACGTTAATATAGCAATCGCTATTAACTGCATGTATTAATCAATTCAGCAATGAAATTCGATAATTTAATGAAAACATTTACTATTCTTTGTTAAATCAGCAATTGCGTTTGCTAATATGAATATTTGTACGTCAATGCAGCAAATTATTTAATCGGCGCAGTTTTAACAAATATAATTGCTGAAACTGCGCCGACTAATTAATTTGCTGCATTGATGTACAAATATTCACGGAATTGGTGATTTAACAAAGAATGGCAAATGTTTTCATTAAATTATCGAATTTCATTGCTGGAATGATTAATGAATGCAAGAAATATCGGTTGCAATATTTACGCCAATTATTTTTTCTGCGTAAGATGCATATTAAAGAAGTCACAGGCATTTTAAATTGAACTTCTTTATTCTATGGTTTTCTTACATCAATTCTATCTATTTTAAAATCAGCAATCCAACAATGAAAAATCCTCAACATTACGAACGAGTTGGGAAAGTTAGGTCACATGGGTAAGTTCGGTCACATGGGGCGGATTTTTATAGTCGGTCGGGCCCGACTATGGAATACCCTACACCTTTGGTGGGGATATTAATGTGTGATATTTAATTGCGTACCTTAGTTTTAAAGTTTTTAATTATGCTGAACCTCCCCACCCTCAGAATATTATTCATAAATCAGAAATTTACGTCTTATATCCCCATAAATTAAAAAATGTATATAAAAGTATAAACAACTAAAAAAAAAATTGAAAAATATAATTGGGCGGACCACGCATATATTTAAAATTTTGAAAGGCTAATATTTCATAGATTTGATTTTAATAATTTACGGATCAAATTTCCACTATGAAAACCCGGGAAATAATGAAAAAAAAAGTAGGCGGATCACGCCCATTTTTGGACCACATATTTTTAGGTGAATTATAACAATATGTTTTAAATTTCATACCTATATCTTGAATACTTTTCGAGTTATTAGTTCCTAAAGAGTTATATAAAAGTGACTTGTATGGGAGGTGGGCGTGTCCGTTGACCGATTTGGCTCATTTTCAAACTCAGTTCCTACTTTTGGCTAAAATATATTGAGACGAAATTTCATCGCATTCTGATCAGTATTTCTCAAGTTATTCTGTATTCGGACAGCAAGACAGCAAGACGGACAGACAGACAGACAGACAGACAGACAGACGGACATGGCTAAACGGACTCGGGTAGTGATGCTGATCAAGAATATATATAATTTTCCATACCGGACACGCCTCCTAAGGGGCGTTACAATATATGCACAAAGTTAATATACCCTGTACCTCATAGGTGTAGGGTATAAAAATCAACAATATTATGAAAAATCCTCACTATTATGAAAAATTATCAATACTATGAAAAATCATCAAAATTAAAAAAAGTCTTCAAAATTATGAAAAATATAAAAAAAAATCATAAAATTATAAAGAATATTAAAAAAGATTTCCCTGTTTCCCTGCATTTGAACACTGTTTTGAGTTCCAAGAATGCCGCAGAAAATATGCAATTTTTTCATTATGAAAAAATCATCAAAATTACAAAAAAAAAAACAAAATTATATATATAATCAAAATTTTTAAAACACTGAAAAAAACACAAAAATTCATCAAAATTATAAATAATCTAAAATATTAAAAAAAATCATCCAAATTTTGAAAAATAATCAAAATTATGAAATTGATGATTTTTCATAATTTTGATTATTTTTCAAAATTTGGATGATTTTTTTAATATTTTAGATTATTTATAATTTTAATGAATTTTTGAGTTTTTCATAACCAAAATTGTAAAAAATCATGATGAAAAAAACATCAAAATTACAAAAAAAAATTGTATTAAATAATTATAATCATTAAAAATGTGAAAAAAGTAAAATTTATAAAAATTCATCAATGAAATCAAATTCAAAAATCATCAAAAATATGATAATCATTAATATTGTAAAAAAAATCATCAACATTATGAAAAATCATCAATATTATGAAAAATCATCAACATTTATCAAAATTATGAAAACCATAAAAATATTTCATATCATTATAAAGAATATTAAAAAAAAGTCTTCCCCGCATTTAAAAACTGTTTTCTGTTCCACATAAAGCCGCACAAAATATGCAATTTTTAACACCTCTACGACGCAAATTAAAGCAGTTACCGCCATTTTAAGATGGCACGTGCGTCTCTTTCCAAACAAATCACACAACATCAAATACTCGATAGCTCAACAGGGAGACTCACTTTCATATGTTTCTTTATCCTCCTCCCACACTACAAATCCTCGTCAGACTTTCTAGAACTATCAGCTTTTTTTGCATTTTCATGTGCCGTTTGCAATTTCTGTCTGCATCTTTGCCTGCTCAACTTTTATTTTTATGAGAAATGATTGAAATTTTATGGTCCATCTGGGTTCATTAACTTTCTCCAAACATTCTCACCCCAGCAGTCTTTATGTAGTCATTTGTTTCAGATTCTGCGTTCTCTGACTCTTCTGCTTACTCCTTTTACTCTTCTTCTGCTTTCTCTCCTGCGTCTTCTTAAGCATTTTCCCTCTCCTGACCAAACGTGTGCCTTTTTTTCGCTCTCCTTCCTCTTCTAATAGTTTGCATGCCATCTTGCGTATTGCATTCCGTCACCCGTCGCGATGATTTGCGGTTTTGTCATCAATTATTGTTGTTGTCAGTGTCTTCATGTCCTTTTTTTACGCTTTACTTTGGCGCTTTACGTTCACGTCTATGTCTTCATCTACATTTATGTCTCCCTCACTCTCATCTTTGATTCGTTTTCTTCTGCTTCGCAAAAAATCTTTACTCTCCTCTCAGCTGCTGATAAATGCGTCCTTTGGGTCGCATTTCTATGCAAAGTCATTGCAATGCCAGATGAGAAACAACAGCAATAAAACCGACTAGAACTACGACCAGAAGTGCATAATAAAAATAAAAAAAAGATAATATTCAAATAATTATATGCATCACATGCGAAGTCTGGAGGTAGCTAATGATGATGCCGAATCTAAGAGCGCAAATTGTTTTATCGTCATCTATGAAATCAACAAAATTTTGAAAATTCAATAAACGTTTTGTGTAAAAAAAGTATAAATAAATCATCAAAAATTCCAATGAAAATAAAATCAAATTTATGGTAAAATATATAAATTAAATCACCACAAATATCTTTAGACAATGTCGAAATTAGTAAAGAAAAAAATTAAATAAACACAGAATAAATTTTAATTAAAGCATTGAATTAAAAAAAACATAAATAATTGTGTATCAATTTATATTGTCAATTAAATCTTCAATGAAATGAAAATAGAAAAATAATTTCAACATCAAAATTATGAAAAATCATCAAAGTTACGAAATTTTGCGAATATTATGAAAAATCATTCAAATTATGTACTGCACCAAAAGAATTAAAAGTCAATCATAGTAAAAAAAAATCATCAAAATTATGAATAATCATTCACTTATAAAAAATGTTCATGACATGAAGAATGATTATGAAAATTATGTGAAATCATCAAAATTATGCTAATTCATCAAAATTATGTAAATCATCAAAATTATAAAAAATCATCAAACTTATGAAAATAAAATTAAAATGTTAAAAATAATAAAAGTTCAATAAGATTATAAAAAATCATAAAAATTTATAATATCAAAAATCATTAAAAATGTGAAAACAATTTAAAACGAGTTGGGAAAGTTAGGTCACATGGGGCGGATTTTTATCGTCGGTCGGGCCCGACTATGGAATACCCTACACCTTTGGTGGGGATATTAACCCTCAGAATATCATTCATATACCAGATTTACGTCTTATATCCCCATAAATTAAAAAATTATATAAAGTATAAAAACAAAAAAAAAAAATTTTTTAAATGTAATTGGGCGGACCACGCCTATATTTAAAATTTTGAAAGGCAAATATTTCATAGATTTGATTTTAATAATTTACGGATCAAATTTCCACTATGAAAACCCGGGAAATAATGAAAAAAAAATGTGGGCGGATCACGCCCATTTTTGGGACACATATTTTTAGGTGAATTCTAACAATACATTTTAAATTTTATAACTATACATTAAATACTTTTCGAGTTATTAGTCCCGAAAGAGTTATATAAAATTGACTTGTATGGGAGGTGGGCGTGGCCGTTGACCGATTTGGCTCATTTTCAAACTCGGTTCCTACTTTTGGCTAAAATATATTGAGACGAAATTTCATCGCATTCTGATCAGTATTTCTCAAGTTATTCTGTATTCGGACAGCAAGACAGCAAGACAGCAAGACAGCAAGACAGCAAGACGGACAGACAGACAGACAGACAGACAGACAGACAGACAGACAGACAGACAGACGGACATGGCTAAACGGACTCGGCGATGATCGGTGATGCTGATCAAGAATATATATACTTTTCCATACCGGACACGCCTCCTAAGGGGCGTTACAATATATGCACAAAGTTAATATACCCTGTACCTCATAGGTGTAGGGTATAAAAATAATAATAAATCATAAAATTGATGATAATCATAAAATTCATTAAAAATATGAAAAATCATAAAAATAATAAAATTCATCAAAGTTATGAAAAATCATCATAATTATGAATAATTCTCAAAATTATAAAAACCCATTAAAGGTCATCAAAATTATAAAATAAAATCAAAATCATGAATTAACATCAAAATTATTAAATATCATCGAAATTATCTTAAATCATCATTATTGTGAATAATTGTTAAAAATGTGAAAAACAATACAAATAAAACAATTCATAAAATTTATAAATAATCATCAAATGTGTGAAAAATGAACAAAATTATGAAATAAAAAGTAATCATTATAATTAGAAACGTTACTACCACTGTGTAATATTAACAAAATTAATATAAATCATTGAAAATATAAAAATGTGAAAACCCATAAAAATTAGGAAAAAATCATCAGCATTATGAAGAATCATCATAATTAAAAAAATAATCAAATTTATGAAATATCGTCAAGTTTATATAAAAAAATTCAAAATATAAAAACGCAGAAAAATTCATTAAAATTATGAATAATCATCAATATTATGAATAATCTTTAAAATTATGAGAAACCATAGATATAATAACAATTCATCAAAATTTGAAAAATCATCAATATTATGAAAAATTATCAACATTATGAAAAATTATCAATATTATGAAAAATCATTAAAATTATGAAAAATGATCAAAATAATAAAAAAAGAATACTATAGTATTAACAAAATTATTATAAATCATTCAAATTAAAAAAAAATTAAAAACAAAAAAAATATGAAAAAATCATCAAAGAAATATCATCAAAATTATAGAAATCATCAAAATTATGAAAAATCATCAAAATTATTAAAAAAAAATGTGAAAATCTATGTAATTCATCAAAATTATAAAAAATCATCAATATAAAGAAAAATCATCAAAAGTATGAAAAAATTTAAAAATTATAAAAAATAATGAAAATTGTGAGAATCAACAATATTATTAACAATCAGCAATATTTATGAGTAATCATCAAAATTATGAGAATCATAAAAATTATTAAAAATCAAACAAATTATGAAAATTATAAAAAATCATTAATGTTATAAAATACATCATAATATTCATCAAAAACTCAACATCTCAATCCCATGAATTATGAATAATTCATACAAATTTTAAATAATTCATAAACATTATGAATAATTCTTCTAATTTATGAATAATTCTTTTTAATTGTATATAAATTCATCTAAATTATGTTCAACACAATTAAATAATGAATATTTCATAAATATTGTTTGAAGCACCTATTTTAATTGTTCTACAAAACAATACTTCGAACAAAAGATAAAAAACTAAACGAAAGGCTAATTTAAAATAATACTTCCCGACTTCGGTTTCTTCGTCACTTTGACATTTTCTTTTGTTTTTGCGCTACGCAGCATGAAATTGAATTTGAGCGCATCTCAAGTGAGCCCAGCCCAGCCCGCCAGAAGAACCCCCAACGAACTACAGCAAACATGAAAAACTTCTTGTTTGAGTTGACTTCAATTATATCTCGTTATAAAAGGCGAGGCGAACCACGTTTCAATTGGAATGTCTACGAAACACACACAAAAGCTGAACAAAAATTTAAATTAAATGAAAAATTTAGAAAGAAAAAAAACACGCACAACTCTTTTGGGTTAAATTTCAATTTGCATAGTCGCGGATATGCTGCTGGCCGCCATGCTCTCATTTCTTTTAAGCTCTTTCGTTTTGTGGTTAAATGTAAATTTTATTGAATTCGTAAAACTTTTGTGTTTGGCACGGCGACGAACGGCATTGACGACGCGGTGACAGAAACGGAGACGGTGACAAAGTCGTGAGTGTTGAGACGGAAATTGCATAATTATGACTAATCTTGAGACAATTCCGCATGCTCTACTTTGGCGGGGCACCACAGCACCGGAATCGCACGTCGACTTTGCTTAGGCCAGCTATAAGTATGCGACGAAATTTAAATGATAAAGAAAGTTTTTTGCAAAACACTAAAAATAAAATGAGTTGCATATTAATCAACAATGCAATTCTTTGGACACTTTGTCAATTTGCGAATTTATTTTTTCTATTCTTTAAAGTTTTGCTTAATATGCAAAAGAATGTCTACGAGTGGTGCTTGAGACTAATTGTAGAGTTTTAAAATAATATTTATAAAATATCACATATCTATATATATAAAATATAGATATGATAAGGGGTCCGTCTGTCGGTCTGTCTGTCTGTTTGTTCCAGCATCACGTCTAAACCGCTGAACCGATTTAACTGAAATTTTGTAACAGGATACTTGGAGTCCGGAGGGTGTCATAGGCTATATATGGGCGCGATTGGGAAAAGGGGCGTGTTACCTCCCATACAACTTAAACATTCCAAACGACATAACTCATCACATACACAAGCTAAAAAGATGAAACAAAAAACTCAAATACAAAAGCAACCACACCACATTAAAACTCACCACACTAAAACTCACCACAATAAAATTCACTACACTGAAACTCACCACAATAAAATTCACCACACTAAAACTCACCACACTAAAACTTACCACACTAAATCTCACCACACCAAAATTCACCTCACCTAAACTCACCACACTGAAACTTTAAAACTCTACGGGGAAGAATTCTACGGGAAAGAATTCTACCGGGAACAATTCTACCGGGATGAGTTCGGAGGGATGAATTCTACGGAAAAGCGTTCTATGCGGAAAAAATTTACGGGGCAGTTTGAAAAAAAATTGTCTTTGAGAAAAGTTTTTTTGATTGAACAAAGGGGCGTGGTACCTCCCATACAACATAAACCATTCACAAACTAAGAAGATGAAACAAAAAAATTAAATGTAAAAAAAAATACAAAAGCAAAAACAGAAAAACAAAAGCAAAAACAATAACAATAACACAAAAACAAATTCAAAAGCACAAAAATAAATACCACAATACAAAAACAAAAGCAAAAACAAAAACACAAAACCAAAAGTAAGGACACAAAAACAAAAGCAAAAATACAAAGACACAAAAGCAAAAACAAGAACTCAAAAACAAAAGCAAAGACACAAAAGCAAAAACACAAAAACAAAAGCAACAATACAAAAACAAAATCAAAAACACAAAACCAAAGTAAACACACAAATATAAAACCAAAAATACAAAAACAAAAGCAAACACGTAAAAGCAAAACACAAAAGCAAATAAAACTCTCCACACCAAAATACACCACACTAAAATTAACTACAACAAAACTCACCACAATAAAATTCACCACACCAAAATTTACCACACTGAAACTCACCACACTAAAAATCACCACACTAAAACTCACCACAATAAAATATACCACAGTAAAACTCACCATACAAAAATTCACCACACTGAAACTCACCAGAATTCTACCGGGAAGAATTATACAGGGAAGAATTCTGCGGAGAAAGCGTTCTATGGGGAAGAATTTTACGGGAAATATTTCTACTGGGAAAAATTCTATGACGAAATATTCTACGGGGAAGAAGCACAGTCTGAGGAAGAATTGTCCATGAGAAAACTTGTTTTGGCGAAGAATTATTTTTGTTTTGGTAACTATATTTATAAAACCAATAAAAAACGTCCACAGCAAATCACGGGTCCCTGATATAAATAAGATTTTTGTTTTTTATTTTAATAAAATTGCTCAATATTCATGCATTCACAAAATCTTTGCACGAGTCGTGCATGGGTCCAGCTAGTCTAGAGATAAAACTGGAGTAGAAATTGTCTCAGGATTATATTCGTAATATATATTGTTAGATTTTCATAAGTGTGATGATTTTTCAAAAGATAAATGAACAATGATGATATTTCATAATTTTGATATTTCATTATATTGATGATCTATTATAATTTTCATGATTTATCATAATTTTGATGAATATTTATATTTATAATTTTTATGATTATTCATAATTATTAATTTGATTTTTCTTTAAACCAGCATATCTTGTAAACGAAAAAGTCTAGAGGTGTCAAAATTGGCATAATGTAAGCTAAATATCCCATAAATAATTTGCTGTTTAAATCATTTTAATCGAAACATGGATTCTGAAGAAATCGCATCTCCAATTTCATATAACTTAAAAACTTCATATCTGAAAATACCTATTTTCTTTAAACCGTTATATCTTGTAAACGGAAAATTATAGAAGTGTCAAAATTGAAATAATTTAAGCTGAATATCCCATAAGAAATCTACCGTTTAAATGATTTTAATCGTAACACGGATTTCGAAGAAATCGCATCTCCAATTTCACATAACTTAAAAACTCCATATTTGAAAATAACAATTTTATTTAAACCAGCTTATCTTGTAAACGGAAAGTTCTAGAGGTGTCAAAGTTTGCATAATGTAAGCTGAATAAACGATAATTGCATTATTTTAATCGAAACACGTATTTTGAAGATATTGCTATTACAAAATCAATTTCCTTTAACACTTCATATCTTGTAAACGGAGCGTCGTAAAGGGGTGAAAGTTGGTATATTTTATAGGAGGTATTTTTTGATTTTTTTTAATTTTATTTTTCTTTAAACCGACATATCTTGTAAACGAAAAGTCCTAGAGGTGTCACAGTTGACATAATGTAAGCTTCTGATTTTTTTAGTTTTTCATAATTTTGAGGAATTTTCATAATTTTTATTATTATTTAAAATTTTGTGTTTTGATGGTTGATGTTTTGATAGAATCGTTTTATGGTTCTTCATAATTTCAAAAAATTAAGTTATTTTCTCATAATTTTAATGAGTAATCATAATTTTGATCAGTTTCATAAATTTGATGAAAAATTTCATCATAACGATGACAAATTTCATCATAATGATGAAACATTTCATTTCAACTTTCATCATAATGATGAAAGATTTCATAATTTGTTAATTTTATAATTTAAATAAAAAATCATGATATTTTGAATTTTGAGAAGATTTAAATTTGAAGTTTTAAAAGAATAATGTATTTTAAAATTTGCATTATCAAATGACAATAGCAATTAAATTATATAGAACTTATATATCGAAAACGCAAAAACTATAAACTAAAAACATTTATTTGTGAACTAGATTTGATTGATTTGCTGGCCAACATAATGAATAAATTAAGCAGCAAAGTTAATTATTATATGCAGTTGGAAATGTATATTAATCAGCTTTTGTTTGTCATACATATTTCAGTATATTAAATAATATAAATTACATTCATCAATAGCAATATATGGTAAATAAAGTCGACGATCGACTTGTCGTAATTACAGCAACATAGTTTAAATTGATTTAAACCAAAATTTAGTCACATTTTATGCGAATGCAGTGAAGCATATTAATCGAACGAAAACACATTTCGACACATTATAGAAAGCATTATGTAAAACAGTAATTATAATAATAATGTCAAAATTATAACTTAATGCAATTTGGCGCAATTGATGACAGTCGAACCGAACTAAATGAGGGATTTATGTGCATGGAAATCGAACGAACGAACGAACGAAATGCAGTTCAATTGAAATTAGAATAGTAATAAAATTGCAATTGAATTTTTAAATTGAAAATAGAAAATTGAAATTTGCATTTTTAATATAAATTAAAATTTATTAATTAATTTGTTTTTTTGTCATCTCTAATATAAATATTAAAATTTTAATCTATGCAAAATTAATTGCTATATTAAGCTTTTATTAATTGTACTAAATTAATATTTAATTTTGTTATTTTAATTGTAATTGTTTTGTATTATTAAAATTTAAAATTTTTATCGTCAACAGCTTAATGATGCGTTTAATGAACCGCGACACCTAATATAAATCACATGGCATTTGTGCTACAAACAAAAATACTCGGTTTACGCTTAACTTGGCGCATTAAATAGATTAGTTAAACGCGCGATTAATTTTTATATTTTCGATAAAATAAACTGTATATAAAGCGCCTAATTGTGCCACTGAAACCATAACAGTTTTTGAAACAAACATGAAACGTACTATTTTAACCTACTTTGCGGTGTTGGTGCTGATGCAGTTGAGCGAGGTAAGTGTTAAACTCAAAGGGCACTTTAGAAATTATAGTTGGTATTTATCCTTTTTACTGTGACTAATACAATTTTTGATAATAATGAATTTATAATTAAAATTACATTTACTATTTTATTCATAATATTGATGAACGAAATATCATTTTAATGCACACTTTCAATTTAAATGCATTGATTAATTACGTTTCAACCAACTACAATATTCGTAATATTAATATAAATTACTTTATTTTGCTGTATTTTTATTTTCATATTTTTTTTTATAATTTTGATGATTTTTATAATTTTTATGATTTTTCATAATTTTGATGGTGTTTCATAATTTTGATGATGTTTCATATTTTCGATGTATTTTCATAATTTTGATGGTGTTTCATAATTTTGATGATGTTTCATAATTTCGATGTATTTTCAAAATTTTGATAATTTTTTCATAATTTTTTTGAATTTTTCATAATTTTGATGATTTTTCATAATTTTTATGATTTTTCAAAATTTTGTAGTGTTTTATAATTTTGATGATGTTTCGTAATTTCGATGATGTTTCATAATTTTGATGATTTTTCATAATTTTGATGGTGTTTCATAATTTTGATGATGTTTCATAATTTCGATGTATTTTCAAAATTTTGATGATTTTTTCATAATTTTTTTGAATTTTTCATAATTTTGATGATTTTTCATAATTTTTATGATTTTTTATAATTTTTTTTTATAATTTTGACAATTTTATTTTATTTATTTTTATTTTCATAATTTTTTATAACTTTGACGATTTTTCATAATTTTGATGATTTTTCATAATTTTGATGGTGTTTCAGAATTTTGATTATGTTTCATAATTACGACGTATATTCATAATTTTAATGATTTTTTCATAATTTTTTTTTTTTTAATTTTTCATAATTTTTATGATTTTTTATAATTTTGACAATTTGATTTGATGATTTTTTATAATTTTCTTGTTTTTTTATAATTTTGCTGATTTACCAAAATTTTAATCTTTTTTTTTGTAATATGATAATTTTTCATAAATTTGATAAATTTTTATAATTTTCATAAATTTTAGATATTTTGTTTATAAATTTTAAATATATTAATGATCAAAGTTTAATATTATTTGGTATACATCATAACCAAATATAATGTTTGTTGTATCGATGAAAATTTCATAATTTTGATGAACTTTTTATATATACACAATTCATAATAATTTTGAATTAATTAATGACTACTTAAGCAATTACAAAATTCATAATATTTATGTACGTTTTACATACTTTTTATACCCTACACTAAGAGTGAAAGGGTATATTCAGTTTGGTACGCCGTTTGTAACACCCAGAAGAAAGCATCTCCGGTATGGAAAAGTATATATATTCTTGATCAGCATGACCTCCTGAGTCGATTTAGCGATGTCCGTCTGTCCGTCTGTCTGTCTGTCCGTCTGTCTGTCCGTCTGTCTGTCTGTCTGTCTGTTGAAATCCCTAAGACTTTTAAAATTGAAGAGCTAGATAAATGAAACTTATAACTTAGATTACTAATATACCTACGCTGTATGTGCGAAAAAATTGGCGAGATCGGTCCATGGTGACCTATGATCCGACCACTTATGTTCAAATACCACATATAAAATGTACATATAAAGATCAATTTTTATGTATACGTGCTTAGGTAAACTTTGTTGGTCAAATATATATTGACATCATGCTCAAATACATGATAATAATGTTTTCCGGCGAAAAGACTTGTGGTTCACAAAAAAAAAAATCGAAATTCGGTACACCTACCCATTTGTAAATATGGGTATCAAATGAATGGAAATTCTTCAGCGATTGAATGTTTGTAGTTATTTTCAGGATTCGTATACCCTGGTGACCTATATATCACTTTGAATGGTAACCACACATATGTGTAGGGTATTTATAGTCGGCTTAGACCGACTATAATTTTGATAATCCTAACTATCATAATTACACCTACTTTAAAATTTCCCATGTGATCTAACCTTCCCAACTGGTTTATATTATACGATGATAATCATTTGACATTTTTAATAAACATTATTAATAAAAAATATATCAAATGCAACATTCGAAATATTGATGAACAATTCATAATTATTATATTCTATCAACCAATAATATATTAATATTTATGAAAAAAAATAATTTATATAATGAAAGCAGTTCATAATTTTGATGACTTAATTTATTATAACATATGTCACAGTAACTCGAGCAATAATGCAATTCGTAATATTGATGAACATTTGAATTAAAAACTGAACTGATTGCATTTTCTTCTTGAAATTGATATATTTATTTATTAAAATTAAACTTGCAATAAATTCATAGTATTGATATAATGCTTATACAACTGCCAAGTTCATGATTTTGATGAATATTTTATAAAATTATTAATATTTCTATATCTATACAACCAATATTCATTAAATATGCATCACATATAAAATTCGTAATATTTGAACAGTTAAAACAATAAAAAAAAATCAATATTAATGAAAACAGTTTATAATTTTTATGAATCAAATAATTACAAATTAAAAATTTCATCATATTGATGAACATTTGAATTAAATATTGCTTAATCAACTCTTCATCAGGATGCATATTTTTCTTAAAACTCATTATAAATTGAATGTTTATTTGATACAATTGCTGTATTCAAAATAAACCAAAAGATAAATTAACAAAAATGATGAACAATTCATAATACTTATGAATATTTCATAATAATGATTTATACGATAGTACGATAAGCTTATTGATAAAGTTATTTAATAAAACTCATACAAAATATTGATGAATATATCATAATACGGCTGAATATTTCCTTATTCATAATTTTAATGAACAAATTCATAAATTATTTTATATAATTTTATATAATTTTATTATTTTTTTTTATTCAATCTTATAAATTTATACTCAGAATTCGTTTTTATTTTATGGACTTCATACAGGCACGTTATGCATCCGTCAACCTTAATTTGGCCATGACCGTATCCGAAGATGCGCATCAGCTCTCCGAGGATATGGTCCGCATCTGCGCCCAGGAGACCAAAATCTCTATGGAGGAGTTACATCAATTCCGGCAGCATGATTTCAGCACCTCCTCGGAGTCAACACAATGTTTTGCCCATTGCATGTACGAGCAAATGGGTCTGATGCACAATGGTGTGTTTGTCGAACGCGATATCATCCATACGATGTCCGATGTGACCGATCCAAAGGCGATGCTGCTTTACCGCGAATGTCACGCTCTGCGTGGTGCCAACAAATGTGAGACGGCCTACAAGATACATCGTTGTCGTCAGGAAAAAAATGGCGGCAGCAGCAACACCACTGAGAGTGATGAAAAAATAAAGACTACTTCTGCACCAAATACTTCAACTGATGCGCTGGAGTAGATGAAAACTGGAAATTGATAAAAAGAGCTACCAGTGTATAAAATAATCCTAATTGGCTTCATTAATTGTCGTAAACTTCATAATAATTGAATGGTTTTGGGTTGAATAAATAAAAGATTAACACAAATAACGTCTTTTATATAGAAGGAAGTAGAAGGCAGTAGAACGAAGTAGAAGGATGTAAAAAGAAGTAGAAGGACATAGTAGGAAGTACAAGGAAGTAGAAGGAAGTCAAAGGTAAAATGAAGTCGAACAGAGTAGAAGGAAATAGAAAGAAGTAGATGGAAGTAGAAGGAAGTAGAACGATGTAGAAGGAAGTAGAAGGAAGTAGAAGGAAGTAGATGAAAGTAGATGAAAGTAGATGGAAGTAAAAGGAAGTAAAAGGAAGTAAAAGGAAGTAAAATGAAGTAAAATGAAGTAAAAGGAAGTAAAAGGAAGTAAAAGGAAGTAAAAGGAAGTAAAGGGAAGTAAAAGGAAGTAAAAGGAAGTAAAAGGAAGTAAAAGGAAGTAAAAGGAAGTAAAAGGAAGTAAAAGGAAGTAAAAGGAAGTAAAAGGAAGTAAAAGAAAGTAAAAGAAAGTAAAAGGAAGTAAAAGGAAGTAAAAGGAAGTAAAAGGAAGTAAAAGGATGTAAAAGGAAGTAAAAGGAAGTAAAAGGAAGTAAAAGGAAGTAAAAGGAAGTAAAAGGAAGTAAAAGGAAGTAAAAGGAAGTAAAAGGAAGTAAAAGGAAGTAAAAGGAAGAAGGAAGAAGGAAGAAGGAAGAAGGAAGAAGGAAGAAGGAAGAAGGAAGAAGGAAGAAGGAAGAAGGAAGAAGGAAGAAGGAAGAAGGAAGAAGGAAGAAGGAAGAAGGAAGAAGGAAGAAGGAAGAAGGAAGAAGGAAGAAGGAAGAAGGAAGAAGGAAGAAGGAAGAAGGAAGAAGGAAGAAGGAAGAAGGAAGAAGGAAGAAGGAAGAAGGAAGAAGGAAGAAGGAAGAAGGAAGAAGGAAGAAGGAAGAAGGAAGAAGGAAGAAGGAAGAAGGAAGAAGGAAGAAGGAAGAAGGAAGAAGGAAGAAGGAAGAAGGAAGAAGGAAGAAGGAAGAAGGAAGAAGGAAGAAGGAAGAAGGAAGAAGGAAGAAGGAAGAAGGAAGAAGGAAGAAGGAAGAAGGAAGAAGGAAGAAGGAAGAAGGAAGAAGGAAGAAGGAAGAAGGAAGAAGGAAGAAGGAAGAAGGAAGAAGGAAGAAGGAAGAAGGAAGAAGGAAGAAGGAAGAAGGAAGAAGGAAGAAGGAAGAAGGAAGAAGGAAGAAGGAAGAAGGAAGAAGGAAGAAGGAAGAAGGAAGAAGGAAGAAGGAAGAAGGAAGAAGGAAGAAGGAAGAAGGAAGAAGGAAGAAGGAAGAAGGAAGAAGGAAGAAGGAAGAAGGAAGAAGGAAGAAGGAAGAAGGAAGAAGGAAGAAGGAAGAAGGAAGAAGGAAGAAGGAAGAAGGAAGAAGGAAGAAGGAAGAAGGAAGAAGGAAGAAGGAAGAAGGAAGAAGGAAGAAGGAAGAAGGAAGAAGGAAGAAGGAAGAAGGAAGAAGGAAGAAGGAAGAAGGAAGAAGGAAGAAGGAAGAAGGAAGAAGGAAGAAGGAAGAAGGAAGAAGGAAGAAGGAAGAAGGAAGAAGGAAGAAGGAAGAAGGAAGAAGGAAGAAGGAAGAAGGAAGAAGGAAGAAGGAAGAAGGAAGAAGGAAGAAGGAAGAAGAAAGAAGGAAGTAGGAAGTAGGAAGAAGGAAGAAGGAAGAAGGAAGAAGGAAGAAGGAAGAAGGAAGAAGGAAGAAGGAAGAAGGAAGGAGGAAGATGGAAGTATTGAAGTATTGAAGAAGGAAGTATTGAAGAAGGAAGTATTGAAGAAGGACGTATCGAAGAACGATGTATGAAGTAGGAAGTATGAAGAATCGAAGATGGAAGTATCGAAGATGAAATTGAGCAGTATCGAAGAAACTGTGAATTGAAAAAGGAGATATGAAGAGTCGAAAATATTGAAGAATGACTATTAAATGTTTTCAATTTTAATTTTTCAACTTTCGTCTTAGTGGCTCTTAACACGTAATACTTTTATTTTATTTCTCATCGTTCCCATATATTGCAATATATGCCGCGCACCTTAATTGCGCTGCATCGCGTTAATCAATTGAATGCCGACCGGGAAACCACGTTGTAAACTGCAGAGTGTCACTTAAAAGCAATTTCCTGCATTGCTCTTGTGATCAAGAGCAGTGAAGAGCAAAGGCAGACTAACCGCTCAGATTCAATTGCTGCGGTGCGCCAGCCAGCCAACAACTATCCATTCATTCATTCATTCATTCATTCATTCATTCTTTCAGCGATTTACCAAGAAACCAACTATATTTGAAAACCCTACCAACACCTACGGTCGTTTAGACTTTTGTACTTGTTAAGAAGACTTACCGACCGGCGTAGTTGCTTTATCGCTTTGGCCGCTTCTACTACTTCTTCAGCAACTTCTCACACTTCCGACATTAATTAGAAACATTTCGACGACCACACGAATAAATGTGCCGCTGACTGTACAGGGCGCTCTATTGTAAAAGTCGCGCGCAATACCACGTCCTTTTGGCGCGGGTTCTGCAATTGAAGTGCACGACTCAAGTTACGCGATTTTATATGCTGCTTTGTTAATTCTTTTAAATTGTGTTTTTTTCTATATATTTTTTTGTAATTTTTTTTTCATTTGTTTGGCTCCCCATTTGACCAAAGTCATCTCCTGTTGTAGCAAAACGTTCAATAGGATTTCGTTATTTCTGCAAAATTTTGCTATTTTAGAACCCCAACGAAACCTGTTAAGCAGCTGCTTGACTTCAGCGAAGCGTCCTTGTGGTCGGCGTCGTCCTTGTTGGCACCAACTAGCACGAACAACATGGAGCGGTGGTGGCGCTTCTGCTCGTTTGCTGAATTATTTAGCTGAAGTCGAGAGTTTAAGTGGCGACGCCGTGATTTGTGTGCTGCCCTCTTTGCAGCTGCATATAGTGTACCTGTCTATATGTGCGGCGGACTTTTTCAACTGCGACGACTGCAATTGAAGACTGCCGTCGTGACGCCAACGACAGTCACTGCCAACCAGATAATGAAGCCTTAATTCCTTTTATGGCGCTATTCGCTCGGCGCGGCCCAATACTTCGACTTCGGCATCGACTATCGAGTAAGTGCAGCAAATTAATTGAGTCATTCAAAAGACATTTTTAATAGGATTTAAATATTTAGTTGTGTAATTCATTTAAAGAATTCATTTTAGGTGTAGAATTCTCAATATGTCTTGGATTTAAGTTTTCCCAAATAATTTAGTTAATGTAATTGCTCTGAGTATTAACCAATATAATATACAGTTGAAGATATGCATTTCGATGCAAAGTCTGACTTATAGTTTTTAGTAGTTAGACCAATTCCGGAATATCACAGACTGTGGCCTGTGATCACTGATCTCTTGGCTTCGTCAAACCCAAAATCGTGCAATGAAAAATTCATTATCAGAGCTAACGTTGAGAAGGTTTGGTCACAGTAGAGGTTTAGAGCTTTGCTAAATTATTAATTGTTTGAACGGTGTAATTGTTCGTTCACAAACCCTATATAAAAAAATAGGTAAGTCTTTTTAACAACACAAGACAAGCATTACTTCTGTTAAATAGTCCAGCTCACCGGTAAATATTTCTGTTATAAAATGGAGGTCACCTCAAAAACAACCACCAATAGGTCTTAGAGATTCACTAAACCACCCTCCAAGATATCATACTAAAGACCTACATGTTATTTAAAATATTCGAAGCCTACAACTATCTGTCGACGAAACTCAATTCGCATTAGCCCACACGTGACTAGCTAAATTCGGTTTAATATTGCTAAATTTTTATAAGGTTAAACCATTGGTCATTAATTAGAAAAATTAGCACATTTTGAGTTTGAGTCGTTCAGTTTGTAGTATCTTTTGGAATCAGGCAATGTGTTGCACATTAGTATAAAACATCTGGAGATATCTTTACAAGCAGTACGGAATCTCGCGAAGTGTAGAAGTTTGTGAAAAGTTCTAGAATCCGACTAGGCGTTGGACTTTAGTGCAAAAGAGAGGCAAAATTAACACATCTTGAATTAAAATGTACCGTCTTAGAAAATGACGGAAACACTCTATTGAAGTGAGCGAGAAAGAGTAGTTTCCTGTTGAAATTTGTGCTAACTTCTGAAATTAGGCTATGCGCTGCACATTAGTATAAAAGATCTTACATGCAATATGAAATCTCGTGAAGTGTAGGAGTTTCTAGAATCCGACTATGCATTGCACATTAGTGTAAAAGAGATGGAAAGTTAGCACATCTTAAATGATCATGTACTGTTTTCAGTGCACTGAGGAAGTGAGCGAGATAGAGTCATTTCGTTTGGGTTAACTTCTGAAATCAGGTTATGCGTTGTACATTAGTATAAAAGATCTGGAGTGTAGAAGTTTATGTAAAATTCTAGAACATGACTATGCGTTAGACATTAGTGTAAAAGAGATGAAAAGTTAGCACATCTTGTATTTTCATGTACTGTCTTAGAAAATGGCAGAAACGCACTGAGGAAGTGAGAGAGAAAGAATAGTTCAGTGTTGATGTTTGTGGTGTCTTCTGGAATCAGGTTATGCACATTAAAGTAAAATATCTGTGTAAAACTCACTTTCCGTTTGTTTGTACGTTATGCAAATGCAAAAATGGGATTTTTAATATAAAATAGAAATGAATGTGAGAGGGACGATAAAAAAGATTAAAACTCTTGGTATTCTTCATCAATGTCTTCTTCATCATCTTCTCCTTCATCTGCGTTATCTTCCTTCTCCTAATATTATCCCTATTAAACGAATTTCTTATAAATTGTATTTGACTAAATAAAAAATATTTTTAACTTTTTCTAAACAAAAAAATTGCCAGACCATTGCAATTTTTATACCGAATCATGCGAATTTGAATCACATATTGAACGTTTACTAGTCTTTAATCGAAATAGACGATTTTTAGAATTTTGGCCAGCTTTTTTCAATTTTGGACCACTGAACGCCGTTTGTTACATGCAGAAGGAAGCATATCCAGTATGGAAATGTATATATTCCTGATCATCAAAACTCTTGAGTCGGCTTAGACTGATTATAATTTTCATAATTCTTACTAACTTCATCATACCAACTATCACAATTTGCCTACTTCAAAATTACCCATGTGACCTAACATTCCTTACTGATTAATTTTGGTGTGTGCTTCAGATTCACAGAAAACCCGCTGTAAGTAATTTTCTAAAAATTTGACTTACTTACACAGGAGTATTTTAAGGCATACATTAACCAGATTAGATAAAGGGAAAGTGACTCCTCATAAACAACTCGAAAATTCAAAATTATGTATCAAGAACATTAACATTAGTCCAGGGTTTAAATGTCTCGAACAATTCCAAAACTCTTGCACTTTGCTTTTTAAATGCTTTTAAAATGACCCCAAACCTATCGATATTTGCTTTTTAGTGCTGCCTCGATTCCAAACTCTCATTCTGTGCTTTCTAAATATTACTTCGAATCCAAAACTTCCGCGCTTTGCTTTTTAAATGCTGCCCGATTACTCTCGCTCTTTGTTTTTTGAATGCTGCCCGATTACTCTAGCTCTTTGTTTTTGAAATGCTGTCTCATTACAAATACTTTCGCTCTTTGCTTTTAGAATGCTGGCTGGCTTTGTTCTATTTTTCTATAAGTTGTTGTTGTTGTCTGCATAAGCAAGCTACTTTATTGTTATTGTGTCAGAACTATGCTAGCATAGGCTTGACTACAGTTTTCGAAAGCCATAACAAAATAAATAATAAAATCAGTTCTTCTTTACGAAGATTGTTTATAAATACACATAAAAGTAAAGTTGACACTGATTTTAGTCATCAATACATGCGTCTACACATCGGCTATAAACGACGAACAAAATAATCAGTAACTCCGAGGGAGCATTGAATTGAAAGCATTTTTGCTCAGTACAAAGAGCAAATAAAATATAAATAGTGCGAAGCATTTCAAAAGCAAGGATACAAAATATTCGAGTTACTCCGAAAGAGCATAAAAATCATTTTTGTATTGAGCAAATAAAATATTTTGAAGCATTTCAAAAGCAAGGATGCAAAGTATTTGAAGCATGCGATTATTTTAAATGAAGGAAGTAAAAGTATTTGAAGCATGCGAGCATTACAAATGCAATGAGTAAAATAATCTTAAAGCATTGCTGCAAAAAAATAAAAAACCTCCGAAGATAAAACAAATACAAATTCCTTTCTATCTTTAATGTTTCGAACACTTGCTTCCGTTCGACAATCGCACTAGGGAAAGTAAATACGAAATATTATATATAAATATATATAATATATAAAGTGGCTATGGAGTTCATGTATTTACAAATCCATTGCATAAACTGCGCAAAGTTCCAACTAGTTTTTTATAAAAGATAGCTCAATACTAATATGGTATGCAAAGTAGTGTAGAAGTTTGTGGAAAGTTCTAGAAACCGACACTACAGTAAATAAGAGCACAACATATGAGACGCAGCAGTTTACAATGCAATTATTGGTTGTGTAGAAGTTTGTGAAAATTTCTAGACATCGACACTGCAGTAAACAAGAGAACAACATATGAGAGAATACACAATAATTGATTGTGTAAAAGTGTAGAAGTTTGTGGAAACTTCTAGTCATCGACACTGCAGTAAACAAGAGCACAACATATGAGATACAGCAGTTTACAATGCAATTATTGGTTGTGTAGAAGTGTAGAAGTTTGTGGAAATTTCTAGACATCGACACTACAGTAAACAAGAGCACAACATATGAGACGCAGCAGTTTACAATACTCTTCTGAAATGAATGATTGTGTAGAAGTGTAGAAGTTTGTGGAAACTTCTAGACATCGACACTGCAGTAAACAATAGCACAACATATGAGATACAGCAGTTGACAATGCAATTATTAGTTGTGTAGAAGTTTGTGGAAATTTCTAGACATCGACACTGCAGTAAAAAAGAGCACAACATATGAGACGCAGCAGTTTACAATACTCTTCTGAAATGAATGATTGTGTAGAAGTGTAGAAGTTTGTGGAAACTTCTAGACATCGACACTGCAGTAAACAAGAGCACAACATATAAGATACAGCAGTTTACAATGCAATGATCGGTTGTGTAGAAGTGTAGAAGTGTAGAAGTTTGTGGACATTTCTAGATATCGACACTACAGTAAACAAGAGCACAACATATGAGAGAATACACAATGATTGATTGTGTAAAAGTGTAGAAGTTTGTGGAAACTTCTAGACATCGACACTGCAGTAAACAAGAGCACAACATATGAGATTCAGCAATGATTGATCGAACATTTAAAAGCAGTAAAATCCAAACTCTTACCACACATATTTTGTCGCAAGATTAGAAAACAATGATATTTTTTAGTAAAATTAAAAATATTTTAAAGAAGTTTAAAGGAAAATCATTAATGAAATTTAATTTCTACATAACATTGGAAAAAACACACACATTTATAAATTATGTCTACTAAACACAAATAACTTAGCACAACATCGGTCTAATTAATCATACACTTGAGCGAGCACTTAATAAACAACAATTTAATTAACTGGCAGTTTAATTTGTAAATCTACAAATTAAGCAGCTCAAGTGTTGCTGATAAATATGTCGAAAATTAATTTGTTAAATTATGCAAAAACATCGAATACATTGTGGTATATGTAAAGCTATTTACATAGTCTCTGGATAAATTAAAAAAAAAATACGCCCCCAACAAATATTCGCATGTAGTGGCCACAAAGTGTGTTTGCGACTCGACTCAATTTACTTGAGCAAACAACAGAATGTTCCACGAAAAACCATTTTCAATAAATACATACAATATACAAACAAATTCACAGACGGACAAACAGAGAGACAGACAGACACATTCAAGTGATTACTCGTTAACCGAATTTCTATATAGAGTGTGTGTGTGTCGACACAAAGCCGTTTTCCCAAATGTAAACGTTTGTGTAAAATAGCTGCGGGCTCTTCAAAATCGTGTTAAAAACACAATAAAATCGCATCTTAAAATGCGTCGTCGCTAAACAAACAACATCATTGGAAATGATGTTTTTTTTTTCTCAACTTTATTTTATATATATATTTTTTTTTTTTTTTAGTTTATTTTACGCACGTTTGTTAATGTTGCGTGTAACTCATGCTACTTTCACGGCCCGTGCGCGCACAAAGACCCACGGTCGCACGCATCCTAAAAAAACGAAACGAAGACAGGGAAGTGTCAGAAAATTTACCAAATCACGTTCGCAAAATTGTTTGTCGAATAAATGACTAAGTAGTATAGGAAGTAGTGGAATATAAAGAATGAAAAAAAAATCCAATGATTTTTTTCAAATTTTTTCCAGCACATTTCACGTAATTTGATTGAATTGCGTTTATTTTGAAGCAAATCATGGTTTAATATATTTCGTATTGTTATAGCTATTTTTTGCTATTTACTGAAGTTTTATAAAGCGCAAAAATGTTGTTATATTTGCCATAGGTACACTTTAAGTAAATGATTTTGTTTTGGTATTGAACAAAGCATTAAAATGTTTATTGATTTTTACTGCATTATTATTATTTTTTAATTTAAATTTTTTGAATACCTAAATAGTAATTTAGTCTAGTTTTATGTATCATATTAAGAAAAATTATAAATAAATTAACTAGAGCAACATTTGACATAGAATGCAGTGATAGATCGAAGACAGTATAGTATTTAATTCTCTATTGAATTGAGTTAATTTTTGAATTTAAATTTCTCAAATAACGAAATACCACAAATTAGACTTGTTTATTGTAGCATTTTAACAAATATTATAAAGAAATAAATAATAGCTAAATTTTAAATGGAACGCAAAAATTTATAGAACACGTTAAAGTATTTAAGTGTCTATTGATTTTTACTGCGTTGTGTTTATTTTTTAAATTCAAATTTTCAAATACTTAAATACCAGAAATTAGTCTATTTAATTATAGCATTTTAATAAAAATTATAAAAAAAACTTAGTAGAACAAAATTTGAAATAGAATGAAGACTGTACAGCATTTAATTGTTTATTGATTTTGTTTGATTAATTTGATTTTTAAATTTAAATTTTCAAAATACCTAAATACCAGAATTTAGTCTAGTTTATTATAGTATTTTGATAAAAATTATAAAGAAATTAACTAGAGCAAAATTTGATGTGGAATGCAGCAATTTATAGAACACAGTAAAGCATTTAATTTTTTACAGATTTTTACTGTATTGAGTTAATTTTTGAATTTAAATTTTTAAAATATCAAAATAGCACAAATTAATCTAGTTTATTATAGCATTTTGATAAAAAATTTTGACATAGAATGCTGTAACTCATCGAAGACAGTAAAGCATTTAAAGGTTTATTGAATTTTACTGTATTGAGTTAATTTTTTAATTTAAATTTTAATAATACCTAAATACCACAAATCAGTCTAGTTTATTGTGACATTTAAATAAAAATTATAATTTAAGTAATTAGTGCAAAATTTTCCATAGAAAAAGCAACTCAAAAGCATGTACTTCATACGTCATGAGTGTCAATTAATAAAATCGAATTCTTAAATACATCTTTAATAAAGTTACAATACATTAATAAAAAGTACTAAAAAGTACTAAAGTACTTTTTTATAAATTATTTTGTATTTGCAAAATATTCTCTTCAAGTATTATTTTTTTAATTATTTTTAATAAATCATTTAACCCTTAAATGCATACTGTACCATAAATGGTACATGACTTTATTCTAACAATAATCCAGCCAATCAATCTAAATCGAGACATCGTACGCTTCAAATTGAAGTAAACAATATTGCCGTTCATACATATACCGTTTCAGGTCTCTAATGATTTTGGTAAATTGTCAGTAAGCTGCCAAAGTCAGTAAGTGCCAAACACACTGTGTGGGGCAGCAGTAAATGCAACGCGCGAGGTACCAGACTCCTTGACTTCATCATGACCTCCAATCTGAACATTCATAACACTGGTAATAAACCCACTTTTGTGACTGCTAGAAGACAGGAAGTGATTGACCTTACTTTGTCTAACTGTAGACTGGGAGAGTCAATCTTTAACTGGAAGGTTCTTAAAGAAGATTCTTTATCGGACCACAGGTATATCGAGTTTCATACTGACCGAGAGGTGCTGCCCTCTATGACGGTAAGAAACCCTAGAAAAACGAACTGGGCACGCTTCAGACATGAACTTGAGAATTCCCTCAATATTCCTGTCAGAATTCGTACCAAAGAAAGTATTGAGACGTCCGTTCAAGTTATGAACGATGTCATAAATTCTAGTTTTGTACGAACATGTCCGGTACGAAAAACGTTATCTAGACCTCCCGTTCCTTGGTGGAACGCTTGTCTTGAAACCTTGCGCAAGGATTCCAGAAAGCTTCTAAATAGGGCCCTAAGGAGCAACTTAGACTCTGACTGGTTTCTTTATCGAGCTAAGCAGAAAGAGTATAAGAAACGAATTCGTAAATCGAAAAGTGTTTCCTATAAAGACTTCTGCAGTAGCATCGAATCCTGCAGTGAGACTAGCAGATTGGTCAAGTTTCTTAAAAGAGATCGAACTGCTCGACTGGACTCACTGCGGAGACCTGATGGCTCGTATACTGAGTCTAAGACAGAGGCACTCAGTGTCCTAGTTGAGACTCACTTTCCGGGAAATCAAATCCACATAGGGCCACTTTGTAATCCCAGCACTGGGGACTGCAATAACAACTCTAATGTGACAAAACATGACTGGCAGGTTGCCAGATTGGTTGTATACGATGAAGCTATCCAATACGCAGTGGCCTCTTTTTATGGCTTCAAGTCACCTGGACCGGATAGCATCTACCCAGTCATGCTACAGGAAGGTATAACCCAATTGCTACCATGCCTAAAGAAGATCTTTAGAGCAAGTCTCGTATGGGCGTACATTCCGACATCCTGGCGTTTAGTTAAAGTAGCCTTTATTCCTAAAGTTGGAAGAGAAGACTATTCCATAGCCAAGAGCTTCAGACCCATTAGTATGATGTCCTTCATACTAAAGTGTCTAGAAAGACTAGTTGAGCTGCACATCAGAAAAACATCGCTGTCAAGGTACCCACTATCATCAAGACAACATGCCTACCAACGTGGAAAATCCTGTGAAACAGCATTGCAACATCTAGTTGGCCGGATCGAGCATGCTTTTCAGAGGAAGATGTACGTGATGGGCATATTTGTTGACATCGAGGGTGCTTTTGATAATGCGACTTTTGATGGAATGTGTGACGCAGCTAGAAGGCATGGAATAGATGAAACATTGGTCAAATGGCTAAGGTCAATGCTAATGTTTAGGACCATCACTTCGGAGGCGGAGTGCGGTCAGTATATTATGGCAGGGGTGAATAGAGGTTGTCCTCAAGGAGGCGTTCTCTCCCCCCTGCTCTGGTGTATGCTGGTTGACTCTCTAGTCAACGATCTCGCCGAGCAAAACCTTATGGATTTACACGGCAATGATAAGACCGATGATATCATATGCATCGGTAGTCTGGTGGAACAAGCTGTCGCGAAAATGCGTGACAACTAGTCTTGCCAAGATTCAGAGAACCGTGTGTCTGGGTGTTACGGGTGCCTTTCCCACTACACCTGGTCCAGCACTGAATGCAATCTTAAACCTACCACCACTTGACATCTTCATCAGAGGCGAAGCCATGAAAGGCTGCTGGAGACTAAAACGAGGTGGTTTCTGGTTTAATGTTCCCTGGAATATCTCTGACATTGCACTTGACACTCCATTAGACACCTGTCTACTGCAGATGCCCTCTGATGCAATGATAACAGAAATATTACCAAGACGAAATTTTGAGGTCTGCCAACCTGACATTCAAGACTGGCTAACGCCTGACTGTGAGCCAGGTAGAGGGTCACACCGCATTTTCACAGACGGCTCCAGAACCGATCAGGGATCTGGTGCTGGAGTGTTTGTGGAACCGGATGACCGCAGACTTCACTTCGCCTTAGGCGACAATGCCTCGGTATTTCAAGCCGAAGTCTATGCTATACTTATGGCTATGGACTACATTGCGGATAATAGATGGCAGAACAGGGCTATATCAGTTTGCAGCGATAGTCAGGCTGCTCTTATGGCTTTGAACAACCAGGTCATCACATCCAAAATTGTACGTCAATGCAGATCACGTCTCAATTGTGTTGGTAAATACAATACACTGAAACTGATTTGGGTGCCGGGCCATAAAGGAGTTTCGGGCAATGAAACATCTGACGAACTAGCACGTGCTGGATCTGAGGATAATCCATTTGGACCAGAACCTGTGCTTGGACTACCTGCATCTACGAGAAAATTCGTCATCAGCTCTTGGGTCGCCTCCGCACACAAGAGCAGATGGCTGAATGAGACGAAATGCAGATTCTCCAAGCTCATGACACCGACGATAACCAAAAGATCGGCCTCGTTTCTACTTTCCTTAAGTAGAAAGGAGTGCAGAAAACTGACGGGACTTCTAACGGGACACAACGCATGTGAAAAACACATGAACGCAATCGGCCTGGCCGAAAGCGCCTTATGTTCTGCCTGCTACGAAGAAACTGGCACCACAGAGCACTATCTCTGTGACTGTCCAGCATTTTCTAGAATTGGAAGGCAGATCTTTGGCACAGACGTAATCAGAGAGGATCAGCTTCACTCTCTATCACACAATAGCCTTCTTAGATTCAATAATGAATCTAAGAAGTATCATTAAAAACCAGGGAACTGTGTCACAGCACAATGGATATAACCCTGTCTGAGTGCAGTGGCTCTATTTTTTTATCCCACATTAAAAAAAAAAAAGCTGCCAAAGTTGTAGTGTGCACTTTTTGGACATAATTTCAAAAGTGAGTTTCAATAGTAAAACAAAACAAGATAATATTTATTATTCGTGTGTAAATAAGTATTGGTAAGTACCTTTGTTTTACCTAAATATAGTGAATATTGGTCAAAAGTTAATATCTTGGAATAGTTATTTTGCCCATTTTTCTGTGTACCATACATGGTACACCATGCATTTACGACGTCATCTAGAACGTCAATATCAGTTCATTTGTCTATTTGCATCCACGAGAAAGGATTAAATTGCTTTCTTCGACTGTGTCACCTGTGGATGATTTTGCTGAAAATGCTACCACCGAAAAAGCTCTCATCGATCAGAATGAAAGTTGGCCCATGTACGCGAAAAATCATGCGAGTATAAGGACGTTATTGTTGACATAACTTTCAATTATTTTGAAAAAGCTTTTTGGAAAAAAGAAACCTGCAGTGGTACGAATAGAAAAAATACGCAAACGTAAAAAAAAAAACATTTCTGTTTAGATACTCTGAACCTCGATAGATACATTGGTATTATTTATTATATAGTCGAACATTGATATCTGAATGATCCTTGAAGTTCCCCGTTTTGAAAATTACATCGTCTATATAGACAACTATTCTACGTCTATACCATTACTGATTTATCTGCAGACCCAAGGCAATCACAGCAGTAGAACCATCAATCGTAAAGGATATGCTAAAAACAAAGAGAGGCGTTTCGCCAGAGTTCACAGCTAATATTCAAGGTGTAAAGTTAACATCAATACCCTGGAAAGATAACAAGATCATTATCCTTGTTGACGTCTGAACTGTTTAACGATGGGAGTAAGTAATCACTATTCCCTGCCCCCAAATCACCAAAGAATACAATCTACATATTCGCGGTGTAGAGTTTGTGGATTCTTGTTTGGTTCGTCTAAAACATGGATTAAAAATCAGAAAATTGTATATCAGTATCTTCTACCGTTTAACCGAATGCATGGTATGCATGGTAAACGCATGACTATTTTTAAAAGAGCACACCCTTCAATCACTATAACACAAAATGCATTCCGTCTGTAGGTGTGCCACGTGCTGACAAACATGACACAAAAGAAAAGAGATTTTGTCGGCCAGAAGTACCATGTCAATCTTTCGTGGCCAAAACAAACAGCAGCCAGCTAATGATTTGCGATATGATGGTATGGATCTCCTGCTAGTTATTGATGGACGAGCTCGGTGCAAAAGTATAAAATATGATCAATACAAACAAAAATAACCGTTCCAAATTCAAATTCAAAATGTGTATCATTGCCTGAATGATCAAATAATAATTGATATATTTAGATTAAAAACTACAATTTTTGTTATTTGGAGAGTTTAACCATTTATTTTTGTATTTTTTTTTCAATATTTCTAATAAACAAAAGAATAATTCCCTCAAATAATTATGTTATTCCAAATATGTACAGAATGCATAGTGTACCATGCAAAAATCGTACTTTTTTCGCTGTTCCGGGAAAATCGTTCACTTTCCAGAAAAATTAATGCCCAATTCGTGTTTAGCGAGCGATTTTACATTACGGTAGGTTGGTCTTCATACTGCGGGCTGACCTCATGCATTTAAGGGTTACACCATTCAATTAACAAATTGATACTGCATTGAATTGATTTTTTTATTTAAATATTTGATATAGATAATTTTCACTAAAAAGTCTAGTTTATTAGAGCATTTTAATAAAAAATCTAAAGTAATAAATTAATACAAAATTCGTTGAAGAACGTAACAAATTTAATGCATGTCATTCATACGTCACGTGGTACCATTAAATAATATCAATTGATAAAACCGTAAAGTACGTTTTTCATGAATTTATAAAATGTTGTTAAAAAGCTAAAATTAAGTAGTTTTTATGTATTTTTTTAAATTTGCAAAATTTAAAAGCCAAGTATTTTTTTTTTGTATATTCCTATTTTAGGAACAGCATTTATTGGTTTATTAATTTTTTCTGCATTGAAGAAATTTTGTTTTTAAAATACCTGAGGTGCTTCAATACCACAAATTAGTGAAGTTTATTATAGTATTTTGATAAAAATTATAAAGAAATAAGTTAATGAAAAATTAGGAACAGAAGACAACAATTGATACATATACATGAAGATAAACAAATAGAAGACAAGAATTGGTACAATTAATTGACACAACCGAACAAAAAAATCTGTTCTGCATTCCAAAGAATATGAGGTACCAACAAATACTAATAATACATATTAAAATAATTAACGAGTTCAAAAATACTACTTTGCATTTACGTTAGGGGTTTTCAAATAGGACGCTACAAAAGTAGAGCGACGGGGACAGCAAACGACGTCATATTTCTTGCCGCTCTTTTGACATTTCTCTTCACTAAGGTTTGCCATTTCATGATGGAAAGATATACGAATTCGAATTACGGTAGTAAATTTAAATAATTTCGACTCGTTGTTGGCTCATATATCTTTTCATCATGAAATGGCAAACTTTACTGAAGAGAAATGTCAAAAGAACGGCAAGAAATATGGCGTCGTTTGCTGTCCCTGTCGCTCTACTTTTGTACCGTCCCTATTGAAAAACCCTGAAAAAAACGTTTGTAGCGCTCTTATTGAAATACCCTGTATTTGTTTTTCCTACATTTGTAAATATTGTCACTTAGATAAAATAATTTTTCACACTTTAAAAAAAAATTCTGAATCTTAAACTTTATTTGCTCCGGCTTCTTATTTAAAATTTGTAATAGATTTCGAGAATTTTTATTTTCTTCATAACATTACCAAATTTTCTTTAATACTACTTACTGCAATAACTGAATTTTGAGCATCATAAAAGCATTTTGCATAACTATTGCACTAACTGAATTCTCAATAAATGCATTATAGTTAATATTATTATTATAATTTTTTAAATCATTTCTGCAAATAGCGTAGTTTGCGCGCAAAGTTGTGTCGAAACGCAAGAAGTTAATTTTCAAGTGGTTTAACGCATCGATTGCAATACTTTGGTTGTACTTTACACACACACACACACACACACACAGACACACTCTTATGCACTTCAGAACTACGTGTGTGTGTTTGCGTGTACACATTTCCGTTTGCAGGTTTCCTGTTTCCGGCATGAGAGCATTCGAGGCATGAGCGCATAACTTTTCGAATTTACTTTTTGGCAATCATAGCAATTATTGACATAGATTCCTGCTCAACGGAGCAGCAGCAGCAACAGCAGTTTTAGCAACTACAACACATTTTGTAGCAGCAACATTTGTAGCAGCAACTGCTGCCTCACTCCTACTATTTGCCACACACTTAATGCCATTTGTAGCACAGCTCAACTCGAAGACTTCGAGTAGATGGTCTGCGCCTGTGGCTGCATTTCGGCGTCAATTAGTTTCTTCATTAGTTGCAAGTTGCTGCTGTGGCTGTTGCTATTGCTATTGCTGCTGCTGCTACAATAATTTCCAATTGTATTTGTTGCAAGCAGCAATTTAAGCAAATATTCGGTGCAACCATTTGGCACGCAAAGTATGTATTGCAGACTTGCCAAAGCCAATGCAAAAATCTTTGGCGTATTTAGAGGATTTTGATTTGGATTTTTGAAATTTCATTGCACTTAATTAGTACCATTGTGTGCATGTGTTGCTGCGTCTCTGATGATGTGCTTATATTGGGATTGGAGTTAAGTTTAGAATAAAATAGTTTTAGTTAAATGTTAATGTTTAGTTTAATTCACATTTTTTTGATTTGATTTTTGATCTTAAATCAATTTCTGTTATAAATTGTATTTTTTTTTGTCGTATGAGTTACATTCTCTTAATGATTTTAAAATTTAAAATTAAATAAATATTTATTAAATATTTAAATTGAGAAAAAATATGTGAATATTAACCTTTTTTATTTAAATATTCTTTTTCACTAAAAACTAATGGATAATGTCACTAAAAATTTAAATTATCACTAAATATTTTAATATTTATTTAATATTATTTAAATTTTATAAATTCACAAAAAATTTAAAATTTAAATCATTACTAAAAATTTTAAGTTTTCCCGAATTTCAAAAAATCATTCTAAAAATAATGGGTGCAATTAAAAAAATATTACAATTGAAAAGTGAAGGGTTTTTCAATAAGAGCGCAACAAAAGTTTTTGTTAAGGGTTTTTCAACAGGGACGCTACAAAAGTAGGAGCGACAGGGACAGCAAACGACGCTATATTTCTTGCCGCTCTTTTGACATTTCTCTTCAGTAAGGTTTGCCATTTCATGCCACTAAAGCCGCTTGACCACCAGAAGCGTCGCATGTTCGTGAATTGGGCTGGGCCGTACTTCTTCCGTGATGATCAAGACCGGCACGTTACTGTGTTACCGTTCAATGATAACCGAATATTTTTGTCCCCAATTGGATGATATGGACTTGGAGAGACATGTGGTTTCAACAGGACGGCACCACAAGCCACACAGCGAATGCCACAATAAATTTATTGGAAACCAAGTTTGGAGAACGTGTTATCTCACGAAATGGTCCAGTCGGTTTGGCCGCCTCGGTCGTGCGATTTGACGCCGTTAGACTATTTCCTGTGGAGGTTACGTCAAGTCTATGGTCTATGCCAACGATTGATGAACTTCGTACGAATATCAAACGTGAAATTGCAGCAGTATCGACCGATTTATGCTTGAAAACCGTCGAAAATTGGGTTCAGCGTCTGGACTTCTGCAAGCGTGCCCGTGGTGGCCATGAAAAGAAATCGAGTTCCATACATAATGGCATCGAACGTACTTTTACAGGAATAAAGAATTTCATTAATATCCAAAACCGTTTTTGTTTTATTTAAAATCGCTACAAAAAAAAACCTTTCAACATTACTGCTTAATATTTTGGTTTTATACAATTATGTCCCGCAAATAGGGACTATGAATAATATGGCAGGGTGACATCAAACACAAAATTTCAGTTTAACACGTAAATTCTGCCCCTAGATATATGTTGTATACATTTCACATTGCATTTCAAACTGTAAACAGTGCATACTTCAAGAGGCATGTCACGCGTTGTGTTTAGTTTTAAAATATTGTTTAGTTCGTTTAGTTTTAAAATATTGTGTTTAATATTAAATATTTTAAAAATATTTCAAAAATACATACAAATTGATTAAATGAAATTTTGTTAAAATTAAACACAAACGACAATGAAAACATCTTAAAACAATTTCATTAAAATTTAAAACCATTTCATTAAAATTTAAAACTTTTGTTATTAAATTTATATTTTTTTTTATTTATATATTTATTATTATTATCATTTTTTTATAATTATTTTTATTTATAATTACGTTATATTAATACTTCAATTTAATTTTTATTTGTTCTCGTTTGTAAAGGTATGTGTAATTGTTAAAGCCAATAGCCTATTTTACTAATTTTACTAATCGGGATATGCCTTAAGAGGCATATTCCGAAATCTCAATTGAAAACAATTGTGTTTAATATTAAAACATTATGGTTAGTTTCGGTTTTAAACATTTGTTTTTATTTTAAAGTATATTATTCTCAGTGTAGTTCCGATCATTTTAATTCAATTTTTTTTATATTTTTATTATTAAAAATTCAAAAAATACAATTTTTATTAAGAACTAAAATTTGAATGATTTCAGAAAAATGTCATAAATCATATTTTCACTAATAATAAACATAGAAATTTTTACAACAAAATTAAAAATATAAATTTTTATATCAAATTAAATATTGGAATTTTTACATCAAATTCCAAACAAAAAATGTAAAGTTAAATTTTCCTAATATATCAAAATTAAAATATTTCAAATTCTTATTCAAAATAAAAATTTTTTCTACGCAGCAAACATTTTGAGTCTTTTAAGACTCTTAAATGTATCTCTCATATATGAGCACTTAAAAGAGTCCAAAAAGCCTCCCCACTCCTGGGATGAGCCCAAAAACCCTCATATTTCCGACTCTGGCACCATTTTGTGAGCCCAAAAATCATCATATTTCTGACATTTTTATTACTCCCAAAACACTCATATTTGAGCTCTCAAAAGATCCCAAAAAGGCTTCCAACCCCTGGGCACCATTTTATGAGCCCAAAAACCCTCATATTCTGAAACTTTTATTACTCCTAAAACACTCATATTTGAGCTCTAAAAAGATCCCAAAAAGGCTCCCAACCCCTCCCAACCAACTCGTAAATGTATCTCTCATATATGAGCACTTAAAAGTGTCCAAAAAGTCTCCCCGACTCCTGGGATGAGCCCAAAAACACTCATATTTCTGACTCTGGCACCAATTTATGAGCCCAAAAACCCTCATATTTCTGACACTTTTATTACTCCTAAAACACTCATATTTGAGCTCTTAAAAGACCCCAATAAAGACAACAGAAACTGCGCTTTAAGGAGCACATTAAAGCGCACATCCGCGTATTTTTGAGCATTTTAAATCATTCTTAAAACATTCAAAAACATGAGCGTTCCTAAAAAAAATTCTAAAATATATAACTTTTATGAGTCTATTTTCTGAGCACTCAGAAGCAATTTTATTTTTGATGCTTTTAGGAGTCTAATTTATGACGGTTCCTAAATAACTCCTAAATATGAATCTTTTATGAGTAATATTTTTGAGAGGTCTGAAAACAGTCTTAGAGTAATTTTTCTGAGGGCTCATAAAAAACTCAAAAATTGGTCTCCTTTATGACTCCAATTTCAGAGCGCTCCCAAATTGCTTAATGGGTAAGCATCAAAACTACAATTTTTACAATGAAAAAAATAAAATTATTTTTGTTACTTCAAATTCAAAGTTTTAACAAAAATTCGACACACAAAAATTGAAAATTTTAATAAAAATTCAAATTTTTAACTAAAATTAATTTTTTTTACCTAAAATTTAAATTTTTATTTCTTATTCAAATTTTGGCAATAAATTCAAATAAAAAAAAAACATAAAATTAATAAAATAAATTATTGCAATTTATAATTTTTTTTATATTTCTTTTCATTAAAAATTCAAATTAAATTCAAAGATGAAATTGATAAAATAAAATATTAGAATTTATTGCAAAAATGAATTTGTATTTTTTTTTTTCATATTTCTTTTCATTGTTATTAAAGATGTTCATATAAAATACTTATTACAGAAAGAATTATCAATTTAAAATTTCAAGAAATATTCGTAATATTTTTATTGGCATTTATTAAGTGCAGAAATATTTTCTGACTTTGGTAAATAAAAGAAAAAAGGGCTATAACTGGACAACAAAAAATCAAGAACAGCAAAAGTGAGAGCGAGCGAGCGAGGAAGATAAGAGACACCTAAGCAGCCGCATAGATGGACGATAACTGCTTATTTGACTTTTCCAAACTGTCAGATACAAAACATGTCGTTGTCAATGTTGTTGGTATCAGTGGGAGTATCACCAGATACTGCTATATATCACAGAGAGACTGACTAACTGACTGACTGACTAACTGACTTGACTGACTGCACAAGTATTTGCTTCTATTTATTTCTTAGTGCATAGAATTTGTTTAAGAATTTAGGTTAGCAAATGGCTGAATGCATTCGTGGAAGACTAGATTTGATATAGAGTAGAACGGGTTGATACGACGCAGTTGAATTTGGATAAAAAATCTATAGCACTAAAGCAGCTTTGTCTGAGCCGATTGCTATATATGGGCGAAGTAAATGCAGCTACAAATTGTAAGATTTTAGAAAAAATATAAAAAGTCAAATGAAATAAAAATAAAATAAAGAAAAATATTGCATAGTTGCTCTAGTAAAAGTATCTGCAATAATCAACCGTCTCTATGCATCCATCTGTAGAACCATCCATCCATCCGTGAATGCATTCAAACAATGGCCAAGGAATTTCTCTCCTTGCATTATGCATTAGCCATTGCAATGTCCTGCTGCTCCTGATGCTGCTCGTGCTGCTTCATCACCAACATCAGCAGCAGCATCATCTGCTTATTTGTTGTTGTCTCAGATAATGCTGCATCCTGTGAATAGTACTCATGTGGCTCTTGGATATGCTACAAGTGCATTTATTTGCTGTGACTTTGTGGCATTACATAAATTGTTGTGATGAAAATATTTGTTGATATTTATATATATTTGAATTTTTCATTTTTATTTTTATTAATTTTTTTACATATTTATATTTTTATTTTTTATCTAATATACATTTTATCTAAGTACACACTGCAAAAAAGGGCTCTCCCAAATATAATTTTGCAGTTAACATGTTTGGACCTTTATGTAAACATAATTTATAATTGCCTGATATATCCTTTATAAGAAGATTTGCACAGTTTTGAAATAAGGTCTGATTAATGTACATTATCTTCACTCCTTAAGTTTAGTGTAAGTTCAAATGGAAACATACTAATTAATACAACCAACAATTAAAATATTTGACCCGAACTATCAAGGATTGCTTTGTATTTGGTACAGTTGGTTGGCATCAGTACAGCGCATAGCTAGACAAGCAGTTCGCGCTTCGGTTGTTGTAACAGCAATATGCCGAATTGTGTTTGAGAACTGTTGCAGTAAAAAGCAAAAAATTAGTTACAACAGCTAACATTTTCTGCTCTGTCATTTGCTGTTTCAGCATAATCCGGTGATTGCCTCTTTTTAGCAAACATTTTTGCTATTTTAGCAACTTTTTTTTACTACTTTTACTGACTTTTTATTTTGAGTGTGTTTATTATTATTTTTCCGTTGTATTAAAATTTAATTTAAATTACTTTTGGATGTTGGTTTTTAATTATTTGTTGCGTGGTTTTTAATTTATTTCCCATCTAAATTGATATTTCTATTTATTATTTTTTTACTGTAAAATTTTCTCAATTTTCTCTGATATATTTCTTTTTAACATTATTTGTTTATTTCTGTTTTACAATTTTGCAATTGTTCCATCATCTTGTGGCATTTTTTACGCTTGGCCGCAAGCAAATTTGTATTTCAAATACTTTTCTTTTTCATGCTAAGAGTTCGCTGCAGTTTTACATTTTTTTATATTATTTTGAATTTTTTCTTCCAATAATAGTTTTTGTATTTTTTCTATTTTTGTAATTCTGCAGTTGCACATGTTTAATTTTTTTCCATTTTCTTGCTTCGCCAACTCACATGAAATTCTTTACCAATAAATTGCTGCCAGCCAGACCTTGCATGCCAGTTGTTCTTGTTGCTGTTTTGTGTTGCTGTTGTCGCTCCTGTCCAGCTACATGTTGGCCGCATGTTCTGGTTGCCTCGTTGGCCACGTTGGCTCTTGTTAACTTGACCAACTGGCATGCAGTTGATTTGCATAAATTTGAGATTTCTTTTTTTGTTGACCCGGTATTTTATGTCATTTGAATTCTTCCCAAAATTTAACTCAAATACATAACATCTTCAAATGTTGGTTGTATGCTTGAATTTCGAAATATGTTTTATTGACAGAAATTGTAGAATTTGGAAATATAAAATTGAAATATATTAAGAAAATATTTTGCAATATACAACATAAAGACAAGGTTTAGTAAATTAATGCTGGAGAATTATCAAAAAATATTTAAATTAAGCAACTATAATTTTAAATTATAAAAATAAACAAAAATATATTTTTTTTTAAATTTCGAAAATTTGTACAGATTAAAATTCAAGTATTTGGTTTTATTCCAATTTTAAATAATAATTTGAATATATCGTCGTTGTAGCACATTTTTATGAAAATCTTAATTTTTCAATTTTGTTTGCAATTATTACAAAAAGTATTTAATACATTTTAAAAGTTGAAATACCAATTGATAAATTCACATTTTCTTATCATAAAAATAATAAAATATAAGAAATAAAATGATGTCCTATTGTGCACCCTGTTTGAGATACAGTGTGTTTAGTAAATGCATATCAATGACATAACCTAGTCAAGAAAATTGGGTATAATGTATAATATGGTGATAAATGAATAACAATTCTTAATTCGTATTTTAGAAAATTAAATTACCTTTCTAATGGTATATCACATCTTTGAATTGCATGATTTCTTCCTATTTTAAAACGTACGTAAAGTTGAAATTTACAAAAATAAAAATTCAAATTTTTTACTTTGCCATTGAATTTCTCAAAATTTCGTTATCTATCCCATTTCCCAATTTGTTTTTTTTTCTAATTTATAATGATAGACCTATTCATTCTCAATACTTTTTAACCAATTACAGTGATTTTAAACTGGTAAAATATGCTGCAAAAATAATTATACAGTGGCGGATCTTCTATAATATGATTTACTAAACACCCTGTATCTTTAACAGGGTGAAAAATAAGACATAATTTTATTTCACATTTTCTTACTTTTTTTAGTCATATAACGATCCTCTGAATTATGAATCGATGAACCAAATACCCTGTATAAAGATTTTGGTAAATGAATAATTGGCAATTTTAAAAAAAGTAGTTGGTGACTTTTAGTTCTACAACAACGATAAGGTGGTTACTTAATTTTGTTTATGAAATTTTAATTAGGAGTATTATTTTTGTAGAGTTTTAGGATCCATCATAACAAATTTGTGTGGCTTATTTATACCCACAATCGTTTTATTTTTAAAACAAAAGTTTTGAAATGTCTTTTAATTGATTTTGGTTCTTTTTCAATCAATTATTATTGTTAGTTGTTATTATTATTGTTTTTGTTTTTTCGAAGTTTCCAACAGTTTTTGTATTTATTTTAAAATCTATTATTATTCTTTTCTTTTCTGATTCTTTTCTTATTCTTTTCTTATTCTTTTCTTATTCTTTTCTTATTCTTTTCTTATTCTTTTCTTATTCTTTTCTTATTATTTTCTTATTCTTTTCTTATTCTTTTCTTATTCTTTTCTTATTCTTTTCTTCTTCTTTTCTTATTCTTTTCTTATCCCTTTCTTCTTCTATTCTTATACTTTTCTTATTCTTTTCTTATACTTTTCTTCTTCTTTTCTTATTCTTTTCTTATTCTTTTCTTATTCTTTTCCTATTCTTTTCTTATTCATTTCTTATTCTTTTCTTATTCTTTTCTTATTCTTTTCTTATTCTTTTCTTATTCTTTTCTTATTCTTTTCTTATTCTTTTCTTATTCTTTTCTTATGCTTTTCTTATTCTTTTCTTATTCTTTTCTTATTCTTTTCTTATTCTTTTCTTATTCTTTTCTAATTCTTTTCTTATTCTTTTCTTATTCTTTTCTTATTCTTTTCTTATTCTTTTCTTATTCTTTTCTTATTCTTTTCTTATTCTTTTCTTATTCTTTTCTAATTCTTTTCTTATTCTTTTCTTATTCTTTTCTTATTCTTTTCTTATTCGTTTCTTATTCTTTTCTTATTCTTTTCTTATTCTTTTCTTATTCTTTTCTTATTCTTTTCTTATTCTTATTCTTTTCTAATTCTTTTCTTATTCTTTTCTTATTCTTTTCTTATTCTTTTCTTATTCTTTTCTTATTCTTTTCTTATTCTTTTCTTATTCTTTTCTTATTCTTTTCTTATTCTTATTCTTTTCTAATTCTTTTCTTATTCTTTTTTTATTCTTTTCTTATTCTTTTCTTATTCTTTTCTTATTCTTATTCTTTTCTAATTCTTTTCTTATTCTTTTCTTATTCTTTTCTTATTCTTTTCTTATTCTTTTCTAATTCTTTTCTTATTCTTTTCTTATTCTTTTCTTATTCTTTTCTTATTCTTTTCTTATTCTTTTCTTATTCTTTTCTTATTCTTTTCTTATTCTTTTCTTATTCTTTTCTTATTCTTTTCTTATTCTTTTCTTATTCTTTTCTTATTCTTTTCTTATTCTTTTCTTATTCTTTTCTTATTCTTTTCTTATTCTTTTCTTATTATTTTCTTATTCTTTTCTTATTCTTTTCTTATTCTTTTCTTATTCTTTTCTTCTTCTTTTCTTATTCTTTTCTTATCCCTTTCTTCTTCTATTCTTATACTTTTCTTATTCTTTTCTTATACTTTTCTTCTTCTTTTCTTATTCTTTTCTTATTCTTTTCTTATTCTTTTCCTATTCTTTTCTTATTCATTTCTTATTCTTTTCTTATTCTTTTCTTATTCTTTTCTTATTCTTTTCTTATTCTTTTCTTATTCTTTTCTTATTCTTTTCTTATTCTTTTCTTATGCTTTTCTTATTCTTTTCTTATTCTTTTCTTATTCTTTTCTTATTCTTTTCTTATTCTTTTCTAATTCTTTTCTTATTCTTTTCTTATTCTTTTCTTATTCTTTTCTTATTCTTTTCTTATTCTTTTCTTATTCTTTTCTTATTCTTTTCTAATTCTTTTCTTATTCTTTTCTTATTCTTTTCTTATTCTTTTCTTATTCGTTTCTTATTCTTTTCTTATTCTTTTCTTATTCTTTTCTTATTCTTTTCTTATTCTTTTCTTATTCTTATTCTTTTCTAATTCTTTTCTTATTCTTTTCTTATTCTTTTCTTATTCTTTTCTTATTCTTTTCTTATTCTTTTCTTATTCTTTTCTTATTCTTTTCTTATTCTTTTCTTATTCTTTTCTTATTCTTTTCTTATTCTTTTCATATTCTTTTCTTATTCTTTTCTTATTCTTTTCTTATTCTTTTCTTATTCTTTTCTTATTCTTTTCTTATTCTTTTCTTATTCTTTTCTTATTCTTTTCTTATTCTTTTCTTATTCTTTTCTTATTCTTTTCTTATTCTTTTCTTATTCTTTTCTTATTCTTTTCTTATTCTTTTCTTATTCTTTTCTAATTCTTTTCTTATTCTTTTCTTATTCTTTTCTTATTCTTTTCTAATTCTTTTCTTATTCTTTTCTTATTCTTTTCTTATTCTTTTCTTATTCTTTTCTTATTCTTTTCTTATTCTTTTCTTATTCTTTTCTTATTCTTTTCTTATTCTTTTCTTATTCTTTTCTTATTCTTTTCTTATTCTTATTCTTTTCTAATTCTTTTCTTATTCTTTTTTTATTCTTTTCTTATTCTTTTCTTATTCTTTTCTTATTCTTATTCTTTTCTAATTCTTTTCTTATTCTTTTCTTATTCTTTTCTTATTCTTTTCTTATTCTTTTCTAATTCTTTTCTTATTCTTTTCTTATTCTTTTCTTATTCTTTTCTTATTCTTTTCTTATTCTTTTCTTATTCTTTTCTTATTCTTTTCTTATTCTTTTCTTATTCTTTTCTTATTCTTTTCTTATTCTTTTCTTATTCTTTTCTTATTCTTTTCTTATTCTTTTCTTATTCTTTTCTTATTCTTTTCTTATTCTTTTCTTATTCTTTTCTTATTCTTTTCTTATTCTTTTCTTATTCTTTTCTTATTCTTTTCTTATTCTTTTCTTATTCTTTTCTTATTCTTTTCCTATTCTTTTCTTATTCTTTTCTTATTCTTTTCTTATTCTTTTCTTATTCTTTTCTTATTCTTTTCTTATTCTTTTCTTATTCTTTTCTTATTCTTTTCTTATTCTTTTCTTATTCTTTTCTTATTCTTTTCTTATTCTTTTCTTATTCTTTTCTTATTCTTTTCTAATTCTTTTCTTATTCTTTTCTTATTCTTTTCTTATTCTTTTCTTATTCTTTTCTTATTCTTTTCTTATTCTTTTCTTATTCTTTTCTTATTCTTTTCTTATTCTTTTCTTATTCTTTACTTATTCTTTTATTTTTTTCTTATTCGTTTCTTATTCTTTTCTTATTCTTTTCTTATTCTTTTCTTATTCTTTTCTTATTCTTTTCTTATTCTTTTCTTATTCTTTTCTTATTCTTTTCTTATTCTTTTCTAATTCTTTTCTTATTCTTTTCTTATTCTTTTCTTATTCTTTTCTTATTCTTTTCTTATTCTTTTCTTATTCTTTTCTTATTCTTTTCTTATTCTTTTCTTATTCTTTTCTTATTCTTTTCTTATTCTTTTCTTATTCTTTTCTTATTCTTTTCTAATTCTTTTCTTATTCTTTTCTTATTCTTTTCTTATTCTTTTCTTATTCTTTTCTTATTCTTTTCTTATTCTTTTCTTATATTTTTCTTATTCTTTTCTTATTCTTTACTTATTCTTTTATTTTTTTCTTATTCGTTTCTTATTCTTTTCTTATTCTTTTCTTATTCTTTTCTTATTCGTTTCTTATTCTTTTCTTATTCTTTTCTTATTCTTTTCTTATTCTTTTCTTATTCTTTTCTTATTCTTTTCTTATTCTTTTCTAATTCTTTTCTTATTCTTTTCTTATTCTTTTCTTATTCTTTTCTTATTCTTTTCTTATTCTTTTCTTATTCTTTTCTTATTCTTTTCTTATTCTTTTCTTATTCTTTTCTTATTCTTTTCTTATTCTTTTCTTATTCTTTTCTTATTCTTTTCTTATTCTTTTCTTATTCTTTTCTTATTCTTTTCTTATTCTTTTCTTATTCTTTTCTTATTCTTTTCTTATTCTTTTCTTATTCTTTTCTTATTCTTTTCTTATTCTTTTCTAATTCTTTTCTTATTCTTTTCTTATTCTTTTCTTATTCTTTTCTAATTCTTTTCTTATTCTTTTCTTATTCTTTTCTTATTCTTTTCTTATTCTTTTCTTATTCTTTTCTTATTCTTTTCTTATTCTTTTCTTATTCTTTTCTTATTCTTTTCTTATTCTTATTCTTTTCTTATTCTTTTCTTATTCTGTTCTTATTATTTTCTTATTCTTTTCTTATTCTTTTCTTATTCTTTTCTTATTCTTTTCTTATTCTTTTCTTATTCTTTTCTTATTCTTTTCTTATTCTTTTCTTATTCTTTTCTTATTCTTTTCTTATTCTTTTCTTATTATTTTCTAATTCTTTTCTTATTATTTTATTATTCTTTTATAATTCTTTTTTTATTTTTTTTCTTATTCTTTTCATATTCTTTTTTTATTTTTTTTTTCCTATTCTTTTATTATTCTTATCTTATTCTTTTCTTATTTTTTTCTTATTCTTTTCTGATTCTTTTTTTATTCTTTTCTTATTCTTTTCTTATTCTGTTCTTATTCTTATTCTTTTCTTATTCTTTTCTTATTCTGTTCTTATTATTTTCTTATTCTTTTCTTATTCTTTTCTTATTCTTTTCTTATTCTTTTCTAATTCTTTTCTAATTCTTTTCTTATTCTTTTCTTATTCTTTTCTTATTCTTTTCTTATTCTTTTCTTATTCTTTTCTTATTCTTTTCTGATTCTTTTCAGATTCTTTTATTATTCTTTTTTTATTTTTTTCTTATTCTTTTCCTATTCTTTTCTTATTCTTTTCTTATTCTTTTCGTATTCTTTTCTTATTCTTTTCTTATTCTTTTCGTATTCTTTTCTTATTATTTTCTTATTCTATTTCAGTTCTTTTTATATATTTTTTTCATTTTTAAAATCTTTTCTTTTATTTCCTTGATTCCTCACATGAACCACTAACTATATTTGTAGATATTTTTTTTTTTTATTATTCTATTTTTTATTGTTTACTGCACTGAATTCGTAAATTCTGTAAATAAGAAAACGTTTTCTGGCCTCTGCAAATTATTTATTTTGGCCACACTTGAGCATTTCGAGCATTTCAAAGAGTATTTGGCATGACTTTTGTCAGTATTTGTTGTTGAGCACTGGAGGAGCACTGTGGTAAAAGTACGTTGTAGAGGGGAACAGTGTTTGAGGATGTATGTGAGGCTGAAGGGTAAAGCAGTTTTCCGCAAAGGATCAACAAAGAATAAACAATTGACTGAGCAAAGAAACGTCAACCGCCAAAATCGAAAAGGATGGCAGTTCGCCTGCAGGTTGTTTATTTGTTTATTTGCCAAACGCTTACGTTGGCTGAATTACAAAATAGTTTAAAATAAAATATAAATTTGTGGTTTTGAAATTTTATTAAATTTTATCAAATAGTTTTCACTATAATTTTAAAGCAATAAAAATTATTAATTCTTATTTTCTAAACATATTTTTAAACATGAATATCATTCAAATTGTAATTTCAAAATGTTTATCAAAAAATTCATATCTTCATCAAAAATTCTAATTTTCACCAAAATTAAAAATTTTTACCAAAAATTAAAATTTTCACCACAAATACAATTTTTTTTACCAAAAATGCAAATTTTCCGCACTATACAAATTTTCACCCACAAATTCAACTTTTCACCAAATATGCAACTAAAAATTTTAATCCTAAAATTTAAATTATCACCAAAAATTTTACTAAACCCCAAAAAATTCAATTTTTCACCAAAAATTCAACTTATTACCAAAAATGCAAATAATCCCAAAAAAAACAATTTTTCACCAAATATTCAAATATTCACCAAAATTTCACCAAAAATTCAACTATTCACTAAAAATTCAAATTTTCACAATTAATACATTTTTCACCAAAAATTCAAATGTTCACCTCAAGTACAAATATTCACCAAATATTAAATATTTCACCAATATTTCAAATTTTCAACAATAATTCAAGTTTTCAACACTAATTCAATTTTCACCAAAAATTCAATTACTACCAAAAAATTAAATTTTCATCACTTATATTATTTTTATCCTAAAATTCAAATTTTCACCAAATATTCAAATTTTCACCAAAAATTCAAATTTTTACCTTAAATTCCAATTTTCACCACAAATACAATTTTTCGCCAAAAATTCAGATTATCACAAAAAATTAAAATTTTCACCAATAATACAATTTTTATCCCAAAATATAAATATTCACCAAAAATTTAAAAAACTCCAAAAAATCTAAATTTTCACCACAAATTCAAATTTTCACCACAAATACAATTTTTCAACAAAAATTCAACTTTACACCAAAAAATTCAAAATTTCACCAAAAATTCAACTATTCACCAAAGATGCAACTAAACACAAAATTTCAAATTTTCACCAATAAATTCAATTTTCATCAAAAATTTAAATTTACACCAAAAACTCAAATTTTCAACAAAATTTCAAATTTGCAACAAAAATTCAAATCTGCAACAAAAAATTCAACTATTCACCATACATTCAAATTTTCACCACTAATACAATTTTCACCAAAAATTCAGATTATCACCAAAAAAATTAAATTTTCACCACTTAAATAATTTTTATCCGAAAATTTACAATTTCACCAAAAATTTAATTTTTCACCAAAAAATCAAAATTTCAACAAAAATTTAAATTTTCACTATAAATATAATTTTTATCCCATAATGTAAATATTCACCAAAAATTTAAAAAAAAAACCCAAAAAATACAAATTTTCACCATAAATTCACCACAAATACAATTTTTCAGCAAAAATTCAACTTTTTCACCAAAAATTCATAATTTCACCAAAAATTCAGATCATCACGAAAAATATAAATTTTCACCACTAATACAATTTTCACCAATTTTACCAAAAATTCAAATGTTCAATAAAAATTCATTTATTTTCCAAAAACTCAAATTTCTATCAAAGATGGAAAAAATTGCAGATGGAAAAAGGTGTACAAATTTAGAATATCACTGAAACAATTTAAATATTAAAATCTTTTTTTTTTTAAATAATGATTAAAAATAAAAAAAAAAATAATGTAAGTAGAAAATAATTATAATCCCCGAAAAAAATAAAAATATATCAAAATATAATAAAAAAAAAGTCATTTAATTAAATGGAAAAATTGAAAGACAAAATCACAAAGTTGTTGACAAAGTTATCAACATATAAAACGCACAAAACGTTACGAAAAACTTCAACTTCAAATTTTACACAATTTAAATGAAATAACTAAACGTTGACAGAAATCAAAACGCGTCTCGCATTACGTCACATAAACAAAATGGCCAACGGAAACGGAAATGCCTCCGCAAAAGCCGGCGACTGCTGATGCATTTTGCTGTTTTGCGCAAATAATTGAATTAAAATTGGAATTTAACGAATTTTTCAATTACACAATGCCGCGCACAACAAGAGCCACCAAAAAAAAAAAAGAAAAAAACAAATTCAACTCAACTCATCTGGGAATCAGCAGGCAGCATGAACTGCAAGATGACAAAGAATAACAACAAAAAATTGCACTGAAATTGTTAAAAAAAAAAAACAAAACACAACCGACTGCAAACAACAAAATCAACAACTACAACAATCAAATGACAACTAATGCAGTGTCAGGCATTTTCGTTGTCTGTCTGTCCGTCTGTTTGTCGGCATATTTGCATGTTGATATTGTAGTGTTGCCAGACTGATTGTCTTTTAGTATAAAATTTTAAATTTAATCCTAGAAAAAAGGGTTGCTGTAAAATCCTTTGGTGAATAGCATCACAATTCGGCATATTCCAACTTCCGAATTAAATGATATTCAAAATTCAATTTGATCTAATTTGATGTATTCTGTTTTGGACTTCGAATTTGCCAAATAAATTAAACTTAGCTATATTAAATTCAATTTTTTCAAATTCTTTACAATGAATTCAGTTCGATTTTTGTTGTCAAATATTTTTATTTCAAGTGAAAATGAACTTCACAACACTTCCGTATATCTAGCCATCATGCCATTTGTTTCCATGTCATTACGAGATCAATTAGTAGATTGAAAAATCGCACGATAACAGAACCGTTCGAGTAACGATATCGAGCTTCAAATGGACCTACAGCGTAGGTGGATATCGCTTCGTTCTTAAGGAGTTTAGAACGTGAAATTTATCGAAACTGCAGAAAAAAAATACAGAGATTGCGATATTGTCACATCGTCGTGATAAATGTTTAAATATCGAATCTTGTTCTTAAATCTGAATGTACGAGAATTATAAGCTCAAACATTTTAATCGAATTTAGTTCGAGAAAACATCGAGACATCGAAAGTCTGGATATTTCCAAGGCTTACGATCGAGAATGGCATGAATCCCTAGTATCAAAACTAAATTCATATGGTGTCGGTAATACTTTTATTCGATAGATATCAAGCTTACTTCAGGTCGTTCAATAGTGTTGCGATGAATAGTGTTCCTTTAGAACATCACTCCATCAATTCTGAAGTTTCGCAGTGTTCCGTCCTATCCACGTCCCTATTTCTGATATTTATCAATGACCTTCTGTCATTGACCCAGAACCCAATCGATTCCTTTCCAGTAACATATGTCATTTATATTTGTCCATCAAGCGCCCAAACTCTTTAGAGATTGGGAATAAAAGGCGCACTATGAATGACACACTCAATAATGTCCTTTACAGAAAAAAAATGTACATCATATTGATGAATTCCGTTCTACAAACCATGATTCATTGTATTGAAAAACCATTAGTAATATTAATGACTAACGAAATCAATATTATGAATGCGATCATAAATATGATGAACTCTTGGTAACTGCCGAAAAAGTGTTCTTCAATATGATGAACAGTAAGTGAAGAATATGATTCATCATATTAATGAACAAGAACATAAAATACAACACATTTTACTTCATATTGAAGAATGTTTTTTATTAAATCAAATTTCAATCAAAATATTAATTTTTCGTTCATTGTTTGCTGTACTTCTCAGTTCTCAAGTAGTTCTTGTATGTTATTTCTTATGTAATGTTAGCTCGACATGCTAAGTTTGTGAAATATTTTATAATATATTTATTTCTAATTACAACTTTTTATTAATGAAAAGTTATACATAAAGGGTTTTTCAACAAGGACACTACAAAAGTAAAGCGACAGGGACAGCAAACGATGCCATATTTCTTGCCGCACTTTTGACATTTCTCTTCAGTAAGGTTTGCCATTTCATGATGGAATGATATACGAGCCAACAACGAGTCGAAATTATTAAAATTCACTACCGAAATTCCGTAGTAAAAATTCGAAAAATCAACTTCAGCGATGAGGCTCATTTCTGGCTGAATGGCTTCGTCAATAAACAAAATATGCGTTATTAGTCAGACAGCAATCTACACGTACTCCATGAGTCATCATTGCACCCCGAACAAATTACGGTTGGTGCGGTTTATGGGCCGGCGGCGTCATTGGGCCGTACTTCTTCCGTGAATGATAACCGCTAAAGTTCAATGATAACCGAATATTTTTGGCCCCAATTGGATGATATGGACATTGAGGACATGTGGTTCCAACAGGACGGCGCCACAAGCCACACAGCGAATGCCACAATCAATTTATTGGAAACCAAGTGTTATCTCACGTGTTATCTCACGAAATGGTTCAGTCGATTGGCCGCCTCGGTCGTGCGATTCGACGCCGTTAGACTATTTGCTGTGGGGCTACGTCAAGTCTATGGTCTATTCCAACGATTGATGAACTTCGTACGAATATCGAACGTGAACTTGCAGCAGTATCGGCCGATTTATGCTTGAAAACCGTCGAAAATTGGGTTCAGCGTCTGGACTTCTGCAAGCGTGCCTGTGGTGGCCATGCAAAAGAAATCGAGTTCCATACATAATGGCATCGAACGTACTTTTACAGGAATAAAGAATTTCATTGATATCCAAAACCATTTTTGTTTTATTTACTTTTGTAGCGGCTCTTATTGAAAAACCCTTTATAAAAAATATATTTATATATAAATTTTTGTTTTAAAAAAAAAAGTATTTCGATTTTTTTTTTTAATTTTTTCGGATTTTTTTTTCGAAAACATTTTTTTATATTACTTATTTTCCGAAATTTTTTTTTTCAAAAAAATAAATTTCTGTTATTTTTTAAATAACATTTTTACAACAATACTTTTTTCGAATTATTTTCTAAATTTATTTTTTTTTTTTTTTTGAAAAATTGTAAAAAATATTATATTCATAAATATTATGAACAATTCTTTAATATGACGCTTCAAATTCATTGTATTGAATATTTCGTTATTCACTATGATGTTCGATAGTACGAATATCTATAATGAATGCATTCATTAATATGTCATTTAATGAACGGTGGTATCAATATGATGAATCTGGTAGTTGGTGAAAAAATTCATAATATTTATGAATAAATTCATCATATTGATGAATTTTTTTTCTGTTAAAACAGACTGCGAGTGTGGTTTTGCAAATAGATTTCATGTTAATGCAAGTAAGACCTAGTGTTGTCTTTTATGTCACAGAAGAATGGATTCACTCCTGCCTGCCCTTAAAATGGGCGCTTTGAATATTGTGGAGTCAGCTGCTCGTAACATTCTCGTCATATTAATTTATTATGACTTCCGTTGGAATGAACACATATTTGATGTGTCGAAAAAACGACCAAGAGCTTCGGTTTTTTAAAACGGTATTAGACAACTTCACCCCAGCTGACTTACGCAGTCTGGATAAAATACAACAACGAGCGATATATTTAATTTGGGATTATCAGCTATTGGTTCTCTTGAGCACCGAACAACCGTATGGTGTGTAAGCCTGTTTATAGGTATTACAAGGGAAGATGTTCGAAGGAAATACATGGTCTGTTTCCACTAGGTCGTGTGTTCTCTCATACTACTAGGGAATCGAAGCAAGTCCACTCGGTTCTTAACAAAACCACGCATTATAGAAGGAATTCGTTTTTCTATCGCACGATACGTTTTGTGGAACAATTTCCCTGCATCTGGTTTTCCCGACATTTTTAAATTTGGTGAATTCAAAACAAATATCCACCGGCACTACCACATCTTCCCCCTTACTTTAACATATAACCGTATCCAATGATCAGCACTGTGGGTATCTGAATAAGGGCATCTCCCGTGTATTGGTTTCACTCGTCTTGATTCGGTAAGTTGTCGATAAATGAAGTTGACCAGCATTTCTACCTTCCATTCTAATACCAATTCTAATTATGATTTTTGTACGGAAACAATAATATATTTCTCTGTCAACATATATATATTCAGGTCGTTGTAAAACAAATTGGATATTAAATATATTAATGTTACAATTCAAATATTTGTTTGTTTTGATGAAATAATAATTATGTTTTTAAGGGGTAACATCAAAATGTCTCTGGCTATTCGTATGCAAAGAAAACTAAAACTCATATACCATGAATTCTAACAAAATCTGGCCACACAATTCACAAACCCGCCTCAGTTTCTTGTTCGATTATTACTCATGATGGCAGTGTAGATTCCAAGGAAGTTTTACATGCACCAACAGCAACAACCAAAATAACTCCAACTCTGACGGACAAAAACCTAGACCCCGAAATAAAAACGTTTAATAAACGAGACCAACGAAAAACACGAGGGAATTTGTATTAAAGACGAGCTTTGCCGAGAACTTCAGCAATTCGAGTAACAAAAGAACGTCACATGTAAAGATTCTGAGGAATGAAGAACGGCTCTGGAAACAGAAGCCCCGGGAGCGAGCGAACGAGCGAACGGCAAAGAGGCCGTCAGAAAACGAATCCCAGCAACTGACTGCACGTTGTACGTACCAGGGGGACTGTTGATGATGACACTGACATGATGACGCACTGACAACTGCCAACAGTCGAGCGAGACACAGCCACCACCAAAATGCGCAGCAAACAAAAAGATGCTCAGTAAATGGTAAATCTCCCTAAGAACAAAAAAAAACTACGATAAAACGTTGTAGAAATGCAAAAAAATGTTCTACGACAACTAAAATCAAGAAATAAACGCAGCAGCAGCCGACGGCGATTTTGGCTGATAGTTGTCGTCGTAATGTGGACAAAATTAAGTTAAGTCGGTGGATGGGTGGACGAAGTCGAAGACGCGTCACATGTCTTGAGCAACAGACACAAAAAGCCTCCGAAATCCTCGGTTTTTAGAATAGAGAACATGCAGCAGCACATCAGTATGCTTTTCAATGATGAAATGAAGTAGAAATGTTGAAAATTCAGTTGGAACACAGACAGCTGGACAGACAATGAGTCTGAGATGTTTAAATGAAGCAATGCAAAGAGTTTTATTTGCGATAGTCCTTTGCATATGAAGGTACTTGTGTCCTTAGGCTGATATAGAAAATCTTTATATTTCTTTTAAATTTTTGTAAAAAAAATTTAATGTATTTTTTGTGGGTTTTCAATGGAAATTGTAAGGAATTTGTCATATATTATAAGAATTTATTAAGCATTTTATTAATTTTCTTTTCTATTTGTGAAATTTAGAAAAATGTTCATTCCCGAATTTTGTTTTTTAATATAAATTATAACCCAACTAGAAAATTATGTCTGAAATATGCCTTTAAGTTATCTTTTAAATGTTATCGATGTCCGAAAGTTGTGCACAATGTTATGAGAAAGATGTCTTTTGGTAATACAAATGATTGATCGGAAGATACGCTTTTTTACTTTGTCTGAATGATGTCCAAAAGATGTCTTTTCAGCAACTGAAAGACTACCGGATTATTTACAGTTTTATAACCAATTAATATATGTTTATGATATAATATTTGTAGGAAATATAAGTCAAGTAATTTGAGCGGAAGATGCGTCTTTTGTCTTTGTCTGTATGATGTCCAAAAGATGTCTTTCCGCAACTGAAAGACAAACGGATTATTTAAACAATTTTTAGTTTTATATCCAATCAATATATGCTTATGGTATTATATTTGAAGCAAATATAAGTTAAGTAATTTAAGAGGAAAATGCGCCTTTTTGGCTTTGTCTGATTGATGTCAAAAAGATGTCTTTTCAGCCACTGAAAGACAATCGTATTATTTTCAGTTTTATAACCAATTAATATATGTTTATGATATTATATTTGTTGCAAACATAAGTCAAGTAGTTTTGCAATTATCAACTTATTTCAATTAATTACTAAAAATGTTGTCTAAATTATAACTATATATTTATAAATAGCACAATAAATTAATGTTTATACTAAATATTAAAATATTCTATTTGTAGCAAACATATTTTGTGTGCGTTTAAATTTAATACTAAAAACTCCGCACAGCTGACAACAATTTATCCATCAAAACTTTTCACCTTTGTGAGTGGCATAAATATATTTTTTCATTTTTTTTTTTTAATATTTCATACCACGTCGCGAGGACACCGGCACCATGTTGCCGTGAGACACAATATGTAATTAAGTGTTGCCGGTGCCGCGTGCCGCATGACAAGTGGCCAAAGGTGGCCCATGATGGTCGATGGTGGTCGCGCTGTGTCGCGAGTTCACTCAAAACTTTTCAGCCAAGTTAATCCAATAAAAATCTACTTTGAAGCACAATGAAAGATGAATTTCATTAAAGTGCAAAGAATGACGTTAAATCGCATCAAATTATCGATGCGATGCAGGATGTTGCTGGCGACAGCAAATGCATTTGTTGCAAGGATCATGGCTGGTGTTGCAGTTGCTGCTGATAATGTTTATGTTGTTGTTGTTGCTGCTGTTGCTATTGATGATAATGATGTTTTTGTTGTTGTTGATGATGTTGCTATAGATGCTGTTGATGTGTTTGAAGCTGTTCAAGTAGTTGAAGCTCTTGAAACTCCAGAGCTATGGAATCTTTTAATACTGCAGATGCTGTTAATGTTGCTGATGATGATGTTGTTGATGATTTTGTCAACATTGTTGTACCATTTTTTGTTCAAGGATGATGTTGCTGTTTATTTTTTTTAGTTTCAGTTGTTGTTTTTATAGATGATTGTGTTGCTTTTGTTATTCTAGAGATGAAAAATGAATGAGAATGGACATTACATTCTAATTTATATGAAATAAGATCCTAAATGGTAATGTTTCATTTTTTAGTGTGGTATTTCGCTTTTAGTATTGGTATGAATAACCATGGGGTTATTTCAACACATTTTATTAATTGTTTCATTAAGAAATATTTTAAGATATTGTAAATATTTTAGCATTCATTTAAATTTCCTTGTCTTCTTCTGCATTAAAAATAAACTTGCGACGCGACATTTCTCAAAAATGGAAAAAAATTTCACGAATATTCAATGCGTGTAATATTCAACATTAAACGAATCATCTAAAAGTGGAGTGGAATTCGTGTTGAATCAGAAATAGCTTTCATATTCCAGCAGAAGCAGTTTGCCCGAAAGCCATATGACCGAATTGTACATTTGCCCGAATAGACGATAGCACGAATAGACGTTTACCCGAATGGCCATTTGTCCGAAAGGACGTTCGCCCCAATATAAGTTTGCCCGAATAGACGTGTGTCCGGGAAATGGACGTTTGTCCGAAAGTTATTTTCTCGAATGGACGTTTGCGCGAATGAACGTTTGCGCGAATGGACATTTGCCTGAATGGTCCTTTCCTCGAAAACCATTTGCCCGAAAACCGAATGGACGAGACCCCGAATGGACGTTTGCCCGAAAGCCTTTTGCTCGAATGTACTTTTGCCCGAAAATCATTTGCCCGTATGGAGGTTTTCCCGAAAGTCTTATCTTCGAAATGGACGTTTTCCCGAATAGACGTTTGTCCGGGAAATGTACATTTGTCCGAAAGTCATTTGTTGTCCGAATGGATGGACATTTGTCCGAATGGACATTTTCCTGAATAGACTTTTGCCTGAAGGAACTTTTGCCCGATAGACAATTTCTCCGTATGGGCGTTTACACGAACGCCTTTTGGTCGAATGACGTTTGCCCGAATTGACGAGAGCCCATTTTTTTGGTCAAATATACGTTTGCCCGAAAGCCATTTGCTCGAATGAAGGTTTGCCCGAAAGTCTTTTGTTCGAATGGACATTTGTCCCAATGTCCATTCGAACCGAATGGATATTTCCTAGAATGGACATTTCCCCAATAGACTTTGCTCGAATAGACGTTTGTCCGGGGAATGTACGTTTGTCCGAAAGTCATTTGTTCGAATCGACTTTTGCCCGAATGGGCGTTTGTCCGAATGGACACGTTTTTCCGGGAAATGTACATTTGTCCGAAAGTCATTTGTTCGAATCGACTTTTGCCCGAATGGGCGTTTGTCCGAATGGACATTTTCCTGAATGGACTTTTTCCTGAATGAACTTTTGCCCGTATCTGCATTTGCACGAAAGCCTTTTGGTCGAAAGACGTTTGCCCGAAAGGACGTTTGCCCGAATGGACTTTTGTCTGAAGGAACTTTTGCCGGAAAGACAATTTCTCCGTATGGGCGTTTGCACGAACGCCTTTTGGTAGAATGACGTTTACCCGAATTGACGAGAGCCCATTTTTTTGGTCAAATATACGTTTGCCCGAATAGACGTTTGCCCAAAAGCCATTTGCTCGAATAGACTTTTGCCCGAAAACCATTTGTTCGTATGGAGGTTTGTCCGAAAGCCTTTTGTTCGAATGGACATTTACCCCAATGTCCATTCAAACCGAATGGACATTTCCCCAATAGACTTTGCTCGAATAGACGTTTGTCCGGGGAATGTACGTTTGTCCGAAAGTTATTTGCTCGACGTTTGCCTGAATGGATTTTTGTCTGAAGGAACTTTTTCCCGAAAGCCATATGCCCGTATGGACGTTTGCCCGAATTGATGAGAGCTCTTTTTTTTTGTCAGAATGGACAATTGCGCGAATGGATTTTGTCCGAAACCCATTTGCCCGAAAGCCTTTAGTTCGAATGGACGTTTGCCGGAATGGACGATAACCCGAATGTACATTTACCCGAATGGACATTTGCCCCAATATACGTTTGACCGAATGGGCTTTTACCGAATGGGCTTTTATCCGAATGGATATTTGCCCGAATGGACGATAGCCCGAATGGACTTCTGCCCGTATGACGTTTGACGAAAGCCTTTTGTTCGAATAGACGTTTGCCCGGGGGAAGTACAAATTAAATTAAATTTATTTGAATTCGATTTAAACACTGTTGTAAACGTTTATTCCATACAGGGATTTAAATAATAATAAAATAAATATTTAAATTTTCAATTTATTTTTGGGTGTTATTTCATTTAAATTTTTTTTTTTTAAATATATTATTATTTTTTTTTTTTTTCATTGAGTAGTAATTCGGGGTCATTAATTTGGACTGCTGAATCATGCTGCCATTGCTACTCTTCACCAAATATATGTTACGCTGGCTTTGTTGTAAATTTTTGACGTTTGTAAGTAATTTTTTGTTGTTGTTGCTGTCATTTTATTGTTGCTGTATTTTTCAACTCATATTTGCGCTGTTTTCCGCATCACTCAAAGAACCTAGCTATCCGAAGCACAAAAAACATTTTACCGCAACATCAGCAACAATGTACAGCTTGGTCAGCAACACAAGCAGCAGCAATATGCACAGCGACAGGTGCAAAAATAACAACAGCAGTAGCAGCAACACTGCAAAATAATTGTTGTCTAAAATATAAATAAAAGCATAAAATAGAATAAATATCAAATAATAAAAAAATAAAAAATAAACAAAATTAAATAAAAAAACGGAAATTTATGCGCCAAACGTCGCACGGCAGCTAGAATATTATTATTGTTATCAGCGGTAGCAGCAACACTCGCATGTCAGCAGCAACAACAACAACAATAACAGCAACCAGCAACCAGCAACAGAACAAAGGCTTATGGAGCAGCAGCAGCAACAACAACAGCGCCATTTTTAATAAATTCATTTCACGCGATTTTACTGCGCTGTTTTTGCACAGACACGCCCACTTTTTCACCACTGCTGGTGCCACTGTCTGTTGTTGATGATGCAGATGTTGCTGCCTTTGCCCTCAAAGAGTACGCCATACCAACAACAGTTGCTATTGCTGCTGCTACGTTGGCCAAATAGTTATTTGTTGCTGCTCAAGTCCTCAAAGTATTGTTTGCACATTCGTTAGGTAAACACAGCAACAGCAGCAGCAACAGCAACACCAACAACATGTCATATGTGTGAAACAAAAATAAATTGTTGCCACTACGTTGCATTTGCGTCAGTCTCGCATCTGCAACATGCTGCCAGCAACACCACACTGCATCACATTTTCACAATATGTTTTTTATGTGCTCCACAACTTGAAAATTGGCTTTGGCTGATGTTGTTGCTGTTGCTGCCTTTGTTGTTACTGTTGGTTTTAATAATGTTGCTGTGTTGTTTTCAGTTTGTGTGTGTGTGTTGCTTTTGTTGCTGTCCTTTGGCCTCATGCAATATGTGTGTGTGTGCTGTTGTTGTCTGCAATGACCACATGTTGTTGCTACTTTGCTGCCGCTGCTACTATTTCTATTGCCATCATCATCATCACCATCGTCATTACAGCTGTAGCATGATACCATATGTCAGGCAGTGTGACAAAATGCATTTTCATTTGGGAAATTACGTATATGGAATATACGTATTCGAAATTCTTAAAACCATTGAAAACCAGAAGACTATAAAATACAATTTTGCGTGGTAAATTTAAATTAAAGCGTATATATTCGATGTCAAATAGTATTTTTTATTTTAAAATTCAAATTTTGCGTACAAAATTTAACTTGTAGTGCATATAAAATTAACTTTAAAGTGAAAATTTGATTTTTAGTGAAAATATTAATTTTGATTAATATTTGACTATTTTTGAGTGAAAATTTTGTAAAATTGAAAAATTGTGTAAATATAGCAAAAATATATATCCATACAATTAACATTTAATTGTATTAATTAATATTTTAATTGAACAAAAATTAATGGAAAATAACACACATGTATTTTATTTGTTATTTTTATACCCTACACTAAGAGTGAAAGGGTATATTCAGTTTGGTACGCCGTTTGTAACACCCAGAAGGAAGCATCTCCGGTATGGAAAAGTATATATATTCTTGATCAGCATGACCTCCTGAGTCGATTTAGCGATGTCCGTCTGTCCGTCTGTCTGTCTGTCTGTCTGTCTGTCTGTCTGTCTGTCTGTTGAAATCCCTACTACTTTTAAAATTGAAGAGCTAGATAAATGAAACTTATAACTTAGATTACTAATATACCTACGCTGTATGTGCGAAATCGGTCCATTGTGACCTATGATCCGACCACTTATGTTCAAATACCTCATAGAAAATGTACATATAAAGATCAATTTTTATGTATACGTGCTTAGGTAAACTTTTTTGGTCAAATATATATTGACATGATGCTCAAATACATGATAATAATGTTTTCCGGCAAAAAGACTTGTGGTTCACAAAAAAAAAATCGAAATTCGGTACACCTACCCATTTGTAAATATGGGTATCAAATGAATGGAAATTCTTCAGCGATTGAATGTTTGTAGTTATTTTCAGGATTCGTATACCCTGGTGACCTATATATCACTTTGAATGGTAACCACACATATGTGTAGGGTATTTATAGTCGGCTTAGACCGACTATAATTTTGATAATCCTAACTATCATAATTACACCTACTTTAAAATTTCCCATGTAATCTAACCTTCCCAACTGGTTATTTATTTAATTCTATATTTTGTTACCAAAAGAGGTAAAAGAGATGCAAGATAATTTATTCAGCGCACTGAAGCAATGCCTTAGAAAGAAATGCAAATATCATGCAATCAAGTTAAATTGTGGACTTGCATCTGTTGTTAAAATATATAATAAAGTTATTAATAAAGTTGTTAGTTAATGTAAATTAATAAATTAATAAATTTAATTGTTGTAATTAAAAGCAAACATATTTTTATTTCGTACATAAACCAGAGATACGAACTTGTAGAACAGTTTTTCGTAAACAGAATTTTTGTAACATAATTATTTGTTAATATTTTTTATTTAATATATATTTTTATTTTGTATTTTACTACTTTACTTACTACCTGTTGTACAAAGTTTGTACCGTCACGTCACCAATAGAGCTATATATAATTCAAGGGATACGTTAAACACAAATAAAGAATATCAAAATCTTTATATATGCACGAAATACGGAAAAACGAACCGTTGCGATAAACCAATGTAAATTAAGAACACTACAACAGGACCTGTAATACTGTGTAGTGAATTTAAAACTGTGTAGTGACTGTAAAAATGTTTAGTGGCTGTAAAACTGCATAGTGACTGTAAAACTGTGTAGTGGCTGTAAAACTGTCAGCTAGTGTATCTGATGTTATATATTGGTATATACACCAACCCATAAAGTTTTTCATATATATTCATATATTCAATTAATTTTATTAATAGAATTAATTGAAGAGTTTTGTGCAAAAAAGGGTCAAGTCTACATTTTTCCAAATTGAGTTTTTGATAGGTTTTTGTATTTTGCATATGATTTTCATATATTTCGCGTAATCAAAATCATTCATATCCGATGTATATACACGATTTAAAAGGTAAAACACAAAATATATCCAAATTAAAACTAATGGAATCAGTATACCTTTCACACAATTATACTATCAATGTTGAATTTCACAAATTTATCATTGTCAATCAATAAAATTAAAAAAAAACTCTTTACTTCCAGTATCAGAAAATAAAAACTTCGTGGTATTTTAACCAGGGACAAACACATTTTGTAATATCGGTGTTCCTTCCACACATGTTTTAATAACGGTTCCGATTCCAAAAATCGAAACTGTTCCGATTCCGGTTCTTTGCGGTCCCCGACAGGTTCCGATTCCGGAGAGTTTCCGATTCAGAGCATAAAACAGTACCAAAGTTAAATTTTGAATTATGGAAATAAAGACCCGGTACTGGAACCGACTTGTGTGATTTGTGTGGAACCGGAATCAGAACCACTATTTTTTAATTACTGGAACGAGAACTGGCACCGATATTCCAAAGGTTTTAGTCCCACTCTGAGACCGCAAAGAACCGGAATTGTAAACGGAACCGTTTAGATTTTTGAAACCGGAACCGGATTCGAAACTGTCATTAATATATGTGTGGATCCGGAATCGGAAATTTTTTGGGGCAAAAAAGGGTCAAGTCCAGTAGTTTAAATTACGTTTTTAAACCAAGTTGCATGGAAAGTTGTTTTTTCAACAATTCATACGATATTTATACGATAGAATATTTTAAACAATAAAAATCGAAACTGCAATTGTAAACAGTTTTTATTGATTTTCCAGCTAAGTGAAAAAATGGACTTTACCCTTTGCACTAAAGACTTCAATTATTTTGTATCAATTAATCACAGTTGCTATATTTACGTTCAATATTTTTTTCTGTGTAGCAAATCGATAGAGCAACTTATGAACTCAAAAATACATATTTTTTTAATGTAGTTTTTCCTCAAGTATACTGTGCCAAAATCATGTGGTGTTTTTTTCGGATATTTCTAGCCACAAAAGGCAAAAGCAAAAGGACGAAGTCGAAAAATTGAAAATGTTGTCATGCCGAAATGGCGAATATTTTAGTTTTTTTGCCATAACTTTTTATTGGTATAAGATAAAATATTGGTGTAAAAGCATTAATTGTTTGTTTTCAAAGCACCTATTGATTGGCATCATGGAGTTATAGCCAAAAAACGAAGAAATTGGAAAAATTGAAAATCTTGTCATACGAAAAGGGCGAATCTTTTCGGTTTTTTTTCTATAACTCTTTAATGGTACGAGATAAAATAGTGATGTAAAAGTAAGTATTGTTGGTTTTCACAGCACCTATCGATCTGCATTATTAATTAGAAATATTTTGCCAAAAAAAAATTCCTGCAAATAACAAATGGCAAATTAATGTTTAGCAAAATATTTTTAAATTATGATGCAGATCGATAGGTGCCTTGAAAACAAACAATATATGCCTTTACATCCCCTTTTTTCTTGCACCAATAAAGAGTTATAGCAAAAAATCGAAATGATTCGCTCTTTTGGCATGAAAAGATTTTTTAATTTTCCCAATTTTAATGTTTTTTTGCTATAACTCCTTATTGGTATAAGATAAAATAGTGATGTAAAGGCATTTATTGTTTGTTTTCAAAGCACCTATCGATTGGCATCATTATTTGACATTTGTTATTTGCCAGAAAAATGTTTGGCAAAATATTTATAAATAATGATGCCAATCGAGAGGTGCTTTAAAAATAAATAATTAATTTCTTTAAATTACTATTTTATCTTGCGCTAATAAAAAGTTATAGCATAAAAACAAAAATATTTGCGATTTTGTCAGGATATAGCCTCACAAAAACCGTATTTATAAATTCAGTAAGTTGTCCAAATCCAAAAATATTTTATATACGTACTAATAATTGTTGAATGAACCAAAATAATTGAAAAAAATTGATGAAAAAAAACTAAATTTTACTAATTTTTAAAGCACTTCAAACTTTAAAATTTGATTTCCCAACATTTTTAAAAATGCACCTTCGCCCCTTTGACATAACAGTGACGATATGTAGTTGGCATTTATTAATTCAAGTATTCTTAGTAATTAAATATTATATGAAAATTATAATAACAAGTATAGTTTTTTGTTTTTTGTTCCACTGTGCAACATCGCGGTCGTGCTGTTTAAAACACACCAGGTCCAGTTGGCGTGACTCTTGTTCTTGCCGCTGCGGCTTCTGTTGCTGTTGCTGACGTTTGTCGTTGCTGTTGTTGTTGTTCCTCATGTTGCTGTTCCTCTTGTTGCTGTTGTCAGTGTCTAGCGTCTAGACCAACGCGCTTCATTCGCAGGCATGCGAACGCGTGGATAAATTTGATATTTTTCTCAATTGTATGAAATACGATAACGAATGTGTGAGGCATACCGTGAAGTAGAGTTGCATTAACAAAATAGAAATAATTTTTGGTATGTACGAAGTTTCGATTTTAGTCGGTTACTACCAACTGAGTATTTAAGAGTTCACTAAAATAAAATTATAAATAAAAGTATATTACCTAATTTCGCAATAATAAAATAAAAATATTAAAAAAAAGTATGTATAAAATTCAATAATACTACGGTAACTCTTGCCGCAACGCCTCGTGTATTACATGCCATTATTGCATGTTGCTGTTTTTGTTGGCTGGCAGTCTTTGTCGTCCTCTTGTGGCTGTTTCATATTCGTATTTGTTTCTTGTAATTGTAGCAACAGCAACTGCTGCTGCTGTTGGTCCTTGTAGAGTTGCTTTGCATTGCATTGTTTTCGCTGCACGAAATAAAAATCGCCAGCAACTGAGAGATCTTGTAATAGAAGCGCAACGGTAACAACTTGCAGCACTGGAGAAAGAAAATATGAAATTTATTTATGCAGTAAATAAAATTTGCAAAAATAATTTGTTCATATGAAAGCATAAAATAAATTGGATCTTTTTGTGATTTTTAGAAAATGAAGAATATAATGAATATTTTTTTTAATAAATCTTTGAACAAAAAACCATTTGTTAAATAGTTGAAATCTTTAAATTGGAATAAAAGTTTTTTGCTAAAAAGTAAATAATAAGTTTTAATTGTAGTATTTAATTTTGAGTAAAAATTATATTTTATGCGAAAAAATAAAGTGCGATTTATTATTTTAAGTGGATAAATAAATGTTGTCGAAATAATTTAATTTTTGTGTAATAAACTTTTTTATTCTTAAAATATTTAATGTAAATTATTTTTTTTAATGGAAAAATCGAAATGAGGTAAATTCTAATTTGAGAAAATATTAAGTAAAATAATTACATTTGAGTGAAAATTTAAATTTTGAGTGAAAATTACGTATTTTGAGTAAAAATAAATTTTAATTAAAAAAAAATATTTTGTGTGAAAAATTCAATTTTGAGTGAAAATTTTAATTTTAAGATAAGAATTAAATTTTTAGTGAAAAAATTATTTTCAGTCAAAATTTAAATTTTGAGTAAAAAATTGAAATTTAATTTTGAGTTAGAAATTTAATTTTTAAATACAAAAATTAATTTGAATGAAAATTTTTAATTTAAAGTAAAAAAATTTAAATTGACTTATGAGTGGAAATTTTAGTTTTGAGTAAAAAAAATATTTTGAGTGAAAATTTTAATTTTGAGTGAAAATTTGAATTTTGTGTGAAAATTTTGTATTTTGAGTAAATATTAACTTTTAATAAAAAAAAAATCGTGTGAAAAAATCAATTTTAAGTGAAAATTTTAATTTTAAGTTTAAAATTAAATTTTGAGTGAAAAAATCAATTTTGAGTGAACATTTTAATTTTGAGTAAAAACATTTAGTTTTGAGTGACAATTTAAATTTTGAGTGAAAATTTTAATTTTGAGTAAAAATTTGAATTTGAGTTAAAAATTTAATTTTGCGAATGTGAAAATTTAAATTTTGATTAAAAATTTTATTTTTATTGACAAAAAATGAATGAGAACAGAATCAGAATGAACTAGAGATGGGCATGTGAGCGTGATTCAGCGTGATTAACGTGAATCACGCGTGATCACGCGTCATTGTGATTGAATCCTAATTTTGCTCACGTGATTGTGTGTGAGTGTGAGTAGACCAAAAAACCGTGAGTGAGTGTGCGTGACTAAATTTTTTTCGTGAGTGAGTGCGCGTGAGTCGAATGATTCATAAAATAAAAAATCTCGCTTTTAATTTTTTTGATTTTCTATATTTTTGCTGAACTACAGAACAAGTAGGGCCACCCCTTGAACTCAGATGGCTTCTTCAACTCAGAATAAGTTACAAGGTTCAGTCAACAATTGATCTAACCCCCTGCAAACAAGCCGTACTTAGTATGGGCTAGTCAATTTTTGTAGGGTCATGTCAATTGTTTTTGCTTGATTTCATACGACGCATATTTTTTTGTCGATATACCCATTTTTGAAAAAAGTTGAATTTTCAATTTCAACTATACATGATAACTCTGTATTGACTTCCTTTTGTTTATTAAGTTTAGTTAGTTCCAGAGGTTCGTTTAGGGTCCAGTTTTTATTCGAGTTATAAATGTAGTAACCAAAAAAATCGCTTCAAAAATAGTTGTTCACAAAGTCAATTCATCTCTACCCCGGACTATTCTTTTATTGATAATTTTTTTCCAGAAATCATTTTTCCAGGGACAATTTTCAAAGATTTTACACGAATTCTTTACCGGAGAATTATTTTTCGAGACAATTTTTTGGTTTTTATATGAACAGCACATCGAAGGACTTTCACATTTCCATCTCCGTTAAAAATTAAGATATAATTAATCAAACTCCCTAAAATCATTATTGCGTTTTAAAAATGTTGGTTGTATTAGAGGTGCCACGTTCGGTCAACCAATATCTCCAACATATACTAATGAAATATGTAATTTTTATTCATTCTGAAAAAAAAACACGTGATTCAGCGTGATTCACGTGAATCACGCGTGATTGTAATTGAATCTTAATTTTACTCACGTAAGTGTGAGTAGAGCAAAAAAGACCGTGAGTGAGTGTGCGTGATTAAAAAAATTCTTTCGTGAACGTGAGTGAGTGTGAATTAAAACTCACTCACGTGCCTATCACTAGAATGAACATTGTTAATTTACAGTAAAATAAAAAAAAAATAGTTTTGAGTAAAAATTTGAATTTGGAGTGAAATTTTTAATTTTCAGTGAACATTTTTATTTTGAGTGGAAATTTTAATTTTGAAATACAAACTTAATTTTGAGTGGAAATGAATTGTTATTGAAGTCACAAATTTTTGAGAGAAAAAATGTATTTTTGTGAAAAAAAAAAAAATGATTTGAGCTCACGATTGAATTTGGAGTAAAAAATATAATTTTTAGTGAAAAACATAAATTGTGGGAAAAATAAAATGTTGAGTGAAAAATTTTAAAAACATTTTTTAATTTTGAGATAAGTTCAATTTAGAGTGAGCCATTTTTAATCATAATAAAAAAATTAAATATGCAAAAAATGTGCAAAACATTTACATAGAAAATTATTAAGTTTGATTCTGATATTTGGGATTACCACAAAATTATGGTATTATCAATATTAACCAACCGTTATTAGTCTTCTGCATTAACGATCTCAAATATGTATATTACAAAATAAACTCTAAATATTACGTTACAATTTTCCGAACAGGTTATCTTATTATATTATATAATTCTTATTGCTTCTGAATATAATTCTTGTTGCTACCCCCATGAGTAGCAACTATTTAGCGCATAAAATGTATTGATTGAAATTGCCAATGCATGTCTTGTAAAAATGCCCCCATCAATTGCAACACATATTAAAAAGTACATTACTTTTTATTTAAATATCTATTGAAACACATTCTTTTCTGTTCACTTATAATCTCTGATCTTTGCTATGTAATGTGATGTGTACACGGAGAAAAACTAAAAGAAAAAAAAAATAAAAACAATTTAAACTAATACAATTGGAATATAAATTCTTTCTTTTATTTTTAATAGTACACCCTGAAAAAAATTCCCTCAAATCCCATTAAAATTGGTCGATAGGACAATTATTGATTTAATAGTATACAAAACATAAATATTTTCATATAAACTCAATGGCAATGTCTTGGTATTTTCTAGTATTTAATGGTATTTTCCGATTAAAATAATAATTTATCCTATTGAATATTTTTAATAGTAAAAAACTATTATTTATATAGTATTTTTTTCTGGGTGTAACAAATTATATATGTTTTAAACTTTAGTACTATTAATTTTTGCACTAAGTAGTACCTTTTGTACGATTACGTTTTGTACTATTACTTGTTGTACTATTATTTTTTAAACTATTTCATTTTGTACTATTATTTTTAGTATTATTATGTTTTCTACAATAATAGTACAAAAAGCAATTGCTTTTTAAATTATTATTTTTTGTACTATTACGTTCATTAATTACTTTCTTCCTATTACTTATTGTACATTTTACTTTTGTAATATATTTTTTTGTACTATTTACATTTTGTACCATTACTTTTTGAACTAATACACAGATCAGAAATAATTGACGAAATATAACAACCGATTATAACCCAGTATGCCATTCGTTTCGAAATCGTTACGAGATCAATGCGAGAAAAAGCAGAAATTACACGATATCGGACACTTTCTAGCACCGATATCGTGCGTAAAATTGGATCTACGTGGTAGGTAGATATCGATGCGTTTTGTCAAAGTTTTCTCGGTACGAAAATTTGTCTGAAATCGGCGCGATATCGATGAAAAAAATGATCAAAGTACGATATTGTTTCGAAAAATATTACGATATCGATGCGATAAATGTTTATATATCGTATATTGTCAATGAATTTAAATTTATGAGAAATTTTAAAAATTAGAATCAATAAAGCAACGAGTTCGAACTTTTTTTTCGAATTATTCGATAAAAGTTCGAGGCATCGGAGGTCTCCGAGACATGGTAGACTGGGAATTGCATGCATTAATCAATCCAGCAAAGAAATACAGTAATTTAATGAAAACATTTGCTATTCTTCATTCAATCGGCAATTTCGTTTGCTAATATGAATATATTTGTACTTCAATACAGCAAATTACTTAATTAGTCGGGCGTTGTTTCAGCAATTACAATACTTAAGAAAACTAGAAAAATGTTGGTCATGGACTTACTATACATCAATTCTATATAATTCACGATTGCTAATTATGAATGCGTACTCAGTTTTTTTCTACTACGTAGCGTTTTTGAGAAAACTTCAATCGATATTTTAGGCCGTTTTCAGCCACTTTTAATAATTAAAAAAATACAGTCTCTTTCGCAACTAAATTTCAAAAAAACTGTAAACCGAACCTTTCTTTCAATTGTCAAGACTAATTACAATATACCGAAAAATACTATTATTTCGATAAACTTTTAATATATTTGAATCTAAACTCGAAAAATATGTTTTATTTTTTATGTACATTTTTGGACGCTTTTTTTAGCACTGTAGATCTAATGATAAATGAGAAAGTGATTTATGGTTATCAAGAGCATAGTTCAAACTAACAATTGAAATAACTACTTTTTTGTATCGGTTCTCATTTTTAAAATATTCCCCACTTTCAGAAAAAAATACTATGTAAATAATAGTTTTTTACTATTAAAAATAATCAATAGGATAAATTATTATTTTAATCGAAAAATATCATTAAATACTAGAAAATACCATGACATTGCCATTGAGTTTATATGAAAATATTTATTTTTTGTATACTTTTAAATCAATGATTGTCCTATTGACCAATTTTAATGGGATTTGAGGGAATTTTTTTTATGGGAGTATTACACAGTTTCCGTTAAAACTGTTTAAAATGCTTGTATATTTTAGATACAAAATACACAAAATAGCAATTTTTAACCGAATTTTTCTCAAAAACGCTAGGTAATGGGAAAAAAACACTGTGTATGCAATAAGAATAAGCACATTTTAAATATAAAGTAATGATATTTACATATTACGGGCATTATTATTTTGTTTTTGAAAATTGATTATATAAATGAGTACCAAAATTAAGTTCTCAGGGCATATTTTAAGAAGTGCATCAATTAGAAACAAGTTAGTAATTTTTATAGTTAGCTTGGACTATGCTCCAGATAACCATATATAATTTTGTTTAATTTTAAATGATTATTAAATATTAAATGATAATGGAAATTCTAAAAAACAAAAATTTCCGAGTTTAGATTTAATTATCTTAAAAACGTATTGGAATATTGCCATTCATTAGTATATTAAAATTAGCCTAAACAATTGAAAGAAAAATTGCATTTAATATTTTTTGTTAAACTTTCGACAGAACTATATTTTTTATACCCTACACTAAAAGTGAAAGGGTATATTCAGTTTGGTACGCCGTTTGTAACACCCTTAAAAAAGCATTTCCGGTATGGAAAAGTATATATATTCTTGATCAGCATGACCTGCTGATCAATTTAGCGATGTACGTCTGTCTGTCCGTCTATCCTTCTGTCTGTCTGTTGAAATCACGATTACAGAAAAAGTTGATGAGCTAGAACAATAAAACTTTATATTTAAATTACTTATATATCTAAGCTGTCTGAACAAGAAAATTATCATGATCGGTTTATTGTGACCTGAGAACTGATCATTTGTGTTCAAATACCTCATATAAAATTTTCATCTGCAAATCAATTTTACTGTATACGTGCTTAGGTAAACTTTTTTGATCAAATATATATTATGCTCAAATACATGAAAATAATGTTTTCCCACGAATCGAAATTCGGTACACCTACCCATTTGTAAATATGGGTATCAAATGAATGGAAATTCTTCAGCGATTGAATGTTTGTAGTTATTTTCAGGATTCGTATACCCTGGTGACCTATATACCACTTTGAATGGTAACCACACATATGTATAGGGTATTTATAGTCGGCTTAGACCGACTATAATTTTGAAAATCCTAACTATCATAATAACACCTACTTTAAAATTTCCCATGTGATCTAACCAACCAACTGGTTTATTCTAAGTAATGGTTGAGAAGGGCATAATTTTTTTTGTTTGCAATTTTCAAAAAACGTTACGTTAAAGGAAAAAACTGAATATGCAGTCAACACCAGCGAATTATATAGAAATGATGTATGGCATGTCCATGGCAAAAAAAAACGTGTTGGGTAGTGTAATTGAAGTATGGCATGTCCTGTATGTCCATGGCAATACAAAAACGTATTGTGTAGTGTAATTTTAATATTAATAAATTTCATTTGAAGTAATTGTTAAAATTTTGTATTTATTACCATTTCAATTTCTTTAAATTTAATAATTGCAAATAGTATTCAATGATTTCTTGCAGTGTACGGCTGTCTATAAAACTGAATGTGTGAGAAATCGAAAGAGTAAATTTGCCGGGAAAACCGGGCAGCGCAAACACAGTGCCTGACAGCAGCAGCGTCTTGCATTAAATGCGAAACGAAGCGAATTCCATTTCATTCTTATGCGCTGTGAATTTTTCGCATTTTTCACAAAATCAAACAGAATAAAATACAGGACCGAAGCACGAAGCAGCCATATGCAAAATGGATCTAATGTGTGTGTGTGTGTAATAATGTGTGTGTGTGATTATATGGCTGTGTGTTTGTGTGTGCGCTGTTATTTGTGAAGGAATTTAAATTGAATGTCAGTTTGTTTGTTTTTGTTTTTAATAAAAAAAGAAAAAGGATGCGCTTACAGAGTTACACACACATACACATACAATTAGATGTTGAACACACACATGCACATATATCACTCAAATACCAACACACACACATTCAAATGTATTGCTACTTGCATCTGAAATTTCATGCGAAAGTGTTTTAATATCATGTCATATGTCGTAGTCTTAATGTTGTTTTTCGGTCTTGTTGCTATTGTACTGCAGTTTTTGTTTTTGTTGCAAAATTATATATATTGTATTTTGTAGTTTTAGTCTCCAGCAATATTGTCACATTTGCATTTTAACAATACTACTACACCGACATTGGAAAATACTTACATTTCGTGAAATACTTTCTTCCCAAAAAAAGTAGTACAGATTTGATTTTACTACACCAATAAACCATTATAGCACAGCATAGGAAAACAGTTTTAAATAGACATTTATAATTTGCTACTCTACATATATTTTGATTTTGAATATTTTTAATAAACTGTTCCGAATAAGCCAGGCCACAGTCCTTCACTGCAATGTTCAGTTTTTGTTGGTACAACCAACTCATTGCCAAACCAACTGATTCCATTCTATCAACTATAAATTCGGTTCATACCCATTCTGCTATGTCTTGGAGATTTTCGATACCTCGAATAATTTCGATAAAAAAAGTTAAATTTCTTGCCTTTATTGATTCTAATTTTTAAAATTTGACGTTTTTAAATATTTTGACAAGATACACATAGAAAAATCCTTTTTTGGCATGAGTTTGGGAGAATGAATAATGGTTTGCAAATTTGCTAGCGGAACTGCTATATTAGTCTATACACACTCCTAATTGTTCTAAAACAGTTCGAAATTGGTTGCAGTACAAACTACATGTTTTTTCATTTTGACAATAACAACCTAACATGAGGTTGAGAGAACTGAATAAGTTGGTTCGTTGGCACAACAAATCTCTACTCTTTGTGTACAATATTTACACATCAATATCGCTATATTTTCCATAAATCATTTAATAATAATCAAATACCCTGCAGTGTAACGGACTAGTTGAATACTAGTATTGGTCTAGTTCTACGTAGACACTCAACTAGCCTGAATTCGACCCAATTTTCATACAATGAACTGTAATTTTTTCAATGCTCATGTCCAACGATGTGTAAATTCTCCCCTCTTGCATTACATTTAAGTAGTTTTTAAACTAGCTTCTTGTAACCAGATTATAGACTAATTTTTTACAGTCAGTCTATAAACTAGTTTCTTTAATCCCTCTCTAAACTGGTTACTATTTACCAGTTGAAATACTAGAGCTGTAAGTTTCATGTGGACCGAATGGATGAAATTGCTCCAGTCAAGAAAGCTTGTAAAATGAGACTTTATGGTGGACAGCGTAGGAGAGAGCGATTGGCTCAGCTTGTTATCAGCAGCTAAGAAACGGATGTAAGGGTTTTTCAAATAGGTTTTTTTGTTAAATTGTACAAGTTCATGGCGGAAAGATATAAAACCGACAACAAAAGTTAAAAAGAAAAATGTTTCTGCAAAATAGATAAATGAAATATAATTTGTATTTCATAATTTGTTTTGTTTTTGACAATTTTGATACGTTCCTTCTACGAACAAATTTTTGAACTGTTTTTCTCTGCATCCATTTCAATTAGCTACCGAACTAGAAACATGGTTACTAATATGAATACTACATATTTATGCTACTAGTTTAGATTTCACTGCAGGGTAATTAAAAAAATAATTCGTTTGTTACAACCTAAAAGATGATTTTACTGTGTGTATGATTTTCAAATAACAAGTTTGATCTCCAGAGTCAATAGCACGAATTTAACAATTGACAAAAATCACAATAGTCCTGTGAATTACTTATATCAAAATATATCAAATACAGATATTTAAGTGTTACTAATTCAGCCAACTTGTTATATTCTTTCGAAGGTTAAGTCGTTTCTTACAACCAAAAATTCGAGATTGTGGTTGGAACTACAATACTAGTAATCGCAGCTCGATAATTGGAACAGACTTTTGTGTGCACGTTCTAAGTTACCTCTGAAACCAGTGTTTCAAACCAGTGTTTCAAACCAGTGATCTTTAGTTCCAAAGCGGTGGCTAAAAACATGTGTGAAACATATGCAGTACCCAAGTAACCACTTTGTGGCAACTTAAGTGGTAGCCACGCAGTTGCCATTAAAGTGTTTGTTCTAAATCATGCGAAATATACTTATTTGCCACCTAATTGCCAGTGAAAAAGCCCCGGTGCGAGGATTAGTTGCAACAAATTTTGATCCATTAAAGTTTCGGTTCAACTATTTGGAACTTGAACTGTAATTTATGTGTAGATTAAAAATAAAAATAATAAAGATCTTACGCAGTGTCATTGCATAATAATAGAAGTCTTTACGAACAGAGTTTTGTAAAAAATACAACTCGAATTTAACAAACGATTCAAGTTTGCAGGTTAAACCTTAATTTTTACGCGCAACCAAAAAAATGCAATTTGTGAAAATTTATTAAAATTGTGATTTTTTTATGTTTAAATTATACTTTTGCGAATGTATATTTTTGCAACACAACTTTCCATAAACATATGTAGTGGATGTTATAAATATGTCGTGTATAATAATAATTTATTAAATTTTAAAGTTAATTAGTTACATTATATATAAACATGTTCCTATTATGTTCTTCATTCTATACTTACTTTCCACATATTTGGAACATAATACATTTAATAATTTGCCACTTTTTGGCACCTTATAGCAACAAAGTTAACTCCGCCCATTATTGTATATGTTCCATTATCAGAATGAATGACTTATATATCACAGCATTGCGACATATTATTGCGTATGTTCCATACATGTTATTAGTCACCTCTTTGGGACTACATATTATTAGTTTGCAACACTGGTTTCAGAGGTAACTTAAACGGTACACATATACCGCTATAGTTTGTGGCAATTGTCGAGCCGTGGTTGCTTGGGTAATAAGTCACAATGCTGTGATATATAAGTCATACATTCTGTTGATGTAACATACACACTAATGGACGGAGCTTACTTTGTTGCTATTAAGTGGCAAAATAGTGGCAACATATTAAATTTTTTAGAAATAACAAATTGTATTTGGCGAATTCTATTTGTTTAGGGGGTAAGATATATGTTTTAACCCAAAAACTTAAATTGTTTGTTAAATTCGAATTGTTATTTTTCTGTTCGTAAAAAAAGCTCTGTTCGTAAAAACGTATGTTATTATTCCATAGCATATTTATTCCATTACATCCTTATAAAATCTGTGTTATTACACGACAAACATGACACTGCTTAGGATCTTTCTTATTTTTATTTTAAATCCAAATAGAGTTCAAATTACAATTCAAATTCCAAATAGGTGATGGTTCTAATTTTCTAAGCCAAACTCCGGGGCTTTTTGGCTGGCAGTTGGGTGGAAAATGAGTATATTTCATACTAGCTGGACCCGTGCACGACTCGTGCCAAGATTTTCTGAATTCAAAGATATGGAGCGATTCTATTAATATAAAAAACATTTTATTATTTATATGAGGGGCCCGTGCTTAGCTGTTGAAATTTTTTTATTCGTTTTATAAATGTAGTAACCAAATAATTCTCCGCCAAAACAACTTTTCTCAAAGACAATTTTTTCTCAGACTGCGCTTCTCCGCAGAATTATTCCCAGTAGAAATCTTCCCCGTAAAATCCACATAGAACGCTTTCCCGTAGAATTCTCAACGTAGAATTCATCCCGGTAGAATTGTTCCCGGTAGAATTCTTTCCCGTAGAATTCTTCCCTGTAGAGTTTTTCCCAGTAGAAGTTTTAGTGTGGTGGGTTTTAATGTAGTAAGTTTCGGTGTAGTGAGTTTAGATGTGGTGAATTTTGGAGTGGTGAGTTTAATTGTGGTTAGTTTTGGTGTGGTGAGTTTTAGTGTGGTGAGTTTTAGTGTGGTCAATTATAGTGTGGTGGGTTTTAGTGTGGTGAATTTTAATGTGGCGTGTTTTAGTGTGGCGTGTTTTAGTGTAGCGAGTTTTAGTGTGGTGAATTTTATTGTGGTGAGTTTTAGTGTGATGAATTTTAATGTGATGAATTTTATTGTGTTGAGTTTTAGTGTAGTGAATTTTAGGGTGGTGAGTTTTAGTGTGGTGAAATTTTAGTGTGGTGGGTTTTAGTGTGGTGAATTTTAGTGTGGTGAGTTTTAGTGTGGTGAATTATAGTGTGGTGGGTTTTAGTGTGGTGAATTTTAGTGCGGTGAGTTTTAGTGTGGTAAGTTTTAGTGTATCAAAATTTGAGTGTAGTGAGTTTTAATGTGGTGAGTTTAAAAGTGGTGAATTTTAATGTGGTGAAATTTTAGTGTAGTGAGTTTAAGTGTGGTGAGTTTTAGTGTGGTCAATTTTAGTGTGTTGAATTTTTGTGTGGTGAGTTTTAGTGTGGTGAGTTTTAGTGTGGTAAGTTTTAGTGTGGTGAGTTTTGGTATGGTGAGTTTAAATGTGGTGAGTTTTAGTGTTGTGAATTTTAGTGCGGTGAGTTTTAGTGTGGCGACTTTTGGGTATAGTGAGTTTTAGTGTGGTGAGTTTTAGTGTGATGAGTTTAAATGAGGAGAAATTTTAGAGTGGTGAGTTTTAGTGTGGTGAATTTTAGTGTGGTGAGTTTTAGTGTGGTGAAATTTTACTGTGGTGGGTTTTAGTGTGGTGAATTTTAGTGTGTTGAATTTTTGTGTGGTGAGTTTAAGTGTGGTGAGTTTTAGTGTGGTGAGTTTTAGTGTGGTGAGTTTTTGTGTGGTGAGTTTTAGTGTGCTGAGTTTTAGTGTGGTGAGTTTTAGTGTGGTGAGTTTTGGTGTGGTGAATTTTAGTGTGTTGAGTTTAAGTGTGGTGAGTTTTAGTGTGGTGGGTTTTAGTGTGGTGAGTTTAAGTGTGCTGAGTTTTAGTGTGGTGAGTTTTTGTGTGGTGAGTTTTAGTGTGGTGAGTTTTAGTGTGGTGAGTTTTTAAGTGGTGAGTTTTAGTGTGGTGAGTTTTAGTGTGGTGAGTTTTAGTGTGGTGAATTTTAGTGTGGTAAGTTTGAGTGTGGTGAATTATAGTGTGGTGGGTTTTAGTGTGGTTAATTTAAGGGTGAATTTTAGTGTGGTGAGTTTTAGTTTGGTTAGTTTTAGTGTGGTGAGTTTGTTTTTCTTTTTCTTTCCTTTTTTTGTTTTTCATTTAGTTTGGATTGTGGTTTTATGTGATTGGTTTTGTTTTTGTATTTTTGCTTTTGTTTTGTGTTGTGCTTTTGCTTTTTTGTTTTTATTTTTTTTTTTGTATTTGAGTTTTTTGTTTCATGTTCGTTGCTGGTGAAAGTGCCGAGTTATATCGTATTGAAAGTTTAGGTTGTATGGGAGGTGCCACGCCTCTTTGCCCAATCCCGCCCATATATAGCCTATCATTCCTTCCAGACCATACCGCATCTGTGGTAAAAATTTCAAGACAATCGGATCAGCCGTTTAGACGGAGAAGCGGAACAAACGTGATTGCTTTTGCTTTTGTATTTTTGCTTTTGTTTTGTTTTGTGCTTTTGTTTTTTTGTTTTTAAATTTTTTTTTGTATTTGAGTTTTTTGTTTCATGTTCGTAGCTGGTGAAAGTGCCGAGTTATATCGTATTGAAAGTTTAGGTTGTATGGGAGGTGCCACGCCTCTTTGTCCAATCCCGCCCATATATAGCCTATCATTCCTTCCAGACCATACCGCATCTGTGGTAAAAATTTCAAGGAAATCGGATCAGCCGTTTAGACGGAGAAGCGGAACAAACGTACAAACGTTCAAACGGACAAACGTACAAACGAACAAACAGATTTATTATATTAATAGGATGATTCGTAATGGCAATTGTGTGGCTACCACTTAAGTTGCCGCAAAGCGGTTATTCGGGAACAATGTTAGAAATATTTCAAAATTTATGGGGATTCAATATGATATTTTATGCTCTGCCAACCGAAAAATGAAATTTCCATAATTAATGGAAATTTCATTTTTTGAATCTGAATCAATTTGGATGACAACGTACTTTTAATTTTTCCAACCGCAAGCAAAAGATAAATTTGCAGTGTGTAAGTTTGAAATCTGCGACTTCTTTATAAAAAATACACTATTGCCATGCATAATAATATAAAAAAACGTAAGTTCTTGTGACAACCAACCTGTTGTTTAACCAACTTGTTCGGTTTTCGGCTATAGTCAAAACCAATCTTATTTATATTATAATAATTTACAAATAATTTAATAATGATTTGTGTTATGTTGTGTCTTTGTCGTGGCAACCGAATATAACATATTTATAAACCAATTTCGTATTCAACAGACGTATTAGCGTACGTCAATTGCCAAATAGAAAATAAATCGATATACGCAATACTAACTTGTCTATATCTATAAAATAAAGACACTTGTACAAATTAGTTGCTACAACCAATACATTCCTAAACAAAATTATTTGTTTCTCTTAAATATGACACACTCACAGAAATAATTGCTTGGCGTGCAGTTGTTTCCGCGGATATTCCTTTGCATCCAGGAAATGTAGTTTGGCTTTACTGAGAATCATTTGCGGCATACAAGAGTATGAAGTGTGACCAACTATTAGTTGAAGCAACTGCATGTTTGATTCGGGAAACACAATTTTAAGCCATTTACAACTTTTTTATATAAAGGGTTTTTCAACAGGGACGCTAAAAAAGTAGAGAGACAGGGACAGCAAATGACGCCATATTTCTTGCCGCTCTTTTGAAATTTCTCTTCAGTAAGGTTTGCCATTTCATGATGGAAAGCTATACGAATTCGAATTCGAATTTCGGTAGTAAATTTTAATAATTTCGACTCGCTGTTGGCTCGTATATCTTTCATCATGAAATGGCAAACCTTACTGAAGAGAAATGTCAAAAGAAAGGCAAGAAATATGGCGTCGTTTGCTGTCCCTTTCTCTATACTTTTGTAGCGTCCCTGTTGAAATACCATAGAAAAAAACGTTTGTAGCGCTCTTATTGAAAAACCCTTTACATTCTACGACAACTAAATTTCAAATGAGTCATAACCAATATTTGATTAGCTCAACCGATAGTTGGTTATATTGACTAAATGATATAACATAGGTTGTTACAACCAATATTTATTTGATTCAACTGTGAAATCAGCTGTTTTGTAGAAACAACAGCAGTCGCACAAGCATCAGATTTTCACTTATTTTTTTTGTGCTGCGGACAGCTCATGCCATGTGTAAAATAACTTGGTATTGTTTAAAGGACCTGTTAGATCTTACTGTTTGGTTTTTGTCATCCACAAATATGCTTTCTTCCACAGGAAACATACTTTTCTGCAAAGTTCTTTCTATTTGGTTTTCATCTGTTGTATTTTTATATGCCGCCCTAGCGCTTCAACGCATTGTAAACACGAAATCAGGATCACAACGAGTTGTCCGCTATTCCCGATGAAGTATGTTCAGAATGGAAATTGCCAATGAATCGTTGTGCAGCTGACTTCGTGTAAATTGATTGATTTTGTGTACTTAAATTGGCTACCATCCCCGATTATTTGGTTGTGTCAACTGATACCTGTTGTTGCAACAACTGAATCAGTCAAATGTTGACAGAACTAAATATATCGATTGGCAAAAACAAAACGGTTGCCTCAACTGATTCATTCTCTGGTTTCTTATAAGAAAAACTAAGAGTTTGAAGCATATTTCCGGTTGCTCTAATAATATAAAAAAAAAACTGTATAATATTATGTTTGATACTGTAGTTCTGACAACCGAATACGTGCTTTCTTAGATCTATTTAAATTCAATTAACATTGGTATATTTCTATTTCATTCACAAAGAAAATTTTGATGTGAGTAACAAAATGTATTTCTTTATATTACATATATAAATAATAACTGTTTAAATATAAAATGTATCGTCTCATTTTTTAAATATTTTTTGTACTTATATTTTCCGATATATTTTTTTATATTTTCGTCACATCACTTGATGCATAACTGACGTATGCATGTCCTCTATGGCAGTCAGCTGCTGTTTTACCGTCTATCATCTGTTTCTGTGATGTTTGCATAGAATTTGCTATATTAAAATAAATTTTAATTCAAACGAAAACGGAAGTGCGCGTTCTGGCACGACAATCGCCATATTAGCCTCACAAATTCTCACAAATGCACTGCAGTGCTGCAAAGCAACAGAAGAACAATTGAGTGATATTTTGAGAGGGATGCATATAATGCATACGTGTGATGATTCAAAATATGAAAAAATAAAATTTGAAATTTTAAAAATGATTAATTATATATTTCTCGTCTCAATATTAGAATTCTAGAAGTCGCTTGAGTATAAAGTATATTTTAAATGTTCAAAATTATGTAATTTCGTGAGTTCTTAATTAATATTGTGGGTTCTAAATTGTGTTGGAAAGTATTGATCTCAGAACAAAATTTTCTAGGGAAAATATTTGTCGGAAAGACCTGTTGAGAGACAAGATTTGTCTCGGAGAAGAATTATGGTTTCTAAACGATTAAAAACAGGAAAGAATTGTCTCGGAGTAGAATTTTGTACATTGAGCGGGAAGAATAATTCGGAAAGTCTTGTCCGGGAAAGACTAGTTACAAAAAGATTTAAAAATTAGAAAAATTATCTGTTGGAAAGTTATCCCGGGAAGAATGTTTTGAGTTAGATTTAAAATGAGGAAAGACTTGTTTGGGCAATATCTAACCAGGAGAAGAATTATATCTTGGAAAAATTAACCGGTGAGGAATGTTATCACTAAGATTTAAAATGGGGAAAGACTTGTTTGGGCAATATTTAACCAGGACTAAAATTATCTCTGGGAAAATTTGTTTCAAGAACACAGGTTTCCATAAGATTAAAAACAGGAAAGAATTGTCTCGGAGTACAATTTTTTACATTGGGCGGGAAGAATAATTCGGAATGACTTGTTTGGGCAATATATAACCAGGAAAAGAATTATCTGTTGGAAAAGAATGTTTTGAGTAAGTTTTAAAATCGGCTAGTATTCTCTAGAAGAAGAGATATTCGGCGCAGAATTGTTCAGCGAATAATAAACTTGGAGAAGAATAGTAAGAAAGAATTGTCTCGGGAAGTATTATCCGGAATTTAATTGTCTCGTGCGTAACACAAAATATTTCTAAAAAATATATTTAACAATTTAAAATATTCTTCTTACACTCAAAGTTAAATCTTTTAATAAGCATTTTTAATTAATTTCCATAAAAAGACGTTTAAACAAATGATAAACAAATAATTGCACAAAAATTCATAATTCGAAATTAGCAAAAATATGGCAACGTTGCAAAGCCAAATATTGTCACTTAATAAGTTGAGTGTCCTTTACCTGAATTCTTTGTAGAACATTTTTTGTTCTTTCTTTGTTCGATTTTTTTTTTAGATTCGAACAAATCTTTATTTCATTCTGCGGCGGCGGGAAGTCGCAACTACAGCCATAGGTAAAGCATTGCGGCCGCGAAATTAGGCACCAACGGACAACGTGTTCAAGTGGAATGAGTTGTGTAGAGTAGAGTGGAAATCTGAAGTGTGAACTGAGAAGAGTTACGTGCGAAGGTAGGAAAAGAGCTGAATGTTGAGGCTGTGTTGAACAACTGGGTGGTGAGTTAACGGATTGGTGCATAGTGAAGCATGGCAAAGACTTTGGCGAAGTAATTAAAACTTAAGAGCTTTCAACAAGGCTTTGGCAGCAGTGGCAGCAGCACAATAGCTGCAACAACAGCAGATGCAGCTGCTGCTGCTACTGCTGTTTACTGCTGCCAAAGAATAGCGATTTGCCGTTGTTGTTGTAACTTGTTTCGAAATGTAATTCAATTTTAAACAAAGCCAAAGCCGCATTCGCGTCCGCACCAACAATTGGCAAAAGGCGCAGCCGAAAGAATGAAATACAAGTTGAAGGATATGAGTCAAAGGAGCACAAAGAAAAATATGGCGCAAGCAACTTAAACTTGAGCAATTCGGCGTGCAAACAGAAATCTGTAGAAAGTAACCAGAAAATAAATGAAATATGAGAAATAAAATATGAGGTAGTAGAAAACTAGAAAATGGTACACTGAGATGCAACAAGAGAAAAATTACAATACCAGAGAGAGTACAAAATTATGAGAGACTAAAAGAAGAAATATAAAGAAACAATAGGCACAGAAATAAAAAGAATTAAACAGAAAGGAACTGAAAGGAAATCCCAGAAATTAATAGAAAGAAACAGAAAGAAATAGAAAGAAAGAGAAAGAAACAGAAAGGAACGAAAGATACTGAAAGGTTCTGAAAAGTACCGAAAGGTACTAAAAGATACTGAAGGTACTGAAAGGTACCGAAAGGTACTGAAAGGTACTGATAGAAAAGCAGGTACTGAAAGGCAATGGAAGGTACTGAAAGGTACTGATAGCTACTGAAAAGAACTGAAAGGAACTGAAAGATACTGAAAGGTACTGAAAGGTACTGAAAGGTACGGATAGCTACTGAAAAGAACTGAAAGGAACTGAAAGATACTGGAAGGTACTGAAAGGTACTGGAAAGTACTGAACGGGACTGAAAGGTAATGAAAGGTAATAAAAGGTACTAAAAGGTACAGATAGGTACTGAAAACTGAAAGGAACAAAAAGCAACTGAAAGGAACTGAAAATATTTGAAAGGCACATAAAGGAGCTAAAACGAGCTTGAAGGAACTGAAAGGAAATCCCAGAAAATAATAGAAAGAAACAAAAAGAAACAGAAAGGAACAGAAAGGAACAGAAAGGAACAGAGAGGAACAGAAAGGAACAGGTTCTGAAAGGTACTGAAAGGTACTGAAATGTAATGAAAGGTAATGAAAAGTACCGAAAGGTACTGAAAGATACTGAAAGGTACTTAAAGGTACGGATAGGTACTGAACATAACTGAAAAGAACTGAAAGGAACCAAAAGCCACTGAAAGGAACTATAAGGAACTATAAGGAACTATAAGGAACTAAAAGGAACCGAAATGATTTGAAAGGAACTGAAAGGAGCTAAAACGAGTTTGAAGGAACTAAAAGGAACTTAAAGGAACTGAAATTCGAAAAATATTAAAATGAATTACGTTTCAATTTAATTTTGACACAGTTTCGTTCAGTGTAGTTGCCCTGCTGGTCTGTTGGCGGCAACAATGGCGGCATTGCAAGCGCGCATCTTGATGGCAGCCAAACACAGCAACAGAAGAAACAGTAACAACATTGACAAGAGTAACAACGCAGAGGCAGCAACATCAACTCTAGCAGCAGCAGCAACAACACAAACAGCAGTAGCAACAACTGGCGCAAAACTTGCTTTTTTATTAAAGGTTTGAGTAGTTGCCTGACACAAACAGCACAAGTAGCAGTAGCAGCAGCAACAACAGCAAAATCCTTTGACTGCGGCAGCACGCAATGCAAACAAATGTTGCTGTGTGTAGCTTCCTCATGTTGTTGTTGTTGGCATATGCAGCAATAATAGCAACAACAACAACGACGAATGGCAGCACATTGCTTAATTGTTTGCTTAGCGCAAATGTTGCCAATAGCAGGTACTGTTGTTGTAACAGAAATAGCAACAGCAACAACAACAACAAGAAAGGGCCGCCAGCTGCAAAACAATTTGGCATTTTTTTTGGCGCGCATCAAACGTAAATTAAATGAAATGCAATGAAAATCAAATGAAAAGTTGCAACAGCAAAAGTTTTTCGCGCGTCAGCAGCAGCAGAAGATGTAGCTGGCAGTAATAACATCAATCTGCAAATCTTTGCAATAAAATTAAGTCTCAAATAAATACTTGAAAATTGTAGTTGCTGCTATTCTAGCCGCCTAAACCAACGAAATTAAAAAATTATTTACTTTATTTTCGGCAACTTTTTCGTCTGCAAAATCTTAAAATCTACTTAAGCCGGTATTTATAGGCTTTTGCTTTGTGCAGCAATCCATTGTTGTTGCAACTACTAAATCAGCAACATTTTTCTTGTTTTTTCTTTTCGTACTTTTTTAGCTACTCGTCTTGTAGCTTGTTGTCGTTGCCAAAAGTTGCAATTGCGGCAATAAATTTGGCAAAAATAAAAAAAAATTTAAAAAAAACCAAATTTAAAACCCAAAAATAAACTGAACATTTTTTTGTATATTGTCAAGTTGTTGTGTGGCAACAACACACCGGCTTAACAAGCAAATCACTTGCTGTCGGCAGCATCTTCCGCAGCAACATCAGCAACATCGGCAGCATCAACAACAGCAGTAGCAGCCGCCACAAGTAAACAACTTGACGATAGGCAAAAACTTCTCAAGTATTTCGATTTTATTTCGCAACTACGTTTGCAATTAAAGTTTCGCGTTGCTACTTAACGAGTTGTACGGCTTTGCAAAGTGCAGCTTTTGGTATGGCAAGCTGTTGGTTTAATTAAATTAAAATACAAAAAATAAAATGGAATAATATTTAATTGCTTTTCCATAGCAGAAAGCCACCTGCATTCGTTTTATTGTTGAAAAATTATTTGTATTTATATTCTTAAGTAAAGTTTGTAGTCTCAGAAATGACGTATATAATATTTTAAATTTTCATTTTTTCAACAATGCTATTTCATTACCATAATATTCAGAATAATTTCAATAAACCGTTGATTGAATTTGAACTAATCAATTTAAATTTAGAGACGAAAAAACGCCCAAGTAACCAAAAGCTGCATTAAATGTTTGTATTATGGGTTTTCAATAGCATTTCAAAGAGCTAATTGTTTAATGGTTTGATATATGTATTTTAAGAACGCTTCTGCAGTTACACGGATAGAAAAGATTTGTTTGAATATGTTTGAATGTAATTAAAAAGTAATACGAAATTATCATACATGTATTAAGAATGAAGTGTAATTAAATTATAATCGAAATTGAATTTATTTTTTTTGTTCACGTGTAAACATTATTGTATTGTCCAGCTGAATCTGTCATATTTACCATAAATATGTTACAATACAAACATAAAATTTTAATTGCATTTGAATATATTATTTCTTGGCAATTTACTTGGTTAAAACTATGTTTCGAAACACAGAAAATGATAATCAAATCTAAAAGTAAATTTTATTTATTGTTGTATACGATATAATAAAAAATAATTAATTAATTAATTAATTAACAAATTTAGCTTCATTTAATATTTCTATATTAAGAAAAAACAATTGGAACATGTTAAATTAAACGAGATAATTAATGTTAATTTAGCATGGTGCATCATGTAATTGTAACATCATGATACCATTAAATTAACAGTACAAAAAGGTAAAACAACGCGATGAATCATGTAAAATTAACATTTGGAAATTTTAATTTAACAAGACATCGAGTTATTCTAACAAGTTATCAAATGTAAATCTAACATTATACAACTGTTATATTAAAAATATAGCATTATGAATCAATCCGATAATTCATGTTCAATTAACATTTTGTACTTTTAATAACTAACATTATGAAATCATGTTAATTCCTATATCTTGTTAAAAATTAACACTATGAATCTGTTTGAAAAAAAAACAACATGAAATCTTTTTAATTTCTGTTCAAATTTACATGATTTTTTCCCTGAGTGTAACAGCCAAAGGGGACTATGGGGGCGATTATCACAAGGCAACGTGTCTGAGTGTTTCAACATGGCGAACCCAGCGCAATCCTTGTCGGTGTCGTCTCAAGTCAACTCACTGGTCACCAGAATTGGCAAATTGTCAAATGGTGACACCTCCACTTCGATGGAACTCCTCCTCGTGGAAGTCCCTGGAAACGGCGCTCTACACCACCCGGTGTAGAAGTCGGCTAAAGTGAGTGGCGAGCATCTCCCTCAGAGTGAGGGTTCGTGCGTTGGGTTTGGGTCCCACCACGGAAAAAACCTATGCGCCATATCTGCTTTGCTAACGAGTATCGAATCAGGATGAACCGCGAGCTGTATGATCCAGCGGCTTCGCTGGCTAGGTCATGTCGAACGAATGGATGAAAACACTCCAGCCAAGAAGGTGCTTGAATCGAAACTCGAAGGTGGACAGCGTAGAAGAGGGCGTCCACATCTGCGTTGGAAAGACCAAGTTGAGGACAACCTGGCAACGGCTTCATCTCAGCGGCCAAAACCGACCCACGGTTGTAAGGGCCATTTAAGTAAGTAAGTAGTAACAGCCAAAATTCTGTTTTGCAGCTACTGAATCCCTACTATACAGCATTTAGTTTTTGTATATTAAAAATCTCCTGTCATTTAAAAAAGTCATAACAAAAACATTTGTCAATTATTATGTTTCTTTTTATTAGTATTTTATATTACTTTAATGAAACAAGATTTCAAAACAGCAAACAACGTACCAGAGGCAAGCATTAATACTTTTCAAGCTGATTTTATTATCGGTCATCGATAGTCCAAATCTGATACAGACGAAGTATTTAGTAATATTTATTGACAATTCCTCCTACGCGGAGAAAATTGTTTACTGAATAAGACATTCATAAAACATATTTATTTTCAATTTTCTTATTTATGAGTAATATTCATGAATTATGTATAATGATGATAAAAAATTACTATGAATTTATTATGAATAGGATTCATAAATTTTACAAATTTTGTTAATAATCATAAAGAAATTATGTGTTTCATATTGTAAGGACTGCGTCGAATAAAATTGTCCGCTACAAAAATGAAAAAATCTAGAAATCTAGTAATCGAATTTTTATAGAATAAAATATGTTATTTTGCAAATTATTTTTAGATTTAAAAAAATATATAAAAAACCATAAATTAATATTATATAATAAAAAGTTGTAATTTTTCCGGAACCCCTTCCATTAATGTTGTGATGGTAGTGTCCGACACCCTCACAGCTGCTGAAGACCACTTTCTTTTAAAGTCTTGAAAGTCTTTGGCCACTTTTTTTGTTGTCTTCATCTCCCTTTTTACTAAAGCCCAGTATCTCTCAATCGGCCTGAGTTCTGGACAGTTTGGTGGATTGGCTTCTCTAGGCACCAAAATCACTGCATTTTGTTGGATCCACTCTAAGGCCGTTTTGCTGTAGTGACATGAAGCGAGGTCAGGCCAAAAAAATGTGGACACTTCATGTTGGCGTAAAAATGGAAGCAATCTCTTTTGCAAGCATTCCTTCACATATATTTCGCTATTAATTGTACCCGAATGAGCTGCTCCTTTTTCCACAACTGAAAATTGCCTGCCAAACAAGGAATTTCTTTGGGAATTTTGTCATTTTTTTTATTTGAATTTTTCAGCAACATTTCCTCGAGAATCGGCTGTATAAAATTCCTGCCCAGGTAGCTGAGAAAAGTCCACTAAAACATAAGTTTCGTCGTCCATTATGCAGCAATCGAATTTTAAATAAAAATCTTGGATCAGCTTTTTAGCTCTTTGTTTTGCGGTTTCATTCTTGACGGCATTTCTATCCGGAACTTTTTGGACCTTGTACGTCTTCAGCCCAGCTTCTTTCTTAGTCCTGCGCACGAAAGATTCTGAGCAATCCGCCTTTCTCGCCAATTTTCTTCCGGATATGCTTGGATCTTTCTTTAAAATATTCACAACCTTCGATTTTCACGATCATGTGGGCCTTTTTTTACAAGAGCATTGCTTCCGATCAATACTCAGGTCGTCCTTAAAGCGGTTGATAACGCGAGAAATGGTCTTAGGGTTAGCCCCTTTTTATTTTTTTTTAAAGACCAACTAGGTTGTTTTTGAAAAATTTTAATTATATTTTCTCGCACTTCCACTTCGTTTGCCATTTTCGCGATAAATAAATTTTGTATTGACTTTAACTGACACAAATTATTCTCTGCCATTTAATTCAGAGCTAATATGATCATTTTTTTTAAATTTGAATCATGCAATAGCACATTATGGGAAGATATGTAACGGACAATTTTATTCGACGCAGTCCTTGTATTCATTTTCTTCATGTGCAATTAACGCCAGTTGTGAAAACCCACGTCGAAGCTACAGTCTTATGAACATATAAGTGAGTGTATAAAATGAAAAATGTGTCATTTGAAAATAAATGTAAAATTTAACTTACATTATTTGTCTGTTAAATTTTACATTGAAATTTACTTTGAATTGATGTATTTTTCCATTGTTTTTTTTTGTAATGTTCGATTCCTTCCTAATGTTCCTTTCCCATTGATGTATTTTATTTTCTAATGCGATATTTTTTCACTTTATTCTGCATAATTAAGATTTGTTTGACATCTGCAGGCTACGTCTATTTGGCACAATGTATGAAATTTTAACCATCAATTATGAATAATAATTCATAAAATGTGTAGCAGAATCTATTACAATTACTCATGACTTATGAATATCTTATACATAAAACTTAAGTAAACATATGCATCATTTTATTCAATTAATCATAATAATTGATTTTTACTTTTATCATATAATATTAAGAATAAAAACCAAGTTATTATGATTACCTATTCTTGGCAGGATATCACGATTAAATTTCTGAGTATAATACATGATTTATGACAACATTTCTCTCCGTGTAAGTAGTAGAGAACCCAAGTATTAATTGCAGCATTTTTATTAGATCGGATGTTAAAAAATAAAATATTATAAAATTTTCAGAATGTTTTTTACCAATCACACTTTTTTGTTAAACTAATTTCTAAGTTTACTGCTAAATATTAGTTAAAAAAATATTGATAAATAAGAGTGTTGCCTAAAAGAAGCCAAATACTATTAAACATCTGACTAATGTAGTTCAAGGAAGCACTTAGTATGACTTGTACAAAACCATAAAAAATAAAAAGAAATAAGGAATAAAAATAGATAACTATTTTAACAAATAAAAGGAAACCACAAAAGACAAAAGACAAAATTTCCTACTAAAATTGAGATTAAATTTTAAAATAAAAAAACTTGTTACATTTTCAAATCAAAATAATATCGAAAAATTAAAGCATTTTTATGTTTTGCCAAGAAATATAAACTACGCAGCTAAACAAATTTGACTTTAGTCTCACTTTGTGTAATGCGTAAATCTGTCTGAATTATTTAAAGGCATCGATTGTGTCAGCAACCAAAGATCAAATGCAAATCTATTCAAGTGCACTTGAGCGAAAAAGGTTTCTTCCAAATTGGGCGTCATTGGTAACCCAAAAAAAAAAATAAAAAAAAATGAAAAAATAAAATAAAAAAAAACGAAGCCATTTAACACTTGAAAAGTCTTTGAAAGGCGACGATATGAAACATTTTTCATTGACACCTTTTTTGTGATGATGTTGTGGTGTTGCTTTAAAAGGCAGCAATATAAGGAATTGATTTTTTTTGTTGATTCCATTTTATTTTTAATTTCAGTTAAATAAATTTGCTAAAATTTTTGAAATTTATTCATTTTTTATAAATTTCAACATTTCCAATTTTAATTCAATGTTTAAATTATCCACTTTATTAAATATCTCACGAACGCTTATGTCATCAATTCATTGTCGTTGTCAGAAAAAATATTTGCCATGCATTGCTGGTGGCAATTTGTGGCTTATTAAGACATGTTGCCAATGAAATCGCAACGTCAACTACAGCCGAAGGAATTTCTTATGTAATGCGCCAAATTGCTGTGTTACAGCTGCAAACGAACTGCATAAATTTCAAATGTGTTGACGATGTTGTCTGCTGCTACTGCTGTAGTTGCTGTTGCTGTATTGACTCATTATTTTGTCACAGATACTGAAGGCAGCAATGACGACAGCACGAAACGCACACAATGAAGTTGCATTTTAAAGGTACACTGGAAAAAAGGTAATATATAAAAAGAAAAAAAAACATAAACACAGAAAGTACAAATGGCACAAAAAATACAAATGGTACGGAAAGTACGAAAAGTACATAAAGTACAGAAAGTACAGAAAGTACATAAAGTACATAAAGTACATAAAGTACATAAAGTACATAAAGTACATAAAGTACATAAAGTACATAAAGTACATAAAGTACATAAAGTACATAAAGTACATAAAGTACATAAAGTACATAAAGTACATAAAGTACATAAAGTACATAAAGTACATAAAGTACATAAAGTACATAAAGTACATAAAGTACATAAAGTACATAAAGTACATAAAGTACATAAAGTACATAAAGTACATAAAGTACATAAAGTACATAAAGTACATAAAGTACATAAAGTACATAAAGTACATAAAGTACATAAAGTACATAAAGTACATAAAGTACATAAAGTACATAAAGTACATAAAGTACATAAAGTACATAAAGTACATAAAGTACATAAAGTACATAAAGTACATAAAGTACATAAAGTACATAAAGTACATAAAGTACATAAAGTACATAAAGTACATAAAGTACATAAAGTACATAAAGTACATAAAGTACATAAAGTACATAAAGTACATAAAGTACATAAAGTACATAAAGTACATAAAGTACATAAAGTACATAAAGTACATAAAGTACATAAAGTACATAAAGTACATAAAGTACATAAAGTACATAAAGTACATAAAGTACATAAAGTACATAAAGTACATAAAGTACATAAAGTACATAAAGTACATAAAGTACATAAAGTACATAAAGTACATAAAGTACATAAAGTACATAAAGTACATAAAGTACATAAAGTACATAAAGTACATAAAGTACATAAAGTACATAAAGTACATAAAGTACATAAAGTACATAAAGTACATAAAGTACATAAAGTACATAAAGTACATAAAGTACATAAAGTACAAAAAGTACAAAAAGTATAAATTGTACAAAAGTACAAAAAGTACAAAAAGCACAAAAAGTACAAAAATTACAAAAAGTACAAAAAGTACAAAAAGTACAAAGAGTACAAAAAGTACAAAAAGTACAAAAAGTACAAAAAGTACAAAAAGTACAAAATGTACAAATAGTACAAAAAGTACAAAAAGTACAAAAAGAACAAAAACTACAAAAAAGTACAAAAGGTACAAAAAGTACAAGAAGTACAAAAAGTACAAAAAGTACAAAAAGTACAAAAAGTACAAAAAAGTACATAAAGTACAGAAAGTACAAAAAGTACAAAAAAGTACAAAAGGTACAAAAAGTACAAAATCGCATACATAATGCAAAATTAAATTAATGTCACTCATACGTCAAACATAAAACAATGTTTTGTCATTTTTCTGTGCGTGTATTGAACACATTTTCTTCGTGTTACTCCTGCACATTTTTAATAAAGCAACAGCTGACAGTTTCAATATTTCAAAGTGTGGCTCAAATATTTCATTTGTGGCTAATTTAAGGTTGCTGTGTGTCTGTCTAACCGACGCTGTTTTCTATGTGTGGCTTCAGTAACGTCTATCGATAGCTAATTGAATTTCACACGTAGAAAATGCAAATAGTTATTTAGATAAAATAATATTTTCGAAAAAAATAAAGCACGTAATAAATACATTTGTCAGTTTATGCGACTGTTGAAAAATCAGAACCGACAAGATGAACATAAGTGAAAAAGAAATGAATTTAAATAACGAAAAACTTTTCTTATTTTTATTATTATTTCGTAACAACGAAAAAGTCTGAGCCAAAAGCCAACTACTCTGCATAAATTCACAGATTATGACAATGACTGAAGCACGAAAGCAGCAACATTCATAATAATGCGTGACTATTATGTCACAGAAAATACTAAAAACAGTAAAAAATTAAAGTCAACTTCAAAAAAAGAATCTAATATGTAACAAAAATAAAAAAAAGTACATTAAGAACAATTAAAACAATAAAAACTAAAATTAATAAAAGTATCTAAAGTATAAAAAAAGTTCAATATGAACAAAAAGTACTATATATACAAAAACGATAAGAAAAGTACGAAAAGTACAAACAGTACCAAAAGTACAAAAAATACAAATGGACAAAAAATTAAAGCACCATTAATAAAAATACGTAAAATTTAAAAAGTACCAAATGAAAAAAAATGAAAATATACAAAAAGTACTAGAAATATAGAAAAACAGAAAAAAGTACAAAATGTACAAAAAGTACAAAAAGTACAAAAAGTACAAAAAGTACAAAAAGTACAAAAATTACAAAAAGTACAAAAATTACAAAAAGTACAAAAAGTACAAAAGTACAAAAGTTCTAAAAGTACAAAAAGTACAAAAAGTACAAAATATACAAAAAGTACTAAAAGTTCAAAAACTATATAAAGTACAAAAAGTTCAAAAACTATATAAAGTACAAAAAGTACAAAAGGTGCAAAAAGTACAAATATTGCAAAAAAGTACAAAAAGTACAAAAAGTACAAAAAGTTCAAAAAGTACAATAAGTACAAAAAGTACAAAAAGTACAAAAAGTACAAAAGTACAAAAGTACAAAAAGTACAAAAAGTACAAAAAGTACAAAAAGTACAAAAAGTACAAAAACTACAAAAAGTACAAAAAGTACAAAAAGTACAAAATGTACAAAAAGTACAAAATGTACAAAAAGTATAAAAAGTACAAAATGTACAAAAAGTACAAAATGTACAAAAAGTACTAAAAGTTCAAAAACTATATAAAGTACAAAAACTTCAAAAACTATATAAAGTACAAAAAGTACAAAAGGTGCAAAAAGTACAAATAATGCTAAAAGTCCAAAATTTACAAAAGCTACAAAATTTAAACAAAATATAAAAAGAGCAATAAAATATGTACTAAAAGTACAAACAGTATAACAAATTCCAAAAGTACTAAATATATAATGAATAAAAATAAAATAAGTAAAAGTATTTAAATGTAGAACAATTAAAAGAATCATAAAGTAAAGTAAATTTTTGAGTCTTTTCGATCATTTTTACAATCTTCATATTATTATTTTTTACAATTAATTAATTGATAAACTTAAAGTAGGAAAAAAAATTAAAAAATAGTACTAAAAGTATAGAAAGTACAAAAAGTTTAATAAGTATAAAAAATTCAATAAATACCAAAGTATAAAATCATAAAAAAGTACAAAATGTATGAAAACTACAAAAAATACAATGGCGCATAATCATAGACAATTTAAAGTGAACTTTTAATTTAAAATCAGATTTTTGACAATTTATTCTATATAACATTTGTCAAAAAAGTCGAATTTAGTTTTAAAGTCGACTTTAAATTGTCTATGACTATGCGCCAAAGTATTCAAAAAGTCAAATGATTTTTAAAAAATACTTAAGTACACGGTGTACAAAAAATACAAAAATTTTAATTATAAAAATTTAAAAAGGTACAAAAAATACAAAAGTTTAGTTACCTAGAAAAGTACAAAGATGTCTAAAAAGTGAAAGAGTACAAAAGGTACTAAATGTACTAAAAGTACAAAGTGTATAAAACATAAAAAACTCTCAAACAGGATAAAAAAAATGTGAAATACTTAATATATACATAAAACCACTGACTGCAAGAAAGCAGTTACATTATTTTCCATAATAATGCGTGACCATCATGCCGAGAAAAAAAAACTGAATAAAAAAAGTAAAACAAAAAATGATATGAATAGAATGTAAAGTTAAAAAAGAAACAAAATGAGACTTAAAAAATAAAAAAAAAACTATTAAAACATACAAACTATTAAATCAATGCTTAAGAAACCGCAAGCGCCCACTAGCCAAGCATGACATCTGGAGCGCGCCGCACGCTGCAACTCAACTGCAACATTCAGACAACATTCCAAGAAATCATGCAAATTTCTGTTACTAGTCAAACCGAAAACAATGCCATTCTTGCTTCCATGCTGCCATCACAAAATAGCAACTACGTACAACTGCATCTGCTTTGTTTTATTCAAATGGTCAGAGAGTAGAAAATAAGTTAAGACGCATGAATCAACTTTAAATCCACCGCCAGACACACGACTGCACGGCTAAGAGACTCGAGACATTGGTTGCTTGCCTGAGCCAAAGTTAAGCAAATGCAGCAAATTATGCAAAGTTGATTATTTGTACAAGAAAGTAAACTACGCCATTTAACGGACCGAATAAAAGTAGAAAAAAAAACCATCAAAAAAGTTCAAAAATAAAATGAAAAAAATTGCACGCATAACTAAGTTTGTGGCTACGTTTTCGCCGAATTGGCTTTGAGTGAAAATAATAAAAGAATATTTAGAAAAACAAAAAAAAATAAAAGATATTCTTAGCCAGAAGTAATGATGCACTTTTAAGTGAGTTTGCCAATTCGAATATGGGGTAATTTTTTATGTAAATCATATTTTTTAAAGTATTAAATTTTGTTACTTGTGCACTCAAATAAACAAGTCTGCAGCAATGACAAAGAAAGCATAACAAGTATTTTTTTTAGTTGATTGTTTGTTAGTTTTTTTTTATAACAAACAACTTTAGTTATTTCAATTAATTTAGTTTGCTATTACATGAACAAAATAGTTGCTAAAATAGCAAACACATTTGTTAAAAAAATGTAAGCATTAATACTTCGTCACGCCGGTACTGATTTTCTTCCGTTATAGCCTGAATGTTTGAAACATAAAATCAAAAGTCATCTCATTTTGTGAAGCAGGGCGAAGAAGGAAGACGTTCAAGACTGAAAACACCAACAGTTGCACAAATATAATTTAAATGTGATTAATATATTTTTGACTTAATCTTTCGGGGATTTACAAAGGACACAATTAATAATTAATTGTAAAACAAAATCAAGACAGCGGCTAATTGCAACAAAAATCAATGCCTTATGGCACATTTATGGCACGTCATAACGGATTTTCAACTGATTCGAATACGTTTTCGATTTTCCATAAAACCCGCTCTTCAACACGATTTAGAAATCGGCATGTTTCCGGAATATGATTCCGTTTTGCTGTACCGATAACGGACGATAAGCGGAACGAATTGTATCTTGGGATGTTTTCATTAACATTCATTGCTTTTTCAACGGATAATTTTAGCTGTTGTAACTAAAGTCGTTTGGAAATTGAAAAAAAAACTGGCTAAAATATCAAAAAAAAAATTTAATGTTTTCCAAGTTTTTTTTTTTGTTATATTTTTTGACTTACTCTTTTGATTTTTTCAAATACAGTGCAGTTTTTCAAGTACAGTGCAAAACTTACAAATTTAATAAAAAAACGCAATTTTAGCAAATGAAATTTTACCATCCGGATAATTTTAAATGCAGAGAAAAAGTAAAGTGAAGCATTGGAATTCTGAAAATATAAAAGTTTTCATTTGGATTTCAGAAAAATATCAATTGATATCAATAATTGAACTACTCCGATCAGTGTAGAATGAAAACATTCGTATAGATTGAGAAAAAATCGACACCGAAGACTATCGACACTGTGAAACCGGAAACTATGAAAACTTACAAAATATTATCTTCATCATCAATGTTATTATTTTAATAGGATATTTTTGGCGCTAAATAGCTCATTTTTTGTAGCAATATTATCCAACTTTTAAATTGTAACTTCTTCCAATTAATGATAACGAAAAGTATTTTGATGCGTTCGTAATATTAAAAAATCATCTGCTTCGTTTGTAAAATGTGGTAATTATATTTTTGGGTGGCTCTGTTAAAATTGTACTTTTGGTTTTATAACTTGTTATATATATTTTACTTTTAACATAACAATCAATGAAATTTGTATTTGATTGTTATGTCAATATTTTTTACTTAATTGAATTTCACATATTGAAATAAATACATTCGTTCTTTTAACATAAAAGTGAGTTTAAATAAATGTGTGTGAAGATATCCATAAAAACATATCCATAAATGTTATGACTTAACAGATGTGGAACGTATGTGGAACGTATCTGGAACCTTTGTTCATATTGAATATACTTCGATTTTTTGTAATTTTTAGCGTTATTTTTTGTAGTTATTTATTATACGTGTACAGCGAATGTATTTATATGCAGTTTTTGCAGCGAACGGTGTGCAAACCACGCTAAGGCGCGAGACTGTACTTAAACAACGACAATTATCAAAAAATACAAATATTAAAATAAGAATCTTACACTAACAACCATCGAAAAACCTGAAAATTCAACAATCTCAATCAAAAATATTACTTTAACATACTAACCATGATACATATATATTTGTATCATGATACTAACTAAGAACATAGTGTTCACAGTAGTCTTTTACCAAATACATGCTATTCCATTGTGAGTAGCATTTAAGAAGAAGAAGAAGAAAACAACGTAATCAGCTGTCAACGTTATCGATTGTTTTTGTTTTTTCTTCGGCTGCAAGCAATTTCTTGTAATTTTCTTTTTATTTTGCTGTGAAAAATCCAAACACTTTTATATAATCGGATGCACTGCTGAACAGCAGACGCGGACGACCCACTGACGATGGCAATGCTGACACGCAGCGCAGCACCCGGTTCGCCAAAAGCGCTGCAACGTTTTCATAAATGCATCGCTTTTCTCTGGCCATCGCTGCAGACGACGCCGTCTAACAACAGTCGCCAGGCACAGTCGACGCACGTCGATGTCATCGACTGTTTCACCAATGAGTTAGTGAGTCGCAAAACCAAAAAGTGGGTTGATATGCGTGACAATCTGCGCCTGCAGTCCGAGCCAGGCACTGAAGGAGGAGGAGTAGCAGTTATAAGCGCCAACAAACAGAGCAACAACAAAAGCAGCGGTGCCTCTTTTACGCAGGGTGTTGGTCTTATGGCCAAAAGTGTCATAAGCGATTTGCAGGCGGTGCGCGCACCCGAACTAGGACTCGACATACGCACTCTATCACAGGCCCAGCTCGATCAATTGCTGCAATCAACGCTCGAGATCAAGAACAAAGTCGATTTTTTGTATCTTATCAAACAGTGCATCGCCTGGCGACAGCTGCCCTCCAACGAGGTGCTTATCGCCTGCCTCAAGTACCTCAGTACGCTCAGCAAAGTGCAGCAAATCGATTCGTTGGCCGATATTTGTCGCGCGCAGCAACATCCGTTGATGCAGAGTCACGCCGCTTTGGCGCCCTTCCGCGCTATGGCCCTATGGCGCAGTGGCAATGCAGACAGCGCACTTTTGACGCTGAGTCGCGGTTATGCGGACAGCGTCGACTCTGAGGAGGGACGTCGCATGATACGGGCCGCGTTTCGCACTATAGCCGAGGAGACGCTGTCGCAGAAAAGCGAAGCGGTGCTGGTGGTATTGCTGGACGTAGCGCGTCATGTACATCGCGAGCACAAGGACATTTTTGTGTTGGCCTGCGTCTGGAAGCAGAGTTTCCTGAGTGCGTGGTTCTGTGATCAGAAGTCGGCGGCGTTGCTTTTCGAGGAGTTCAAGGAATTGCAGGCACTGGTCGCGCGAAGGTTTGTCATATGATAAACCAATACATGCATTGAATATTCTACTTTGCAGATCCAGTTCGTTGTGTGCTTCGTTTTTGCGCCAGGACAACGTGGACGCGGTGCATCGTCTGATCGAGGCTTTTCTGCAGTACAAACAGCGTGATGCGTGCGCCAATTGTCTAGATTTGCTTTTCAACTATCAATGTTTGTTTGGCATTTATTTTAATATTACATAAAATCATTTATTTAAATTTTAGATTATCGCAGTGACCTGCGCGCCTGCGCCGAAATCATCAAATCCTGCAGCGAACTCGAAATGCCGCTCAGCGAAACACAAAACGAAAAGTTTCTCAGTTTGTTTCTTAACCAAACGGAGCCCTCGATGCCGCTGCCAGCAACGCGCGACACGCAACAGTTTCAGTACAAGTTCTAGTCGTCGGTTTAGTCTGCGGCTACTTAGCCTAATTTATTGTTGTAATTTTGTGGTTAAGCCGTTGCTTTTCCCCTTGTGTTAACCGAGTAGTTGAACTTAAAGCAATCAACCTTAATATCTATCAAAACATAAAAATGCACATAAAAGTAGAATCAATTTTTCTGCATTTTTATTGAATTTTTTAGTTGCTGTCTTAGCTTATTTCACAATTAGGCAACATTTGAAACTGATTATGCATTTCGAATGTAGTAAAATGCGCTAACAATTATTTTTTAAATAATAGTTTTATTGCTCAAAAATTGAACACATAAAAAGCGTCTACACAAAAAAACAAAATAAATTTAAAATTAAAAGAAATACTGTTTAATTCCAGTACTTCCGACTACTCTACTTAAAATACGCATCCTCCTCCTGTCCATTTTCAGGCGGTGCATTCTTGATGCCCGTGCAGTCGTCGCAACGCAGTATCAAATGGTTGTGACACAGAGCACGTGCGCACTGCTGACACTGCCAGCGCGTCTTGCTACCAATCTTCGAGGGACACTTGCGACAACGTGCGCGCTTTGGCGTTGTCTTTGGCAGCAACTGAATATCGCACGGCAGCGACGCACACTCGGCGGGCATTGTGCCAGCGCTGGTGGTCCTCGCCGCCGCACTAACTGCATCGGCAAGTAGTTCATCTGGTGGTTCTCCCAATATTTCACCAATGGTCAACTTGAGCGGTAGCGGCAGCTTGACGTTGCGATGTAGACGTCGCTTGAGCAGCTGCTGCGTCAGAAATAGACCCAGCTGACGTTGGAAATCACGCTGCTGCTCATGTTGCGCTGCCGCCTCCTGGCTATGCGTGGACAGACGCAACAACAGCCAGGCATTAGTGCATGCAAAATCGAGCAGCGTATGCAACAGTTGCAACTGTGGACGACGCTTGTCTTGCCGCGGTGCACTAGTGCTGTAGGCGGCACTCGTACTGTATTTGGCGGCTGTTGCAAAGAAACGCGCGCCTGCGCCTTGCGTAGCGTCATAAAGTTTGCGTCCATCGACTAGCGGCGAAATACCGCCGGTCAGTAGCGGCGGTGCTGTGCCATCGGCTGACGGAATTATAGACAAAGCACCCGAATACATGCTGCATTTGACAACTGTGGGCAGATCACTGAGATTTGCGCCAGCGCTCAATTCGCCCACCAGTGTTAGCTGACTTTGCAGCAGCGGCTCGGCGAGTGACAGTGATGTGTAACGCGGCGGCAGCGTCAAATTGCGATGGGTACCCTTGATGTCGCAGACCAACGTGAACAGCTCCTCCTTGACGGCACGAACGCTAACGGAATGACTCAAAATGCCATTGCACATGTAAAGTGTTTTTGCGTCATGCAAACTTATCAAGCGTATGTTGGAGGACGCTTCGTTTGGCATCCACGCTGATGATGATGATGACTTCGTCGCCGCCGGCACCAACAGCGGCAGCTTGTGCTGGTGCAATGTGCAGTTACCACTTGGCGCATAGTACGATCGGCAATTGATGATGAACTTGTCCCAGACGCCACACAACGCCCGCAGCTGCTCACGCTTCGTGGTCGACTTGGACTTTGGCGGAAACTCGCTGAGCTGCAGACAGTCGCCTAGAAATTCAAAACGTCGCAGTGTCATCGTCGCACGAAAGATGGGAACACCCAGCTCTGGCGTCCACAGTTCTTCCAGCGTAGCACCATCGCTTCGACAAAAGATGCCGCACAAATAATTAAGACCCAGCCAGGCGTGCAGCTCGATAAGATCTGTACTGCGTGTATTGGGCAGCGATTTGCCGCGTCGACGTTTGATCTCCTCGTTGGTGTGTTTGACAATGCTCTGCAGTATGGGAACATCGAGCAGCAGCTGCCAGGCTTCGAGCGTGTTGACAACCATTTTGGCGGGTCCTTTGCCTTTGGGCGGCAATGTTTTGTTGGCGTATGCAACTTCCAATGTGTTGTTCAAAGGTTTCTGGTTGCTCCAGCGTACTGGTGAATCTATGCGCGCGCGTTTGCTGCGACTGGGTGCAGCAGTGCCATCCGCCAATGGAGTTGCTAGCGACGGTGGCTGCTCCCCATCAGTAGTCTCTGCGTTTAGCCAAACGGTCTCGTCATACTCGCCCATGTATGTGTCGCCAATCTCGATTTTCATCTCCAATTTGCCCTGTATATTGAGTGGATCTTCTGTTGGTACGACGCTTTCCGACGACGGTTCCAACTTTACGTTATTCTCCAGTAGCACCTCGTTGTTGCATTCAGCAGCGGAAACAACTGCTGCCGCTGCGTCTTCCTGGTCAGAGTCACAGTCAGTTTTGATGCAGTTGATCGGCAGCATCATAAACTCGCTGTTCGTCGCCATAACCTAAGGCAAATTATTTTCTTTATAATTTTTCACTTTCTAATGTTTATTTTGCACCTAAAAACTCTTAAAAAACTCTTTTTACATATTTAAAACAGCAAAAAAATAATTCAGTAAACAATCATTTCACTTTTGAAACGTCAAACGTAAATGACTCTAAATTGATGACACAGGGCTGCCAACTCCTTTATGGATTGGCGACATGGCAATTTTTGCCGAAATCCGTTTGCAAGTTTCAGTCATTTAAATGAATGAATTTGTAAAAAAATATCTATTTAAAACGATTTTCATTTTCAACATATTTTATTTGTTATAAAAACATGATTTTTTTCTTAAAACGAATTACTCCACAAAACGTGTAAAAATTTACTATTGGCTGCATTCAGCGACATCAGCAGTTGTGTAGCTGTTGAGCAATTTGAGCTTGAATGGTAAGCTACCCTCAACATGTTTTGTGAGCGGTCGCCATTTTTTCCAGCATGAAATTTTTACGCTACATTTGCGCTGCCTTTGTTATCGATGACATTTTAACTGAAATATTTATAAACAAAAATTGAATTTAGATTGGAAAATGTGTTTTCAATCAATTAAAGAGTTGTATGTAACTTTAATAAAATATTAATAATAAATTAAATTGTAAATTGACAGCTGAGATAGCGGTGCATTCAGTAACAGTGAGCGATACGTTACTGAGCAGTTTCGCAACTGCTGAGGTCGCTATATGCAGCCATTGATATCCTATAATTTAATTTTGTATAATTTTTGGTGCTGATTTTGTCTGCTGATTATGACATAGCTTAAACTTTCTTATATGATTTACTTAAAAAAAACATTTGTCCACAAGGTTTCAGTCCAAAAAGTACTAAAACCTCCAAACATTATACATTGTATGGATCGTTAGCTTGAAATATCCCAGCCAACGCAAGAACTCCGAAAAGATTGTTTTCACAATCTTTTGTCTGAGCCTGAGCGCGCATGTTTTATTTAGAAAAGAGTCTTTAAATATACATTTTCTGATAAAAATGCGTCATTCCGACCTGAGCATAGTTAGTAGGCTCTTTTAGAAGTCTTGTATCGGAGCCTAAAAACAATATAGCAGGGAGCCTAAAAATAATCAGGAAATTGTCTTGTATAAGATTCATTTTATATCGAAAAAAGCTTCCGAAAAGGCTCCCAAAAGAGTCGAAAAATTGCATGTGATTGCGTTACAATAAAACAATATCAAATAGGAGCAATAAAAATGGTTTTTTTATATTTTAATTGAAAATAACGGCGAATATAATAGTAAAAAAACATCATTAAGGTTGGAATCATCGCACCTCTGCACAAGGGATGCTGCAACAGCGACTAACTCTGCTTTAAAAATATTGCACTGATATTGATATGGCTGCAGAAGTCTTTGGCTGCATATATCCAGATATTCATATATCCAGTATATTCAAAAATATTTCTCGATGTCAAATATCTGAGACGGTATTTTAGCTGTACATTGTTCGCACAACGTCATCTGTACTGCTTGTGTCTGCGGGAATAAATGGAATAAAGTATAAGCTTAAGCTTAATTTTTTTACTGACTTACCATAATAATTATGCGCCGCAACACACGGTTTTTGTATATTTACAATTAATATATTTTATTTTTTTTTTTGACAAAGTGTTTGGCATTTATTTTTGAAAGCTCAAAAAATAAATTGTACTAAAACACTTGTGAAATGAAATCAAAACATTCATCTTAGATTCAAGATACGGGAGCCTGAGTGTAACTTGAACTCTGGCGTTAGCTGGGATACTATGGATAATCGTTAATAATTTGATTTTTTTTTCTTAAAAAAAATAGCTTTGTAAACTACTGTATTCATGCGAATTATATATATATTCGTTCTGAACGTTAAGAATATTCTGTTTTTTTAAATTTCTGTTACGTTATCCGAATTCTGTTACAGAACGTTCAGAACGTATTCTGTTTATTCTGAGTTCAATCATAGAATACACATAATAAAACTGTCAACTTAGAAATTATTTATACAAATTAAATTTATTATTTTAATGAAGTCGCGTTTGTCGCATGATATTGGTGGTCTGTCATGTGTGCCGCAAGATATTGGTGGTCTGTCGCGTGAGTCGCTAAATATTGGTGGTCTGCATATTGCGAGGACATATATACAAGATAGTGACATTGCCAAATGCAAGTTTGGTACTGCAGTTTATAATCAGCATGTACGGAACCTCTTTGATTAAGAAATCTTTGTGAAACGATGTACGATGCGGTAGCATGACGTTTGGCCTGGGGACGGTTCGCCTTGGGACGTTTCGCCTGGGGATGCCTCGCCATTTCATTGTGAATTTCATTGTGAATATTACGAAATTGAAGAGAATGAAGAAACGACAAAGAGTCAGAGTTGCCATACTAAATTTAATTTATGAAATTGTATTTGTAATTTTATTTTTAGGTAATTTTTAAAGAATTACAAATATTATTATCTGTATAATTAAATATAAAAATGGATGATTTTCAAAATATTATATTTTGAAAGTATTATATTAAATCTGCTAATTTACGAATGATTGTATAGGGTATATTTCTGATAATAATAAAGGAAATGCGAGTTTTTCTAAAATTTGAAGATAAAATTCAAATATTGGGTTTTCATTCGATCGTTATTTGATAACCGGAATTTTGTTTGTTTGCTGTCATAAAATATAGTTTTTATTAGCAATTTATTTAGCCATCATAACTTGAATAGTAAACACTGCATTTATTTCAAAATTAAGACAAAATCGCACACCCCCATAGTAAAAATATATTAATTTATTCTTATCCCCGAAGTAATTAAAAAATTGAAACAGGTTTCTTAATTGATATAAAAAATCGATAAAAACAAGTTTTATTTATGTATATTTAAGAAACTTATTTTTTTGCTGAGATTCGAATTTAACATTTATGAATGTTTATCTCAATTAATGTACCTTTCTGTGTACTTGTTTTCTAGTGATATATAAATAAATAAATCCTATTACTTTTGGAGGTTTAACTTCAACATAAAAAGAGGTTTAGTACAGAGGTTTTGCACATATATGTCCTCATTCATATTTATATAAATGCTTTCATACATGAATACATTAAAATTGGTTCCATGGTTTGAATAGAAAATCATTTACTATTATTTATAATTTACTCCTTTTTTATAAATTTAAATTATTTACTATATTTCTAATTTTAAATAATATTGTGTATTTATATATTTTTTGGGTAAAACTTAAATAAAGTGATAGCAACCCTGATAAAATAAATTTAAAATAAAATTCACAATGGAATGGCGAAACGTCTCCAGGCGAAACATCCCAAGGCGAACCGTCCCCATGCCAAACGTCATGCTACCTAATTTTTGACATCATCCAATCTGTCGTCTAGTGACGTCTAGATTGACATCATCCAATCTGTCATAGCATCTACACGAAACGACTTTTGTACAATCGAATTCAGTTGTACAACTCAGTAGTAACGTGTGGACGAGGTTAATAACAGCCCTGTAATGACGAAGAACAACCAAAACAAAAATATAAACTCTATTCATCTCATTTGCACACACAACAATATGCTGTCAAAATGACACTGAAATTTTGCAACACACACTCACACAAAGCCATACGCCATTCGGCTGTCAAGTCGGCTGACGTCGTTGTCTTATTCGTTTCAACGGCACCTTTTACCTCAATTCATTCGTTTTTAGCTTCGATTTTCATTTGTCTTCAATGTGAAACTTTGCCAAGTACTATATAAAAGTTTTGTGAAATTCAACCCACGAAATAAAGCTAAGATATTTGTGTGAAAAAAGTGCAAAAATTGTGTTGGTGAAATTCGCGCGCAATTCGCATAAACAAAACATTGCTGTGGTTTAATTGTCAAATTGACAACTTCAAACTTTTTCTCATTTGAGAAAAATTTTTCTCGGTTTTGACATTCGACGACATTTGCGTTTTTTTCGTTTCTCCTCTGGCAGAAATTTCGATGATTTGGTTGTCAAGTTTATTCGTTTTGTAAATAAACAATAAAGTCGCCGCTTAATGCCTCAAATGCTCAACAATTAAACATTTTAATCAATGTTTAAGGTAAGTAGTGAAATTGTGCCAACGTTGCGATGAAATCATGTCAGTCGCCAATATATTTTCGTGCATTAGTTAGACCCCCTCGCCTAATATATATATTCGGCTTCCGCCATTTTGATTTATATATGTTGAATAATGCAAAAATATATTTATAACAAAAAAAAAAGAATGTATCTACAAAATGCGAAATTATTTGCCGTATTGGCGCGTAAACATAAACAATTTCTTGGCTGAGACCATAAGTGACATTTTTGTCATATTTGAAATGTGAACATTTGTGCAGCCGTCAGTCTGTCCAAATGTCCGTCCGTTCGTTTGCTGCCAAGTTAAAATCATTAAAATGTCAAATTGCTTCGTGTCAAATAATCGTTCATTCGCTTTGTGTGTCGTTTTGTAAATTCTTTGTGTGTGAGTGCAACGAGTCACTCAAGCAGTTCTCTTCATTAAGGTTCCCATACACGCTACTATATAGAATGTTGTATGAAATATTTAGTGTATTCACAGTTTCATGGTATTGCAATTATACTGTGAGCACCACTTTTCTGCTTGTTAAAATATTATGTCAAATATAAAATTTGGATTTTTTCATTAATATTCTCATTTATATTCCTCGATTGAGGAATATAAATGATTGAGGAATATAAATGTATTCAATTTCACAATTTTTCTTCATTTCACAAAATACGACACCAAAAGACATGCCTCAGGGCTACTCTCAAATACAATACTTGTGGTATTTCTCTTTTATAAGGAATACAACAACAAATTGACGTTTCTGTGTTATTGTATTGTATATATACTACATGGTACGAATACCATACTAAAATACGATGAACTGTGAATACGGAAATTGTATCATTTATGTCGGCGTCGTACGACTAAAACTAATCTCTGCATGTTGGTCTGAATACTATGAAATATTTTGATTTCAAGCTATACAACCATCAAACATGCTAAAAAATGTTTCTTTTTAAATTTTTCCATTAAATCTAAAAAGTTTAAGATTTTCTTTATGTGCAAATTCGAACATTTAAGTTATACCACAAAGTTCAATGAAAAATGATGTTGTATAGCAAGAATAATAAGATTACGCATGTACACCCTATATTGCTGACGTCAGAAAGTTCCGAATGTCAGGTAACGGAAATTCAAATTTGAAATTTAGACATTTCATAAATTACAAACAAATTATTTAATTGTTTTGATTGTTGTTTTTGTGTCGAAAATTTTAATAAATTAATATATTAATATATTTTCGTTATCCTAAGGGATGGGAACGACTCAAAAACTGTTATTTTATTATGTTTTTAGGGTATTTCGAAGTAGATTTCTTATTTTTTCTTTGTGGTGGCCGATTACCTGCAGTTTTTCCACATTTAACACAATTATTTATAAAATAATCACACATTTGTTATTTTCTTTGCAACAACATTCTGACACAATAAAAAAATACGCCTTAAAGGGCGAATTTCAATAAATCCTTCAGTGCGAGACAGGAGATGAACATGAAATTTTGTCAGGCTGTCCAAATTTCATGTTCCTAGTCTTACCCCTTAATTTTTGTTTTGTCAACTATTTTTTCATAAACAATTATTTCAGATTTTTAACTTTCGTATGATTTCATTGCCTTCAATATAAGTTCTCAAAACGAACGTTCAGCGTTTGGTTTTATACATAAATCAAAAATTGTACTATATATTCAACCGATTTTGAAACGAATTATAGCCGATATCGTTCACCGGAAAATACATGATAGGGGGTAAGTGTTCCACTGGGCATGGATCGATCAGTCAGTTAACCAAGATACGTTATTTTATATATATTTATATAGATTATTTTGAAATTTAGAATACAATTTAGAATTTAATTTATCCAGTGTTGTAAAGTTTTACTATGCATAACATTTGACATTTCAAGTTTCCGACCTTCATATTCACATATCGTTTTGCCCTTTCTCTCCGCTCTCTCACTTATAAACTGACGACAGCAAGATAACCGAAATGTGTGTGCGTCAAAACGCCATTTTGAAAAATCGAAACTAAAAATTTTAGCGCGTTGCGTAGAACTACTGTCAGTTTGCTCACACTTATTGCTTTAAAGGCATCTTGCATCGCTTTCTGTCGTCGTCGAATGTACTATTTTCTGACAGCGCGACATTCATTCGTGCACTGACAGCTGTCAAGCGTGTTAAATGCTGGCGAAGGTATCGTGCAAAGTCTACGACGTAGTCGAATTATCAAAATTTTGAAGTTTAACCATTTTTGAAGTTTCTATAAAAATTGACATTTAAAGTCAATTGTGTTGACAGACGCTAAATTATGTCAAAATAATATTTCAAATAAACAAAACAATTATAATACAAAAAACAACTTTGTTTTCTAAACATAAAATAAACCAAGCAACTCTGTGAAAATTGAAGCAAAGTTAGAAATAAATCAAATACAAAAAAAAAAAAACTACTCTGCGCTAAATAGAAAAATTCACTTTGATTTGGGAACACAAAATAACAAAAAACTACCAGCAGGCGGCTGACACGGGAACGACGTTGACGACAGACAAGGCATCAGAATTTTAAAATTTTTTCCTCAGACTTCATTCAAAAGTCGACAGCAAATAATTCAAATACTACATTTTCGCAGGCGAAGAACATTTTTGAATTTTCACATCACCGAATATAATTTGTGCGTTAATAAAAGAATATTTCGAAATACTGCAATAGCAGCAGCAACAAATCACAAAACGAATTTATATTTCATTTCGTTTTCTCTACTCTTTCCACAGCGCTTTATCACGCATTTGCATTTGGTTTGCATAATTTTGAGACACACGACGTCGGCAGTTTCCAAAAAATCAACCAATAAAACAACGGACTAAATAGAAAAATAGCCAACTTATTTCACAAAATTATTTCAATTGACCACACCACGTAGTAACGTTGCTGCAATGATTTCGCCGGACGCAATGCACCATCAGGAGGAGGTCAATTCGGTGCTGGATCGACAGATACGTCAGGACATACAGGATATGGCGCAGGAGGCGCAGATACAGGCACAGATTATTGCACACGAAGGTAAGTTAAACGTTTTTCTATTTAATATAGATTTTAAAGCGAAATTCTACTGCTTGAATTGGACAAAATAAAATCACTAGTGTTTGTTACTGTCGCTGTCACTTTACACTGGCGTTTCAATTATTAAAATTGAAGTTTGTGACTTTTGGTGCCATCCGTATGTCTGTCTGCCTTGTGTCAGCTTACGTAATTTGACACATTTTACATATATTGTGTCAAAAAGTTGCATCTACTTCAACGTCCAAAAGTGGCAGTAATGTCACAACAAAACTTCTCGATTTCTTCTACCAGATAAAGTGTAAATAGTTTTATACATTTGTGAAAAATTGCTATTTTTAATCAGAAAAAGTGCCTCCATATTGTAGCCTCTGATACCCTACCCCTCGTCAAGCAGTCAGTCGTCTAAAATATAGTGTTGCAATTTTTGTATACTTTTTAAAAGTTAAATTTTAATTGGCTTAGCGTTTTTTTTGGAAAATATTTCAATTAATATTGAAAATGATTAAAATTCATATTTTCAAGTATATTTTTTAGATTTTATATAAAAATTTTTAATATTTAGTAATTTTTGCATTCAACAGCTGCGCACATTTTGACATTTCAGGGTTGCCGTTTTGATTCGATACAATTAAAAAAGAATCAGTCACTTGAATAAAATCTAGTATTTTTTTTATTAGAATGCGGATTTTTAAATACAATAATGAGAATACAAATTTATGGTGTTACTTTCTAATGGGTGTTAAAACCCGTGAAGTAATTCTTTAAAGCCTGTATTAGAATTTCGAGCGATAAAACGTTCCCAAATTCATGTTTAACATTTTTAGGTTCTTAACTATGTCAAAAATTTAAAATACATGTTTTGTGATTTTTTTTTTAGTAAAACATGAAAATGGTTTAAATTTAAAAAAAAGTAGTAATCACCAAAAGTATAGACAGTGGTGACATGAACCACAATTCATGTTTGCATTAATTACACTACTTGATAAAAACCGAGAGATAAATCTTCCTACGACGATCTTCACATATGTAAATATATTTCTATATAATTTGATCTTTACTGCAAGCTCAGTTTTAAATTGTTTAATTAGCTAATACAATATTTAAATATTTCATTAATAAGTAATTCCTATTTTATTTAAATAATAGCACGCGATCGTTTTCAGTCCACATCCAGCATTGAGGAGGATGTGCACGAGGTCATTGATCACGATGGCGTCACCGTTGTCGGTGTGGTCGAGCACGATGAAGAGGAGGACGACGAGCAGCATCACGAGACTATTGTTGAGGAAGACATCACCGAGCATGACATGTCCGAGATGCATGAAATCAAAGATTACAAAGACATAATGATGGACACAGACGGAAACTTGGACAGCTCATCGATGCGCAAGCGACGCGGCAATCTACCAAAGCATTCGGTGAAAATATTGAAACGTTGGTTGTATGAACATCGGTACAATGCATATCCGAGCGATGCGGAAAAGTTTACACTCTCACAGGAAGCGAATTTAACAGTTTTACAGGTGTGGTTTACACATTTTTTTTTTGTGTAAAAATTAAGCAGTTTTAATTGTTAAATTTTCATTTTTTAGGTCTGCAATTGGTTTATTAATGCCAGGCGACGTATACTACCCGAAATGATACGTCGCGAGGGCAACGATCCATTGCATTTTACTATTTCACGACGTGGCAAAAAACTCAACTCTTCGCTGAACTCATCCGGTGGATTAAATACATCGGGCAATGCGCCCAATCCAATTACAGGAAGCCCAGCTTCGGAAGTGGTTAGTTGTTTTCTTTTTATTTTTGTAATAAACTAAATTCTAATTCTTTTACACTACAGATTGTTGGTACCACAGAAGAACTTGAGGGCGAAGAGGTGCACGATGGCGTTGCCAATGTATTGACCGCGCTGGGCCATCACTTTGTACAGACACCTGGCGGTCAAATGGTTAAAGTCGAACCCGATATGGAGTACGATGATAGCGTTATATATAGGTTTGTATTTTTACATATTTTGTTTTCATTATTTGCCGCAATATCAAATCATTAACTACCGCTTTAAACCCTACTAAACCCCCCCACAAGATGGCAACAAGCAATTGCTGCAAATCCGCAGGGTTTTCAAAATCTTCATCCACAAATTCAAGCAAAAATACTGGCCAAAATTCAAACTGCCAAGCAACGTCAAGCCGCCTCTCAAATACCTTTTGCACATGCCTCCAACATGCAAGTAGCAGCAGCTGCTGCCAATTCAAATGTAAAAGCGGCTTCCTCCTCAAATACAGCAGTTGCTGCAGCAGCATCATCATCAGCATCAAATACATCACAATTTCCTGCAAATCCTAAATATTTCTATTCGCAAACATTGAATCAAATCTTTCACATACAAAATAATGTTGTCAATACTCAGAAAAACACTTTTAATGTTTTGAGGTATTTGTTATCGTTTGCTTTCGTTTAAAGAGCGGCTGCTTTTTTTATGTTTTTTGTTTTATGTTTTTTTTTTTAGTTTTATAGTAAATTTGGCTGCTTTTTTCATATTCATAAAAATTGTAGCTTAAAATTTAAATTATTTAAAATTATATATTTAATGACAACAATTTTTATTTTAGATCCGAAGATGACAGCGTCAATGAATATGACTCCTGCGAAGCTCAAAGCGAAGAGGAAGTCAAATTCGAAAACTCCGATGCATGGCAGAGCGTAATGAAGTAAGTTTTTCAAAAATACAAACACGAAATATTTCGATTTAATTTAAAGCAATATTTACTTCTTGTTTTTAATTATTTCTTTTTTTCTTTATTTCTTTTCTTCATTTGTTTGGCTATTTTGTTGTTTAACTTATACAAAAAAATCCAAAACCTGTTCCTAAATCCAACACCACCCACATCCACACATATTCACGACACACTTCCAAAATACCAACTGCTATTTTTTTGTTGATTTTCTGTCTGGCCTTTTCAACATTTTTATTTACGGGACTGTTTTCAGTACCGAGGAAGTCACCACCACCAGTCCGTCGGCATCGAATGCCACCTACTGGACATCCGCGCCGCCGCATCCGAACCTGGCGCATCTGCCACAGCTGGCGCAATCGGCGAGTAGCAATAACGAAGTGACACAAGCCAATAATGCAACTGGTGAGTTTGATAAATGAATCGAATGAAAATGGATAAATGAATGAATAGATAAATTAATAAAATAACAAATATTTGTATAATTTTGAGAAGGATAATTATATTAATGATATTTGAATTAATGATTATGAATATATGAATATATGAATATTATGAATATATGAATATATGAATATATGAATATATGAATATATGAATATATGAATATATGAATATATGAATATATGAATATATGAATATATGAATATATGAATATATGAATATATGAATATATGAATATATGAATATATGAATATATGAATATATGAATATATGAATATATGAATATATGAATATATGAATATATGAATATATGAATATATGAATATATGAATATATGAATATATGAATATATGAATATATGAATATATGAATATATGAATATATGAATATATGAATATATGAATATATGAATATATGAATATATGAATATATGAATATATGAATATATGAATATATGAATATATGAATATATGAATATATGAATATATGAATATATGAATATATGAATATATGAATATATGAATATATGAATATATGAATATATGAATATATGAATATATGAATATATGAATATATGAATATATGAATATATGAATATATGAATATATGAATATATGAATATATGAATATATGAATATATGAATATATGAATATATGAATATATGAATATATGAATATATGAATATATGAATATATGAATATATGAATATATGAATATATGAATATATGAATATATGAATATATGAATATATGAATATATGAATATATGAATATATGAATATATGAATATATGAATATATGAATATATGAATATATGAATATATGAATATATGAATATATGAATATATGAATATATGAATATATGAATATATGAATATATGAATATATGAATATATGAATATATGAATATATGAATATATGAATATATGAATATATGAATATATGAATATATGAATATATGAATATATGAATATATGAATATATGAATATATGAATATATGAATATATGAATATATGAATATATGAATATATGAATCTATGAATATATGAATATATGAATATATGAATATATGAATATATGAATATATGAATATATGAATATATGAATATATGAATATATGAATATATGAATATATGAATATATGAATATATGAATATATGAATATATGAATATATGAATATATGAATATATGAATATATGAATATATGAATATATGAATATATGAATATATGAATATATGAATATATGAATATATGAATATATGAATATATGTATATATGTATATATGTATATATGTATATATGTATATATGTATATATGTATATGTATATATGTATATATGTATATATGTATATATAAATATATGAATATATGAACATACAAATATATGAATTTATGATTTTATGAATTTATGAATTTATGAATATATGAATATATGAATATATGAATATATGAATATATGAATATATGAATATATGAATATATGAATATATGAATATATGAATATATGAATATATGAATATATGAATATATGAATATATGAATATATGAATATATGAATATATGAATATATGAATATATGAATATATGAATATATGAATATATGAATATATGAATATATGAATATATGAATATATGAATATATGAATATATGAATATATGAATATATGAATATATGAATATATGAATATATGAATATATGAATTTGTGAATTTATGAATTTATGAATATATGAATATATGAATATATGAATATATGAATATATGAATATATGAATATATGAATATATGAATATATGAATATATGAATATATTAATTTATGAATTTATGAATTTATGAATATATGAATATATTTATGATTTTATGAATTTGTGAATTAAAACAAACAATTTTAATATTAATATTATTTTATTTATTTTTAGCTAATCAACAGAATGTGATCGCTGCAGCGCAGGCGGCGGCCAATGTTAATGCGGTTGTAACCTCCGCCGAAGTGGCTGCTGCCACAGTTGGCGCCGAAGCCACCGTCGTCACATCGGCCACATCGAATATTGTCAGCAGCAACAACAACACCAATAATAACAACAGTAATCACAATCACAACAACAACAATAATAATAATAACAACATTTTAAGCAACAGCAACAACAATACAATTACTTCGGCGGTGCAAGTTATACATCCGACCAGTCACTATGTGAAAGGTAGGCTCTATAAAGGTCTGAACTTAAGTCGTTTGTGTATTTTATCTAAATTGAACACACATGAACATTTTATTGACATTTTTTTATTATTTGCAGGTGTCATACGCGACGACAAGGATAAATTCAAATGTCTCTATTTGTTGGTGGAGACGGCGGTCGCTGTGCGTCAACGCGAAAAAGAGCAGGAGGAAGATGTGCATGTGCTGGGCAATTGAGCGAGCGTTTATCGCAATATGGTTTATTTAATTTTTACAAAACAACAATTTTCCTTCAACCTACCAAACAACCGACAGCCACCATCCCCTCAACGCCCCTGCCACATAAACTCGAACCCTTAAAACTCACAGAGATTTTGTTTAATTTTTGTTTTAGTTACTGTAGCAAATGATAGAATGAATGGCACGACATAGCATTAATATTATTTTTTTTTTAATTTAATTTTTGCATAAATTCAAATGTTTGCTGTTAATAGTCAAATTTTTTTTAAAACATTGTTTAACAAATACAAAATTCATTTTAATTTCTTCGAAAGGCCGTCGCTACTACACACAGTAACTGCTCCAAAAATTAAATTTATTGCATAGTTTTAGGCTTTTACCATTTAAACTAATTTTAAATTTAACGCATCTTAAACTAAACTAAAAACAAAGCAAACTTTTTATATAACACTTAACATAGTTTTATGAATTTGTTTTCTTTTAAAAACACACACACACAACAAATAATTCGTTGCAAATTTTGTTACACTAATTGAAACCTTTTAAGCCTTTAGTAGTTTTTAGTGTGCGTTAAAAACAATTACAAATTACATTTAATGACATACACAACAAAGAACATGTAATATACGTATATATATTATATAGAAATACAATTTAAATGTAATTTAAATATATAGTTATATCTAGCTTATATAGAATTTACTACATCATTGCTTTAAGGCAAGCTTTTGTATAAAGAAACAACTACTTCTCTTCACACGTTAATCGTTCACCATTTCTTTCTTTTTTTTCCATTTGCTGTGTCAATGTAACTTGTTTTCTTCTTTTTTTTTTATTTAATTTAACATCATTCATTTCATTATCATGATTCTACTGAAGCACTTTTTTCAAGTGGTTATTCTTTTAAATATCCTTTTTAGCGCATGTGTGCATAAAGTACGCATGTTTTCTCATTTAATACATGGCATTTTTCCTTTTTTTTTTTGTTTAGTATTTTTTGTAATTTCAATTAAACACGAATTCCTAAAAAAAATTTAAAAATGAAATTTAACACAAATGATTGTTATTAAAGTATGGAAAGATGAAAATATATATATATAATAAACAGAAAAACTGTCTTTATAATAAAAATATCTTGTTTTTTTTTTGTAATTAGGCGAAACATTGTAAAGGTTTTTTCAATAAGAGCGCTCCAAAAGTTTTTTTCAAGGGTTTTACAAAATTGGAGCCACAGGGACAGCAAACGACGCCATATTTCTTGCCGCTCTTTTGACATTTCTCTTCAGTAAGGTTTGCCATTTCATGATGGAAAGATATACGAGCCAACAACGAGTCGAAATTATTAAAATTTACTACCGAAATTCTTTTCATCATGAAATGGCAAACCTTACAGAAGAGAAATGTCAAAAGTGCGGCAAGAAATATGGCGTCGTTTGCTGTCCCTGTCGCTCTACTTTTGTAGCGTCCCTGTTGAAAAACCCTTTATTATAGTTGTGCCCATATAGCATATATATATGAGTTCTATTTGTTTTATAGACTTTTTTTAGTAGACATTTTACTGAACATTTAAATTTTCGAATCTTAAAATTCAATATTAAAAAAACATATTTGAAACTTTTATAATTAGATAAGGTTTTTAGAGAGATACATGCTAAAAACTATACTTTTTAAACACACAATGTATAAAAATAAAACCTTCGAACTATATTAAATAGCTTCACTCTCTATCACACAATAGCCTTCTTAGATTCAATAATGAATCTAAGAAGTATCATTAAAAACCAGGGAACTGGGTCACAGCACAATGGATATAACCCTGTCTGAGTGCTGTGGCTCTATTTTTTATCCCACATTAAAAAAAAAAAAAAATATTAAATAGAAATTGAATCAAAACAAATTTTATTAACTGAGAACACAATTTCAATCAATCGGGGTTAAATCGAATATGTGCCCGAATTGCGTCTCACCAAACCCAAATTCACTAGTCCTTTAATATATATAAAATCTAAATTATATCGCTGGTACTCTCCAAAAATCAAAAACTAGAGGTGCTCAAAATGTTTAAAAGAAGTGTCTTCTTATTCAGAAATGGGACCTCTTTAAACTCAAATTTTTTAAATCCCTTTCAACACAAAAGAGAAAGGCAGCCTGGGGTTTAGTGGGACACGTTTTGAGATACCTTAAAAAAAAAAGTGCATTTGAATGCTGTTTTTTAACTTTTTGCTAACAGAATACAATTTGCTTCTTTTGATTTTTCAAACAAGTCATTTTTGTATATTAAATATTAAAGTATGAATGAAAAAAAATTATGGTAATGCATAAAATAAATTTGAAGAATATTAGAAAAATATAAAAAAATGTGAAATCACTCGTCATCGTCGTCCTTCTTAAATTACATTTCCAACTTACCAAAATAAAAAATAATTCCCACTTTACCCCAATATAGCAATTTCTATTTGGTTTAGTACCATTTAAGTTGAGTGTTGGGGCTCCATTCTCGCTTCATAAGAAAACACAAATGAGACAAAAACTATTTTCATATTCTGTTCAAGGTGTATTAAGGAAGGTGAGGAAATTTCGGAGAACTCCAAAAATGTCTGCCCACGTGCTTTTTTTTTTATTTGTCAATGCCCGCAAACGTTATTTAATTCTTATTTGTTTTTATTTTCAAATTCTTATTTCCTGCCAAAAATTGTCATTTCAATATCAATTTTTTTATTGTTTACATTTTTATTATTGTATTTTTATATTTTTTTTTAATTTGACAAAAAAAAAATGACGATAAAATTTTTAAAAGAGAACGCCTTTTCGACATTCCTCACCTTGCTTAATACACCTTGATTCTGTTAATAATATACAAAATAGTTTTTATCTTTTCATTCTAATTTTATATTTCTCATCAAACGAGAATAGAGCCTTTTTTTCTTACAAAAACTACTTCAAATATATGCAGAACCCCTTTTGTATTACTACACATGCGAGTTAACGATAGCTGCCTTTGAATAGAGTTACCCTTATCTTTAAAAAAATAATGCTAATAACGTCCTTATCGCAGGAAGCATAAAATTTTCAACAAGTAGATAAACTAAAATATATGCTATTAATATATATGCAATTTTAAACAATGGCATGTTATTGTGATTTTACCTCTAGATATTCTACGATAATATTTCTAAATTGACTTATCACTTTCTAATACATTTATATAAAAAAAAATGATAAATGATTCAGACTAACAAGGTCATGCTCTAAAAAAATATACGTGACTAAAACATTTCTAACTACACATATAGCTTATTGGGTTTTATTCTGTTTACTCAATTTGCAGAAAATGTTTGATAATGGCTTAGTACTACTTTTTTTTATTAAATTAAACTATTAACATTTTCATTTTAAAAAGTAGTAGAATACATACCCCCAAATCATGTGTCTGTTTATTATCGTGTGACTACGATTCGTTTCCAGTCCCCTTCGTCTAAAATTTGTATAACGTATTTCAAACGTTTCGCTTTTGAATCGAACGTTTGTTCAAAATTTTTGTTTTGCCAACTATTTTTCATAAAGAAATTTTTTTTTTACTTTGCCGTATGATTTATATGCTGGAAACAAAAATACTCTCAAAACGAGCCTACTCAACGTTTCGTTTGATACATAAATCAAAAATAGTAGTCACACGATATTCAACCGACATTCAAACGAATTGTAGCCGATATCGTTGTCACCGGGAAATACATGATCGACACGATAGTTCTTTAAAGAAAATACAGAAAATGTTTTTGAAACTTGCAGATTTCTTAAAAGTAATATTTTTTCATACAGTGAAAACTTTTATATTTTACTTGTTTGTTTTGATTACCAATACCTTTACTGCTGTTAATCGTTAAATTTTAGAATTCTTCGACTATTACAAAGTTGGGATTTTCAACGGTTTTGTGAACGAAAATGTCGATTTAGCATCGAATTCTCTGGAATTTAAATTTTTATAACTCTACTCTTAGGAAGTCAGGATATATAGATTTTTTAAAGGTATCGTTAATGGGAGGTAACACGCCCCATTGTCCAATCCCTCCCAAATTTAGCTGCTTCTTTCCCTGGAGTCTTCATATATTACGATGAATGTTTTTTTTTTTGCACACACAACTTTTTCTGTCATTTTTATATTTCACAATGTGACGGAAAACGATTAGCAATTATGATCGTAATTTTCGTAAAAACGTCACGTGTTGTCTAGATATGAATATTATAATTATATAAATTTAGTTTTGATTAAACTAAACCCCAAAATTTATCATATTTGTATCGTCCAATACGAATTTATGTCGTCTTGCAAAAAAAGCATTTCGTACTTTTAGCGCACTATGGCAACACGCGCAATTCCGTTGACAGTTGAGATTTGTATTTTGCGAAATACGCAACAACAACAACAACTACTATCGCAGACAGCGACCGGCGACACAAAGTAGAATCGACGTTCAAATGTGAAAATAATACGTAGACTTCTCTGGGAGGCATCGGGCGTTGTTGCTTTTGCAATTGTTTCCGATTTCGCACCTAACTACTCGGCGTGCCGCGTCTAATTAGCGATTTGTTTATAAACAAAAACAAGAAAATAAAAAAAAAACATTTCTAAAAAAAAAAAATCAAATATACAAAACAGCTGCAGAACAACAACAACATTCAGAAGGCGATTAGAAAAAGCCGACAACGTCACACGCCCAACAATACAACAAAAACAACACTAACGGAAAATGCGATGGGCGATAAAGAAGGTGCTGCCACCCCACAGTTGCCACCATCAACTTCACCTCAACCGCTACCACTGTTGGACGAAAAAGACAACGACGTTGAAGAGAAACAGCAGCAGCGGCGCATCGTATGTCGCTGCTGTCTGTCCGAAGAGGAGGACGAGGAGTTGACGAATTACTTGTCCTTGAATTCAATTGCGGCGACATGTTTTCGCGAACATGATGATGACGCAGCTATGACGATTGAGTCATCCTCTGCAACTGTTGCTGCAACTAAAACCGCACCTACTACGTTGCTTGACTGCCTCAACAGCTGTGCGCGCATAGGTGCCACATCGAACGACGACATCATCCTGCCACTGCACATTTGTCTGGACTGCTGTCAGGCGCTGGAAGCTTGCTGCGAGTTCATTCGATGCGTGCGAAATGCGGACAGAATACTGCGGCTTAAGTTTAAAAGCGCCGCTGCGCAAAGTGTCAATGACCCCAAAACGCAGCAACAACAAAAACAGTCGCTTGAACATGACTCAGACATAGTTTTGGAGCAGCAACAAGAACAACAAACGCAGCAGCAGCAGGTTTGCGTTTGTGCTGATTGACTGTTGTCCAAATTTGGTCATATTTTTCTATTCGTTTAGGAGGCGCTACCAGCGTTAAATCTGTATGATTTACTTGAAAGCAGTGACGATGCTGCGCCGAAACAAGTGATCGACTTGAATACAGCGACGCAGACTCATGCTATGCAGCAGCAGCAGCAGCAGACAGTTGAAGCTGTCCCAACAACATATCTGTGCTGCAATGTTTCTCCAACGAATGCCATTCATTACGGTGGGTTTTTGATATTGTTGTAAACAGGGACAGACATCGTATTTAAAATGTTTTAAATGAATTACATTTTTAGAAGAAATTGAATTTTGAGGTAAAAATTAAATTTTAAGTAAATAATTGAATTTTTCATGGTACATTTACTATAAAAATAAATTACTAGATAAATTAGATTACTATATAAATAAAATTGTTCGTATATAATTATATTTTAAATGAAAAATTTTTATTAATTATTTAGTAAAAATTTAATTTTCATTAAAAATTTAATGTTTAGTTAAAAATTGAATATTATTTAATAAAAAAATAAACTTTTTAATAAAAAATTATATTTTTTTTATTAAGAAATGTAATGTTGCTGTCAAAAATTAAACTTTTTGAAAGAAAAATTTTAGTTTTATTAAAAAAAAACGTTTTTTTTTGTGAAAAATTAAATTAATAGTGAAAAATTTAATGTTGGACATTTTTTTTAGTGAAAAATTGACTTTTTAATGAAAACATTTTTTTTTTTAGTGAAAAATTTAATTTTTAGTGAAAAATCGAATTTTTAATGAAAAATTTAATTTTTAGTGAAAACTTTAATTGTTTGTGAAAATTTGAATTTTTAGTGAAAATTTACTTTTTAATGAAAATTTTACTTTTTAGTAAAAAATTGAATTTTTAGTATAAAATTGAATTTTTAGTATAAAATTGAATTTATAATGAACATTGAGTTTTAAATGAAAAATTTAATTTTTAATGAAAATTGAATTTTTAGTGATAAATTGAATTTTTAGTAAATAATTGAATTTTTAGTGAGAATCTAATTTTTAATGAAAATTATTTTTTTTTGAAAAGTTGAATTTTTTGTGATAAATTGAATTTATAGTCAAAAATTGAATTTTAATGAAAATTCAATTTTTAGTGAAAAATTTAACTTTTAGTGACAAATTTAATTTTTAATGAAAAAAATAATTTTTAGTGAAAATTTGAATTTTTAATGAAAATTTGAATTTTTAATGAAAATTTGAATTTAAGTGAAACATTTTATTTCAAGTTAAAAATTAAATTTTTAATTTTAATTGAATTAAAATTTTAAAATATAAATTTTTAGTTATAAAAAAAATATACATTTCGTGAACAATTTAATTTTTATTTCGTGAAAAATTAGAATTTTAGTTCAAAATTTAATGTTAAATTTTATAATTTTTAAATTAAATTTTGAATATTATAATTTTTAGTTAAAATTTAAATTTTTAGTGACAATTTTTAAATTTCAGTGAACATTTAATATTAAGTAAATTTGAATTTAAAAGTGTTTTTTTATCAGAATTATAGAAAAAGATTATAGAAAAACACAAAAAATTTAAATTCTCCTTTTTTTAGATTTTTCAACTATCCTACTGCAGCCAAACTCCTCCTCCACCGCCACGCATGCCAATTTCGAGACTACGTCATCAACGCATATTTTAAATAACTGTAAGTTTATCAAATAACTCATTCTCTGCCGTTTAAAACATACAAAAATTAACTTACCTCATTGATTGACAGCATCAAATGCATTAAATATATCAACGTCCATCACCAAAGACTGTGTTAGCCCCGAAGCAGAAATGCGTGCAACAACTGCAGACAACCACAAATTCATACCGCCACTTGTTAAAGACAGTAGCACCAATAACAACAACAACACACCGCTCTCCATTTATAGCACAAAATCATCGCCAGATTCATCAACTTCATCTCATTCAGTTCATCAATTTGCCAAAATTAATGCCACAAAATACTGTTCAATCGAATATAATGGGGCGCAATATGTTGTCAATGCCAATGTGGCGCATGATCTCAAACAATTCCACAGGCAACAACATAACAAGCAGCAGCAGCAGCAACAACATTTTTGCATGTTCTGTATTTTTATATGTGAAACTAAACAGGCTTTGCGACAACACATGGCAATACATTTGGGTTTGTTTTTATATTATAAATTACTTTCTGCACAATTACTAAGTGATGTTTGTCCATTTTTAGGTGCATCCCGCTACTCATGTTCGCAGTGCAATTTCGTTTGTCGTTTTAAGTATTATTTGAAAAAACATTTAAGCAGTGTACACAATGTTTTTACGACGGAGGAGCGATTGAAGACTCAGTTGGAAGATGGTAGGATTTTTGATTTTATGCAGTAGAAATTTAACGTAGTAGTATATTTTTTAAATTATTTTAATTTAAAACAACATTTTAAATCCATTCACGTTCAAGTATAAGTTTTGTTGATTGAGAATTATACCACAATAGGTCACATTTCTAACAGTTACTATTTTAATTATTTATACCTTTTGGAAGTGTGAACCATGTCTTATTTATCAAGCAAATTTAAAATTACGAATAAAGCCATATTTTCAGAAATATTTCAGACAAAGGCGGAGTTTGTATTTATCACAAGCTGTCTGTTTTCTGACCGTTCCCAAAATATGCACAGAATCTGCCATTCAAATACCACAAAACTTTACAACCTGCTATACACTTCTCAAAATATTCTAAATATCTGTGTATTTACCGGAAATATTCCTTAAAAATGACAGAAATTTTATCTCGGGTATCCCACACCTAATTTTTGGCAGGGTCGAGGCAGTTCAGAAACATTTCCTAGACATATTTCAAACATACAAAGACGGAGTATGTACCAAAAGCTGTCTTTTTTCTGTCAGTTCCCAAAAAACGCCATGAATCTGCCATTAAAATTACACAAAATTTTACAACCTGCTAACGAGGCAGTTCAGAAACTTTTTCTTGACATATTTCAAATAGACAAAGGCGGAGTTTGTATCAAAAGCTGTCTATTTTCTGTCCGTTCACCAAATATAGCGTGAATCTGCCATTAAAATGCCATTAAATTTTATAACCTGCTATACACTTCCCAAGATATTCCATTTAGCTGTGCGTTTGCCAGAAATCTGCCCGAAATATTCCAGATAAATGCCAAAAATTTTGTCTTAGGTGCCCCAGACAAAATTTTTGGCAGGGTCGAGGCAGTTCAGAAACATTTCCTCGACATATTTCAAACAGACAAAGGCGGAGTTTGTATCACAAGCTGTCTGTTTTCTGTCAGTTCACAAAATATGCCGTGAATAAGCAATTAAAATTCCACAACATTTTACAACCTGCTATACACCTCACAAAATATGCCATTGATCTGTGTGTTTGCTGAAAATATGCCTGAAATATTTCGGAGAAATGTTAGAAATTTTGTATCTGGCAGGATCGAACTTTTTTCGACATATTTCAAACAGACCCAGTCGGAGTTTGTATTACAAGCTGCCTGTTTTCTGTCAGTTCCCAAAATATACCATGAATCTGCCATTAAAATTACACAAAATTTTACAACATGCTATACAATTACCAAAATATTCGATTTGTCTGTGTGTTTGCCGGAAATATGTCTGAAATATTCCTGAAAAATACTATAAATTTTGTCTCGGGTATTTTGTTAAAATTTGTGGAATTTAATTGGCAGATTTACGGCATATTTTGTAAACAAGCTGATAATTTAATACAAAGTCCGCGTTTGTCTGCTTGAAAGCTTTTGAAAAAATGTTTCTTGCCCTGATCTAGGTTTCGTTGATATCTACCTAAATGTAGTAATGTCTCTCAGCCCAAATTAAAATACACAAAATGGTTTATCATATATAAATGCGTTATCTCACACTGTCTGTGGTCATAAACCAATGAGAAACATATCGAATATGATTAAATGCTACCCGCATTCTAAGAGTCTATTCAATCGGCAAAAGTGCTCACATATGGGACTGTACCGCGCTACAGAAGAAGCTGTAACGAAGTCGAGGAAATACTATACGAATGTCTGAATCTTCAAATACTTTGCATATATCGTTATTGTAGAACGAAAAGCCACCAAATACGTTTTAAAATTCCAAATATTAATTTACAAAAATCTGTATATATATCTGTCAATTTTTAATCGATGATCTCAATTTTTTTTTACCACATAATAAGAAAATGTAAATCTATCGATTAATATTTCAAATTTAAAAATCCATTAATTACTTTTTGTAATATTAATCAGCAAACCCGAAATTTTAAGTTTTTAATAAAAATGTATTTGGTGACTTTTCGTTCTACAACGACGATATATTAAAGGTTACAATTGAAAATATCTTCATTCAGATAGTTATCATAGAGGACAATCTACGTTTATTTTACTCATGTACGTAGCACAAGTACACAATAAACACCGTATCTGTGCTAGTATCATTCAATTTGTGATGTATCAATTAATCAGAATTTTGATTAATTAATCGCTCAGTTCTAATTTATTTTATATAAATACGGAATTACCTGTAGCACGTTTCTGCAATTCTATCGATTGCAGTTGTCGACTATGTTGAGATTTAAAGTCATAGTCACGTATTGCCATTTGAAATTGAAATACTTTGTTTATTAGAGAATGAAAAATGATTTCTTCTAAAATTAACAGATATATTTTACTATTTACTATAATATTGACGTGCAAGACAACGATATGAGTCACATTAATAAGTGAGAGCTGATAAAATTTAATCTCAAAATAGAAAATATAAGTATTAGGATTGGATTTAAGTTGTAAATGGAATTATATTAAAATGTATTTTAAACATATCGACGACATTATTGAATTATTTAATAAAATGAAATAATGAATTATTTAAAAAAATTCAATACTTATTTGCTACATTTAGGAAAAATGTATATTGTTTTGATTTTAATACAAAATTAAAAATAGTATTTCGTAGTTTTTCAAATCGTTTTCAATTTTAAAATTTTAAAATCTTGTCTGTCTGTTCGGTATAAATTTTGTAATTGTCAATGTCGGCGTAGAGCTCATACAGCTCGTCGTTCCATCTGATTCTGTACTCGTTTTCAACGCATATCGGGCCATAGATTTTCCGAAGAATCTTTCTCTCGAACGCTCCTAAAGCTCGCTCATCGGTGTTGGCAAGCGTCCATGCCTCAGCGCCATAGAGGAGGACTGGCATGATGAGCGACTTATAGAGCGTAATTTTTGTCCGTCGAGAGAGGGCTCTGCTCCTCAATTGCCTACTGAGCCCAAAGTAACACCTGCTGGCAAGAGTTATTCTTTGGCTAATCTCCAGGCTGACTAGGCTTTATTGTTTTGTGTGAAAAATCGGTTCTAAGTGGACTTGCCAGGTCTGAAGCCACACTGATAAGATCCAATCAGTCTGTTGACGATAGGCTTCAGTCTTTCACATAATACGCTCGTTAGAACTTTATACGTGTTGAGGAGACTTATCCCACGGTAGTTGGCGCGTTTCGTGGGATCCCCCTTCTTAAGTATTGGGCAGATTCCATATTAAAGACACTTTAAAACATGAATATTTTTATTTTAATAATATTAGGCCTTTCGAATTCTGTCGGACGATAATCTATCTAACTAAAATCTTAAAAAATATGAAATTAAAAATATTTTATTAACGTGAATTTTTAGTATGATTTAAAATGAAACGTGGAGCAGTCGAAAATATAATCTATTGGAGCCTTAAAAACGTTTTATATTAAATTTTTTCTTTTTTAATATTTTTTTTTAATTTGTTGTTCCGGTATTCTGGCATTCATTCAAATAAAACATAGTCAAAGAGGTAGTATGAATTATACATAGTTTTTTACAGATTGAAATTAACAGAGAAAATTAGTTCACGAAACAAAACTCTGTGCGCATAAATTTCAACAAAACTTCCCAAGGAATCGAAAGCTTTATAAATTTAAATAAGTTTTTGATAAAAAATGTGACAGAAAACGTCTAAATTTGCCTCTTCGAAAATATATGTGGAAAATTTTTCATTTCAATTTCCACATAACCATTATTGAAATTTATTTGACATAAGTGACAGAGAAACTACATGTATTCTAAAATACACACTTTCAAAATCAATCTAAATTATACAATTCAATTCAATATGATTTTTTTGTACTTACGTTTTTATCAAAAATAAATTTCGAGACTTTAATAAATAACTTACATTTCATTTATTTTTTTAAATATATATTTACATTTTTTTGTATTTATTCCACAGTTTCCAGCAATTGCACAAAATACTATTGTGGCATTTGCAATCTCTACTTTACCAGCTACGTAGCAATGCAGCAACATCATCATAAAAATGAGGGTATGTCATTCAAATTAACAAAAACGATAAGGCATGTTGTGATTTTAAACTAAATAAAATTATAATTTCATTTCTACTTAATATCGTTATTTGATATACAAGAATACGTTCTAAATTTAATTAAAATACCAAATTTCAATGTTTGTATTGAATTTTAATTTTAGTGCGTATTTTCTACAACAATAATCAATATTTTTCATTTATTTTGCTATTAGACCCACTTTTCCAGTGTCGCTACTGCTTGGTGGAGGCTACGCAGCGTGAGATTCTGATGGAGCACATGGCAAAGGAGCACAAAGTCTTTATAGATGCGCACCTGATAGGTAGGTGTAATAATAAATCGTACAATATAAATTGATTTTTAACACTTTCTCAAAACACTCTATAGCAACCTACATTCCAAATACAACTAAATCATCAGCAATAAACAGTCAACCATATCAGAGTCCAAACTCACCAAATAAGTGCGAAACAACAATAGAAGACGAAAAGCGCAAATTGACGCCGCATTTGTGTCAGTTCTGCGGTAATACTTAAAAAGCTTTATTTTTTTTTTAGTATAATTTAAAAATATTTCAAAATTTTAGGTCGCAATTTCCAGCGTCGCTTTCATTTACTCAAACATGAGCACTTTGTGCACAGCAAAAACAACAACATCATCAGCAGTAGTAACAACAGCAGCAGCACCACCGATGCCACCTTCAAGCGACGCTCCACCAAGTATACGCGTCAACAATACACGCGCCATCTGCAGGCCACACAGGCCGAGCATCTTTTCAAATGTGATATTTGTCGACGCGTCTTTAAGACGCACCTGGAGATGCTGACGCACTCGCAGAAACACCACCGCAGTCAGTATTTTGTTTGCACCTGCTGTGGTGCCGTCTTTGCCTATGAGTTTGAGCTGAAGTATCACATGCGAACGCACAACATTTCCTCCGCCTCCTTTAGCACGTTGCCATCGCCCAGACGCTTTGGATACTCTGCCGCGACAAATGGCAACATCACGAACAACAATATCAAGGATTCGTTAAGTCGCCGCCTGCAGCTGCTTAAGCAACAAAAACAAACCTCTGCAACATTGGTCAGTCTCGTGGGCAAACGTACTGCAATAACAAAACGTCGGCTCAGTCTAGCCTCAGTGAGCACTACCAAAAGTTCAGAGTGCTCCGTGCAAAGTCCCAGCAATGCCAATAGCGATGAAGAGCTGCCGGTGTTATTGAAATTGTCAACGCCTCCGCCCTCACACAGCAGCAGTTGCGACTATGATGACTATGTTGATGCAGATGATAATGCAATGAACGCTGATGTTGATATTGAAACTGATGTGGCGACACCTATAAGTATGATGGATGTCATGCTGCCGCAACCGTTTCAGCGCAACGGTGTGCGACGTCTGAGCACCTCCTCCTCGTCCAACTTTAGTCTAGGTAAATTTTGCGCAACGTCCACGTCGCTGACCAGTCCAATGCCGACGCCTAGTCCCTGCACAACGGAGTATAGCTCTAGTTGTGGCTTCAACGATCAGACGTACTTAAATGATTTTGATTTGAATCTGCTCGATTGGCAGGACGATTTTATGCTGGACCTATCCAGCTTTTAGTGTTGTAAGCAAATGTAAAAGACATATAAAAGTCCACAACAATAAGTGTTTATTTTTTGAATTTTAACTTTTTATACGAAATGCATAATAGACTTACATACTATTTTATAATATTTATATATTAGTATTTTCCTACCAAGATTTTATAAATAATCATTTCATAATTTTATAAAAAAAACTGGTATTTTCATTTTATTGGGCGAGGAGAATATAAGAAGTACATCATTTCCAAGTGTAATTTTGAAATGTTCCATTTATATTCAAAAGACATCAATTGTAATTGAGAAATTTCGTTTGAAATACAAAATACAACAATTCTAATTCGGAAATTCTATTTGAAATTCTAAACTCATAAATTCTAATTCAAAATGTCCATTTGGAATTCAAAACATATCGATTGTACATTTTAAGTTTCATTCGAAATATAAAATATGTCAATTATAAATCAGAAGTTCCATTTAATTTTCAGAATATATCAATTGATATTTACAATTTTACTTTTGGAATTCATAACATTTTCAATTCATATTTTTTACTATGCATTTTATTTTTATATACAAATTTTAATTTACTTTATATTTTCTTAAAAATAATTTATTAAATGCTGGCAATGCTGTACTTATTCAACAAGTTTTTGCCATTTCGCCTCAAAATTGCAGCGTATTTGAGTTAGTGATGTAAATATTTGGGTACTTTCAAATTATTCATATCAGCCCATCATAATCTTATACATCGTGCGCGTTTAATATACACTCTAAGAAAAACTTACTATAATAAATGTAGGAAACCGATTTCCTCTTATTTATGTAGTAAATTCCAACGAATGTGTAAAAATAAAATTTACACATTAAAGTATGTAAAATTAGTACACACCTGTAGTGTCAAAATGCAATTTTATGAGTGTAAAAAATACACTCAAAACCCTGTATTTTTTTCACATAATGCGTGTTAAAAAAAGCACAACAGAACGGGTTAAATATTATTAGAAAACTTTATATCATCTCAACGGGGCGGATTCAACAAATGTGAAAAAAATTCTGTACACAAAATAAAATAGTTCACACTGTTTAATGAATGTCCGCAAACATTAATGTACACCTTGGGAGATGTAATTTCAATTGCACACAAATTAAATTCACATTCACCAACAATCCGCCCCTTGCATATATAATAATGCGTGTTAAAAAAAGCACAACAGAACGGGTTAAATATTATTAGAAAACTTTATATCATCTCAACGGGGCGGATTCAACAAATGTGAAAAAAATTCTGTACACAAAATAAAATAGTTCACACTGTTTAATGAATGTCCGCAAACATTAATGTACACCTTGGGAGATGTAATTTCAATTGCACACAAATTAAATTCACATTCACCAACAATCCGCCCCTTGCATATTTATTTAATTTAAAATATGCAAGTTTTCTATTATGTAGTCTTCTAAAATGGCGCAGACAAGAGCGTCCACGTCAGCTAATGATCTTGTAACACAAATATGTATGTGTGCTAGACGTCATTTTTACACACTTACAATGTGTTTATATACAAAACATTGCAGAATCTGTAAATTTACCATTTTAAAAGTGCGATTCAGCTCAAAACAGTTCATTTGTGTCACATTATTGTAAGTTAGACTTAATTTATATTATATTGCTCAAAAATTCTTTTTGTCATGCTACTAACTAAGCTTATTCGCACTTGTTCACCAATTGACTCCCAAGATTCAATCACATCCATTTTTAAACGAGAATTTTTTTTCGCATTGCTTGTATTCAACAAATATTTTTCGGAACATCATTCCTGAGATATTTTCTGTAGGATTCAGGTATGTGGAGCAGGCTGGCCAATGCAAAACCTTCATGTTATGCGATTCTAGTCATGAGCTAGTCTCATTGCCCTTAACTAAAATAGCAATGTCATATTTTCTGTATTATTTCTCTCTAAATACGGAAGGAGGTTAGTTCTAAACATCGATGTGTATTCCTCAGAGTTCATACTCGTGTATGAGAATGCAAACTCTAACAATCCATGAACACAAGATGACAAAAAGAATTTTTGAGCATATTCATAATCAAGAAGACAATACTCATTAATAAAATAATATAAATTAAGTCTAACTTACAATAATATGTCATTTTGTGCTATTTATTAAAATGCATCCATAGTTATGCACCACTATGAAAACAAACTTTTATTTACCACGGTTACAAAAACAAAGATAATTAGAGATTTTCTATCAAGAAATGTTTTTTTTGTATGATCTTTTAACCACTTTTGTAGGTTTTAAAAATATTTTTTGGAAGCAGAGAATCGCATAAAACAATGGTGCGGCTATAGTTATGCACCACAGTGTATTATATTATGCCACACGTTTTTTTATCTTACTAATTGTTCACCTTTAAAATGTTGTATTTTATTTCTTGTGTTAGTTAGACTTTCGTGTGAAAGAATTCGAAATTTTAAAATTTTATTAAAATTAATATAATACAATTTTCAATGTGTCATTAATATGAAACCATGGCGACAGAACTATGACGAATATGCAGACAAGAAAACGATAATATTGCATTTTCATCCAGTTTTGCGTTAAAATTTCTGGCTAAGTTTAAAATTTCAAGTCCTTAGCTCATCGGGAAGTTAGTTTAAAATTAATTAGACAATTTGTACTGAACACCGAACAGACAAATTAAACAGACAAATTAAATTAAATACGTCTTAATAATACCGGGTACTCGTAAGTATTCGTATTAATAAAGGTACTAAAATTAGTACGGTTTTACAGCACAACGCAACACTGCGGCGAAGTGCATTTTTCGCCGAACGAGTTGAAAAATTCATTCAACGAGCGGAAGTCGTGCAAAGCGGTTGTCGTTTTTAAGACGTTAATGTGTTTCGCAGTGCGTACGATATTTAAATTAACAAAGTGTTTTGTTTTTAATTGAAGAAAAACAAAAAACGCGTATTCAAATTCGGTCAATTTAATCAAACAAATTGTGGTTCGCGTTGTGTGGTGTGGCAAATAATTGCTTGAGGCAAATAAAAGTTGGTTATATAGTTGTTTTTTTTTGTTGCTGTTATTGTTTAATACGAAAAATTGAATTGAAAAAAAAAATCTAAATTGAGTCATTGTATGAGAAGAAAATTAAATTAAGCATCTAATTGTTTTAACACGAATTTGTTTAATGAATATTAATCAATGCGAGGGGGTGAAGAAAACAAACGACAAATAATAAAAACTTGGAATTTTATTTATTTAAACGGCTTTTTTTGTTATAAATAAAATACGATATGCCAAAATAAAAGTGTTGAAAAAAGTAATAAAATTGTCTGAGGTCAATAATTAAAAGAAAAGTGTTAAAATAAGAGACCAACTGCAACAATAACTCATTCTGTTTCTTTTTGTTTTCTGCCCACTTGTGTTGGCTGCTTCCTTGTGTTAACATTTGCTTTAAGCTGCATTTTCTGTCAACGGCTACGTCGTCCGTCTCGATCGCCAACCGTTCTTCACCAACACAGCTACGTTTTTGGCCAAGTGCGCAACGCAAGTGCTGATAACGTATTTTTGTTGTTAGTGTTTTTTGTGTTATTTTGTTGTTGTTTTCTTCTACTAACTTAAAATCCGGTTTTGCTTCGTTTTCATGCAGCAGTAAAAGCAGCTGTCTTTGCGACGAAGCGCCACGAAAAGCAAACGAAAAGAATTTGAAAAAAAAAATACAAAAATTACAAAAAAAAAATTAAATATCAACGAATTAAAAAAGCAGTCAACGACGTCTACAACAAAACCAACCGACAAAAAAAACAAGCGACAGCAACATTTCGTTGTTGTTCTTGTTGTTGCAATCACTTTTGATTTTTTGTTGCCGTTTTGCAACACCATCGAATTTTTCTTCACCCAAATTTTGAATGGAATAATTATGTCATGGGATCTTGTACGCGGCGACACTTTCTGCTGTCAACATGCTTCCTGCAACTGGTGAGTCAAATAAATTATATAAAAAAAACTAAAAAAAAATTGTAATCAACTTGGAAAATATAAATACTTTTCAATGGAAATTTAAATATTGTTTACTGCTTTGCAATTTTTAACAAGAATTCAAATTGTTACTCAAAAGAAAAACGGTATCATTTCTAAACCGTTATATGTTTAAAACCTATTCTCCTAATTTAAACCGTTACACAAATAGTCGAATCGATAAGCAAAACCAATTTACTCGTTGGAGAGTTTTTGATTTAATTATATACCAATATCTACTAAGATCCACAGCACTCAGACAGACTATATCCATTGTACTGTGAAATCTATTCCCTACAATTTGGTGGTTAATATCACCACGAGCGCCCATGCCCAAGCCGGGATTCGAACCCGAGACCTTCAGAATGCAAGTCCAGCGCGCTACCTCTGGACTGCTGAGGCCGGAAGTGGATCGGCCTTACGTAGATTTGAAAGTTGGCTTATCCAAGGCCATTCTGTACAGGATTATGTCAGTTGACTTTTGGCAGGGACGCTCTATCGTATTCAGATCAGGGACGGATGTAAAATAAGACTAACCTTAACAAATTTTCTATCGGACATATCACTATTTTAATCATTGTAGATAACGTACAAGTTTTAATCTTCAGAAATAAATTTTATTTTGATAACAATTCTAAAAGACATTTATAGAAAAAAAAACGATTAATTATTTTATCGGAAATAGAAATAATCGTTTAAGGTTTTGTAGCAGTGATTGTAATTTTTAACATTAGCTTTTAGCGCTATCTGTTTCATATTTCATATTTCAATATCGTTACTGTTATCGAAAGTATGATATTAAACTTTATATCGTTACTGATTTGAAATGTTACCGGTAATATAATTCTTTTCTTTATTTTCAACAAACAGACTATACAATCTCTTACATACTACAGCACTTAATACGAATGAAAAATCTGAAGTGTGGCGTCTTTTTCCTAAAAACAGCTGATTTCGCAGTTGAATGAAATAAATAATGAGCATAACGTTATACATATCACTTAGTCCATATATCCAACTATCTGTTGATCCAACTAAATATTGGTTAAGTCTTATTTTTAGTTTAGTTGTCGTGGCAATGAAAATTCAAAAAAAAAAATTGTAAATGGATTAAAAGTTTGTTTCCCCAATCAAAGTTATAGTTGCTGCAACTAATATTTGGTTACGCTTCATACTATTGTTTGCCATAAATGAATTTCAGTTGAGGCAAACTACATTTGGTAGATACAAATGAATATTCTTTGAAACAATTGCACGCCAGCAAATAAGGGAGTAGATTTCAGTAAAAAAGAGTTAACAAATTATGAGAAAGGAGTAGAAAATGCTATTACTGGAGTAGAGGAGTAGATTTTAAAAATAAAAATCAAATGGAGTAGATCTACTCCGGAGTAGAATAAGAACACTGCTACCTACTCTACGAAAAAATAAGAAAATTATATTTTGAAAAAGTGCTTCAGAATACTAAAGTGCATTAAAATATTAAAAATCATTAAAAAAGTAATGTTTTTGAATAATAAATTCTTTAAAACATTTTTATTATTTCAAAATTCAAGTCATTTTTATTGGAAACTTACTAAGGTACACTGTCCTTTTTTATTTTAATGCAAAAATTTCATTTAAATTTCATATCAAATTTATTTTGCTGTTCGAATTTTTATTTAAATCAAAATTAAAAATTTTTAACTACACAAATCGAATAAAACACAGAAAAATAATCGATGTAAATATAGCAACCGATATTAATTGCATGCATTAGTCAGTACAGCAATGAAATTCAGTAATTTAGTGAACACATTTGCTATTCGTTGTTAAATCAGCAATGTTATTTGCTAATATAATTATTGGTACGTCCATTCAGCAAATTATTTAGTCAGCGCAGTTTTATCAAATATAATTGCTGAAACTTCGCCGACTAATTAATTTGCTGCATTGACGTACAAATATTCATATTAGCAAACGCAATTGCTGATTTAACAACGAATAGCAAATGTTTTCATTAAATTATTGAATTTTATTGCTGGACTGATTAATGTATGCAATTAATTTTTTCTGTGAATTCTTTGAAAACATTTATTTTTTTTGTATTAAAATATCGAATCAAATGGAAAAAAAACATTAATAAATAATTTATAATTGAATGCATGGCACTTGAACAGATTAACCTAATAAAATACTAAATGCGAAAATATAACAAGCTAAAATTCAATTACGAGCAGGTCATAAACGTTGAATTCAAAATAGAATTTTTCTAAAATTGAATAATACACAAAAAATGGGGTCAAGTAATAAAATGCAGTCGTCAGAGCACCAAAGCGAAAACAAAAATGCAGAAACTAGAATGAAAATTGCTTTACATGGCAACGCCGCGAAGTGCATGTGAAAAAACGATGCACAAGAGTCGAATAAAGAGATACAACAAACAAAAAAAAGAAGAAAGTGTAGCTAAAAATGTAACTTCTAATATGAGCGAAATAGGAAGACTTGCAGCAAGAAAAGCATTTTTTTTTTGTATTTTGCATAAACCGGATGTTATTTAATAATACAAAATTCTCCAAAGAAAAGTAGAAATATTGGAAAAATTATTATTTTTTCTGAAATATTAAATTATTGTGGTTTTGATTTGCAATTTCCGAAGCGCACATAATGTAAAAATGTAGGTCTCTGCATTAAAAAAAAAAAAAACAAATGGCCGGCAGCTTAATATAGTGAAAGCCAAGTCCGAATTTGTCCAAAAGAAGAAAAGTTAAACAAAAAAAAAAAAAAAATTAAAAGAAAAGAGCTGAAAAGAGCAAGAAGAAGACGCAAAGCAAAAACTGCGGCAATAAATTTTACTTGCAACATGCAGCAACGGAGGCAGCAATTTTTCTGCTGCAGCTGATGGACCACTTTTTATTGTTGGCGCATTTGCTGAAAAGTTTTTTTTTCTTTTTTGGTTCGGCAAGAAGTCGTTAAAAAAAAGGCGCACAAAAAATGGGGGCCAAGTGCAGACTTTGCTGCCAGTTGACAGTTGATGTTGCTGTTGCTGAGCACTGCTCGTTATGCAGCTGATGGCAAAGTTGATGAGGACAACGATGAGAATGACGACGACGATGTTGTCGTCTTGACAATGAAGAAAGTTACACTGCTCTGATCTTTTCAACATAAAAATGATGTCTCATCTCGTTGACTCATACTTGAGAATTGCATTTGAGCATGAGTGTTAATTATTTATATAATAGTTTAAAGTTAACTAATTACTCTATTGTATGCCCCTCTCGCATGATGTATCAATAAAATATTCATTCAATATGTTGCGCAAATAAATATAACGACAGAAGACACATCGCATCTGCTATGCGTCCGTCGTCTCTAATATTATTATGAAAATTGCGGTTTTATTACATCACGCTTTCATCTCAAGTTTTGCGGTTTTTAAATGCTGCTCTTCTTTGCGTGAGTGCGCCACAGAATGACGCCATCTGTCGGCGGTATGCATAAAGCTTAATAGCACAGAACACAGCACTCAATAGCATAGCATAGCACAGCACAGTACGCCAAAAAAAATGAACAACTCGATTAATGACTTTCGTCTCTGTGACTAGACAAGTAAATTTAGTTAAAATGACACATAATCGAAAATGATATTGAGCGGAAAACAAATAACAAAACATTGGTAACTGTAATTCAATTTAGTGCAACAAACAACGTATAGTTTAGTTTTTTTGAATTGAGTTTTAAGAAATTTGGACCTAAGTTACAGTATATTAATTTTAGTTTTTCAATTCAAATATACATATTTTAGTTTCTTGAAAGGTTTAGAATTCTTTTTCGGTTTTTGTATTAAAGTTAGTTATTTATCTATATTTTAAAACCCATTTTTCAGTTTAGTTTCTATAGTTTCAAATATGATTAAATATATTCGATTCTGCAACTTTGATTAGTACTAAAAGGTGCCAATTTATTCAATTTACCTCTAATGACAATGCACTGACACAAACTAGGACTGGTTTTTATATTTTAACAGAAAGTTTTCTTCCTATTCTTGTAAAAGCGGTTTTTATATAGATTTTCGGTTCAATCTTTCCGATGGCAAATTATGGTACATTTTCATTTCTCGTTTCTTTCAGTATCACTTTGGTTTGAGGACCAATACAGTTTCGGTACTTTTAATTAAAAAAAAAAAGTTTTCATTTTTAAAACTATTTAATTTTTCATGCACCCCGTTTATAAATCCGGTTAATTTCAAAATACACTCTTTACCGGTTTAGTTCAGAATCAATAATGTAGCTGTTGTTTCAATTACGATTCCAAATCCTTATCTACGCATATTCGAAATACAATTACTTCACAGGGGCCCTATTCTGGTTTGATGAGAAGTATAAAATGAGTATGAAAATGAGATAAAAACTATTTTCATATTCAGTTAATAATATAAAAAATAGTTTTTGTATCATTTTCATTCTCATTTTATATAGGCCCCAGTTTTACTTTGAAAACTTTATAAAATCTACTGTACAAAATACATATTTGTCGGTTTATTTAAAGCATATTTCCAAATATGGTTATAGCTTCGATGACTGTTCCATTTCTTCGAATTAAAAAAATTATAGTTTCATTTTTGTTATGGTTCATTGTTTTTTTTTAAGAAACAATTACAAATATTCTTTGAATTTACCAAATTTTATTAAGAGTTAAAAGTTCATAACATTCAAAAACTTTTTGATTTAAATTCTTTTCTCACTCAGATATAAAGCAACTCCAGGAATTTAATTCTCAGTCATTTCAACAATATTTAAACTGTCCATTCGACTCACTCACCGTAGAAGTGACTAATTTAAAGACACTTTGCAAAGAAATGCGATAAAAAACTACTTCGCAAATAAGTAAACAAAAACAATTGACAGGTTAAAATTTATTTTCAATACATTCTGACTCAATGCGATTTCAATGAACTTCAAACAAAATCTATGGGGGAATGACGTTGTAGCATTTAAAGCAGCCTTGTTACAGCACTGAGGAAATAATTAAAACAAAATCATGTATAATTTATAAAAATATAAATCAGAAATATTAAAAAGTATAGAGTCAATGACAGTGTTTGATGATGAAGAAATAATTGCGCTTGAAGTTTAGAGAGAATTCATATAATAATATTAATTATATTAATTATAAACAGAATTACAATAAATTTACAAGAAAGTTGAATATTTTTTGTTATTATTCATAACATATTTTACAAAACCTTAGCAGATTAGAAATATTATAAATAATTTTCAAATGAAAATTCAAATTACCACCAAAATTTGAATATAATATGTAATACGATACTATTACATTAATAGTTAGCGTATTCACAGTTCATCGTATGGTATTAGTATGGTATTCGTACCTTGTAGTATATATACGATACAGTAACACAGAAACGTCAATTTATTGTTGCATCCCTTATAAAAGTGAAATACCACAAGTGTTGTATTTGAGAGTTGTGCTGAGGCATGTTTTTTGGTGTCGTATTTTGTGAAATGAAGAAAAATTGTTAGATTGAAGACAAATAGTGCACAAAAAATGTTAATTTATTTGTTTTTCTTTTGAAATCGAGAAATATTTATGATAATATCAAAAAATCCTAATAATATAAGAATCAGCTGCATTTATTTGACGAAATATTTTAACAAGTAGAAAAGTGGTGCTCACAGTTTAATTGCCGTACTGTCGTATTCGTACAATGTCGTACCAATAACATGAAACTGTGAATACGCTAAGTATGTTACCATTTACTATTTACTGGTTCAATGCCCTTTACAAAGTTACATTTTTCACGCGTGAGAAATTCATAAAATCGTAATGAAAAACATCAGCAAAATTAAGCACATCTCAAATCATGACTCAGAGATTTATTTCAGTTGCTCTGATGATAGTTTGACCAAGATAAATATGAGGGATTACAGTTAGATTGTGAAATAAATAACAGGTAAAATATGTGCGGAATAAAAGCAGGTATGAAATGAAAAATGGCAAAACAGAAAAACGCAGACAAATTTGATAAATTGACAACGTGAATCAGCGCAGAACGTTAACAATATGCTAAAGCAAAATGACACAAAGATTCTTCAAATATGATTATAAATGAATGGGTACAACAAAAAAAATACTTAAAAAATTGTAGAGAAATACAAACTATAACTACAACATTTAAAAGAATTTCGTAATATAGATTTGATTATAATAACGCGTGAACTGGAGATTTCTTTCACGTATATTCACCTAAAATTCTTTACCAGACTTTTGTTTTGAGGACAATTCATGCACGAAACAATTACTACCCAGACAATTCTACAGCTGGGCCGCATATACTTGCTTAATACATTTTAGTTTATTAGAACTCGGGAACTGGAGAACTCTTTTTTGTATATTCACCTCAAATAGCCCAAGTTTTTACCGAAACAATTAGCGTATTCACAGTTTCATGGTATTGGTACGGACGAATACAACAGTACGGTAATTAAACTTTGAGCTCCACTTTTCTGCTTGTTAAAATATTTCGTCAAATATATGCAGCTGATTCTTATAAAAATGTTTTTTTTTTTGAAATTTTCATTAACATACTTCGATTTGAAAGGGAAAACAAATAAATTAACATTTAATGTGCACTATTTGTCTTCAATTTTACAATTTTTCTTAATTTCACAAAGTACGACAACAAAAAACATGCCTCAGGGCTACTCTCAAATACAACACTTGTGGTATTTCAATTTTATAAGGGATGCAACAAGAACTAAACGTTTCTGTGTTTTTGTATCGTATATATACTACATGGTACGAATACCATACTCAAATACGATGAACTGTGAATACGCTAAATTCTTTTACGAAAAATCTTGCCCGAGATAATTACTTCCCTGACAATATTACACCTAAACTTCCTATAATTCCCCGAAGAAATCATTAAAAACTTATTTCATTTTTAAAGAAGAATTCATTTATTCACTGTATATGCAAAATATAAAAACATATTTTCAAGAAATATATGCAAATAAATTAAAGGAATTACAGAAAACATAGATTGTATTTGAAATTAATAAAAAAATACGAAGAACACACGATAAACTGTGGAAAAAAAGGAATATACGCATGAGATGAAACATCAGCGCACTGATCCCGTCAACTTCCTGCTATACAGATATTTAAAATGAATAAAAAAAAATATTTAAAAAAATATAAAGAAAACCCAAGAGTGATACCAAGAATGCATATGGCAAATAAAGCGCGGTCTCCAAAAGAACAAACAGTGTGTGTGTGTGCAAAGAAGCCCCACAGTCGAGGAGAGGAAATGCCAATGTCTAAACATGCCATAAATGCGGGAATCGCCAGTCTATATTGATGGTTGTCTGTGTGACGACGACGACGATGGCCCAATGACAATGTCATTGTGCTGTCAATGTCTTGATTATATATATTTTATGTGCTATTCCAGCTAAAACCAAATGAACGTTATGACAAAATAGACACTCTCTGTCTGTGCAAAATTAAGACATGTACTTTATACAATTTCTAGCATTGGCAAATTTTTAAGTACATTCTATACTTTTTTAAATTCTAGTACTTTTTTTATATTAAGATTTATTTCTAGTACTTAATATGCTATATACGTTTTAAAGATCCCCCGCAGGCGACATTTGTGTTGAAATTTAAGACAACTTAAAAATATTTGCAAATATGATAAAATAATAATGACTAATCTGTCAAATGTACAAGATCATTAGCCCGAACAATAGCCCAAAGTTATGAATATTCATTAATAGAAAATCATTGCCAGCTGTTTGAGACTATTGTTTTTAATTCCGTAGTTCCTTAGTTGGAATATTTTTGTGTATTAAATAATTAAATTTGTGTGAACAACACAAAAAAAAAGTATGAATGTCATTAAAGATTCTGAGTATTATTTATATATAAGAATATCATATTACTAAGAAATATGTGAAAATATAATAAAAGTGAAGATTACAAGTTGTATATTAAACAATGTGTTGTCAAATTTAAAATGAGACGTGATAAATGTAAGAATTTTGATTTTTTTTCTATAAAGGGTTTTATTTAATTTATGATCGAATCGATACCTTTTGTATACCAAAGTTATAAACTATTTCTATTAATTTATGTAAAAAATATATAATTATATTTATAAACATGAACAGCTAAAATGTTACGTAACCTAGTAAGAAATGTTTTATGTGTTTGATCAGATTCGGATTATTTTATTTATACCTATACTAGGGTCATTGCCTGACATAATTAGTCTATTCACAGTTTCATGGTATTGGTACGACATTGTATGAATACGACAGTACGACAATTAAACTGTGAGCACCATGTTTCTGTTTGTTCAAATATATCGTCAAATAAATTTACAATTTTTTTAATTTATCATGAATATGCCTTGATTTTCAAATAAAAGCCAATAAATTAGCATTTTTTTGCACACTATTTATCTTTAATTTCACAATTTATCTTTATATCACAACATACTACACCAAAAACTTACCTCAGAACTACTCTCAAATACAGCACTTGTGGTATTTCACTTTTATAAGGGATGCAACAACAATTTGACGTTTCTGTGTTATTATGTCGTATATATACTACATGATACGAATACTGAACTGTGAATACGCTAAATGTAAAACTATATTTCAATTGCTAGAAATGTATGGTACCCTTGTAAAAACTATAGAACAGTTTGTAATTTTAACTTTAATTGTGCTAGGACCATAATCGTCCATTGTATTATTGTCTTTTCATAACCTAACCTAATGTATGATACACTTGTACGAATACGACAGTACGGCAATTGAACTGTGAGCACCACTTTTCTACTTGTTAAAATATTTCGTCAAATAAATGCAGCTGATTCTTATAAAATCAGAATTTTTTGAAATTATCATAAATATTCCACGATTTCAAAAGATAAACAAATAAATTAACATTTTATGTGTACTATTTGTCTTCAATATCACAGTTTTTCTTCATTTTAAAAAATACGACACTAAAAAACATGCCTCAGGGCTACTCTCAAATACAACACTTGTGCTAATTCACTTTTATAAGGGATTCAACAACAAATTGACGTTTCTGTGTTATTGTATCGTATATATACTACATGGTATACCATACGATGAACTGTGTATACATATTGTAATTTATTTCAAAACTATATTGCTATTATATTTAAAAACTTGAATTGCTGGAAATTTATGATAATCTAGTAAAACAAATATGGCAAGTACATGATCGGCATATTTTTACTTAATTATGCTCGGACCTAACCTTACCTAATATATAATACCTTTTAAAATTATGGTAAAACTAAATTTCATTTGCTAAAAATTTATCGTATCTTAGTAAAAATTTGTCATCTTCATGATCTGGAACAGATTATTGCATTTCTATTTTAATGGAACTAGGTTTATAATCGAAAACTAATCATTAAATAATTGTTTTCCATAACCCGATCTAATTTATGGTAAAACTATATATTTCAATTATATTTCAAAATATAACTGCACGAAATTTATCGTACCCTAGTAAAAATGCATTAAGTTCATGGTTTGGAAACTGATGTATATGCCCATTTTCTGCCCTAATGTAGAAGAGCTATTAAATTATTGTAAAACTAAATTTCAGTTGCTACAAATTGACGTTAGCCTAATGAAAAATAGATTACCCTTATAGAAAATTTACCCCATTAGAGTAGACATGATCAACTCATGGCCAGATCATTTTTGTCATGTAACTGTTTGGGTTATGATAAGGGAAATTTTCAATGAGCCCTATCATATTACCCTATCATAACCCTAGTACAATTTCGACTAGGATAGTTTTATGATCAGGTATACATTATTGAATTTTAACCTTAATTGTGCTAAGACTTTAATTGGGAACTAATCCTACTATTATTACCTACTCATAACCCGTACGGTGATATCCATGATAGGACGGTAATAAAAAAGTATGTTACTGGAATACGCATGACTAAAAATATTCTAGAAAAGGTAAGGGTAAACATGGCCGAATTGTTTTACATACACTGAGGGAAAAAAGTAATAAAATTTAATAAAAAAGTAATAAATTCAAATACTTTTCGACACGTTTTTCACCCGCAGTCTTTTGTATTTAAATTAAATACTATTTATTTAAACTTGATGTAAATACTTTTTATTCAAATTTATTACGTACGTAATAAAATTTGAAGTAAATACTTTTTATTTATATTTATTATGTATGTAATAAAATTTGAAGTAAATACTTTTTATCACTTTTTATTATTTTATCACTCATTTTAGTTTTATTACAACATCATAAATACGTAAATTGGTATTTTAAAAACTATTTATTTCATATAAAGAAGATTTGAAACAGATAAAACTATTATTTTATTTTACTTTTTTCGAAATTTTTAATAAAATTAAATAATTTTTTATTTATTTTGAAATTAAATACGCACGTAACATTTTAGGTATGGAGAATTACGTTTTTTATTACAAAAGTATTTAAATCAAATTTAAATAAATTTAATTTAATTTTATTACGTCACTTTTTTCTTAGTGTACTTGAAACTTGTGAAGTACATCACCAAAATTTTTATTAATTAATACACAGAGCGATAAAAATATGAATTTATAAACTTTTCGAGACGTTTTTCAGCCGTAGTCTTTTTAATAGCAAACGCAATCGTATTCCAATTAAAAATATGAATGTATTTACTAATTAATTAATTGTATTTACACATTTTTTAATTAAAAATTAATAGGAATAAATTTAATATCATTTCAATACAACTAAATCATTAATAGGTTCTACTACTTTTATTTGTTACTTTTGATTTATTCATTTTTTTAAAATGCAACTCTGTTATGTTTTCTTTTTTTTTCTTCTGGATTTCATTTTGTTTTGTGTTTATGCGTCGTGCGTTTAAAATCTAAAAAAATAAATAAATATACTGTAAATATTTGTATTATAGTTGTACGAAAATGTAAAACAATTTAAATATTAGTAACAGCACCGGAAGACGATGTGGAGTATGTTTTGAGAGTATAAAGAAATGATTCCTTATTCGTTGAAGAATTTACGCAATATTGGAAGCGATGCTGCCAATATTGGTATTTACTACGTACGTAATTAAAAGTAATAAAAAGTATTTATTTCAAATTTTACTACGTGCTTATTAAAATTAAATAAACAAATATTTAAATAAAGTTTAAATAAAAAGTATTCAATTTCAGTAACTACTACGTAATACTATATTTTCTTTGTGTATTTATATCAAAAAATTAACTGAAAATAAATTATCATAACAAAAACAAATTTTATTCAGGTTAACTTTGTCAAACTATATGTGCAATGCGATTATCAAAAATTTCATAACCAATTTAAATTGCTATCAAATGTTAAAGTTTAAACTATTTAAAGAAACCATTTACTTCAATTTCTACAATGGAAAAAATGCGCCGATGATAAGAAATACTATATTGTATTTGCTGTGACTGATTAAATAAATTTTGTTGATAATGAAATTTTTATTGTTGACGTTGTAGTTGAGGCGTCGCATTTTATAATATTTTATTTATTTAAACAACAGATACACGTACTGTTAAGATATACTGAGATATAAAAGGAGTTAGAGATAGATATAAACGAAGTTGAGATAGAAATGGGTTTGATACATAAATTAAAAAAAAAAAACAAATAGAGATATAAAATAAAAAGTAGTTCAATGGCAGCAACATAAGCTGCACCAAATTTTGAATTTTACAAAAGCAGTAGTAGTTCAAAATCTTTTTTAAATATTTGTATTTAGCAGATAAAAGATATTTCTTCTAAAAAAAATATGTTGAAATAACAAACTTTTAAATTACAATGTGCAAGTTATAACGCTTGCGGGATAGAAGGTTTTTCTTTTTTTTTTAACTGCGTCAAATGTCAACGAGCTGCATGGACGGACGGACGGGCGCAGCAACGTTGACACTTGCTCCACTTCAGTGCGTTCAGACCGCAGCGAACGCATCTGACAGATGCTGATGATGATGACAATGATGATGATGATGATGACAAAGATGATGATTTTATTTGTTGCCACAGAGAGCACGAGACCAAAAGCTATTCAAAAGATAGCATGACGGCATTCAGCCAGTCAGCCAGCCAACACAACTACTTATGAAGATGACAACATTCACAGATACATGCGTGCAAATGACAGACTGTCAGTTGCGATCTGCAGCAACAGAAAATATCTCAACATGAATAGCAACAAAAATAAATTTTATACTTGCGTTAATTTTGTAATAAATTCTTCTAATTCAAGAAAAATTTTATTTTTACAGTATAATTTAAAAATAAAACCAACATTTCTGTGAATGACAATTCTGTCTGTTGTTGCAGCGGCAGCAGTAGCAGCATGAACAGCAGCTGCTGATAAAATTAATGTTGTGTATTATGTGTAATTTAAATAAATCACCTGCTTAATAATGATCTATGCGTGTTTTTGAGTTCATAAGTTTTGTACTTAAATTTTAACATAGTAGATAGTGTACATTTTGTATTATCTGTTTTGCGATTTAATAGAGTATATGTTTTTTGAATTTTAATTTATGTGCTTTTTGTCAAAATAGTAGAGACTATAATAAAACTAGATGAATGCAATAAGGTTTATGACATATCAAATCGCTCTTAACCTCACATTTCGATTTGATTTCGAAAATGTTTTCAAGGTTTTTCATATGTGTGTCATAATTTATGGACAATAAATCTCAAATATATTACAGCATATTTCAAAAACAGAATAGAATGTTATATATTATTTTCGTATTTAAAATCTGTTTCTCATTTTTGAAATACTTATTCCTAAAGATATCAGAACAATATCGTATGTAGCTTCGAATTATAGATATCAATTACTTCCCAGTATGCCATTCGTTTCGAAGTCGTTACGAGATCAATGCGAGTATTTGGAGAAATCACACGATATCGAATCCGTTCTCGTAACGATATCGAGCGTCAAATTTGACGTTCAAGTTAGGGAGATATCGAAACGTTCTGTCGGAGTTTTCTCGATACGAGACATGATCTATATCGAAAAATAATCAAAGTTCGAAAAATATTGCGATATCGATTTGATAAATGTTTAATTATCGTATCTTGTCAAATTATTTGAAATGTACGAAAAATCTTTAAAAATTATAATCGAGAAATCAACGAGATCGGGTTATTACCCAGTCCGCCATGTCTCGGAGACCTACGATGTTTCGAAGCTTTCTCGAATAACTTTGGTAAAAAAATTAGATCTCGTTGCTTATCGATTTTAATTTTTTTGAATTTCTCGTACATTCAATTTATACAAGATACGATATTTAAATGTTTATCGCATCGAAATCGGAATACTTTTCGAAGCAGTCTCGAACTTTTATCATTTTTTTGTTCGATATAGTTCCTATTTCAAAAAATTTCTTGTACCGAAAAAACTGCTCTCGTACATTAATTTCTCATACATTAATTTTTTTTCCAAGATACGATATTTAAATGTTTAATGCATCGAAATCGCAATACTTTTCGAAGCAATTTCTAACTTTCGTTTTATTTTTGTTCGATATCGTTCCGATTTCAAATAATTTCTCGTACCGACAAAACTTCAACTGAACGTCTCGATATCTACCTATCACATAGGTCCAATTTGTCGTTCGATATCGCTACGATATCGTGTAAATTATCCTTTTCTCACATTTATCTCGTAATGATATCGGAACGAATGGATCGTGTGAAAGAGATGGGATTCGATATAAGCCAATTAGAAATTGTGCTACTGTTATTTTTAGTAGAAATAGAAATTTACCCTATTATGGTAGGCTTGATCATAACCTGTTTTATAGAAACAAAATCAAAGATCAGTCCCCGATCATGGTAATTTATTACATTGAATGTCCATGTACTGATCAATATAGATTTACCTTTACATTTTCCGATATTACATTACTACCAGTTACATCCCAGTTTGCCATGTCTCGGAGAGCTTTGATGCCTCGAAGCTTTCTCGAATAACATCGATAAAAAAAAGTTCGATCTCGTTGCATTCTCGATTCTAATTTTTAAAACTATTCGTACATTTAAATTTTTTGACAAGATACGATATTTAAACATTTCTCAAATCGATATCGCAATATTTTTCGCAGCAATCTCGAACTTTGATGATTTTTTCTTCGATATCGTTCCGAATTCGTAAAGTTTCTCGTATCAAGAAAACTCGGACATAACGTTTCGATATTTACCAACCATCTAGGTCCAATTTGACGCTCGATAACGTTACGAGAATGGGTACGTTATCGTGTGATATCTCCAACTACTCGCATTGATCTCGTAACGATATCGATACGAATGGCATACTGGGATGATCAACAGTTCTAGTCATAAAGAAGTACATTTTTATATAGATTCGATATAGATATTGTTTAAATTACTTATGCGCAGGATCGTGATTTTTTTTGTATCGAACTAAAAAATGATCGAAATCTCCAATTTCGTTTTGTATTTTTCTCGAATTCTTAAACAATGCCATGTTTCTGAGCTCTTCTATGATCGAAGTTTTGTCGAAGTAATTGCGATAATATAGTTGGATCTCGTTGTTTTATCACTGCTAATTTTTAAAATGTTCGTATAATAAAATTTAACGAAAAGATACGATATTTAAATATTAATCACATCGATATCGCAATTTTTTTCGAATCAATTTTGATATTTGATATGACCAGCGATCCAGAATCGTTTTTATCGTTTCCATTATCTCGTTACGATATCTACGTTCATCATAGAACGAATTTATAAATATAGATACGACATCGTAATCGAGATCGAATGAATTTCTCGACATCTCTAAACAGTCTCAAAGCGAATGACAGACTGGGAATTTGTAACGCTTTTGTATATCTTTTAAATTCTGACAATTTGATAGCACTTTCAGTTTCTAGTTTATAAATCTTTAAGATAGCTTGCAGTATTTTTCGTCAACATTAAAAATTCTCTCAGTGCGCTTGAAAATGTGCAAAGTTCACAGACATCCATTACCACCGCACCAGGGATCAGCATCCATAATGTCTGCGACAGCGATAGCCTTACGGTGCGTGATTATTTTCATGCTCATGCAGCATATGTAAAACTTCAAATATGTACTTCGTTTTTTGCACTTCTTCATCTTTCTATCCTTCTGCTGTTGCTGCTGCTTTTCATCTATTTCGAATTCCAGCCAGCGTATCTCAAGGATGCACACATTGCTGTTACTATCATCTCACGTAATTCTTATCCATGCAGATTTTGCAGCTCTGATTAATGTGCTGTTGATGCTACTCTTGCTTATAACGTATTTTCTGTGAAGTTTCTTTTTGAAGAGTTGATTTAAAATACCATAGAATACAATATAGGGAATAGTCCAACTTTTTCAATAAAATACGCACGTTTTCAATATGAGTAATAATAATAATAGACTCATCAGTGAAAGGAACAGGTTTTGTAAATATAAATAGGGTTACAATTTATTTACACTTTTATCTTTGAAACATAAAAAACAAACAAAAAGAGTCAACAACCAAATGCGTACTACGAACTACATACATCTTCACTCTATCAACAAAAGCGGTCTCTAACAATATCACGCACTTCCTTTGTCAGCCAGACAGGTACCTCTGGGTACCTGAGCCTACTATCTCTCTAATAATTTATCCCGAAAACACTTGTTCATCTTGGCACCAGCAAACAAACCATCCATCCTCGGGATGGTCTACAAAAACACTTAAATAAACATTTAACTTAATAGGAAAGACTACGACGACATAGTTGTTGGAAAGGTTCTTCTTCGTGTTGTTGATGATAGTAATAATGACGATAATGAAGTCTAAAAATGTAGTTGCTGGGAATATTGTGGTATGGCTGCTGCTGTGGATGATGATGTTTATGCAGCAGTTCCAGGTAAATGTTCAAGAGCTCAACAGTGTTACCTGCTGCAACTACAAGGTTGAACCTTTTGATTGAACACGTATTTTCCTGACAACAACAAAAAAAGCCGTTCTAGTGAGTTATTTAAAACAAAAAAGAAATGGCAGATTAAGTATTGGATAAACACGTAAAACATACGCAGGGTAGAAAACCAACCTCCATGATGCGCACAATGGAACTTAATACCTTAGAGCGTTAATTTACGCCGACAAAATGCTGGTTAAATATTTACAGTCGCAAAGAAACAAATGGTAAAGGCGGTAATAAAAAAAACAAAAACTAAAAAAAAGAGACTCATTACAGAAGCATGTTTCATGAACTACTGCAAATTCTTGAATGAATACAATGTGGTGCTCGGTAATGAGAAAGGGTACGACGTTCAAAAGTGATGTTAATGCGTTGGGGAAATGAATAGTTGGTGGTAATGAGTTGGTGGTCAGCAGTTGGCTGTAGTTTAAAGTGTTGCGTTTTTAGGAAATTACATTTTAACTTCAGTTAGTCTCGCCATTTTTTGAGAGTTTTGGGTATTCAAGTAGCTACAATTTGGGCATAAGCGAAATCAGTCTTATATACATACTTATTTTATTATAATATGGCTTTTTGATCTGTCGTCATAACGTGAATATGTTAAAATCGACAGAAACCCGTAGCTTCCGTAGCTCAGTGGTTAGTGCGTTGGACTGCGTTCGAAAATATTGTGGGTTCAAACAGCTGAAAAGCAATATCGCGCGAGCACAAACGCATATTCCTCTGAGAGGAAAACATTGCCTCGAAAAAACCTCTGTAGGTTCCACCATTTGAGTATAAAAATGACACACAGTGATAGAGAAACGACGTAGGCTCTTTAGAGCTATACTAATATTACTATTATTATAAAATTATTGTCTATCACGATTACGTGATAAGGTTATATATCAAACTGTTCCAAATTACATAAATACACAACTTATTTTATACAAAGTTACTTTAATATTTGAACACTCGTTACGAAATCAATGCGAGATGCAGGTGATCGATACGAAAACGGACACTATCTTTTAGCGATATTGAGCATGAAATTGGACCTACATGCGTACTCCTGGAGTTTTCTCTGTATGATCTCCAATAGATATCGAACGATAAAATAATCAAATACCAGTCTGCCACTTCTTCGATGACTTTTGATGCTTTGAAGCTTCTCGAATTTACTTCGATAAAAAGTTCGATCTCGTAGTTTTATCGCTTTTAATTATTAAAATGTCTCTATCATTCATATTTAAGAACAAGATTAGATATTTAAACAATTATCACATCGATATCACAGTATTTTTAAAGGCGATCTCGAACTTTGATAATTTTTTTCTAAGATATCGTTCTGAATTCGAAAAATTTCTCGTACCGATTAAATTCCGACAGAACGCATCGATATCTACCTACCATTTAGGTATAATTAACGCCTGATATCGTTGCGAGAACGGGTCAGATATTGTGTGATTTCTCCATCTACTCGCATTGATCTCGTAACGATTTCGAAACGAATGGCATACTGGAATTTTGTGTTAGTCTCGGAGCTCTTCGATGATCGAAGTTTTCTCGAAATAATTGCCATAATATAATTGGATCTCGTGTTTTATCACTGCTAATTTTTAAAATTTTTCCTACAATAAAATTTAAGGAAATGTTACGATATTTAATTATTTTCACATAGCAATGTTTTTTGAATCAATCTCGATATTTAATGCGATATTGATACACAATCGTTTTTTTCTCGTTTCGAATAATATTCAACATCTCGTTACGATATCTGCGTACATCTTGGAACGAATTGTAGTATAATATACCAAGTATGCCATTCGTTTCGATCAGATGCGAGAAAAAGAAGAAATAACACAATATCGGACAATTTCTCGTACCGATATCGAGCGTCAAATTGGATTTACTTGTTAGGTAGATATCGATGCGTTTTGTCGGAGTTTTTTTTTGAAATCAACAATATCGATGATAAAAAAATCAAAGTTCGATATTGCTTCGAAAAATATTACGATATCGATTATCGCATCGTTTATTTATCGTACCTTGCCAATGATTTTTAATGTACGATTAATTAATTATAAAAATTAGAATCGATAAAGCAACGAGATTGAACTTTGTTTTATTCGATATTCGATACAAATTCGAGGCATCGGAGACATGGCAGACTGGGTAGTTACGAAATCGTTATATATATCGAATGAATTCCTCGACATATCGAAGCGATATCGAATGGCAGACTGGATATTTTATAAAATATTGTTATATTGATGTGATAAATGTTTATATATCGTCCATTGTCATACAAATTGACTGTACGAGATATTTTAAAAATTATAACCAATAAAACTACATCATCGAACTATTTTTTTGAACGAGGTTAGTTCGATAATAGCTTCATTGCATCGAAGGTCTTTGCAATTGACTTCATTGTCGTAATTGTGAACAGATTAAGGAGACTTGACGATTTCTTAAAAATATTGATCTCGATAAATTAAGAAGAAAAGATGACGGACTCGACTACCGAAATCAATTTCGTTTTCGATTTTGCATTGATTTGTGGGACGAAATTCTCCATTTTCTCGACTGTTCCGCAAATTTCACAGAAAAAATAATTCATCAATTCATCAATTTTCTACCAACTTACAGATTCATCATATTGATACCACTGTTTATTAAATAACAAATTGATGAATGCATTTATTATATATATGAACTTATTCATACTATTGAATTTATATTCATAGTAAATAACGATGAATATCACGACAATACAATGAATTTGAATCGTCATATTGATGAATATAATCGTTGTATCTTTGAATATTTTTTTTTGTAAATTCTTCATAATATTTATGAATATAGTATTCAATAAGATGAATATTGTTGAACTAATATTTTTTTCCAAATATATTAATTGATTGAATTTTCTTTTATAAATTTTTCAAAAAGAAAAATTGATTTTAGAGAAAATTCGAAAAAATTGTGCTAAAAAAATTTTTGAAAAAAGAAATAAAAAAAAAAGTCTGAAAAATTTTTTTTTTCGAAAAATATTTTTGTTTTTCGAAAAAAAAAAAATATTGTTTTAAAAAAACATTGATTTCGTTAGTCATTAATATTATAAATGGTTCTTCAATATAAATCATGAATCGTGGTTTGGAGAACGGATTTCATCAATATGATTTTCATTTTTTTTCTGTGTTCATGTTTGATTATATTGTAAATCTTTAAAACGACTGTACTTTCGAATCGAAACGTCCGAACATCGTTATATTCTATTCTATACACAATCAGGTGACATTCTAAATATTTGTCACCATACTTTTGCAAAAACTAATCTTTTTGCTAAATAAAACTAAAATAAAAATATTGTGAATATAGTCACTGAATAGTTTGCCTCTGACATGTGCATAATAGGGAAATTCCAAATATAAAAACAACTTGACTGCCCTCGAATAATCAACCATCAACACCAAGCACGACCCTGACGACAGGTGCATATTTTTGCTATTACCTCTAAGCGACACTTGTTTTTAAAGTTCGTCGTTACTTCTTTTGTTTTATTAGTTCTATGGCCTGAAAGAAATCCTCGTGTTCCGTCTGACCGTAGTCACTACACAAGTTATGTTCGTTTTGTTCGTTTTCTGTCTGCACTGCCAAACATTCAGGCAGTCGATAGACAGTCTTGGTCACTACAAATAAGGTTGATTTGTCAATTATGATCATGGTGATCACATTTTCTCATTCTTCTATTTTGATTTTTATTAGTCTTTTATATTATTTTTATTTCTCGATTGACTGCACTGCAGTTTGTGTCTCCTCTTTTGTTCAATCAATTTATTGTCATTCATTGCATGCATTTTCATTTTCAGTTTTATGTTTTAAAATTTACTTTTATTTGCTTATTGTGCTGTGTTCTTCTTTTCCCTCTACCATCGTTTTTTATTTTATTTTACTTTTATTTTGGCTGTGACTCTGTAGTTAATCCTCTTTGGTTTAAGTATTTTATTTTTATTGTTTTTTTTTTCAAATATTATGGCTTGTCTTTAGCATAGTTTGTGCCAGGATTATTGAGTTTATGTCTGGCATATAAAATAAGCCAAGTGGTATTGTAAGGAAATACATTGCATGTTTGACTGTCCGGCTGTCTATCTGTCTCCCAGACTGTCTTCACCGGAATTTAATTAAATAAATTGTCGGCCGGCAAATGTTGTCAAATTGACATTTTTTATATACATATTCATTCCTTTTGGTTTATATACATTTGAAGGTTTTAAATTATCGAACATGCAAAAATTAGTAATCAAATCGTCGATCAAATGTTTCATTCTTCGAAGATTACACTAAAAGAAAAATGTTTAATTCAATTTTAAATAAAAATTAAATATTTTAATAATAATTTAAATATTAAAAGAGCAATTTGCTAAAACAAACTAAGAGAAATTATACACAGAAAAAAATTCATCAATTTGATGAATTTATTCATTAATATTATGAATTTTTTCACCAACTACCAGATATATGATATTGATACCACCGTTCATTAAATGACATATTGATGAATATATTCATTATATATATGAAATTATTCGTACTATCGTACATCATAGTGAAGGACAAAAAATTAAATACAATCAATTTGAATCGTCATATTGATGAATTTGTTCATAATATTTATGAATAAAATATTTTTTACGAATTTGTCAAAAAAAATTTGTTTTTACAAAATAATTAAAAAAAAAGTGTTGTTGAAAAATTTTATTTAAAAAATAACAGCAAAAATGTAAAAAAAAATGATCCGAATTTATAAGAAAAAAAATTGTTTAGAAAATAATTCGAAAAAAAAAATGTTGTTGTAATTTTTTTATTTAAAAACTAACAAAAAATGTTTTCAAAAAAAAAAATGTATTTCGAAAAAAAAAATGTTCTTTCGAAAAAACAATTGTGTTCTATAGATCTTGCATGATATTACACATATTGAATTATGCAAACCATATATGTTATGTATTAAATAATAGGTACACCTTAAATGTATATTTTTGACGTTTGACTGGACATAATTTTGTCCAGACATATTCGAATTTTATATATTTCATTGCAAAATATTAGCTGAAGAATTCTTAGTGGAATACAATAGAATTCAGAACGAAACACACAAATATATAAAGAGTTAAAGTCCAAAATATGTAGAATCTATAAACAGTTAAAGTCCAAAATAATAGAAAAACACGAGAATTTCCCTATATTTGTTTTACATTATAACTCTACAACTTGAGGAAATATGAAAAAACTGAGTATGAGGTCGTGATGAAATTCTTGAAGTCCATCGGAAAATCATACTAAGATCACGGATAAATGAAAAGTCCTCCATTTATTGTCTAGTGTAATTCAACTTTTCAATAAATCGTCGTTGAAGAACGAAATGTCACCAAATATATTTTTATGAAAAACTTAAATTTCGAGTTTGTTGAGCCCGAGCATAATAGGGTTTCTCTCATTAAATCTCGATCATTGCTTGATGCTAATTTTGTTATGAGGAACAAATAATGTAGCTATGATCGGGAACATTGATTATTTAGATAATGTAAACCCTGGTATGGTAAGCATGATAAGGGCATGCAAAGGCAATGATCATATTTTCTCTAATAGGGCTTACCCAACGAAAACTCGATCATTTCCCGATGGCGCATCGGGTAAATTTCTACTAGGGTATATAAAGATTTGAACATTTGGCATTTTGAAAATGTATTTGGTGACTTTTCGTTCTACAACGATGAAATATTCAAATCTGTACCAAAAATTCAATATTGAAAAATATACCTACCTATATCTCTTCAAACAGAAAAATCCTCTTTTGGCATGAGGTCAATCAAACCAACGTTCCAGTGTTGCAACCGAAATACATTTGTTGTAACGTCATGTCATTAAAATTAACGTAACATTTTTTAATCTAACCGTAATGTGAGTACGAGCAACTGCACGTTCGGTTATTATAACCTCATGATTGCATTTTTCATTCTGCCAAAATTTGACGTTTGTGCATTTGTTACGGCAACTGAGTACGTTATTGTATCAACAAAATAAATGACAAACAGCAAACTCATGTCTATCAGCAGTTCGGTTGCCAGCTGCTTGCCAAAAATTATGGATACATGCAGAAATAAATAAGCGTCAACAAATTTCGCAATATATGGGAAATTCATTATTTAAGTAAAAATGCGAAATAAATATATGAATATTAATAAAATAATTAATTAATACCAGGCAAATTGCTGTTGACCTAGTGGAATATAATAAAAATATATAAAAATATGTATTTTTGTTTACTGTTTTTATTTTTCAAAGAATCAGGAATTAATAGATATACTTTTTGAAATTGTGTGCGTGATATATTTACGCATCAAAAATAAAAATAGAAAAAATAATTCTTAAAATAAAATTTCATTAGAGGTTTCGGCATGCTTGCTGACAAGGAGGTTGGCACAACCTCATGCTTGCTGACTAGGAGGTTGGCATAACCTCATGCTTGCTGACTAGGCGGTTGATACAACCTCCTAGTCAGCAAGATATACTTTCTGAAATTGTGTGCGTGATATATTTACGCATCAAAAATACAAATAGAAAAAATAATTCATAAAATAAAATTTCATTAGAGGTTTCGGCATGCTTGCTGACTAGGAGGTTGGCACAACCTCATGCTTGTTGACTAGGAGGTTAGCACAACCTAATGCTTGCTGACTAGGCGGTTGATACAACCTCCTAGTCAGCAAGTTGCCGCATTCTAATAATATGTTAGGGCAATTTAGTTGGTTGCCGCAACAAATCAGTTTTCTGTGTGTTTATGAAAACATATTTTTAAAATGATTGTGTAGGTGGTAATAACAAAAAGTGAAATATTGCCTTGATACTGGTTAATAATCAAGAGATCAAGGTCAACGTGATTTCATACTATAAGATAAACTCAAGATTGTTACCAATATATACAGAGTACATATTCAAATTTATATTAATAGATCTATTGACCTAATTGTCCAACAGTAATTAAATTTTAAATAGTTTTTGTCTATGAATTGCATAGTGTCATTGAACTAAAACAATTTTAATTGTTTTTAAATACAAAAATTGTTGTGTAATTAACCTTTTCCATCTGTAGCAGAAGCATTCGTTAATTTAATCAATACAGAAATAAGTATAAAATAAACTTTCAAAAATCAAGAATAACTCAAAATCTTGACATACCCCACACTATATGCAAGGTAAAATATTCCATAAAATATTATTTGCTATACACACTTAAAGCCCTACCACACACAATCCGTAAAAAATCACTCAACACAGAATATTTTTGTAAATTTCGTAATTCTTAAAACCCATAAAACAATCAAAAAATAACGCAGACCGCCGCCGCGACGTGCAATTCTTACGCATGTTTATGCCTTCCCATATTGCTGAATCGAAGAGTTAAAAAATCAAAAGTATTTTTGGCCAATGGATTTTATTTTGCCAGATTTTTCATATTTTTACGAAACTTGGCACGCGTAAATATACTAGATAAGCTAGTGATAAACAAGCGAGTTGTTTTTTCCACTACTAAATACTGAAATGAGATAAATGCGAAATTTCACAAAATATTTTAATAGTTTTAGATTAATTTTTTTTATATTAATCCACATGGTTTTTTTGTTTTTATTAAACATTTTTCATAGTTCGTATATATAATTTTTAAGTTATGCGCTTTTTTTTATTTATTATACGTAGTTGTAACTTTTTCTATTGTTTGGAAATATTTATTTTTAACCAAATGCTTTCATAGACCATCAATAAACATTGGAAACTATTGCGTGTTCGTGACTGTTGCTGCCCAAGAAAATTGTATATATTACAAAATAGGTTTTTAATAACTCTTTGGTGATATTGTGTCCCCAACATTTAACTATTTTTTTTTTTGGTTTTAGTTTTTTCAAACCATAAAAATAAAAGTAAATTGAAATTAGCTTCATGTCTGAGCAAAAACAAAAACTATATAAAAGGCTAAACCTGTGACGCATGTTGATGCCCACAAACAAACAAACAAACAAACTACTCAAATTACAAAAGAACAACTGGAAGTAAAAGTATAGCAGAAAAATATCTAGCTGCTTAAGTATTGCAAACAAAAAAAAAAATAACAAAAATAATAATAACAATAATAAAAAGTGCAAAAACCTTTAAAGTAAACTTCGCTGAACTCTATGCAAAGTCGTTCGTTTAACATGGCAAAATAAATGCTCTGTTGTTGTGGGCACAGGCTCCTGAGAGCAGCAATTAAGGCTACAATTTAAGGTTTGCCATATAGAAAAATTTATATTTTAAAAGTAAAAAAGAAATATACCATTCCAGATATAGAAATTATTCTAATGCCATAATCGGGAACTAATCTTTCTTACCGATCAGTTACAGGTTTTGATCATGACTAACGTAAAAGGGATACATTTTACTAGGGATTAATCAACGTAAATATAGCAACCGATATTAATTGCATTCATTAATCAATCCAGCATTAAAATTCACTAATTTAATGAAAAAATTTGCTATTCTTCGTTGTATAAGCAATTGCGTTCGCTAATATGAATATTTGTACGTCAATGCAGCAAATCTTTTAGTCGGCGCAGTTTTAGCAAATATAATTGCTGAAATTGCGCTGACTAATCAATTTGCTGCATTGACATATTCATATTAACAAACGGAATGGCGAAGAATAGCAAATGCTTTCATTAAATTAGTGAATTTCATTGCTGGATTTACTAAAGAATGCAATTAATATCGGTTGCTATATTTAAGTTGATTATTTTTTCTGTATCAAATAAGCTGACAATAATAATAGTATGGCCCCACTCTAAAATATCCATTACTTTCTACAAGTATTTGATGAAAATTGTAGTTACGATGTTTTGTCCGACACAATTTATTTCTAAAAATGTTTTATTTGTAGGTACTTCTTACGATGCTAAGGTAGGAAGGTCTTATACACCAATGGTTTAGTATTTCGATTTTCAATAAACGACAATAGGGTAAAACGAGTTGGGAAAGTTAGGTCACATGGGTAAGTTCGGTCATATGGGGCGGATTTTTATAGTCGGTCGGGCCCGACTATGGAATACCCTACACCTATGGTGGGGATATTAATATTGGATATTTAATTGCATACCTTAATTTTAAAGTTTTTAATTATGCTGAACCTCCCCATCCTCAGAATATTATTCAAAAAAAATCAGAAATTTAAACCATAAATTAAAAAAATTATATAAAAGTATAAACAACTAAAAAAAAAAATTGAAAAATATAATTGGGCGGACCACGCCTATATTTAAAATTTTGAAAGGCTAATATTTCATAGATTTGATTTTAATAATTTACGGATCAAATTTCCACTATGAAAACCCGGGAAATAATGAAAAAAAAAGTGGGCGGATCACGCCCATTTTTCGACCACATATTTATAGGTAAATTATAACAATACGTTTTAAATTTTATAACTATACCATGAATACTTTTCGAGTTATTAGTTCCGAAAGAGTTATATAAAAGTGACTTGTATGGGAGGTGGGCGTGTCCGTTGACCGATTTGGCTCATTTTCAATCTCAGTTCCTACTTTTGGCTAAAATATGTTGAGTCGAAATTTCAAGGCATTCTGATCAGTATTTCTCAAGTTATTCTGTATTCGGACAGCAAGACAGCAAGACAGCAAGACGGACAGACAGACAGACAGACGGACATGGCTAAACGGACTCGGGTAGTGATGCTGATCAAGAATATATATACTTTTCCATACCGGACACGCCTCCTAAGGGGCGTTACAATATATGCACAAAGTTAATATACCCTGTACCTCATAGGTGTAGGGTATAAAAAAATATGGCAACATTTTGGCAGACGTCTATTGAAAAAATTGAGACTAGGCAGTGTTCAGTATTTTATTTTGATCGAAAAATGCATTTGAACTAAAGAGTAAAGTTAACATTTATATTTTCATTTTAAAGCTGAATAAATTATCTATAAATACTTATATTTTTAGATTTTCTGTGATTACCACTAAATGAGTTAAAAATCCTAAAAGTTATCACAATATGAAATAGTAAAATTATGCGGCCATTCTGTCATAAAATTGTCTATATTTATGTAGTATATTAAGTATTGAGTTTATAGTTCACACGTATTTTTTAAGCCTTACCATAGTGTTATTTGTTTTTATTTTATATTTGGAAATTTATAAAAATTCCTTTCCAGGTACATGCTGCTCGTAAAGAGGATTCTAAAATTACCATAAAAAAAATCCAAAAATATTGGTTACGATTTTTTGCCTTGAATTTATCGAATTGGTACATTGAAATAAGAAAAAAACGCTACAGATAATTTTAAAGGGGTATTGCTAAATTTTTAGTCCGTATTCTGGTACGAGTCACAAATTGAAATTGGTGACAATAGTGTTTGATAATTTAATATTTTATATGTCATATTGAAGACTACAAATTTATAATATTAATTTATAATATCAAAAAAAAATATATAAAATCACCTAAACCTAGGTAAAAATCTTTGCAGTAATTGACAATATCTAAAAATAAGACATTTATTTTTTTTTTAAATAAAACCTTTAAGTAGAGACATTCTGTAAATTGTAGTCTCAACGAGTTCAAAAGAGTATTCAAAAAAATAGGATCTATGCCATTTTCCAAAGCGGTGCACATTAGATTGACTCTATTACATTCTGAAGAGTTGTCCTGTTATAAAGAATATATTCAAAATAGATTTGATCACGCACTTAGGCCTTCTCATTTTCTTGACAATATGACTAATTCAGTATATAGAGTAATACGAAAAAACAGCAAAATGTTAGGTTAAGAAATTGAAATCCAGAATATCATCCACCTTCAGATTCATAATTTTTTCAACAAAATATTTTTCAATTAAAGCCCAGTATGCCATTCGTTTCGATATCGTTACGAGATCAATTCGAATAAGTAGATGGAGAAATCACGCGATATAGGACCCGTAACGATTTCGAGCGTCAAATTGGACCTACATGGTAGGTAGATATCGAAACGTTCTGTCAAAGTTTTCTCGATACGAGAAATTTTTATAAATCGGAACGATATCGAAGGAAAAAATAACCAAAGTTCTAGATTGCTGCGAAAAATATTCGATATCGATTTGGAAAATGTTTAAATATCGTATCCTGTCAAAGAATTTGAATGTACGAACATGTTATACCCTAACATTTTATACCCTACACTAAGAGTGAAAGGGTATATTCAGTTTGGTACGCCGTTTGTAACACCCTGAAAGAGCTAGAGCAATGAAACTTTAGATTTAGATTACTTATATATCTGAACGCCGACCTCAGCAGTCCAGAGCTAGCGTGCTGGACTTGCATTCTGAAGGTCTCGGGTTCGTATCCCGGCTTGGGCATGGGCGCTCGTGGTGATATTAACCACAAAATTGTAGGGAATAGATTTCACAGTACAATGGATATAGTCTGTCTGAGTGCTGTAGATCCTAGTAGATATTCCAAAAAAAAAAAAAAAAAAAAAAAAAAAAGCAGTCTGAACAAGAAAATGATCGGTCTATTGTGACCTGAGAACCGACCACTTATGTTCAAATACCTCATATAAAATTTACATCTACAAATCAATTTTACTGTATACGTGCTTAGGTAAACTTTTTTTGGTCAAATATATTGACATTATGCTCAAATACATGAAAATAATGTTTTCCCACGAAACGACTTGTGGTTCCCAAAAAAAAAAATCGAAATTCGGTACATCTACCCATTTGTAAATATGGGTATCAAATGAAAGAAAATTCTTCAGGGATGGAAAGTTTATAGTTATTTTCAGGATTCGTATACCCTGGTGACATATATACCACTTTGAATGGTAACCACACATATGTGTAGGGTATTTATAGTCGGCATAGACCGACTATAACTTTGATAATCCTAACTATCATAATAACACCTACTTTAAAATTACCCATGTGATCTAACCTTCCCAACTGGTTTAAAATTAGAATCGACTTGGAGGTTATTTAGCATTTCTCTGCAGCGAAAGGATGGGAAGTAATAGTTTTAAAAACCGATAAAATTACCGATGAAATTATGTAATTTATAAGTAATCAAAAAAAAAAAAAAATCTAATAAAATAAAAAAACAAATATCCAATAAGAGCCAAAAAAATCCCGTGTAAAATTTTGTTTTAATCCGGATCCGGCTCTGATTCTAAAACATAGGGTTAATCACAATTCAACTTTTTACAACATTTAATTTAATTCTGAGTAGGTATTTGCAAAGTTTTGGTTCATTTGATATGGAATAAGTCAAAATGATTTATAAGTCTTTTATAGCACTTAATTAGTATTATATTCGAACTATAGTATTTATTTTGAACTAAAATCCGTTTATTTAAAGTCTATATTCATATTTTTATCATCTTAAAATTAAAATGTTTTATTAATTGCTACAACCTCATATATGTTAACTTTGAGACACTGTTTTTGTCCCTACCTGGTAACGTTTTAAAACCTTTCTTTCAATTTGTTTTCCTTTTATTTTTCTTTTTAATTTTTATTTATTCTTTTTAATTTTTGTTTCTTTTAGTGTTTTTTTTTTTAAAAGATTTATCTAAACTTAACGTTTAGTTACCTACCCAGTGTTTTGCAGCACGTTGTTCGAGTTAATTAAATAATTCAGTTGCTGCGCCATTATTGCTGTTGTGTTATACACTACGCCGATTTAGACCACCAACTATCCAAACCAAACCCACAGCAGTTTTACTACGAATTTAGTTAAAAACTAGCACACGGTTTTTCACAGTAAATACTAGTTACATTTCGTAATGTGGTTGGCAACATTGTTCAGTTCTGTTCTTTCTCTACTCTGTTGTTGGTCTCGATTCGGATGGGGGTTTGGTTTCCAAAAGGGATTAGAAACTTTTTATGCTTTTAGTATCATTTGTGTCATACGTTGTGTGTCTGTCTGTGTGTGGTAAAACTATTAATTTAATAGCTATAAACTATTTGAAAAATAAATACCAAGTTCTAATAAAGTTTTAAATTAAGCAGAGTAGTAATATCTCATGAAGTGGTACTTTTAATAATTGTCATACATTTTGATTAATGGTGGGTTGATTTTATATTAAAACGCTATTTGTAACATTTAAATTGTGTGCAGCTATATCAAAGGAGAATAGCTTGAAGAAGAATTGTTTAGGAAATAATCTGGGGAGGTATTTTCTTGGATAGGACTTGTCTCTGCGAAGCATTTTCCGGAAAGAATTGTTCGGAGTAGAATTGTTTAAGGGAAGGATGTTGTCCGGGGAAGTATTGTCTCGGATTTGAATTGTCTCTGGGAAGAATTGTTTCGGGTAAGAATTGTTCGGGTATATGTTGTTTCATTAAAGAATTGTCTCGAGAATGTATTGTCCCCGGAAAATAGTTTTTTCAGAGCAAGAATTATCTTTGAAATATTGTCCCGGATAAGTATTTCTTCTGCGTAAAATTGTTTCTGGAAAGATTTGATCGGGGCTGAATTGTTTTGAGGAAGAATTGTTTGAGGATGTATTGTATCGGTAAGAATTGTCTCTGGGAAGAATTATTCGGAGATGAGGGAAGATTTGTCTCAGGAAAGAATTGTATCGGGAAAGTATTGTCGCCTGAACAATATTTTAGAAAAAAATAGTTAGGAAAAAAATTGTTTAGAGGATGAATTGTATGGGGATCATTGTATCAGAAGAGTTTTGTCGCTGCTAAGAGAATTGTCTCTGGAGAAGTATTGTCTCGGATAAGAATTTCGGGTAATAGTTTGGTAATAAATTTTTTCAGGGCATGAAATATATATGAAATATTATCTCGGATAAGTTTTGCTTATGGGTTAAATTGTTTCGGGAAAGATTTGATCGGGGATGAATTGTTAAGGGGAAGAATTGTCTGATGATGTTTTGTCTCGATAAGAATTGTTTCGGGAAAGAAGTGTTCAGAGAAAATTGTTTAGGGAAAGAATTTTCTGGGAAAGTATTGTCTCCTGAAAAATAGTTTAGAGAAAATTTGTTGGGTGAAAAATTATTTAGAGGCTGAACTGTCTGGGAATGTATTGTATCGGTAGGAATTGTCTCTGCGAAGAATTGTCTCGGATATGAATAGTCTTTGGGAGGAATTGTTCAGTGATGAGGGAAGAATTGTCTCAGGAAAGAATTGTCTCCGGATTGTATTGTCTCCTGAAAAATAGTTTAGGGAAAATTTGTTGGGGAAAAAATTATTTAGAGGATGAATTGTCTGGGAATTTATTGTAGATAAGTATTGTCTCTGCGAAGAAATATTTCAGGAAAGTAATGTTCAGAGAAGATTTGTTTAGGGAAAGAATAATCTGGGGAAGTATTGTCTCGGATAAGAATTTCGGGTAAATGTTTGGTGATGCATTTTTTCAGGGCAAGGATTATCTATGAAATATTGTTTCTTTGAAAAATTTTACTGGCAAGATTTGGTCGGGGATGAATGGTTTAGGGGATGAATTCTTGGGGAAGTATTGTCTCGGTTAAGAATTGCCACTACGAATAATTGATTGGGGAATTGTTTGAAGAAATGTTTAGACAATATTGTCTCCGATAAGCAATGACTCTGGGATGATTCGTTTCGGAAATGAATGGTTTGGTTTTGAATTGTTTCGGATAGATATTGTCTGCGGGGATGAATTTCTGTTGCATAATATAATAATTTATATTTCTTTTAATTTATATTTTACGTACATTCATTATTTTTGTTTAGTTTAAAGAATTCGAAACATATTTCTTTGAATTTTTTTTACATTCTTATTAAAACAAAATCTGATAGTTCTCATGCCATTGTTATTCGTAGAATAAGTCCTAATGAATAATGGCCACAGTGGGTAGTTCAGTTTGACCGCTAAAATATGCGATGAGCACATTATAAATGCTTCGTGCTGATTGTTTGCGTTAGTTTATAAATGTTTTTAGCAATGTGCTTGAGATAAAGAAAAATCACTTGAATTGTTTTTTCCTTTTTTTTTTTTTGCAAAATCTATTTTATTTTTGTTTTATAAATAAACAAAAATATTTATTTAATTTTGTTTGCGATATTTATTTAAGTTATTAGTAACAACATGGTGTTATGGAAGGCCGATAATCTGTTCAAAAAACATAAATTATAATAACTACGCATTGGGCTTAATACGAAGAAATCATTGTAAACAATCGTAGCAACATCATGCCGTACAATCGGCCACAGGCAACATGCAGAAAAGTGTAAATTTTTGATGCCAAACACACTCATTTCACTTAGTGAGTGCATGACGCATAAATTAAACACAGCTGCTGGGGGCTCTGTTGCTCCGTTGCACGCTAAACATAGCCCCCCTGGTGTTGTTGCTGCTACTGCTGTTGTTGATGTTGCTGCTGCTGCATGTTGCACGCTGCGACTGTTGCTGCCGCGGCAATCATCGGCAGCAACTACTCGCATCAACTGACTCAACTGACTTTGTACGATAACCTCCGACAAGTAAAAATCTCTTCGTCTGTCTGCCGTTGTTTATACGATAAACTATATAGCAGATTGCCTCGCATTTCGATCCATAGAATTCAACAAATCTTCTGCTACAAATATGCCTCATTATAAATTATGTTGAGATTTTTCCGCTGCTAGATAATTATTCTTTTTAAAAAAAATGCGTAAGGTTTTATTTTTCTACATGAGGATTTTTTTAATCTTCATTTTTCTACGTCGTTCTGTTCTATAGTCTTTTATACATCTGGTGAGCATTTTTCTAAAATATTTTATTTGTCTTTTTTTATTAAATCCAGAAAATTGCTATTATGTAAACCGAAAAAATAATATTTAATAAAAAGAATGAACAATGTTTTTAAAATAAATACATATGTAGTTAATTTACGTCCAAATAGATATGTATTTGTTTTCACTACATTTATATAGTTGTTTTTGTATGGAAAACAACTACATATATTTACAATATTTTAATTATATATTAAAAATAACTAGATACATTCTGCATTGATTTTAACTACAGTTTGTATTTATTCAATTCATGAAAAATGTAAAATAATTATAAATTGATTAATAAACTGACAAATATATTTATTTTTTACTACAGTCTGTATTTATTGAAATATTAAAAATGACTAAATACATTCTTCATTGATTTTAACTACAGTTTGCATTTATTCAATTCATGAAAAATGTAAAAAAATTATAAATTGATTAATAAACTGAAAAACATATTTATTTTTATTACACTCTGTATTTATTGGAATATATTTATTTTTAATACACTCTGTATTTATTGAAATATATGTAAAATGACTAAATACATTCTGCATTGATTTTAACTACAGTTTGTATTTATTCAATTCATGAAAAATGTAAAAAATTATAAATTGATTTATAAACTGAAAATTATATTTATTTTTACTACACTCTGTATTTATTGAAATATATTTATTTCTAATACACTCTGTATTTATTGAAATATTAAAAATGACTAAATACATTCTGCATTGATTTTAACTACAGTTTGTATTTATTCAATTCATGAAAAATGTAAAAAATTATAAATTGATTAATAAACTGAAAAATATATTTATTTTTATTACACTTTGTATTTATTGAAATATATTTATTTCTAATACACTCTGTATTTATTGAAATATATGTAAAATGACTAAATACATTCTGCATTGATTTTAACTACAGTTTGTATTTATTCAATTCATGAAAAATGTAAAAAATTATAAATTGATTAACAAACTGACAAACTGTATTTATTGAAATTCATGGAAAAATTACTACTGCATTTTGTACTTACTTAAAACCTGGAAAATTGTGTATTCTTTTAATAAAAAGTGTTATAAATACTTGTGTTTAAAAAAAATATATGTTTTCCTGTTGAGCATTACTAAATATGTAACTTTTATCATCGTCAGTTCTGACAACACAAAGTCATCTTGTGATTAATGAATTGTTTTTCACTTGTATCATATATGAATAATATGAGCAAAAATAAATAATATGCGTGTTCACAGAAAATTCTATGTCTTCACAGCGTTTCTTTCAGTAGCTTGGTTTTACTTTACTTTCGTTTGTACCTGCTCACTTTCGAAGTACGACTGTTGCTACAATCCTAACCAATTTAAAAGAGACAGAAAACAAAAACATACTAAAATTCTGATATATCGTTGTCGTTCAGTGAAAAGTCACTAAGTCCAAAAATTTAGTATTGAGATAAATGATTTTAAAGATATAAATTACCGCAACTAATCAGAATATTTATAGATTCAAATAGTGCTAAGCTTGAAGTATGGACAGCACATTACGCTAAAATTGCAAAAGTAAAATAGTTTGGACAAAACACATGATCGTTATTGGCTTCTTTTGTTTATCGTTCAGTGACTGTTATGTTCCTTATAAACAGTAACAGTGCTCCAGTTTATCCAAATAATTGTATCTGATTTCAGTTTGAATTGGAGACGAAAAAACTGCATAATATCTATCATTTAATCCAAAAATTGTTGAAATCCGACCATTTTTGTGGACTCGGCACCGTTTTATTTAGATTTCCACGATTGCCGTTCAGTGAAAAACCACTAAGTCCAATACAAACAGTAACAGTGTTCCAGTTTATCCAAATAATTGTATCTGATTTCAGTTTGAATTGTAGATGAAAAAACTACATAATATCTATCACTTAAACCAAAAATCGTTGAAATCCGACCATTTTTGTGGACTCGGTACCATTTTATTCAGATACCGGCGATTGCCGTTCAGTGAAATATCACTAAGTCCAATACAAACAGTAACAGTGCTCCAGTTTATCCAAATAATTGTATCTGATTTCAGTTTGAATTTGAGAAGAAAAAACTGCATAATATCTATCATTTAATCCAAAAATTGTTGAAATCCGACTATTTTTGTGGACTCGGCACCGTTTTATTCAGATTTCCACGATTGCCGTTCAGTGAAAAATCACTAAGTCCAATACAACCAGTAACAGTGCTCCAGTTTATCCAAATATTTGTACCTGATTTCAGTTTTAATTGCAGATGAAAGAACTGCATAACATCTATCATTTAATCAAAAAATCGTTGAAATCCGACCATTTTTGTGGACTCAGCACTCAGTTTTATTCAGATTTAGACGATTGCCGTTCAGTGAAAAATCACTAAAACCTTTATAAATTGGATCGATTTTTTACGCCGCTATTATGGTAATATATAAAAATAGATTTTTAAGAGTTAATTGTGGACTTAAGTACTTTTCACTGAACTGAATTTTTTAATATCTTCGGTTTGGTAAAATGTAGGACTCCGAGGACTTTTGCAACATGAAGATGAGTTCGTTTTTTATATGGTGGCATACTTATCTCGATATTCGAAAAATCAATTTAACGCCTTTTCACTGAACGACGACGATATGTAAAAAACGAATTTCTAATACTTTGTGTACTAAAATCAAGTTAAGTAAATACAAATACACTTAAAATGTGCCTAAGTAGGATGTAATAAAACTAAATTTTTTCAAAACAAATACAAAAATGTATTTCTCGGTGTATGGTTTTTCTGCTTTATAATATTTATATATCTTGACCTTGCGTTAAAGTTTTAATTTTCTATTTTAATATCGTCGTTGTAGAACTAAAAGTCATTTTCAAAATTCCAATTATTCATTTAAAAAATTCTTTATATATCTTTCAATTTCTGATCGATGAGCTCAATATTTGTACCGAATAATAAGAAAAGGTGAATCTATCAATTGGTATTTTAACTTTAAAAATATATCAGTTACTTTTTGTAATAATTACTAACAAAGTTGAAATTTCAGATATTCATGAAAATGTAGTTGGTGACTTTTTGTTCTACAACGACGGTATTAAATATTGTGAAATTTAATTGTCTTCAAACCTATTTCCATTATATGGTGTTATTTCAATAATTTATTATTTTTTACGATTATATTTTTATTAGTTTGAAGAATTTCAATGCTTTCTATCTGAATTTATCTGCATCTGACTTTAGTGTGTCGTTTTATTAATATTTTATTTATTGCAATAAATATATTTTTATTTTCAGTTTTTATAATCAGTTTTTATTAATTTATATGCTAGAAATACTAATAACTAATAAAAAAGGCTAATAGTCTATTAAAATCTCATTTAAAAGACAGAAAAATCAATTTTATTGTAAAGTTACACAACTTTTAATATAAAAATATGACTTTTCAATGTCATTTTGACCCTTAAATGTTTGCCAGTATCTGCCAAGAGTATTTATAAATTTTGATAGGCCCTTTGATATTTAAACCAGAGCTACGGAACTTGTCGGCATTAAAATACATTTTTTTAAAAATTATTTTATTTAAAGATCAAAAAAATATTTATTTAAATGTCGAATTTTTCCAATACAAATAATATATACATTGATATTATTAAATACCTTAACGTTGAAGAGTAATATATATCAATAGCTCCATTCGATTATGGCAATTAAGTGTTAAATGAAAGGAAAATATCAAAAATGTGTTCAAAATTTAATTTATTAACTGAATTAAATTTATGAAAAGAAATAATATTAACTAATTATATTCGATTTTTGATTCAAAGTTGTGTTACTCATACAAGTCCCTCTGTCTTTGGAATTTCTCCTGTTTTTTTATAGTTTTCCTTTACAGGTAGCATGTAGTTTGGTGCTCGAGTTTTTATTGTGTGAAAAATTCCGTCATGCGGAAAGAATTTTTCATTTTTAATTTTCCACGCTTTTATTATTATGTGAAATTCATGTAGAAAATATATGGCTCATTCTGGAATGACGATTAACTAGTAATTATTTCAAAGCATGCCTTTTCATTAAATTATCAACATTTAAGCAGTTCAGGCATCAGGTACATGGCTTTCAATTTTTGCTAATGTGAGAACTTTAACTTTGAGGAATGTTTATTAAAAGGAATCAGTTTTATTTTTCTTAATTGCTTATTAAATAATTATGTTGAATTTAATTACATATCTACTTTGAGAATAAAGTATAACAGAATGAAGTAAAATAAAATATATTATAATACAATAAAGAATTGAACCTCCCATTCCATAACATTCTAAGTCTGAAAAGTACGTATCGATACAGCAGTACCTGTAATACTGTGTAGTGAATTTAAAACTGTGAGTGGCTGTAAAACTGTGTAGTGCCTATAAAACTGTCGGTTGGTGTACATATTTTAGTATGTACACCAGAAAAGATTTAATTTATACCATTAAATAATTCGAATATCCAAATTAATAGAATTAATTATTTTGTATCAATTAAACTCAGTTGTTATATTGACGTTCAATATTGTTTTACTGTGTATCATTAGAATCATTATTTTTCAAATTAAAACTGAAACTTTTTTTAAATTTTAATTACATAATACATTTTCTCGCAAATTGTAGAATTATTAAATTTAGGTGCACGTTTTGTAAACAAGTAATTAAATGCATTTTGTTGCTGTACCCAAATACTTTTTAAACAAACAACAAATTTTGTGTGCTAAAATTTGGTCTATAATTTTCTTGGCATTGGTTCGACCCAAAACCTACAAATTTATTGGGTGGTACATGGGTTGTTTAGTCATCCAACTCATTCCCTGTGAAACATTACGAACATTTGTTTAAATAATGTTTTGTTTGCTCCCATTTCGAGCAATGACATGCGGCGTGTTTGTTGAAATGATTGAAATATCGATTGAAATTGTATTGAGGTTACTACTTTAGGTTCATAGTAAATGTTCTTCAAGAACCATGGTGATAATACAGATAATTGACAGCACTTTGCTATTGGTTACAAAATATTACTAAAACTATATTGTTTATTAATATTATGAAATTAAAATATTTGATATAATTTAAATTTACTACGATTCCATTATATTTTACATGCTACATTAAGGTCCATTTTAGTGTATCAAGTTCATATATTCTATGGATGAATACCAGTTAAAGTGGCGGTTAGTGCTTAACCGCATATTGTGAAAACGGTTCTAAAAGAGAAAGAGAGACAAACAGTACAAGTTCTTGATTAATCTTACCGCGAGAGTTCATTTTACGATGCCTATCTATCAGTTAAGATCATGAATATAGGAAAATAAGAACATATACTTTATAGTCGACTTAGAAAGATCATAACTTATATTATTACACAAATTATTAATGTGACCTAAAATTTCTCAAATTGTTGCAGCAAATGATTCGATTCATTTATTTTTCTGTTTATACCCTAAGGAAAAATATTATGAAACGGTCCTAGTTCTGTCCCTTTTATATGAAATCAATCGATAACTTTAACATGGCGCTGTGATAGGAAGGAGTGAATTAACACCTTATTCAGACCTTCAGACTTATCACTGAACTGGTCTTCAACGACATGCAGGCCTATCACTGAATTGGTCTTCAAGAGAATTTAAGGAGAATTTGATTCAGTTTAAAATTCTCCAATTGAAGTTCAGTGATAGGTATACAGTACTGCATGAGGTGTTAATTCACCCCTTCTTATGACAACGCCATGTAAAAGTTGCCGGTTGGTTTCATATAAAAGGGACAGAACTAGGACCGATATATATTTCATTTTTTATTTGTGATAACTCTGTTTTTATTGAACACATGGTGTTGTTTTAATCGTTTGTTCCACATCAACGAGTTTTGTTCTGTGTTGACTTCATAGTTTTGAAAACCTTAATTATATTTTTCATTTTCTGTATAACCTGCTAGTCCTACTACGTAAACTAAAGTTTTATTAGTTTGCAAATGTAAAAATTAACATCTGCCTTTTAAATAAAATAGGTAATATGGAACTGTGTATATAATGCCTACACCCAGATAAAAATACTGTATAAATAATAGTTTTTTTTACTATTAAAAATAGTCAATAGGGTAAATTATTATTTTAATCGGAAAATGCCATTAAATACTAGAAAATACCATTGAGTTTATATGAAAAGATTTATTTTTTGTATACTATTAATTTTTTCTATTAAAAATAGAAGTCTTGTATTTTGGTACTTTAACTAATGAACATAAATTTAGGAATTTACAGAATACTGATAAAATTTTCAACTATTGATAAACTTATTCATACCTATCATTCATAAACTATAAATACATTTTCCCTTGAAAATATAGTTTTTTATTTCAATATTCTCCACATTGCATTCATTTCGTTTCCAAACAATTTGACCTAGTACACTTTAAGCCTGAACGAAATATTTTTCCAGTTGCCTGCAAATATTTACACTACTATCTACCAACAAAAAAGTGCACTTTAGCAACATGCAGCATTTGAAAAAATTCCAATCAAATAAAAGTCGTAAATCAAATGTTTTCAAAAAAGCAAAACTAATAAAATACTAAAAAAAGTAAAAAGAATAAAAAGCAAAATAAAAAAAAATGCGAGTGAAAACGTCAATAAAAAGTGCAGCCAAAAGAAACATTAAAACAACGCGTTCAAACTTGTGCAGCTCGTTGAACATGAGGGAAAATTCGTGCTAAAACAGTTTTCCAACATTTTTCGGCTGCCATATAAAAAAAAAACTTTTTTTAGCACACAAAAAGCAGCACGTATGTTTGGAAAAACCCTGCAGGAATTTATCTTACTAATGAATCTATTAAATTTTTGTTTTTCGCAGATCATTTATTCATTTTAAAAATCGATTAGTGCGAAAAGTTTTGATGGCAAGAATTAGATAATTCATTCTTTGCACTTTGTTTTCTATCCCCAGCCCAGTTTTGAACGTCGGCCGCATTCCGACTCACTAACCTCTGAGCAGTGATCTCATTCTACTCCGATCGGAGTAGATCTACTTCATTTACTTTGCATTTTTAAAATCTACACTACGCTAGTAGCATTTTTTACTCCTTTCACATAATTTTAAAATCTCTTCAAATCTATTCCCTTTGAAAAAATGGCTAACATTTTTTTTTATATGATGAAAAAAATTTCTTATTTCAATATTATAAATTTGCGAATAACTGTGATTGATTATACACTGCACGATTTTAAGGTAACATGGGTTCGCTGATCTCGAATCTAAAGTCCGTTTTGCTCTATCAGCACTGGGTTCCTCTCAATTTGGGGTCAAATATGAACAATTGGGGTGTTTAAAGACAGTACATACAATATTTTAATTTCAACAGATACATATTTGGTATCTTTAATGTTGTTTATCATGAACAGGCGATTTTTTTTTACTTTGACACCATCGATCCAACGCTTTTCTATAACCCCCGTTTTTTCGAATTTTAACCCTACTAATTACAAATTTTGACATACCGCGTGAACGCTTGAGAAAACTATTATACTTTCTTTGGCAATTATATTCCCCATAAAAAATTAGGTCCTCAAATAACGAAATTTCCTCAGATTCAACCAGGGGTGGAATGTGCATTTTTGAAATGTTGGGAAATCAAATTATATATTTTTTTAATTATTTTTTTTGTTATTATGGTTTACTCATCAATATCTATTGATTTGACAACTTACTGAATTATAAATACGGATTTTATGTGGCTATAACCTGACTAAAACGCAATCATTTTTAATTTTTTTAGCCATACATTTTCATGGGTACAAGATCAACTAGTGATGTAAAGGTATTAATTCATTGTTTTTAAAGCACCTATTGATTAAAGCACCTATTAAAAACATACAATAAATGCCTTTACACCACTATTTTATCTTGTATCTATAAAAAGTTGTCGCTTGTAAATAGCATAATTCGAAAAATTGAAAATCTTGTCAGGCCAAAAGGGCAAATCTTTTCGTATTTTATCTATAACTTTTTATTGGCACACGATAAAATAGTAGTGTAGAGCAATTAATTGTTTGTTTTTAAAGCACCTATCGATTGTCATCAATATTAAAATTAATTACCAAAATTTTTTTTGCCAATAACAAAAATTCGAAATATTATTCTTTAAAAACAAACAATTCATGCCTTTACATTACTATTTTATCTAGTACCAGTAAAAAAAAACGAAAAGATTCGCACTTTTGGCATGATAAGATTTTCAATTCGCCCTTTTGGTTTTGCCTTTTGTGGCTAGAAATATCCAACAAAACCATACACGATTTTGGCACAATATACTTGAGGAAAAACTACATTCAAAAAATGTAAAAAAAAACGCAAATGTCTGAAATTACACATATCAATTAATTTATTTTAAATCCTATATACTAATGCATATTTGAATTTTATGTATTTTCTTCTTTTCGTCCAATTTACTCCTATATTTAATTTTTTACTCCTTTTACATATCTGCAACGGGTGCAAAACCTTTCCAATTCTACTCCTTTTTAATCATTTCTACTACCCAAATTTTCTAAATCTACTCCATTTGCATTGGCAATAAATGTAAAAGTTAAAAGTGTTTGGGCTACCGACGCTATGATGGGGAACATTCCGGATTAATATGCATTTTATCAGACATTGGAATATGCAGGATTATTTTATAAAAGGTATTGTTCTACATTCTTCTTGCCTACATTATTTTCTAATGGGTGTTTTTGAGTGCGCGTGCACGTCGTCGGTCATGCCATGAGTTCGTTTGTTCTGTCGTTCTTTCATTCGTTTATTCGTTCGTGCGTTAGTTTGTGTGTTTTGCGGAAACTTAAACTAGGGCGCGCGTTCAAATGAGCGCGCCTACAGCTACAGCGGCGTCTCTCTTGCGCTAGGTGTTTGTTTGAGAGTGCACTACATCGTCCGGTTTGGCCCCGCGGTGGCTCACAAACACATGTCTGTGACAACTCGTCATGTAGTGTGTACTGTGTAGTGTTAGTCTGTGCACTAGATGGCAGCACTTGCGCTGCTGCTTGCTGACTGCTTTTGTAACGCAAATTGTTTGCAAATATTTTGTGTTTATATTTGTTTCTTGGTTTTATTTCTTTTCCAACATTTCACACACATTCAATGGATTTCAATTTAAAATATTTTTTTTATACATTTTTTTTTTGAAAACACTGCGGAAATCGCCTTGAACTTGAGCGTGTGAATGCATGTGTCAGCGGAGTCATGTTTGTGTGGAGATAGCTGATGTTGACTCCAAGACCGGTAGACAATGAAATGTGCAGGGGCTTGGCCCACACCAAAGACTCTTTTACAACACTTTGTTTGTTATTTTTAACAAATTATTTTCACTTGCATTTTTTTTCTTTTTTTTTTCATTATATTACTGAACAGCAAATTTTCTCACACAATTGTGTGAATTTTCTTTTACTTCCAATGCATTTTTCTACACTTAGACTTGACTTTTATGCAGCAGCAGCCTCGTTTTAAATTTAAAAATGGTCATAAAAATGGCGCGCCACGGCTGCATTTTAATTGTTATGGCGGTTTTTCATGATTTGCTTTAGGGTTAATTTCATAAATTACGAGCAAATTAAATTGGCAGCAAAACGAAGTGAGTTGCGTTGCGTTGAGTACCGGTTGAGGTCCAAGTAAGCGCAAATTAGTTGTTATTTTTGTTGGGAAAATGTGGAAAATTATGTGGCCAAACACCATTTAATTTTATTAGTTTTCTACTAACCTTCTGTGTTTGCCTGCCTGCCTGCCTCATAGTGTAATTTCTTTAATTGCCGCATATAATTGCAGCAGTTATAATATTTTTTCAGAGAAATTATTATATTTCGCTCTGGCAATAACATAGTTTTGTTTTTAAATTCAGCAATTTTTGCTACCTTTGCACATGTGAGAAGTAGTACTAAAACTTGTGATATTAAAATAATTTAATATATATTTCAAAAGTTTAATTAAAATTTTTTTTTTCATTTTTATAAAAATTACACATTTTATATATCGCTCTACATGCACAAACGGGGTCAAATAGTTGTATGCGCCTTTAAGTATGCTATACATTTTGCAATGTCCAATTTGTGCTTACACAGAAAAAAATATTCGACGTAAATACAGCAATCAAAATTAATTGTACACCATTCATTGGTCTAGCAATGACATTTTTGCCATTTTCATGTATTGAGCAAACACACACGGAGGGAAAAAAGTTCTAAAATCCAGAAGGAATCAAGAAGTATACGGAGTGATATACAGCTAAACTTAAAAATTCTTAATTTCAAGAAATGGATTTACTTAGTTGTCAAAGAAGTAGAATTATTCTTGGATTAAGTTTTTAATTTCTTGGGTATCAAAAAAAGTAACTAAATAAAATTATTCTTGGATTCAGTTTTTAATTTCTTTGGTATCAAAAAAGTAACTAAGTAGAATAAGTCTTGAATTCAGTTATTAATAAGCATTGTATAGTGTATGTAGATAACAATGGAATGAAATCAAAGTGGTATTTATGCAAAATTGAACCCAAATTTATGTTTACGAACTGAAACCATACCAATATTCGTAGGAAAAATCGTTTTTTCTATTTATATCTTTAACATTCATACATACACAGACGCTTGCTGGTCTGGCTGTGCTTTGTTGTTCTATTCGTGAAAACACACACATGCAAACATTGTATATCATGCCGTTTTTTGATACCTAAGAAAACAACATCTGCAATCCTGACAAATTGTACTTAGTTACTTTGTTGATACCTAAGAACTTAATGTCTGAATATCTAGAAAACTTTGGCTTAGTTACTTTCGACAGACAGGCAGACTAACAAACAGATGGCGACCTCGGAAAACAAAGCATACAGACAGAGCAATATCGATGAAAACAACAACAATACATGAACACATGTTCTCTTTGCGATGAATACAGAAACAATTTTGCGTGTTCTTTTTGGATTTTAATAATCAATAAATTAACTTCTGAAAATCCAGTTGAATAAAGTTTGTTTACTTTTTTGACAACTAAGTAATTTGCTTTCTTGATATCCAGATGACAAATTCTTGAATTTTAGTAGTATTTTATTGATATTAGTCAAATTCTACTATTTTTCTTTCTAACCGAATTCTTCTCGAGTTTTAGAATTTTATTTCCCTCCGTGCATTCACTAAAAATGTTATTTTTGTCCTAAAATATTTTGTCCAATAAATGATTTTGCTTAAGTAGCAAATTATTTAATTGGTATGGTTGACATTTTAAAAGTATTTTGCACTTTCACAGTATTTTATAATTCTTATTTAGTTTATTAAAAAATAATATTATAAATTCTTGTGAAAGTATATAACAAATATACTTTTCTGATGATGAAGCATAATTAAATGTGCAACTATTGCCATCATCATCATTTTCAACGACACCAATAGAGTATGATAAAACTCTATAAGCGTTTTTTTTTTGACATGAACCAAATGTGAACTGATTGCGTGCCAACTAAAAAATTCTAATTTTAAGCGAATTCCACCAATTTCACGAATTCCACTAAATTCACCAGTGCTGTAAGCGAGTATACGCACACACACCACGCACTGCAATAGCAACCACGCACTGCTATAGCTACCACGCACTGCTGTATCGATCACACACTGCTATAACATCGACGGGGTAAGCGAATACACATGCTGTTGCCAGCAAATGCGATTGCTAACATGAAGAATGTGTACGCTAATACAGTTAATAATTTAGTCGCAGTTTTAGCAAAAATTTGATTGTCTTGATGTACCTTTTTGGCTATATTTACGAATTATTTTTTCTGTGTATTATTCAATAAAAATAAATATTAAAATTTTCATTATAATTAAATTTTTAAATTCTTAAAAAAAAAAATCATAAATTCCATAAAAATATATTTCTGTTTTGAAAATTAAAAAGTTCACAAAATATTTAAATTTCAAATCAAAATTAAATTTCCACTCAAAATTAAATTTTCACTAAAAATTAAAATTTGAACTTTAGTTAAAATTTTCAATAAAATTAAAAATGTTCAGTGAATTTTATAATTTTTATTCAATATTAATATTTGTACATATTTAAAAATAAAACTCACATTAACAATTAATATAATCACTTAAAAATAAGATTTTCATTCAAAAATAATTTTAAGTTAGGGATGAATATCCCTAACTTATACGTCATCTTTTTTGAAACTGATAAAATTTTCTCTCATACTAAACTAAAAAAAAATAAAATTTTTAAACCTCTAGATTATATGGTTCCAGAAATATGGCGGCTTAAAAATTTAAAAATATATAAAAAAAATTGATTTGAAAATTTTGGCGAGTAGAAATGAGTAAAAAGAAGTAAAGAGTAAATTTGAGGGAAAGGGTGTAGAAATATGTTTTAGGACCATTTTCACAATGACTAGTTAAGTGTTCCAATTCCATATATTCTATGGGTAACTCTCAGTTAAAGTGGCAGTTAGTGCTTAACCGAAGATGGTTAAAACGGCCATTAGTGTATTAGATTCCATATAAATTAATGGATATGTAAATTTTAATATTTTTATTCATTCCCGATTTTACGAATGTTGATGTATACAAGGTGGTCTGTTCTGGAGTTGGAGTGTATCTGGAACACTCACGTCGGTTTTCACCATCTACGGTTAAGCACTAACTGTCACTTTAATTGAGAGTTAAACATAGAATCTATGGAATTGAAACACTTAACTGGACATTGTGAAAACGGCCCCCAATGAAATACATGGTGTTTTCAAAATTTAATTTATAAAAGTTGATACAAACATATATTTAATTATAACTACTACAATTTAAAGACCATGGCAAAAATATTACATTGTTTTTATAGAAAATTTATCATAATTATTAGAAAATTTATTTGGGGTGCAAGAAATTGTTCTCATTATATTAAAAAAATGAAGACAATTTTTGCAAATGGGGATTAGATTTCCATAGAAGGGAGTAGAAATTCTGAGAAAGGAGTAGAACATAATACTACAGGAGTCGATTTTAAATATACAAATGAAATGGAGTAGATCTACTCCGATCGGAGTAGAATAAGAATACTGCGCGTCATATTTAAGGCAATTTTAATACCTTTTAAATAACATATTCTTACGAAAATTCAGTCTACGGAAAACTGTTCTACGAGTTCGTATCGCTGGATTGTGTACAAAATAAAAACACTCTTATGTTTGGTTTAAATTATAACAATTAACTTTATTAATTCACTTTAATAAATAACTTTACTAATAACAAATTCTAACAACTGCTGCATGTCCCCAATTTAACTTGACATTGATCACACGAGATGCACTCGACCACTTTCCAATCACTACTGAAGTGCTGTACCTCAGTTGCGGCTCCCTTATATACTTAATGCATCAGTTCGCCTCGTTTCGACAAGCTTCGACTTGTTTCGAGAACCTTCTACTCGTTTCGCGAATGACGCATGCTATTGGCATCTCATTCGCACTCATGTGTTTTAATGTGCAGATCTTCCATCTCTTTTTCGCACATTGCTCATTACACTGAATGATCTTCCGTCTCTTTCTAACACATTGCTTAGTGCGCTGAATTTCTTGCGTCTCATTTATTATTGTTGAATGCTTGCATAGTGGGGCAAATTACCTCTTTTCGTAACAATATCAATTGAGCTTTAATGTAAACTACTTTTAAGATAAACGCAATTAAGTTTTTTTTTTGTTTAATTAAAAATTCATAATTTTGTCTTATTTAATAAAATGTTGTATATGTTTATTAAAAATTAAAATTTTTGGACGTAATTTTAAAATTTTTTATTCAAATCATTTTCGCGAAGACTAAATGTTAACTTATAATTAAAAAAAAAAACGTCAAACGAAACCGAATTCGTCAACAAAACTTCAGAAATTCCAGTAACAAAATATTTTCTTAAAATTAAATAAAACAAAAACGACGAAATATGCAAGTCAAAAAATGTTTAAACTGAAGTTTTATGACAAAATCATTTTCGTTTCAGTGTTATAAGTAGTGATGAACAGATCATTCTTGTTCTTGCATCCACATATCAATCTTGTTTTCGTTCGTGTTCTTGCAGAGTCAGTCTTCTTCTCATTCTTACTGCAAGAGTCTTGTATTTGTTGCAAATTGTAGAAGTCAATTCTACTCTATTGTATGAAACTAATTTAGACATGTTTTATATCCCAACCAAGCTCCCATTATAAATACTCTTAAAACTAAGTTTCATCTATTTAGCTCATTTCGTTTTTTTATTGACGTGATTTCCATATTTTGGTGCGTTTCTAGTCAATTTTGTTCTTGCATCAGAATGTCAAGCAAGTTCTTGCAAAAACTGTCAGAACAAGAAAGAGAATCTTGCATTTTCATCACTAATTAAAAGGGCGTTAATATTTAAATTCATAAAACAAATTCGAATGTTCACTAAATCTTTAATTTACCATATGTTTTAAACGACTTAATTATTGCAAAAAATTTTAGCAACTACCAAATTTAGAATCTACTAAAATTACAAACGACTAAATAAAAATAAAGTAATGTAGCAGTTTTTACTTACTACTATGATGACCTCTTTAGGATTATTATTTTTAAATAACCTTTACCCGAATTTTGTTTTCTGAAAAGAAATAAAATATAGATTTATGCATATTTCTGTTTTATTTAAAAAATCGAATATTTTAAATATTTTTAAAACTAAAATTGACTAAATAAAAATCAAATAATATATCAGTTTTTACTTACTGAAATCAGTACTTCTTTATAAGTAAGTTTTTTTAAATACCCTTTATCCGAATTTTGTATTCTGAAAAGAAATAAAATAAAGATAACTTTGAAACATTCTGCATATTTCTGTTGTATTTTAAATACTCAATGTAAATATACTGCTTATGTTTTTTTTTATTGCATTTCAAATGCCTCCTATCGCTGCAACTGTGACAGACAAAATAGTGCGGAACTTTTAAATGGAGCAATATTTTAGCACACAACAACACCAACAACTAATAGTAGTAGCTATCATGAAGTACAATAAAAACCGGACAACAACAAAAACATGAAGAACAATTGCAACAGAAATTACAACACACAACATGATGTTTTGTCCGCATTGAATTTATATCTCGAAATTTGTAGGCAAACGTCCAAATTTGGTGTAAAACTACTGCTGCTGTGGCGCAAAAAATCAAGAAATCGTTATTTTTCTTTAAAAGAAATTTTTTAATCTTAGTATTTACTTTAAATAATATTTATACAAATCTTCTAATGAAGTATTCATTGTATTTATGAATATTAGTCATAGTATTTATGCATACTATTCATAGTTTTTATAAATAGTATTATTCATAGTAAAGGGTTTTTCAATAAGAGCGCTACAAAAGTTTTTTTCAATAACTATAATGAATACTTTATAAATACTAAATAAAGGGTTTTTTTAACAGGGACGCTACAAAAGTAGAGCGACAGGGACAGCAAACGATGCCATATTTCTTGCCGCTCTTTTGACATTCAGTAAGGTTTACCATTTCATGATTGAAAGATATACGAGCCAACAACGAGTCGAAATTATTAAAATTTACTACCGAAATTCGATTTCGTATATTTTTCCATCATGAAATGACAAACCTTACTGAAGAGAAATGTCAAAAGAGCGGCAAGAAATATGGCGTCGTTTGCTGTCCCTGTCGCTCTAATTTTGTAGCGTCCCTGTTAAAAAACCCTTTATTTAGTATTTATAAAGTATTCATTGTATTTATGAATAGTATTCATTGTAGTTATGAATAGTATTCATTGTAGTTATGAATAATATTCATTGTAGTTATGAAAAGTATTCATTGTAGTTATGAATACTATTCATAGTATTTATGAATAGCATTCATTGTAGTTATAAATAGTATTCATAATATTTATAAATAACATACTAAGTATTTATGAAAAATATTCGAAGTATTTATACAAAGGGTTCGTAATGTATATGATTAGCATTTACAGTTTGTACGAATAAATATCATAGTATTTATAAATTGTAATTAAGTATTTATGAATAGTGTTCGTAGTATTTATGAATAGTATTCATAGTATTTATGAATAATATTCATAGTATTTATGAATAGTATTCATAGTATTTATGAATAGTACTCATAGTATTTATGAATAGTATTCATAGTATTTATGAATAGTATTCATAGTATTTATGAATAATATTCATAGTATGTATGAATAGTATTCAAAATGGTTATGTATGTTTGATGTATGTATGAATCTGTTAGTTGATGCTATATTTCAATGCATATTTTCATCAATATTAAAATAGATGTACTCAGTATTCTTTATATGGAACAATGGTTTAACACGAATAAACGGCGTTTTGAAAATTTAAACGATTTTTCATTGATTTTATTAATAATATTGATGCAATTTATAAACAGTTTATGCAAGATTCGAAATTTTTAACAATTAATGTGAATTTGGTATTTATTTGAATAAAATATATAATTTATAATAATTTCTTCTGATGTTTTTATAGATTTTTAGAAATTATTCATAGTATTCATGCATTTTTTATAGATATTCATCGTATTTATGAAGAGTATTCATAGTATTTATGAATTTTTCATAGTAATTATGTATTTATGAAGTATTTTTATTATCTATAAAGTAGTCATCGTAATTATGAATTTGTTCATACATTTTATGAATCGATTTCAACTGTCCATATACACATTTATGTATTTTGGCGATGCATTTATAGTTTATTTTCTATGTAAGTTTATTTATGAATTTTTCATAGTAATTATGAATTTAACATAGTATTTATGAATTTAATATAGTATTTATGAAGTATTCATATTATTTATAAAACATTCATCATAATTATGAATTTTATCATATATTTTATGAATCTTTTAGTTGATAATCGTCCATATTATACATTTATGTATTTTGGCGATGCATTTATAGTTTATTTTCTATGTTAAAAAAAAAACAATTTAGTAAAAAAAAATTTAAAATTTTGTCATTTATCTGCTGACACTACTCTGCAGCTGTCACCGACTTTCTGCAATTTATAGGCATCTGTAATGCGCCCGTTGCTCTAAAATATTCCACCCGTTTGATGAACTGTAACATAAAGTGGGCGTTTTTGAAGTGGGTGTGGCAGCCTACAATGTTGACCATTTTACTTTTTTGCTTTTTATTTTTGTTACTGTTTTTTTTTTTTGATTTTTTTTGGTTTGTTTGACATTTCAAAACGTTGACAGTTTTATATGTTCTGTTGTGACAGCCATTTAAAGTTTATTTGAGTTTGGTGCCATGATGAAAACACAAAGTGGGCGTGGCATGTCTCTCAACTGTCTGGCAGGAAGTTCAAATAGGCACTCACAAGTATGTGTTAATGGAGACATTGACTTTTAAATTGTGCAGTAAAGAGGCAGATTTTAAGTAGTTGTCGTTGTTGATGGTTATCATGCATCGACTTTGGCTACATGTCAAAAATGCATTTGAAGTTTTTAGAGTTCATAAACTTCAAGTACTCAAGAAAACGAGAAATAAATAAAATGTAAATAAAAATAAAGATAATCTTGAAAATTAGTTGAATGTTTTATAGAAGAAAAACTAAATAATACCAAAGTAATGACTTTCCGCGTTGATATAATTGATTTATCACTGTGATATACCACTTAAAACTGTAATTTAGCCAAAATGTCTGATGCAGGGTCTGATTTTAGTATTTTTATAATATTTAATGTGATGGTCTGTCGTCGAATGCATTCGTTATAAATATGCTGACAATTATAAAGGCTGATGATGAAACTGTATACTGATGATGAAGCTGTATGCTGATGATGAAGCTGATACGGTTGATGATGACGATGCTGCTGCTGTTGCAGCAGCATCGTCATCCAAATTAATTAGAGCAAAATTAATTAGAGCAAAACGTTCTGAGCGACAATGAGCACAAAAACATAATAACACAAGAATTTCAATTTGTTAGCACAAAATGATGGCAACGTCATCGTTCGGTCGGTCAGACCCGGTTTCGCAAATGGTTTTCGTCGTTTTCGTAGCTTTTGTCGTATTATAGTTTTTGTTGTTGTTGTAATTTTATTGTTTTCTTGTGCCTGATTTGGCAGATGTGGATGTTCTTAAACAAATCGAAAACAAAGTGGAACAATGCTGGAAAGTTGATTCATCCAGAAAATATATTAAAAAGTTTACAAAATTTTTAATTGTGTTTTTTTTTTTAATACATGTTCTACAAATTTTATTATATTAACTATCAAATACCACCCGACTGTAGCATATACACAAACCATATTTAGCGTATGTATTTTAGGGGAACACTGTGACCAAGATTATGGAAGCTGCACGAATCAAACATAGTTTCACCTTTCCCAATATGACCTTTGCAACGACCCATGTTTGATTCGTGTATGCCCAGAATCTTGGTCACTTAAAAACACCACTTTAGTTCTATCTTATAGTAAAAACTTTAGCGTCAACATTCGTATGGTCTGAAATCTCTGGGTATTTAGCTATTAGCATTGTTGGGTAGGTAATGCAAAGGCTTTTCAATCAAACTACATTTGATTCCTGCACTCTCAGAATCTTGGTCACAGCGATTACTTTAAAAACACAAATTTTGTGATACCTTATAGTACAAACTTAAGCGTCAAATTTCGTATAATCTGAAATCCATGTGTAATTAATTATTGACACTGTTAGATAGGTACCGAAAGCTACTTCCTAACGAACTAAGGTTGGTTTGTGCACTCCCCGAATTTTGGTCACCAGCGGTCACTTAAAAAACAAATTTTGTGGTACCTCACAGTACAAACTTTAGAGAAACAATATCGTATAATCTGAAATCTCTGAATATTTAGCTATTAGCATAGTTGGATAGATAATGAAAATACCTTTCCAAATACCTTTATTTAGTTCATGTATCCCAAAAGTCTTGATCACTTAAAAAAAAAAAAAAATTGTGTTACCTTATAATACAAACTTTAGGGTCAAAAGTCGTAAAGCCTAAAATTCCTGAAATGATTGACATCATTTGATAATTAATGAAATTTCCTTCCCAACGAACTATGTTTGGTTCGTTCACACCTACAATTTTGGTCACAGTCGTCACTTGAAAATATTTTTTAAAAATTGAAATACGTAATTTTGTCTCGGGATTTATTAAATAAAAATGAGAATTTATATTTTTTTGTTTAAGGAAATAACTGAAAAACCTTAGGGAATATCAATAAAACAAAATATGAGGTCTTCATTAGAATCTTGAAGTCCATAGAAATAGCACACCCAGTCTGCTATTCGATTCGATATCGTTTCGAGACTGTTTCGAGAAGTCGAGGAATTCATTTGATCTCATTTGCGATTTCGTATCTATACGATCTATACGATTATCTTCTATTATACTACGCAGATATTGTAATGAGATAATGCAGTTTATTCGAAACGAGAAAAAAAGATGATTTATATCGCATCGAATATCGAAATCGATACGAAAAACCTTGCGATATCGGTGTGATAAATATATAAATATCGTATCTTCTTCTTAAATTTTATTGTACGAAGAGAAAACTTCGATCATCGAAGCGCTTCGAGACATGGCAGACTGGTTACCAAGACCGTGAGTAAATAAAAAGTTCTTCATTTGTTCTCTACATAGAAAAAAATAATCGACGTAAATATAGCAACCGCTATTAATTGCACTCAATAATCAATACAGCAATGAAATTTACTAATTTTATGAAAACATTTGCTATTCTTCGATAAATCAGCAATTCCGTTTGCTAATATGAATATTTGTACGTCAATGCAGCAAATAATTTAGTCGGCGCAGTTTCAGCAATTATATTTGCTATTTAATTTGCTGCATTGACATACAAATATTCAAATTAACAAACGGAATTGTTGAACTAACGAAGAATATCAAATGTTTTCATTAAATTTGTGAATTTCATGGCAGGATTGATTAATGAATGCTATTAATGTCGGTTGCTATATTTACGTCGATTATTTTTTCTGTGTAGTGTAATTTATAATTAATTATTTTTTATAAAAACTTGACTAGATTTTAATGTGATTTATTAATTTATCTGTAAAATATTTAATACCATTTGTTTCACATGATTAGCTCATTATAATGATGCTCATCACCATCACCAACATCAGCAGCAGCAGCAGTAACAATAAATAAATATATTCATACCTCGACCACAATGAATCAGAATCCCAACCATATCACGACATGAAATCTAATTGAATTCTGCACTCGTGAATCCGGCACAACTGACGACGGATAATGCGACAGCGGTGTGGCAACGCTCTTTTGCGTTTCCGCGTGGCGCGGCTTTACCTAGGGAACCACCAAATGGCAACATCGGGCAGTACGGCAGAAAACGTTCTGTTCGAAACGTGTTTGAATTTGCATTTAATACGCTTCGTCGCATTGTTTTTCAAAACGTACTTTAGTCGTTTATCGTCTACTCGGCATAAATATATCTGATGAGGTTGAGGATGATGATGATGATGATATCATATCAAAAATTTCGCGCTCAATTCATTCGCATAGTTGCCACTGTTTTCGACTACTAAATATAACTGCTGGTGCTGCAGATGCCAATGTTGCCATCTGTGTGTGAATTTTGTAAACTCGTCTAGGTTGGTTGTGGTGTTTCCTTGTAACATTTGTGACACTAAATAAATTGAATTTGTCTCATTCAATTTGATAATAATTTGCATTGATGTCAAAGATTGTGGCGCAATTGGTGCGCGCTCGTTCGTTCGCCTGATAACTCTGAAACGATGGCATTATATATGATATGAACGTTTAGTTAATTGACGCTAGTTGTAGTAATAGTTGCGATTTAAATCGTTGCCTACATTAACAATATAATGAACTTTGAACGGTGTCAAATGATTTATTAATGAACAGGCTCTGGAAATTAAACGATGACGGTGGAAGAGTTATGATTTATATATTGTTTTTGTGAGGTTTATTTAAATTTTGTTATCATTTTTGTGTATAAGAACATTATAGTAAAAATTTTAGCAAATATTTTGTAATTTAGACATAAGTAATTTGATCAAAATTTAATTCTTAAAAATCAAATAACGAAAAAACGGATTAAATTCAATTGGAATAATTTTTATTTTGTATTGAAAAAACTAATTCATAAAAAAAAACCCAGTTTGCCATGTCTGGAAGTCTTTCTATCTTCTAATTTTTAATACGTCTCGTACATTAAAATTTAAGGATAAGATAAGCGATTTAAACATTTATCACTTGGATATCGCAATTTGTTTCAAAGCAATCTCAAACTTTGATGTTTTTTCTTTACGTATCGATTTCGTACACAGAAAATTTCGACAAAACGTCGATATCTACCTACCATATAAATTCAATTTGACTCTCGATATCATTACGTGAACCGGTCCTTTTTTTCGGATTTTTTTTTCCAAAAATAATTTTTTTTCTGACTATTTTTTTTTTCAAAATAAATTTTAGACGGATTTTTTTTAAATATTTTTCCAACAACATTTTTTTAAGGTCATGTTTTTCGAATTATTGAAAAAAAAAATATATATATTTAATAATAACAGAAAAGAATATCTTTTGAAAAAAAATTCGAAAAAAAATTATCCGACAAAATTTTTTTTTTTGATAAAAAAATGTTTTTCAAAAAAATAAATTTATTAAAAAAAATGTTAGCGAAAAAAAAATTAAAAAAAAAAATGATAAATATATTTTTTTAATAAATATAACAAAGTTTTTATTAATAAAAAGTTGTAATTAATAATAAATATATTATAACACATTTTACTAATTTATTCATATTGAGCAAGCATTATATAAGAAATAACATACAAGAACTACTTAAGAACTGAGAAGTACGGAATAAATTAAAGAAAAATAAATATTTTGATTGAAATTTGGTTTGATGAACAGCATTCTTCAATATGATGTATATATATGTTGTATTTTATGTTATTGTTCATTAATATGATGCAACGTATTCTTCACATATAGTTCATCATATTGAAGAACACTTTTCCGACAGTTACCAAGTGTTCATCATATTTATGATCGCATTCATAACATTGATGTCGTTACTCATTAATATTATGAATGGTTTTTTAATACAACGAATCATGGTTTGAAGAACGGAATTCATCAATATGATATACATTTTTTATATCTTCACACAAATAAAAATTTCACCAACTACCAGTATTCATCATATTGATGATTTCATTCATTGAAATAAAATCGTATTTTTTCAGTGTTTTTCATTTTTAATATTTTTTATATCATCAAATTTCAAACAAAAATTGGTCTCCAATTATAATTCTTATAAGATTGTTGAAATTTAAATTAATAATGTTTGATGACCAAAATTCATCAATATGATGTTCATATATTGTTCATATATTATGATGTTTATATATTATAAATCATTTAAGAATTATAACTACATAAATGTGTAAATGGAGACAAATTTGTGTTTGAAATTTGATGTTAAAAAAATATTGAAAACGAAAAACATTTAAAAAAATACGATTTTAATTCAATGAATGAATTCATTAATATGATGAATCCAGGTAGTTGGTGACATTTTTGGTAAAATTTTGTGTGTATTGAAAATAGAACCGAATTATTTTACTCCAACAAGTAAAGGGTTTTTCAACAGGGACGCTACAAAAGTAGAGAGACAGGGACAGCAAACGACGCCATATTTCTTGCCGCTCTTTTAACAATTCTCTTCAGTAAGGTTTGCCATTTCATGATGGAAAGATATACGAATTCGAATTTCGGTAGTAAGTTTTAATTATTTCGACTCTTTGTTGGCTCGTATATCTTTCCATCATGAAATGGTAAACCTTACTGAAGAGAAATGTGAAAAGAGCGGCAAGAAATATGGCGTCGTTTGCTGTCCATGTCGCTCTACTTTTGTAGCGTCCCTGTTGAAAAACCCTTTAAAAAACTTTTATAGCGCTCTTATTGAAAAACCCTTTATTAAAATCCGATTACCTAAATACTTGAATTATAATTTTACTAAAAATGGAAAATAATATATATTTACAAACATTTTGACTAAAATTGAAAATTTTAGTCCGTTTTTAAAAAAAAACGAAAACATGAAAACAAATATATATAGATCGGTTTATTTTTGTTTTTTATATTTTAGTCCTGTATAGAACTTCGGTCGAGCTCTCTCACCATTTTGAGCTGTGCGTGTTACATTTGTACTCAAAGTGGTGGGACCTACAGTTTATTGCCGAATCCGAACGGCGGGTGAGAGCTTTTCATAGGAAATTTTTTTACTCTCGGAGGTTTGCCATTTACTGCCGAGAGGTAGCGCGGTATAGAAAAATGTTTCTATGAAAAGATGTTGTTAGCCCCAGTCCAGGCTTGAACCAGGGAGCTTTCGGCTCGTAGTCCAACGCACTAACCACTGAGTGATTTTGGTTTAGGTTAAAATTTCGTTTTTACTAATTAAACAAATTTAAACAGATATTGGTTTTGATATCGGTTACGGTTTCAATTCCCAACAACAAACTATTGTGATTGTGATATATTTTAGTATTGTATAATGAATTTTTCTTTATTAAAAATTGTATTTTTATATATTTCATAGAATTTATTTTAATTACAATACTTTCGTATTTCGCGGTTTTTCATCATGTGTAAACTTTAAATTAATATCATATAATATTTATATATTAATATGTATGCAGATTATGTTTATTTAAGTTTTAAACCAAATTGATATTTATTATTGTGAAATATTTTTTAAAGTATCCTGTAAAAACAAACAACAGAACAACAACATAAACGCACAATTTTCTCACGTTTCCATCGAAGCTTCATTTCCGGAATTCCACACGCGCGCGTGTTTAAATTGTTGCCGATTGCAGAGGAAACCACAACTGGCGCCATTTTGCAAAAAAATATATAATAAAAACTTGCGAAAAAAAACAGAACTAAAAAAAAAATTAAAAATACAAAGTTCGTTGGAAAAATACTCAGCCACATTGTACCGGGAAAAATGCAGCAATATTGAAGAAAAAAAAGTGAAAATACTGTAACAAAAATAAATGCTGCAATTATTTATCTTAACTTGGGACAAACAACGGTTGCCAGAAATTATTTTACCAAGTTGCAGTTAAATTATAGGGTATTTTTTTTTACTAACTCGCTTTTTTTGGGATACTCAATAGAAATTATGTTTTTACAATATCAGCATTTTAGAAGTAATCATTTTCGAAGATGCCAATATTCGTATAATATTTATATTATGAGAATATATTAATGTATCATATAATCTTTCATATATATACTAAAAAAAGAGTTAGACTTAAAAATGTATATTTCGTTGCTTTTTTTTCAATTCCAAATTACATCATTTAGATGTTACTTATTTAGAAAAGTAATATTTCTCAATTGCTTTTTATCTTAGTACAATTGGAGACAATTTACTTGGCTTGGTTTGAATTCGCCTCCAAGCAAAAAGTTTCTTCATAAAGCACTTAATTGACATTTTGACAGTGCGCTAAATTTGGCGTATAAAATTTTACTTTTTGTTTCGTTTAGTTCTCAATAAATTATATAGCTAAAGTTGCTCAACTTTTGTGTTTTTTTTTTTCACGCACTTTAATTAATGTTTGTTATTGAACTTTGTAGTTCATTAGTTTCGGTAACGTTTTTGTCTCGGAAAGTACTTTAATTTATTACTTAAATTATAGTACTTTTTTTCCCAGAGTGTATGAATTGAACTTAAGCTCTGTATTTCTTATATTAAATTATTATATTAATATCTCAAATTAGTATCTTTCTATTTCTTGTATTAATATCGAAAAATCTTTTATCTTTTCATGTATTAGACATTGTTTCAATTTAAATCTATTTCTTTGTCTAACATTTTGTTAATCACTTTAACCGCATTGAGTTTCATGCCAATTACTATCAAAATCAAATTCAGTTTAATTCAATGCACATGTCCAACAACAATTTGAGCACCATGTGCATGTTTATTTAACCCGAACACTACTGGAGGTTTAATTGTGGATACTTCTTAGCAGAAAGAATGTAAAAAATATGTTTACCAAAAATATCGTTAAGTTTAAAAATACCTAACAATACAAATCACTCAAATACATTCATTCTCTTTATATACCAATTATAAATTTACTGAAAGTCCAAACTAATTACAATGCTCTAGTAGTAATGTACCGTCCTTGGATCAATATAACTGAATACTTTGCGTTTATAACACTGAAGTAATTAACACAAATGTTGAAACCTATTCCAATTAGAAAACCTTAAAACCATGAAATTTAGATAATGCATAGTGTTTCGAAAATCTTTAAATCTTTAGGAAACTATTCTAAAATATATTTGGTATAAATAATTGTAATTAACTTTTCAACCAAGAGCTTTGCTAATTCTAAACTCAAACAACTGCATTTCTGCATTTGTTCACTTTTAATCTACTAAACACTAAAGTGATGCGCGCCACTGTTTATACTACTGTTCATACTACCGAATACTAACGGATTCTAGATGTTTCCATAAAATTCTACACATCATGAGAATCGGTGAGAATCGTAAGATCTTCATTGCTGCGGATTCTTGAACTTAACACAAACTTCTATACTTGACTAGAATCTGTCACATGCTATATTCGCCACTTTCACACTCATGTTTTATTGTACTGATCGGATTCTAGATGTTTCCATAAAATTCTACACATCATGAGAATCGGTGAGAATCGTAAGATCTTCATCGCTGCGGATTCTTGAACTTAACACAAACTTCTATACTTGACTAGAATCTGTCACATGCTATATTTGCCACTTTCACACTCATGTTTTAATGTACTGATCTTTCATCTCTTTCTCACTCACTGGCCAATGTTCTTAATGATTTTGTCGTACCTTAAACTATATAAATAATTTTAATATCGAAGTTAAAAAAAAACACTATATAATAACTAAATCAAGTTTGGTACGCTTTAAAAATCTTTGAAACCACTAAATACGAAAAGTATTTAAACATTGATTCATTATAAGATTGAGATCCATTTTATATACGCAGTTAAAAAATCATCAATACGATGAATTTATTCATAAATATTATGATTTTAAAAACATAATGATAAATGCATTCATTATATATATGAACTTATTCATACTATCGAACATCATAGTGAAGAACGAAATATTCAATAAAATGAATTTGAATCGGCATATTGATGAATATAATCATAATATCTATGAATTTAATATTCAATATGATGAATATTGTCGAACTAAATATATCAAAATATATTAATTCATGAACATTTTTTTACGAGTTTCTTAAAAACAAATAATTCGAATTTGAAAATTATTGGAAAAAAAAAATTTGGTAAAAAAATATTTATATTTTTCAAAAAAAAATGTTATCAAAAAAAAAAAATTCCACATAAAAAATTATTCTATTTTGAAAAAAAAAAAATGTCCGAAATTATTTTTTCAAATTTTTTTTTTTAATTATAACATATATTTTTATAAATATATATTTTTTTTAGTATAAACAAGTTTTGATTATACGTAAATTAATGAAATAACAAACAAGAACTGAGAAGTATGGCAAAAAATTAACGAAAAATAAATATTTTGATTTAAATTTGGTTTGACGAACAGCACTCTTCAATATGATGTACATATATGTTGTATTTTATGTATTTGTTCATTAATATGATGAAATGAATTCTTTACATACAGTTCATCATATTTAAGAACACTTTTTCGACAGTTATCAAGCATTAATCATATATATGATCGCATTAATAATATTGATGTCGTTAGTCATTAATATTAAAAATGATTCTTCAATACAATAAAATAAGGCTTGTAGAACGGAATTCATCAATATGATGTACCTCTTTTTTCTTTGTATACAATTTTTTCTGTTTCCTATTGACAGAGCCCTGGTAGAATTATGCCATATCCCTAGTAAAAATGTACTCTATCATGGCTAGATCAAGTCTGCCATAAACCTGTACGGATTATGATAAGATAAAAAAAAACAGTAATGAGTTCCCGATCATCGCCATAGTACAAATTGTACTGGAAATAATAGAAAATTCACTACAGTTCGGTATTAAAATTATATGTCCTACCATTCGAGTACAAAATATAATCAGGCATATTTCAAAAATTTTACTTAAAAATCTCAAAAGAATTCCTTACTCAAAACTTAAATAGTTTAAATACGATTGAAAAGCGTGAATTTTGTATTGCATAATCGAATTCTGTTAATGTAAAAAAAACAATCGAATTGAATTTGAGTTTTCAAAAATCATTTAACATGTGGTAAAATGGGTGTTTTTCGAAATCGATCCTTCGAACATGGATCTATTGTTTGAAAACCAGAAACATCGAATTTATTTGGTGTTAGAAATTGAAAAGAGTTGTGTAGTATTGAGATATTTATTGTGTTTAGTAATTGTTTTAAGTTGTCTTAAAGGCCATTTCGTAAATAGTATGTATCACTTTTGGTAGTGTCTGTGTTAATGCCACAATTAAATGGAAATTAAGCAGCAGCAGCCTATTTTCTTGTTTACGCGCTGCGTGCTCGCATGAGTTGTGAACAATTTCTCCACTTTTGCGTTGCCTTCAAATGTAAATTCGTAATTAATTGCATTGTTACACTATAGTGGCGCGACGTTGCCACATTGCAGCAAAATATTTGCACTTTATTTTGTTTTTTTTTTTTGTGCTGTGTTCTACGCAAATTTGCAAACTTTGCACAAATGCAAATGCCAACGACGAAGTGATTTTGACATGCAAACGCATGTAGAAATGCAACGACTACTGACAGATAGCAGTAGGTCCGATGAACAAAAAGACAGACAGACGACGGATGCATAGATGAATATATGAGAAAATGGACTGACGACTCATATTAAGATATGGGAATAGTTAGAAGACCATATGATCAGGGGAATGAAAAGGAAATGAACGAGGGTTGTGGGGTAAATGTTGCAAAACAGAGTATTTAATGGAGAGTATTAATAGTTTACAATTTCTTATTAATTAATTGGATACATTGTATAATATGATTTTTTAAATTTACTTCTTAAGTTTTATATATTTGAATTTTCCTTTTTCATTTGAATTCACTGAAATTACATTATTCTCTTTAAACACGCAACAATTTTACTTTTTAATTGTCGGCATTTGAATATTTGTTTTTTCGTTAATTCATTTAAAATTATTTATAGTTTGACATTTTATTTACGATAATTGGTTCAGTAAGATGCCGTCGTCGCCGTCGTCGCCGTCACCTGCCTCTGTCAAACTTCCTGGTCGTCGTAGTACGCCGCTGCTTAATTTAGACACAAACGTACTATGCGACGCATAAGTAATGCGTTTCTTCTTATTTAACTTTTGTTATTTTTGCACTTAAATGCATCGTTTTTTATGTTTTTAGTATTTTTACGTCGTTGTTTTTATTAGCGGCGATTTATTCATTTAAGTGCAGTAAAGTGTGATTGATGTAGTATGTTTGTATTAAAGATACGTTGAACCTGCATGATTTCAATCATAAATTAGTCGGTTTTATTACATTTTACATTTTTTAATGCATTTTAAACAAAGCCTAATTGAGAAAAGTGGAAAATTTGATTAATGTGAAAAACAACCTTTAATTATCTTTAAATGTTTGCACAAAGTGAAAGGAACGGTGATGAGTTTTTTTTCTTTTATATATTGTATTAGTCGAAGATGCAATTTATTGATTGAAATAATCTTTATTCATTTCTTTTATGAAATGTAAGTTGATTTATGTAAGATTTATGAAAGTATTTAAATTAATTGATGAACGTATTCGAATTCTATAAATATTTTATAAGTAAATGAATAAATTTATATTATTATACGCATACAAAAACCTCTTGTTGGTTATGAGGTCTGAACAAAGAAGTTGTAAGTTGTAACAACCAACTTCATTTGGTTAAAATTCAATTAATTTGAAGGATTTTCCATTTGATACCAAATGTTGTCGTTTGATACCAAATGATGTACATATACAATTGTTCTAATACTAGGTATTTTAAATTCATTGTGGTTCAAACTATAACCTTTTCAGTTTTTGTTATAAGAACCGACTTAACAGTTGAGATAAGCGATTAAATTGCTTTAATATTAGTCAAAGATCGAATTTTCATCATTTGAAATAAAAATATTTATGCATTTTTTCATGAAATGAAAATTTGATGAAAGTTTTTGAATTCTGTATTATATTTTGAAAGCAATTTAACAAGTTTATATGTTTATACGCACAGCAGAAATAAATCCTATTTCGTTACGAGTTTTGAAAAAGATAAAGTCAGTTTTAACAGCCAAATTCATTCGGTTAAAACTAAATTTCCATAAATGGTTCATGATATTTAATGTATTATCATATAGACCTTAGATATTTTGAAAGCAATTTCACAAGTTTATATATATTTATATTATATAAATTTAATTTATAGTATATACATTTTATAAGAAATAAATCCTATTTCGTTACGAATTTGGAAAAAGAAAAAGTCAGTTGTAACAACCAACTTCATTCGGTTAAAATTAAATTTCCATAAATGGTTTGATGCTATTTAATGTATTTTCATATACACCTACTAAATTGTTCTAATACTATTTAAAATTGAAGTTATAGTCCAAACTATAACCTTTTAGTATTAGCTACAATAACTGTCTTAAAAGTTGAGATAACCGAATAAGTTGGTTGGGTAATGAGTTGGTCGCTCAAAGTCGACTTTAAATACCCTATATAAGTATTTATGTGGTTATCGTTTAAAGTGGTCCAGAGTTTATGAATACTAAAAAGAACTCTAAACTTGTAATCGCTAAAGAATTCCATTTCTTTTGAGTACCCATACACAGAAAAAGTTATACATTATATTGATGAATACCGTTCTTCAAACCATGATTCATTGTATTGAAGAACCATTCATAATATTAATGACTAACGACATCAATGTTATGAATAAATATGATAAACGCTTGGTAACAAAAGTCAAAAAGTTTTCTTCAATATGATGAACTGTAAGTGATGAATACGTTTTATCATATCGATGAACAAATACATAAAATACAACATATATGTACATCATATTGAAGAATGCAGTTCATTATTTTTGCCAGACATCTCAGTATGTTATTTCTTATATAATGCTTGCTCGACCTGCATAAATGAGTAAAATGTTTTATAATATATTTATTTATAATTACAACTCTTTATAAATAATATATTTAAAAACAAATATCGGATTTTTTTTTTTAATTTTTTTTTTCGTATAATTTTTATTCTGTTTTTTTTTTTAAATAAATTTTTTCCTACAACTTTTTTTCGAATTATTTTCTAAAATATTTTTTTTTTTTTTGAAAAATTTGTAAAAAAAATTTCTCAAAAATATTCATCATACTGAATATTATAGTAATAAATATTACGAACAAATTCATAAATATTATGATTATATTCATTATTCAATCAAATTCAATGTTTTAAATATTTCGTTGTTCACTATGATGTTCGATAGTATGAATAACATTTTTTTTTGTTGTGAGATTAACATTTTTTTTCGGACAATTTTTTTTTTTTAATTCTCGTATAATTTTTTTTCTTCAAAATTTTTTGTTCTGTTTTTTTTTATAATTTTTTTTTAAAAATTCGTAAAAAAAATTCTTTCAATTAATATATTTTGAAAAAAAATATTAGTTCAACAATATTCATCATACTGAATATTATAGTAATAAATATTACGAACAAATTCATAGATATTATGATTATATTCATCAAAATGACGATTCAAAATTCTTTCAATTAATATATTTTGGAAAAAAATATTAGTTCAACAATATTCATCATATTGAGTATTTTCGTTATAAATATTACGAAGAAATTCATAGATATTATGATTATATTCATCAAAATGACGATTCAAATTCATTGTATTAAAAATTTCGTTCTTCACTATGATGTTCGATGAATTAAAAAAAAAAAGTGTAAATTTTTTTTTTGTTTTCGGAATTTTTTTTTGGAAAAAAGATTTTCTCGTATAATTTTTTTCTTTGAAATTTTTTTTATGTTTTTTTTTCAAATAATTTTTTTTTTTAAACATTTTTTTCGAATTATTTTCTTGAATTATTATTTTTTTTTATTATTTCATTAAAAAATTCCATCAATTAATTTATTTTGAAAAAAATGAACAAATTCTTGTATATTATGATTATATTCATCAATATGATGATTCAAATTCATTGTATTAAATATTTCCTTCTTCAATATGATGTTCGATAGTATGAATAAGTTCATGTATATAATGAATGCATTCATAAATATGAGCATATGTGAAAGGTGTGATCAATATGATGAATCTGGTAATTGGTAGAAAATTCAAAGTATATATATAATTATCATCATATTGATAATTTTTTTTGGTGTAATTTCACGGGTAATTTCGATTAATTTTTAGGGAACCACAAGTACGTTGTGAAGAATACCCTTATTTTAAGTTAATTTCGGCCGTTATAAAGTAAACTTCACCATGTTACTTATATGAGGTTTTTGAACTTAAGTGGTTTGTAAAAAGGTCGGACGACCACAAATCATGCCCGTTTTCAATTGCAGCCAGCGTAGATGTATAAGTAATCTAACTTTGGAATTTAATTGCTCCAGCTCTACTAGTTTTTCTGCAATCGTAATTTCAACAGACAGGGTCACAGACGGAGTTACCTCAACTTGAACAGGTCACGCTGAACTTTCCTATCGGACTTTTCCCTATCAGACAAGCCTGCTTCTAACTATTACAAACGATAGATAAAATTAAATATATCCATAAAAAAAAACTGTATTTTGTGCCAATAACAGATTTTAAAAGCCTAATAAATGCCTAAAATATGCAGATTTTATAATATTTGATACATGTATCAAATTAAATCAACTAAAATTCAAGATTTCCAAAAACTTTACTTTGTACAACTGTTTCGATTCCTAGAACTATTAACCCTATCCCCACAATTCAACGAACTACTTCATTAAATATTTGTTTATGCCAAAGAAACGCATTTCTTTGGTTCATTACAAGACAACCTTGACCTCTCAGTCTTTGCAGTACCTTTCCAATTTTTCTCATTTTACTTCGTTCTTGTTTTTTTTTCTTGTTGGTTTTTCTCAAGCTTTAGTCTTTTGTGTGTTCTTTTGTATTAAGTTTTTTTGTTTTCATTTGCTACATATGATTTCCGGCGATGTTTTTCATTTAGTTTTTCCCTCAGTATTCATGAATTCCATGTTTTCACTTTTATATTTTCTTGTTTTGCTGACATTAACACATCATTAAATTGCGGAAAATGACATTGAAATAGAACTTGTGGTATTACTTCAGAATTGGGAAATATTTTACCTAGACCCATTTATAATGAACTTTTTTAGTTTTCTTTTTTTTCATTTTCAACTTATTTCTGTGAACATAAATTGCTATTAAATAATGTTTGTATCTAAATAGAGTGGTGTTTTTTTTATTTTATTATGAAAAGGGGTCTGCTGTGTTGTGGCGGCGGTACAGCCATTGGGCGAATTAATTGAAAAACTTATTTTTTATTTTTATTAGAATGTTTACAGTGATTTCTTTGAAGCGTCATAAAATGAGGGTACTTTGGCTGTTGATTGGAATTAATGAGATTTTCGCATAAAATTCAATTAATAAACAATTTTTTTTATGTTTAACATTTTGTTAGATTTATCTTAATGTTGTGTTTGCAGTAAAGCAATTGATATAATAAATTATTTGATGATATAACACAGCATGTTTTACTATTTGTTCAAAGATTGGATGAGTTTTTATTTACATTGATTTAAATTTTTGGTATTTATTGTTTTTTAATAGATAAAGGGAATGATATGCAAGTAATTTTATTTTAAAAATTAAAATATTCCAACTTTTGTTCGGAATCGTACAACAAATTGTTAACCGCTGTTCCCGAATTCTATTTTATAATTTGCATATTTTTGTTTCAAAATTGGGTATTTTAATTTCCTTTAATATATTAATTAATATAATTAAATATTTAATCAATTTAATTAAATGTCATTTCGGCGATGAAACAATTAAAAATTAAATGTATTGATATTTTTTTTTACTATCACATATATTTTTTTCTGTGTATGAACCGAGAATTTTTCTATTATCATATTCCAAACAGAGCAACATGATCACTTCATGATCACTATACCTTAATAGTGCTAATATCTATGTACTATGATTTTCGACATTTGCTTTTTTCGATATCCGAAATTGACTTACCTTAGTAGAAATTTGCCCGATGCGCCATCGGGAAATGATCGGGTTTTCGTTGGGTTAGTCCTATTACAGATAATATGATCATTGCCTTTGCATGCCCTTATCATGCTTACCATACCAGGGTTTGCATTATCTAAATAGTCAATGTTCCCGATCATAGCTACATTATTTGTTCCTCATAACGAAATGACATCAGACAATGATCGAGATTTAATGAGAGAAACTCTATTATGCTCGGGCTCTGACAAGACAATTGTCGGGTAAAGAATAAAATGGGGAATTGCCCGATCAGTACATGATCATGGCCTGAGGTCAGTACATGATCAGGACACTGCGTTACAAGGACATTATGGGCCTCGTCATATCCCGATCATCTCAAATAATGACATGATCACTTCATGACCATGGCCCTACCAAAATTTCTACTAGGGTAAGGGTAAATTTCTAGTAGAGCGTTGGTTAATTAAAAAAAAAAAACGATTTCGGAAATAATTGTAGAAATTTACCCTATTAGGGTAGACATGATCATGGCCTGATCATTTTCGTCATGCAATCGATCGGGTTATTATAAGGGAAATTTTAAATGATCAGGTTCATATCATGACCCTATTACAATTTCCACTAGGGATAGATATTAACTATGTTTGGGAAGACATGGTCATGGTCTGATCACGTATGCCTTGTAACTGGTCGGCTGATGAAAAGATACAAATACAATAATCTGCTCTCGATATATAAATGGAAAAATATAATATTAAATTCAACAATATGTCAAGTGACCCAATTTATAAATGAAAAGTTTCACTAATGATTATAAAAAAAAAACCTGGAGGTATATGCTATATATATAAAACCATAGCTCATAACACAAATCTCTATCTATCTTCATTTTCTCCTCTATCATATGACATTATTAACTAAATTTTTATTTTATATCTTTACAGATAACAATCATCGAACGCCAGGTATTCGATTTTCTCGGATACATGTGGGCGCCCATCTTCGTTAATTTCTTTCAAATATTATTTGTGATATTTGGATTTTATGGAGCATATCATTTTCGAGTGAAATACATCATAACAGTGAGTATCAAAAAGAAAAAAAAAAACAATAATAGAAAAGGTGAAATTGTCCGAAACCAGATTATTTTCATATCTTATTAGTGGTTAGCAAACAAATTGTATGATTTTTAAAGTAGGGGATTATTTAAGGTGTGCAACATTGCATAGTTTTACAGTGCAATCAACACGCACTGGACAGAACATACACATACATACACTGAGCTAAGAAATTTAGTAAAAAAAAAAATAAATTAAATAAATATAATTTATACTATAAACAAATTTATTTTATATCAAAGACAGAAGAAAAAATGAACTTATTAATCCTCCAGTTGCCTCGAATAATTTTTAAATTGGCTTCGATATTAAAATTCAATTTCATTCTTGTATCAAATTTAATTTATAGTTTTTTTTCAAATTAATTTGATATGATTTAAATACATTTGATACAAATTTCATATGATTTTGAGATGTTTTATGAGATGGATTCTTTATTATCGGGCATGTTCCAAATTCTGGTCAAATTCTGATAGAATTTCAATAAAAATTATAAAGAAACGTTTTAAATCCGTTCAAAAATTTGTATTTCAAGTGAATTCAACACAGAAAAAAATGTACATCATATTGATGAATTTCATTTTTCGAACCATAATTCAATGTATCAAAGAACAATTCATAATATAAACGACTAACGACATCAATGTTATGAATGCGACCATAAATATGATGAACGCTTGGTAACTGTCGAAAAAGTGTTCTTCAATATGATGAACTGTATATGAAGAATACGTTTCATCATATTAATAACAAATACATAAAAATACATAAATATATGTACATCATATTGAAGAATCCTGTTCATCAAACAATCTAAATATTTATTACTGTTCATTTTTTGACATACTTTTCAGTTCTCAAGTAGTTCTTGTATGTGATTTCTTATTTGAAAACAATGCATGTATGTTATTTTTTAAATAATATAATCTTGCTCGATATGCATAAATTAGATAAATGTTGTATATCGAGCAAGCATTATATTATTTAAAAAATAACATACATGTATTGTTTTCATATAAGAAATAACATACAAGAACTACTTGAGAACTGAAAAGTATGTCGAAAAATGAAGAGTAATAAATATTTAGATTGAAATTTGGTTTGATGAACAGTCATATATTTATAATTATTACTTTTTATTATTAAAAAGTTATATTTATAAAAAATATAAAGAGTTTATAAAAAATGTATAAAATTTTTTGTTTTCATTGAAATTATTTCGGACAAATTATTTTTTTCGGATATTTTTTTTTCAACAATTTTTTTTTATCAGATAATTTTTGATTTTAATATTGTTTTTTTTTTTTGTATAAATTATTCATAAATATTATGATTATTTACAAACAAATTTTAAATTATTCATAGATTTATGATTATATTCATCAATGTGACGATTTAAATTCATTGTATTGAACATTTCGTTCTTCACTGTGATATTCGATGAATAATGAATAAATAATGAATGTATTCATCAATATGTCATTTAATAAACGGTTGTATCAATATGATAAATCTTTTAGTTGGTAGTAAAATTCATAATATTTATGAATTAATTCATCATAATGATTATTTTTTTTATGTGAACCCGTCCGCTTTAACTTGAAAAATTTGAATTAATTTGAAAAACAATTTTTGGATTGAAAGATCGATTTTATAATCGTTTTATCCGTCGTATCGGATCAGATTAACGATTCCAATTTTTAAAGAATTTCGATAACGAACTTTTGCCTAGAGTTTTAAGGTAAGAAAATTCGTTTGAAAATTCTCGTCACGTTCAATATCTGCCGATCAGTTTATCAAACTCAAACGAAGAACAGTTTGAATTGGGTTTCGGTATTTCCATCGTTTCGGTTAGGGTTACGGTTGTATAATGTTACGGTTTTGATATAACAGTTTAAGAAACGTTTATGGGAATTTGGAGAGGGCGTTGATTTCTCGACGTGAGTGCGCACTACGAAGGGATTTATTGAAATTTGCCTCCTAAGGTACAAAAATGGGCGTGGCAAAACTAAACTTTTAATTCAAAATATCTAAAATTCAAAATTGGGCTCAGTAATGTATTTTGTTGTTGTTTATATTTTTCTAAATGTGGGCGGAATTTGATAAAGGGGCGTGTCACTTTCCATATAACCATAACTTTAGAAATGCTATAACTCCTGACCAGAGTTATGAAAATTGAAAAAAGGTTCATATTAAAAAGTAGAATCGTCACGTAGAATGTGGGCGGAATTGTATAAAGGGGCGTGGCACCTTTCATATAACAAAAACATTAAAAATGCTATAATTCCTGACATACTAAGGGTAGAGTTATAAAAATCAAATCAAATGTTCATATTTAAAACTCCGATCATCACGTAAAATATAGACGGGATTGGACAATGGGTCGTGGCACTTCCCATACAAAAAAAAACCGTTAAAATTGCTCTTTACCTACTAAGAGCAGAGTAAAAAAAAATGAAAGAAAAGATTGTATTAAACACGTAGAATCAGGGCTGGAAAAAAAATCCGAATACTTTGTGGAAAAATTCACCGTTTTGGATCTGGAAGCTGTTTTCTTCTATATACTGAATTAGTCATATGGAGGAGAAAATGAAACGGTCTAAGTGCCTGATCAAATCTATTTTGAATGTTCTCTTAATAACACGACAACTCTTCAGAACCTATTAGATTCAATCAATATCTACCGCTTTAAAAATTGGCATAGAATTGACTTGAATTAAAACCATGGTTTCGGCGACTACATTATTAACTTTTATAAAGGCCTATATTGGCTTATATAATATGAAAATACCATCTTCACCAGAGATTTCATCCAGCAGTGGTTCAAATAATTATTTTAGATTTGGTGTTTTATAACAAATTCAAAACATATATTGTACCCTGAATATATTTCCTAAGTTATAATTCGAAAAATGTTCAAAAATCAATAAAAATCTTAGAATTTTTAAGTGGATAAAATCCAAAAAAAGCGGATGGGTTTTTTGGGAGTGGAGAGCCCTGCGTAGAATTTGGATGGAATTGGCCAATGGGGCGTGACACCTCCCATATAACAAAAATTTTAAAAATGCTTAAACTCCTGACTTACTAAGAGCAGAGTTGTACAAATCGAAACAAAGGATAATTTTTAAAAATTTTAATAGCTACGTGGAATGTGATCGAGATTGGAAAAAGGGGCATGGCACTATGATCAATGTGGGCGGGAAAAGAGCGACGTAGACATGCACTAAAAAGGGAAAAAGGGGCGTAAATGTATCCACACTTTAAAAACGATATAGTTTTACAATTACAAAAACTTAGCACGAGCGAAGCTGTGAACGGGTCCAGCTAGTCTTCTTGAATAAATATCTTGAATTGTGGCAACATTTTCAATTACCTTAAATTTTTAATAAAAAATAAATAAATATATTGTCGTTGTAAAAATAAAATCACTAATCAAATAATAAAAATTTCAATAATAGGTTTACATTTTCGACGATATATACGATGGTTCCTAATCGAAAAGACAAACTTTCGAGTTATTTCAATTTCAAGTTATTTATATTATTAATAAATAAAAAAAATCAGTTTCTGTAAAAAATGTATACGGTGGGCTTTACTTTTACAATGACGATATAATAATTTCTTTGCTAAGGATGTGTGCCAATTCCACTAAATTGGTGACTAAACTAAAATTTGTCCGTAATGCAGAGTATACATTTAAATTTTTACAAATAAATTGAACAAAATGGTATGTCAGCAAATATAAATATGATAATCTATTGATTACCGAATTTTTACAATAACCGGTTACCGACTTGTGATCGATAGAAAACTTATTCAATTTAGTTTAGTCAGCAATTTAGTCGAACTCGCACATACCCTAAATTATCTTTGCTAAAGTTTGATTTTCATACTTTAATAAGTAAAAGATGCGTTAAATTCGGTATATAACTGAAATCAGTTTTGGATGTCGGTATATTTCTGATTTTTGTAGTTCAGTTACGGTTTCTGTTTCGGTCACAATTTAAATCTAAATTTTGTGTAATGGGTTTATTATAGATATTTTGTATTACGGTATTAGTTTGAAGAAGTAATAATAATAATAGTTTGGCGCTACAGTCCTGTATAGAACTTCGGCCGAGCTCTCTCACCATTTTGAGCTGTACAGTTTATTGCCGAATCCGAACGGCGGGTGAGAGCTTTTCATAGGCAATGTTTTTACTCTCGGAGTTTTGCCATTTACTGACGAGAGGTAGCGCGGTATAGAAAAATGTTTCTATGAAAAGATGGTTCAGACTTGAACCGGGGACCTTTCGACTCGCAGTCCAACGCACTAACCACTGAGCTACCGCGGCTACAAGAAGTAACTGTTTATTTATAAACGGATATTGGTTTAGATTACAGTTTAAATCTCTGGATTGGATAGAAACTAATTGCATTCATGGTGTTATGACAAAACGGTTTCAGTGTACCGTTTTCAAACCGTTTATATTGTTTTGGGCATCGGTTTATGTATGATTTTTATTTCACGGTTTTAAAATTAAATGATTTTGTACTTTTCGACTACGATTAAAAATGGTATGGGTTGCTAATTACTGCTTGTTACACTGCATTTAAAAAAAAATCAATAAATAAATTAATTTCAGTTTTTTTTTAGCTCAGTGTACCCACTATACACACACACACAAACACTTTGAAACCTTTTCAAACACACAAACATCATGACCTGATAAACGTGTTAATTAATAATATTACGTCAACCTAGTTAGGCGTGCTGGTGTGGGTCGAAACAACCAATATTTATATAAATTAATAATTGTGCAACCTGACAAAAATATATACCACGTTGTCCGAAAAATCAATGCATATAAAACTGTGACCGGCTACTGAAAAATGCATTTATTTCATTATGTTTATTTTAGGTACGTCTGTTTTTTATTATCAACTTTTTTTTTTTAATTTTCTCTGCAAATGTATAAATTGTTGATTAAATTTCATTATATTTTTTAGTATTCAATCTCGGTAGAAATCGATAAAAACGTAGCATATTGTATTTATTTATTTTTACTTTTTATTAATTTTATACATTTAAATATTGTATGCGATATTTTGTTTGATTTCTTTTATTGATTCCGTCGTCGTTTGTTTAGCGCGTCGTCCGTCTACACGTATCTTGTCATTCCCCTATTCTATTGATCATCATTATGAACATTGTCTTTATCATCATATATATTGATACGTCATTTGGTATTGCTTTATTTTTGATATATTTTTATTTTGTTTTTATCAATAATGCATATCTTATCGCAAGTGAATCGTGCTCTGAAGTAAGAGTCGATTGTTCAGACGTTATATGATTTTTTTCGACGATTTATATGTGAAAAAGGCAGCATGTTGATGACTCCATTTCCTGTTAAGGTTTTGTTTTTTTTTTTTCCATAGATGTCAGAACAGAAAAGCTAAGGTTTTATAATTAAAATAAATAAGCTTTATTTAAATAGTTGCAAAAATGTGTATGAAATAAAATTTTGATTTGGGTTGAAAATACTCAAATTCATTTTTCATTGAAACTAATATTTTTGACAATAAAATCGAATACGTACTACATTATAAAAAACAATAATGGATTTCATTGAATTTCATTGAATTGAAAAAAAAAAAACTCAAAAATACACAGAAAAATAAATCGTCATTATATTGCTAAATTTCATTCTTCAAACCATGATTCAATGTATTGAAGAACGATTCATAATATTGATAACTACAAAACATTAATGTTATGAATTCATTCTTCAATTTGATGAAGTGTATGTGAAGAATATGTTTCATCATATTAATGAATAAAAACATTAAATACAACATAAGGACTGCGTCGAATAAAATTGTCCGCTACAAAAATGAAAAAATCTAGAAATCTAGTAATCGAATTTTTTAGAATAAAATATTTTATTTTGAAAATTATTTTTAGATTTAAAAAAAAATATAAAAAACCATAAATTAATATTTTTTAATAAAAAGTTTTAATTTTTCCAGAACGCCTTCCATTAATGTTGTAATGGTAATGTCCGACACCCTCACAGCTGCTGAAGACCACTTTCTTTTAAAGTCTTGAAGGTCTTTGGCCACTTTTTTTGTTGTTTTCATCTCCCTTTTTACTAAAGCCCATTATCTCTCAATCGGCCTGAGTTCTGGACAGTTTGGTGGATTGGCTTCTCTAGGCACCAAAATCACTGCATTTTGTTGGATCCACTCTAAGGCCGTTTTGCTGTAGTGACATGAAGCGAGGTCAGTCCAAAAAAATGTGGACACTTCATGTTGGCGTAAAAATGGAAGCAATCTCTTTTGTAAGCATTCCTTCACATATATTTCGCTATTAATTGTACCCGATGGCACGAATGAGCTGCTCATTTTTCCACAACTGCAAATTGTCTGCCAAACAAGGAATTTCTTTAGGAATTTTGTCATTTTTTTATTTGAATTTTTCAGTGACATTTCCTCGAGAATCGGCTGTATAAAATTCCTGCCCAGGTAGCTGAGAAAAGTCCGCTAAATCATAAGTTTCGTCGTCCATTATGCAGCAATCGAATTTTTTAAAAAAACCTTGGTTCAGCTTTTTAGCTCGTTGTTTTGCGGTTTCATTCTTGACGGCATTTCTCTCCGGAACTTTTTGGACCTTGTACGTCTTCAGCCCAGCTTCTTTCTTAGTCTTGCGCACGAAAGATTCTGAGCAATCCACCTTTCTTGCCAATTTCCTTCCGGATATGCTTGGATCTTTCTTTAAAATATTCACAACCTTCTTCGACTTTTCACGATCATGTGGGCCTTTTTTTTTACCAGAACCTTTATTCCGATCAATACTCAGGTCTTCCTTAAAGCGGTTGATAACGCGAGAAATGGTCTTAGGGTTAGCCCCTACCTCCTTGGAAATTTTTTTAAAAGACCAACTAGGTTGTTTTTGAAAAATTTTAATTATATTTTCTCGCACTTCCACTTCGTTTGCCATTTTCGCGTTAAATAAATTTTGTATTGACTATAACTGACACAAATTATTTTCTGCTATTTAATTCAGAGCTACTATGATCAAATTTTTTTTAATTTGAATCTTGCAATAGCACATTATGGGAAGATATGTAACGGACAATTTTATTCGACGCAGTCCTTATATGTACATTATATTAATGAATGCGGTTCATCGAACCAAATTTCAACCAAAAAATGTATTTTTCGAAAAAAAAATTTGTCGGGTAATTTTTTTTTTAATATAATTTTTTTCGAACATTTATGAATTGTTTCTTTTATTATTTTTAAGGACATTTTTTTCGAATTTTATTTTTTAAAAACAATTTTTTTTTTTGAAAATTCGTAAATAAATGTCTATCAATTTATTTATTTTGATAAAAAAAAATATTAATTCAACAATATTCATCATATTGAATATTATATTCATAAATTTTATAAACAATTTACCACATTTGTAAATTATTCATAGATATTATGATTATGTTCATCAGTATGACGATTCAATTCATTGTATTGAATATTTCGTTCATCACTATGATGTTCGATATTATGAATAAGTTCATATATATAATGAAGGCATTCATCAATATGTCACTTAATGAACGGTGGTATCAATATGATGAATCTGTTAGTTGGATTCATAATATTTATGTATAAATTCATCATATTGATGAATTTTTTCTGTGCACAAAAAAAAATCATCTTCTTATTGATGAATTTCGTTCTTTATTATTAAAAAGTTATATTTATAAAGAAATATATTTCAATTTTTTTTTCAAGGCAAATTTTTTTCATAAATTTTTTTTTCGAAAAAAAGTCTTTTTTGAAAAATTCGTAAAAATTTTAAGATTAATTCATCATATTGAACATTGAAAACATCATATTAAAATAGTCCTATCGTTATGATGAAACCATCCTAATGATGAATCTGGTAGTTGGTGAAAAAAATCATTATATTCATGAATAAAATCATCATATTGATTTTTTTTTTAATTCTGTGAACAAAGAAGTATTTATATTCAAAATGGTTTAACAAGCAGAAAAAATTAAAAATAAAATAATAGTTTTATGTGAATTAGGACAATGAACGACAATTAAAACAAAACAAGAAAAGGATGGTACACTGTACTTTATATGAAAATATATTTCAAAGGACAAGTCTTTCCAAAAAAAGCTTTATATGAAAATATATGAAAATATATACTTTATATGAAAATATATTTCAAAGGACAAGTCTTTCCAAAAAAAGCAATAATGTTCACCGTATGCATAATACATAAAATATTCCGCTTTTCGTAAATTGTCGCTTAAGAATTTCGAATAATCCCCGTAGGAATAGACTTTTTTGACGACACGATCATAAAGAAGTATCATGAAGATTTATTGTTTCTGAATTGATCACTAGGTTAGGGTGTTGCTGAATTTTATCAGTAACATGGTCCATTGTGTTATATGTGCCAACAATGGTCGATTGATTTCTCTGAATCCAACCTGAGAACCCTAGCAAATTTTATATTGGAACTTCTACTAGTTCTTCCAGATCTCCAAAGGCATCTTTCCATTTATGACTAAATTGGATGATTTTTTCTCATCATTGACTATCGTAAATATCCATGATATATGTGAAATGATCAGTGATATGTCATATATAAAGATATCAGCAAAACGTTATGAAAATATGAATTTTGAAAATGTTATCAATTGACAATTCACATTTCGATCTAATTGGATACTTTTTATTTTGGAAGCACTAAAATTTGTTTCAGTGCCACAGAAAACATTTTTAGCAGGGTCGAGACATTTTTTAGAGACATTTTTTCGACATATCTCAAAGAGACATATGCAAAGTTTGTATCACATGCTATATCTGTTTTCTGTCCGTTCCCAAAATATGCTGTGATTCTGCTATTAAAATTCCACCACATTTCACAACCTGCTATACACTTCCCAAAATATTTTATTCATATGTGTGCTTGCCGGAAATATGCCCGAAATATTCCTGAAAAATATAGAAATAGTGTATCGGGTTACGATTACTTTTTTTTTAAGAGATATATCGTCGTTGTAGAACGAAAAGTCACCAAATACATTTTTCAAAATGCCAAATATTCATTTACAAAAATCTTTATATATCTGTCAATTTTTAATCGATGATCTCAATTTTTTTACCACATGCTAAGAAAATGTAAATCTATCAACTGATATTTAACTTTAAAAATGTATCAATTACTTTTTATAATATTAATCAACAAACTCGAAATTTTAGTTTTTAATAAAAATGTATTTGGTGACTTTTCGTTTTACAACGACGATATGGCAAATATAAATTAGCTGGTAGCAAAATGTATACATTTTTCTATAACCCTACAATATGGACATCACAATATGTTTGTATTTCTTTTACCTTCTAAATAACAATAGTTCTATTTCCGCGCATGATTTGTATAAAATTCAAAGAAAGAATTTATTGATAACCTTTCAGCGTACTTTAAATATTACTAATTGGTTTTCTCCTATTTAAATATATGGTGACAACATAGATAATGATAATATTATCTATACAGCATAATGGTAACAGCTGCCAAGTATTTGCATAAAATGCGTTATCTAAACAAACATTATTAAGTGTCTGCAGATAAAGCAAATAGATAAATAGGTCAAAAATAGTTACTACTATTGTTGGGCTCCCTTTTTTGGATACTTTGATGTAAAGCAAATAGAGATTTTATTAAATAAAAAAAACATTATATCGAAAAAACAAAAGCCGAACTGATAACAAAAGTGAAAACGAAAACCATAAACATATCAACAGAATGGGGTTAATAATTATAAGGTAAATAATTATATGTGTTGCCAACATATGTTGATAGCAGAACCAACTTGGTGCCAAAAAGCTTTGACTGTAAACCACATATTAAATTAAATTTTACCCACCCAAAGTTAGAAAGTTAGCGGTTAGTTTTATTAGAGGGTGCAACAAATGAAAATAGTTCAAATAGAGGGTGACATTTGCAGTTTACTACATATATTAATTAATTAAATTTTATTTTCTCTTCAACGCTATAGTATTTGTTATGGAGTTTTCTGTGGATCGGCTGGAATGCATTTTTAATATGCTTCTATCTGGATGTAGGCGAGCTGAACAAGGTTTGTTTAAACTATAATTATAAAATATATATATAGAATAATTAACTAATTTCTTGCTTGAACCCATTTTTGAACCACCCACAGAACAGTGACTTGTTGAATCTGGGCACCGGTAGCGCCTCCTGGTTTGAGGTGAACAGCTATGGTTGCAAGCCTACATATCCCACAAATATTACATCGGAAGATCCATACCGTCCCATACGACCAGAGAGTGTGGATGGTTGTTTGCTGGACTACACCTGGATGGAGGTGATACATTCGGGTGTACAATGTGCATTAGCGGTAGGTGTTATATTTTTTTAATTTTAAAAATACCACTAATTGGTAATTCTATCTTTTGCAGTTTTTTGGTATTATCGGCGCCATTTTAATTAGTTACATATTTCTCGATGAAGATGACAGATGTAAGTGTTATTTATTTTATATTTTATAAAACATATTGATTGTGTAAATCTGTGTATTTCGTTTGTTTTCGTTGGTAAAATAATTTTCAAAAGGTATTTAATTACAAATTAATTAATCTAAAAAGGTTTTAAAGTTTCTTAAATTAGTTTCTAAACAATATTAAAACCTTTGAAGTATTCTAATACAAAAAAAAAAAATAGATAAAGTGGGTAATATATGTAATTGAAATGGGTGAAAAAGTGGTTAATTTCATAAGTGCGGGTAAAAGATGGTTTGTTGGTTTTAATTAGATACAGAACAACCCTATATACTCTCAAAACTTATCACTGGTTCGAGTTAAGTTTACACAAAAAGTAGAACAGATGGAAAAAATTTAATAATATTGAACGTTAGGTTGAACAATATTCTAAATTATCATAAATCATTCTATGGTGTATTATTACATTTTTTATGCTAAAATAATAATTCAAAAGTACTCTAAAAAACAGGTCGAATTTTCTAATTTCAATCCAAATCATTTTAAAGGGTAGTTTTCCTCAAGTATACGGTGCCAAAATCTTGTGTGGTTTTGTTCTAGCCACAAAAGACATAACCAAAATGACGAATTCGAAAAATTGAAAATGTTGTCATGCCAAAAGGGTGTATTTCTTCGTTTTTTTGCTATAACTCTTTATTGGTATAAGATAAAATATTGGTGTAAAGGTATTAATTGTTTGATTTTAAAGCACCTATCGATTGGCATCATTATTTAAAAATAGTTTTCCAAATATTAATTTCCAATTTGTTATTTGCAGAAAAAATATTTAGCAAAATATGTTTAAATAATGATGCCAATCGATAAGTGCTTTGAAAACAAACAATAAATGCTTTTACATCACTAGTTTATTTTGCACCAATAAGAGTTATATCAAAAAAACGGTAAGATTCACCCTTTTAGCATGACAAGATTTTCAATTTTTCCAATTTCTTCGTATTTTTGCCATAACTCTTAATTGGAGCCAGATAAAATATTGATGTGAAGGTATTAATTGTTTGTTTTTAAAGCACCTATCGATTGGCATAATTTTTTAAAAATATTTAGTCAAATATTTTTCCTGCAAATAACAAATGGCAAGTTAATGTTTGGCAAAATATTTTTAAATAATGATGCTTATCGATAGGTGCTTTAAATGCAAACAATTAATGCTTTTACATTACTATTTTTTCATGCGTTAATAAAAAGTTATAGCATAAAAAATAAAAATATTTGCCTTATGGTCAGGATATAGTCTCACAAAATCCGTATTTATAATTCAATAAATTGTCCAAATTCAAAGATATTTTATATGCGTGATAATAATTGATGAATAAACCAAAATAACAGAAAAAAATTAAAAAAAAAAACTAAATTTTACTAATTTTTAAAGCACTTCAAAATTTATAAATTGATTTCCCAACATTCTTAAAAATGCACATTCACCCCTTTGGCATGAAAGTGACGATATGATCATGCCCTAATTAAGTTGGTCTTGTAATGAGTCAAGTTATGACAAGGAAAATGTTCAATAATCAGTTTTCAATCATGGCTCTAGAATAATTTCTACCGTTTCATTTCTAAAACTGTTATACAAAAATGAAATATTGGCCGATATCCATATTGAAAGTAGCTGCGGTAGCTCAGTGGTTAGTGCGTTGGACTGCGAGCCAAAAGGTTCCCGGTTCAAGCCTGGACTGGGGCTAACAACATCTTTTCATAGAAACATTTTTCTATACAGCGCTACCTCTCGGCAGTAAATGGCAAACTTCCGAGAGTAAAAACATTGTCTATGAAAAGTTCTCACCCGCCGTTCGGATTCGGCAATAAACTGTAGGTCCCACCACTTTGAGTACAAATATAACACGCACAGCTCAAAATGGTGAGAGAGCTCGGCCGAAGTTCTATATAGGACTCTAGGGCCAAACTATTATTATTATAACCATATTAAAATTTGTGCGGTCTTCATTTTTAAGATTAAACGCAATCGATTACCATATAAACAATTTTATTTCTAGAACCGTGATGCAAAAATCACTTATTCTCCGAAAAAAATTTCATTTCGGCTTGTAAATGATTTGTACTTTATTAGGGAAGACATTAATATGATTAGTTCAGATTTGTCAGGTTACTCTTTATAGGAAATTTACCGTACATGATCATGCCCAGATCAAGTAGGTTTTATAACAGGTTGAGTTATGACAAGCAAAATATATAATGACCATTTACCAGATAAAAGTACAATGTTCAGTTTTCGATCATCTCTCTAGTGCAATATTGTTACGAAAATTCAGTCTACGGAAAACTGTTCTACAAGTTCGTATCTCTGGATTGTGTACAAAATAAAAACACTCTTATGTTTGGTTTAAATTATAACAATTAATGCGGCTCCCTTATATACTGCATGCATCAGTTCGACACGTTTCGACAAGCTTCGTCTAGTTTCGAGAACCTTCTACTCGTTTCGTGAATGACGCATGCTATTGGCATCTCATTCGCACTCATGTGTTTTAATGTGCAGATCTTCCATCTCTTTCTCGCACATTGCTCATTACGCTGAATGATCTTCCGTCTCTTTCACATTGCTTAGTGCGCTGAATTGTCTTGCGTCTCATTTATTATTGTTGAATGCTTGCACAGTGGGGCAAATTACCTCTCTTCGTAACAATATCTACTAGGGTAACAAACAGGGCTTTAAACCCTTTGGAATACAGGTTCCGGTTCTAGTTTCTAAATTTTCAAAATAGCAGTTCCTTTTCCGATTCCGGTTCCAATCAAAAATAATATATGGGTACCAATTCGTTTTCCGGTTTCACACATTTTTGTATAACGGTTTTTTTAATCGAAAAGTTTCCGTTTCCGATTCCGGTCTTTCCGTTCCCTGTTATGGATATTAGTTCCGTTTCTGTTTCCAAGTTTTATAAATTAGCGGTTCCGATTTCAGTTCCAACAAAAAAAAAAGTATATGAGTTCCGATACCGGTTGCAAAAATCGAAACGATTTCTGTTCCAGTTCCGATTTTTTTCTTCGCGGTCACTGGTAAATAGGTATGAAAAATATAGACAATAACTAAGAAAAATATTTTTTTTTCGATTTTTTTTTTGAAAATTTTTTTTGTATGAAAAAATTTGTTCTGTTTTCTTTTAAATACAATTTTAACAACACTATCTTTTTTTAAAATTAATTTCTATGAATTTTGAAAAATTCGTAAAAAATATTATATTCATAAATATTATGAAGTAATTCATCAGTATGATGATTCAAATTCATTGTATTGAATATTTCGTTCTACACTATGATGTTCGATAGTACGAATAATTTCATATATATAAAGAATGTATTCATCAATATGTCATTTAATGAACGGCGGTATCAATATGATGAATCTGGTAGTTGATGAAAAAATTCGTAACATTTATGAATAAATTCATCATATTGATGAATTATTTTTTTCTGTGTTGAATCCGAAACTGTAACTTAAAATCGGTATAACGAAACCATTTCGTTATCAAACTCAAAACTGTAACAGTAACAGAAACCATAACTTACAGATTCAATTCTTGGTTAATACCTTAAATAATACTTTTAAATAGACATGCATTGATGTGCTGCATTACCTTGTTTTTTTTGAAAGCTCTTTTTCCCCCTACGGAAACTCTTTAATCGTTTTGTACTCAAATAAATGTCAAGTTTAAACTACACTGAAACATATGACGTTCAATTTTCGCATGCTTATTATTCAGAAAAGCTTTGCATGAAGAGGAACTATTATTCAACTATGTGAGAATAACAAAAAAAAAAGCAGTAAAAAATGGCTATACCAACCCACAGTCTCACTCACCCACAAACAAATATGTTTTATTTACATTTGTTGACATTTTTGTCATTTCTGACAACGAGCCTTCGCCTGCATCCTTGACATGAATACTCTTTTTTTTTAGTATTTTTTTGCCTTACTAATGACACTTTTGTAGTCATTTCTTCGGCGGAACTTTCGTTTCCTTCCGCTATGCCATCTTGTTTCCGGTGACCCGCACACACACCTCTTTCCTTCACTCTTTTACACCCTATACATCGGTTAACAAATAAAAGAACCAACAAATCATTTCATTCGTTCTGCGTGCCACTCGTCGTCGTCGTCGCCTTCGTCGTCTTCGTTCTTTTGAGGCACTCGTCAGTCGTTATCCTGCCTGAAAGCACTTGACTGCGTGAAACCTCTGATGTGATCACAACAAGTACTACAAAAACAACAATGCTATTTGCGGCAACAATAAAAACAATAGTGCCAACAATAGCAACATAAGAGCAACAACAACAACAAAAAGTTTAGTGCACAATCACGTCATTTTGTAGGCGATTTGCATTGAATGAGTGATTTAAGCGAGTGATAAAGAGAAATAGCTTGCTTGAATAAGTTATAGAAGAAGCTGATAGTTGGCATTGAAAAGGAAGGAATTTTAATTAAACGAAATACACAGACAATAACACACCAAACTATATTTTAAATATTTGAAAATTAAATAGTTTAGTAATTTAATGTAAATTTGAAAAACTTTACGTAATTTTTGAAACTATAGTAATGCTTGTGGTATATGGTTCTATGACTTGTTGGTTTGTGTACTATAAGTTTTAGTAACATTTTAGAGTAGTTATTAAGAATGTGTCTTAACAAATATAATTTATTAAACATTAGACAAACGTTAACTTGATTCAATTTTAAACAGCTTTAAATTTAACATGTTTACAGCAAACATATGTGTTGATTACTGTGTATATATGGTGCGACAAAACGTAATTCAATACTTTTGATTTCTGTTTTTGGTAATTAATAAATATTAATTCATAGAGTATTAAATACATTTTTGTTGTTTACACACTTTATAAACATGAAAAACATTGTATATTTGCTGCAAACATATTTTTAGTTTGTTTCTAGATTTTTTTTAGAAAACGCATTATTTCATCTGTCTGGATTTTCATTATATTAACGCATTGCATGTATTTTAGTATTTTTTTTTGTAGTTACCATATTTTTTAGAACCTATATTAGTTTTTATTATTATTTACGACTTGTTTCTAACACACATATTATTCATTTGTACCTAACTACTGAATAAGTACTCACTCAAATTCATAACATTTAAATATAAAACGTAACCCAAACATACAACATTTTATTATATGAAAATTAAAAAATAAAATTCATTAAATTTGCAAGAATTATTGTGTTAGTAATCAAACATAAAATGTTAGTTTTATGTATTGTTCATCAGTGTATCAGACGAACCACGATGATGCATTTTGTCTGTTCAATGTTTTTTTTTTTATTATCTGTGTGTTTATTATATACGCTCATACACATATCTACATATATATTATTTTATATATTTGATAATATTTTTATTAATCTTATAAGTATATGTAATTTTAATTATTATAAAAGTGTTTTTTTTGAACAATACAAAATATGTATTTATATCAATTTCACTACAAAAGTTTCATTCTTTATTTTACTACGTACGTATTTGAAATTGTATATGTAAATATTTTTTTAAGGTTTGTAGCATTTTCACATATAAATATTTCAATGATTTATAAAGCAATTCATTTACATCTCGTCGTTGTAGAGGTAAGACTTATCATTTTTTTGTCCCTTTCTTTTTTGGTTTATGCACATATATTTGTTTATAAATAAAATTTTTTTTGTTAATAATAAAAGTAAATAAAAAGTACTCTTATAATACAAAACATTTGTTTTTGTTATTATGAATGTCGCAATATGTAGCATCAAATATTTATAAATAAATGAACGAGGAAATAAATATTTGATTACATTTTTTTGTGAAGACCAAACTCTATATTTTTGTGTCTAATGAAATGTTCATTAATGTGATGAAACGTAGTTATATTCATTAATACTATGAATTGTTCGTCAATATAAAAACATTTTTGTTTCTGTTTAACATCATCGGTAAGAATACTTAGGCAAACTTTACTTCTATAAAGACCATTTTATTACCATTTTATTTTAATAATTTATTTTTACAAAAAAAATTGCAGTTTTCTTTCAGTTTTTAAATTGGATGAAATGAGATGAACGTCGTCCACTTTTGAATTATATCATTTAATTCAATGGGATTCTTATAAAATGTATAACGTGTAGTCTTGGTTCAAAGATGTCTATTTCCCAATAAGTTTTAAAAAAAAATCTAAATATACGTTGAAGATCCAGCTTTTTTCTCCGCCATCATCTCGACTTGTTGTAATTTCCCAGTTCCCTCTCCGACCAAAGGTCCAGCTTCCTCCTCTGCCATCATCTCGACTTGCTGCAACTTACCTTTTTCGAGGAGATTCTTCGTCAACCTCCATATCGTCCTATTGCAGTTTATCTACTGCCGAATATTTTCATTGTCCGGAGTCTGACAGTCCTATGTCTGGCTGTGTCGATGTCTGACAGTTCTTTCTCCGAGCGTAGTAGACCGATGTAAGATCCAGCTTTTTTTCTCCGCCATCATCTCGACTAGTTGTCCTAACGAAGAATCTCCCCTGCCATCATCTCGACTTGTTATAATTTACCAGCTGTCGAGGTGATTCTTCGTCAACCTTCATCTCGGCTACTTACCGTTTATCTGCTGGCGAATCTTCCCATTGTCCAGAGTGTTGATGACTTACAGTCCTCCCTCTGATCGTGGTAGTCCAACGTAAGGTCCAGCTTCTTCCTCTGCCATCATCTCGACTTGTTGTAATTTACCAACTGTCGAGGATATTCTTCGTCAGTCTCCATATCGACCATTTGCAGTTTACATCTTTGCATTGTCCGGAGTCTGACAGTCCGGTTTCTGGCAATATCGATGTCTAACAGTCCTCTATCCGAGCGTGGTAGATCCAGCTTTTTTCTCCGCCATCATCTCGACTTGTTGTAATTTCCTAGTTTCCTATCCGACCGTGGTAGTCCGACGTAAGGTCCAGCTTCCTCCTCTGCCATCATCTCGACTTGTTGCAATTTACCTTCTTTCCAGGAGATTCTTCGTCAACCTCCATATCGGCCATTTGCAGTTTATCTACTGCCGAATCTTTTCATTGTCCGGAGTCTGACAGTCCCATGTCTGGCTGTGTCGATATCTGACAGTTCTTTCTCCGAGCGTAGTAGGCCGATGTAAGATCCAGCTTTTTTCTCCACCATATTCTCGACTTGTTGTCCTGACGAAGAATCTCTCCTGCCATCATCTCGACTTGTTATAATTTACCTGCTGTCGAGGTCATTCTTCGGCAACCTTCATCTCGGCTATTTGCCGTTTAACTGCTGGCAAATCTTCTCATTGACCAGAGTCTGAGAGTGTCGATGTCTTACAGTCCTCCCTCCGATCGTGGTAGTCCAAAGTAAGGACCAGCTTATTTCTCTACCATCATCTCGACTCGTTGCAATTTATCTGCTGTCGAGGAGATTCTTCGTCAACCTCCATATCGGCCATTTGCTGTTTATATACTGTCGAATCTTCTCATTGTCCGGAGTCTGAGAGTTCGATGTCTGGCAGTGTCGATTTCTGGGAGTTCTTTCTCCGAGCGTAGTAGACCGATGTAAGATCCAGCTTTTTTCTCCACTATAATCTCGACTTCTTGTCCTGACGAAGAATCTCCCTTGCCATCATCTCGACTTGTTGTAATTTACCTGCTGTCGAGGTGATTCTTCGTCGATTTGCCGTTTATCTGCTGGCGTCAATCTATATCTCGGTAATTTGCAGATTATCTGCTGCCGAATCTTTTTATTGTACGGAGTTTTTTCAACGAGCTTCATATCATCCGTGGTATTCGAGACGTGTACAAATTCCCGAACTTGTATTTAAACACGCGCCCTGCTTCTTCGATCTCTTCCATCGACTGGCTATCGACCCAGTAGACCATTGTCACTTTCGTTGACCCAGAATATATTCTATTAACGGTCTTCAGTCCTTATTTTAAAGGCTTAGCAGTTGCAGTCAGCTAAAGTACGATTTAAAGATGTGCATGTCAGAAATGTCCAATGCCCTAGACATGCCATATGTTTTACCCCTTCCACAACTGTTTTAACCATTCTTCAATCTCCTGGTTCGTGCACTCAGCCAGCAGCAACATGGAAACATGAGGGATATTCTATCGAGTTTCAGTTTTCACGAGATCCATTTTATCCACGATGTCGTTCTCCACAGTTACGAGATTCTCATTGGTGGGTATTTTTTCGGGTTAGTCTTTTGACACGTCATGACCTCACCGACTAAATGGCACTTGTTTCCGGTTCAGGGTTTTTTTTTGTCGGATAATGACTTTGTGAAACGTCTTCCAGCTGCATTGGCATATGAGGCGTGATAACATCACTTGCCGTTTTTCCTACTGTCGTAGCTGCTGTAACGCCATGGTTTTCCTGTCAGTGTTCAGGGGTTTAGAACCCTTTTGAAGGTACTGCACGAACCACTTCCGGTCAGCACCATCCAGTCCAGTTCGTCGGGGATCTTCTAATCTTACCACCACCAACGGGTTGTCTCAGTGGTGGTAAGATTTGAATGGGGAGGGTTTTCAGACGATTCTTCGTCTTTCCTGTATCAGCTTCTCTGCTTGTTGAGGGTTTCTCTTATGATACTTTTGCTTGCATGGGCACTCCATACTTCGCAGTCTTGGCTACCTTTAGGGCTACCTGGCTTTTGTTTTCTTGGTCTTCAGACGATTTTCTTCATGCAGATAAGCCTTTATTTCGCCCTCCAGTTCTGATGCAGTTAAGCACTATTATTTTAAAGTTTTCTTCATTGTTGAAATTAAAAAAAAAATTATAAAAAAAAAAATTAAATACGGAATTAATACAAACTAAATACGTTTGTATTAAATATTTGCTCTTTGATTTTAAATATGTATTTTCAAAATATCCGAAAATTTCTCAAATATTTTTGAATACAGAAGTAAACTCAGTTTTTTTATAAAAGAAAACTTTTTTTTGTGAAAAATTGAAAATGCTACAAACATCGCATAACCTAGGTATGAATGTTGCTTGTACGTGTTGCCGAATGTTTTGTGTTAAAACTATAAATTAAAATTGAAAAAGCAAAAATATTAAAATTCATAAAAATAGCAACAATATCTATCATTGCAACGATATCTATCAATATCAATATTTACATAAAATTGTTTCCAAACATAATTAATTAATTTGTTTACAGTCGATTTCATGAATGGCGACGCCAAGAGTCCACAGCACACGGTCGTCCATCCAATGTACGTGAGCTATACAAGCATCCCGACATCGGCCAGTGCGACGATGTTGTCGAACAAACATCAACATGCCAATCACCAACATATTAACCAGCAACATCATCCGCATCATCATGCACTCGCACAACAGCAGCAACAGCATACTTACAATAACAACACATTTTTAATACATAGCAACAGCAACACACCAAATGCTAGCAATAACAACACACTTAACAATAGCAAACGTTTCTATAGCAGCAAGAATAAAATCAGCGCGTCGGCAACAACAATTATACCGACAACAACAGCAGCAGCAATATTGCAACAGCAGCAGCAACAAAAGCCCTACGACGACAGCACCGCCAAGGCTGATCATCAGCTTTATACTAACAGCAAGCGACAGCAACAACAGCAGCAGCAACTCTTGCAGCAGCACCAGCAACATATTGCTGTTGCACCCTTGCACTCGAACAACAACAACAGCTGCTCAACGCTGTCCTATGCCTCGCTGCAAAAATACAGCGCACCCAATTCGCAGTTTGAATTTTCAAGTTCGAATTCGAATATGGCATCGGGCAGCTTGCGCAGCGCTGCTGCTGCTAGTGCAACTGTTGCTGCTGCTGCGGTTGGCGCTGCGCTTAGCAACAGCAATCTCAGTACTAACAGCATGAATAATAACAACCACAACAACAATAGCAGCAGCAATAGCAACAACAATGGCAGCGGCCGCTTTGCACGCATTCACAACAAGCCGCAGCCGCCCAAAACCTCCGCCAGCTACAGCAGCTTCATAAATGCCAGCAATGCTGCTGCCAACAACTATGACCAACAATCGCCCGGCTGCAGCAACAGCTTTGCCGAAAGCTATGAGGAGGAGGATGTAGACGATGATGTTGCTGTTGATATTGAGGAGGACGATGATGATGTTGCTGCTTTGGCAAGTTTCGGCAATGCCAATGCCTCCTATGTGCCGTTCCAGAAGCCAACGCCAGGCAGATTGCTGACCGCCAATCACAACAGCAAGAGCAATAACAATAATTCCTCCTATGGCTCGTTGCGAAGCAATTATAGTGGCAACGGCAACCACAACAACAACAGCAGCATTAGTCCCAACAACAACAGCAGCATTTGCATGTCTGCAGCCGCCGCTGCCGCTGCACATCCTTTAACACGCGACAATGCGCTCTTCTTTTTGCGCAACGACAACGATTTATTGCTGGAGCGTAGCGCGCATGCACCGCCGCCACCACAGCACCAGCAACAGTTGCGTCAGGCGACGCCATTTTTGAATCCAGCCAATCGCGCCATTTTGCAACAGAATGGGCTGCCCTTTCTGCCATTGAGTTCTTCAACACCGCCGCCTCCTACAGCAGCATCGTCATCGCGTCCAACACGTCCCTCGAACATTCCACTGCCGACGGTGCCGCAGCACCAACAGCAGCTATTGCAACGCAGCATGCAATCGCAACATCATCCTCAACAGCAGCAGCAACATCATCATCTTCCCTCCCAACATTATCATCAGCAGCAACATTATCGCCAACAAGCGGCGCCGCCGCCTCTGTCGCCCACTTCTTCGCTCTCGCCCTCCGCCGTCACACCACCGCCGCCGCCTGCACCACGTCCGCACATTTTTCAGCCACGCTCCGGCAATGCGCCGTATCCAGATCTCTCGCCCGAGGTCACTGAGCGCTACGCCATGCCCACGCAATATGTGCCGCGTTCGCCCATTGCCTCGCGTATTGCGCGTCGTCAACGTCAGCAGCAGCAACATGAGCGCTCGCATCTCGCCAACACCTCCGCCAATTTCTGTGATCAAATACGCGATGCGCCGCCCGGCTACATAGGCAACGGCTTTAATATTGTGCGTGCCAAGAGCCACGATCGTCTGTCCACTTCGTTGGATCAGCAGCAGCTGCAGTCAACTGCTGCTGCTTCCGCAAAATCACAGCCCAAAGATGCGGCACCGCAGGTTAATCGTCGTAGTGGTCGCTCGTCGGGTGGCAAAACGCGTCCGCGTTCCTATTGTAATTCGTCGGCGGGCGGTGAGGGCGTTATACGCGGTGTGCCGGCTGTTTTGGCGGCACGTCAGGCGGGCTACGAGGTTGCTATAGTAGGTGGTAATGGAGCTGGTGGTGGTGCTGGTGCTGTGGCGACAGGTGGTGCTGCATTTGTTTCCTAGACTTGAGATTTGTTTTTAGTGAGTTCATTGTATATTTAATTCGTGACTGTAGATCTATTTAGGTAAGGTTTCCTACTTACTACGATATAACCTAAATGTATTTAGAATAGACCTGGACTGGCAAATAGTAGTATTTGAGATAATTTAAACGAAATGGTAGCAGTTTCATTTTGCTACACTAAACATAATAGTGATCTATATTAAGTCTACCGTAGAATGGGTAGAACATAAATATAACATTAGGTAGATTTATTGAAAACCCAGTTTAAAATAAGCTTTCGGCTCTGGTACCCATTTTCTTTTCCTTACTGATTTTTAGTGTACATTTTCGCTTTTGATATCCCTTATATCAAATAAGGCGCTATGAATTATATTATATTAATATGAATGTAAATGACAAACATTTTAATTTGAATATATTGCATTAAGAATTATCGGATTGCACTTAAAATTCCCAAAAGCTTTAATTTAAATGTGTGAACTGCAAATCAAAAGTGCACGTTTTTCCCTATAACCCAGTCTGATATGTTTCTGAGACCTTGAATGCATCGAAGCCTACTTGAACTACCTCTTATAAAAAAGTACGATCTCGTAGTTTTATCGCTTCTATTTTTTAAAATTGTGCGTACATTCAAATTTTTACGATAAGATACGATAATATTTACGTCACTATAAAGTAAAACGAAACGAATTCAACAGAAGTTCCAGTTCCGGAATATATTGTCATTGTAGAACTAAAAGTCACCAAATACATTTTTATGAAAATCTTAAATTTTCACTTTGCTCGTAATTATTACGAAAAGTAATTGATATATTTTTAATGTTGAAATGCCAATTGATAGATTCACATTTTCTTATCATATTGAGTTCATCGATCAAAAGTTGAAAGATATATAAAGATTTTTGTGAATGAACAATTGGCATTTTGAAAATGTAGTTGGTGACTTTTAGTTCTACAACGACGATATGTAGTAAACTGTTATTCACATTCAAACATATACATGTTTGCAAGAACGCCGAAAAGTATGCATTCTGAACATAAATATGTTTGAACAGAAACAAAAATATGTTTGAACAAAAACAAAAATATGTTTGGCAGTTATTATAATAATGTTTGGCAATGAAATAATACTTTTTTTTGCATAAAGCTCCCAAGATATATGTAATGCCTGCAAATTTATGTTTGGCAGAGACTTTTTTGCAGCGTGTATGGTATGAATTATGATTCAAATAAATCAAAAACGATGACGAAAAGTTCCTTCATTGAAAATTCTGACATTCTGTTGACGAATTCCTTTCGTTTTACGTTATGAGGAGATTAAGCATTTATCCCAGTCTGCCATTCCTTTCGATATTGATGTGAGAATGATACGATATGTCGGAGAATTTGATTTCGGTCTAATATCGTACGCCAAAATGTACTAAGTTGTACGTATAGTTCGTTACGACATATCGCAGTTTTTTTCGAAACGAGAATAACACGATTTTGGGTCAATATCGCATCGAATAGTGCAGTGATATCGAGATTAATTCGAAAAATAATGCGAAATCGAAGTGTAAAATTTTAAAATATCGGAGCATGTCATAGTTCGAACTAATTTTTAAAATTATTAGCAATAAAGCAATAATATCGAATTTATTATGGGTTGTAAAGTTAGTTCGAGAAAACTTCTATCATCGAATACCACCGAGACATGGCTTAATGGGATGTATCACATTCATATCACAATATTTTCGAAGAAATCTCAAACTTTGTTTATTTTTCTGTTCGATTTCAAATTGATTTCTTAAAATGTCTCTTACCAAGAAAACTTGGGCAGAACTTTCCAATTTTGGTCCAATTTGATGATCGATATCGCAAAGAAAGGAAAATACCGATATTGTGGGAATTCTTTTGCATCTCGCATTGATCTTGTAATTACAAGTAACAATTCCTACCAGTATCCAGTCAGTTTTACTAGTCACCTGTCGAGTAACTCGCAAGCGATGACAACACGCACTATCCGACCAGATACTAGCCTGTGAAACTCTTTGGTTTTATAAGATTTCCCTATCAGTAACCGAACAGTTCCTGATAAATTTTACCAGCACGGATCTAATCTTTAAATTACTATCAGTAACCGACCAGTTAAGGACTAATTCTTGACTAGTTTTACTGGAAGGATCTATTCTTCAAATTCCCATCAGTAACCGACCAGTTCTTGACTTGTTCTTGACTAGGAAGGATCTATTCATCAAATTCCTACCAGTAACCGACCAGTTTCTGACTAGTTTTACCGGGACAGACCAGTTTTTGTATAGTTTTTCTGGCAGGGATCTACTCTTCAAATTTCTACCAGTTCTTGACCAGTTCTTGACTAGTTCTTGCTTGTTCTTGACTAGTTTTACTGGAAGGATTTATTCTTCAAATTCCTACCAGTAACCGACCACTGTTTTGACTAGTTTTACTGGGGACAGACCAGTTTTTGACTAGATTTACTGGAAAAATTTACTTTTCAAATTCCCACCAGTAACTGACCAGTTCTTGACTCGTTTTACTGGAAGGATCTATTCTTCAAATTTCTACCAGTAACCGGATAGTTTTTTTGACTAGTTTTACTGGGGACAGACAAGTTTTTGACTAGTTTTACTGGCGGCGATAACCCGCAAGGTTTCAACTATTTTTAACTGTCAAATTCCTACGAGAAACTTAGCAATATCTGAACTACCTAGTAAATTGTTGCTTGAGGATCATATACGCCCCAATAGGGTACCTTCTACTATTGAAGTCTAGAATTTCCGTAGTCAAAAATTTCTAAAGTCTAGTATTTCTCAACTATAGAATTTCTCAAGTCTAGAAACTACATAAAAATAGAAAAATTAGTTACTTACCACCCAGCACACATGGCTTAACTAACAATACTAAAAATGAAAAAAAAACCTCTAAATTAAAATCATCTGCATACCATTAATAATATTGCCATAATAAATTCTGTTGTAAAAATGTTGTTCAAAAAATTCAAAAAACAATCTAAATTTATAGCCTAATTGACTGCGATTGCTGATAAAAGTTGCTGTGTTGACTTGGTAAATGATATGGAAAAACCCATATTGCTGACTTCAAACACGGTATTGACTGTGTTTTCAGAATATTTGCTGCTGCTGGTGCCCACTGGTGTTAGAAACATTTTGATGAAATGTATGTAAATACAAAGTGTTGTTTGTTTTGCTAAGTTTTGGTTGTTTTTTTCGTTTGTAAATTTATGCAAAACTATCTACTATGAATTGAATTGTATTTAAAACAAAATTATATACGTATTTGTGTTTTTTATATGTGTTTATTTTAAAATGTACGTATGTTAATGTTAACCACACCGACCTTTTTTTTGTATAGCATTTAAGTATTAAACAAAAAAAAAAAAAAAATAGAAAAGTGCTTTAAAAAATTTGTTTCTTTAAATGAAATATTTATATATTTAATGCGCTATTTCGTTTTATATTTTAAAAATATATTTTTAATTTTTTTTGTTGTTGTTGTAATAATGTGATGTTGAAATTTCAATTAAAAGCTTTTTAATGTGAACAATCAGAAGTTCTTATTGGTTTAAGTGAAACTTTAAAGCTTTGAGATTTTGATGTGCTTTAAGCTAAATTTCAAGATGTTAATGTATAAAGCTTTTTGGAAATTATCATTGCAAAAGCTTTGTGCATAAATTTAAAAAAATAATATTAGCAAAGCTCTTTTTTATGCAACTATTTGAGTTTTAAAAGAAAAATTGTAAAATAAAAAAAAATAATCACGTTGGAGTGCTTTTAAAATTTAAAAGCTTAATTAAAAATTTTAAAAAAGTGTTAAATCTAATAATTTTAAATAGCAACTTCAAAGACCAAAAGCTCCACATGAGCATTATAAAGTTTTTTTTTTTTTTTATTAATTTACAAATCTTTGTGCTTTAATGTGAACTTCTAAGAAACTTTTAAAGATTAAAGCACATCTTACAAATCGACTTTTTATAAATTGCAAAATTTAGTGCTTGCAAAAAAGCATTTAGCAACGTCTGTAAAGCTTAATTTAAAAATTGTTTTATGCATTGCAAAGAATTTAGTGCTCGCAAAAACGGTTTTAACAACGTATAAAATCCTTTTAAATTTTAAAAGCTCAATTTAAAAATGGTTTTTGTATATTTTATGAATTGCAAGGATTAGTACATGTAAAAAAGAGCTTTTAACAGTCTATGAAAATCTTTTAAGAAGTAAAAGCTCAATTTTAAAACGTTTATTTGAGCATTTTATGAATTCCAATTATTAGTATATACAAGAAGGAGCTTTAAGCAATGTCTTAAAAGCTTTTAAGAGGTAAAAGCTCAATTTTAAAATGGTTATTTGTACATTTTATGAATTTCAAAGATTAATACATGCAAAAAAGCAACGTCTGAAAAGCTTTTAAAGAATAAAAGCTGGCATTTTCTGAATTGTAAATTTTAGTGTTTGCAAATGAAGCTTTTAACAATGTCTGAAAAGCTTTTAAAGATTAAAAGCTTAATTTAAAATGGTTGTTAGCTCATTTTATAAAATGAAAAGTTTAGTACTTGTAAAAATATCCTCTAAACAATGTCTAAAAAGCTTTTAAAAAGTAAAAGCTCAAATTTAAAACGCTTATTTGTGCATTTACGAATTTCAATATTTAATGCTTGCAAAAAGAAGAACTTAAAAAGCTTTAATTAATGCAAAGCTTTCGGAAACAAAGCTTGCTACCCAATTCTCTTTGATTTCTGCCAACTCTATGAAGAAAAAAGCATTTCTAATTTATGTTTTAAACAAATACGATGACAATTAAAATTTCTAAAATTTAGAAATATTTTTTAAACTATAATTTTAAGTCTCTCCTCACGCAGTAAACATTCATAAAAGTTGCCTTTTAGTACTAGTTAGTGGACAAAGCCTCCTGTATTCCATGTGAACATTAAATTGATTTTGGTTTTGTATTTAAATGAAAAAATATTTGGCATTTTTTTCTAATTTTATTTTAAACTGTGATAATTATGACAAAATTTTATTAAGCAAATTATTGCAAAACATATAATTCTATTAAATACTTGATATAGTATACTAGAAAATAAAAAAAAAAACAAACAAAAACTATAACTTAAAAAATAAAATAAAATAAATAACTGCAAAACATTACGTCACTAAAAAATGCCTTTACGTAGTAAATATAAAAAAAAATAAACTACATTTGAAAAAAAAGCATACAAAAAATATATTTAAAAAATATATATTTAATTATATTATAGTATATATTTATATTTGTAGCATATATAGAAATTTTTATTATTAGATGCAAAAAAATAAAATAAAGTCGATATTTTTAATTCCAAAATATATAAAAATTAAAAAAATCAAAATTCGCTGTTGCCTTTAAAAAATCAAATTTATTTCGAAAAAAAAAACAAATAAAGCTTTTAAAAATTATTTAATAATAATAAAATATAGTTTGCCTAAAATTTAACTGATTAGTTAGTTATTTAAACTTTAAATATATAATTAAAAATACAATCTATAACTAAAATATATAAAAAGTACTATTTAAATATAGATGTTGTAAATTGAAAAACTAAAACTAACTAAAAAAACAAAATACATTTCAAGAAAAACTAATATTTAAATGTTTTTCCTATTAAAATGATGAATTATTAAATTTAAAACTAAAACTTGTTTTCTTTGAGTATAGAAAAGTAGTAATAATAATAAGGGCTACGGGGCAAGGTCTTGGGAATATTTATTTAGTCTGTAACGCATGCTTTTAATTTTAAATATTATTTTTGAATATTTCGATTTTACACACATACGCTATACCAATTACGAATGCTATTCGGAATAGATTAATTGAAATTCAAAAGACATCAATTCTAATTCAGAAACTCCATTAGAAATTCAAAAGACATCAATTGTAAATGAGAAATATCAGTTGAAATTCAAAATATTCCAATTTAAAATGAAATTTCTGAATTACAGTTGATGTCTTTTGAATTTTGAATGGAATTTCTGAATAACAATTGATGTGTTTTGAATTTCAAATAGAATTTTTGAATTTCATGTGATATCTTTTGAATTTTAAATGGTTTTTCTGAAATACAATTGATGTCTTTTATATTCTGAAAGAAATTTCTGTATTACAATTGATGTCTTTGAATTTAAAATGGTTTTTCTGAATTACAATTGATGTCTTTTGAATTTCAAACGGAATTTCTGAATTACAATGGATGTCTTTTGAATTTGAAATGAAATTTCTGAATTACAATTGATGTCTATTGAATTTAAAATTGATTTTCGGAATTACAATTGATGTTTTATATATTCTGAAAGAAATTTCTTTATAACAATTGATGTCTTTTGAATTTGAAATTGAATTTCAGAATTACAATTGATGTCTTTTGAATTTCAAACGGAATTTCTGAATTACAATGGATGTCTTTTGAATTTGAAATGAAATTTCTGAATTACAATTGATGTATTTTGAATTTAAAATGGTTTTTCTGAATTACAATTGATGTCTTTTGAATTTGAAATGGTTTTTCTGAATTACAATTGATGTCTTTTGAATTTGAAATGAAATTTCTGAATTACAATTGATGTCTGTTGAATTTCTAATAGAATTTTTGTATTAAACTTGTTGTGTTTTCAATTTAAAATAAATTTTCTGTTTTACAATTGATGTCTTTTGAATTTCAAATGGAATTTATGTATTACATTTCATATCTTTTGAATTTCAAATGGATTATTTGAATTAAAATTATCGTATTTTGAATTTAAAATTTTGAATTTCTGTATTACAATTGATGTCTTTTGAATTCCAAATAGATTTTCTGAATTACAATTGATGTGTTTTCAATTTAAAATAGATTTATTGAACTTCAATTGATGTCTTTTGAATATAAAATTCAATTTTTGAATTACAATTTATGTCTTTTTTGAATTACAAATGGAATTTCTGAATTTCAATTGATCTCTTCTGAGTAACATTTGTAAATAGTGTATTCCTAATGGGTTTTGAAAATTCAAAAATTTAATTAATAAGTAAAACTACACTTTAAGTGTGAAATAATTTGAAAAAATTGTTTTAAAAATGTTTGTATTATATTTTTTAGTTTCTAAAAACCTTTTGTTACAATTTGTGATTAACACTCTTTTGATTTGAACTCTTTATATTTTATTGCGTTTACTTTGTGACATTGGTTCTTTGCTGTACTCTTAATTTACCTATAATTCCTAGTTGGTTTTTGCCTAGTTGGTTGTGTTTTATTATTGTTTGTGTTTAATTTCGTTTTTCTAAACTCTACGCTGTAACTACTACTACCTATTCATAGCATTTAGCAAGCCTAATCTAAAGGTAAATTGCTTTCAAATTTAATTTTTAATTTTAATACCTAGAAATCATTATTAAAATTCATTCTCTCTCTGTTTCCTCCAAACGCAGTGAAGCATGTTAACAAAAAATCAAAACATCGACAGTCGCTGTACTCCATCGAATTCGGTCCCAGCATCGACACCATACGCAGTCGCGCCGACACCATTCTCGACTATGACGATCAGCTGGGCGACGAACGCAACGGCGGCGAACTCAGTCCCAAGCCGATGACACCGCGACGCGTCAAACGGCGTTCGGTAATGGCGCGTGGCAGCAACAGTCGCACCTCGACGACCAGTCGACGCAGTCACCACCATCACAGTCGTGACAGCATGGGTGGCAGCAGCACGAACACAAACTCAAATTCACGCAGCAGCATGCGTCAGTCACGTCGCAAATACCAACAGAATCCGGTGACAAAATTACTCGATCAACAACAGCAGCAATTGCAACAGCAGCAGCAACAACAGAGTCAGCAACAGCATCCACATTATCATCCACATGGCGGCGGCAGTTTGCCCAAGCAACAGTTTGGCTCATTTCATCACAAGGATAATAGTAGCGCCGCCGCTGCTGTCGCCGCCGCCGCACTAACCGCCAGCAATCTGCAGACTTTGAATCAGGAAATAATTAGCAACACCAGCGGCAGTCTCACCAAACAGGCCAACAATAATACAAACAACAACAATCTCTATCACAGCTTCCGCAAAAATATACCACCCGATCCGATATACTACAATACCAATGGCGGTCATGCGGCGGGTCTCTTGCTGCAACAGCAGTCCTGGCAGTCGTCCTCACAGTCGCCCATTGTCGTCGATCATGCGCTGCTCAGCGATGAGCCCGCCTCGCCCACAGTGCCCATGGGTCACTACAATCCCACATATCAGCACTCGACAACAAATCTGCACGATGGCGAACATGTTGACGAGGTCTATAACAATCGACCACCCTCAGTGCGTTCGAGTTATTCAAATTTCCATGGTACGCGTCCGCTTTCCTCGTATTTGCCGCTCACGGGCAATACGGAGAATGTGTTTGTTGGACTGACGGGCGCACAGCAGCAGCAGCAACAACAACAGCAGCAGCAGCAACATCAGCCCATGTATCAACAGCAACAACAACAACCACAACATACGCATCACCAACATCCACAACATTCGCCACCACTGCCGCCATTGCCATCACCACATTATGAGCCCAGCACTCCACCGCAAAATATACCATTTGCCAAGCGCACCGCCTCGCGCGAGAGCATACGCTCGATGGCGTTTTTGAATAGTGGGCCACCGGCGTATAATCTCAACTACCACACGCCTCCAGACTCGGAAACCACTATGTGAGTGCTGAGTCGGTGTTGGGTCGGCGTGCAAGACCAGAATTCCACTAAGGTGTCAAATGTTTGAATCCGTCCATTTTTGGGGTAATGGCGTTCATTTGCATTCGCATATAATTCATAAGTAGTTTCTTCGTAAAACGTTAAATATGGCAAGACGAAAAATATTTTTTTTTACGCAAAATTTAATAGGTTTTTGATGTAAATGACTTCATATAAGTATAGTATGTATTTTGGGGTGTTACTAAACTAATTAAATGTATGGTAAATAATTCATCGTATCACAATTCATCGAACACAATTCAACGTATGAACAATTGATCGTATCATAATTCATCGTATGCAGAGTTCATCGTATGCACAATTCATCGTATGTACTTTCATCGTATGTTTTTTTTTCCTTAAACAAATACAAAAGTGTATAACTCTCCTGAGTAAATTTCATTTCTTTATATGAATTGTTCATACGATGAATTGTACATACGATGAATTCTGATACGATGAATAGTTTAAGATGAATTGTCCGGTTCCCAAATTAAATGATTTTTTATTCGATCGCAATTCGATAACCAATAATTTTTAAAGTTCGTAATCAATCGATTATCATAAATCTATTTGCTGTCAACCTGTTTAGTTCAATGTAGTTTGCTCGAAAATTTGCTAAATTACAAAGTAAAAACTGCATTACCAACAAAATTTAGTTAAGACAGCAATTTAGTCGAACTCGCACACTCCCTTAGAGTGGGGCCGAATTTTTGTCTAAATTTGAGACTTGAACCAAATTTGTAGGCAATGCAGTTTTTACTATTCAATTTAGCAAATTTCCGAGCAAACTAAATTGAACTAAATTGGATGACAGCAAATAGATATATGATAATTGATTGATTACGAAATTTAACAATTTCCGTTCATCGAATTTCTCATATATTCGTTACTTTTAAATGGGTATTCAATCCAATATTCATCTGATTGTTTTTTATTATTCAATTTAGTTCAAATTTGATTTATTTAAAATTTGCTAAATTGAAAATAAAACACTGCATTACCAACAATTTTAGTTTAGTCTTCAATTTTAGACAAACTCTCACATACCCTAAATACTTAAAATAATACAGACTTCAGGTTATTAGACGTCTGTTCGCTTGCTTAAATTCAGTACTTAATTTATTACATGTATTTTAGAAAAAATATATATTTTAAGTATTATATTTAAAATATTACTTTATTTTGAATTATAATAAAGTATAAGTTTTTAATTGTAATTTACGAAAAAGTTTATGAAATAAGTTTATTTAAAATGAAATGAATCATGCAGTATATAGAATTTTCTTTTTAAACTATTGACTATTTTAATCTTTAAGATAGTATACACAGAAAAATTCTCATTTGGCGTGAGGTTGGAAGAATGAAAAATTTAGTTGTACCAACTAACTCTATTTGATTAAAGCGAATGGTTTACAAATTTGCTGGCGGAACTGCCATATTAGCCTATACACTTGAAATATTAGTCTATACACACTCCTTATGTTTTTAAATCTGTACTAAATTGTTCTAAAACAGTTCGATATTGGTTGGAGTACAAACTACAACTCTTTTTATTTTGAAAATAACAACCGACTAAGCGGTTGAGAGAATCGAATAAGTTGTTTGGGCAAAGAGTTGGTTGGCGCAACAAATCTTTATTCTGTGTAAAATATATTAAGAGCTGTTTTTCTTTTATGTATTCAATTTCTTGGTTATTTGAAACTTTTTTTTATAAATACACTTGATGAATTTTCTTTTTTAAAATATATAATACATTTGTAACATCCTACATTATTTTTGTAAAATACATTAATTTCTTATTAAATTTAGTTTTATATCTAATTAAATTTAATGTCACAATTAATTTCAAAATAAATTTATCAATAATAACTACAAATAAAATAGAAAACTTGTTTAACACGTTTAATGTGGTACCCCTGTGCCTTCCATTACTATATAATCGAATCAAATTATAGTTGTAAGTTAAAATTAATTTAATAAATTTATTTAGAATAACATACTTCTTTTCTAATATACCAAAGTGCTTATGTAAATATTCCCATTTACTTTAACTTTTCTCCAATATTAATTTAAAATAAAATTGTATAAAAAAAGTTAAATTTAAGATCATTTTAAAATATAATAAAAACTGTATTGAACAAAATAACGACGCTGTTTCATTAAAATTGATTTTTAGTGATTTATATTTATTAATGAATTAGAAATATGTTTTTTTTTTCAATAAAATAAAACTGTTTGTTGATTTTATCCTTTACGAACCATTTCAACCTCTATCCGAACCTTTCAAAATTAAAGATGTTAAATATTTTAAAAAGTAATTGATGCATTTTTGAAATTGAAATCTCAATTGATAGATTTGCATCTTATCATGTGGTAAAAAAATTGAGATCATCGATTAAAAATTGATGGATACATATAAAGATTTTTGTAGATGAACATTTGGCATTTTGAAAATGAATTTGGTGATTTTTCATTCTACAACGACGATATATTCATATTGACCATATGTCGTCTATGGTATGTTACAATAATTACTAAATCTATATTGATAATTTTTTAGAAAAATTGAAAAGAAAAGAAATTGAAAAAGACAGAGTTTGTATCAAATTTTGCAAACTGTTTACTTTGTTAATGAAACAAAAGTACTTTATTAAATGAACAAAACAATTTGTTACAATGAAAAAAGGGAATTGTAAATATTTGTATATATAACAAATAATTTTGTTGACCGTATATTATCAAATATTTTGTTAATTTAGACCAGATTTTTGTTAATATCACAAATTCCTAATTTTTTGTGTGTACAAACTCTGTACCAGTGATGCCACCACTTAGTTTATTTCTTCCCGTTAATCTTAACCAAATTTCCCAATCTATATATATAAAACTCTTGGTCCATCTGTCAGTCTGTCGGTCTGTCTGTCTGTTTGTTCCAGCATCACGTCTAAACCGCTGAACCGATTTAACTGAAATTTTGCACCTATATATGGTAGAGATTGGACAAAGGGGCGTGGCACATCCCATACAACATAAACTTTCAAAACGACATAACTCAGCACATACACAATCTAAAAAGATAAAACAAAAAACTAAAATTCACCACACTAAAACTCACCACACTAAAACTCACCACAATTAAACTCACCACGCTAAAACTCACCACACTAAAAATTCACCATACTAAAACTCACCACACTAAAACTCACCACACCAAAATTCACCACACTAAAACTTATCACACTAAAAATTCACCACACTAAAACTCACCACACTAAAACTCACCATACTAAAAACTCACCACACCGAAACTCACCACACTAAAACTCACCACACTAAAAATCACCGCACTAAAATTCACCACAATGAAACTCACCACACTAAAACTCACCGCACCAAAACTCACCACACTAAAACACACCACACTAAAACTCACCACACTAAAAATTCACTAAACTAAAAATTCAACACACTAAAACTCACCACATTAAAACTAACTACACTAAAACTTCTACTGGGAAAAACTCTAAGGGGAAGAATTCTACCGGGAAGAGTTCTACCGGGAAGAATTCTACGGTAAAGCGTTCTATAGGGAAGAATTTTACAGCGAAGATTTCTACTGGGAAGAATTCTACGGCGAAATATTCTACCGTCTGAATTGTCTTTAAGAAAAGTTGTTTTGGCGGAGAATTATTATTTGGTTACTACATTTAAAAAACCAATAAAAACTTCCACAGCGTAGCACGGGCCCCTGATATAAAAAATAATAATAATGTTTTTTTATATTAATAAAATTGCTCCATATCCTTGCATTCACAAAATCTTTGCACGAGTCGTGCACGGGTCCAGCTAGTTTTTATTATATAGTATGCAAAATATGAAATACTCCGACACAAAAATTTGAAAAAAAACCAAAAACACGCATATATTATTGTGAATAATTGCTTTGTTATTGTGAATTACGGACTATAGCGGATACAGCAACCTTTCTTCATTGCGCTTAGTATGTAGTAACACCATAATAGTGGTATTATAATGGGAACAATATTATCTATGTATTTTAATTCAATAATATTAATATAACATTATTTTATATATTAATGTGCTTTTTGCTATGAGTGTTCTATAATCTGCGTTACAGATGTAAAAGTCCGCAAGTATCATTTTTAAAAATCAAGTTACAGAGAGTTTTCTATATTCTTCATAATTAAAATTAAAATGTTCATAATACAATTATTGTTCCGATGTCCAATCGACACTGCGTTATCAATTTGTGATTGTTAAAAACTATTATTGAAGATATACGAATTAGAATTTCGGTAGTAAATTTTAATAATTTCGACTCGTTGTTGACTCGTATTTCTTTCCATCATGAAATGGCAAACCATACTGAAGAGAAATGTGAAAAGAGCGGCAAGAAATGTGGCGTCGTTTGCTGTCCCTGTCGCTCTACTTTTGTAGCGTCCCTGTTGAAAAACCCTTTAGTTTAGCAAAAATGAAGACCAAGACTTATTGTGTTATATAAAATATCAAATGATTAAATATTTTGAAATCATTTAATTTTTAATTATGTAATTCTCTAATTTTTTTGTTCTAATTTAATATTTTATCACACAATAAGAGTTACACGCCAAAGTTAATATTGTTTTTAAACAAACATTTTGTTTATTACTTTTAAAATATTTGTTTTTTTTGGTTAAAACTGAGTTCATTTTTCTGATTTTCATGTTATTTTGCATATCGTCGTTTTTATGAAAGACTTAAATTTCGAGTTTGTTGATTAATATTATCAAAAATAATTCATGCATTTTTAAAATTAAAATATCAATTGATAGATTTAAATGTTCTTATCATGTGGTAAAAAAATTGAGACCATCAATTAAAAATTGACAGATATATAAAGATTTTTGTAAATGAATATTTGGAATTTTTAAAATGTATTTGGTTACTTTTCGTTCTACAACGACGATATAATGAATCATTTTTTTTTTCAAATCCACGATCATATATAAAGGATTTTTCAATAAGGGCGCTACAAAAGTTTTTTTCAATGGTTTTTCAACAGGGACGCTACAAAAGTAGAGCGACAGGGACAGCAAACGACGCCATATTTCTTGCCGCTCTTTTGACATTTCTCTTCAGTAAGGTTTGCCATTTCATGATGGAAAGACATACGAGCCAACAACGAGTCGAAATTATTAAAATTTACTACCGAAATTCGAATTCGTATATCTTTCCATCATGAAATGGCTAACTTTACAGAAGAGGCGTCGTTTGCTGTCCCTGTTCCCTGTCGCTCTACTTTTGTAGCGTCCCTGTTGAAAAACCCTTTTATATTTTTAAAACACGTCCAGAGATTTACGTGAATGAGCGAGCACGGTGTAAGTTCTTCAGAACTATAGTGCCAACATATTTAAATAAAAATGCTTAATTATGAGTTGTATAATTTAAAATAAATTAGCATAACTATAAATGGCTTATTGAAATTCTAATCTCCACATGCTAGCTATTATATTTTTTATTATTAATAAGAACATACTGTTATAGCTACCGAAAAAAATTGTACACCGAAAAAAAAAAAATAAAAATTACAATATTGAAATAGATTTTACTTGTTTTGAATTTGTTTTCTGTATATTTTTAATTATTTGAAATACGTGCTTCACATAATACACCAAATCTTGTTTTTACACCATTTTGAAATATCACGGTCCTCAAAAATAAACTTATCATGTTTTTCGAAAGATAATTCTGTTTTACCGAATTATAAATTTTTGTAGGCCATCTGTGGTTGTTGAACATTTCCATGGAATGGATGTGTTCAAAAAATATTTGGACGAACCAAAGTCTATATCAGATACCGACCATTGGAAACTAGGTGTCAATGTAAATTTTGTTTTAATGCATCTTAAACTCCTTTAAATCAAACAAATCTGCAATTTGTTGTTGTTGGGCAATTTTTGACAATCCGAAATCAGGTACGCGCCCATTAAAAATATTTAATAGTAATAGTTTCTACCCCAATTTAAAAAAACCCTTCCAGCTTCAGAAAATAAATATTTCGTGGTATTTTAAACTTACATTACATGATTCCAAGATTTTTAAAATTATGGTCCTCGTTCCGATTCCGGTTCCAACCAAAAAATTAAATAGGTTTCGATTCCGGTTCCATACATTTTATAATAATGGTTCCGATTCTTTGCGTTCCCTGACAGGGACTATAATATCTGTTTCGGTTCTGGTTCCGAGATTTTTAAAATATAGGTTCAACGGTCCAACCAGAAAAATATATGGTTTCCGATTCCAGTTCCGGTTGCACACATTTTTCATAACGATTCCGGTTCCAAAAATCTAAAAACACGACAAAACACGAAAAATGCACGGAAAAGGCGAAACGTGAAAAATAATACCGGAAGGTTTTTTCACGTTTATCCTTCTTTTTCAGGTATCTCCTTCTTTTTCTTCTTTTTCCGTGAATTTTTCGAGTTTTGTCGTGTTTTTCCGTGTTTTGTCGTATTTTTCCGTGTTTTGTCGTATCTTTTAAATCCCGTGTTTTATCGTGCTTCTCGTGTGTGCCTGTAAATTTAGTCGTCGGGCTCGTGCGTGTCACCTATCGGCGCGCCCGTGAGTGTCCGTGCCATCAAAAACAGGCATGTGCCCATCTCTAATTGAAAGTAAATATAGCAACTGAGATTAATTGATACAAAATAATGAATTATATTAATATAATTAATTGGATAAACGAATAATTTTATAGCAGAAATGAAATGTATTTATTTATTTTATTTATTTCAAAAACTTTAAACCAATCCTTTCAGGGTTGGTGTATATGCTTAAATATATGCATATATATCATATACACCAACCCCTGGTTTTAGAGGCACTACACAGTTTTACAGCCACACACAATTTTAAATTCACTACAGTATTACAGGTGCTGTTGTACTGATCTTATTTTTCATTGGTTCGTCGAAACGCTTGAATATTCGGTTCGTCGGTACATCGTGCGTATATCATGATCTTGACATTCTTTTTTTCTTATTTATCTTTATCATTTACCTTTGAATATATGTAGCTCTACTTGTAATGTGAAAAAACGTTTAAAATTTCAAACAAATAAGTAGTAAAGTTATAAAATTAAATAAATGGTATAAAAAATAAATATATAATAAAATAAATAAAAATGACATACACAAAAAAAAAACATTATTTTTCATCGGTTGTGTTAATTTGTGTTCTATTAATTTATTAATTAATATAATTAAATATTTAATCAATACAATTAAATATCGTATTGGCAATGAAACAATTAAAAATTAATTCTATTGATAAATTTGTTTGCTATATTTACACATATTTTTGTCTATGTATGTACTACAGTTTTGTATAGATGTTGAATAAATTACATTTATAAATTGCTGTTTGTTTTTCGACCTAAAATAGAGTTATTGCGGTCTCAAGGTCTTGCCAGATACAAAGTGCTATGTGCTGGGGAGTGAATAAATCATTTAATATATATATATTAATTTAAAATAGGTTTTTATTTAAACAGTATTTTTTTTTAGTGTATCATGATCAATGATAATGATATATCATCCACTTTCTTGAATGATTAATGAAACAAAATAAAGACATACGTCAGAGCTAGGGTTGTCAGAACTGTGTGTTAAACTTGCCTCGACTACAAAGCGATGCTTAACTCTACATATTAAGTAGTTGCCAGCATGCATAAAATTTTAGTTTCAGTTGGACCATCAGAGGGTATACATAGTATCTGGTTCCAATTAACCAACTAAACAATATGGCCAAGTGGATTATTTTATTAATAGTGGCGTGTATGACGCTACTGTGTCAATTCCCTGTCAATGCCGAGAAGCACACGGATGAACAGTCCGCACGACAGCTGCTTAAAGAGCTGGATGATGTCTACTGGACGAGTGCGCCGCTATACCGCAACTACCCCGACTATACACTAAGTGCGGAAATATTTTTACGCGAAAAAATGCGTCCGTACTATCAGCAGTTACAGGCCTACGATTGGGAAAATTTCGAGGATCAACAGCTGCGTCGTCAGTTTGAGGTGATACTGCGTGGTGCCAAATATCCAGCGGTGAATAGACAATTCAAGAAAGCAACAAAGTTCCTACAATCGATAGCATATAAGAAGTGGGTCTGTTCCAGCGTCTTTTCAGAGAAGTGTCCATTGGTATCTGCCAATGAAATCAATTCGATTTTTGTGAAAAGCGATAAGCCGGAAGAGCTCAAATACTACTGGAAGGAGTGGCGCAATAAGATGCCGGACAAGATAAAGGATGCGCTTCAGTACTACATCGATTACTATCGAAATATGAGTACACCGACCATGAAGGCTTCTGATGTGTGGTACGACCAGCAAGAGGATACAACATTCAATAATGCAACTGGTTCTTTAATGATAAAAATGATGCCATTGTATCGTGAATTGCATGCGCATTTGCGCCATGTACTGCGTGTCAAATATGGTGATAAGGTGGTGACGGACAATGGTCTTATTCCACACTATCTATTGGAGCAAGTCATGCATGAGGCCGCAATGGACACGTCCGTATTGGGCGAACCGTTCCCCGAAAATTTACCCAATATGTATGCGACGATTGATAATGCCGACTTAGATATGGTGAATATTGGTGCGAAGTTTTTTGATTCACTTGGCATGGAGCAGCTGTCAGAGTAAGTAACCAACTATTAACATTTTATGCTCATAATTCTAAATTTTATAGTTTAAACGGGTTTTTTTGAATGCATAAAATTTAATATCAGTTATGTGGTTTCACAAATTAATGGTTTCGGTATTTTTTTTTATATTTACCGTTACTATTTTTTAATAGAACTATATATTTTTTTTATTCTAAGTAGGTTTTAAATTACGATTCAAATTTTCTCAAAATGAGCACCAGCAAATTATATAGAATTAATGCATCGGATGTTCATGGGAAAAATCATATTTGGGTATTCAAGATCAGCGATCGCGTATTACCCTAATCTCTTTACCAATTTGAAAGATGGGAAATTTTTATAAATGAGTAATGGAATGGTATAAATCGTAATTAAAAGATGAGCATAAAATTTTAAAGTTTTTTCTTAACCATATTTTCGATAACTCTTATAGCGAATTCAAGCAGAAAATGGCTTAAAAAGTCGGTTGAGATTTTCTTAAAATATTACGTATTTGGAAACAAACCGAGTATTTTTAATAACTCTGATTTTGACTGCATACTCAGTCAAGACATTTTCAAGAAAAGGGTTCAAGTAATTTTATACCCCATTTCCCCCACTATTTAATACAAAATTTAATACTATTTAAAATAATTTTCCAAAAAAATTATTCTTATATTTGTCAAGACTAATTTTAATATACCATACATTTTTAGGATATAAACACTGAAAATGTTTCAGGTTTCTAGACCATTTTTGTTATTATTTATTTAGCATTTATAATCTAAAGATAAACAAAAAAAGGTTTTATGCTTATTCAGAGCGAAGTCCAAAATAAAAACCAATATACTACATAGTTCTTGAAACACTACGTATCAGTTAACACAACTAATGAATACAATTTTTTTTTGTTTTTGGAATATCTACTAAGATCCATAGCACTCAGACAGACTATATCCATTGTACTGTGGAATCTATTCCCTACAATTTTGTGGTTAATATCACCACGAGCGCCCATGCCCAAGCCGGGATTCGAACCCGAGACCTTCAGAATGCAAGTCTAGCGCGCTACCTCTGGACTGCTGAGGCCGGCAGTTCAGAGGTAGATTGATTTTGTGTAGAGGTAATAATAATAGTTTGGCACTACAGTTATATAAGAACTTAGGCCGAGCTCTTTCACCATTTTGAGCTGTACGTGTTATATTTGTACTCAAAGTGGTGGGACCTACAGTTTATTGCCGAATCCGAACGGCGGGTAAGAGCTTTTCATAGGCAATGTTTGTACTCTCGGTGGTTTGCCATTTACTGCCGAGAGGTTTCTATGAAATGTTTCTATGAAAAGATGTTGTTAGCCCCAGTTCAGGCTTGAACCGGGGACCTTTCGGCTCGCAGTCCAACGCACTAACCACTGAGCTACCGCGGCTACCGCGAATACAATTGACTAAATTTAATAATCGGAGATTGATTAGTTGTGATAGCCAATTTAAGTACACAAAATCAATCAATTCACACGTAGCTGCTGCTGCACAACGATTCTTCTGTATTTTCCGATCTGTACAAACCCAGTATACCAAACTGTTTCGATATCGCAACGAAAATGTTGCGAAATGTCGAAGAATTTTTCCGATATCGAGGCCATTTCTCGTAATGATAATATATGAACATTCCTACCAAAACGGTCGGCCGATATCGAACCGAGATAATGAAGGTTTCTCGTTACGAGAATTATTTGAAAATCGAAGCGTTAAAGAGGCTCTTGTCAACAGAATGGGGCTTTATGATTGGTTTAAATAAATGCGTCATCTACACTAAGGAAAAAGTGACGTAATAAAATTAAATAAAATTTATTTAAATTTGATTTAAATACTTTTGTAATAAAAAACGTAATACTCCATACAAAAAATATTACGCGCGTATTTAATTTTTAATTAAATAAAAAGTATTTAATTTTATTAAAAATTTCGAAAAAAGAAAAATAAAATAATAATTTTATCTGATATAAAGAAGATTAGGAACATTCTTTATATGAAATAAATATTATTGTGTTTAAATTAAAATGTTATAACTTTAATAAAAAGTAATAAAAAGTATTTACTTTAAATTTTATTACATACGTAATAAATTTAAATAAAAAGCATTTACATCCAGTTTAAATAAAAAGTATTTAATTTAAATGCAAAAGACTACGGGTGAAAAACGTGTCGAAAAGTATTTAAATTTATTGCTTTTTTATTTAATTTTATTACTTTTTTCCCTCAGTGTACGCTGTATGGCGAGATCGGTCCATTGTGACCTTCGTTCCGACCATTTATGTTCAAATACCTCATATAAATGTACATATTAAGATCAATTTTTATGTATACGTGCTTAGGTAAACTTTTTTGGTCAAATATATATTGATATCATGCTCAAATACATGATAATAATGTTTTCCGGCGAAAAGACTTGTGGATCACAAAAAAAAAAATCGAAATTCGGTACACCTACCCATTTGTAAATATGGGTATCAAATGAATGGAAATTCTTCAGCGATTGAATGTTAGTAGTTATTTTCAGGATTCGTATACCCTGGTGACCATAAATCACTTTGAATGGTAACCACACATATGTGTAGGGTATTTATAGTCGGCTTAGACCGACTATAATTTTGATAATCCTAACTATCATAATAACACCTACTTTAAAATTTCCCATGTGATCTAACCTTCCCAACTCGTTTCTATTACGTCCTTCGCATCATAGTCGTGGTCGGCACCATCGTATTAATTTTTTTTATTCTCTTGAATTTAATTCGTAACACAATTACTTTTCACAATTATCATCATCATTTTCTATTGCATTTTATTTTCTGTCAGTTGCTGGGTACTCTATATCAATTTGTCGTATAATATTTTCATATTCAATTTCAATTTAAACAAAATAGTTTTCGAAAATGAGTCTACGAACTTAGCATGTGTTTACATTTTTTTTTTTATTTCTGTACGAAAATATTTCTGACGTCAAAAACAAAAATAAATAAAGCTCACTATTTTTATACATTTCTATAATGAAATAAAGTGAAATTAACACAAAAATATAAAAAAAATAATGTCCACTCTATTTATTTTAAACAAAAGTAAATACAGCCATAAAGAAAAGGTCACTGGACACCTGGTGACTTTATTTTTAAAATCGGAATCGAGTCGCAATCATGAGTTCTAACATTTATTAACAAAGAAACGAAAGTCGTTACTTTTATAATAATGAAATTGACCTAACTCTTGCGGACACTGACATTACTTGAACGCAAAAGGGCGTTCCAACTGTTCGGACCTGCATATCATTCAAAACTGTATCCAGTGGACGAAAGCAGGCATGTACCTGAAAGGAGATACAACTGAATGCAAAATCTTTAAAAATTAGTTTCGATATAACAACGAGATCAATGTTTTGTTCTCGTAGACATTTCAGAAACCTTCGAGAATTGTTCGATACACTGGAGGCTCCGAGTCGTGGTATACTGGGATAATTCATCACGAATTGCCAACAGCTCGTTGTGATCCTAAATTCGTGTAAATGGATTAAAAGCTTGTTTCTCCAACCAATGTTGCAGTTGCCGCAACTAATAGTTGGTTGCTTCATGCTATTGTTTGTCACAAAGGATTTTCAGTGAAGGCAAACTACATTTAGTTGATGCAAATGAATATTCGATGAAACAACTGGACGCAAGCAAATATTTTGTGTGTGTGTGTGCCAGTTAAAAGCAATTAAGCCAAAATTTTCTTGAAATTATAGCTAAATGAAAGCCCTTTTATCACATACCAATATCACTCTATTTTTTGCACCCAGAAAAAAATTTCCCCAAATCCAATTTAAATTGGTCAATAGGACAGTCATTTATTCAATAGTATACAAATAATAAATCTTTTTATATAAACTCAATGGCAATGTCATGGTATTTTCTAGTATTTAATGGTATTTTCCGATTAAAATAATAATTTATCTTATTGACTATTTTTAATAGTAAAAAACTATTATTTATATAGTATTTTTTTCTGGGTGTGACATCCTAATAAAGTGTAAATTAACTCACTCTCACTAAAATCAAATTTTGTCTTTGTAATTAACATTTGTTATAACGCAGATTAGCACCAAATAATTCGCTCCTTTTACTTTTGAATTTGCATGGAATTGGCTCTTCATCAGACACAGCATCTCAAGTTCAAAACATATTTTGAATCGAGCTCAAAGCTGTCCCCATAGCTGTCCACTTGACCTCCAAACACGCGATCCACTGTAGTGAAATGTGCGTGGTTTAAACAGAGCAACTCTGCTATCGAAAAAAGATTAAATAAAAAAAATCCCCACTCGTTAAGTTAGGTCACAAGGGGTGAGACGAACACTACTATGGAATACCCTACACATTGGCAAAAATATTAATGTGGTAAAATAGTAATAGTAACTAAATGAAAATATTTAATTTTTGTATACTATTAAATCAATGATTGTCCTATTGACAAATTTTAAAGGGATTTTATGAATTTTTTCTGAATGCATCAATGAAAAATCTGAAAATAATGATAAAGAAATGTGGATATTGTTAGGTGAATTCTAACAATACATTTTCTATTTTATAACTATATCTTGTATACTTTTCGAGTTATTGATTCCCATAAAGTTATATATAACTAGCTGGACCCGTACACGAATCGTGCAAGTATTATGGGAATGCAAGATTATTGAGCAATTTTATTAATATAAATAACATTTTTATTATTTATATCAGGGACCCGTGCTTCGCTGTGGATGTTTTTTTATTGGTTTTATAAATGTAGTAACCAAAACCCTACTAATTATCCGATAAAACAACTTTTTCTCATAGAAAATTCTTTCTCAGACTGTGCTTCCCCGTAGAATTCTTCCCAATAGAATTCATTCCCGTAGAATTCTTCCCCGTAGAATTCTTCCCAATAGAATTATTTCCCGTAGAATTCTTCCCCGTAGAGTTTTTCCCAGTAGAAGTTTTAGTGTGGTTAGTTTTAGCGTGGTGAGTTTTAGTGTGGTGAGTTTTAGTGTGGTGAATTTTAGTGTGGTGAGTTTAAGTGTAGTGAATTTTATTGTTGTGTGTTTTAGTGTGTTTAATTTAAGTGTGGTGAATTTTAGTGTCGTCAGTTTAAGTGGGTCAATTTGAAAGTGGTGAATTTTAGTATGGTGAGTTTTAGTGTGATGAAATTTAGTGTGGTGAATTTTAGTGTGGTGAGTTTTGGTGTGTTGAATTTTAGTGTGGTGAGTTTTAGTGTGGTGAGTTTTAGTGTGGTGAATTTTAGTGTGGTGAGTTTAAGTGTAGTGAATTTTATTGTTGTGTGTTTTAGTGTGTTTAATTTAAGTGTGGTGAATTTAAGTGTGGTCAGTTTAAGTGGGTCAATTTGAATGTGGTGAATTTTAGTATGGTGAGTTTTAGTGTGATGAAATTTAGTCTGGTGAATTTTAGTGTAGTGAGTTTTGGTGTGTTGAATTTTAGTGTGGTGAATTTTAGTGTGGTGAGTTTTAGTGTGGTGAATTTTAGTGTGGTGAGTTTTAGTGTGGTGAAATTTAGTGTGGTGAATTTTAGTGTGGTGAATATTATTCTGGTAAATTTTAGTGTGGTGAGATTTAGTGTGGTGAATTTTAGTGTGGTGAGTTTTAGTGTGGTGAATTTTGTTGTGGTGAATTTTAGTGTGGTGAATTTTAGTGTGGTTGATTTTGTTTTCTATCCTTTTTTTTTTTGTTTTTGTTTTTGAGTTATAGCTTAAGTTTTGTGCTTTTACTATTACTTTGCTTTTGTTTTTGTGCTTTTGCTTTTGTATTTATTTTTGTATTTGAGTTTTTTGTTTCATCTTCTTTGCTTGTGTATGTGCCGAGTTATGTCGTTTTGAAAGTTTAGGTTGTATGGGAGGTACCACGCCCCTTTGTCCAATCCTGCCCATGTATAGCCTGTGATACCCTCGGACTCCATAGTATCCTGTTGCAAAATTTCAGTTAAATCGGTTCAGCGGTTCAGACGTGATGCTGGAACAAACAGACAGACAGACTGACAGATGGACAAGAGTTTTTTATATAGATTACTTTGTATGAAAGAGGTCTGTCCGTTGACCGATTTGGCTTATTTTTATACTTAAGACCATTCTAAAACTAGAACGTATTGAAACCAGTTTTCATCGTATTCTGACCAGTAGTTCTCAAGTTACCGTACATACATACACATAGACGGACATGGCTGATCAACTATACTATTCCATTCCGGCCACGCCTCCTAAGGGGCGTTATAATATCCGCACAAATTTAATGTACCCTGTACCTCATATGTGTAGTGTATAACGAACTGCCTCATTAGCCGACGATCCGGAGCCGGTGCCGGAACCAAAAGCGTGTTGCCCCTGAAAACGTTACATGCTACAATCATGAGAATATGGCGGCTATGGCATTCAAATTTGAAAAGCATTTATAGTTTTACAGATAACTTCGGACAAAATGTCAATGAAATTCAACTTTCTTAGTGGTTATTGGTGTTGGATTTTAAAAAAATTAGTATCAAAGTATATTCGTCAAAAACTCGATTATCAGAGAAATATATTAAATTTTAAATCTGACTGATAAGACCCGCTTGGCGCGACATATAAAATAGTTTCTTGCATGCAAAAAGTATCATTTCCATTGGGACCATCAGAGCATTAGTATCTGATAATCCACCAAAAACACAATATGTCCAAGTGGACAATTTTATTACTAGTAGCGTAGTATAGTTTAAACGGGTTTTTATGAATTCATAAACATTAAGTTTAATTTATGTGGTTTCACAAATTAATGCTTTCGGTATTCTTTTTTAGAACTATATATATTTTTTATTCTAAGTAGTGGCTGAAGAAGATTTATAAAAATCGTAAAAGGGTATTCGAGTTCAACGAACCCGTGTTACCCTAAACTCTTTACTAATTCGAAAGATGGCGAATTTGTATGAATGGGAAATAGAATGGGGAAAGTTCAAAATCGTAATTAAAGGATATATTTTTTTATTCTAAGAAGTGGCTGAAGAGGGTTTAAAATTACATTATATAGAATTAATACATAGGATGTAGCCGCGGTAGCTCAGTGGTTAGTGCGTTGGACTGCGAGCCGAAAGGTCCCCGGTTCAAGCCTGGACTGGGGCTAACAACATCTTTTCATAGAAACATTTTTCTATACCGCGCTACCTCTCGGCAGTAAATGGCAAACCTACGACAGTAAAACATTGCCTATGAAAAAGCTCTCACCCGCCGTTCGGATTCGGCAATAAACTGTAGGTCCCACCACTTTGAGTAAAAATATAACACGCACAGCTCAAAATGGTGAGAGAGCTCGGCCTAAGTTCTTATAGGACTGTAGTGCCAAACTATTATTATATTTATTATTATGTCCCTGGAAAAATCGTATAAAGGTATTTAAGATCAGCGAACCCGTGTTACCCTAAACTCTTTTCCAATTCGAAAGATGGCGAATTTGTATGAATGTGAAATAGAATTGGGAAAGTTCTAAATCGTAATTAAAAGATGGGGATAAATTTTAAAAGTTTTTCTTAACCTTATTTTCGATAACTCTTACAGCGAATTCAAACAGGTGCACATTAAACCTATTAAACAAAGCAACAGAGCTTCGGAATGTAATCCGCGTCTCTTTACTATGGGTGACACCGAACTCAACTATTGTACGCGCTTGAATTATATCAATCTGCTGCAGATCCATGGTGATTTGACGCAGATACATTATGCACTGGCCAAAAATAACAATGGCATCGGTCTGAATCAGGAGGCCTGCCCGAGTTTCGGCAATATCATGGCCCAGGCGGTCATATTATCCGCGTCCACACCCCGCTATCTACAGCAGAAGTTGAAGCTGCTTGATAACTATGTGTACGACAGAAATTTAAAATTGAATCGTCTATACAGAAAGGTAACATATTTAGATTTGACATTAATGAATAGCTTAAAATTTTCATTCATTATCAAATAGGCCGTTCAGTCTTTGTTCACATTTCACACTAACGTTGTACACGAGCTGCTCTGGGTTGATATGATTAATGGAAAAGTTGCACCCGACCAGGTCAACTGTCATTATTGGAATCTCATGCAAGAATACATGGGCGTAGAGGCACCTATGGTTACAGATGCAAAAGCCTACGATATGCCCTACACATTCTATGAGGGCATCATCGATCAGTCCAAATTTACCAAGTATGTAGTGTTATTTATTATGTGTTTTAATTGTATTTTAATTTAAAAATTTCCAGAAAAATAACTAGTGAATTTCTTGGCTATGAAATCTATCGTACGATTTGTTTGGCAACAGGCGATTTTCAACCGGGTAATGAGAATAAAACCTTGGATCTTTGTGACTTTGCTGATAAAGAGAAAGCAGGGTCACTCTTAAGGTAAAACTATTTTATAACTATAATCGAATTTTGCTTTGGTTTGCAATTATTTTTTTTAAACATATTTATTTTCTAGTAAATGGATGCACGTTGGCTCTAGAGATGACTGTGGTAAGACCATGCGTGATGTGATATCCAATAGCGTTAATGGTACAAATATGTTTGGCATTTTCGATTACTTTGAGACACTCAGTAATTGGCTTAAGGTGGTCAATAGGAATAAAAACTTGCAAACTGGTTGGGCATCAACTGAAGGAGGTAAGTGTTTGAATTTTGTGAGATTTTCATAATATTTTTTATAATTTCTAATCAACAGAATGTTTGCAGTAACCCATCATCAATCAACAGAAGTGTAATTTTTACCGCGGAAGATAGGATCTATAAAATAATACATCAACAATTAATTATAAATTACTTTTTATCTACAATAAGCAAGTGAAAGTACCATGCTGTACTCAAACGACAATATGTTGCTCTATAAATATATTTATATTTAGATCGTTTCAAACCATGTTTACTTTTGAATATATTAATGTTCTGATGCAAATATTTTTTCTTTTAATGTAATAATAATTATGTTTATATATGAAAATACTCAAATTTAAGGGTAAACATTGAAATTTTCGTTCGGAGGAAGAGGGGTTTGTTATATTATTTTTTAAAAGAGAGTTGCATAAAATACAATCGCGCATATAAATTAATTAATATTCATATTTATCATTCGGATAATGTATTTTCAAATATTAAATATATTTTGGAATATTCCCGCCTGAAAATCATGCCTCAATATTTCAACGAAAAACGAATATGAAAAGAAAACTTTTTTTTCAAATATATGAATGATATCGACACTTCCATATTAAAAAAAAAAACAAAAATTGTTCAGTCTACTTAGAAAATTATAAAATTCAAAAACTTTCAAGTAAGTAGTCTAAGTCCAATATGGATTGTAAGTTTTCAAAATTGTTTATTTATGCTAAGTACATTTTTGGTTATAATTTGGCATAGGATTGATCGATCCTCACCAAAATTTGACAGGATTTAAAGAATCCAAAATTGGAATAACATTAAAAATAGTCTCAATCGAATTAGCATGCTTTGGAATGGAGTGATATATTTAAATGCATTTAAAATTTATACATATTTTTTATTTATATTTTTTTATATATAAATTTTATAGAGGTTAAAGAAAATATTGATCAGTTTAAAGTTCAACTACGATCTGCGTCATTGGATATTTTTTTTTGTCATATTGAATCCTTTTGAGACTTTTCGAATATCCTACTACAAAACAAAGTCCAATGACGTAGTTGGTTTCTGGGAACATTTAAGCATCATTCTATGAAATGGAGGTTCGAACATAAAGGTCAGATCATAAAATATTTGAAAATAGACTCAATTGAAAACTTAAAAAAAAATACAAAATCATTATTTAGGATTTTGTAAAAATTTTATAGGGAACGCAAAGAACCGGAATCGGATTTTTGGAAACGGAACCGTTGGTAAAAAATTGTGCGAAACCGCAATTGGAACCCATTTAATTTGTTTGGTTGGAACAGGAATCAGAACCGAATCCGCTATTATAAAAATCTTGTTACCAGATTCAGAACCAATCAATAAAAAATCGAATGATAGTTGTGTCAGAACCACTACAAACCCGCGCAGGCTACAGGCCTGCTAAATAACATCTGTATTTTTGAAAATTTTCGGTTGAACAGCAAGAGATATAAAGTTTATCAAATATATCTCGCATTATTCTTTTTGGAGAAGCTGAGAAGCGTTGATGCACAATTCTCTTTTCAGATGACTCCCAATATTTTTGGAGCACATACTGATGGTAAGTTTTGATTTCAAATTTCGGTATATCTTCTATTTTTATAAAACTAATTTTTTCGTTTGTTTGTTTTTGCGCTATGCGAACGTACACCTGTGCTCGGATTTCCTTAAAATTTGGAATATATATCCTAAAGACCCAGGAGAAGGTCACTATATAGTTTTCGTTGACCACGCCCACTTTTACGCCCATTTTTATTTTTTGTGTAAAATTCAGATTCAATACTGAACGTATTTTTCTGAAAACTTGCATTAACTATGATATAAAGTCCATGCAGTATCCTAAACCATTAATAAACCATATTGGGCAAAGGGGAGTGGCACCTCCCATAGAACCCAAAAATTCAGTACGCTATATCTCAACCATAATGTTATCAATTTCCACCAAACTTTAAATTTGGATGATACTAAACTTCATAATCTCACTACACCAAACTCACCAAACCAAACATCATCACACCTCAACTCACCACACTAAAATTCACCACACTTAATTCACCACACTAAATTCATCACACTAAAACTCACCACACTAAAACTTCTACTGGAAAAACATAACGGGGAAGAATTCTACGGGAAAACGTTCTACGTTGATTTTTTTTTTGTTTTGGTTAATACATTTATAACACCAATAAAAACGTCCACAGCAAAGCATGGGCCCTGATATATATAATAAAAATGTTCTTTATATTAATAAAATCACTCCATATCCTTCGATTCACAAAATCTTTGCACGAGTCGTGCACGGGCCCAGCTAGTGTTGAAATAAAACCAATTAAACTTTTTATCGAAAAAAAAATAACAACAATTTTCAAGAAATTTCGAAAAAAAAAATGTCCAACAAAAAAAAAGTTTTCGACAAAACAACAATGTTCGAAAATTTTCGAAATAAAAATGTTGTTAAAAAACAACGCAATGGTGGACAAAAACTACGCAATAATAATTATATTAGTTTGGCACTACAGTTCTATAAGAACTTAGGCCGAACTCTCTCAGCATTTTGAGCTGTGCGTGTTATACTTACTTGTACTCAAAGTGGTGGGACCTACAGTTTATTGCCGAATCCGAACGGCGGGTGAGAGCTTTTCATAGGCAATGTTTTTACTCTCGGGGGTTTGCCATTTACTGACGAGAGGTAGCGCGGTATAGAAAAATGTTTCTATGAAAAGATGTTGTTATCCCCAGTCCAGGTTTGAACTGGGGACCTTTCGGCTCGCAGTCCAACGTACTAACCACTGAGCTACCGCGGCTACAACAACGCAATGGGCGACAAAAAAAATAATGTTCGAAAAATTTTGAAAAAATATGTTAGAAAAAAATGCTGAGCCGACAAAAGCAATTGTCAAAATCAACATTTTCAAAAAATAAAATGATAAAAAATTAAAAAATTGGTTAAAAAAATGTTGCTCAAAAAACAACGAAATGGTCGAAATCATCAATTTCGAAAAATGTCAAAAGAAAATTTTGGACGATAAAAACATCGAAATATTCGAAAAAAAAAACATTTTCCAAAAAAAAAAAAAAATTATAAAATTTAAAATGCGATTCATTTGATATATTGGACGTACATGGGTGCTTCTGTAATCCCACTGGAACATATTCATTTAAAAAAGATCAATTGCCGCACTTCTGGATGCCAAAAATCTATATTTTCTGTCTTCTATCATTTTTTATAAATTCCCTTTCAAATAGACCAATTGAATTTTCAGTCTACTAACAACCATTAACCAAAGCCATTTAAAATAAGGCTTTTTATATAACTCTTAACCTCTATTTTTTAAAATAAAAAGTATCCCTCAACCAAAGACCTATATTTTGAAAAATAATATCTTTCAATGAAAAACCAAATGGAAATAAATGTTAATAGTTATTGAAAATTTTCTGAAATTACAGAAAATATTTATTTCGTTTACAGATTAATTGTCAGTCAGATTTTAATATTAATTTCAAATTCTGTCTTAAAACAATGATTGAATGAATTAAATTAAAACATTCTTAAATTTGGCGACGCGAATTAAAAGCACTAATTCAGTAATTCATCAAATTGACAATGAATTCATTATATTGATAATTTGTAGCCATTAATATAATGAATTGTACTGCAATAGCAATTTTTTTCGGTGTATTTGAGTGGAAATAAATTACGCACAGCTCAAACGGTGAGAGAGGAAGAGAGCGAGCTTTAGTGCCAACGTATTTTAAAATATGCTTAATTATGATTTGTATAATTAAAAGTAAATTAGCATAAATATAAAAGTCTTAATACAAATTCAAATCAACACATAATAGCTATTATATTAGTAATAATAATGAAAACGTAGAGTGTTCGTGGAAAAAGCACCAAAAAAAAGCGTACACTGACAAAAGAAAATGTAGTAGAATTTACAACATTTATGTAATGTTTTTTAATAGTTGTACTACATAAATATTTAAAATTTTGTTCAATACATTTGTATTAATTAATATTTATTATACTATACAATGTAATAGTTTCCTATATATTACTATATATTTATTTTAATTATTTAAAGAAGATGGTTTCATTTAGAAAATACAACAACATATAACAATGTTAACATGTTAATCCAAAATGTCAATATAAAAGCATTATTGCCTAATCATGTATTTTATTGTCGTGTTTCACTACCAGTCGCATTATTCAAAAATTGGTATCGTTTATTATGCATCGTTTATATTAAATCATATGCATTATTTATTAAAAAACACAATTAGCGTATTCACAGTTTCATGGTATTGGTACGACATTGTTTGAATACGACATTACGGCAATTGAACTGTGAGCACCACCTTTCATGCTTGTTAAAATATTTCGTCAAATAAATGCAGCAGATTCTTAAAAAATTAGTATTTTTTGAAATTATCATAAATATTCCTCTATTTTCAAAGTAAAACTAATAAATTAACCTTTTATGTTCACTATTTGTCTTAAATTTCACAATTTTTCTTCATTTTTACAAAATACGACACCAAAAAAACATGCCTCAGGGCTACTCCCAAATACAACATATGTGGTATTTCACTTTAATCCCTAGTAGAAATTTACCCGATGCGCCATCGGGAAATGATCGGGTTTACGTTGGGTAAGCCCTATTAGAGAAAATATGATCATTGCCTTTGCATGCCCTTATCATGCTTAACATAGCAGGGTTTACATTATCTAAACAGTCAATGTTCCCGATCATAGCTACATTACTTGTTCCTCATAACGAAATTAGCATCAGTCAATGATCGAGATTAATGAGAGAAACCCTAGTATGCTCGGGCTCAAACAATGCAATTGTCGGGTAAATATTAAAATGGGGAATTGCCCGATCAGTACATAATCATGGCCTGAGGTCAATACATGATCAGGACACTGCGTTACAAGGACATTATGGGCCTCGTCATATCCCGATCATCTCAAATAATGACATGATCACTTCATGACCATGGCCCTACCAAAATTTCTACTAGGGATAAGGGATGCAACAACAAATTGACGTTTCTGTGTTATTGTATCATATATATACAACATAGTACGAATACGATACTAAAATACGATGAACTGTGAATACGCTTTATATTTATAAAAATAATAATGTAATGTTTGTACCGATTTTGTTTAACATTTAAATAAAAACATAATGTAGTTACTTTAAATGTAGTACAATCTTGTATAAGGGTTCCATAAATTACATTTATTTATAGACGTAAATCAAATAGATATACATAGTGTTTGGTCTATCGCTGTCAAAAATTCAGGGGGTCATTCTATTTATGATTCAAAATAATAAGAAAATGTTAAATAAAAAATGTCTAATTTTTTCTCTTCAGTAAGGTTTGCCATTTCATGATGGAAAGATATACGAGCCAACAACGAGTCGAAATTATTAAAATTTACTACCGAAATTCGAATTCGTATATCTTCCCATCATGAAATGGCAAACCTTACTGAAGAGAAATGTCAAAATAGCGGCAAGAAATATGGCGTCGTTTGCTGTCACTGTCGCTCTACTTTTGTAGCGTCCCTGTGTGATTCAAAATAATAAGAAAATGTTAAATAAAAAATGTCTAATTTTGTACCCAGTTTAAGATACAGGGTGTTTAAGAGATGCATATTTCCGACATAACCTTGTCAAGAAAATTGTTTATAAAATATAATTTGTTGATAAATAAATATCAATTTTTAACTCATGTTATAGACAATAAAATTATCTTTCCAATGGTATATTGCATCTTCTAACCCCATGATTTCTTCCTTTTTTAAAAGGTACTTAAAGTTGAAATTCACAAAAATATTTTTTTTTATTTTGTTATTGATTTTCTCCAAATTTCGTTATAATTCATGAGGTCAATAATTCATAATGTCTTTATATGAAACTAAAAAATAAGAAAATATTAAGAAAATGTTCAATTTTGGACCCAGTTTAAGATGCACGGTGTTTATAAATTAGAAAAAGTTGGGTTTTACAGTGATCACCCCACTTTTTCCAATTTCTAAACACCCTGTAAACTGGATCCAAAATTGAATATTTTTTTTTACGTTTTCCTTTTTTTTTGTTTTTTTTTCATATAATGACCTCATGAATTATTAACATCGATGAAGCAAATACCCTATATAAATTCAAAATATTTTTCATTTCAACAGTATTTTTTTCAGTGTTTCATTCACTTTATGCAGCATTTCTTTCTTGAGCGCCGAAATGTGACAAAAATAAATACGTCACAGCTAGGGTTGTCAGAACTGGGTGTAAAACTTAACACTTGCCTCGACTGGTAAGCGATGCTTAACTCTACATATTAAGTAGTTTCGAGCATGCAAAAAAAATGTTAGTTTCGTTTGGACCATCGGAGGGTATAGTATCGGGTACCAATCAACCAACTAAACAATATGTTCAAGTGGATTATTTTATTAGTAGTGGCGCTGCTACTTCAATTCTCTGTCAATGCCGAGAAGCACACAGACGAGCAGTCCGCCCAACAACTACTAAAAGAACTGGATGATGTCTACTGGAAGAGTGCGCCGCTATACCGCATGGACCCCAAATTGACAATAAGCGCAGAAATATTTATGCGCGAAAAAATGCGTCCCTACTATCAGCAGTTACAGGCCTACGACTGGGAAAACTTTGAGGATCAACAGCTGCGTCGTCAGTTTGAGGTGGTACTGCGTGGTGCCAAATATCCACCAATGAATGCCAAATTCAAGAAAGCTACGAAAACCCTACAATCGATAGCAAAAAAAAAGTGGGTCTGTGCAGGTGACGATCCAGAAAAGTGTCCATTGGTATCGGCCAATCAAATCAATACGATTTTCGTGAAAAGTGATAATTCGGAAGAACTCAAATACTACTGGAAGGAGTGGCGCAATAAGATGCCGATCAAGGTAAAGCGTGCGTTTCACTACTACATCGATTACTATCGAAATATGAGTACGTCGACCATGAAGGCTTCCGATGTGTGGTACGACCAGCAAGAGGATGCAAAATTCCATATTGCAACGGGTTTTTTAATGAAGGATCTCATGCCATTGTATCGTGAATTGCATGCGTATTTGCGTAATGTGCTGCGTGACAAATATGGTGATGATGTGGTGACGGACAATGGTCTTATTCCGCATTATCTGTTGGAGCAAGTTATGCATGAGGCCGCAAAGAAGACGTCTGTTTTGGGTGAACCGTTTCCCGAAAATTTGCCCAATATGTTGGCGACGATCGATAATGCCGACTTAGATTTGGTGAATATTGGTGCGAAGTTTTTTGATTCACTTGGCATGCAGCAGTTGCCAGAGTAAGTGACCTATTAACAAGTTATGCTCATAATTCTATATTTTATAGTTTAAACGGGTTTTTATGAATTCATAAACATTAAATTTCAGTTATGTGGTTTCACAAATGACGCGGTTGGAATTGTTTTGTGTTTTCGAGTCATTATTCTGTTCTATAATACAGTGCAACAAAAAAATACACATTTTCGATTTGATAAAGAATTTTGGGTAAGACGGGGTCGCTGATCTCGAATTCGTCTTATTCCACCACGTCGGGGTTAATCACAATTTGCAGTCAATAATGAAAAATTAGGGGCTTTAAAGAAAGTTCAAAAATTATTTTAATTTCAAAATGACACAGGTTTGGTGTATTAAAAAAATTGGTTATAATGAACAGGGGTATTGTATATCGTTACAACACTTTTGTAAAAGCCTCTTAGCAAAGATTGGAGATTACACAGAAACCAATAATCATCGTAAATATAGCAACCGATATTAATTGAATGCGTTAATCAGTCCATCAAATCAGCAATTGCGTTTGCTAAAATGAATATGTGTACGTCAATGCAGCAATTTAATTAGTCGGCGCACGAACTAATTAAATTGCTTCGCCGACGAACTTAACGACGAATAGCAAATGTGTTCACTGTATTACTGAATTTCATTGCTGCACTGATTAATGCATGCAATTAATATCGGTTGTTATATTTACGTCGATTATTTTTTCTGTGTACCCTAAAATTATTTACAAATCGAAGATGGGAAATGTTGTACACTGTGTTATATCAATATAAAATTTATTCCTAACCATATTATCGATAACTTTTACAGCGAATTCAAGCAGGTACACTTTAGGCCTATTAAACAAAGCAGCAGCGCATCCGAATGTAATACGCGTCTCTTTCCCATGGGTGACATCGAACTCAACTATTGTACGCGCTTGAATTATAAGAACCTGCTGCAGATCCATGGTGATTTGGCGCAGGTACATTATGCACTGGCCAAAAATAACAATGGCATCGGTCTGAATCAGGAGGCCTGCCCGGGTTTCGGCAATGCCATATCCGAGGCGGTCATTTTATCCGCGTCCACACCGCGCTATCTACAGCAAAAGTTGAAGCTGCTTGATAACTATGTGTACGACAGAAATTTAAAATTGAATCGTCTATACAGAAAGGTAACATATTTAAATTTGACATGCAAGAATAGCTAGCATTTTTCATTATCAAATAGGCCGTCCAATCCTTGTTCACATTTCACACTAATGTTGTACACGAGCTGCTCTGGGTTGATATGATTAATGGAAAAGTTGCACCCGACCAGGTCAACTGTCATTATTGGAATCTCATGCAAGAATACATGGGCGTGGAGGCACCTATGCTGACAGATACCAAAGCCTACGATATGCCCTACAAATTCTATGAGGGCATCATGGATCAGTCAAAATTCACCAAGTATGTAGTCTAAATAGTATCATTTATGTGTTTTTAATTTTATTTGAAAAATTTCAGAAATATAATTAGCGAATTTCTTGGCTATGAAATCTATCGTACGATTTGTTTGGCTACAGGCGAATTTCAACCGGGTAATGAGCATAAATCTTTAGACCTATGTGACTTTTCGGATAAAAAGAAAGCAGGCCCGCTTTTACGGTAAACTATTTTCAACTTTTTCATTGGTCCAAAAATTGCAATATTTTTTAAACATTGAATACTTTACTTTATTTTTCAAGTAAATCGATGTACGTTGGTTCTGGAGATAAATGCATTTTGACCATTCATGATGTGCTCTCCGATAATGTTTATGGTTCAAATAAGTACGGTATTCTCGATTATTTTGAGCCACTCAGTAATTGGCTTAAGGAGGACAATACGAATCAAAACTTGCAAACTGGTTGGGCATCAGCGGAAGGAGGTAAGTGTTCGAATTTTGTGATATTTTCATAATATTTTTATAATTTCTATTCAACAGAATGTTTGCAGTAAGCCATCATCTATAAACAAAAATTTAATTTTTCCATGGGATTCAAAAAATTAATAAATTGTAAATTATATTTTATTTTCCTATACTATAAGCAAGTGATAGCACTGTAATGTACTGAAACAACAATATGTTTATTTGTAAATATATTTATATTAAGGTTGATTCAAATCATGTTTGCTTTTGAATATATTTATGTTATGCTTCAATTATTCTTTGTTTGTATTTAATAATAATTATATTTATATGTGAAAATACACAATTTAAGGGGAAACATTCAAATGTTTACGTGTATTCGTATACAAATGTAATTTTATATAAAGCACATTGTAATATGTTAAACACTGTGTCTTAAAGCACTATTTCTAAAGAATTTGTCTGGCAATTATAATTATGATTACATAAAGCTCCAAGCATATGTGTTATGGCTACAAACTTATATTAGTGACTCTTTTTTTATGGCATGCAAATTAATTAGTTAATAATTTTAAAAATATAAAAAAAAAATAATTTTAAAAATAAACTATGAAAAAAAAAATAAAAAACAGAAAGAAAAGTTTTGTTGCATGGAAATATCATCATTATTTATTATTGGTTATCGATATACCTGATCTGATTTTGAAGAATGATTGGTTACAATTTCCAATGGGAATGGAAGAGCATCTCAATGTTCACTGTATAAGTAATTTGACCTGTTATCTATGTGGTAATATAAATTTCGATTTTATTCTAGGTATTTTTGGCGTTTTCGAGTTTGTTAATTTATAATATAATAAGTAAACTTTGTATTTTGATGGTTTTAAAACCAATTAATAGATTTGTATTTTCTTATCGTGTGGTAAAAAAATTGAGATTATCGATTAAAAATTGACAGATTTATAAATATTTTTGTAAATGAATATTTGGCATTTTATAAATGTATTTCGTTCTACAACGACGATATGTAGATCCAGTTCAATATTCGTTTCAATAATGCATCGAAAATGCTACGAGAACTCTGATTTTTTTAAGTTATATTAAACGGTAATATATCGAACCGTTAAATTGAACTTATTTCAAAACAAAAATTGTTCGTACTTATGCACTCTAAATACCACTTTAATATTATAGTTTATATTAAAGTGGTATTTATTTTCATTTATAATGCCCTAGAATTACACTACTCAACATAACGCGAACAAATTTTTGGACATCGACATGACTTCGATATAATTCTTCTATATAATTCTATATAATTCGCGGTTGCTGATTTCACTAGTAGAAATTTTGGTAGGGCCATGGTCATGAAGTGATCATGTCATTATTTGAGGTGATCGGGATATGACGAGGCCCATAATGTCCTTGTAACGCAGTGTCCTGATCATGTATTGACCTCTGGCCATGATCATGTACTGATCGGAAAATTCCCCATTTTAATATTTACCCGACAATTGCCTTGTCTGAGCCCGAGCATAATAGGGTTTCTCTCATTAATCTCGATCATTGCCTGATACTGATTTCATTATGAGGAACAAATAATGTAGCTATGATCGGGAACATTGACTGTTTAGATAATCTAAACCCTGCTATGGTAAGCATTATAAGGGCATGCAAAGGCAATGATCATATTTTATCTAATAGGGCTTACCCAACGAAAACCCGATCATTTCCCGATGGCGCATCGGGCAAATTCCTAATAGGGTTTGCATACTCAGTTCTTTTTATACCCTACACCTATGAGGTACAGGGTATATTAACTTTGTGCATATATTGTAACGCCCCTTAGGAGGCGTGTCCGGTATGGAAAAGTATACATATTCTTGATCAGCATCACTACCCGAGTCCGTTTAGCCATGTCCGTTTGTCTGTCTGTCTGTCTGTCTGTCTGTCCGTCTTGCTGTCTTGCTGTCCGAATACAGAATAACTTGAGAAGTACTGATCAGAATGCGATGAAATTTCGTCTCAATATATTTTAGCCAAAAGTAGGAACCGAGTTTGAAAAAGAGCCAAATCGGTCAACGGACACGCCCACCTCCCATACAAGTCAATTTTATATAACTCTTTCGGGACTAATAACTCGAAAAGTATTCAATGTATGGTTATAAAATTTAAAACATATTGTTAGAATTCACCTAAATATGTGGTCCAAAAATGGGCGTGATCCGCCCACTTTTTTTTTCATTATTTCCCGGGTTTTCATAGTGGAAATTTGATCCGTAAATTATTAAAATCAAATCTATGAAATATTTGCCTTTCCAAATTTTTAATATAGGCGTGGTCCGCCCAATTACATTTTTCAATTTTTTTTTTTAGTTTTTTATACTTTATATAATTTTTTAATTTATGGGGATATAAGACGTAAATTTCTGATATATGAATAATATTCTGAGGGTTAATATCCCCACCAAAGGTGTAGGGTATTCCATAGTCGGGCCCGACCGACTATAAAAATCCGCCACATGTGACCGAACTTACCCATGTGACCTAACTTTCCCAACTCGTTTCTAATACGTAATGTTTTTATGAACATTTCTCTCGAAATTTTCGGCCCTTTTCAGCAACTTTTTAGAATAAAAAAAATATAGTTCCTTACACAAATAGTTTTCGAAAAAACTGTATACGCAATTTTTCTTTCAATTATCAGGACTAATTACAATATACCGACAAATACTATATATACCAATACGTTTTTAAAATATTTGCATCTAAGACCGAAAAATATTAATTTTTTTAGACTATTTTTGGACGACATTTTTAGTACTGTGGATCTAATGATAAATGAGAAATTGATTTATGGTTATGCAGAGTATAGTTCAAACTAACGACGAAAACTACTAAATTTATAGTATCGGTTATCATTTTTAAAATATGCTCTAACAACTCAGTTAAAGCAAAATTTAAAATGCTTATATATTTTACATACGAATTACTGAAAAATAGCAGTTTTCATCCGAATTTTTTCCAAAAATGATACGTAATAGGCAAAAATTGAGTATGCAATATGAATAAACATACTTTTAGTATGAAGTTAACATTTTTTGAAATTATGGGCATTATTATATTTTTTGATAATTGATTATACAAATGAGTACCAAAATTAAGTTCTTAGGGCATGTTTTAAAAAGTGGATCAATTAAAAAAATGTTAGTTATTTTGATAGTAAGATTTGACTATGCTCTAGATAACCATAAATATGTTTTTGGTTAACTAACAATTCTAAATGATAAAAAAATTAAAAAAAAAAAACAAATTTCAAAACAAAACAAGTTTCGATCCAATTATCTTAATTACTTATTATAATATTAGCATTGGTTATTATATTAAAATTAGTCTAGCCAATTGAAAGAATATTTGCGTTTAAGTTATTTTTTTGTTAAACTATTTTTCCAGATAACTATATTTTTTTCATTCTACTTGGTTAAAAATACGTTTACAATTTCCTCAAAAACGTTACGTAATAGAAAAAAAAAAACTGAGTATGCAGTCAAACTCAGCACCAGCGAATTATATAGAATTGATGTATGAGATGTCCATGGCAAAAATCGTGTTGGGTAGTGTTATTATTAACAAAAAAAAAATCATATATAAACTTCGTAAAATATGAAATTGGTTTTTAAATGATTCATATAGTTCTTAATTTATATATTTTTATTCTTCAGTTATCCTTTGTTTCAGATCTCCACACAGACTCTATTCTTAAATTTATATAATATATTTCTAAATTGATAACTGTATGGTGAAGTATAGCAATCCGATTACATTTTGTTTTTTTTTTTTTGCTTTAAAACATTATACAAATTGGAATGAGTTTTTGTTGTTGTATAAATTCAATTATGTTTCAAAGAATTTGTTTTTTGTTATGGCCGGTTTTATTCGCAGGTTTAGCTTAGGTCTTTGTTGAGGTCTTTGACTTATTTATTATCAATATTCCCTTTTTATATTGTAATTCGTTTCCTGTATTGTTAAAAAAATTCTTATTTTTTGTTTGTTGACTATGTAACAAAAAATTTTAATAAAGAAACAATTGAATGATATGACAAAATCCGTGAATAAAAAATAATACGAAAACAACCCTATTTTTTTATCTCAAAGACAATATAGACATCAAGAACATAGGAATATTTTAAACGGATTTGCAAATTAGTTTCAACAGCTCCTTTAGGGAACTTTGCAGTGTGACAAATTCAAGACTGAAATCCTGTTTATCACAGGGCAGCTCTAGGGAATAAATATTTATAATTTGCAGAGAATAACAAATTATGTTAAGGTAAAAAGTTGTAAAGATTATTTTACCGCTTAATAATATACCACATAATAGTATAATAAAAAACTTTAGCTGCCTTCAATTTTCGTATATGGAGTGATAAATAAATCAAATTAATCGATAAATTTGTCCATTAAAGAAGCTATAATGGGACAAATCAACAAGTTTTACATAACACACATTCAAACAATCCAACATATTACTGAAGTTTTGAATGAAGACTTCAAAAACATAATTCTGAAATCATCTATTTAGGGTATGTGCGAATTCGACTAATTTGCTGACTAAACTAAATTGAACGGCATTTCTTTCGATCACCATTCGGAAACCAGTAATTGTTAAAGTCCATAATCAATTATGTCTGTTTGCTGTCATCCAATTTAGTTCAATTTAGTCTGATCGAAAATTTGCTAAATTGAGAGGTCGAACACTGCCTTACCGATAAAATTTAGTTAAGTCACTAATTTAGTCGAATTCGCACACACCCTTAATATATTTAAGTCTCGTTCGTTATCGGAATTAACTAGATAATTAACTAGAAACAAACCATGAAAGACTACGCACCACCTCACATAGATCTTGAGAAAGAGCTATCAGTCGGTCTTACACACTTATGCTATATTTCTGGTGGGCCCTTCTGTCAAGTTTAAGCCTTGGGGTCACGGTAAGCGAATGGTAGAGCCATAAGAGCTACTAACTGGCATTGTTTATGATTAGAACCTCTAACTTTCATTCTTGATTAATGAAAACATATTTGGCATATACTTTTGCTTAAGTTGGTCTTACGACGGTCGAAGTATTTTGCTATATGAACAAATCCAGAAAACTGATAATGTCATAAAACAATGAATAAAACATAATTTGTTGTTTTTTATATTTTACATTTTAATTGAATATTGTTTGGAATACTTTAATTAATAATCTCTTAATCTCTAGCATTTTTGAGTTCTTAAATTGCTCTGTCGATTTACTACATGTGGCCAAAGTAAGAAAAACATCAAAAATACCCATGATACACGCACGTTTTGTGTCGTTCTAATCATCACTATTGCTACGGCTGGCAAGATATCGCTACAAATTTAATACAATCGCTAGCTAATACCCGAATACAAAAAAATATTTGTCGCATAATGGTTCCATATCACACACGAAATTTAGACAGAGGTGGAGATGTGTTACCACGAAAATTTCGCCTTCTTTTCAACGTGTGAGCCGCAGCTTGTATCTAATGTATCTTTTTGTAGCTAATTTTTAATAGAGTAGGTAAAAGTAAGGATTTTAAAACATGACTTGTGAATGTGCCCCTAACACCAACAAAAAAGGATACGCTGGAACTTTCCAAAAAAAAAACGTGATTGGCCCGAAAAAGGCAATATTTTCTAAGGCACATCTACAATTCCATCTGAATTTGCCTGGACAGAGATGTGATCGCAAATTTATGCCACTAGTTAATTTCGCACATTTGGGCAGGGGCTTCAAAATCCTCCTTGGAGTTCCTGGACCGAATTCAACAACGTGCGATATATTTAATAGGGGATGAAAATATTTCATCGTCTATTGGTTCTCTTGAGCACCGATGGACCGTTGGGTGTGTAAGCCTGTTCTATAGGTATTACAACGGTAAGTGTTCGAGGGAACTACATGGCCTGATTCCACCAGATCGTGTGTTCTCTCGTTCTACTCGGGCATCAAACCAAGCCCACCTCTTCGTAGTCCACTCGGCTCCTAACAGAACCACGCATTATAGAGAGAATTTGTTCTTCAGTCGCACGATACGTTTGTGGAACAATCTCCCTGCGTTCGTTTTTCCCGGCAAGTTCAAAACAAACATTCACCGACACTACTCTATCTTTCGCCCCTCCTTTTAACCTATCATCCCTTCTTACGATCAACACTGTGCTTTGCATGAATAGGGGGCATCCCCTGAGCGTTGGTTAATTTGTAAAAAAAAAAATCTGAAAATTATTTTTAAAAATATTATTTAAAATTATATTTGCAAATTTATGAAAAAGTTAAATAAAATAAATGTTTGCAAAATGTTTTTGTTTTTTGGATTTTTTTCGAAAGTTTTTTTTTTTAATAAAAATAAATATTTAATAACAAGTAGATATGCTTTTTGATTTTTTGCTTGTATCTCAGTAACTATAAGAAGGATCAGTATTAAAATTTGACACAAAATGAATTCGTATATCAGGATTACGATGGTATTAATAACTCAATTTGAATCTCGAGTTATGCTGTTATTTCATATTGCCACAGAATTCTATTTTTTATTGAGAAAACAAAATTACAACATAAGGTAGAACCATGTTTTCTGACATATTATCGAATGTATCAAGCGCGGCTTTTAACATATCACTAATTTGAATTTTTTTATGAACTAATAATAGAAGAACAAAGATTTTGAAGTATGTCGTCTGAATGTGTCCCTAAGATTCAAAATACAGGAGCACTTTAAATGTGAAATTTAGGCTTAAGCATTACAATTTCCTCAAAATAACTTTTAAGATATCATTTAAATTTATTTGGAATTAGCTGTGTTTAATACATTATGTTATTCTTGATCATCAAAAAATAATTCCTCATCATAATTTATAATATAACCAAATCTATTCCACGGTATGTGCGCGGAAAATCTAAAAAAATACAATTTTGCTCCTATTATGTATAATGTAATAATAATAATAATAGTTTGGCGCTACAGTCCTGTTTAGAACTTCGGCCGAGCTTTCTCACCATTTTGAGCTGTGCGTGTTATATTTGTACTCAAATTGGTGGGACTTACAGTTTATTGCCGAATCCGAACGGCAGGTGAGAGCTTTTCATAGGCAATGTTTTACTCTCGTAGGTTTGCCATTTACTGCCGAGAGGTAGCGCGGTATAGAAAAATGTTTCTATGAAAAGATGTTGTTAGCCCCAGTCCAGGCTTGAACCGGGGACCTATCGGCTCGCAGTCCAACGCACTAACCACTGAGCTACCGTGGCTACAATGTAATAGCAATGATTTTAAACTATGTCACTTGAATGTGCTCCTAGTATCAAAAATACAGGAGAACTTTAAAATTAAAATTTCGCCTAAAATATTCAAAAAAATCTCAATTTCTTCAAAATAACTGTTTCGTTGTATACCTAATTTTATGATATCGTCGTTGTAAGTATTTGATACATTTTTAAAGTTGAAATTCTAATTGATAGATTCACATTTTCGTGTCATGCGGTACACATATTGAACTGATCGATCAAAAATTGAAAGATATATAAAGATTTTTGTAAATGAACAATTGACATTTTGAAAATGTAGTTGGTGACTTTTAGTTCTAAACTGAAATCTATTGAAGTATTATGTCATAAAAAATCCCCTCTTGCGTAGTGTCTCAAAATGACAAAAACGTTGAACCGAAAAAAAAGATGAAAGAATATAATATGATCTTTCTATCTGGAACTTAACACGACTGTTCAGATCACGAGAATATTTCGGCTATGGCCTTCAAATTTGATAAGAAATTATAGTTTTATAGATTAATGCTGCCAAAAAGTCAATGTAATGACACTTTCATACTGGTTATTGATGTTGGATTAAAAAAAAAAAAACATTAAAAATATATTCGTCAATGCCTAGGTTATCAAAGAAGTATGTAAAAATTTAAACTTGACTGATAAGATTCGCCTGGCGCGACATATAAAGTAGTTTCTTGCGTGCGAAAAATTTCAGTTCCGTTTGGGCCATCAGAGCGTATAGTATCTGGACTCCAGCAAATAAACAACATGTCCAAGTGGACCATTCTACTACTGGTAGCGTTAGTGCCTCTACTACGTTGCCATGTCAATGCCGAGAAGAACGCAAATGAACAGACCGCCCGACTGGTGCTTAAAGAGGTGGATGATGCCTACTTGCTGAGTGCGCCACTATTCCGGTTAGCTGCCGAAGATACCGTCAGTTCCGATATATTACTTCGTGAAAATATGCGCACATACTATAATATGTTGGAGTCCTTCGATTGGAAAAACTTCGAGGATCAAGAGTTGCGTCGTCAGTTTGAGGTGATACTGCGTGGCTCCAAATATCCAGCATTGAATCGCAAATTCAAGAAGAACACAGAGACACTACAATCGTTGGCGACCCAAAAATTTGTTTGTCCACGTCACAATCGCAAGAAGTGTCACCTGGCCTTTGTCAATCAGGTCAAATCGATTTTTATTAACAGCGATGATCGGGAGGAGATCAAATACTATTGGAAGGAGTGGCGCAACAAGATGCCGAACGATGTGAAACGTGCACTGCGTTACTACGTCGATTACTATAAGAATATGACGACGCCGACGATGAACGCATCCGCTGTATGGTACGAGCAGTATGAAGATCCGAATTTCATCGTTGAACTGGAAGAGGTAATGGAGACAATCATGCCTTTGTATCGTGAATTACATGCACATCTGCGAAATTTGTTGCGTGAAAAATATGGTCAATTTGAAATTCAATTCGATGGTCTAATTCCACACCATCTGATGGAGCAGGTCACTTATCAGGCCTGGAAGAAGACGTCTGTGTTGATTAATCCGTTCCCCGAAAATTTGCCGAATATGCAGTCTGAGATCGATGCTGTCGGTTATAATGCATTAGATTTAGTGAATATAGGCACGAAGTTCTTTGACTCGCTGGGCATGCAGCAGCTGACAGAGTAAGTTATCTATTCAGAAAATGTTGTATTCAAATTTTAAAAATGTTTTTACACTAAGAGTGAATGATACAGGGTGTTTGGTTCATCGATGTCAATAACTCGTGAGGTGATTCTATGATTGAAAAAATAAGAAAATGTAAAATAAAAAAAAATATGTCCTCTTTTGCATCCAGTTAAAGATCCAAGGTGTTTAGTAAATGCATATTACTTACATGGTCTATTCAAGAAAATTGGTTATAAAATTTAATCTGTTGATAAATCAATTTTTCACTCAAAGTTTAGACAATACCTTTCCAGTGGTATATAATATCCTCGATTCACATGATTTCTTCCTTTTTTAAAAAGTACGTAAAGTTGAAATTTACAAAAATAAAAATACAAATTTTTTCCAAATATCGATATCGATTACCCATGTTTTTATAATTTATAATGATAGACAAGGTTATTCACAGTATTTTCATATCAATCACAGTCATTTTAACTTAGTAAGAAATGCTTCAGAAATAATTAAAAAGTGGCGTGTCTTGGGATTTGGTGGTACAAATAAAAGAAAAAAAAATTATAATGTTTGGAAATATGATCAGAAAATATGTTCTGTGAAGTAATATGATATTGATTACAATTTTAATTTTTTTTTAAATTTTTTTCGATTATTTTGATTTTTTTTTCGACTTCCAAATCTCAACACCCGCCAGTGTTTAATTATTTCTGCAGAATAACTTACCAGTTTAAAATCACCGTTTGGTTATAAAGTACTGGCAATGAACTGGTCTATCATTATAAATTATAAAAAATAGGGGTGATCGATAACGATATTTTGAGAAAATCAATGACAAAGTTAAAATTTGTATTTTTATTTTTGTAAATTTCAACTTTATGTACATTTTAAAAGTTGAATAAATCATGGGATGCGAGGATGTGTTCTACCATTGGAAAGGTACTTTAATTCTCTAAAATATAGAAAAATATAAAAATTTGTTATTCATTTATTAACAGATTAAATTTTATAACCAATTTTATTGAATAGACTATGTAAGTAATATGCATTTACTAAACACCCTGTATCTTAAACTGGGTGCAAAATAGGACATATTTTTATTTTATGTTTTCTTATTTTTTTGAATCATAGAATCACCTCCCGAGTTATTGACATCGATAAACCAAATACCCTGTATATTTAGGCTTAGTAAATATATTTGGGTAAAACCCAGAAAGAGGTGTGGCCGGTATCCGAAAGTTTATAGTATTTTTGTAATATATGTGTATTAATAGATTACGTTTTATGCCAGTACCACTTATATTCACGAAGAACATTGTTTACTGATGATTTGTGAATAAGACGTTCTTCATAAAACATATTTTTTTTAATTTCTAATTTATTATGAGTTATATTCATGAACTAATTATAATAATCAAGAAAAAATGTGTTTATTATAAATAGGATTCATAAGTTTTACAACTTTAATCATAACAGCCGAAATTATGATTATTTATTCATCACTTGTGTTTCACAATGCTACGGCTATTTGGCACAATGTATGGCATTTTAATCATAAATTATGAATAATAAATCATAAAATGTATTCCAGAACCTCTACGAATTACTCATGACTTATGAAAATATTATACATAAATCGTGAGTAAACATACGCAAAATGTTATTCAATTAATCATAATAATTGATTTTTACTATAATTATATATTATGAATAAAACCTATATCATTATGATTACTTATTCTTGGCTGGATGTCATGATTAGTTATTGCAAAATTTATGGATTTATGAATACACTGAATAGAATATACTGTTTTGAACTAATTTTTATATATTTATTGTTCATAGTGCTTTATAGTTTTATGTTTTTCAGTATAATTTTTGTTTAAACCGTGTTTTCAAAACTACTTCCATTACAGCGAATTCAAAAACGAACACTTTAGCCCAATTGAACATGTCGGCGGCGGATCCGACTGTAAGTCGCGTCTACACCTTTTGGGCGACGTCGAACTCAACTATTGTCCACGCGTGCACTATAAGAAGCTGCTGCAGATCCATGGAGATTTGGCGCAGGTACATTATGCATTGGCTAAAAATAATAACAGCATCGGTCTTGACCAAGAGCCCTGTCCGGGATTCAGTAATGCTCTGGGTGAGGCTGTCATTTTGTCCGTTTCCACACCACATCATCTACAGCAAAATTTGAAACTGCTGAATAACTTTGATTATAATAAAAACAAGACATTTAATCGTCTGTACCGTCAGGTATGTTTCTAAAATATACTATTGCTTTTTAAGATATTATTTGGTTGCATTATAAAAAGGCCGTCCATACCTTGCTGACGCTACCCACATATTTTGTGCACGAGAAACTGTGGATCGACATGATTGATGGAAAAATTGACTCTGACAAGTACAAATGTAAATACTGGCACTATATGGATAAGTATATGGGAGTGGAGTCACCACATGGCACAGGTTCAGACATCCAAGATATGCCTTACAAGTTTTACGAGGGCATTGTCGATCAGTCCAAATCAACCAAGTATGCGTTCGGAAAAAATGTATATACTATGAGCTATAATTGAATTTGAACTCTTGAATTGCAGAAAACTCTTTGGCGAATTTCTGGGTTATGAAATCTATCGGTCGATCTGTTTGGCCACAGGCGAATATCAGCCGGGTACTAATAAGACCTTGGATCTTTGCGATTTTGCAGACAAGAAAGAGGCTGGCGAGATTTTAAGGTGAAATTGTGTTTTTATAGAGGAAAATGTTTGTACAATGTATAAATTCTGACTTGAGGCCTATGTTCCGCTACGGATTCAAGTACCTGAAGAAGAGGAGATAAATTCTGAGAAAGAATTATTGAAGAAAATGCTTGTTAAACATGAGAGAAGAATCAAACCTTATTAATTATTGTATATATTTTTGTTTTTCTAGTCAATTGATGTCCGTTGGCTCTAGAAAATCTTGGCGTGAGATCATTAAGCCTTTGACCACAAATAACCTAAACAAATTAAGTGGTGAAGCATTCCTGGAGTACTTCGAGCCAATACATACTTGGCTTAAGGAGGACAATAAAAAGAAATATCTTGAAACCGGTTGGACGGCGAGAGATAGTAAGTGTTGTCATTTTGAGCCATTATGTATATTGTTAACAATTATTTATCTTTATTCCTTAGGGACGCTCAGAACTCGCTCAACTTATTGCTAAGATAACTATTGTAAAATGAATGCTTTTCAAATATGTAAAAATCAAGGACTTCACGGAATTTTTACCTATTCAGAATTTGCCTAATTTGTAAAATATGTTTATATTCATTTAGATTTTTCCCGTAATATTGTGGAAAAGTATATTTTAAAAAAATGTTAATCTCAAAAATGATTAAATGCGTTATCTTTCGTTTTATTCAAAAAACCCATTTCTTACATCCAAACTACAATTTTAGTTTATAGTTGATTCTGAATATTACTAATAATCAAAAAATTTTGTACGATCATAGGCCAGAAAATGAAATACGACAATATAAACAGTAAAAACTTAGCAACTCTTTAATCGGACACAAATGCAATAATTTTAAGGCACACATTTTATTTCAAGACATGTACTGTCGCCGACTTTATGCTTGAAAATCAAATGAATGTGTTGCTCACAACAACAAAGCACATAGTGTCAAACAAAACAAGACGTAGTTGTAGTGAAGAGTTCTATAATGATGTGCAATAAAAATTCAAATACTAAAATGAACTGCTTGACACACTGAGTACTCGGTGCATTTTACATTTTTTTATCATTCTTACTTTGGGTAATTTTCATTAATATTGAAATATATAAAAAATTCAAAAAATATAATATAATATTTTAGATTGAGTTTTGTATTTATCGAACAACATATTTTTCATTATTAATTTTGTTTAATTTTGTTTGTTGAATATATTTATTTTCGGCTAATACGTTAGTTTTGTCGTACAAAAATTAATTTACAATTTTTTTTTTGAAAAAATAATAATTGTTGTATTTTTTTATAAACACATAAATACCAACAACAACATTACTGCCGTCAAACGCCGAGCTGCAGATTTGTTGTTGTTTTCAATGTTTGTCTTTTCACTCGTGTTTAGCGACAGTAGTGTCATTTGGTTTTGTTTTTCAAAACATTGAATGTATTGAAAAAATGTCTTGACACTACTTGACACCAATGAAACAAATACTGCAGTGAAGTCGGCCGATAGACTTCACTATAATACTGTCGACTGTAATTGCAAAATGCACTAAATACTGGAAAGTGTAGTAGTGTGCATATTTTGCAGAGGGAACTTCAAATACATTTGTGCAGATATCGCTGTACTCACTGTATTCGTTAAATGTTTAGCGACAATAGTGTCATTTGGTTTTCAAAACATTGAATGTATTGAAAAAATGTCTTGACACTACTTGACACCAATGAAACAAATACTGCAGTGAAGTCGGCCGATAGACTTCACTATAATGCTGTCCACTGTCATTTAAAAATGCACTAAATACTGTAGAGTGCAGTAGTGCATATTTTGCAGAGGGAACTTTAAATACATTTGTGCCGATGTCGCAGTACTCTCTGTATTCGTTAAATGTTTAGCGACAGTAGTTATTATTTTTGAAAACATTGAATGTATTGAAAAATATGTCGTGACACTACTTGTTACCAATGAAACAAATACTGCAGGGAATTCGGCCGAGAGACTTCACTATAATACTGTCGACTGTCATTGAAAAATGCACTAAATACTGTAGAGTGCAGTAGTGTCTATTTTGAAGAGGGAACTTCAAATACATTTGTGCAGATATCTAATATATACAGTTCATTGATGGATATTTTCAGTAAGGCAAATGCGAGATTAAAATTCAATATTTTATAGAGCATCTCGAGGGCATAAATGTTGATAATTTGTAGAAAATATTAAAAGGCTTGAAGATAAAAATGGTTGAATAGATTTATTTTTAATTGAATTGTTTAAATATGAAATGCGGATAAATAAATCAAGAATAACTACACGTCTTGTATATAATTATAACAAAACTATTTTACACCACATAGCAACTATTCCATTTCATTATTGATAAATAACTATTTTAAAACCGTACCAATTCACAATTCTTTCAATCGAGGACTTCCGCCAAAATGTCAATGTAAATATACATGTTGTATTAAAATAACTACAAAGAAATATTGATCAATGTCTATGTTATCAGAACCATGTACTAATATGAATATTGGACTGATAAGCCCGTCGCAACATATAAAGTAGTTTTGTGCATTAGAGCAATTTAAATTCAGTTTGGACCATCAGAGCTCGTTATTATCTGGTGCTCAATCAACGGAAAAGTGAATTCTTTTAATATATTCGTGATAAGGAACAGATCATTGAATTTGACAGAATACAAAATAGTGAAAGACTTGACTCATCGGTTGATTTTTCCAGGCTCGTTGAACCGAATTAAATGAACTCTGTACACAGAAAAATATAATCGTCGTAAATATAGCAACCGATATTAATTGCATTCATAATGAATCCAGCAATGAAATTCACTAAAATAATGAAAACATTTGCTATTCTTCGTTAAATCAACAATTCCGTTTGCTAATATGAATATGTGTACGTCAATGCAGCAAATAATTTAGTCGGCGCAGTTTTAGCAAATATAATAGCAAATATTTTCATTAAATTAGTGAATTTTATTGCTGGATTGGTTAATGAATGCAATTAATATCGGTTGCTATATTTACGTCGATTATTTTTTATAAATCTACTTTGAAATCCCTATAGAGCACGCCGAAATGGAATACGAAATGGACAGAATACAATATTGTGACTACATGGATAGAAAAGATTTGTTAGAATGTATGTAATTAAAAAATAATACGAGATTACCATAAGTGTTAGGAATAAAATGTAAATACATTTAAATCCAAAAAGATTAAATTTTTGTTTATATATATTGTGATATAATGTTATAATATATTGTGATATGTCAAGATTATTATATTGTCCAGCAGAATTTTTCAATTTTACCGTAAATTATGTTTCAAAACAACATAAAATTTGAATTGCATTTAAATAAGATAATGCTCGGCAGCTTACTTAAATATAATTATATTTCAAAACAAACAGAATATGAAATTAAATGAAAATAAATGTATACTCACAACACTCGTCTTGGATTCGATAAGTTGTCGATAGACAAAGTTGACTTTCGTTTACTGCAATTGTCTGTGTACGAAAATCGAAGTTCTGTCGTAGGTTTTCTTTTGAACATAATTATAATCAGAGAATTTTCTGCGAGCGTGCATATTATTCATAAGTGGTACAAATAAAAAGAAATACGTAAAGCCTTCTAATTCTTTGTGTCATCAGAATTGAAGATGACTGACATGTGATAAGTTAAGTGGCCATCGTCATCATTAAAAAATATATTTGGTATATACTTTTTATAAGAATTTATAAAAATATTTTTTATTTCTTTCAAAAGTTTTAATTCTTTCAAATAAATGCAAAAACTAAATAAATACAAACATGTGTTCTGAAAATGTTTATGTTTAGTTTCATCTAATTGAATTACATAAATGTTTACGTGCAAACATACTGATTGTTGTACTAAAACAACACATATATTTCGCAGGAACCATATTCATATTCTGGTCGTTTCAAAACAAGTTTAATTTTTAATATGTAAATGTAGCGATTCAAATATTTTTTATTTGGGTGTAATAATATTATGTTTCTATTTCAACAAACACCACTTAAAGGGGAAACATTAAAATGTTACCGAGTATTCGTGTACAAACCTTATATAAATCAGAGCTCATTACAGCTCCGTTTGTAAAGGATTTATCAGACAATTATAAATAATGTTAACGTAAATTGCCAAATTATGTTTGGGAGAGCCATTTTTTAATTGCAGCCGAGTTGAGTAAGTGACTCGTGACAGAAGTAGCGGTTAGTTTAGATATTTAGACAGGCTCTTTGAGTAAAATGTATTTCAGTTTCAAATACTGCTGGATATCTCAGATTTCAATTGTGATATCAAAAAACAGATAACGAAATTAAAAAGTTGTTATTTAAATCAAATCAATTAATATTTCATTCACTCAAAATTGGCGTATGAAGCAAATCAATTCTCTGCTGCACGTTAAACTTCAAAGAGTTTCGACTAAATCGAATTTTTTTCTATTTGAAATATATAAAAAGACTAATCTTCAATTTGTACTTATACTGTAGGTAATAAAATTGTATGAATAGTTTTTTTTTTTTGTATTATTCATTTTATGTTGTTCTTGTTGTTGCTTATAGCATATTCTAAAAATCTGTTTACTTTGATTGAATTCGAATGAGTTGCAGTCGAAGTGGGATTTGAATACAAATTTGGATACGGATTCACTTTTCGCCAGTGAGCAAACAATTTTATCGTCTACTGCATGTCCTTGCGACTCACTCCCCATTCATTCACTCACAGGATCTGTGCACCCTGAAGCTGTGCCAATATTAAGACTACCAGAAACTAAAAAAAAAAACGTAGAAATCCTAGTAATAGAAGTGGAGAAGTAGAAGAAGTAGCATCCGGCTGTATAAATTGAGCCTGGGGCGAGTCGAGCGCAAGGATTTTGGCTGGATATGTGGAAAATGCGCAAGTGTTGTGATAGGATGAAGTTTTGTGTAAACATGGCTTTTTGTTGCCCAACATTAAAGGATTCGTTGCAAACTTTAAGTTTCGTATGTTCGTGGAACACGCTGCGGTTCGTTTCGGATGAAGTGTGTGTGTTATATTTTTTGTATTTTGGTACCCTTTGAAATTTACGTTTATGCCAAGTCATGTTTGTCCATTTTTATCGCATGCAACCCATAAGTTTAACCTTAAGACTGACCCAGATATTAAAGGATCATTGTGGGACCAAACACAAATAATATCGATGTGATGAGGTTTTGACTGCAACAATCTGACTTATGTTATTTAAAGGGGGTATTTAATGGGATAATTGCTAAACATTTGAATAGCCAAATATTTAAATTAAAAATAGCAAGATAAAAAATGCGCCGGCTTTGACCCTTCTACGTTTAGAAGATCTGAATGATTTTAGAAAAGCTTGACTCATCGGTTGATTTCTCCAGGACCGATAGTAAAAATAAAATGAAATTTGCACTGAATCTGTTTAGAAGTTATGAAGGTTTTAAGAAATTATTTAATCCAAAAACGATTTTGAAAATCCAAAAAATGTTGCCAACTTTGACACCTCTACGACGCTCCGTTTAGAAGATATGAAGGATTTAAGAAACATTTGATTCATCAGCCGATTTCTCTAGGAACACTCGACCGATTTTAATGAATTTTACCATAAATAATCTACTTTTAAATCACTACAAAATACGCCCACTTTGACCCCTCTACGACGCTCCGTTTAGAAGATATGAAGGATTTAAGAAACATTTGATTCATCAACCGATTGCTCTAGGACGACTCGACCGATTTTAATGAATTTTACCATAAATAATCTACTTTGAAATTTCTATAAAATGCGCCCAATTTGACCCCTCTACGACGCTCCGTTTAGAACTTATGAAGGCTTTAAGAAAATATTTAATTAAAAATCGATTTTGAAAATCCAAAAAATGTTGCCAACTTTGACCCCTCTACGACGCTCCGTTTAGAAGATATGAAGGATTTAAGAAACATTTGACTCATCAACCGATTGCTCTAGGACGACTCGGCCGATTTTAATGAATTTTACCATAAATAATCTAATTTGAAATCACAACAAAATGCGCCCACTTTGACCACTCTACGACGCTCCGTTTAGAAGATATGAAGGATTTAAGAAACATTTGATTCATCAGCCGACTTCTCTAGGACCACTCGACCGATTTTAATGAATTTTACCATAAATAATCTACTTTGAAATCACTACAAAATACGCCCACTTTGACCCCTCTACGACGCTCCGTTTAGAAGATATGAAGGATTTAAGAAACATTTGATTCATCAGCCGATTTCTCTAGGACCACTCGACCGATTTTAATGAATTTTACCAATTAATCTACTTTGAAATTTCTATAAAATGCGCTCACCTTGACCCCTCTACGACGCTCCGTTTAGAAGTTATGAAGGTTTCAAGAAAATATTTAATTAAAAATCGATTTTGAAAATCCAAAAAATGTTGCAAACTTTGACCCCTCTACGACGCTCCGTTTAGAATATATGAAGGATTTCAAAAACATTTGATTCATCAGCCGATTTCTCTAGGACCACTCGACCGATTTTAATGAATTTTACCATAAATAATCTACTTTGAAATCACTACAAAATACGCCCACTTTGACCCCTCTACGACGCTCCGTTTAGAAGATATGAAGGATTTAAGAAACATTTGATTCATCAGCCGATTTCTCTAGGACCACTCGACCGATTTTAATGAATTTTACCATAAATAATCTACTTTGAAATCACTACAAAATGCGCCCACTTTGACCCCTCTACGACGCTCCGTTTAGAAGATATGAAGGATTTAAGAAACATTTGATTCATCAGCCGATTTCTCTAGGACCAGTAGACCGATTTTAATGAATTTTACCATAAATAATCTACTTTGAAATCACTACAAAATACGCCCACTTTGACCCCTCTACGACGCTCCGTTTAGAAGATATGAAGGATTTAAGAAACATTTGATTCATCAGCCGATTTCTCTAGGACCACTCGACCGATTTTAATGAATTTTACCATAAATAATCTACTTTGAAATCACTACAAAATGCGCCCACTTTGACCCCTCTACGACGCTCCGTTTAGAAGATATGAAGGATTTAAGAAACATTTGATTCATCAGCCGATTTCTCTAGGACCAGTAGACCGATTTTAATGAATTTTACCATAAATAATCTACTTTGAAATCACTACAAAATACGCCCACTATGAAGGATATGAAGGATTTAAGAAACATTTGATTCATCAGCCGATTTCTCTAGGACCACTCGACCGATTTTAATGAATTTACCATAAATAATCTACTTTGAAATCACTACAAAATACGCCCACTTTGACCCCTCTACGACGCTCCGTTTAGAAGATATGAAGGATTTAAGAAACATTTGATTCATCAGCCGATTTCTCTAGGACCACTCGACCGATTTTAATGAATTTTACCATAAATAATCTACTTTGAAATCACTACAAAATGCGCCCACTTTGACCCCTCTACGACGCTCCGTTTAGAAGATATGAAGGATTTAAGAAACATTTGATTCATCAGCCGATTTCTCTAGGACCAGTAGACCGATTTTAATGAATTTTACCATAAATAATCTACTTTGAAATCACTACAAAATACGCCCACTTTGACCCCTCTACGACGCTCCGTTTAGAAGTTATGAAGGTTTTAAGAAAATATTTAATTAAAAATCGATTTTGAAAATCCAAAAAATGTTGCCAACTTTGACCCTTCTACGACGCTCCGTTTAGAAGATATGAAGGATTTAAGAAACATTTGATTCATCAGCCGATTTCTCTAGGACCACTCGACCGATTTTAATGAATTTTACCATAAATAATCTACTTTGAAATCACTACAAAATACGCCCACTTTGACCCCTCTACGACGCTCCGTTTAGAAGATATGAAGGATTTAAGAAACATTTGATTCATCAGCCGATTTCTCTAGGACCACTCGACCGATTTTAATGAATTTTACCAATTAATCTACTTTGAAATTTCTATAAAATGCGCCCACCTTGACCCCTCTACGACGCTCCGTTTAGAAGTTATGAAGGTTTCAACAAAATATTTAATTAAAAATCGATTTTGAAAATCCAAAAAATGTTGCCAACTTTGACCCATCTACGACGCTCCGTTTAGAATATATGAAGGATTTAAAAAACATTTGATTCATCAGCCGATTTCTCTAGGACCACTCCACCGATTTTATTGAATTTTACCAATATTAATCTACTTTGAAATTTCTATAAAATGCGCCCACCTTGACCCCTCTACGACGCTCCGTTTAGAAGATATGAAGGTTTTAAGAAAATATTTAATTAAAAATCGATTTTGAAAATCCAAAAAATGTTGCAAACTTTGACCCCTCTACGACGCTCCGTTTAGAATATATGAAGGATTTCAGAAACATTTGATTCATCAGCCGATTTCTCTAGGACCACTCGACCGATTTTAATGAATTTTACCATAAATAATCTACTTTGAAATCACTACAAAATACGCCCACTATGAAGGATATGAAGGATTTAAGAAACATTTGATTCATCAGCCGATTTCTCTAGGACCACTCGACCGATTTTAATGAATTTACCATAAATAATCTACTTTGAAATCACTACAAAATACGCCCACTTTGACCCCTCTACGACGCTCCGTTTAGAAGATATGAAGGATTTAAGAAACATTTGATTCATCAGCCGATTTCTCTAGGACCACTCGACCGATTTTAATGAATTTTACCATAAATAATCTACTTTGAAATTTCTATAAAATGCGCCCACTTTGACCCCTCTACGACGCTCCGTTTAGAAGATATGAAGGATTTAAGAAACATTTGATTCATCAGCCGATTTCTCTAGGACCAGTAGACCGATTTTAATGAATTTTACCATAAATAATCTACTTTGAAATCACTACAAAATACGCCCACTTTGACCCCTCTACGACGCTCCGTTTAGAAGTTATGAAGGTTTTAAGAAAATATTTAATTAAAAATCGATTTTGAAAATCCAAAAAATGTTGCCAACTTTGACCCTTCTACGACGCTCCGTTTAGAAGATATGAAGGATTTAAGAAACATTTGATTCATCAGCCGATTTCTCTAGGACCACTCGACCGATTTTAATGAATTTTACCATAAATAATCTACTTTGAAATCACTACAAAATGCGCCCACTTTGACCCCTCTACGACGCTCCGTTTAGAAGATATGAAGGATTTAAGAAACATTTGATTCTTCAGCCGATTTCTCTAGGACCACTCGACCGATTTTAATGAATTTTACCATAAATAATCTACTTTGAAATCACTACAAAATACGCCCACTTTGACCCCTCTACGACGCTCCGTTTAGAAGTTATGAAGGTTTTAAGAAAATATTTAATTAAAAATCGATTTTGAAAATCCAAAAAATGTTGCCAACTTCTCTACGACGCTCCGTTCAGAAGTTATGAAGGATTTAAGAAACCTTTGATTCATCAGCCAATTTCTCTAGGACCACTCGACCGATTTTAATGAATTTTACCATAAATAATCTACTTTGAAAGCACTACAAAATACGCCCACTTTGACCCCTCTACGACGCTCCGTTTAGAAGATATGAAGGATTTAAGAAACATTTGATTCATCAGCCGATTTTTCTAGGACCACTCGACCGATTTTAATGAATTTTACCATAAATAATCTACTTTGAAATCACTACAAAATACGCCCACTTTGACCCCTCTACGACGCTCCGTTTAGAAGATATGAAGGATTTAACAAACATTTGATTCATCAGCCGATTTCTCTAGGACCACTCGACCGATTTTAATGAATTTTACCATAAATAATCTACTTTGAAATCACTACAAAATGCGCCCACTTTGACCCCTCTACGACATTTGATTCATCAGCCGATTTCTCTAGGACCAGTCGACCGATTTTAATGAATTTACCATAAATAATCTACTTTGAAATCACTACAAAATACGCCCACTTTGACCCCTCTACGACGCTCCGTTTAGAAGATATGAATGATTTAAGAAACATTTGATTCATCAGCCGATTTCTCTAGGACCACTCGACCGATTTTAATGAATTTTACCATAAATAATCTACTTTGAAATCACTACAAAATGCGCCCACTTTGACCCCTCTACGACATTTGATTCATCAGCCGATTTCTCTAGGACCACTCGACCGATTTTAATGAATTTACATTAATAAATAATCTACTTTGAAATCACTACAAAATGCGCCCACTTTGACCCCTCTACGACGCTCCGTTTAGAAGATATGAAGGATTTAAGAAACATTTGATTCATCAGCCGATTTTTCTAGGACCACTCGACCGATTTTAATGAATTTTACCATAAATAATCTACTTTGAAATCACTACAAAATACGCCCACTTTGACCCCTCTACGACGCTCCGTTTAGAAGATATGAAGGATTTAACAAACATTTGATTCATCAGCCGATTTCTCTAGGACCACTCGACCGATTTTAATGAATTTTACCATAAATAATCTACTTTGAAATCACTACAAAATGCGCCCACTTTGACCCCTCTACGACATTTGATTCATCAGCCGATTTCTCTAGGACCAGTCGACCGATTTTAATGAATTTACCATAAATAATCTACTTTGAAATCACTACAAAATACGCCCACTTTGACCCCTCTACGACGCTCCGTTTAGAAGATATGAATGATTTAAGAAACATTTGATTCATCAGCCGATTTCTCTAGGACCACTCGACCGATTTTAATGAATTTTACCATAAATAATCTACTTTGAAATCACTACAAAATGCGCCCACTTTGACCCCTCTACGACATTTGATTCATCAGCCGATTTCTCTAGGACCACTCGACCGATTTTAATGAATTTACATTAATAAATAATCTACTTTGAAATCACTACAAAATGCGCCCACTTTGACCCCTCTACGACGCTCCGTTTAGAAGTTATGAAGGATTTAAGAAACATTTGATTCATCAGCCGATTTCTCTAGGACCACTCGACCGATTTTAATGAATTTTACCATTAATAATCTACTTTGAAATCACTACAAAATGCGCCCACCTTGACCCCTCTACGACGCTCCGTTTAGAAGTTATGAAGGATTTAAGAAACATTTGATTCATCAGCCGATTTCTTTAGGACCACTCGACCGATTTTAATGAATTTTACCATAAATAATCTACTTTGAAATCACTACAAAATGCGCCCACTTTGACCCCTCTACGACGCTCCGTTTAGAAGATATGAAGGATTTAAGAAACATTTGATTCATCAGCCGATTTCTCTAGGACCACTCGACCGATTTTAATGAATTTTACCATAAATAATCTAATTTTAAATTTCTATTAAATACGCCCACTTTGACCCCTCTACGACGCTCCGTTTAGAAGATATCAAGGATTTAAGAAACATTTGATTCATCAGCCGATTTCTCTAGGACCACTCGACCGATTTTAATGAATTTAACCATAAATAATCTACTTTGAAATCACTACAAAATGCGCCGACTTTGACCCCTCTACGACGCTCCGTTTAGAAGATATGAAGGATTTAAGAAACCTTTGATTCATCAGCCGATTTCTCTAGGACCACTCGACCGATTTTAATGAATTTTACCATAAATAATCTAATTTGAATTTTCTATAAAATGCGCCCACTTTGACCCATCTACGACGCTCCGTTTAGAAGATATGAAGGATTTAAGAAACATTTGATTCATCAACCGATTTCTCTAGGACCACTCGACCGATTTTAATGAATTTTACAATAAATAATCTACTTTGAAATCACTACACTTTGACCCCTCTACGACGCTCCGTATAGAAGATATGAAGGATTTAAGAAACATTTGATTCATCAGCCGATTTCTCTAGGACCACTCTACCGATTTTAATGAATTTTACCATAAATAATCTACTTTGAAATCACTACAAAATGCGCCCACTTTGACCCCTCTACGACGTTCCGTTTAGAAGATATGAAGGATTTAAGAAACCTTTGATTCATCAGCCGATTTCTCTAGGACCACTCGACCGATTTTAATGAATTTTACCATAAATAAACTACTTTGAAATTTCTATAAAATGCGCGCACTTTGACCCCTCTACGACGCTCCGTTTAGAAGATATGAAGGATTAAAAAAACATTTGATTCATCAGCCGATTTCTCTAGGACCACTCGACCGATTTTAATGAATTTACATTAATAAATAATCTACTTTGAAATCACTACAAAATACGCCCACTTTGACCCCTCTACGACGCTCCGTTTAGAAGATATGAAGGATATAAGAAACATTTGATTCATCAGCCGGTTTTTCTAGGACCACTCGACCGATTTTAATGAATTTTACCATAAATAATCTACTTTGAAATCACTACAAAATACGCCCACTTTGACCCCTCACGACGCTCCGTTTAAAAGATATGAAGGATTTAAGAAACATTTGATTCATCAGCCGGTTTTTCTAGGACCACTCGACCGATTTTAATGAATTTTACCATAAATAATCTACTTTGAAATCACTACAAAATACGCCCACTTTGACCCCTCACGACGCTCCGTTTAGAAGATATGAAGGATTTAAGAAACATTTGATTCATCAGCCGATTTCTCTAGGACCACTCGACCGATTTTAATGAATTTACATTAATAAATAATCTACTTTGAAATCACTACAAAATGCGCCCACTTTGACCCCTCTACGACGCTCCGTTTAGAAGATATGAAGGATTTAAGAAACATTTGATTCATCAGCCGATTTTTCTAGGACCACTCGACCGATTTTAATGAATTTTACCATAAATAATCTACTTTGAAATCACTACAAAATACGCCCACTTTGACCCCTCTACGACGCTCCGTTTAGAAGATATGAAGGATTTAACAAACATTTGATTCATCAGCCGATTTCTCTAGGACCACTCGACCGATTTTAATGAATTTTACCATAAATAATCTACTTTGAAATCACTACAAAATGCGCCCACTTTGACCCCTCTACGACATTTGATTCATCAGCCGATTTCTCTAGGACCAGTCGACCGATTTTAATGAATTTACCATAAATAATCTACTTTGAAATCACTACAAAATACGCCCACTTTGACCCCTCTACGACGCTCCGTTTAGAAGATATGAATGATTTAAGAAACATTTGATTCATCAGCCGATTTCTCTAGGACCACTCGACCGATTTTAATGAATTTTACCATAAATAATCTACTTTGAAATCACTACAAAATGCGCCCACTTTGACCCCTCTACGACATTTGATTCATCAGCCGATTTCTCTAGGACCACTCGACCGATTTTAATGAATTTACATTAATAAATAATCTACTTTGAAATCACTACAAAATGCGCCCACTTTGACCCCTCTACGACGCTCCGTTTAGAAGTTATGAAGGATTTAAGAAACATTTGATTCATCAGCCGATTTCTCTAGGACCACTCGACCGATTTTAATGAATTTTACCATTAATAATCTACTTTGAAATCACTACAAAATGCGCCCACCTTGACCCCTCTACGACGCTCCGTTTAGAAGTTATGAAGGATTTAAGAAACATTTGATTCATCAGCCGATTTCTTTAGGACCACTCGACCGATTTTAATGAATTTTACCATAAATAATCTACTTTGAAATCACTACAAAATGCGCCCACTTTGACCCCTCTACGACGCTCCGTTTAGAAGATATGAAGGATTTAAGAAACATTTGATTCATCAGCCGATTTCTCTAGGACCACTCGACCGATTTTAATGAATTTTACCATAAATAATCTAATTTTAAATTTCTATAAAATACGCCCACTTTGACCCCTCTACGACGCTCCGTTTAGAAGATATGAAGGATTTAAGAAACATTTGATTCATCAGCCGATTTCTCTAGGACCACTCGACCGATTTTAATGAATTTAACCATAAATAATCTACTTTGAAATCACTACAAAATGCGCCGACTTTGACCCCTCTACGACGCTCCGTTTAGAAGATATGAAGGATTTAAGAAACCTTTGATTCATCAGCCGATTTCTCTAGGACCACTCGACCGATTTTAATGAATTTTACCATAAATAATCTAATTTGAATTTTCTATAAAATGCGCCCACTTTGACCCATCTACGACGCTCCGTTTAGAAGATATGAAGGATTTAAGAAACATTTGATTCATCAACCGATTTCTCTAGGACCACTCGACCGATTTTAATGAATTTTACAATAAATAATCTACTTTGAAATCACTACACTTTGACCCCTCTACGACGCTCCGTTTAGAAGATATGAAGGATTTAAGAAACATTTGATTCATCAGCCGATTTCTCTAGGACCACTCTACCGATTTTAATGAATTTTACCATAAATAATCTACTTTGAAATCACTACAAAATGCGCCCACTTTGACCCCTCTACGACGTTCCGTTTAGAAGATATGAAGGATTTAAGAAACCTTTGATTCATCAGCCGATTTCTCTAGGACCACTCGACCGATTTTAATGAATTTTACCATAAATAATCTACTTTGAAATTTCTATAAAATGCGCGCACTTTGACCCCTCTACGACGCTCCGTTTAGAAGATATGAAGGATTAAAAAAACATTTGATTCATCAGCCGATTTCTCTAGGACCACTCGACCGATTTTAATGAATTTACATTAATAAATAATCTACTTTGAAATCACTACAAAATACGCCCACTTTGACCCCTCTACGACGCTCCGTTTAGAAGATATGAAGGATTTAAGAAACATTTGATTCATCAGCCGATTTCTCTAGGACCACTGGACCGATTTTAATGAATTTTACCATAAATTATCTAATTTGAAATTTCTATAAAATGCGCCCACTTTGACCCCTCTACGACGCTCCGTTTAGAAGATATGAAGGATATAAGAAACATTTGATTCATCAGCCGATTTCTCTAGGACCACTCGACCGATTTTAATGAATTTTACCATTAATAATCTACTTTGAAATCACTACAAAATGCGCCCACCTTGACCCCTCTACGACGCTCCGTTTAGAAGTAATGAAGGATTTAAGAAACATTTGATTCATCAGCCGATTTCTTTAGGACCACTCGACCGATTTTAATGAATTTTACCATAAATAATCTACTTTGAAATCACTACAAAATGCGCCCACTTTGACCCCTCTACGACGCTCCGTTTAGAAGATATGAAGGATTTAAGAAACATTTGATTCATCAGCCGATTTCTCTAGGACCACTCGACCGATTTTAATGAATTTTACCATAAATAATCTAATTTTAAATTTCTATAAAATACGCCCACTTTGACCCCTCTACGACGCTCCGTTTAGAAGATATGAAGGATTTAAGAAACATTTGATTCATCAGCCGATTTCTCTAGGACCACTCGACCGATTTTAATGAATTTTACCATAAATAATCTACTTTGAAATCACTACAAAATTCGCCGACTTTGACCCCTCTACGACGCTCCGTTTAGAAGATATGAAGGATTTAAGAAACCTTTGATTCATCAGCCGATTTCTCTAGGACCACTCGACCGATTTTAATGAATTTTACCATAAATAATCTAATTTGAATTTTCTATAAAATGCGCCCACTTTGACCCATCTACGACGCTCCGTTTAGAAGATATGAAGGATTTAAGAAACATTTGATTCATCAACCGATTTCTCTAGGACCACTCGACCGATTTTAATGAATTTTACAATAAATAATCTACTTTGAAATCACTACAAAATGCGCCCACTTTGACCCCTCTACGGCGCTCCGTTTAGAAGATATGAAGGATTTAAGAAACATTTGATTCATCAGCCGATTTCTCTAGGACCACTCGACCGATTTTAATGAATTTTACCATAAATAATCTACTTTGAAATCACTACAAAATGCGCCCACTTTGACCCCTCTACGACGTTCCGTTTAGAAGATATGAAGGATTTAAGAAACCTTTGATTCATCAGCCGATTTCTCTAGGACCACTCGACCGATTTTAATGAATTTTACCATAAATAATCTACTTTGAAATCACTACAAAATACGCCCACTTTGACCCCTCTACGACGCTCCGTTTAGAAGATATGAAGGATTTAAGAAACATTTGATTCATCAGCCGATTTCTCTAGGACCACTCGACCGATTTTAATGAATTTTACCATAAATAATCTACTTTGAAATCACTACAAAATACGCCCACTTTGACCCCTCTACGACGCTCCGTTTAGAAGATATGAAGGATTTAAGAAACATTTGATTCATCAGCCGATTTCTCTAGGACCACTCGACCGATTTTAATGAATTTTACCATAAATAATCTACTTCGAAATCACTACAAAATACGCCCACTTTGACCCCTCTACGACACTCCGTTTAGAAGATATGAAGGATTTAAGAAACATTTGATTCATCAGCCCATTTCTCTAGTAACACTCGACCGATTTTAATGAATTTTACCATAAATAATCTACTTTGAAATTTCTATAAAATGCGCCCACTTTGCCCCTCTACGACGCTCCGTTTAGAAGATATAAGAAAATATTTAATTAAAAATCGATTTTGAAAATCCAAAAAATGTTGCCAACTTTGACCCCTCTACGACGCTCCGTTTAGAAGATATGAAGGATTTAAGAAACATTTGATTCATCAGCCGATTTCTCTAGGACCACTCGACCGATTTTAATGAATTTTACCAGAAATAATCTTCTTTGAAATTTCTATAAAATGCGCCCACTTTGCCCCTCTACGACGCTCCGTTTAGAAGATATGAAGGATTTAAGAAACATTTGATTCATCAGCCGATTTCTCTAGTAACACTCGACCGATTTTAATGAATTTTACCATGAAGGATTTAAGAAACATTTGATTCATCAGCCGATTTCTCTAGGACCACTCGACCGATTTTAATGAATTTTACCAGAAATAATCTTCTTTGAAATTTCTATAAAATGCGCCCACTTTGACCCCTCTACGACGCTCCGTTTAGAAGATATAAGAAAATATTTAATTAAAAATCGATTTTGAAAATCCAAAAAATGTTCCCAACTTTGACCCCTCTACGACGCTCCGTTTAGAAGATATGAAGGATTTAAGAAACATTTGATTCATCAGCCGATTTCTCTAGGACCACTCGACCGATTTTAATGAATTTTACCATAAATAATCTACTTTGAAATCACTACAAAATACGCCCACTTTGACCCCTCTACGACGCTCCGTTTAGAAGATATGAAGGATTTAAGAAACATTTGATTCATCAGCCGATTTCTCTAGGACCACTCGACCGATTTTAATGAATTTACCATAAATAATCTACTTTGAAATCACTACAAAATACGCCCACTTTGACCCCTTTACGACGCTCCGTTTAGAAGATATGAAGGATTTAAGAAACATTTGATTCATCAGCCGATTTCTCTAGGACCACTCGACCGATTTTAATGAATTTTACCATAAATAATCTACTTCGAAATCACTACAAAATACGCCCACTTTGACCCCTCTACGACACTCCGTTTAGAAGATATGAAGGATTTAAGAAATATTTGATCATCAACCGATTTCTCTAGGACCACTCGACCGATTTTAATGAATTTTACCATAAATAATCTACTTCGAAATCACTACAAAATACGCCCACTTTGACCCCTCTACGACACTCCGTTTAGAAGATATGAAGGATTTAAGAAACATTTGATTCATCAGCCCATTTCTCTAGTAACACTCGACCGATTTTAATGAATTTTACCATAAATAATCTACTTTGAAATTTCTATAAAATGCGCCCACTTTGCCCCTCTACGACGCTCCGTTTAGAAGATATAAGAAAATATTTAATTAAAAATCGATTTTGAAAATCCAAAAAATGTTGCCAACTTTGACCCCTCTACGACGCTCCGTTTAGAAGATATGAAGGATTTAAGAAACATTTGATTCATCAGCCGATTTCTCTAGGACCACTCGACCGATTTTAATGAATTTTACCAGAAATAATCTTCTTTGAAATTTCTATAAAATGCGCCCACTTTGCCCCTCTACGACGCTCCGTTTAGAAGATATGAAGGATTTAAGAAACATTTGATTCATCAGCCGATTTCTCTAGTAACACTCGACCGATTTTAATGAATTTTACCATAAATAATCTACTTTGAAATTTCTATAAAATGCGCCCACTTTGCCCCTCTACGACGCTCCGTTTAGAAGATATAAGAAAATATTTAATTAAAAATCGATTTTGAAAATCCAAAAAATGTTGCCAACTTTGACCCCTCTACGACGCTCCGTTTAGAAGATATGAAGGATTTAAGAAACATTTGATTCATCAGCCGATTTCTCTAGGACCACTCGACCGATTTTAATGAATTTTACCATAAATAATCTACTTTGAAATCACTACAAAATACGCCCACTTTGACCCCTCTACGACGCTCCGTTTAGAAGATATGAAGGATTTAAGAAACATTTGATTCATCAGCCCATTTCTCTAGTAACACTCGACCGATTTTAATGAATTTTACCATAAATAATCTACTTTGAAATTTCTATAAAATGCGCCCACTTTGCCCCTCTACGACGCTCCGTTTAGAAGATATAAGAAAATATTTAATTAAAAATCGATTTTGAAAATCCAAAAAATGTTCCCAACTTTGACCCCTCTACGACGCTCCGTTTAGAAGATATGAAGGATTTAAGAAACAGTTGATTCATCAGCCGATTTCTCTAGGACCACTCGACCGATTTTAATGAATTTTACCATAAATAATCTACTTTGAAATCACTACAAAATACGCCCACTTTGACCCCTCTACGACGCTCCGTTTAGAAGATATGAAGGATTTAAGAAACATTTGATTCATCAGCCGATTTCTCTAGGACCACTCGACCGATTTTAATGAATTTACCATAAATAATCTACTTTGAAATCACTACAAAATACGCCCACTTTGACCCCTTTACGACGCTCCGTTTAGAAGATATGAAGGATTTAAGAAACATTTGATTCATCAGCCGATTTCTCTAGGACCACTCGACCGATTTTAATGAATTTTACCATAAATAATCTACTTCGAAATCACTACAAAATACGCCCACTTTGACCCCTCTACGACACTCCGTTTAGAAGATATGAAGGATTTAAGAAATATTTGATCATCAACCGATTTCTCTAGGACCACTCGACCGATTTTAATGAATTTTACCATAAATAATCTACTTTGAAATTTCTATAAAATGCGCCCACTTTGACCCCTCTACGACGCTTCGTTTAGAAGATATGAAGGATTTAAGAAACATTTGATTCATCAGCCGATTTCTCTAGGACCACTCGACCGATTTTAATGAATTTACCATAAATAATCTACTTTGAAATCACTACAAAATACGCCCACTTTGACCCCTTTACGACGCTCCGTTTAGAAGATATGAAGGATTTAAGAAACATTTGATTCATCAGCCGATTTCTCTAGGACCACTCGACCGATTTTAATGAATTTTACCATAAATAATCTACTTCGAAATCACTACAAAATACGCCCACTTTGACCCCTCTACGACACTCCGTTTAGAAGATATGAAGGATTTAAGAAATATTTGATCATCAACCGATTTCTCTAGGACCACTCGACCGATTTTAATGAATTTTACCATAAATAATCTACTTTGAAATTTCTATAAAATGCGCCCACTTTGACCCCTCTACGACGCTTCGTTTAGAAGATATGAAGGATTTAAGAAACATTTGATTCATCAGCCGATTTCTCTAGGACCACTCGACCGATTTTAATGAATTTACCATAAATAATCTACTTTGAAATCACTACAAAATACGCCCACTTTGACCCCTTTACGACGCTCCGTTTAGAAGATATAAGAAAATATTTAATTAAAAATCGATTTTGAAAATCCAAAAAATGTTGCCAACTTTGACCCCTCTACGACGCTCCGTTTAGAAGATATGAAGGATTTAAGAAACAGTTGATTCATCAGCCGATTTCTCTAGGACCACTCGACCGATTTTAATGAATTTTACCATAAATAATCTACTTTGAAATCACTACAAAATACGCCCACTTTGACCACTCTACGACGCTCCGTTTAGAAGATATGAAGGATTTAAGAAACATTTGATTCATCAGCCGATTTCTCTAGGACCACTCGACCGATTTTAATGAATTTTACCATAAATAATCAACTTTGAAATTTCTATAAAATGCGCCCACTTTGACTCCTCTACGACGCTCCGTTTAGAAGATATGAAGGATTTAAGAAACAGTTGATTCATCAGCCGATTTCTCTAGGACCACTCGACCGATTTTAATGAATTTTACCATAAATAATCTACTTCGAAATCACTACAAAATACGCCCACTTTGACCCCTCTACGACATTCCGTTTAGAAGATATGAAGGATTTAAGAAACATTTGATTCATCAGCCCATTTCTCTAGTAACACTCGACCGATTTTAATGAATTTTACCATAAATAATCTACTTTGAAATTTCTATAAAATGCGCCCACTTTGCCCCTCTACGACGCTCCGTTTAGAAGATATAAGAAAATATTTAATTAAAAATCGATTTTGAAAATCCAAAAAATGTTGCCAACTTTGACCCCTCTACGACGCTCCGTTTAGAAGATATGAAGGATTTAAGAAACATTTGATTCATCAGCCGATTTCTCTAGGACCACTCGACCGATTTTAATGAATTTTACCAGAAATAATCTTCTTTGAAATTTCTATAAAATGCGCCCACTTTGACCCCTCTACGACGCTCCGTTTAGAAGATATAAGAAAATATTTAATTAAAAATCGATTTTGAAAATCCAAAAAATGTTCCCAACTTTGACCCCTGTACGACGCTCCGTTTAGAAGATATGAAGGATTTAAGAAACAGTTGATTCATCAGCCGATTTCTCTAGGACCACTCGACCGATTTTAATGAATTTTACCATAAATAATCTACTTTGAAATCACTACAAAATACGCCCACTTTGACCCCTCTACGACGCTCCGTTTAGAAGATATGAAGGATTTAAGAAACATTTGATTCATCAGCCGATTTCTCTAGGACCACTCGACCGATTTTAATGAATTTACCATAAATAATCTACTTTGAAATCACTACAAAATACGCCCACTTTGACCCCTTTACGACGCTCCGTTTAGAAGATATGAAGGATTTAAGAAACATTTGATTCATCAGCCGATTTCTCTAGGACCACTCGACCGATTTTAATGAATTTTACCATAAATAATCTACTTCGAAATCACTACAAAATACGCCCACTTTGACCCCTCTACGACACTCCGTTTAGAAGATATGAAGGATTTAAGAAATATTTGATCATCAACCGATTTCTCTAGGACCACTCGACCGATTTTAATGAATTTTACCATAAATAATCTACTTTGAAATTTCTATAAAATGCGCTACAAAATGCGCCCACTTTGACCCCTCTACGACGCTCCGTTTAGCAGTTATGAAGGATTTAAGAAACCTTTGATTCATCAGACGATTTCTCTAGGACCACTCGACCGATTTTAATGAATTTTACCATAAATAATCTACTTTGAAATTTCTATAAAATGCGCCCACTTTGCCCCTCTACGACGCTCCGTTTAGAAGTTATGAAGGTTTTAAGAAAATATTTAATTAAAAATCGATTTTGAAAATCCAAAAAATGTTGCCAACTTTGACCCCTCTACGACGCTCCGTTTAGAAGATATGAAGGATTTAAGAAACCTTTGATTCATCAGCCGATTTCTCCATCATCAACCGATTTCTCTAGGACCACTCGACCGATTTTAATGAATTTTACCATAAATAATCTACTTTGAAATTTCTATAAAATGCGCCCACTTTGACCCCTCTACGACGCTCCGTTTAGAAGATATGAAGGATTTAAGAAACATTTGATACATCAGCCGATTTCTCTAGGACCACTCGACCGATTTTAATGAATTTACCATAAATAATCTACTTTGAAATCACTACAAAATACGCCCACTTTGACCCCTTTACGACGCTCCGTTTAGAAGATATGAAGGATTTAAGAAACATTTGATTCATCAGCCGATTTCTCTAGTAACACTCGACCGATTTTAATGAATTTTACCATAAATAATCTACTTTGAAATTTCTATAAAATGCGCCCACTTTGCCCCTCTACGACGCTCCGTTTAGAAGATATAAGAAAATATTTAATTAAAAATCGATTTTGAAAATCCAAAAAATGTTGCCAACTTTGACCCCTCTACGACGCTCCGTTTAGAAGATATGAAGGATTTAAGAAACATTTGATTCATCAGCCGATTTCTCTAGGACCACTCGACCGATTTTAATGAATTTTACCATAAATAATCTACTTTGAAATCACTACAAAATACGCCCACTTTGACCCCTCTACGACGCTCCGTTTAGAAGATATGAAGGATTTAAGAAACAGTTGATTCATCAGCCGATTTCTCTAGGACCACTCGACCGATTTTAATGAATTTTACCATAAATAATCTACTTTGAAATCACTACAAAATACGCCCACTTTGACCCCTCTACGACGCTCCGTTAAGATATGAAGGATTTAAGAAACATTTGATTCATCAGCCGATTTCTCTAGGACCACTCGACCGATTTTAATGAATTTTACCATAAATAATCTACTTTGAAATCACAACAAAATACGCCCACTTTGACCCCTCTACGACGCTCCGTTTAGAAGATATGAAGGATTTAAGAAACATTTGATTCATCAGCCGATTTCTCTAGGACCACTCGACCGATTTTAATGAATTTTACCATAAATAATCTACTTTGAAATCACTACAAAATACGCCCACTTTGACCCCTCTACGACGCTCCGTTTAGAAGATATGAAGGATTTAAGAAACATTTGATTCATCAGCCCATTTCTCTAGGACCACTCGACCGATTTTAATGAATTTTACCATAAATAATCTACTTTGAAATTTCTATAAAATGCGCCCACTTTGCCCCTCTACGACGCTCCGTTTAGAAGATATAAGAAAATATTTAATTAAAAATCGATTTTGAAAATCCAAAAAATGTTCCCAACTTTGACCCCTCTACGACGCTCCGTTTAGAAGATATGAAGGATTTAAGAAACCTTTGATTCATCAGCCGATTTCTCCAGGACCACTCGACCGATTTTAATGAATTTTACCATAAATAATCTACTTTGAAATCACTACAAAATACGCCCACTTTGACCACTCTACGACGCTCCGTTTAGAAGATATGAAGGATTTAAGAAACATTTGATTCATCAGCCGATTTCTCTAGGACCACTCGACCGATTTTAATGAATTTTACCATAAATAATCTACTTTGAAATTTCTATAAAATGCGCCCACTTTGCCCCTCTACGACGCTCCGTTTAGAAGATATAAGAAAATATTTAATTAAAAATCGATTTTGAAAATCCAAAAAATGTTGCCAACTTTGACCCCTCTACGACGCTCCGTTTAGAAGATATGAAGGATTTAAGAAACATTTGATTCATCAGCCGATTTCTCTAGGACCACTCGACCGATTTTAATGAATTTTACCATAAATAATCTACTTTGAAATCACTACAAAATACGCCCACTTTGACCCCTCTACGACGCTCCGTTTAGAAGATATGAAGGATTTAAGAAACAGTTGATTCATCAGCCGATTTCTCTAGGACCACTCGACCGATTTTAATGAATTTTACCATAAATAATCTACTTTGAAATCACTACAAAATACGCCCACTTTGACCCCTCTACGACGCTCCGTTAAGATATGAAGGATTTAAGAAACATTTGATTCATCAGCCGATTTCTCTAGGACCACTCGACCGATTTTAATGAATTTTACCATAAATAATCTACTTTGAAATCACAACAAAATACGCCCACTTTGACCCCTCTACGACGCTCCGTTTAGAAGATATGAAGGATTTAAGAAACATTTGATTCATCAGCCGATTTCTCTAGGACCACTCGACCGATTTTAATGAATTTTACCATAAATAATCTACTTTGAAATCACTACAAAATACGCCCACTTTGACCCCTCTACGACGCTCCGTTTAGAAGATATGAAGGATTTAAGAAACATTTGATTCATCAGCCCATTTCTCTAGGACCACTCGACCGATTTTAATGAATTTTACCATAAATAATCTACTTTGAAATTTCTATAAAATGCGCCCACTTTGCCCCTCTACGACGCTCCGTTTAGAAGATATAAGAAAATATTTAATTAAAAATCGATTTTGAAAATCCAAAAAATGTTCCCAACTTTGACCCCTCTACGACGCTCCGTTTAGAAGATATGAAGGATTTAAGAAACCTTTGATTCATCAGCCGATTTCTCCAGGACCACTCGACCGATTTTAATGAATTTTACCATAAATAATCTACTTTGAAATCACTACAAAATACGCCCACTTTGACCACTCTACGACGCTCCGTTTAGAAGATATGAAGGATTTAAGAAACATTTGATTCATCAGCCGATTTCTCTAGGACCACTCGACCGATTTTAATGAATTTTACCATAAATAATCTACTTTGAAATTTCTATAAAATGCGCCCACTTTGACCCCTCTACGACGCTCCGTTTAGAAGATATGAAGGATTTAAGAAACAGTTGATTCATCAGCCGATTTCTCTAGGACCACTCGACCGATTTTAATGAATTTTACCATAAATAATCTACTTTGAAATCACTACAAAATACGCCCACTTTGACCCCTCTACGACGCTCCGTTTAGAAGATATGAAGGATTTAAGAAACATTTGATTCATCAGCCGATTTCTCTAGGACCACTCGACCGATTTTAATGAATTTACCATAAATAATCTACTTTGAAATCACTACAAAATACGCCCACTTTGACCCCTTTACGACGCTCCGTTTAGAAGATATGAAGGATTTAAGAAACATTTGATTCATCAGCCGATTTCTCTAGGACCACTCGACCGATTTTAATGAATTTTAACATAAATAATCTACTTCGAAATCACTACAAAATACGCCCACTTTGACCCCTCTACGACACTCCGTTTAGAAGATATGAAGGATTTAAGAAATATTCGATCATCAACCGATTTCTCTAGGACCACTCGACCGATTTTAATGAATTTTACCATAAATAATCTACTTTGAAATTTCTATAAAATGCGCCCACTTTGACCCCTCTACGACGCTCCGTTTAGAAGTTATGAAGGTTTTAAGAAAATATTTAATTAAAAATCGATTTTGAAAATCCAAAAAATGTTGCCAACTTCTCTACGACGCTCCGTTTAGAAGATATGGATAAGGATTTAAGAAACATTTGATTCATCAGCCGATTTCTCCAGGACCACTCGACCGATTTTAATGAATTTTACCATAAATAATCTATTTTGAAATTTCTATAAAATGAGCCCACTTTGACCCCTCTACGACGCTCCGTTTAGAAGATATGAAGGATTTAAGAAACATTTGATTCATCAGCCGATTTCTCTAGGACCACTCGACCGATTTTAATGAATTTTACCATAAATAATCTACTTTGAAATCACTACAAAATACGCCCACTTTGACCCCTCTACGACGCTCCGTTTAGAAGATATGAAGGATTTAAGAAACATTTGATTCATCAGCCCATTTCTCTAGTAACACTCGACCGATTTTAATGAATTTTACCATAAATAATCTACTTTGAAATTTCTATAAAATGCGCCCACTTTGCCCCTCTACGACGCTCCGTTTAGAAGATATAAGAAAATATTTAATTAAAAATCGATTTTGAAAATCCAAAAAATGTTCCCAACTTTGACCCCTCTACGACGCTCCGTTTAGAAGATATGAAGGATTTAAGAAACCTTTGATTCATCAGCCGATTTCTCCAGGACCACTCGACCGATTTTAATGAATTTTACCATAAATAATCTACTTTGAAATCACTACAAAATACGCCCACTTTGACCACTCTACGACGCTCCGTTTAGAAGATATGAAGGATTTAAGAAACATTTGATTCATCAGCCGATTTCTCTAGGACCACTCGACCGATTTTAATGAATTTTACCATAAATAATCTACTTTGAAATTTCTATAAAATGCGCCCACTTTGACCCCTCTACGACGCTCCGTTTAGAAGATATGAAGGATTTAAGAAACAGTTGATTCATCAGCCGATTTCTCTAGGACCACTCGACCGATTTTAATGAATTTTACCATAAATAATCTACTTTGAAATCACTACAAAATACGCCCACTTTGACCCCTCTACGACGCTCCGTTTAGAAGATATGAAGGATTTAAAAAACATTTGATTCATCAGCCGATTTCTCTAGGACCACTCGACCGATTTTAATGAATTTTACCATAAATAATCTAATTTGAAATTTCTACAAAATGCGCCCACTTTGACCCCTCTACGACGCTCCGTTTAGAAGTTATGAAGGTTTTAAATTTGAATAATCTAATTTGAAATTTCTATAAAATGCGCCCACTTTGACCCCTCTACGACGGTCCGTTTAGAAGATATGAAGGATTTAAAAAACATTTGATTCATCAGCCGATTTCTCTAGGACCACTCGACCGATTTTAATGAATTTTACCATAAATAATCTACTTTGAAATTTCTATAAAATGCGCCCACTTTGACCCCTCTACGACGCTCCGTTTAGAAGATATGAAGGATTTAAGAAACAGTTGATTCATCAGCCGATTTCTCTAGGACCACTCGACCGATTTTAATGAATTTTACCATAAATAATCTACTTTGAAATTTCTATAAAATGCGCCCACTTTGACCCCTCTACGACGCTCCGTTTAGAAGTTATGAAGGTTTTAAGAAAATATTTAATTAAAAATCGATTTTGAAAATCCAAAAAATGTTGCCAACTTCTCTACGACGCTCCGTTTAGAAGATATGGATAAGGATTTAAGAAACATTTGATTCATCAGCCGATTTCTCCAGGACCACTCGACCGATTTTAATGAATTTTACCATAAATAATCTATTTTGAAATTTCTATAAAATGAGCCCACTTTGACCCCTCTACGACGCTCCGTTTAGAAGATATGAAGGATTTAAGAAACCTTTGATTCATCAGCCGATTTCTCTAGGACCACTCGACCGATTTTAATTAATTTTACCATAAATAATCTACTTTGAAATTTCTACAAAATGCGCCCACTTTGACCCCTCTACGACGCTCCGTTTAGAAGTTATGAAGGATTTAAGAAACCTTTGATTCATCAGCCGATTTCTCTAGGACCACTCGACCGATTTTAATGAATTTTACCATAAATAATCTACTTTGAAATTTCTATAAAATGCGCCCACTTTGCCCCTCTACGACGCTCCGTTTAGAAGTTATGAAGGTTTTAAGAAAATATTTAATTAAAAATCGATTTTGAAAATCCAAAAAATGTTGCCAACTTTGACCCCTCTACGACGCTCCGTTTAGAAGATATGAAGGATTTAAGAAACCTTTGATTCATCAGCCGATTTCTCCAGGACCACTCGACCGATTTTAATGAATTTTAGCAGAAATAATCTACTTTGAAATCACTACAAAATACGCCCACTTTGACCCCTCTACGACGCTCCGTTTAGAAGATATGAAGGATTTAAGAAACATTTGATTCATCAGCCGATTTCTCTAGGACCACTCGACCGATTTTAATGAATTTTACCATAAATAATCTACTTTGAAATCACTACAAAATACGCCCACTTTGACCCCTCTACGACGCTCCGTTTAGAAGATATGAAGGATTTAAGAAACATTTGATTCATCAGCCGATTTCTCTAGGACCACTCGACCGATTTTAATGAATTTACCATAAATAATCTACTTTGAAATCACTACAAAATACGCCCACTTTGACCCCTTTACGACGCTCCGTTTAGAAGATATGAAGGATTTAAGAAACATTTGATTCATCAGCCGATTTCTCTAGGACCACTCGACCGATTTTAATGAATTTTACCATAAATAATCTACTTCGAAATCACTACAAAATACGCCCACTTTGACCCCTCTACGACACTCCGTTTAGAAGATATGAAGGATTTAAGAAATATTTGATCATCAACCGATTTCTCTAGGACCACTCGACCGATTTTAATGAATTTTACCATAAATAATCTACTTTGAAATTTCTATCAAATGCGCCCACTTTGACCCCTCTACGACGCTCCGTTTAGAACTTATGAAGGCTTTAAGAAAATATTTAATTAAAAATCGATTTTGAAAATCCAAAAAATGTTGCCAACTTTGACCCCTCTACGACGCTCCGTTTAGAAGATATGAAGGATTTAAGAAACATTTGATTCATCAGCCGATTTCTCCAGGACCACTCGACCGATTTTAATGAATTTTACCATAAATAATCTATTTTGAAATTTCTATAAAATGCGCTCACTTTGACCCCTCTACGACGCTCCGTTTAGAAGATATGAAGGATTTAAGAAACCTTTGATTCATCAGCCGATTTCTCTAGGACCACTCGACCGATTTTAATGAATTTTACCATAAATAATCTACTTTAAAATTTCTACAAAATGCGCCCACTTTGACCCCTCTACGACGCTCCGTTTAGAAGATATGAAGGATTTAAGAAACATTTGATTCATCAGCCGATTTCTCTAGGACCACTCGACCGATTTTAATGAATTTTACCATAAATAATCTACTTTGAAATCACTACAAAATGCGCCCACTTTGACCCCTCTACGACGCTCCGTTTAGAAGTTATGAAGGATTTAAGAAACCTTTGATTCATCAGCCGATTTCTCTAGGACCACTCGACCGATTTTAATGAATTTTACCATAAATAATCTACTTTGAAATTTCTATAAAATGCGCCCACTTTGCCCCTCTACGACGCTCCGTTTAGAAGTTATGAAGGTTTTAAGAAAATATTTAATTAAAAATCGATTTTGAAAATCCAAAAAATGTTGCCAACTTTGACCCCTCTACGACGCTCCGTTTAGAAGATATGAAGGATTTAAGAAACCTTTGATTCATCAGCCGATTTCTCTAGGACCACTCGACCGATTTTAATGAATTTTAGCAGAAATAATCTACTTTGAAATTTCTATAAAATGCGCCCACTTTGACCCCTCTACGACGCTCCGTTTAGAAGTTATGAAGGTTTTAAGAAAATATTTAATTAAAAATCGATTTTGAAAATCCAAAAAATGTTGCCAACTTTGACCCCTCTACGACGCTCCGTTTAGAAGATATGAAGGATTTAAGAAACATTTGATTCATCAGCCGATTTCTCTAGGACCACTCGACCGATTTTAATGAATTTTACCATAAATAATCTACTTTGAAATCACTACAAAATGCGCCCACTTTGACCCCTCTACGACGCTCCGTTTAGATGATATGAAGGATTTAAGAAACATTTGATTCATCAGCCGATTTCTCTAGGACCACTCGACCGATTTTAATGAATTTTACCATAAATAATCTACTTTGAAATCACTACAAAATGCGCCCACTTTGACCCCTCTACGACGCTCCGTTTAGAAGTTATGAAGGATTTAAGAAACCTTTGATTCATCAGCCGATTTCTCTAGGACCACTCGACCGATTTTAATGAATTTTACCATAAATAATCTACTTTGAAATTTCTATAAAATGCGCCCACTTTGCCCCTCTACGACGCTCCGTTTAGAAGTTATGAAGGTTTTAAGAAAATATTTAATTAAAAATCGATTTTGAAAATCCAAAAAATGTTGCCAACTTTGACCCCTCTACGACGCTCCGTTTAGAAGATATGAAGGATTTAAGAAACCTTTGATTCATCAGCCGATTTCTCTAGGACCACTCGACCGATTTTAATGAATTTTAGCAGAAATAATCTACTTTGAAATTTCTATAAAATGCGCCCACTTTGACCCCTCTACGACGCTCCGTTTAGAAGTTATGAAGGTTTTAAGAAAATATTTAATTAAAAATCGATTTTGAAAATCCAAAAAATGTTGCCAACTTTGACCCCTCTACGACGCTCCGTTTAGAAGATATGAAGGATTTAAGAAACCTTTGATTCATCAGCCGATTTCTCTAGGACCACTCGACCGATTTTAATGAATTTTACCATAAATAATCTACTTTGAAATCACTACAAAATGCGCCCACTTTGACCCCTCTACGACGCTCCGTTTAGAAGATATGAAGGATTTAAGAAACCTTTGATTCATCAGCCGATTTCTCTAGGACCACTCGACCGATTTTAATGAATTTTACCAGAAATAATCTACTTTGAAATCACTACAAAATGCGCCCACTTTGACCCCTCTACGACGCTCCGTTTAGAAGATATGAAGGATTTAAGAAACATTTGATTCATCAGCCGATTTCTCTAGGACCACTCGACCGATTTTAATGAATTTTACCATAAATAATCTACTTTGAAATCACTACAAAATGCGCCCACTTTGACCCCTCTACGACGCTCCGTTTAGAAGATATGAAGGATTTAAGAAACATTTGATTCATCAGCCGATTTCTCTAGGACCACTCGACCGATTTTAATGAATTTTACCATAAATAATCTACTTCGAAATCACTACAAAATACGCCCACTTTGACCCCTCTACGACACTCCGTTTAGAAGCTATAAGAAAATATTTAATTAAAAATCGATTTTGAAAATCCAAAAAATGTTACCAACTTTGACCCCTCTACGACGCTCCGATTAGAAGATATGAAGGATTTAAGAAACATTTGATTCATCAGCCGATTTCTCTAGGACCACTCGACCGATTTTAATGAATTTTACCAGAAATAATCTTCTTTGAAATTTCTATAAAATGCGCCCACTTTGACCCCTCTACGACACTCCGTTTAGAAGCTATAAGAAAATATTTAATTAAAAATCGATTTTGAAAATCCAAAAAATGTTACCAACTTTGACCCCTCTACGACGCTCCGTTTAGAAGATATGAAGGATTTAAGAAACATTTGATTCATCAGCCGATTTCTCTAGGACCACTCGACCGATTTTAATGAATTTTACCAGAAATAATCTTCTTTGAAATTTCTATAAAATGCGCCCACTTTGACCCCTCTACGACACTCCGTTTAGAAGATATGAAGGATTTAAGAAACATTTGATTCATCAGCCGATTTCTCTAGGACCACTCGACCGATTTTAATGAATTCTACCATACATAATCTACTTTGAAATCACTACAAAATACGCCCACTTTGACCCCTCTACGACGTTCCGTTTAGAAGTTATGAAGGTTTTAAGAAAATATTTTATTAAAAATCGATTTTGAAAATCCAAAAAATGTTGCCAACTTCTCTACGACGCTCCGTTTAGAAGTTATGAAGGATTTAAGACCACTCTACCGATTTTAATGAATTTTACCATAAATAATCTACTTTGAAATTTCTATAAAATGCGCCCACTTTGACCCCTCTACGACGCTCCGTTTAGAAGTTATGAAGGTTTTAAGAAAATATTTAATTAAAAATCGATTTTGAAAATCCAAAAAATGTTGCCAACTTTGACCCCTCTACGACGCTCCGTTTAGAAGATATGAAGGATTTAAGAAACCTTTGATTCATCAGCCGATTTCTCTAGGACCACTCGACCGATTTTAATGAATTTTAGCAGAAATAATCTACTTTGAAATTTCTATAAAATGCGCCCACTTTGACCCCTCTACGACGCTCCGTTTAGAAGTTATGAAGGTTTTAAGAAAATATTTAATTAAAAATCGATTTTGAAAATCCAAAAAATGTTGCCAACTTTGACCCCTCTACGACGCTCCGTTTAGAAGATATGAAGGATTTAAGAAACCTTTGATTCATCAGCCGATTTCTCTAGGACCACTCGACCGATTTTAATGAATTTTACCATAAATAATCTACTTTGAAATCACTACAAAATGCGCCCACTTTGACCCCTCTACGACGCTCCGTTTAGAAGATATGAAGGATTTAAGAAACCTTTGATTCATCAGCCGATTTCTCTAGGACCACTCGACCGATTTTAATGAATTTTACCAGAAATAATCTACTTTGAAATCACTACAAAATGCGCCCACTTTGACCCCTCTACGACGCTCCGTTTAGAAGATATGAAGGATTTAAGAAACATTTGATTCATCAGCCGATTTCTCTAGGACCACTCGACCGATTTTAATGAATTTTACCATAAATAATCTACTTCGAAATCACTACAAAATACGCCCACTTTGACCCCTCTACGACACTCCGTTTAGAAGCTATAAGAAAATATTTAATTAAAAATCGATTTTGAAAATCCAAAAAATGTTACCAACTTTGACCCCTCTACGACGCTCCGTTTAGAAGATATGAAGGATTTAAGAAACATTTGATTCATCAGCCGATTTCTCTAGGACCACTCGACCGATTTTAATGAATTTTACCAGAAATAATCTTCTTTGAAATTTCTATAAAATGCGCCCACTTTGACCCCTCTACGACACTCCGTTTAGAAGCTATAAGAAAATATTTAATTAAAAATCGATTTTGAAAATCCAAAAAATGTTACCAACTTTGACCCCTCTACGACGCTCCGTTTAGAAGATATGAAGGATTTAAGAAACATTTGATTCATCAGCCGATTTCTCTAGGACCACTCGACCGATTTTAATGAATTTTACCAGAAATAATCTTCTTTGAAATTTCTATAAAATGCGCCCACTTTGACCCCTCTACGACACTCCGTTTAGAAGATATGAAGGATTTAAGAAACATTTGATTCATCAGCCGATTTCTCTAGGACCACTCGACCGATTTTAATGAATTCTACCATACATAATCTACTTTGAAATCACTACAAAATACGCCCACTTTGACCCCTCTACGACGTTCCGTTTAGAAGTTATGAAGGTTTTAAGAAAATATTTTATTAAAAATCGATTTTGAAAATCCAAAAAATGTTGCCAACTTCTCTACGACGCTCCGTTTAGAAGTTATGAAGGATTTAAGACCACTCTACCGATTTTAATGAATTTTACCATAAATAATCTACTTTGAAATTTCTATAAAATGCGCCCACTTTGACCCCTCTACGACGCTCCGTTTAGAAGTTATGAAGGTTTTAAGAAAATATTTAATTAAAAATCGATTTTGAAAATCCAAAAAATGTTGCCAACTTCTCTACGACGCTCCGTTTAGAAGTTATGAAGGATTTAAGAAACCTTTGATTCATCAGCCGATTTCTCTAGGACCACTCGACCGATTTTAATGAATTTTACCAGAAATAAACTACTTTGAAATTTCTATAAAATGCGCCCACTTTGACCCCTCTACGACGCTCCGTTTAGAAGATATGAAGGATTTAAGAAACCTTTGATTCATCAGCCGATTTCTCTAGGACCACTCGACCGATTTTAATGAATTTTACCATAAATAATCTACTTTGAAATCACTACAAAATTCGCCCACTTTGACCCCTCTACGACGCTCCGTTTAGAAGATATGAAGGATTTAAGAAACATTTGATTCATCAGCCGATTTCTCTAGGACCACTCGACCGATTTTAATGAATTTTACCATAAATAATCTACTTTGAAATCACTACAAAATGCGCCCACTTTGACCCCTCTACGACGTTCCGTTTAGAAGATATGAAGGATTTAAGAAACCTTTGATTCATCAGCCGATTTCTCTAGGACCACTCGACCGATTTTAATGAATTTTACCATAAATAATCTACTTTGAAATTTCTATAAAATGCGCCCACTTTGACCCCTCTACGACGCTCCGTTTAGAAGTTATGAAGGATTTAAGAAACCTTTGATTCATCAGCCGATTTCTCTAGGACCACTCGACCGATTTTAATGAATTTTACCATAAATAATCTACTTTGAAATCACTACAAAATGCGCCCACTTTGACCCCTCTACGACGCTCCGTTTAGAAGATATGAAGGATTTAAGAAACATTTGATTCATCAGCCGATTTCTCTAGGACCACTCGACCGATTTTAATGAATTTTACCATAAATAATCTACTTTGAAATTTCTATAAAATGCGCCCACTTTGCCCCTCTACGATGCTCCGTTTAGAAGTTATGAAGGTTTTAAGAAAATATTTAATTAAAAATCGATTTTGAAAATCCAAAAAATGTTGCCAACTTTGACCCCTCTACGACGCTCCGTTTAGAAGATATGAAGGATTTAAGAAACCTTTGATTCATCAGCCGATTTCTCTAGGACCACTCGACCGATTTTAATGAATTTTACCAGAAATAATCTACTTTGAAATTTCTATAAAATGCGCCCACTTTGACCCCTCTACGACGCTTTGTTTAGAAGTTATGAAGGATTTAAGAAACATTTGATTCATCAGCCGATTTCTCTAGGACCACTCGATCGATTTTAATGAATTTTACCATAAATAATCTACTTTGAAATTTCTATAAAATGCGCCCACTTTGACCCCTCTACGACGCTCCGTTTAGAAGTTATGAAGGATTTAAGAAACCTTTGATTCATCAGCCGATTTCTCTAGGACCACTCGACCGATTTTAATGAATTTTACCAGAAATAATCTACTTTGAAATTTCTATAAAATGCGCCCACTTTGACCCCTCTACGACGCTTTGTTTAGAAGTTATGAAGGATTTAAGAAACATTTGATTCATCAGCCGATTTCTCTAGGACCACTCGACCGATTTTAATGAATTTTACCATAAATAATCTACTTTGAAATCACTACAAAATGCGCCCACTTTGACCCCTCTACGACGCTCCGTTTAGAAGTTATGAAGGATTTAAGAAACCTTTGATTCATCAGCCGATTTCTCTAGGACCACTCGACCGATTTTAATGAATTTTACCATAAATAATCTACTTTGAAATCACTACAAAATACGCCCACTTTGACCCCTCTACGACGCTCCGTTTAGAAGATATGACGGATTTAAGAAACATTTGATTCATCAGCCGATTTCTCTAGGACCACTCGACCGATTTTAATGAATTTTACCATAAATAATCTACTTTGAAATCACTACAAAATGCGCCCACTTTGACCCCTCTACGACGCTCCGTTTAGAAGATATGAAGGATTTAAGAAACATTTGATTCATCAGCCGATTGAAATTTCTATAAAATGCGCCCACTTTGACCCCTCTACGACGCTCCGTTTAGAAGATATGAAGGATTTAAGAAACATTTGATTCATCAGCCGATTTCTCTAGGACCACTCGACCGATTTTAATGAATTTTACCAGAAATAATCTACTTTGAAATCACTACAAAATGCGCCCACTTTGACCCCTCTACGACGTTCCGTTTAGAAGATATGAAGGATTTAAGAAACATTTGATTCATCAGCCGATTTCTCTAGGACCACTCGACCGATTTTAATGAATTTTACCATAAATAATCTACTTTGAAATCACTACAAAATACGCCCACTTTGACCCCTCTACGACGCTCCGTTTAGAAGATATGACGGATTTAAGAAACATTTGATTCATCAGCCGATTGAAATTTCTATAAAATGCGCCCACTTTGACCCCTCTACGACGCTCCGTTTAGAAGATATGAAGGATTTAAGAAACATTTGATTCATCAGCCGATTTCTCTAGGACCACTCGACCGATTTTAATGAATTTTACCATAAATAATCTACTTTGAAATCACTACAAAATGCGCCCACTTTGACCCCTCTACGACGCTCCGTTTAGAAGATATGAAGGATTTAAGAAACATTTGATTCATCAGCCGATTTCTCTAGGACCACTCGACCGATTTTAATGAATTTTACCATAAATAATCTACTTTGAAATTTCAACAAAATGCGCCCACTTTGACCCCTCTACGAAGCTCCGTTTAGAAGATATGAAGGATTTAAGAAACCTTTGATTCATCAGCCGATTTCTCTAGGACCACTCGACCGATTTTAATGAATTTTACCAGAAATAATCTACTTTGAAATTTCTATAAAATGCGCCCACTTTGACCCCTCTACGACGCTTTGTTTAGAAGTTATGAAGGATTTAAGAAACATTTGATTCATCAGCCGATTTCTCTAGGACCACTCGACCGATTTTAATGAATTTTACCATAAATAATCTACTTTGAAATCACTACAAAATACGCCCACTTTGACCCCTCTACGACGCTCCGTTAAGAAGATATGAAGGATTTAAGAAACATTTGATTCATCAGCCGATTTCTCTAGGACCACTCGACCGATTTTAATGAATTTTACCATAAATAATCTACTTTGAAATCACTACAAAATGCGCCCACTTTGACCCCTCTACGACGCTCCGTTTAGAAGATATGAAGGATTTAAGAAACATTTGATTCATCAGCCGATTTCTCTAGGACCACTCGACCGATTTTAATGAATTTTACCATAAATAATCTACTTTGAAATCACTACAAAATGCGCCCACTTTGACCCCTCTACGACGCTCCGTTTAGAAGATATGAAGGATTTAAGAAACATTTGATTCATCAGCCGATTTCTCTAGGACCACTCGACCGATTTTAATGAATTTTACCATAAATAATCTACTTTGAAATCACTACAAAATGCGCCCACTTTGACCCCTCTACGACGCTCCGTTTAGAAGTTATGAAGGATTTAAGAAACCTTTGATTCATCAGTCGATTTCTCTAGGACCACTCGACCGATTTTAATGAATTTTACCATAAATAATCTACTTTGAAATCACTACAAAATACGCCCACTTTGACCCCTCTACGACGCTCCGTTTAGAAGATATGACGGATTTAAGAAACATTTGATTCATCAGCCGATTTCTCTAGGACCACTCGACCGATTTTAATGAATTTTACCATAAATAATCTACTTTGAAATTTCTATAAAATGCGCCCACTTTGACCCCTCTACGACGCTCCGTTTAGAAGATATGAAGGATTTAAGAAACCTTTGATTCATCAGCCGATTTCTCTAGGACCACTCTACCGATTTTAATGAATTTTACCATAAATAATCTACTTTGAAATTTCTATAAAATGCGCCCACTTTGACCCCTCTACTACGCTCCGTTTAGAAGTTATGAAGGATTTAAGAAACCTTTGATTCATCAGCCGATTTCTCTAGGACCACTCGACCGATTTTAATGAATTTTACCATAAATAATCTACTTTGAAATTTCTATAAAATGCGCCCACTTTGACCCCTCTACGACGCTCCGTTTAGAAGATATGAAGGATTTAAGAAACATTTGATTCATCAGCCGATTTCTCTAGGACCACTCGACCGATTTTAATGAATTTTACCATAAATAATCTACTTTGAAATTTCTATAAAATGCGCCCACTTTGACCCCTCTACTACGCTCCGTTTAGAAGTTATGAAGGATTTAAGAAACCTTTGATTCATCAGCCGATTTCTCTAGGACCACTCGACCGATTTTAATGAATTTTACCATAAATAATCTACTTTGAAATTTCTATAAAATGCGCCCACTTTGACCCCTCTACGACGCTCCGTTTAGAAGATATGAAGGATTTAAGAAACATTTGATTCATCAGCCGATTTCTCTAGGACCACTCGACCGATTTTAATGAATTTTACCATAAATAATCTACTTTGAAATCACTACAAAATGCGCCCACTTTGACCCCTCTACGACGTTCCGTTTAGAAGATATGAAGGATTTAAGAAACATTTGATTCATCAGCCGATTTCTCTAGGACCACTCGACCGATTTTAATGAATTTTACCATAAATAATCTACTTTGAAATTTCTATAAAATGCGCCCACTTTGACCCCTCTACTACGCTCCGTTTAGAAGTTATGAAGGATTTAAGAAACCTTTGATTCATCAGCCGATTTCTCTAGGACCACTCGACCGATTTTAATGAATTTTACCATAAATAATCTACTTTGAAATTTCTATAAAATGCGCCCACTTTGACCCCTCTACGACGCTCCGTTTAGAAGATATGAAGGATTTAAGAAACATTTGATTCATCAGCCGATTTCTCTAGGACCACTCGACCGATTTTAATGAATTTTACCATAAATAATCTACTTTGAAATTTCTATAAA